>OW799235.1:81735573-83086416 GCA_941918925.1 Phyto melanocephala | reverse complement strand
AAAAGAAAAATACAAAGCGGACAACTGTATCCTTTGTTTTTTCTTATTTAACACCATTTTTTAATGTTGAACACAATGGAACATGCAGATCTCCGAAGACACCTCCAAGTCTTTTGTTTCCTGCACCCCCTTTCCTACCTACCTTTCTAACACCATTTTATAAATTTATTTAATACATTTTCTTAGTCAGTCAACCTATCGTCTTCGAACACAGTCAAGATAAAAGCCTCTTAGCTACCAAATTATTTGATTCATAAAATCAAAACGCACGAAAACTGCTTTTAGAATGAGAAAATAAACATCTTGTCCTTCTCTATAATTTTAAATTTCAACTAAATAGAATCAATAGTTTCTGATTTAAAATTTTATAAATTCATAAACTTACAATGGACGAAAAGTACCATACAGGGAAGGTCGCCCATATATAGTTTTCAATCTCATCTTTCATCCATTGCCCCAAATTTAAAATTACTAGACTCATAAACTTAGAAAATACAAAAAGTACTATAAAAATGGAAAAAGGACATTTTTTGGTTTATCATATCAATATGCATTTTCAAAGTTTAAAATGTTAAAATATTTATTTCACAATAAAATATTTGACTAGACATCATTTAAAGTTAATAATTTTACTCTTATTTGTGTAAAAACAAATATGTTCTATAAAGTCTCAAATTATTTTCCCGAATTTTTTCCTTTCTACCCTGTTGTGAATGAGTTTGAAGTTTTACTGAATCTTATAATTTTTTATTTAAGTCTGGTGAAACCCTTTTATCTCCTTATGAAATTTCCAAAATTTCTACCTTCATAATTGTCTATATACTATTCGACGATCTTAATTATCAAGTCATATTCTAATGTATAATATAAGAATTCCAAAAAAAAGGAACAACTTTTACCACCTATACATTTGAATTTGAAATAAGTGCAGAAATTCTATCAATATTTTTTCAGGAGTAACTAATACAATTTAAGTTTCTTCGTTTTTATCCATTTTTGTCTGTGAGTAATTGAAAAATTACTTACTTACTTTACTTACTAACTAACTTACTTACTTACGTACTTACTTACTTACTAACTTACTTACTTTACTTACTTACTAACTAACTTACTTACTTACTTACGTACTTACTTACTTACTAACTTACTTACTTACTTACTTACTTACTTACTTACTTACTTACTTACTTACTTACTTACTTACTTACTTACTTACTTACTTAACTTACTTACTAACTAACTAACTTACTTACTTACTTACTAACTAACTAACTTACTTACTTACTTACTAACTTAACTTACTTACTTACTTACTTAATTACTTACTTACTTCCTTACTTAACTAAACTAACTTACTTACTTTCTTACGTACTTACTTACTTACTTACTTACTTACTTACTTACTTACTTACTTACTAACTTAACTTACTTACTTACTTACTTACTTACTTACTTACTTACTTACTTACTTACTTACTTACATACTTACTTTACTTACTTACTTACTTACTTACTTACTTACTTACTTACTTACTTACTTACTTACTTACTTACTTAACTTCTTACTTACTTACTTACATACTTACTTACTTACTTACTTACTTACTTACATACTTACTTACTTACTTACTTACTACTTACTTACTTACTTACTTACTTACTTACTTACTTACTACTTACTTACTTACTACTTACTTACTTACTTACTTACTTACTTACTTACTTACTTACTTACTTACTTACTTACTTACTTACTTACTTTCTTACTTACTTACTTACTTACTTACTTACTTACTTACTTACTTACTTACTTACTTACTTACTTACTTACTTACTTACTTACTTACTTACTTACTTACTTACTTACTTACTTACTTACTAACTAACTTACTTACTTACTTACTTACTTACTTACTTACTTACTTACTTACTTACTTACTTACTTACTTACTTACTTACTTACTTACTTACTTACTTACTTACTTACTTACTTACTTACTTACTTACTTACTTACTTACTTACTTACTTACTTACTTACTTACTTACTTACTACTTACTTTACTTACTTACTTACTTACTTACTTACTAACTTACTTACTTACTTACTTACTTACTTACTTACTTACTTACTTACTTACTTACTTACTAACTAACTTACTTAACTTACTTACTTACTTACTAACTTACTTTACTTACTTACTTACTTACTTACTTACTTACTTACTTACTTACTTAACTTACTTACTTACTTACTTACTTACTTACTTACTAACTAACTTTACTACTTCTTACTTACTTACTTACTTACTTACTTACTTACTTACTTACTTACTTACTTACTTACTAACTTACTTACTTACTTACTTACTTACTTACTTACTTACTTACTTACTTACTTACTTACTTACTTACTTACTTACTTACTTACTTACTTACTTACTAACTTACTTACTTACTTACTTACTTACTTACTTACTTACTTACTTACTTACTTACTTACTTACTTACTTACTTACTAACTAACTTACTTACTTACTTACTTACTTACTTACTTACTTACTGACTGACTTACTTACTTACTTACTTACTTACTTACTTACTTACTTACTTACTTACTTACTTACTTACTTACTTACTTACTTACTTACTTACTTTACTTACTTACTTACTTACTTACTTACTTACTTACTTACTTACTTACTTACTTACTTACTTACTTATCTTACTTACTTACTTACTTACTTACTTAACTTACTTACTTACTTACTTACTTACTACTTACTTACTTACTTACTTACTTACTTACTTACTTACTTACTTACTTACTTACTTACTTACTTACTTACTTACTTACTTACTTACTTACTTACTTACTTACTTACTTACTTACTTACTTACTTACTTACTTACTTACTTACTTACTTACTTACTTACTTACTTACTTACTTACTTACTTACTTACTTACTTACTTACTTACTTACTTACTTACTTATTACTTACTTACTTACTTACTTACTTACTTACTTACTTACTTACTTACTTACTTACTTACTAACTAACTAACTAACTAACTTACTTACTTACTTACTTACTAACTAACTAACTAACTAACTTACTTACTTACTTACTTACTTACTTACTAACTTACTTACTTACTTACTTACTTACTTACTTACTTACTTACTTACTTACTTACTTACTTACTTCTTACTTACTTACTTACATACTTACTTACTTACTTACTTACTTACTTACTTACTTACTTACTTACTTACTTACTTACTTACTTACTTACTTACTTACTTACTTACTTACTTACTTACTTACTTACTTACTTACTTACTTACTTACTTACTTACTTACTTACTTACTTACTTACTTTCAACTTACTTACTTACTTACTTACTTACTTACTTACTTACTTACTTACTTACTTACTTACTTACTTACTTACTTACTTACTTAATTACTTACTTACTTACTTACTTACTTACTTACTTACTTACTTACTTACTTACTTACTTACTTACTTACTTACTTACTTACTTACTTACTTACTTACTTACTTACTTACTTACTTACTTACTTACTTACTTACTTACTTACTTACTTACTTACTTACTTACTTACTTACTTACTTACTTACTTACTTACTTACTTACTTACTTACTTACTTACTTACTTACTTACTTACTTACTTACTTACTTACTTACTTACTTACTTACTTACTTACTTACTAGTCTTAGTTTACATTTAAATAAAATTAAATTAAAGTATTATTCTTTTATATACATAAATCTTTTTTTAAACCAACATTTCAGTATATCTCTGTTAGCTCAGATGATTAAATGAATTAACTCAGTAGAACATATTATACAATCTATACATACATGACCAGTTTACTACCTGAAACTACTTTCATGAACAAGACTTTATATATTTAGAGTGAAGTTTAACTCGATATTTTCCAAAAGCTGAGAAATGAGTTTGATTCAGATTGCTAATATAATTCTTTATGAATTTGTTTGCCAACAAATATAAAATTAAGTATTTTTGGGATTTTATAAATTTTATAGGTATTAACAGGTATAACATATTGTTTCCTTATAAAAAAATATAACTGTTTTTAAACAAAAATAAATGTTTTTCTGAAATAAGTTGTTTTTTAATCCTTTTCTTTTTATTGAAAAAAATATTTTAGAAATATTAATTTCATTTCTATACTAGCAGAATGCCGAGTGCTTTGCTGACCCACACAAAGGTTTTGCATTTTATTCATTAGGAGACAGATTTTTATGTTGTCGGCCCTCATTTGTTAATATACAATTACTGTCATAAATAAATCTTCATTCATCTGAGGGCATCATTCGCCCTTCTTTGATCCATATTATTTTTGGTTTTAATTAGGAAATTAAAAAAAGAGTAATCTAATATTGAAGCTAATTACTCAGAATTTAAAGTCTATAACAATAGTTCTTCCGATATGCCACTTAAAATATATTTTCTTTGCATGTGAGTTACCAAACCCCTCATACCAACGTATTTATAAAATTAATTTTGAAATTTTTATACAAATACTTAATACCATGATTAAAAACTCTAACATACATATATTGTTCTAGAAATAAATTTAAATAAAAATAAATTGTATCGATGTTTGGTTGAAGGTATTATTTTGTTGTTCTTTTCCAGCTCATTTTAAGTTCTACTTTGCAAGTTGTTATTAAAAAACCCGACACGAATTTCAAAGTTTTTAGTATTACAGTACTCTGGATATGTTGATTTTGTATTGGAAATTTTACAAATTGGTTCAACAGTTCGAATCTAAATTAAAAAAAAATTAAGTAGTGACCGCAAAAAAAAAAAGTTTTAAATTTTTCTTTCCTTGAAACCCAAATAGGGTTATGACAAGCATTTAAAAAAAATTTTGCGAGATCGGTTTAAGTAGCAGTTTTTAAGTGATGTAATTGCAAAAGAACGACATTTGATTTTTAAAGACAAAGTATTTATATAATTGCCAAAAATAATTGTTTAATTCACAACCCTTGAATTACTATACTATTCGTACTACACAGAAAAAAATAAATATCTATATCAATTACGAAATTAATACTATTAATTAAAATTTTATTAGAATTTGCTTCAATCCTCAAAATGATACTATTAACTAAATAAAAATTAATAATCTTAATTGAAAATATATTGCAAAATATATAAATTAAAACAGTCGAAAAAATTAATTAAAACGCCCAGAATTTTTAAAAATGATTTGTAATGTAAATGTAATTAAAATTTGGGATTGATTTAAATAAAGCTTTTTTTGTATCTATAATACAAATTATTGGACCTGTTGTAAATAAAATAACCTGGAAAGAAAATATATTTTTGTTTATGTATATCAATAAATAGGTACATACATATCTAGGTTTTAGATATTAAAAGTAACCACAAATACAAAGCATAACAATGCACAATATAAAACCAAGCGTCACATTTTCAAAAGTAAAGAGGGTGCATCCTACACCTCGGCAGAAAAAAATTTTACCCTTAAAAAAAGTCTTGATCAAACGAAGGAAAATAATTCAAATAATTATTTACATATTAAGGTTATAATCCAACACAACATATATTGACTTTAGACCCATTTGCAATAAGGTTCAAGCTCTTTATGATCAAAATCGGTTTTTTGTTGCTTTGTAAATATGTACTTAGAATTTTAATCTAGAATTTTTTTAATATTAACCTTTCCTTAAAAATGAATTATTGACAATTTAAAAGAAATTTCTTAAATTTTATTTTATAACACATTTTTTCAACTGACAGTAACTTCTAAATTTCTAAAAAAAATTTAATATCAATTAAAAAAGTTATTTAAATTAATTAAAAATATAATTCAAATAATTCAATTAGATTATAAATTAAATTACTTCAAGCAATATTTCTTTCTGTGTACTTTTATGTATATGGGCATTTCCATGAATATGTCAAACACGACTGTAAAAATAAAAACTCTTGAAAGTTTTCCAATGTAAGTTTATTGATAAAAAAAAAACTCAAATTTTACTATGCGCAGGTATTAAGAGCTTATTAAATTATTTTAAGAGCAATAATAAGAGTTTAATCTGATTATCTCTTTGACTTATTTTAAAGAATTGCAATCAACTATTTTTTTTAGCGACTAAATTGTAAAAAAAAATTGTAATTGGAAATATGCTTTAAAATTAAGGTAACAACAACAATTAACAAGATCCATAAGAAAAAAGAAAATATAGAGTCCAATTAGCAGTACTGTTTATGATATCCCTTGGAAGTTATATTAATGTCACGTACGTAGTGCAAAAACATTATTTGTCTCCTTCATTCGTAGTGGAACCATCGCAAGATCACCTGATTTAGAACTTAACTTTTTTTCTTAATATAATATAAATTTTATTACCTAAAAATACTATTAGAGAAAAATCTGTCAAGGAACGATATTAAATTGAATTTATTATAAAATCATTAAAAGATTATTTTCAATTAAGTATGATGAAAAATATTTGGTTTATTGAAAAAAAAATATATATAAAAAAAAAAAAAAATACCTCCCAAGATTCGCAGATTTTTTCATATTTCCATATATACCTCAGAATCACTTCTGTTTTATGTCACGTACGACATATTCTTATTTTTCTGGATATTTTAGACATTAATGATTCAAATATAATTATTTTTTTAATAAAGTACCCTTTGAATGGAACATAAATATGTAATTTTGTTTCAGTTACTCTTACTTTTGGAAAAATTACTCCACTTTATAGGAGTACAAATGTCACGTACGATGACATGAAAATGCCCATATGTATTTACAGTATTGTATGCTTGTTGTTCGTTACTTCCATTAAAATATTTTATTTAGACATACAATTGCATTTGACATGCTCTTAAAGTGTTTTATTGGATTCATACACAGATGGGAAATGAAAATTTTTGCAGAATCAAAACAAATATTTTTGTAGTATTTGCTTGTCCCAAAAAAAATTTATTATTTATATACAATTTTTTTCTTTAATTTCCTAAAAAATTTTACTAAAAATTGTTTCAAAATACTTTTTGTAACTCTGCAGCAGTAAGATTTGATCAACGTTTGAGAGTAGAACATCCAACCGTTACAATAGAAATTGTGTTTACCAGTAAATAAACCTAAACTTTTAATATACGTTAAATACAGGATAGGCTAAAAGTCACCATGGGGTGAAAGTTTTTTATTTTATTTTATTACTTTTACAATAAAAAAAAATTAAAAAAGAAAAAAAACTTAAGCTCCATGGTGAGTTTTGACCCATCCTTTACAATTGTGCAAATATATTAAATCTATACAGTACCAGCTGGGGCTGCAATAATAATTAAAAAGTAACCAAGTAATGACTATGTTTCTAAGAGCAAAAGTTTTTGTTGCTAATCTTATACATACTTTCGTCCTCTCTATTAAGGAAATAATAGCTGCACAATTTACCGGCATTTATATACACAGAAAAAAATTATTACTTAAAATTTTTTAATTAAATGGCTAATTGATTTATTTCTAAATTTGAGTTATAGTTTTAATTAATTCAAATAACTTTTTAATTAATATTATTTTTTTTAAAAAACCTGTAAATTTTAGTCGGTTGAAAAAAAATGTATGTAAAATAAAATTTAAAAAAAAATTTTTTTTTGTCATTTTCATGGATAATTTTAAATAAACTTGGATTAATCGTGTAAAAAAGGGAGGTGAATTTAAAAATAATAGCGTCCAATCAGCAGAATAAAGTTCAAGCAAGGTTATACATGGAAATAAAACCAACTTTGTTTCTAGTAAAATAAAGAGGTAGAACTTTATTGCAGATGTGACTTAAGTCAATATTTCTTGCAGCCCCATACATTCTGTTGAATTCGAAACTTAATAGGCAAGTTATTATTTGAATTCCTTTTCACGGTTTGATCAAGATTTTTTAACGGTAAAATTTCTTCGTGCCTACGATATTTTGTTGTGCCACCAATTCATAATATGTTCGCGGAGTGAATTCAAAAAAATATAATTTTAAGGCGCTTCCTACTACGCCGAATTAAATCACAAATGTTTTTTATTTTTTTCACAAAAATTTAGTTAATTTCTCAACAATCAATCACTTTAATATTTCATTTGATTTATATAATAAAAATTAAGCTATTTTCTAAACAATTATTTCATTAAGTTAATTTGTCAATTTATCAATTCCGACTCACGACTAAGACTGACTTCCCACACGCGCTGGCCAAAACAGCAAACCGCGGCTTGTTCGCAGATCACGTTGCACAGCCATGTGTGTGCCGACATTGCAATTTGATGGGAACTGCTATTAATGCAGTTTCACAGGTGACACTTGAGAAGTATCAAATTTCGTCTGCGTATTTTATATTCTGCCTGCATACAATTTGGCAAGTGTGTGAATATATTTTTGCCTACTCGGAAAATTCGATATTTCTTATAAGGGTGTCCCAACTAGAACGCAATTTTTAAATTTTAAATAAAACACAGATATTTAAAAAAAAAATCGTGAAACTTTATTATATCGTAAAGTAGACAGAATGAGGTTATGTATGGAACAATATATCGTGCAGATGGCCGCCGCGGCTTTGCTGGCACACACGCGACCTTTTAATAAAATTTTCAATGACCTTTTTGCATAAATGATGCGGTATTTCATTAATACAGCGTCCACTTTCCTCTTTTAAGGCTTTAGTCTTCGTTGGCTTATTCGCGTAAACCATCGACTTCAAAAAACCCCAAAGAAGAAAATCTAAAGGTGTTAAATCACACGATCTAGGCGGCCAATTCTGGTCTCCAAAACGCGAAATAACACGACCGGGAAATGACTGATGCAGCAATTGAATTGTTTCTCTGGCTGTATGACATGTGGCCCCATCTTGTTGAAACCACATGCCTCCACATTCATTTCTTCAATTCTAGGCCAGAAAAAACTGGTTATCATTTCACGATACCAAACACCATTGACTGTTTGCGCTTGACCTGCCCACTTTTGTTATCACGAAATTATATAGTCATGACAGCGTAAAATGTGTACAAAGTTTCAGAAAAATCGGTCAAGTTAATAATTAAAACTTTTTTTTTATGGGCGTGGCACTGCCCACTTTCTATCTACGAAACTGTATAGTTATAACAGCTTAATATGTGTGCAAAGTTTTTGAAAAATCGGTCCATTGCAAGTACTTCAAAGTTATTACTATTTTATGGGCGTGGCCCTGCCCAATTTTCTAATCACAAAATTATATAGTCATGACAATATGTGTGCAAAGTGATAACTAATTTTTTATGGGCGTGGTCCCGCTCACTTTTTACCACCCATAAACACTCCCTGGAGTGTGTACAACAACAATTTGCCAAAGCTTGAGTCCGATCGGCTTAACAGTTTCGGAGTCTATAGCAACACACACACAGGCAGACAGAGTTTCACTTTTATATATATAGAGATATTCTAAATAAATAAAACAGATTCAATAGTTTATATTACTGATACAAAAAAATTAAATATAATATAATTTTGAATAATCTTTTTATAACTCTTTTCAGTGATATCTTTCGCAATTTTTCTCAATTAAAATTATTAATTTTCATTTAATTAATAGTATCATTTCATATCATCAATTATCAGTATTAGTTTAGTAATTGAAATTCATATATATTTTTTTCGGTGTAAAAAAAATGTTTCTAGATGCTCTTTAACACATTTAAATAACTCAGAACTGGAAAAATACTTAAAAAGTAATTAATAAAATTTTCCGTCTATTTGTGCTGGATTTTTCTTTTTCATACATGCATACATATAAATCACAATGAAATTTAGTTCATGATCTTGATTTAAGGAACTTAAAGATTTTATTTTATCTGGACTTTTGCCAACACACAAACATACATACTACATATGTATGTATGTATGTATGTATGTATGTTGAAAAGAAAACAATTTATTTATTCAAAATTCTAAAATATAAAAACTATTTCTATTTTTGTAGTGGTTTCCAGATAATGACAAATTTCTTGAAAACATAACAAATATTAAGTGGCATTAAATCTTGTCCAACGCGATTGACTTGTCAAAAAAAAAAAAAAAATAGAGAAAAAAGCGGGAGACACTAATGATGCCGGCCGGCTAAAATAAATAAATTAAATAAATATAAATATTCTTGTTTTTAAAAATACAATAAAATATGAACAATTTATGTTTAAGTTTAAATAATCGTTTTTTTGTGTGTTGTTTTTGGCTAATCTTTAGACATTTCGATAGGTAGAGTAATAACACGTGTAAGGCAGGCAAGTGATGCTAATGTGTCTGTGCTGCAAACAAAAAATAACCAAACATTTTTAAAATGATTTTTAGACGATTTTGTATAAAGTGTTTTATTATTAAAGGTTAGTGCAATCTTAAACGCCATAGTTCTGTCAAAACATTACGTCAACTAAAGTATGTATACGCAGAAGTGTTTTTGAGACACTAGTAGTGAATAACCCACAACGATAGCATTTGCTTTTAAATATACATAATTAAAGATTAGTATCCTGAACAATGCCTATGAACATTTGCCACTATTCATTACCGAGAAGCAACAATCCACTAAAAGAAATATTTCTGCCAAAGCATAATTGTTGAATTTATTATATTATATTGAAATAACCAGGTGACGGAGAATGGTTTAAAACAAACGGAGTAACAGTTGATTAATTATATTAAACGTTTGATAAACGAATAGCTTGTCGTAACGTTTTCAATATTATGTGTTTCAATACAGCAGCACTATTTGTTTGGCTAGGTGTCTTTGGAGAAAATATTGAACTCTTTAGAATTGATATACCGCACACTACTCACAATAATGTCGCAACTCAAAATTTACTTTTTCCATAAAATTATTTACAATTTACATCTCTAACTACTCTAAATATTTTTCTCTCATCGCTATCATTTGTTACTGTAAAACTACCGTAATGACTTTGTTGTTAAGTGCATTCCTTGTGTACGATCAACAGTTTTTCGTCTCTCATGAAAATTTTGTTGTGCATTACAGCCTGTAATGCTGTAAAACGTTTTTATACCCGCCACCAAAAAAATGGTGGGGGTATATTAATTTTGTCATTCCGTTTGTGACACATTGAAATATCCATTTTAGACCCCATAAAGGGATCTCATTTTATGACGATCTAGCTATGTCCGTCCGTCTGTTAAAAACACGATAGAAGTCACACCGAAAAAGCTAGGGGACTAAAATTTTGCCAGAATATTTCTTATACACAAGATTTGTTTGGTATTGAAAATGAGCTAAATCAAGATTTTAGGAAGAGTGTTATAGCTCGTTATGCAAGAGTAGGTCAAAAATTAAAAATTTTAGAAAAATAAAGGAAGAAACTTTATTGACACGCCTACTTTAATGCCCACTTTCATTGAAAGACTACAATTACGAAAACATTTTACTAACATATCGAAGTTATACAAAGAAAGTGATACATATTCTAGTATAAAGAGATTATTCCATAGCAATTACTATTAATAACAAAATAATATATTCTGAGCTATAAAAGTACATCAAATTGGTGGTGGGTGAAAAAATTCAGCACAGCCGAATATAGTGTTTTTACTTGTGTATATAGAAAACCTATAGTTATTAATGAATTAATTGTAAAAAAATTTTCTTGATATTAGATATGTATATTTCAGATGTGTAAAGATTTACAGTTAATTCGTTAATTTTTTCACAAACATATTTTAAAACAAGTAACAGTGCTATATTCGGCCGTGCCGAATCTTATATCAATCATTCACAACGTGTA
The DNA here is from genome assembly GCA_941918925.1 of Phyto melanocephala. Classification (NCBI taxonomy): domain Eukaryota; kingdom Metazoa; phylum Arthropoda; class Insecta; order Diptera; family Rhinophoridae; genus Phyto; species Phyto melanocephala. The sequence goes on along the minus strand of OW799235.1, from coordinate 83,074,571 downwards.
GTCATGCAATAATAGCAGTTTGTATCACCATTCATTCCATATGAAATACGAACATACAAATAAAAAACATACATATATAAAAACATCCTATTGTAAAATTATAAATTTACGTATGTATGTTAAAAAAAAATTAAAAAAAAATAATTAAAATATATATAATTAATATTAAACAAAAAAAAAAAATAATAAAAAAAAATAATAAAAATATAAATAATATATTAAATAAAAATAAAAAAACAAATAAAAAAAAAAATTTAAAAAAATAATTAAAATATAAATAATAAATATGAAACAAAAAAAATTAAAAAAAAAATAAAAAAAAATAAAAAAAGTTAAAAAAAAATAATAATAAAAATATAAATTATAAAAAATACAAAAAAAAATTAAAAATAATTAAAAAAAAATATAAAAAAATATTTTTTTTGGCTCAGCTGGGATTCGATGCCACGTTTAAGCTCTAAACACATAGACGCCAGCAGACTTCACAACTTCATGGCTTCAAATGCTGCCAACTTCAAATGCTGCTCTGAAGTCAGCTTCATAATTATTTTGAAGACAGCAACAACATAATAATCAGCTGATGTGCATTTTAGCAATACAAATTTCAGGGATGCCGCATATATATTTTATAACGAATAAAATTAAAGTTATTGATAAAAAAAATGAAATTATATCACGAAAAACTATAAAAACACATACATTTGTTTCTTTATTGTATTTTTGTAATGTTCTTTAATGTTTAATATCAAAAATAAGTTTTTGTTATTTTTTTTTCAATTTAATATATGTAATGGCAACACTATATTTGTTCTTGCTGCCCGTCAAAATAGAAAATAGCCTAAGTTGGCAGCAGCAGCAAATGCTGTTGTGTAGTCGTGCTGCTGTGCTGCCGTCAAAATAATCGTTTTCATTTAAACACATGGATTTTATTTTTGACATATTGCTGCTTGCTGTCTGCTGTCGTCTATGTGTTTAGAGCATTACTCTAACCAGTATACACGTTTGTATGTATGTATGTTGGTTTTGTGAAAAAAAAAAAATCGAGGTGGTCGTGGTTTTTTGCTCATATCTCAGTTGTTTATGTACCGATTTTTCTGATGTTCAATACCAATCTACCCCCGAATATTTCTGATATTTTAATACCTCACCGGGGTCCAGGCGATATCGGGGGCCTTCAAAAAGTTAATTTCAACATACACACGGACAGACTGACAGAGCTTAATCGATTTCCCTATTCATAATCTTTCACAAAATATATACTTTATGGGATCGGAAATGAAAATTGTAGAAATTTCACACTGAATGACAAACCTATATATACCCTTTTTCACTGTGTGAAGGCTATAAAAATGTTATGGTGTCAAAGCTAGGAAATTAATACTGACGAAACTGTGACAGCCAATTTTGCTGTTCATATAAAAGATTAATTAATGCATTGGAAACTCATTTCATTACAACCGTAGAATTAAGAGGACCTAATTTTTAAACAGATTTTTAACTTTATTGCTCTGAGTGGAGATTTTGTAGCATTTTTTTTTTCCTTACTTTTAATTAGAATATATGAAGTAATTTAATAGTGCTGAAACCTATAACCGATAGAACCAATTCATTCATTGAAACGAGTAGTACACGCAAGGATAAGAATAACATGGTTGCTGTGATCATAATTTAGCTAAATTAATTATTATTTAGAAAAATGTTTCTACCCAAGATCAAAACAAGTTAAATTTCAGCATCATAAAAGTACATTACAACTAACCTTCAAAATTTTAAATTTTAATAACTTCTCTACGTGGAAGTTGATGGAGTTATATCACTTTACATTAAAGCAACATTCCTCCATAAGTTGTATTCTGTTATGAATTTTTGTATCAAAGAAAGTAATAAAATCAACGTTTAGGGATCAGAATATTATATTTAAATGTCTTTTAAGTTTTCAGTAAATATTCAAAATTAAAATTGTTAGTATTTAAAATGAGTATTATTTATACACACAAAAATTAATTAAAAAAAGATGAGGATTAGCAACAAGAATATTTTTCACCACCTGTCTGTTCATATTCATCCAAATAATTAGTTTTCAAAGACCTTCAAAATCTGTTAATCCGTTGATATCGCACTAATTTTTCTTTAACGAAAATAGAGAAGTTTAATTCAAATTAGTTGACACTTTAGAATATATTTGATGTGTTTTTTCCTAGCAAATATTTAGTACAAAAGAAAGACAAATAAATTTTATCTTAGAATACTGCATGCAAAAACAAAAACTCTAATGAAATATTGTTTAAAAAAATAAAATTTGTATGATATATAAGCAGTAGAGCGACAGAGGATAGATTAAATACTTAGAACCACAACTATAAATTCTTTGAAATTAGACAAAAAGGTTTTATATCAAAAATTTCAGTTTTTGTTAAATACTAAACAAGATATAAGTTTTTCTGAAAGAAAAAAATAATACTATTGGAAGCAGTTGTGCTAGACTGAATTTATTGATACCAAACGAACAAGAGAAAAATTCGAGTAAAAGCGAATTAAAAATTCAAACTGCAATTTTTTACTTAAGACCTTTTTGTCAAACATCACAAAAAATAATTTCTAAAGTTATTTATAGTAGAAGGTAAACAAACGTTAGTTCTGATTTGACATTTGTGAAGTAAACAAATGCAAAATATAAAACATAATAGAACATAAAAAATTTAGACATAAAAAAAACGCAACACAAAAGCAAACACACAAAGCTTTTTATCTATTAGAAAAAATGCAGTCATCAGGAAAACATCGTTTACGCAACCTTAACTCATTGCTTGCATTGCATATTATTTAAAAAGGTACTAGGAATTTCTTCAAACATTTTATTTAACAGATAAATTACATCTTTGGGCAAGATTTAAATTTAAGAGACAACCAAGCTTTTTTTGAAAAAATATAAACTTATATTTGTTTAAATGATCATCTTTTTAAAAAAATTACTTTATTTAAGTTCAAGCCCAAACAAATTAATCAAAAATTTAGATATGTAACGTATATTGGCTAACGTCAATCATCGCTACCGCCGACAAAAGAGGCCGACGTAGGGGTCTGGTTGTTTTCTGGTTTTTAAAACAATACTTTTTACATTTAATGTTATTTTTTTTCAATTCTACACACATGACTTATAGTCTCTTATTACTTAGAAAAATGTTTAAACTACAAGAGTACTAACATTCAAATATTTTAAAAAAGAACTCAAATTACACGTGTTTTCAGAAACCGGTTTATTTGGGAAAAACCGGTTTATTTTAGACTTGAGAAATTGACGTTTTAAACTGACCGATATTTGCAGAATTAAAAAATCACCGGTCGAATAAAAACTGTTTCATTATTACACTTTATGACCAGATATGAAATTATTCCATTCGAAAGCTATTAAAATTTTACTCTCCAGAGCGATTATTTTTATTTTGCGAAAAAATCGAATGCATTTAATATTATATTTTTTAACGAGTCGTATGGCAAATTGCATCTAAGAAAAACTCTGCTAAAAAACTGTGAATTTATGGTTTGAGTTGATGGTATCACTTGTGATCAGAAGCGAACCACTAATTAGGACTACAGCTTAATCATTGTTCAATAATTCACGAATGGTCGTTCACCAATTGTATCTGTTACGATTTGTAACTCCAAAACAAGTGAGTGAACGCTTAGGGAAATTTAAAAATTTTGTTCGCGTTTTTTTTATTTTTCTGTCATTTGTGTAATAAAGTATTGGAAACCCTAAAAAGAAGCAGACAGCTTGATATCAGGCATTTCATTACGCAGCAACGTATCTTAATAGCTGAGAAATACTTTAGAAACCGTGCAAATTTGGAGGACATAAGTAGTTTGAAAATTATATTCGAAATATAATCAGAGTTTAAATTTAATTTTAATAAGTGTAGAGAGGGTAATTACCAAACTTAAAGATATATATCCTAAGCGATTAAAACAAAGCCGTTTAAAAGCCAATGTGTGAGAGGGTTAGTGATAGTTCAGAAACTTTAATTCAGCTTGGCGGACAAGAATTAAAAATCTGAGAAGCTTTCGAATGTCTATAATATAATTAATAAACTTTGCCAACTATGATCTAGAGGCACTATAAGGACATACATACTTAATTGAGTATATGGCTGATAAAGCCAGTCACTGATACTCGATATCTACTTGGATTAGATGATTTGATTTACAATAGATGACTTGTGGTTTCATACAATGTGATAGAAATCATTATTTTCTCATTTTGGTGATCAGAGCTGATCACCTAGATCATGTTATTTTACAGCAATTGATTTTTTATGGAGTTATATGAAGCCCAAGGCCTATGCCAACAAACTTAAATCCATCTGTCCACTGAAGTAGAAAATTAAAAAGGCGCCAGTTCTATTTACAGCAGAAAATCCTTTTTAAAAAAGAAATTGAGATAAATTTTTTTACTCATTTCGCGTTTCGCTTTGAATTACCTGTAATTATGCCTTTACTTTGCTAAAACATTTTCACAACTTTATATGTATTTATGTGCCTGATTTTTAAAAATTTTTGTTGGAAGTTTTCCCAGTCGTTATAGTAATATCAAATTATCCTTAAGGTTCCTAGCGAATTTGATGCTTTATATTGTTCAGAATCTTTTAACTGCTTAGCCAGCATATTTTGGAAAATGTTTGTAGTAAAATAAATTTAAACTTTTGATTGCAGTTAGTGCAGCTGTTTATGAAGATTGCGAAGTACCGCCCAGTGTTCAAAATGCCAACATAAAGATCGAAGATGAAGAAGACACAATTCGTGCTATATACAGCTGTCAGTCTGGCTATGAATTGCATGGACCACAAGAATTAAGTTGTGATCTTGACACCGACGAGTGGAATACTAATCCGCCAGAATGTGTACGACAGGAAACAACCAACGAAGTGGAGGAAGAAGATGACGAAGATACAGCAGCACCTAAATTAAAAAAAAAGAAACAGCAAGACATACCCGAAGATCGTATGGTTTCGCCAGCTTTAGCCTCAACCTTGGACATGAGCTGTGTACAGGCAAAGGTAAAAGCGCCAGAAATCAGACATGGTTATGTGCAAAAATACGATAGAAGACGACGAGGTGATAAAGTGTTTTTGGCCGCTTTTTATGCTTGTAGCGATAACTTTGAATTTGAGGATAGTGAAATTAACACACTGTACTGTAGTGAACGCAAATGGGTGGGTGAGCTGCCGGTTTGTATTGCAATGGGTGAATATACCGAGGGAGAAGATGATGGTAGGTTATGTCAAAACTTGAATAATTTAAAAAAAAACTTAATTTAATAATACTTTTTGTTATCAAGAATACGAGGAATATGACACTGAAGAAGATGAAGGTGAGGGAGAAAATGTGGCCTTACCGCCGCCACCACCACCATCACAACCTGTTACTCCTAAGCCGGAGACAGAAGAAATAAGTAACGAAATTCCTACCATAGAAAGAGAGCAAATTGAATATCGTGAATCTTCTGAAGTAACCAATAAAATTGCAGAAACTCATGAAGTAGAACCTCAAGTTGTCACCGAATTTCCTAAAGTAGTAGAGTCCACAACAGACCCATATTCACCTAGAGTACTGGATTACAACTGTGGCTCCGATAATGGTGGTTGTGATCAAAAGTGTGAACGTGTTTTGTTCCCCGGCGAAAATGATCCACGTATTCAGTGCTCTTGTTCTTCGGGCTACACTTTGGATCCCTATGATTACTCTACATGTCTTGGTAAGATAAATCATTTTTTCTTGTTGTAAATCGTTATGCATTACCCAATTCTCCAGACATTGACGAATGTGCCATTAAAAATGGCGGCTGCGAGCAATTATGTCAAAACTTACCAGGCTCTTTTCAGTGTACTTGCAATAGTGGATTAGAAATTGATACTCTAACTGGCAACACCTGCATTGGTAGGTCTCCTATGATATTCTGCTCTTAATTGTTTCATTATTTTATGTTTAACTTTTGCTTTATCACAACGTCATCATTGCAATCATCTCATTTATGGTGGGTGTCATCATGGTCTTATCATCAATAATTTTAATTAAATCTTTGCACTAAGACATTAATGAGTGTCTTTTACGCAATGGTCATGGTCCTTGTCAGGACACTTGCCATAATATTTGGTCTGGCTACAGATGTTCATGTGATAATTTGCCCGGCACTCAGTTGTCATCTGATAATCATACATGCATTGATAGAGGTCAATGCTTACACAATAATGGGGGTTGCTCCCATACATGTCTCGCATCGATGGGTCGTGTTTTTTGCTTATGTCCACCAGGATATCGTATGTCAGAGGACGACAAAACATGTGAAGGTTTGTAATATTCCTAGTCAAGAAGAAGAAGAAAAAATAAGTAACTATACGGTACAGAATAAATGAAGCTCTTAAAGTCGTAATGATGTCAGAAAAAGAGTAAAAAGTAAAACAAGTTTTGTTCAAATAAGATGTAATAAAAAAAATGGGTGATATTCATTAAAGTGTTTCAGGTGTAAACGCTGTATACCTGTCAGATGTCAACACCGCAAACAATCGATAAAAAATCGAATTAAAAGTTACTTGGGATTCCAAAGTTTTGCAAGTTTACTAAAACAAATAGATGCAGATATTAGTCCTTAATTAGTAAAATTCATAAGTTTACATAAATGTTGGTTGATATAAAGGTTATCTAGGAACAAGTTTTCAAAGGATAATTGAGATACGTCTTTCTAATTAAGATCAAATTTTTAACATTTTAACACATTTGCTTCATTAAATAAGTCCTCTTTTTAAACATTTTCATCAATTCAAAATTTGTTTTGCCACTTTTATCTTACAGATATAAATGAGTGTGAATTACCCAAAATTGTTGCTGAATGTCCTGCTGGCTGTGAAAATACGTACGGTTCCTATAGCTGCACTGTGCCAATGAACAACACTGACGAAGATGAAGAAGAAAACGTTACCGAAACTCATCATACGGACGGCGAGAACTCTGGCATCATCAGAACGTCAGAAGTGCTTAAGTGCAATGATGGCTTTAGACTTAAAAGTGACAAATGTGTAGATATTGATGAGTGTAGCGAGGGTATGAGTGGCTGCGAAATATGTATCAATACTGAGGGAGGATATGAATGTACTTGTCCTGCGGGATTTGATTTAGCAGATGACGAAAAAACCTGTATCGATATTAATGAATGCGTCATTGTTATGGAGGAAAGCGAATATGAAGCATCACATAGAATTTGTTCGCACGGCTGTCAAAATACTATCGGTTCCTTTCAATGCAACTGTCCGGAACGTCATCATCTGTCCAGTGATCGTCGTAACTGTCTAATGGACACCTGCAGTGACTTACAAAATCCCGAATTAAATAAAACTCGTTGCGCTCACGACTGCGTTGATTTAGTTAGCGGTGTTTATCAATGTATATGTCCCGAAGGTTATGGTTTAACTGAAGATGGCTATAATTGTAGAGAATTGGAAGACATTTGTACCATGTATAGTGAAGCCTGTGCTCCTGGAAGCTGCCAACCTAATGAAGATAGATCTTCATTTTCTTGCATTTGTCCTTTGGGTTACGAAGAAATCGACTCCAGATGCATCGATATAGATGAGTGTGCTAGAGTAATGCATAAATGTTCCCATGAATGTGTCAATACTGAGGGCAATTATCACTGCTTGTGTCCAGTAGGTTTCCGCTTAATCGCGGGCAGTGAATACGAATGTGAAGACACAGATGAATGTTTAGAGCAGCCAGACATTTGCGGTGAATTGAAGTGTGTGAATTCACATTCATCCTTCAACTGTGTATGTCCGGATGGTAAAGACCCAAATGCGGAAGGTCTTTGCCTTCAAAATTCTCCTTGCTATAATCATCAGTGTTCACATGACTGTATAGATGAAGATCAAAGTTTCCGTTGTCTTTGTCCCGGAAACATGACTCTTGACGTTTCCGGTTTTAATTGTGTGGAGTCTGATGCCTGTGCGTTTAATAAGAATGGCTGCGAACAAATCTGTAAATCCGAGGAGGGTGGCCTTTGTGGCTGTTTTGATGGTTTTGTTTTAGATTTTAATGGCAAATCCTGCATTGATATAGATGAATGTCAAATTAATAATGGTGGTTGCCATCAATTGTGTACTAATTTTGCAGGTGGGTTTAGGTGTTCGTGTCAAACAGGTTTTGAGTTCCTGGAGGGAGCTTTAAAAGACTACTGCTTTGATATCGATGAATGTACTATGGGTTTGCACACTTGTCATGGTGACATGATTTGTGAAAATCTTAATGGCTCTTTCACATGCTTATGTCCACCTGGTTATGCTCTAGGTTTGTCCAACAATGTGGCTGTAAATATCATTCCATTATCGGCTGCGCTTGGCGATCATAATGAGAACTCATTTCATAGCTCGTATAACTCTTCATCATCATTATCACCTTCATCTTTGTCATCGCAAATATCATCTGGCTCCCCCATATGCTTGGACATTGATGAGTGCTCAATAGGAAATGGTCAGTGTACTCATTTTTGTATGAATTTACCCGGTAGTTATGAGTGTTCATGTCCACCTGGTCATCTACTGAATGAAAGCGATAACAAAACTTGTATGTTAGTGGATGTTTGTCTGCAAGATAATGGTGGCTGCTCTCATGCTTGTAATACTCTTAATGGCCGCGCTCAGTGCTCTTGCCCAGAGGGTTACCGCTTACATCCTAATGGCATAACTTGCTTTGATAACGACGAATGCTTTCTCACTAATGGCGGTTGCGATCATATTTGTCACAATAGTGCAGGCAGTTATGCTTGTTCATGTCGCGACGGTTTCATACTTTCATCCAATGACCATACATGCTTGGACATTGATGAATGCTTTCATGGTGTGGCAAATTGTAGTTCTATTTGTGTAAATCTTCTAGGTTCTTATGCTTGTGCCTGCGAGGCAGGCTTTGAATTGGCTGAAGATCAAAAAACTTGCTTGGATATTGATGAATGCACCTTGGGACGTCATGATTGCTCTCATGAGTGTATTAATGTAGATGGCGGGTTTCAATGTACCTGTCCCCAGGGTTATTATTTGGGAGAGACAGGTTCCATGTGCCTCGACATAGACGAATGTATTGTAACAAATCATGGCTGCAGCCATAATTGTTACAATACTCATGGTTCTTATATATGTGCCTGCCCAGATGGTTTTACTCTATCCGCAGATGGTAAGAAATGCTTAGGAGAACATTGCAATACCGATAATGGTGGTTGCTCTCATATATGTGACCCGGAAAAGGGTTGCTTGTGCCCCCAAGGTTGGTCCTTAGGTATGGATGGCAAAACTTGTGAGGATATTGATGAGTGCTTAGACAATAATGGCTACTGTCTACATAAATGTCACAATACCCCTGGTTCGTTTGAGTGCCGTTGCCCTGATGGCTCAAGACCGGCTAAAGGTGAAGATGCTTGTCCCATAAGTTGCCCGGCTGGTTTCACATTTAGCCGCGAAGATCCCTCCAAGTGTGAAGATATTAACGAGTGTTCCCTCCCTGATGTGTGTCAGTACGATTGCCGCAATACAAATGGATCTTATGAATGTCTTTGTCCCACCGGTTATAGGCTGGAGAATGGCCGTGAGTGTGTAGATATCGATGAATGTTTGGATAATAATGGCGGTTGCGTAGAAGGCTCCTGCATAAATCGTAATGGCGGTTTTGAGTGCAAATGTCAGTTTGGTTATGCTTTGGCTAAAGATCGAAAGACTTGTGAGAAACGTATTGAAATGCGTGATCAATGTATGCCATTCGAGGCTCCAGCTAATGGAGAAATTCATTGTACTAAATATCGCCACAAAAAGAAACGTTTCTACAATACCAAGTGCAAAGTATGGTGCAATCAAGGTTATCACTTGGAAGGACCCAGTCAACGTTATTGTAATGCTTCAGGCTTATGGGACGAGTATGAAAGTAAATGCTTGCGTAAGTATTCATTGTATTTCTTTTAAATATCTCACACTTTAAATTTATTACCACAAATCGAAAATAATTGTTTAACATCTTTTATCATTTTATTATCTATGTATATAATTTTGTGTGTGTGATTGCATGTATGTTTGTTTATCTGCACTACAGCAATTGAATGCCCAAGTATTCCAACGCCAATAAATGGTGTCATGTTGCCGCAATCATGTTCTTTGACTACAACATCTATGGGCGAACATTGTCGCCTTAAGTGTAACGTTGGCTTTGTGCCAGCAGGAAAATCAGTAGCTGTTTGTACTTCACAAATGCAATGGTCCTACCAAGGAACATTTGAGTGTGTGCCAGTGCATAGCGAGACAAGTCTAGATAACACAAATGATTTTACACCTTCCCTAATACCAACATTGCACAAACAGCCATTGCCCAACATACAGACTACATATCAGACACCTAATTTAGCCTGGAAGCCGAGCACTTATGGTGCTGGTGTACACAGACCGTACATAAAATGTCCACGCAACACCACCGTATTTTTGGCCAGTGGCGAACGTACAGCCCATATTATTTTAGAAAGACCTGTAACCAATTTGGATTACCGTTATATTGAATCATCACCTGATTGGAGCAGAGACTTACAGGCTCACTTGGGACCTGGCAGTTATAACGTAGTTTTTCGCGGTTATGATCCCGTTACGGGAAAAAAAGCTCGTTGCAAGACCGTTATAAATGTAAGACACGCCGAAGGACCCAAAATTGTTTTCTGCACGTCATCATTTAAGGTGCAGTTAGCGGAAAATCAAGCCTATCGATCGGTGGTATGGGAAGAACCACGTTTTGAAAGCAAATATGGCTTGAAAAAGATCTACAAATCAAGGGTATTAATAACTATTGGGTCGGTTATGGATAGCAAATTTAAATGAGTTGCGTTTTCAATTGCCTATTTTAACTGCATTGTTGCTAATATAGTTATTATTTTTTAAAGAAAAATTACAGCTGCTGCAGGTGGCAACTACAGCTGGTGTCAGTAATAAATTTTTGCAATTATCTAGCCAGAAAATTATTCAGTTGCTATCTATAATCGTTCCATAAATCTAACAACGTGGAACAGATAACACCCTTATAATAATAAATGTTTAATTTACAGATTCCAGGCGAACTATTTGGAGTTGGTGCACACACTGTCTTTTACGAGGCTACCACTGATGATGGTTTGACCGCTAAGTGTGAATTTAAAATCATTGTTAAAGGTATTTTAATTTGCTTTAAGTTTTCCTAGAAGTATAGAAATAACTATTTGATATTACAGAAGCCAAGCCTTCCACCAAACTACCTATGCCATCTATCAATCTTACTCCCAATAAAGACGATTCTTCTTCAACTTTATCGAACAACATTAAATATACAACTGGCATACGTCCAAATTCCATGGCATCACTACCAGTTTCTCATATTATGATGTCACCCATATCCCATCATCCCATAATTAATGCTCCACTTCTGAGCGGTCATGAATCGTTTATAATTTGTCCGGGTCAGAAGCCACAAAAATTGGCACATGCTCAAACTGTAAGTTATTATTGGCCCTACTGGCTGATACGCATGCGCTACAATAAAAAACTGCTGTATGATCCTCGTGCCGCTATTTAAATGATAAATCATTCCATTGCTTGCAGATTTGAATTTTTGCTGCTTTTTAATTTGCTTTATATGCATTTCAAAATATATTTTAATATTAATTGTTGTTACTTTAAAATCTTGTTAAATTTCAACAGGTCGATTTGCCACCCAATTGCATTTTGAAGAATGTTCGTCTTAATCCCTTCCGTCACTTTATGCCGCAACGTCTTTTGCCTAGATTTTGGAATAATTATTTGTACTAATATTTTTTTTAATATTCTTGAAATATTCTTGAAATATTATATATTCAAAGTTGTATACTGTAAAGTTCCACTAAGAGAATTTGCATTTGTTAATTATAAGATTTTTTTCTAATAAATACTTACATTTTAGATTTAAATGTATAACTGAAATTAAAGCATAAGGTAAGTTTAATAATTAAATATTATTGAAAACTTTTTAAGGTTTTTAACAGAGAGTTTAAAGGATTAACTCAGAGGCTAAGAGATTAATTTTAAGCAATTTTAGATATTTTATAATTTTAACAAATTTATTGATAAAGTACTGATTTTGGTCAAACTTTTTATATACCTTCAAATTATTCTAATAAATAGCATTTTTATAATCTGCAGCTCCATGTAGTCAAAAAGTAATTTGTAAAAAGAAAATAATTTAAAGGCTTTAATTTTTTTTTATTTTTTATTTGACCTTTATTTAATTAATATTTGATGTGGGTCTTACAAATACTTACTTCAGGAAGACACATTTTCGAATTCGGGAAAGTGGATATATCCTAATATTTTAGACCATAAATCAGTAGTTGCCAAACCCACACATCAATAATTTTGGTCCTTATTGAACCAAATATCTCATTGAAAGCCGAATTTTTCTGCAAACTAGTTTGCAAAGTTAAAAGGAATGGGAAACTGCTAATAAAGTATAGTTCCTTTTTTCAGTTTTTATTTATAATGTTCTTATACCCTTCACAGCTTATGAATAGGGGAGTCGATTAAGCATAATTCATCTGTCTGTCCAAGGGTATGTTGAAATCAACTTTTTGAAACCCCCCGAGATCGCCAAGACTTATGTAAGGTATAAAAAAATATCTGAAATATTTGGTAGCAAAACGGTATTAAAAATTAGTATCACCGTCTTATAACTATCTAAGATATGAGCCAATAAAAACGACTGCCTCGGTTATTTCGCTTATTTTTACAACAAAAATTAAAATTTTCCGGCCCTAGGATAATTTACAGATACGGTTGTTACTATTTTGTAGACTAAAAAATAAAATTATAACAAATGCTTGATTTTTCCAAAGAAATAAATTAAAAAGACATTGATAAAATATGTAACTATTACTTGTTTTCGATAACTAAATATTGTTAAAGACAATATAATATGACCGTCATGCTTTGTGTGTACAATCAATCCGTATGATAAAGTACACAATATAATGACAAATTGATTCCGAATTTTTATACCAATTTGAATTAGCGATGTAGAAAAGCAGCCTAAAATCAGGACCAATCAGTAGTCGAAGAAAAATTAAAACTAGATTAAAACACCCGTTATATGCTTTTTCAAGTTTAGCAAATGAACCATGCTTAACATATTAATATTCCACTTGCATCTTCTAAGATACAACAAGTTCATGTACAAACATATACGAGTATGTTTTTGACATCTCTTATAGGTAGGTTTGAACAAAAATTTAAATTCAATTGGGTTAATTAATTAAGCGTTGTTCTCAACTAAGTAATACATATCTACCTATGAACACAGCTGGACGGATGAATTGACATTGTTTGCAAAACCTTAAATATTTTTTTTTATTTAAGCCAACAAGCCAAACTTTAATAAAAAAAAAAATTATAAATAACCGTAAATAAAAGACAACAATAAAAATATCTCGTCAACGACAAGAAACACAAATACACATGTATGTACATAAATAAAACTCACATTCGAGTACGAGTATAACAACAATAACAAGTAAAAGCGCTATATTCGGTCGTGCCGAATCTTATATACCCTTCACAACGTGTAATCATGCAATAACAGTAGTTTGTATCACCATTCCATATGATATACGTACATACCAGACCTGGGGGGTCTCAATTACATTTTGTATTTAATTACACCTATAATTACACAATTACATGTAATTGTAATTGAAAAAGAAGTAAAAATCAATTACAATTACATGTAATTGTAATTGAAGTTTTCTTAAATTACAATTACATGTAATTGTAATTGAAAAAGTTCCAATTACATTTAATTGGGAAAAAAAATTTTCATTAAGTAATTTAAAAAAAACAAGTAATCATTACTTTTTTAAGTATTTATTGTCAAAAAAGTATTTAATTACAAAAATTATCAATTACATATTATATAAGCCAGTCTTTACCATTTAATAATTTTCAGTTTAAAAATGTTACGAACACGTCCGAATTGAAATTTCAATAATGATCGAAATGAAATCGATCGTTTTTCATCACATACCTGATTGAAAAATAATTAAGACAAGGAACCAATTTAAAAAAATTTATTATTTGCTTTAAATAACACAATTTTTTTTCATATAATTTAGAAAATCGTTTTAAGAATTTTAAGTTTTATTTTATGGTTTTAAAAATGTAATTGAATTTTGTTCAATTACAAGTAATTATTTGTTGATTAATTACAATTACAATTACTTGTAATTAGTAATTGAACATTTTCAATTACAATTACATGTAATGTGTATTTGATTTTTTTTCAATTAACAATTACAAGTAATTGTAATTGCCATTTTTCAAATACAATTACATTTTATTGTAATTGAGTTAAGTCCTTACTTTCAATTACAATTACTTGTAATTGTAATTTAGACTACCTCAATTACAAATTACATGTAATTGTAATTGTAATTGAAATGTAATTGAGATCCCCCAGGTCTGGTACATACATATATAAAAACATCCCATTGTAAAATTATAAATTTACGTATTTATGTTAAAAAAATTAAAAAAAAAAAATTTAAAACAAAAATTTAATAAAAAAAATTAAAAAAAAAAAAATTAAAAAAAAAAATTTTAAAAAATAATTAAAATATATATAATAAATATAAAACAAAAAAAAATATTTAAAAAAATAAATTAAAAAAAAAAATAAAAATATAAATAATATATTATATAAAAAATAAAAAAAAAATAAAAAAAAAATTTTTTTGCCTCAGCTGGGATTCGATGCCACGTTTTCTCTAACCAGTATACACGTTTTTATGTATGTATGTTGTTGTTGTAATGTTGTTTTTGTGAAAAAAAAATCGAGGTGGTCGTGGGTTTTTGCTCATATCTCAGTTGTTTATGTACCGATGTTTCTGATTTTCAATACCGATCTACTCCCGAATATTTCTGATATTTTAATTCCACCGAGTCCAAGCGATGTCGGGGGGCTTCAAAAAGTTGATTTCAACATACACACGGACAAACTGACAGGGCTTAATCAACTCCCCTATTCACAAGCTTTCAGAAAATATATACTTTATGGGGTCGGAAATCAAAATTGTAGAAATTTCACACGGAATGACAAACCTATATTACCCTTTTTCACTGTGTGAAGGTATAAAAATAAAACAAACAAAAATAAAAATGTTTTTCTTAACTGAATCGCAGGTATTTATTAGTGGTTAAATGATAAAATTTTTCGGTTGCTGTGAAAAGCAAAAATATCAAAAGAGTTATACATACACTGAAAGAATTTCTAGTTTAAATTAAGCTTTCACAGGTTACGGGCATTATAGGTGATTTTCAAAAATGGCTTTTTTATATTGGAACGAAGTTTTTTTTAATATTTTTTTTTTAATTTTTTTCCTTATTTATTTAATTTACAATCTGTCTAAAAGGATATTTACTCAGCAAAAACTAGGTAATGACTTGCTCTTACTAAACAACATGCTTTTCAATGACTATTACATATCGTCTGTCTTACTAAGAAGTGCTTTAGTAATGACTTTATTTATAATGTGATACGTGGGTACTTATATTCAAACATTTGCTTAAATACATACATAATACAATTTCTAAATGCGAAATTTGCTAAAAGCCATTCAAATACACAACTTTTTATAATTCTCGTTTTGTTTAACACGCTTAGGATATAAGTAATAATTATTTTGACAACAGCGGCAAAGCATTTCATTAACAAAATGATAACTTGTAGATTTTCACTGATTTTTAAATTTCAAATTAACGTATCGCAGATTAATCAAACCGAATTTTCGTCCTTTTCATAAGCGAGCTAATAAGTCAGGGATGGAAATCATGGTACAATTGTACTTTTTATGGTACATTTTTGACCTTGTTGGTACCGTGGTACTACCGCGAGCTACTTGGTACAATTTAAAAATTTTTCCATGTTCTCTTTAATTTTGTTTGTGTGTGTTTTATTTTATACTGTCAGCTTCTCTGTTTCTGTTGCAATGCTGTTGTCAAAGCGAATTCATGTACAAGGTGGTGTCAAGTTTGCAACAACAAAATCTGCCTAGTACTTAATTGCAAACTTCTTACAAAAATCACCTGTTAATTTGGCAGCGCCTGGTACATGAATTCGCCTTGGCTGATGTTATATGTATTTTATTTTACTTATGATTCGTAAGCATGTAAGGTGGACTTTGATATTGAAGCACTAAAATGGTTCGATAAGTTTACTCCAGAAAAAGTTATTATGGGAGAAATGTTTCCACACGAAAATGTTTCCACACAAACAAACAAACTAAATTTGAAGCAATAAATAATCAGTACACACCACTATCCGATGTGGTTGAACTTAGATCATACAAAGATTCATATATTTCCTATTTTTGGTCTAAACTATCACAGAAGAAAAATAAATTAAATGAGTTCATGTTCCCAGATATTTCAAGAATTGTAAGAGAAAATTAAAATAAAGGAAAGAAATAGACTACACTTTTCTACTGTTTCAAATTTAATACAAACAAAATACTTATTGAAGTCAACAAATTCTTGTTGCTTTAATTTTAAAATAACAGAAAATTTATTATCTAAAAGTGTTTAATAAATAAAATTTGTTAAATAACCGATCTCTACGTATGTACCTATGAATGTAATATTTAATATTTGTATACCCTTCACACAGTGAACAAGGGTATATATAGGTTTGTCATTCCGTGTGAAATTTCTACAATTTTCATTTCCGACCCCCCGACATCGCTTGGACCCGGGTGAGGTATTAAAATATCAGAAATATTCGGGAGTAGACCGCTATTGAAAATCAGAAACATCGGTACATAAACAACTGAGATATGAGCAAAAATCCACGACCACCTCGATTTTTTTTTCACAAAAACAACATTACAACAACAACATACATACATACAAACGTGTATACTGGTTAGAGAAAACGTGGCATCGAATCCCAGCTGAGCCAAAAAAAATTTTTTTTTCATTTTTTTTTTAATTTTTTTTTTATTTTTTATTTAATATATTATTTATATTTTTATTATTTTTTATTTAATTTTTTTTTTTTATTTTATATTTAATATATATATTTTAATTATTTTTTTAAAAATTTTTTTTTTTTAATTTTTTTTTTTAATTTTTTTTTAAAATTTTTTTTTTTTTAATTTTTTTTTAAATTTTTTTTTATTTCTTTTTTAACATACATACGTAAATTTATAATTTTACAATGGGATGTTTTTTATATATGTATATTTTTTATATGTATGTATGTACGTGTTTCATATGGGATGAATGGTGATACAAACTACTGTTATTGCATGACTACACGTTGTGAAGTGTATATAAGATTCGGCACATCCGAATATAGCGCTCTTTCTTGTTTATTGCATACTGGATTTTTATACACATTTTTGTTAAGTTTATGTTTTTATTAAGAAATATTAAAAAAATGGTACCGTCATGGCCTAAAAAGTCCATTTTGTTTCCATACTTGGTGCAAAATCATAAAAGCCATTTTCCTTCCTGTAATAAGTACTTATAAGTGTCCCTATTAGTAAGCGAGTAAGGTAAGTACTTGCCTTCAATGACATCGCCGTGTTAAATAATGGGCTTACGTCCCAAATTGTAAGTAGTGAACAACTGTTTTTAGAGCATTCAACTCATTATTTTGTAATGATAGTTTTTGCTGGGCAGTAATTTGTAATATTTATTTAGTTTTTATTTAGTTGGATTAAATTTAATATATTTAAATGAGTAAGTTTTTAACCATATCTCACCGAATTTTTCAGGAGTGATGTGTTTGTTAATAAACTACTAGAAAATGTAAAAACAAGATTTAATACATAATCAAAATATGCTCTATTCACCTTAAGGCATAGATATGTAACGCATCTTTTCAAAACTATCTGCAGCTATATTCATGATATACCGAGTTGTGTTGAATGTCTGTTTTTTTATACTATAGAATATTGTTTTACGTTGCCTTTCGTTACTTGGGAGAGGTCACAACCAGTGTTAGAAATCTAAATAAAGCTACAAATAAAAATTTACAAATTCGTTGTTCACAACATATAAAATACAGTATTAATAATAATATAAATGAAAACAAAAGATTTAATGATATTTTAGGGAGAAACTAAAATAAAGTAGCCTGTAGCACATATGCAATAAATTTTAAGAAATCTTAATTAATGTATGTTTTTCGGTTATATGCTGGCTCTAATCTAGAAGGTTTGTATTATATTTATATATTTAAAATCTTAACAAATTTTAATCTGCCTTACAGATCGATAACCTGGCTTGGGGAAAATTTTTAATTCAAACGGTTTATGGATGCATTTTAATATATATAAGCACGATGCTTTAATGTTGGTGCATAGCGTAGTGCTGCTTATTGAAATTCTAAAAAAATGTTTGAGCAGCAGAAATTTAAAAAAAAATTCTTTGCTACCAAGCACCCTACTTTGGGGAAGCTTAAAAAAAGCTTTATTGGTCTCTATCTCAATTGTTGTTTATTTTTGATTTTATGATTATCAAAAGTATTTGACATTAATAAAAGGTGGTATCGAATGGTAATACAAGTGTAAATACTCAACGACTTATAATCTGTTATACTAACCCAACAGCACCAAACAGAGGGAGAAATTATTAAAAAAAAACAATAAAATCCAAATAAACAACGAGTAAAAACGAAAAAGCCGTTTAGAGTTTAAAGAGTTGCCACAGTACAAAAGTGTTGTTAAATAAATTGCACACAAACTTAATTTAACTATAAAAAAAGAAACAGATCGATATATCTACAAATTTCAATATTACATAGAGTAAAATATATTCCAAGAAAGACGAATTGGTGCTTAAAAATTAGAATAAAATAATTTGCTTGTAGGTCTTGTTTGGTTTAAATTTTAACTCAGTTTTAAAGATAAAATGCAAGGGTTACATGTATTCCTATTCCGATTCACCACCAAAATGTGTAAAGAGGGGGATTGAACTTGCCCTAAAATTTAACTCTTCAAAACACCGATTGACGCATGTTTTTTGTCACTGTCAAAGTTCGTTGTTGAATTCTTCAACTATGTTGGGAGGTGCAATAAGTCGTTTCATCAGGCATATTTATTGATCATGTAACATGTAATCGTAGTTCGGAGAGATTTTTTAAATTATTTATACAAGTCCATAAAGTTTAACAATTGAAATAAATGAGAGAAGAGAGAGAGAGATAATTATCTATAATTTATATGCTTTGACAGCTGAAAAATAATCAGCTGCAGAGCCAAGACTACCTGATAAATAAATTTGTCTTGATTTGATTTTGCGTTTGACTTTTTGACTATTGTTATTAAAATAAATGTAGATATGAAAAACAAATTCAGTGATGGCATTATTTTACCTTAAACTCCCCAGTTGATTGATGAAAGTAATTAGAGTTTCGCTTTATGTAAACTAAGAATCAATAAAATTATTATTCCAAAAAATAAAAATAAGAAATAAATACTTCTTTAAATAAAGTTTTCCCCACCACATAAAAAAAACGATATAAAAAATTTTATAAAAATATCCAAAACGGCAACACTTTTTAAGAGTCAAACCAAATAAAAACGTTGGAGGTAATAAATGTTGGTTTGATTTGTTAGTACACTATCGGCCATGCAACCAACACCAACCGATCAAAAAGCTACTCTCTTCAGTTAAACAAATTTAAGTGGGTCAAAAGGCATAAAAACGTAACGATCAAGTGTAATTTGGTGAGGAAAACTGGTTCCCAATGCACTTGCCAAAACTAAACCTGCGAATGCAAACTAACAAATTTGCCAAAAAATAAAGGAAAACAAAACTAAAAATAAAACAAAATAAAAAAACTATATTTAAATTAAACGATAAACAAAATGTGTTTACAAATACAAGTGCTATGCGCCAACTGTATACTCGCATATTTTTGGCCATAAGAAACTAAATAAACAATTAAATATTTCTTCTTAGTGCAAATTTAAATATTCGTTAAGTAACACGTTTTTTTTTTTAATATTATGGCTTTTACAATTACGAAACAATAAAAATAAAAACAAAAATTAAAATATAATTTAAACGTTAACAAAAACTGAAACGTAACTGGCATGTAAAAACCCCGTTGGTGGGACACATAAACTTTATACCGGAAAATAACAATTACTTTGTAAACATTTTATAGAAAAATAGTTATAGATCAAATTAAAATTAATTAAACAAAATTATAACGTTAAATATGAAGGCTTCTTTATTTAAATGTTTGTGCGCCCAAAGGTAACTAACTTAATGATCTTAGAAATTAAATTACTAACGTTTTGATTCCCTATAGCCCCAAGGAAAAAATCAAATGTTTGGAAAACTTATGCTGCCTTTTAAGTGAATTCATTGGAACTGGCATGCTTTTGTTTTTGGGCTGTATGGGTTGCATAGAATCGGATGCTTTCCAAAGTAGCCACATCATGAGATCTCTTAATTTCGGTATAGTAGTACTGATAATCATACAGTGTTTTGGCTGTTGTTCGGGTGCCCATTTAAATCCTGCTGTTACTCTGGCTGCCTACATTTACAATATGCTCTCTTTGCCCATGGTAGTTGCTTATGTAGTGGCACAAATTTTTGGAGCCATTTGTGGCTATGGTTTGCTTAAAGTACTTTTGCCCATGGATCTGATACAGGTGCCGGGAAAAAGTAATGCGTTATGCTTGACTGCCATACATTCGAGTATTACCACTTGGCAGGCTGTTGGCATTGAAATGTGTATTACTGCCGCCTTGATTTGGGTATGCTGTGGTGTTTGGGATCCGCGTAATAAAATGTTTCAGGATTCTGTAGCCATTCGTTTTGGCTTGACGGTTGCCTCGTTGTCAATGACGGCGGTAAGTAATATATAAATGTAAAAAAATTTTTCAATTTACAGTTCCGTTGTAATGTACTACCCAGCAAAAAAATACATGCAAAAGAAATAGTGAATGCATGAGTTCAACCCATGATGTAGTGGTTTAATTAAGGTGAAACATGCCTGATTCTTACATTAACGAGTCTTCAGAGAGCATGTGTTTATATGAATACATTAATAATCTTAATTCAATTACAATTAGTGCATGAAACGCATGCATCTTTGGTGAAAAGAAACTGATATTTCATGAGTTGATTTTGTTTGTTACATGAATTGTTTAATATATTTTGCATGTATTTGCATGTATTTTTAAGAACATCATGCCTACATGCCTAACTATTTTAGATTTGGCGAAGCCATTATTCATGCCTCCCCTTGCACTTATGAATTAAAAGTCTTGCAAAATTTTATTTACATTGAACTAGTGCAAATTTTTTTTTGCGGGGCTATTATTACTATTTATACCCTTCACACAGTGAAAAAGGGTATATATAGGTTTGTCATTACGTGTGAAATTTCTACAATTTTCATTTCCGACCCCATAAAGTATATATTTTCTGAAAGCTTATGAATAGGGGAGTCGATTAAGCTCTGTCAGTCTGTTCGTCTGTCCGTGTGTATGTTGAAATCAACTTTTTGAGGCCCCCCCGACATCGCTTGGACCCGGGTGAGGTATTAAAGTATCAGAAATATTCGGGAGTAGATCGGTATTGAAAATCAGAAACATCAGTACATAAACAACTGAGATATGAGCAGAAACCCACGACCACCTTGGTTTTTTTTCACAAAAACAACATTACAACAACAACATACATACAAACGTGTATAATGGCTAGAGCCAGTATATATATATTTTTTTTTTTTAATTTTTATTTAATATATTATTTATATTTTTATTATTATTTTTTTTAATTTATTTTATTATTTTTTTTAATTTTTTTTTTAATTTATTTTTTTTTTTTTTTTTTTTAATTTTTTATTTTATATATTATTTATATTTTTATTAATATTGTTTTTTTTAATTTTTTTTTATTCATTTTTTTTTTGTTTAATATTTATTATTTATATTTTAATTATTTTTTTCTTTTTTTTAAAGTTTTTTTTTAATATTTTTTTTTTTTTGTAAACATACATACGTAGATTTATAATTTTACATTGGGATATTTTTATATGTTTTTATATGTATACGTATTTCATAAGGGATGAATGGTGATACAAACAATTGTTATTGCATGACTACACGTTGTGAAGGGTATATAAGATTCGGTACGGCCGAATATAGCACTTTTACTTGTTTTGTTGTAGGAAATTCCCATTAATACATTTGGAATAATAACACAATTTCATTATACATGCTTCTAAAGTTTTGTATTGGATTAGTACAGGCATGGGAAATACAATTTTTGTCAATAAAAATAAAAATTTTATACTCTAATAATTTACTGAATTATTCAGGATATGCTCCCAATTAATCTTTCAATATTTATTTGGTTGTTGGCTTTAAGTTGGTCTACATGCATTTCACTGGTGCTTATACCAGATCATCAGTAGGTCTTCTTACCCAAATTCTTGAAAAAGTTTAAAATGTTCTAAGTTTTGTTTTCAAATTTTCATTAACAAAATGAGAATTGAAAAATAAAACAAAAAACTATAAAATACTTCCTCAAAAACCCAATCAACATTTTTTTCTTATTTAAGTATTTTGTTTTTCTAATCCAAGAATTTGGGTCTACTGATGATCTGGTATAAGCACCAGTAAAAAGCATATACTTAGACCAGCTTAAACATAACAACCAAATACATATTGGAACTAAAATATTTTGTTGATTTATAATTTAACCTTGATAAAAAAATATTACTAAAAATTATTTGAAAATAATTTTTTAAACTCTGCAGAAGAAAGATTTGATAGAATTTTCCATGCCTGGTTTTTATTTGCTCGACACTTAAAATTATTTAAAATTTAACAATATAACATACAAAGCAGATTAATAAGGTACACGTATATAATCAGCTGATTGTTCTTTCTTAGTATACATTTTATTAGACTTGCCAACTTTTTTAAATTTAATTTTTATTCTATTCAATGTTTTATTTTTATTCTATAATGAATAATTGGCAATTTCAGTTTGCTTAAAATGTTTTAAAAAATAAAAAAACCGAGAATAGCAAGTTTTTACATTGACATTTCTTAATAATTATTGAAATTAATGAAAAAAATTTTATGGCATATGCAGGCATTTCTACAAAATCAAAATGAATGTTTTTTTATACCCTTCACACAGTGAAAAAGGGTATATATAGGTTTGTCATTCCGTGTGAAATTTCTACAATTTTCATTTCCGACCCCATAAAGTATATATTTTCTGAAAGCTTATGAATAGAGGAGTCGATTAAGCCCTGACCGTCTGTCCGTCTGTCCGTCTGACCGTCTGTCCGTGTGTATGTTGAAATCAACTTTTTGAAGCCCCCCGACATAGGTTGGACCCGGGTAAGGTGTTAAAATATCAGAAATATTCGGGAGTAGATCGGTATTGAAAATCAGAAACATCGGTACATAAACAACTGAGATATGAGCAAAAACCCACGACCACCTCGATTTTCTTTTCATAAAAACAACATTACAACAACAACATACATACATACAAACGTGTATACTGGTTAGAGAAAACGTGGCATCGAATCCCAGCTGAGGCAAAAAAATTTTTTTTTAAATTTTTTTAAAATTTTTTGTTTTAATTTTTTTTTTATTTTTTTTTTATTTTTTATTTAATATATTATATATATTTTTATTATTATTTTTTTTTATTTTTTTTTTTAATTTTTTTTTTATTTTTTTTTTGTTTTATATATATTATATATGTATATAATAATTTTTTTTTTTTAATTTTTTTTTTAAATTTTTTTTTTTTAATTTTTTTTTATTTTTTATTTTTTTTTTTGTTTTTTTTAACATACATACGTGAATTTACTGTTATTGCATGACTACACGTTGTGAAGGGTATATAAGATTCGGCACGGCCGAATATAGCGCTTTTACTTGTTTTAATTCTAGTGTTTTTGTCACGACGCATATCGATGCCTTACCTCCTCAACCTCGTATCTTAAAAAATAGTATAGTATATTATTACTACTAATATACATAAATAAAGGGTGTTTTTTTAAGCCCGATAGAACTTGAAATTGTAAAAAATAACACAAAAAATTAAATTGTAACCAAAATGTTTTTTTTATTCGAAAGATCAATACGTGACATTAACATTTGAAAATGATTTCGGTCATATGGGCACCGCGGCTGTTCTTGACGAAGCGCATTCTGGACGTCCAATTTTGGGCCACTTTTTCGAGCACTGCTGGCCGTATGTCACGAATAACACGAACAATGCTGGCCTCCAAGGCGTCAATTGTTGCTGGTTTATCAGCATAAACCAGTGACTTCACGTAGCCCCACAGGAAATAATCGAGAGGTGCCAAATCGCACGACCTTGGAGGCCAATTGACAGGTCCATTTCTCGAAATCAACTTATCGCCAAATTTTGATTTCAATAAGTCGATGGTTGCGTTCGTCGTATGGCACGTAGCGCCATCCTGTTGAAACCACATCTCCTCCGGATCAATGTCATCCATATTTTCAAACAAAAAGTCATTGATCATGGTGCGGTAACGATCTCCATTGACCGTAACGCGAGCTCCGGCCTCATTTTTGAAGAAATAAGGTCCGATGATGCCACCAGCGTGAAAACCGCACCAAATGGTGCATTTTTCTGGATGTAATGGAGTCTGTAGGGTCTCTTGTGGATTGGTCTCGCTCCATATGCGGCAATTTTGCTTATTAACAAACCCGTTAAGCCAAAAATGCGCCTCATCGCTGAACACAATTTTGCGATAAAACAACGGACGTCCAGAATGCGCTTCGTCAAGAACAGCCGCGGTGCCCATATGCCCGAAATCATTTTCAAATGTTAATGTCACGTATTGATCTTTCGAATAAAAAAAAAATTTTAATTACAATTTAATTTTTTGTGTTATTTTTTACAATTTCAAGTTCTATCGGGCTTAAAAAAACACCCTTTACAATCAATTTCTTAATAATTGCATTTAAACTTTTAACCAAATACCGAGGTATAAAAAAATTAACCGTTTTTTTTCTCTCATAAAAAATTTTATTTTTTAAGATCGTTTGATATGAAAAAGTCAAACCCGTATTTTTTAAGTTACGAGGTTGAGGAAGTAAGGCATCGATATACTTTATAAATATGCCTTGATAACATACACTCGATGCAAAAGAATGATAAACCTGAACTTTACATTAATAGACTACATATCTGTATGTGATATAGTAAACCCAAAACTGATATTATCTAATAAATACAACAATTTTAAAAAAGGCTAGTGAAAACCGTTAGAGTTTAATGTTTTAGTTTAAAACATAAAACAATCTTGACAACAAACACTTCACATAATTTTTATGTATATCTATATTGGAATTTGATCGATAATAATGTATTTGTTTATGTGTATGAACAATGCTGACATATAATCAATGTGCGCTAAGGTCTGACCTAATAAAAAAGCCACTAGAAATTCTTTTTTTAGTTGGCAAGTACTTTAAAACATTTTACATTTTACAAGAGGCCTATAATATTCATATAGAGGCTTTACCTTCTGCCACAACTACACGATAAGCTGAGCTGTCTGTGTATATTTATTTGTAAATAAGTATGTAAATAATGCTTAAAAACGGCTACCAGTTTTGCTCTTTGCCGTAGGAAATGTCATTTGACTAAAACTTGATAAAAGTCTTCGTTAAATTTATTGTAAGTTAGCTTTAAAGAACTTAATTATCACTTATCATGCATTGCATACTTAACAAATTTAATTTTCAATTTCGGTTTGTGGCATACGGACTTTAATTGAAAAAAATGTATTTAGTTTTAAAATTTCCGGGAAATCAAAAACAAAAATTATAAAAAACAAATGTTGGTTAAAACAAAAATTAAAATTAGTTGCCTTCTTTAATGAATGGTATCTGTAGCAAAAAGGAATTACTGCGTATGTCAACATAAGCTGAAATTGTGAAAACTAACCTTGGGCGAATTATCAACTATTTAGAACTACATGAAGTTATAGTGTAAACGAACAATATGGTTTTAAATAACAACTAATTTTAGTTTAATTGAATATACAAAAACCAATTTTCTTTAATTTATACACCGCGGAATTCTTATAAAAGTCTTTCAATGAATGTATAGAAATTAAATCAAAAATTAAAAAAAAAATACGAAAACAGACATAAGCAGTTTTTCCTTAATGCCACACATAGATATGTGAGTAGTTTAAGGGGTGGCGCAGCCATAATATACGGCGTAAATTGTGAAACACACCTTAACGTCAAGTTTCTCGCCCAACTTTTGCTCATTGTTTGACAAACTCGATCATGGAGAGATTGAGCAACAACGAGTTAATATTATTAAAGCCTCTTAAACTTCGTGATTTTGGTCAGCATAATCGACTAAATGTGTCTATGATCGGGAGAATTTTCAGCAAACTATGTCTGTAGGTAATGTGGAAACACATGTGTATCCCAAACATTGCGATAATGTGGCAAAACAGCCGTCGACCGCCTGTCTCACAGGTGAATATCTCACGAACATCACTATGCAATTTTGGAATAAGGCTTTGAATTTACACGCTTACATGGTTCAATTGACTCATTAGCTGAAACCTACTGAATAGTTCAATTATCGTAAATATGCCGAATGGTTGGTTGAACAGACACAAGTTAATGGTGACCTTACGCAAAAAGCAGCTTCAGTGATGAGACACACTTTCACCTCAGTGAATTCATTAACAAGCAGAATTGCCGCATTTAAGCAAATGAGAATTCACTGATGATGGTTGAAAAGATGATACAGCTGCAAAGAGTGACTGCTTGGTGCAGTTTATGGGCTAGCGGCCTAATCGGGCTATACATTTTCGGCCATGCAGTTACCGTGAACAGTATTCAATATAGTTAGTTAATAACAGACTTCATAGGTACAGAAATTAAGGTTATAAACCCGGACAAAATATAACAATGGATCCTTTGCATAAGAAATTAAATTGTCCGTGTTATTTCACGTTATGGCGATGTTAATTGGCCGCCACGATAATATGATTTGACACCGTGGAACTTTTTTATTTGAGGAAATAAATCAAAATAATGGAATTTTGGACAGAAGTATGCCACCGAAGCCGTAGCTAGATATTTGACCGATATTTTTTTGATCCACTCTTAATTGTCAGATCTTTCCATCATAATAAAAAATATTGAGTAAATTCACTAAAAACTTTTTGTTTTATTTAAATTAAAAATCATGCGTTTTGTTTGGACCACCCTGTATAATAAATAAATTGATCAGCATATTTGCACATAATATTCCGGGATCCAAAAAAACTGATTTTATGCCAAAAAAAAACATCTTAATAACATCTTTGACAAACAGCTTTTTTGAATTTTTTTCGAACTTCAATGAGATGTGTTTTTAATTTATTTTATCTTAAGTAAATTTTTAAAGTTCTTCAAATATAAAGAAACAAGCCAATTCCGGCGCGCGTTGCTACGCCTCTTAATGAATAAAAATACATTCTGAATTTTAATTCAATATCAAGTGCAAGAAGCTAAAAATTAAAACTTTTTTTATAGGCGTGGCACGGCCCACTTTTTTAATCACGAAACTGTATAGTCGTAACCGCTCAATATGTGTGCGAAGTTTCAGAAAAATCGGTCCGTTGCAAGTACCTCAAAATTATAACTTTTTTGTATGCCCACTTTTTTAATCACGAAATTATATAGTCGTGACAGCTCAATTCGTGTGCAAAGTTTCAGAAAAATCGATCTAGTTGAAGTAGACAAAAATTATATTTAATTTTTATGGGCGTGCCACTGCCCACTTTTCTAATCACGAACTTGTATAATCGTGAAAGTTCAATATGTATGAAAAGTTTTAGAAAAGTCGGTAAAGTGCAAGTAGCTAAAAATTATAACTTATTTCTAATGGGAGTAAACCCGCCCACTTTTTACCACCCATAAACACTCCCTTGAATGTGTACAACAACTTGACAAAGTTTGAGTCCGATCGGCCTAACACACAAACAGACAGAGTGAAGCTATAAATTTAGAATTAAAAAAAACCGGTAGCTTTTTTAAAAATTTAGAAAAAACCGGTTAACCGGTCGAACACATAAAATATAATTTTTTATGTACCCATGACAAAGATACATATATTAAAAAAAGAACTCTGTTACAAGGAGGTTGTCATAATGCAAAATATTAAAAGATCACTTCACTGCTCACGGTAGTGAAAAGTTACCTTTTTTTAACATTAACTTTATAGGCAAGTTGTAATAATGACCTTTTGTGTGTATGTATGACCTTTTGTTAGTATACAAGTCATATGTTATCAGAGATATTAGTTAAGCTATGGGTAGTATTTAGTAGAAGTCTCTAGATTAAGAAAATGAGATCAAAAAGTATAGCAAAGTAAAAAAATTTGGTCAAAAAAACTTAACTGAACAGCTGATTATTACAGCAAATTATAAGCACAACAACGTATAAATACCTGCTCTCCATTTAAAATCAATAATATTTAAGCCTAATCATTTTTCTTATTTTACATTTGTTTTTGAAACAACAAATACATTTCTTTCAATATTATGGAAGAGTAATTAATAAATTTTCTGATTTTTGAAATTTTTTGAGTAATAAATATGGTATGGTACGTTTGGTTACAAAGATAAATGAACATAAAACTAAAAATGAAAAAACTGGCTCCTGTAAGTAAAAAAACCGGTGTATTCGACATTCGAAAAATTAACACTTGGAAAAAAACCGACAGCTAAAAGAGTAAAAAACCGGGTTTTCCACCGGTTGTAAAACCAAATCGATCACCCTAGTTTATAGTCAGCAAATTTCAAAAGTTAACTAAGTGGTGGATGTAAAATTCATCTATTTAATACACAGGTTATCAAGTATTAAAATCTAGCATTAATTACGTCGCATTTGTCACATTTTCCTATCCCAATAAATATAAAATTTCTTTTTAGTTGCAAAATAAACAGTAAGAACATTATATTCTTGATACCCACCACCAATTATGTGTACTTTAAATAATCTCTTTATACTAAAATATGTATTTTTTTCTTTGCATAACTTCGATTTGCCATTAACATATTTTCTTAAATTTAGTCTAACAATGGATCCTTAAGTATTTCTACATAAGGAGTGATACTATTTTCTGTCATTATAATTAAATTCACCAGAAATCTATTTATGCGATTATCTATTTATCTAATCTTACTCTGCCGCTTTTATGAACTTTTCTGCTAACGAACTTAAAAAACGAACGAAACGAACTTCTAAAATTTTTGTCCGTGAAGGTTGTATGAATGAAATATAAAGTGTTATATGTTTATTGCTCTACGTCAATGCGATCAGACACAATCGCATTTTATTCGATTTCAAACTCTTGTATTACAAGCTATAAAATTCTTCGTAACATACAAATTTAGCGCGTTTTCAATTCCGAACAATCTTTATGTATTTAAAATATTTTAGAGAAATTTAATTCTCTTAACTTTTTCGAATTGAGCTCTATCGTGCTCGGAAAAACGGACGGACAGATTGACAGCCAAACAGACAGATGAAAAAACGGACTAAAAAAATACATGCTTTATGGTTTATAGATTGTATATTTATGTGTTACAAACGGAATGACAAAATTAATATGGGAATTTTTCGTGAACGGTATAAAAATAAATACATTTTACAATTAAACATAAATAGAAAAATACAGACATAAAGGCATATAGATAAAAAAAATTAATAATTTAAGTAAAACTAATAACTTCATAAACTCATCAAAAGACGATTTTATATTTTATTCTTCAACCAATAAAATTGATTAAAAAAATATAAAACAAACATATCATATAATCAAAAAAAAAAACAAAAAAACAAGTTTTATTGCACTTTGTATTGTAAAACTATTCAATTTCAGTTTAAATCCAACAACCCTGATAATTTTACTAACACTTAAAACCAATAAAAAAAAATTTATAGCGCACAAATGTCATCGAAAAAAAAAAACAAAAAACGTAATGAAAACCAAAAATAAATGTGTTACGAGTTTTAAATTTGCTTATCAAAATTTTTGTTGTTGTTCCCTTATAATCTATGATAAATTTTTCGTTCGCAATTGAAAGTGAAATATGTATGAAATATGTGTGATTAATTAGAGTTTTTCTTTAGGAAATCGCGAGATCCAGCTGATATGTTTTTGACTAATATATGGGAGATTTGGTGGGATGTTTATAGTTTTATTAAAGAATGTTAAAATGAGCAGGACAAATTTCCAAATAATAATACTTGTGTTGAAAAAATTTGCTAGAGTAATACATAATAAAATAAAAAGTACTTAATGCGCAAGAAAACTATTTTTTTTTGGTAATAATTTTAAACTAAACTATTTTTTGGAAATATTTCTAGGGCGCTTTAACCGGAGCCAGCATGAATCCAGCACGTTCATTGGCTCCCGCCATTTGGAACAATCAACTGCAAGTTCAATGGGTCTATTGGGTGGCACCACTGCTTGCCAGCATTATATCAGCCAACTTTTACAAATACGTTTTCAAGGGTGAAGTTTGTGAAGAAAACCCAAATACGAAAATAAATACAAATCAAATATCTTGCCCGTAATTTTAAGATTTGAATAACAATTTTTATTTGTAATCCATATTTCCTATTTTTTAAATTTTATATTTAAATATTTTCGCCTAAATCTCATTTAAAAAAAATAATATTTTAATACATCAGAAGATAACTTGGACCTAAAGTTAAAGCCATTAAGCTTATTAAGATGTTAAACGAATCAAGTACCTACTTTTAAGTTAATATTAAACAAATATTTAAATTTAAACAAAATATATAAATTAATAAAAGAAATGTTGGTCGTGTTTACTGCATCATGCTGATAACATGAATTGTTTAATTTCTTTTCGACTTATCTAATTTTTAATACGTTTATTTGTTTTGCCAAAAATAAAAATAATAATAATAAAATATACAAATTATGGATATAAGTGTACTTACTTACTTGCGAATACATACATGTTTGCAAATACATACATTTGAAAATTAATAAAATTTTAATTTTTTAATTACAGTCAGCAGATGTTATTAAGAAAAATTCAGGCCTTATTTATAAATTAATTAATTCTCCATAATACATACTACCGTAAATATTTTTTTTTTGTTTTTAATTGAAAAGGTGCTCTTAATTCTGAAACGAATTTTGTTATCAAGAACACTAAATGCATAACGCTGTCAATCAACAAGAGGATATTAACTCGAATTAAAAAAATTTGTCCAAGATTTTTTACGAATGGCCTTAATGATCTGTCATACTTTAAAGCAATAGCAAACGTGTCTGAAAAAATTTCCTAGGGCTAAAAAATATTATTTTTTTATTGTGAAAATATGGGAAAAAAATAAACAGTCGTGCATATTTGCTTACATCTCAGAAAGTCAAAGGAAGGAAATGGTGTTGCATTTCAATAACAATTCATTTCCAAATATTTTTAAAAGATTGACCCAACACATAGATCTGTGCAACATGTCGTAGAATTAAAAATCATATTCATTATACGCACGGACTGAGGGAAATTCTGTAATTCATTCTCTTATATATAAGGTTTCTGAAAATATATATGTACATTATGGAGTCTGAAGGTTTTTAAAAAAAATTAATAATTTGATGCAAATGGTTGCCTGGTTTTTCGGATAAACTGAACCTGTCTCAAATGTACCATTAGTGCAACATACAACGATTACTTCTGAATGCTGCACAACAACCATTTGGTTGCCAAAACTGTTCGGAACAATAAGAACAATCATACGCCATAGACAGATCATTCCCCACCACGATAATGACAGCTCACACATATCGGCTCAGACAAGGTATTTTTTAAACAACTTTTTAAGGGCCATATAACGGCATTCGATCACGATCGAAATTTTACTCAAACGATCGAGTTTGCTGTGCTTTGGGTATAGAGATTCTAATAAAAATGTTAAAATTTCAACCACGTTCGAAGGCCGCAATTTCCCCCAGAACAATGAGTTAATGAGTCATTCGCCTTATAGTCATTGTATTTTTTTTTTCATTTCCGAAAATAAAAAAATAAATTGCCAGGTTTTCAAACCTAATAAAGCAATTGATGTCTTCAAAATGCATGTTTGTAGGGACCTCAAACGAAATAGAAAAATTACTTTGAAAAATAGTTCACACCTATGCAAAAATATATTAGACTTCATGGACAGAAGTTTGAAAAGGAATAAAGCCATTTTCGATACGAAATATTTATTTATCTTCTACTTCAAAATACAGGATGGTTTAATCAAAACGCACGCATGTTTATTGTAAATAAAACAGTTTTTAAAGCATTATCTTAATAGTTGTTATTATGCTTTGTATGGTTTACTACTAGCCGATGGTCGATACTTTCAAATATCTTTTTTTACATTTTTTTGTTTATTTGTAAATTTTCTTAAATATTTCAAAATTTTTGCTTAATTTTTTGACATTTCAAACTTTTAAAATAAAAAAAATTTATTAAGCAAGAAGAAGAACAGTTGAAATCAAATTATTATTAAAAAAAATTATAGTTTGATTAATTTGTAATAATACTGTTGTCTCACCTATTATTTAATGATTTTTTGTAATTTTTAGTGCTTTTGAATATAATGTTATTATTAGGTTCGTTCGAGTACTTTTACTGCACTTTGTAGTAAATGAGTAATTATTTAGTAAATTGAAAATTTTACTCTCAAAAAGAGAATTTGTTCAAAAAAGTACTCGAACAGACATTTGTAAAAATTCGTAAGATTGAAGCACCAGCTGATGGCAAATAAATAAAGTTTAATGGGAACTATGTACATACATATGTGCAAATATGTATTTATGTATGTATACCTGCGCCAGATTCAGGCAGTTCCATTCTTTCATCTGTAGACATTGTTAACTAACTTTATTTCACAAACAATTTAAATTTAATAATATTTTGCACTTTGGTTTGGATTTTCCTTTTTTTAATATTTTTTTCACAAATTGTATACGTTTTGTTTGCTTACTTTTGTTTGTTTACCTTTTGAATCATATGTTTTTTGGTTTTGCTAAATCTTACAGCAAGAAATTTCTGTTGTAAAAATTTGCAAATACTCAGTCAAGAACTGTCACTTTTCGCTCTCTATTTGTGCTCTCATTTACTACAAATTTGTAGGTTCGTTCGAGTACTTTTGCTGCACTTTGTAGTAAATGAGTAATTATTTAGTAAATTGAAAATTTTACTCTCAAAAAGAGAATTTGTTCAAAAAAGTACTCGAACAGACATTTGTAAAAATTCGTAAGATTGAAGCAACAGCTGATGGCAAATAAATAAAGTTTAATGGGAACTATGTACATACATACATATGTGCAAATATGTATTTAAGTATGTATACCTGCGCCAGATTCAGGCAGTTCCATTCTTTCGTCTGTAGACATTGTTAACTAACTTTATTTTACAAACAATTTAAATTTAATAATATTTTGCACTTTTGTTTGGATTTTCCTTTTTTTTAATATTTTTTTCACAAATTGTATACTTTTTGTTTGCTTACGTTTGTTTGTTTACCTTTTGAATCATATGTTTTTTGGTTTTGCTAAATCTTACAGCAAGAAATTTCTGTTGTAAAAATTTGCAAATACTCAGTCAAGAACTGTCACTTTTCGCTCTCTATTTGTGCTCTCATTTACTACAAATTTGTGTAAACGAACGCAATTTCGTAAAATGCAGTAAAAATTTGTACAAATTCGTACAAATTTGTGAGTTCTCGAACGAACCTTGTGTAAACGAACGCAATTTCGTAAAATGCAGTAAGAATTTGTACAAATTCGTACAAATTTGTGAGTTCTCGAACGAACCTATTGTCGTCATAATTTTTTTAAATCCTACAATTTTTAAATGATAAGCATTTTGAAATTTTTACGAAAAGTAATCATTAAATGATACAACTCAAACAAATATGTGACAAAATATATGATGAAATGAAACGAAAATAACTATTACTTGTTTTCGACAACGAAATATTGTTTTAGAGAAAATAATGTCGTAACCATGGTTTTTCTTTGCGTGTATGTACATATGGGTTAATAAAATAAGATTAAATTTCTTTTAGTCTCATGTTTAAACAATATCTGCCGTATTCATAAAAAATATTTTAGGTTTACTATGGGCTTATATGACAGATATTGTAGACAAATTTGTCAAATAAGCCTTCAATAAACCTAAAATATTTTTCATGAATACGGCAGTATAAATTTAATTTACAATTACAATAGCATTCCTTCCGTCTACCCAGTGTCACCGTCCAGATTATAGTTTGTGCTGATATAAATCTTCAAAGAATTTTGTTAAAAAATGCAATAATTCATTAGGAATTTTGCTTTCCTGCATGTTGTATTTTATGATGACTGCAATGCTTAGACTAAATATTTATTTAGAAAAAAAAAAATATAAAGATAAAAAACAAAAATTTTTAAAGTCAGTAAGTTATCGGTTGTTTTTTTTTAATATTCCAAATAATTTCTGTTAAAAAAGATTTTGCAAGACACCAATTAAAAATAAGTCAACTTATTTGAATCTATATTAGGAAATTTTGTTACTTCTAAAATTTGTAGAATGTAAAAATTCAAAATCAAAGTTGGTGTATATCAATATGAAATCTAGACTCCGATACGATGTGGTCAATATACAATGTTCCTATGTACATAATGGTATAGGGTAATATAAGGTTCGCAAAGGCCAGATGTTGCACTGTTACTTGTTGGAAACTTTAAGTATTCTGTAACCATCTGCAATAACCATCTGGATAACCAATTTTTTGGCATAGTACCATGAGCTCAACCATGTCCTAGTAACCACGAAAATCATAATATTTTTTAATTTTTTCTTACTTACTTATTGAAAGATAAAAATTTAAGATTTAAAGTTTGAAGAGATTTACAGAAAGAATAAATATCCTGAACTTTAATGGCACGCTTTGCACAGATATTACTTCTTTGTTGGTTTCGGATTATTGATTCATATTTTTTTCAATGCTTAATAAAGCAGTTTTCAGCAGCTTCAAATCTTGAAAGTGATTGGTATAAGACTTCGAAGTTGTCGTCGCGAAATCTTAGGTCTGAAAACTATATGTCAAACCATCTTCCGCAGAAAAAATCACATATCGGATACAAGTCATTCTGATATTTTGGTATTAATATGTATATTAACTAAAATCGCTAAAATGGCTCTTGAGTTCCAACGAACGCTGCTTATTGGGGGTATAGGTTTAAAATTTATATATGGAAATTTTTTGGTTTCTTGAAAGAACCTAAATGCAGGTTCTAGTTTAAACAAATACTGCATGTTGCCGCGCCATTTAAAAATTTTAATATCAAGAATTTCACAATTTTTAATGTAGCTCTGAATTAACTTGTTGTTATTCGAAATCAATTCCCTTACAAAACTGTAACTGTGGAATGTTTTTTTTTTAACTGATTGGAAACTTTTCTTGAAAGACATTTTGGAACACTAAAATCACAGACTTGAACTAACAAAAATGTTATTTTACATAATTTAAAATTATTTCGATGCCTTCCTAATGCAATATTGAATATATTGTTACAGATTTATTTTTAAATAGCTTAATTTACATTATAATTTATTTTAGTTGTAGTAGTTTAAGTTACTGTAGTTTTATTTGTATTAGTTTATTGCGCTGGTTGTTCGAACATGGTATTAAGTTGTTGTTATGTGTAGCATACTTCTAGGCACTTCTATTATTCTTGCATATTACTTAACGTCTTAATAAAAATGTAACGGTTTTCGAATGTACTAGCATGTACATACGAGAACTTTGTTGAATGTTACCGAACACCACTATGTTACTATAAATAGCCGAACAACACAGCTAACATGTTCAGTATAACAGTAGAGCTTGTAAAGCGCGTATTAAAATGACTTTGTTAATAAAAGTGTATAACAATAAGTGAAATAAGTAAAGTGCTATAAAACAATATCTGAATGTGTTTAAGTAAATAAAGTGATTTTAATTTTATAACTAATTTCAACCGTTTTTGATTGCAATAAAAGAACTCAAAGTCTATTTAAAGGAAATAAGCCAACGTTTATAAAAAGTATAAACGTAACAATATATAATTTCATCCGGTGTTTTTTTTTCATTTTAAAAATATGTTTCGTTGAAAATGGTTAAGTATACGTTTTGCTTTGCGAAAAAATCTCTTACCATCTCTAAATATTAATGAAATTTCATACTTGAGCTATTTTTTGTTTTAAATAAAAATATCATTAATTTTTCTTAACCAAAAATAAAATTAAAAATAATCATCGCGGTTGGTGAGCTTTATTGACCTTAGCGAAAACATAAATCTCTATCGGACTGTGCTATGCCAATTTTTATATATTAAAAAATTGTTTAAACGTTATATCCCTAATCTCGCTAGTTAATAGATAGAAAAAACACATACATATGATCACGAATTTTTTATCTGTATAAATTATGTTCTTGAAAACTAAACTTATGAACTGGAATTATATTCTGATCATTTAAAAATGTTTTTTTTTTTTTAATT
Organism: Phyto melanocephala; assembly: GCA_941918925.1. NCBI lineage: Eukaryota > Metazoa > Arthropoda > Insecta > Diptera > Rhinophoridae > Phyto > Phyto melanocephala. Next base: position 83,037,903 of record OW799235.1, on the reverse strand, counting down.
TGTAGATACTTAAAATAAGTTTTGATCTTCCTGCCGTATCCAAATACGTTAACTCTTCATAATATTACTTTTTAATAGCCCGTTTTATTTTTAATATTTTGTTCTGTACTTTAAAGGACATTTTCTAGATTTATAGTGATAAGTTTGGAATTTTTAAATATGCTTCTTTACGGCTTCTCAATAACAAAATATTGTATATTATTGGACAGTTTGCCTGTAATGAGTTTTTTGTGTGAAATATATCTCCGGACAAAGCTTTGTGTCCTTCGTGCTTAATTTTAGGATTTTTACTGGGACAAGTCCCGTGCAAAATCAAGTCAAAAGTTGTCTCTCTTTGTTTAAAGCATCATCTAAGATACTCATTTCCTTTGAGAAAACATTTAAAAATTTTGATCGATTTTCTAACTAAACTAGTCTTTTAATTAACAATTTTTAAGTCTTATCCTTAATTCTTCTGAAAATCAACTGACATCAGTTTTTAAAATAAAGTGTTTTTGTGTCCATTTTCACCGCTTTTTATACCAGTTTGCATCAACCAGTTGTGTTTTATTTTGTTAAATCAATTGATTTTGATAGTTTTATACTGACTTTTATTATCATTCTCTTGATTTATTTTGCTTTAAACTTTTTGCAATTCATATAAAAAATTTCATCAGTTTATAAGTATTAATTGTGGAAAAAAACACATTTTTGTTAAAAATAACAAACCAGCATGTACTTTTTCAAAACGAAGAAATTAATTAATTTCTGAACAAAGTAAAAAACTCGATTATATTTATGTATCTTTTAACAATCAAATAAAATACTTCTTTCTAAAATCCAACATAAACTGGTGTAAATTATCAATAATTGTTTAAAATAAACTTGATAAATGTTGTTGTAAAAACGGTTAAATTGAGTTATAATTGGGATTTCCACTAACACTGAACATTTTTATGTATGTATGTATGTAACTACTAGTACCCTACAGATAATATTGGACTACGTGATCTATTTTAGCTAAATAGACTACTTATAACATGGTCCTCTGTAATGCAGTCATGGACCATATCATGTTTAAATAAGAAATTGTAGTTAAACGTCAAGTGTTCGTGTTTTAGCGATTACATATATTGTTGTCAAAACGTGTATAATGGTGTTCCATCGAGTAGTGACAAAGAGTAGTTTTAAGACTACTCCAATGGGTTATATGGTCCAGCCCTATGACATCGTAATGTTAAATCGACCATGTTTTCTCCATACATTTGGGTTACCTTTGGACTAGTCCTAGTCTATTATGGAGTAAATCAAATATTTTGTTTAACTTGTTTTTGAATTTAAAATTTTTTTTTTAATTTTGCAACAACGAGATATCAACTTTTCCTCTTCTGATTTTTTTTTTTGCCTGACGTTTAACAATACAACATGCAATAGAAAATAAAACAAAAAGTGTATTTAATTAGACGCTACAAAAAACATTATGGAGTTGTGAATTGAACAATTCTTTTTTAAATTCTGCATTACAGTTAATTATGTAAGTTTTCAACCTGCAGTCATAAGATTAATTTAAAGGTGTAGCTGGTAAATAAAATTAATATAAAATTTATTTAAAAGCACTTGATCCCCTTACGACTGTAAGCAACTCTTATAATTACGGTGACCATCCATTCTGTATTATACAGTACAATACTGTACTGTTGTATGTAAATTATTCATTATGACAACCCATTAACATTACCGAAATCAATTAAATAACTAAAGGGACTAAACTGGAAAACAAATCTGTATTGGACAATCAAACCCGTTAAACCGTTTTCCTTTTTTTAAATAAGGCTCATGTTGTCAAACTATCTTATAAAATTCCAATTTGAAACTTGTGAGACTATTTTCTGTGGGGATATGTGAAGTCGCTATTTTACGCCGACTTTTAGCCCGAAACACTTGACGACTTGGAGTACAACATTCGCAGCGTTATTGACAATATTCGGCCACAAATGTTGAAAGAATTCATCGAAAATTGAACATCCATATTAGACTACGCCAGAAGTCAAATTTTAATTATAATTTGAGAAAATTATCTTTCGAATAAAGTAAATTTAATGTCGATTTAAAATTTCATCTTTGTTTTATTCCTTTTATAAAAAAACACCCTTTACATGCATAAGTATACATTGTTGGGTGATTCACAAGGTGTCTTATCATGTCATATTGTCATGTTGTTCTAAAATTTTACAATGGTTTAAAAATGTTGTTGTTGTTTTTCAATCAAAAAGTGTCTTATAATAATAGAACTTTGTACACTATGTTTATTGTGCTGTCGTACTTAATAAGCAAAGACCTGTGCTAAACGGCTAAGCCAAGCCGCAATAGTTTTTGTAAGCCGTCGCCGTTCATTGAATAATTTTATCGGGCCGACATCCAAATTTAAGCGCAGTTGCTAATTTTTGATAACAAATCAGTGGCGGCGTCAAATAAGATCGGCTAAGGACTCTGCTGTGTTTTGTTTATCAAACAAAATGTAATTTATTTGTGATTTGCGGCAAAACTGAAAAATGGAAAATATTGTGGTAAGATCTAATTTAATAAATTCATGGATTAGATTAAAAAAATATTTTAATTTAGCCAAAGCCGAAGCGTATGCGCATAAACCCAACGAGGAAATTGACCATTGTAGAGGAGAAAATATTTATTTTTATAATTGTTTTACATCAGCTGATTTAAATTCAGTATAGCACACTTAATTATGAGGGGTTGTTCACAATAGTCTAAATTTTTCATGCTTTTATTATAGGACATATGATTTTATGACACTATTGCGAATCCCCCATGTATGTTATAACTTTAGTCAACTGCTAAAGCTAAAAGGGCTTTAAAGTTCAGATCTTTTGGATGTAAGTATGTGTTCATTTTTAATTAAGTATTGTTTTTTGATGAAAATGTTCGATGATGTTTGAAAAAATTGTTTTCCTTAATTTCCAAATCTTTAAATTCAATGCACAGTCTGAAGGTATGTCCTGAAAAAATGTTTATTTCCAAATATTATTATTTTAAACCTATGCTTGATTGCAGTTGTAAAAAAAACTATCGGCTACGTAATGTATGGCTGGTTCTTAGTTTTTTCTGTTGTTTGTAGCCTTCACACAAAAGTATAAAAGATTACATCGTTGGTCATAGCTAGAAAGGCCCTAACTCAAATAAAAATACGAGTTAGGGCCTTTTTACTTGTGACCATCGATTAATAAGTTTGTCGTTTCGTTTGTAATTTCTTCAATATTCATTTGAGACCCTATTATGTATACAGAGTATATCTATTCTGAATTTTCATAGTTAGAGGAATTAATTCAGTTAAGTCCATCTGTCCGTGTGTATGTTAAAATTACCTTTTTTAAGCATCCACATACACTTCAGACCCTGTAAGGTATTATTTGATCAGATATGCTTTCAAGAGTTTAGCTATTGAAAATTAATTATGTAGGCACATTACCAACTGAGATATACGCAAATAATAATTTCATTTGCTTTTTACACAAACGAAGTCAGATTTTTAACACTTTTGAAACTTCTTGAAACGTTTGCTCTGTATATGTATGTAAAATAAGAGAACATTTACAGAAAATCTTGGTTCAATGGGTCAGCTATCGACAAAGACTTCGACGAAAGAAAATTTCAATTAAAACTTTAGATTATCGGCTTATATTACAGCAAGGAATATATTGATTCTCTGTTTTAGTCCACTGCCGACATACTTGATTATTACATGATGCTACTAACTATGTGAAGGATATAAAAAATTGGGCACAGCCGAGTTTAGCGCTTTTACTTGTTTTAGAAAAATGTTCAATAAAAAGTTTTTTTTAATGTCAAAGGAAAAAGATTTTTATTCATTCGTTTCAAGCCCTCTTATTTCTTGTCCCACCCATGACTAATTACAAGACGAGATTGTGTTTAAGGTTTACCCAACTTTTCACTAATCTATCTACATATATATTTATATAAAAATTAATCCCTTTTTTCCTTGGTCACGGCATCACGCGTGAATGGCTGGACCGATTTCACTAATTCTTTTTTTGTTTTATTTTTTATTATTAGGAGAAGGTTCTTATGTAAGAAAATAATAATAATAATAATAATAATAATGTGTCATTGGCAGTAATATTCACGTAGTTGACATTAAAACAAATAAACCTAGTTAACATGCTCTTTGCAAATATATCGATCGGAGTTAGTCTGTGGTCGGAGTTATAATAACAAAAAATACCTACATAATTCATTTACCATTTCTTAGTGTACTTTTCACATTGGTTTACACACGATAATTTGTACAGTGTGTTTTTTTCTGAAGTGTTTGTTTAACGGTTACAATTTCCAGTGCGGCTAGCATTTGAAATGTCGATAAATAAATCACAAGGGCAGTCGCTAAGTGTTTGTGGCAATAATCTTGAAAATTCACGTTTTTCACATGGCCAGTAATACATATGTCGCCTGTTCCCGTGTCAGAATACCAACAACACTATTTATATACGCGCCAGAAAATAAAACTAAGAATATTGTGTATCATATAATAATAATAATAAACACTTCGAAAATTAACTTAATTCAGATAAAAAGGTAACAGATATTTATTGATTATAGGGCGGTACGAACTTCGCCGGGTCAGCTAGTTGATTATGATAACAAATTAACAGAATTTTTGCATTATATAAAATATATGTTTATTGAGAAAAGCTGTATTGGTTAATTACATTTTCTAATTATGCATACATATGTACATATCTATTAACACAGAGAGGTGCGTCCCATTGAAATCTTAACCTTTATTTAAGCATAAATAAGTAAAAGCAAAAAAAAAACTTTTTCACGGGAATGCCCCCACTACTTTAATGCTGTCCACAAACAATATTTGATTTTTTTTTATTTAGCTCTTCAAGCCAATAATTCACCCACAAATGTTCCATATTTTAAAATGTTTGTTAGCAAAATCTGCAAATTCAAAAAGGAAAGAAAGTAGAACCTAAAAATGAAACAAATAAATTGATGAACTATTTTAAATACAAAATTTTATTTTTTAATTTTTTCTTTCGAAATTTTATATGAAATAGATTAAAACAGTGTAATTCGCGGCTCAGTTACAAGCTCGTTTGTCGTGATAATGTAAATACATTTGTAATAAAAATTCCAATTTATTTCTTTGGGTATATTAGTTGTCAATGACAGCAGTCACGTCCGCCAAAAACCCAATAGTATTGCCAGATTTTAAAAATTTGAATTTACATATCGATAGCTTAATATCATAAGGGTGTAATTCAATTTTCAACGAAATCGAATTTTTAACGTTTTTTAGTAGTCCTAACACAAACACATCGCTCCCAGAAAATTGACAACAATAAAAAACACATGTATTTTGTTTTTGTTTATATGCCGGCATATGTCACAAAATTTTTTTATTTTCTTCTTTAATTTGAATAATTTTTAAAAAACTTTAAAGCGAAAACTTTTCATTCATAGTTTTGTATTATTCAAAACGTTTTAAACCAATTGAAATTGCGAATTGTTTATTGTATAATAAAATTAAAAAAATTAAGTCTGACAACTGCAGGCAAGACTTTTAAAAAAGTTGGTAACGCTCAAGACGCATTCATACAGGTGAAATTATCAGCACATGATGATGGGGAAACACAATGTCTGCATTTATTGAATTCTCCTTTATTCTATTTATTAATGCAGGAATGGAAAATTAGATTCCAAATTGAACATTTAACTTAATTGTGCTTTTTTGATAATAAATCTACCAACTTTATGTATATTTGTTGTTCTTGCATCATTTATAATGTACTTCACAAACACATATCCATTTTTTATTAAAATTTCATTAAATTAAACATACAAAAACAACTGTTCCATCTCTGTTATACGAATTGGCCTTGACAAAAAAATCCCATAAAAAGTTGCTTTGTTGTATTAACTCGCCGTTACATATACCTGTATGAATATGCCTTGGTAAAGCTTATAAAATGTATATAAAAAAAAACAGTCAGCTGATTGGATACGAGTACCTTATAGCTATGCCTTGGATAAGACAATGATCAAATATGTTTAATTTACCATTTATAGTTGTCATACATTGTAGATTAACATTGCTAAAACAAAACTTTATCGTCAGTAGTAGAATTTAGAAAAATGTGGCCATTTGCTTTAAGACTATAATTATTTTTAACTATTGAAACATATTTTCAATGTCACTTATAAAAATTAAAAATATTTCATTTTAATGTGGCGTTAAGTGTGTAAAGCTTTCCCTAATTGTTGTTTCAAACCATTCATCAGTCTGTCCGCACATGTGTACATTTTCTTAAATACTTCAAACTAAAGCTTTGTTTACTCTTGCTCTCACACTAAAAGTTTATTCAACTTGGAATGCTAACTTTAAAACACTGCGAAAAAAGAAAACAAAGAAAAAATTTTATTTATTAATACATAAGTTTAAGTTTAGAGGCATCATACAGGTATATGTAACGACGAATTGATAAAACAAAACAACTTTTTAGGGGATGTTTTTGTCAAGGCCGATTCGTATATCAGGGATGGAAAAGTTATAATGATATGTTTAATTTAATAAAATTTATTTAAAAAACGATATATATTTGTGGAACCCGTTATAAAAGGTGCAAAAGCAACAAATATACATTAATTTGGTACATTTATTATCATAAAAGAACACGTAAGTTAATTGTTTAATACGGAAACCAAACTAAGATTTCCATCCCTGCGTAAATAAATGAATTCAAGGTGAATTCAAAAAAATTTAATTCGCATTAATATTAACCTTTATTTTCATACAATATTGCCATGTAAATAAAAGTTGTATTTAAGTTATAAAAACAATTTTCTTTAAGTGTGTTTTTTAAGACTCGTTTTTTCTTGTTATTGTGCGTTTGAAAGTTTTGGAAAATTAATTAGATCTTATTGTAATTATTAATGAATTTACGTCAGCATTTCTGTTTTGTACGCTACAATTGCTCAATTCACGACTTGTGGTAGGTTTTAAAAAATTTACTTCTACATATTGAATAAATTCGGCAACAGTGCTTAGATTTCCAGCAATCATATAAATTTTACGACATTTTATAAACACAGGTAAAATTTGTTAAGGTGTTGAAAAAAGAATCTAATGAAAATATTACAAAAAGAAAATATTAACAACTACAACGACTTACAACTTCTGGATGGATTGTGAATTGGGCATACATTGTTTTGAAAAATTTTTTCAAGATCATTATTACCTGTGTTCTGCAAAGAGAGTGAAATTATGGCATGTGCCGAAGGTTGTGAATCCTGAAGTGGTTTTTAAATATATTTTAAAGCTTAATATGTGTGCCTTGTTGAATGGGATAATGCTGATATAGATAGGGATAAGTGGACAGATCTGCAACTAACAAACTTGCCAAGAAGAGACTTGCTGAGACAAAAAAGAATTAACTTGATTGTTACCAAAAAATAACCTACAATAACAAGTTGGACACAGTTTAAAATACACTTGCAGTGTCTATGCAGAATTAGACAATTGAGAGTCGACAGTTTAAATACCGTAGAAAGAATTCCACTTTCAAAAGGATGTAACTTAAAATGGGAACCTATTTATGAAAATGGTGTACTTCGGTAAATGATGTACATGTATGTATACGAAACTAGTTAAAGCTAAATATTTTGATTTCATCTTGAGTGGTGGTATTTTAATTCGAAGGTATTTTCTTCCGTGTCATATTAAATTATTTTCGAAAAATTTTCAGACTTCATTTAAAAACCGTCTTTTCTTTAATCTTCGCTTTGGTAAACATGTTTCCTCTTCAAACCACTAATGTCAGCAATTCAATAACCAATATTTTTAAGTATTCAGAATAAGTCTAATTTTTAACTTAAAAAAAAAAAATGGTCCTCATAAACAATGTTGAAAAAAAAATCATGCACAATAATGCAACTCTGACAGTGAAAGCTGCTTTCAGGCGGAATAAGTTTGACATATGCCATGTAACTTTTGCCACAAAATGTCTGTATAAATTGTCATTTTGCAGATAGTTTAAAAAATTTTGATTTCACACGTACAAATGTAATTACTGGGGTGATCGATTATTTGACTTTTTTTGAGAAACCGGTTATCAAATAGTTCGAAATTCAGAATTTGAAAAAACCGGTTGCTTATTTGAAAATTAAGATGAAATCGGTTAACCGGTCGAACAATAAAATATAATTCCTTAATGAAAGAACTAAAAACTATTGTAAAATAAATTATAATATAAGCGATATCTAAATATGGACTTTTTACAGTTGGTATTCGTTTGGCTGCCCAATATTAAAACGCAATAGTTGACTTGAAAACAGTTGACTTACTTAGATTTTATTAAGTTTAACTTAAGGACAAAAGTACTCATTACAAGTAAAATAAATAAATCAAAAAGACTTTTTTATTGGACTGTTATAATTTTTTTTATCTCCACCTGTGAATTTTTTTAAACGATAGATATGTCTTTTAAATTTGTTTGCACTCACATATTTTGTTTAAAATAATTACTTTAATTTAAAATACAATTAAAGTGGTAGGGAGAAAATCTTTTTAGTTTTTATACAATTTCATTTAAATTTTTTATACTTTTTTCTTATTCTACATTTTTTTAAACAACAAATCAATTTCTTACAATATTATGGAAAAGTATTTAATAAGTTTTCTGATTTATAGAAATTTTTTTAATAATAAATAAACTATGGTACGATTTATTACAAAGATGTATTAACATAAACATAAAAAATAAAAAACCGGCTTTTGTTGGTTAAAAAAACCGGTGTATTTGACATTCGAAAAATTAATATTTGGAAAAACAACCAACAGCTAAAAGAGTAAAAAACCGTGTTTTTCATCGGTTTTAAAACCGAGTCGATTACCCTAGTAATTACGTATGACATATCCTCTTTTTGTCTACGAACTTTTGTGCGCGAATTATGTTTTATCTAGTTTTAATAATAATAATAGTAATAATAATAGTAATAATAATAATATATTTCGTATGCGTTTTGTTTGTAAAAAATATCTTTTTTTAATTGAGCCAATAAAAAAATTTAAAAAAATTTAAAACCCAATCTTCTGTTTTTTTAATAAGCAAAAACATTTAATATCACGAAATGTTAACTTTTTATTCACTTATTTGAGTCCTTCTGTGTTTGCTGTATGTTGTACTGCCAAACGTAATTTTATTTTCAAAATAGAACACGCTGACTTTTAAAAATGTATTTGATAGTCCCCGTTTAGACAGGGTAAAAGCATGTTTCCACGACACATTCAATTACTTGATTCGCTCTTTAAATTGCTTAAGTGAATTACCCTGTTTCCACGACATATTGTTAATTTGATTTGACAATTGTTCTTCGTGCCTTTTTTATTTAAATTATCGTTTAGTGTTTTGGCGGTGAACATTAAGAAATATAAAATTTAATATAGAAAATTAAAATAATTTTATCAATGGAGGCAAAAAGTAAGTAGAAATAGTAATAATATTGTAAATTTATAAGAAATATATGCAAATAATATCATTATTTGTTTAACTACAAGAAAATGGAAAAAGTGCAAGAAAATAGGACCAGTGAGTCAGCAAATCCTCTAAACACAATTTTGTCTCATTCAATAAATTTCTATGTGGCCAATACTATTCTAGACACAGCAACTTTCTTTAAAATTTTCGTTTTTTGCTTCTATTTTATTTTTTATATATGAAATTTAACTTTTTCCTTTTCTATTTGCTTTGATATTTTTGACAACTGGAGATATTAAACTATCGATAAAAATTAGAAAAGACACTGATTTTATTATAATTCGCATGGTAATTCTAAATGAATTACGCACAAAAATAGTAATTCGCATTGAAAATTTTACATGGCCAATTATGTAATTCGGTTCCTAATTATGCTTTGAATTATAAATAAGATATCGAATTACGAATATCGTTGCTGTGGAAACATGCTATAACATTTGGAAGGGAAACATCTGAAATTCTCTTTTCTATTTTCCTTTGCGGTCATACAGGGAAACATTGTTGTCGGAAACATTTCAGTTTATATTTTAATTTTATTTAGTACGTTATTTATTTTTTTATTTTTATTCAAACAAAGTCAAATATAAAACATAGAGAACAAAGCAAGCCGAAAAGAAATAAAGCAAATGTCAAAAAGCATAGCAAATGTAAACAATAAGAATGGAAGCACAAAGCGTGCCTCCGAGAACGGAATTTCATATTCTCTTCACCACCCGTCCCTCCCTAACAAACAAAATGTTTCCCTTCCAAATGTCTCCCTGTCCAAACGGGGACATACAAGCAATGTTTCTATGGATTCACATTGCATATATCAATTCTGCGGTATGAAATTTGACAAATCGTATGTGAAATACATTCTTTGAAAGCATTTTTAGCAACTACTATTTTATGTAATTTTCTAAAAGTTTGGCAAGTACTTTAAATGAAACATCAAATCAAATCAAACGAAATGAAAATAAATTTTAGGAATCGAATGTTTAATAATTTTTACACCCAATTATATATCGCTAATAATAATTACAACTTGAACCAGCAATTCAGTGAGTAGTTCGAACTAAGGACTGACCTAGGAAAACAGCAGTAGACTATACTAAAGTCGACCATAATGAATTATTAGTATTTATAATTTAAGTTTCTTATTAAAAAAACTAAACAAGATCTTTAACGTATTTTTTTCTATTAAAGAAAGTGTAAACAAAAATATTTTTGTTGTTTTTCTCCTACTGAGAAAAATTATATTATGGAAAAATAAAAAGAAAAAAATGTTTTATTAGATTAATATTTATAATTTATTATTGTTTGAAAACAAGAATTTTCTAATTTATTTAAAGTGGGTGCATTTTAAAGTAAGCAAAATTTTTACAACAAAAAATAGGGGAAATTGCAAAGCAAAACTGGTAATTTAGTAGGTTAACTGTTTCTAGTTTTAAAGTAATTAATTTTTTCTTTTAATTATTAGCTGAGGTGGATTTAAACCTCATTAGCGAACATAAGATAATTAAATTGTTGTTGTTGTTTTGCTATTGGCATACATTTCCCAAAGGACTTGAAAAATGCTGCGAAATTGTTTAAGGGGAAGAAAAGCTTTGTACACAAATTTGTTTAAAGCGCCCTAATTTTATTTATTTTTTCAGGACTGTTTGATGAGAATTTCAGTTCGGTATTAAAAACTTTTTGGAATATGACAGCAGGTGTATTTAATTTATTAATTTGTTTGCTTTTATACCCTTGATCATCAGTGCCATGAGCTAATTTTTTTAAATTAAAAAGTTAAATTATAATATCAACAGTTCCATTCCTGGTATACAAATTTGTCTCAGATTGGAAATTATTGTTATTTTCTACACAGTCATAATCAGGGTATCCTTAACGAGCTACACGCATCGGCGATTTCAACTGAATTCATTGTATTTTAACGACGTCAAACTTCTTATACAAATAATGTTTAAGGCGATTTAATAATTTTTATACCCTTCACCTGCGTTGCAAAGTCAATAAAAAGCTTTGTCATACTGTTTGTAATTTCTACAATATTCATTTCCGACCCCATAAAGTATTTATTTTCTAATAGTTTATGACCAGGGGAGTGGATTAAGCCACATCCAATTGTTGAAATCAACTTTTATAAGCTTCTATTTATTACTTAAATCTGTATAAGTTATCAATTATTTGAAAATACCTGAAAATGAATCGCTAATAAAGCACGAACGCCCCATAACTTTCTGAGATATGAGCAAGTAAACACGACTTCCTACGTTTTTTCCCATGAATTTTTCAGCCCTAGGTTTATTTCTATAAATAGGCGATGATCTTTAAAATTGTTAAATAAACCGGTTTTTAACCGACAAAGTTATAGGCCAAAATAATTTTGAAAATTTTATATATTTGTTTCATATATCAAGGTATTAAAGCTCCTACACCAGATTATAAACCGTAGTCTCGAAAATTACTGCTGAGAAAAACTGTCAAATCGGTTTGAAGCTAACTGAGATATAAGCAAAAAAAAGTTACACAAATGCTTTGGTGGGTTTCCTAATATATAGAAACGAAAGTAGACTTTTTTAGCTTCTGCACAAGAGAGAAAAGTGACATGATTTTTAAAAGAAAGAGTTTGAATAGCATAGTATAGGATATAAAAAAAATTTAAATCTTAAATTTAAATGGCCGCCAATTCAAAACGGCGTAAAATTAATATATATACATTGGTACAGAAAAGTCTACATACCCCCATACTTTTCTCAGTTTTGGATAATATAACCAACCTACTGAAGTTTAGTTTTTAAAGTGGCAATAAAAATGGCTATGAATATTAAATTTAAAAAATAAAGTTTAATTCATTTATTAATAAAATTAACAAAATATCAAATTTAACACAAAATATCAAATTCTATTCGTTTGACTTTGTTAATTTCGCAGATGTATGGCTTCTTCCTGGGCACACGACTATGATATTCGCTATTTCTGAGTACACTTCGGACTGTTTCTGGGTGAACTGAAACAATATTATTAAAATCCATGTATTTTGAGATTTCCACTGTTTTATTTCTTAGACTTTTTTTTTTATCTCCCCAAGAATCTGTCGTTTTATACGTGGAGTTACTTTAGATAGACGGCTACTTCTTGCCTTACTTTCAAAACATTTTGTGTCTTTTTAGTTTCTAATTATTGTTTTTACAGTTGCCTGCGAACGTCCAACTAATTTGTCTATTTCCCGTAAAGATTTTCCATCTTCGTGGTATTTAAAATAAGCATTCGTAACTGCAAACAAGTTTCTTTTCTTTTTTCATTAATTTTTTTTAATATTATTAGTTTTTTGAAAAAAAAAATTGCTTTAAATTTACTCGGAAATAGTAACTGTAAATTATTTAAGAGTTAATATTAGTTGGTAGCATTGTTAATTTTGCATGGTCGCTTATATTGGTACGTTAAGTTAGCAGAATGCAGACTTTTCTGTGCCCTTTTGTTGTTTGCATTGCAGAAAGTATGAAACTAATAAATAATTTTACGAATTTATCTTTTATTCTTCTAATGTTATCGTTTGCTATAATATTTTATTATAAAGATTTCTCAGGCTTTTCCTAATTGGAATAAATAAGGAGGCATGTAGAGTTTTCTGTGCCACTGTATATATATATACTTATATGATTTAAATCTAGTAATAACTGATGAATTCAACAGTTGTGTTTAGTTTGTCGTCTTGTCATGATATTATATATTTTTAAACATTTTTTACGGATTTTAAAATTTTGATGAAATTATAATATAATGGGCCAATTCAAAGTGATTGCATATCAGTCATATTTGTGCTATTTCATATTATTTTATGCATACATAAAATTTTTGTTAGTAATTTCCATACAAAAAAAAATAATATGACTTTACACATTTGTTTCCTATGTATAAGAAATTGTTTATGTTATACTTTTAACCATACTGTCTCTCAGAGAGAATTTCTTCGCTCTCACCTCTCAGAGAGAATATTTTCTATTTTCTTCTTTCCAGTATACATACAATTTTTAACAGCGTCATCTCTTTGTCTTCTTTCTTGTATTAAATACATAATTTGTTAGCAAAAGGTGTTCAAAGTCACTAGTCATATTAATATGAATTATATGACATAGTACAATATGAGAGTCTACTTTGAATTGGCCCAATGTATATATAAATATATATATATCCCAGATACTTCATTCTTTGTGATACTACTCTTACTGCCTCTTACTACTTTGACAGCAAACTATCCTCATGTACATTAGGCAGGGTTACCGTGGCTGACACAAGTAACTTGTCATATATGTATGTTATAATAAAGAGATATGATTTTTATTTAATAATTATCAATCGTCTCTCGTATATTAATACATACATACATAATTTAAGATTATCGACAATATTAAAATTAAATAATTATCTGTTTAAAATTAAATCACTTCTGTTCTACTGTACACGCCAATTAAAGTGTGTTTTATATGTGTACCAGTGTGCATACTCATGATAACCTTTAAATAAAAAATAACAATTATCAATTTTTAGTTCAGATTTATAAGTGTACTAATGTGTGTTGATATACATACGTGTATTTGTACGAGTAATTCAACTTATATTTGGTCCATATTAATAACTTTTAATCATTTAATTAATATTTTTTCTTTTAAATTGTTATTAGTCTATTTAAACATGTAAAATATTGAATGGATATTTTAGTTTCTTATAAACCACGGTACGACTTAGATTTGCTGATTAAAAAAAAAGAGAAATAAACTCTTTTCAGAAGTTTTGAAAATACATACATAAATTAAAAATATTTAAGTGAAAAATCATTGAATTGCTTAAAAGAGTGTGAAAAATTTTTATATAAAAAAAAATGATGTACCAACGTCAAATGTCCTTTGATAAGGTTGGTGGTAATAAATCATTTTCCAAACTTAACTTTTAAAATATTAATATTGCTCTACTAAAAAGTCATGTGTGCAATTTTCAATACATATTTAATCTGAAGACTCTGTTGGCGAATAATTTAAGGTCATAAGACGTATGAAAATTAAAGTGAAAGATATTACAGCAAGAAAGAGAGAAACAAAATTAAAATTCAAAAAAAATTCAAAATAAAAAATAAACAAAATTGTTTTATTATTTGTTTTCTAAAACAAATTTTGTTTTTTTTTTAGTAATTTAATTAATAAGATTTTAAAAAATCTTGACGGCAAGGTGTTTTTCCCTATTTTAATTCTATATTGCGTTGGCAGTCGTTTTTATGGCAAATTTAAACTGTGGAAATCGCGTGATTATATTATCAAGCTTATGTACATACATATATCATTTAAGTCAACTACAATATTAAATTGTTTACAAATAGTTTGGGGGGTAGAGGTCGTAAAGAAAAACACAGCATTAATTCATAGTATTTATTCTTGTAAAACTTTGCTCACCAATAAATTTTTGTATGTATGATGTATGTATGTACTTTAAAAAATTATCTTCTTGCAAAAACCAACAGCTTTTGATATTTTTTTTTAATTATAGAAAACTTTGACTTATTTCCAGAAAACTTAAAAACGTACGAGTAATTTAATAATCATTTAAAAATTTTTGGAAAAGTAAGCTTTAAAAAAATTTATTTATTTACAAAAATACAAAATAATTTTAGTTTGTAGTTTTTATAATAATAACTAGCTCACCCGGTCCGTGTTGCTGGCCCTAAGCAAACATTAGTGTTGTATTACCACACGATTTAAATTGAGCTTTTAACGAAATTTACGGCCTTTAAATAAAAATCCATGGAATACCTATCATAAAGTTTTTTTTACAGAATAACTTACATACGGTGTAGGTATGGGCTCCAACAAAAAAGAAACGCATGTATTTAAGCAAATTGGAAAATATTTTTATTTATTACTTTATCTTAAGGCCAGCGGAGAGACAATGATTTTTGTCTTTTTATTTGGTGTTAAAACGTATAAATTTCTTTAGCGTGCCAACTCGAGTGCAAGCCACATACAACTGGTCGTGTGAAAAACATTAATTTTCCAAAATTAAGCCAGCAGTAGTCAATGGTTGGCTTTGTGCTTAGTTGATGTGTAATAGCAAAGGCAAGACGCAAAGGGAATTGGAGCCGCTTGAATTGGAATGGTAAATCGTTGGAAATCATAGGAATTCGTGGAAAAATTACGTCTTCGCCTTTGAATCAGCCACCGATGATTGTTGCCTCGATTAAATTTGGTGAACAGTTTTTAATGGTCAATCTGGTTCCGTTGCATTTCTTTGGTGCGTTTAAGTTGCGAATAAGAATAACCGGTGATCCAACCTTTAATGTTAGTACATGCGATGGCATTCCGGGTGGTTCCAATAAAATCAAAAATTCAGTGGGATAATTGACGGCTTGTTCTTCATCCATTATTGTGTGAATCGATTTGTACTTGATTTATTTTCCGGGCAGTTTCAATTGAATTTGCTCATTGAGCCGTAAATATTTTTTGTTAAAAAACCGAAACTCGGAAAGAAAATAAGAAAATTGGATTATGCCATGCCCCTCCGCCCATAGACAGAAAATCAAATATCAGACTTTACGGTGTCACCCGCCAGAGTATTTTGAAGATTCCCTGAAAATTTCATTAAAATCGGAATAGCCGTTTTAGAGTCTATTCGTTACATATATATAACATCCTGTTTTATATTTGTAGAAGATTTGTCTAAATAAAGAATGAGTATTAATGGGTTAAACTATCACAAATCGAATATTGTAATTTTGACATAATTTTGGTAGGTATAAGAAAAATTCTAAGGTTGAGGCCTGAAATATTTTTTCAGATTCTACTGTATATCTGGAATCTAAATATATAAAAGTGCAACTTAAATGACAGTTTTTTTTTATCGCACAGCCCTCCTCTTTCGATATATTGATCCACTAAGAAAGGATTTTTGGTGAAAAAAGGGTAAAACCAAATAAGATCTGCAACCTTATATCTACCAAACTCAAAACGTTACAGAATAACTTAAAAACGTACTCTAATCTACTTAACTAATCTGTAATAAGCTGACAGCTGTCTTGCCTTCTTTTGAACTTTAAACAACTAAGGGGCAAAAACCTGTAAAAATTATGTAGTAGTACTTTTTTTGGTACCTTATAAAAATTTCAAACACATAAATTTTGAAAAAAAAACAATAAAATTGTAGTACTTGATACGCGAAAAGTTTAAAAAAAAATTTGTTACTTTTTTCAAATTCGACTATAAAAGGTGTAAAAATGGCCACCTTTTTAGTATTAAAAAAAAAATTTACATTTTACAATAGGACATGAATTAATTATTATCGTCTAGTAGAATATGGACAGTATATAGATGCTACTTTGGGAAAAAAAAGAAAAATAAGAGAAAATATGTAGAGTTCCTAATTACTTTGCTTAGTCGGATAAAATTTATTACATACTTAGGTTGCACCAGAAAAAAAATAACGCAATTAACGAGGTAGAAAGGAAAAAAAAATTCGGAAAACAGTTTCGCACTTTTTAGAACATATTTATTTGTTTGTATTCAGAGTAGAATAATTCACTTTAAATTATGCCTTTTAAACTATTTTATTGTTAGATAAATATTTAAATATTTTAAACTTAGAATTTGTACAGGTAGTTTTTCCATTTTGTATTAGCGAAGTTTATGAATATGGAATTTTAAATTAAATTGTTTTGATTCAAGTTGAGGTTCAAAATTATGTACATACCCAACCAAAAAGGTACTTTTTTCATTTCCATAGTACTTTTTGTATTTTTGACATATATGGGTCTAAATTTTTTTAATAAGAAACTATTGATCTAAGTTCAGATTGGCCATGATGTGATCGGTCTAAAACCTATAAACATAGCAATTAAAAAAAAGTACTACAAAAATAGAGAAAAGTACCAGAACTTTAGAAATTATGACTATTAGGGACTGTTTCGAATTTTCATAATACTTTATGTATTTTATACGTTTATAGAGCTAGAATTTTGAAATAAGGGCCAACTGATCCTGAGATTATAAATATAGTAGGCCACACAAAAGGTACTTTTTCTAATCTTTTTGGTACTTTTTTATTGTTTTGAATATATAATATATAGAATTCTGAAATTAGGTACTCTTAATCTGAGTTAATGTTTATTAAATAAGATATTATAGAGAAAAACAAAAAGTTATTTTTTTATTTTTTCGGTAATTTTTCTATTCGCTGCGTTTATGAATGCGAAAATTTTAAAACTGAGTAACTTTGATCTTGAATGAGATAAAAGATAATTGGGGAAAAAGAAATAATTGATTTAAATTATTTTATATAAGAAGGTGTAAATAGATTCGCAAAATGTACTCACATAACTTTTAATTTTCCTGTTTTAGTCTTAGTAGAGAAACAAGTTTTCAATAATTTAACAAAAAATTATTTAACAATCAAAAAAAAAAACTTCAATATTTAATAAATAGTAAGAACTGCACTAACGAAGTATGGGATATATTGCTAGTTAAATAATATATATTTTGATAAAAAACCACAAATGCATATTTAGTGGTTAAATTAAACTCTTGATAAAAAGTAAGTAGTGCTATATTCGGCCACGCCGAATCTGATAATACCCCTCAAAATTCTGTATTGAAATATTGTGACCACATCTTAGCTCAGCCTGGCTTTAGGATATGTTGCATGTCATTTCCTTTATTACTTCCGTCTTTATCTGTGATTTTACATTTTTAAATAGTTTATTGTATTCTACTAGTCAAGCCCATTTATTTGATAAACATATTGGTTCTCTCTGTGATATGGAAACTTAAAAAAAAATCTATGTTCGTTTATAGATTTAAAGAAAAACACCGAAACAGGTGCATTTTGAAGCTTATAACTCAGTTAGTCTCAGGCCGAAATAATCTCTCAGAAATAATTTAAGAGAACATGGCTTTTAATCTAATCTACGAGCTTGATATATTTATTTATTTATTTCAATTCCGTAATATAAAGCCAATTATAATATATTACATAGTTAGAAAACGCCTAAGCATAGCCTTAGAATAAAAATATAATATACTATACATTATTTTACAATTTCAATAACAAACAATCTCACTTATTTGCTCCCCAAGCCCAAAAACATTAGGTTATATATTAAGGTAATAATATAAAAAGTAATACAAAAAAAAAAAAAATAGTCCAGTTAGGGAGGCTCATCACCACAGTTCAAAACAAAAGAAAAAAAAAAGAAGAATTACACAGCAGCAAAATGTCTCATAAGTTTTAATTTGAAAACGTTATTAGAATGAGTGAAAATGCGGAATTCCAATGGCAAGCAATTCCAGTTCTTAATAATTCTAACAAGAAAGGACCTAGCTTATATAGATCTAAGAATTTTAGGAAAATTAGGTGCGGATTCCTACGACCATATTTTATAATCTTATAAAAATAGTACAAATTGCGAAAGCATGAAAATTTGTTAAAAGAACATCCTAAAAACTCTCTAACGAAGCCAGAAATATGCTCCCGTCGACAAACATTATAGACAAATCTAACAATAGCATTAATCAAGCATTTAAGTGTAGCATGAAGGAAACCAACAGTGCCAGAGATAACTTCAAAACCATAAAAAATTTGAGACAATAAAACTGCATATGCCAATCTTTTTCTCGCATAAAGAGGCAACAGAATATTAGAGCAGTAGTTTTTCTGCAGCAAACCCCAAACTCTACCAGATAATAAATCAATGTGATTACTAAAAGACAGTTTCCTATCTATAACAACTCCTAAGCATTTGTGGTGATAAACAAATTGAACCACATCATCACCTAAAAAAAAAACGAGAAGTCGGGCCAAATATCAAAGCTTTTGTCTTTGATGTATTAATGGCTAAAAAATTGTCAATAGTCAACAGCTTAATGCATTCTAAGCATGAGTTTATGTTGCTCTCAAATATTTCATTAAATCTTCTATTTCCTCTAAGTAGGAGAAACACATCATCTGCGAAAAGGAAAGGGGTACATTGAAAGGAATATATTGATGTATTAATTAATTTGGTATATT
Source organism: Phyto melanocephala (assembly GCA_941918925.1). Classification (NCBI taxonomy): domain Eukaryota; kingdom Metazoa; phylum Arthropoda; class Insecta; order Diptera; family Rhinophoridae; genus Phyto; species Phyto melanocephala. The sequence goes on along the minus strand of OW799235.1, from coordinate 83,018,317 downwards.
TTGAAAAAAAAATATATATTATTCCAAATAATTTTTGCCTACTTTGCCGACTTGTGACGACTTGTTTTAAGTTTTTCACGAATATCTTTATAGACATAAATACATATGTATATACCATGTTGTCTATAAATAATCCTAAGGCTGAAAATTTTTGTAGAAAAAATTATAAAAAATAAAAACAAGTAGCAGTGCTATATTCGGCCGTGCCGAATCTTATATACCCTTCACAACGTGTAGTCATGCAATAACAATTGTTTGTATCACCATTCATCTCATATAAAATACGTACTGGTAAGAATAAATGTGGCATCGAATCCCAGCTGAGACAAAAAATTTTGTTTTTATTTAATATATTATTTATATTTTATTATTTTTTTTTTTATTTTTTTTATAAAAATTTTAAAAAAAAATTTTTTTTTATATATTTCTTTTAATAGTTTTCTTAATTTTTTTTTGTAATTTTTTTTATTATTTTTTTTTCTATTTTTAATATATTTTTTTGTAATTTTTTTTTATGTTTTTTACATGTATTTATGTATGTATGTTGTTGTTGTAATTGTGTAAAAAAACGAGGTGGTCGTGGTTTTTTGCTTATATCTCAGAAAGTTATGGGGCGATTGTGCTGAATTTCAATAGCGATTCATTCCTTGATATTTCCAAGAGATTGATACCATATACAGATCTGAGGAACATATAGTTGCTTCTAAAAGTTGATTTCAACCAACACACGGACAGACGGGCAGACGGTTAGACGGACAGATGGTCAGAGCTTAATCGACTCCTCTGTTCATAAGCTTTCAGAAAATATATACTTTATGGGGTCGGAAATGAAAATTGTAAAAATTACAAACGGAATGACAACGCTATATATACCCTTGTGCACCACAGGTGAAGGGTGTAAAAACAGAGTTTTTAACACGAATATGCTCCCAAGTATTTCTGATATTTTTTAATACCATTAACTGGTCTAAGCGATCTTGGGGGATTTCAAAGAACTGACTTTGACATACACAGGGGTAGACGGACAATATTTACTTTCTTCCCCTATTCACAAGTTTCCAGAAAATAGATTTCATGGGATTGAAAATTAATATTATAGAAATTCCACTAGGAATGGCAAACTCTTACACAATTTCTGTGAAAATTATAGGAAATTAGTCATGTTCTTACATTAATTTAAAAAAATGTTATAAAACTAATGAAAAATCTTTAATGGAAACTAGATTTTCTAAATTTTTTGTAATTAGAAAACTTATCGTATTTTTTGCTAAAACGCAATAGTACTTAAAATTTCCTAATCAGTTCTAGGAATCTTGTTTAGGATTTACTATATTATAGAATAACAATAATTCTAAAATCTGCATAAAGATTATAACTATATTCAAGCAAAAGATCTCAACATTTTACTAGCTGTCATGTAGTTTATGGCTGAAGAACATTTATAAACACTTTTAACTTCTCATTGGAATAACGTCTATATTTGATTATAATAAATTTAATTGACAGCTGTCACAGGCAAACAAAACAATTTATACTCAAACAATTTAATTGCTTCATTATTTAAGTTCGCCACACGTTGACATCGTGATTGAGATGCCAGCTGATTCGCTGTACCCCTCAATTATTTATTACATTTTATCATGATCACGTGCTCGAGTGAAAAATATCAAATACAGAAGCCTTGTAAATAGTTCTAAAGAAATTATGTGCAATTTACATATAATTAAAATTAATGCTTGATTAGAGAAAAAATATTAAATAATTCTATTATAATTGTTTTTAATCGTAAGCGATGCATTTAAAAAAAATTACAGTTATTAAAGCCTTTGCGCTTAAACTGGATTAAAGAATAGAGCATCAAATAAATCAGAAGGGAATACATTTGATAAAGCCCTATGATCGTTTGGGAAACAACAGGAACGATTCTACTTACATACATATATACACAAACTGATATGCTGGGAATAAATGTTGTTTTGTTGTTTTGTTGGTTTTTTTTTTAATTTCCTTAAAAATTTTACTTCTAAATACTTGTGCTAGAGACACCTTAAACTAAATTGAGTTGTAGATTTTTTAACGAAATATGCTTGTAAAGCGGATGTAATAAATAATATTACGCACAGTTGAGTCTGGAAGAGCAAATAATAATAAATTGGTAGCGAGTTTAAACTAAAAATAGATTAAATAAATACCTCAATACATTGGCAAAAATGACCATCATAAAAATAGGCGTGTCTTCATACAAAACTGATAACAAAAACTTAGGAATTCGAAGAAAGAAAGACACTGTGTATTCAAAATAAGCAGATAAGATTAAAACTAAAATACGAGCATAAGTTATTATATTTGCATTGCATTTGTATTTTGTTTAGCCTACACGCATTGAGGGCTCTTCATATATAGCCGAAGGCACTGAGAATCAAGAAGATCGCAGTACCTGTTTTCTGTTCTCGACCAAAGATCAAAATTCCGGTTCGTTGGCAAACTCTTTGAAGATCTTTACCAAACACAATGTGAATCTCTTGCACATTGAATCACGTTCGTCGTTACGTGTTCCGGGCTATGAGTTCTTTGTCGAGTGTGATACCAAATCGGGTGAATTGGGCAAAGCCATGGATGAATTGCGTAAAATTTGCTGTTATTTCAATGTCATCTCACGTGATTATAAAGACAATGTATCGGCTGTACCTTGGTTCCCCAGAAGAATACGTGACTTGGATCGTTTTGCTAATCAGATTTTAAGCTATGGCGCTGAATTAGATTCGGATCATCCCGGATTCACCGATCCTACTTACAGGGCTAGAAGGTAAGATTTTGAGAATATTTTTTTTCCAATTTAATTTAATTTTTTTGTTTATGGCTCTTCAGGAAATATTTTGCTGATATTGCTTATAATTACAAACATGGCCAACCATTGCCTCATGTAGAATATACCAAAGAGGAAACTGAGACCTGGGGTACAATGTTTAGACATTTAATTAAATTGTATAAAACCCATGCCTGTAAAGAATACAATCATGTCTTCCCCCTGCTGGTAGACAATTGTGGTTTTCGTGAAGATAATATACCGCAATTGGAAGATGTTTCGAATTTCTTGAAGGGTAAGTAGTAGTTTAAGAATAATTTTTCTTAAAGTAAGTTTTTATTTATCCACATTGTGTTTAACTGCAGATTGTACTGGTTTCACTTTGCGTCCCGTTGCTGGTCTCTTGTCCTCACGTGACTTTTTGGCCGGCTTAGCGTTTCGGGTCTTCCACTCTACCCAATACATTAGACATCCCAGTAAACCCATGTATACACCAGAGCCCGATGTCTGCCATGAGTTAATGGGTCATGTGCCACTATTTGCTGATCCCGATTTTGCACAGTTCTGTCAAGAAATTGGCTTAGCTTCTTTGGGTGCTCCCGATGATTATATTGAAAAATTGGCTACAGTAGCTTGAATAAAAGAAATGTTATCGCTACAATTTTATATAAAAATTTTGTTTTATAGATCTTTTGGTTTACCGTTGAATTTGGTTTGTGTCGCCAAGAAGGTGACCTAAAGGCCTATGGTGCCGGTCTCCTTTCCTCATATGGTGAACTGCAATATTGTTTAAGTGACAAACCTCAACACAAAGAGTTTGATCCTGCCGTTACCGGAGTAACCAAATATCCCATCACACAATTCCAAGAAGTCTACTATGTGGCAGATAGTTTTGAAAGTGCCAAGGAAAAGACTATGTAAGTTTATTAGTTTATATTTTTTTTTATATATAAAAACCTGGATTAATTTAAATGTTTTTTTTTCCAAAAAATTTAGTAAATTTGCCAACTCTATACCCCGCCCCTTTGGCGTGCGCTACAATGCCTACACCCAAAGCATTGAAGTTTTGGATTCGAAACATCAAATTTCCAACTTGATGAACAACATCAATTCCGAATTTCAAATTTTGCAAAATGCTGTGGAAAAATTAAAAATCTAAGTAACAACACTTGTAAATCTTTAATACACACTTACATTTTACACATACTTACGCATTTATATTAGTATTTAAGGTTAATATTTTAAGTTATTTTCTTTCTTTTAAAATAAATTGGAATCATTTTGTTAATTTGTATGGTGTTTTTAATTTATTTTCCATAATTAATTAGTTGATTTTCTTAATTTCTTTTCTAATATTAATTTAACTAATGATTTCACAATTTATTTGATTGTTCATAAAAAATCTATAACTAAATTTTTATATTGTATTTGCTGGTCATTTACATACTTACAAATATATGTTTTTGCCTAAACTATGCGTGTATGTATGTACATCTATGCATAAAAGAGTTTATGTACACTTAAAGAAATTATTATTTTATACTAAACTCGATACACTATTAATTATTTACAATGAGCTTAACACAGTTTTATGTTGTAAAAAAAGGTTTATTTGTGTATAAGTGTACTAATAAATAACATTAAAATTTAAGATAGAATCATAACTAACAAAACAAAAATATTTATATTTTTATATACAGACAGTCTAAAATATGTGTTCAGCACAAAAAAAAAATATTTGTGAAATTTAAGGTTAGAAAATGTTTGCTTTTTTAACTGCAAAAACACGACAGTGCTAATTAAACTCAATATTTTAAAATAAAATTAAAAGCAAAACTAAGCTGCTCCTGGAAGGAAAAAAATAAGCGGTGACCTACAGAGAGGGGCATCACATAAACAAGTCATGCTTCTCTTAAGCGCTATGGCAGGCAGGTAAGCAAATCAAGAAGGGTTTTTTTTTCAACATTTTGAATACTTCTTTACTATCGGTATGAAAATTCATTCGAAATATTTCAAACTGTAATTTAATTATAATATTTCTTTTATAATATCCTATCGCGATTTGATGTAAACTTATCGTTGGGTATAATTTCAGTTTTTATTTTCTTAAAATAAAAAAAAATGTCTACTTTATATCACCAGTATTACAAATAGGTTTTAATTTTAATTAAAACAAAAAACATATAAAATACATTTACATCATTATATACAAATACTAATGTGCTGGTTTTGGAAACCGAACGATCGCTTTGAGTGAAAATTTTACATGTGTTTTGTTACTGTATAAAAAATAAACAAATTATGCTAGGCGCACAATTGCGACGAACGACGCACAGAGGGTTGAAATGTACCAAAAGTGAGGATTAATTCAAAAGCTGAACCTTATCCTACACATTCGTGTGTGGTACTGGGTGAAAGGTAATTAAATTCTACATCACTATTTGCCAAAAGCTTTTGTTTTGAGTAAATTACTCTATCGACTGTGAGCTGTCAAAGTCAAATAATTTTTCAAAATTTTTCGTGCCGTGCCTAAAACTGCAAATTGAGATATTTTGGGTACTGATAATTCTTATTGAGCGTTCTAACAGAAATTTTATTAAAATAGAACCATCAACTTCAGGTATTTGGCTACATAATTGCATTAATGTTTTTTTGATAAATGTTTTGCAAATATTTTTAATATTTTTTTAAAAAGTTCTCCATATTTGGGGTATTTTCGATATATACACAGAGTTTCAACAGATTTCTTGTTGCGATCCAGCAAATTTTATTAAGTGATATTTTAATAAAGTATTTTAGCTTATATGTACTTATATCCCTCTCCAAACTTTTGCAGAGGCACCGCGTTTCTTTACTTATTTTTAAAAATTTTTGTGAAAGAACACCAGCTGCTAAATACTTTTTTTTTTGTTTTTAACTTTCTTTTGTCTTTATTTTCGGTATTAAAGTTATTGTTATAAATGAGTTTGATTTCTATCAGATATGGTTGCGTGAGTTAATTTTGACTCACGCTCACTTACAAAAAATAATTTCTGTTTTATTTACACCGAATTCTAATTTTTGCATACGTTCGTGCTTTTATTAAATTTAAAATTAACTCACGAGCTCGAAATGATCACGAAAACACTTAATGTTTGAACACAACTAAAGCTTAAATACTAATATGTATATTAAATGCTAAAAAAAATCTAAAAAATAAGCTAACGCACAAGTTCGGCAATAACTTACGTTATTATAAATAAATTTCTTGATCAAATTATACGTAACTCACGAACACTGCATTTAAAAAGCATCGTGTCACGCTTCCATCTCTTTCGTACCCTACATAAAAAAATTGGACACAAGCATGTGAACATACATAGAAGTATGGTTTTCACTTGCACTTTAATAGAACAAGTAAAGATGATAATAATTGGAATCTTTGTGATGAATTTATAATATTTTAATATGTTTTTTATTTAAAAGGTAAAATGAAAACAAAGATTCCCCAAAAAGTTTTAAATTTTTTATTTTTTCAGATTAATTTTTACATTTACTGAATTGAGTGAAGGCAAAAACGTAGCGACGAATTTCGCCCAACACGACAAATTTGTCAGTAAAAATTCGTTGTGTAAATGCGTCGTATGCAGCACAATAACGACGAAAAAGTAAAGTCTTTTATAGTTGATAAAATTGTTTACTGTTTGTGCAAAGAGAGAACAAAAATTATCGAAGTATCTAAATTTTTGTGAAACTCAGCAAAATAATAAATATAATTCCTGACATAGTAAAAACTTTTTTACGTATAAGTAAACATTTACAAAGAATGTGCTGGGTACGTCTGGTAAACAATAATAATAATTTTGTTTTTTAAAACAGCTAATAGTGTGACCATATATAAAAAAAATCACCAAAAAAAATTCAAACATTTACAAAAACCCTATTTTTGTAGTTAACTTGCTTATACTTATACATTTTAAATGTTTTAAAATAAAATATAAAATAATTATTAAAGCAAAAACAAACTTTATTTTCTAAAAAAGTTGAAAATTAAAACCAAATTTAATAAAAATGGTCACCGTGTACAAATTTGTTCGTCGTTTACGAGCTCTCCGCTAACAGGGAATTTCGATCGACGCCATAATTGTACGCATTCTCATATTTACAAATGTTTTTTGACGATGAATATTCGCGGCGAAAAATTTGTCGTTCGTCGCAATTGTGCGCCTAACATTACACATAAAACTTTCACTCGAAGCAATTGCTTTGATTCTTAAAAGAGCACATAATTAATTTTACTTATTAAAGGAAAAAATAAATAAACACAAAATACCTGTTTAACATTAAAACATTTAACTAAACATATTAATTACAAAACCTTAAAACTAATTCCTTTAAAATTTTTTTTTATTAACACTATTTTACAATTGGGTTACTTTTATTAAGCTGGTTTAAATTGTTACCATTTCAGTTATGTGCTTTATGGTTGTTACAATAGATTTGTAATTAAATTAAATATATTTTAACTAAATTTTGTTTGAGTGTAAAAGTTTCTATATACAGTTGGTTAATCGTTAAGGGGCTTATTTGTGTTAGAGATCAAAGGTTTCAAAGTTTAACATAGAATTATGAAAAACAATCCATCCTGTATTTTTATTAAAAAGAGTACAGAAATGCTTACATTTTCTATTTATATTTTTTTTATTATTTCCTCTTTGCTGGCCCGCACAAAGTTTTATGATATTCGCAAAAATCTCTCAATTCTCAACTATAAAGTATATTTAATAAACTGTGAACACCAAATGGAAAACGGAACAAGTACGAAAGCTATATTCAGCTGTGCCGAGTCTTATATACCCTTCACATATTTATTTTGTTTTTTTAAAGCAATTTTTTTTTAAAATATTTTTTTCCTATATCTTTGAGATTTGTAGACCTGTTGGACTAAATATTTCCACAAATAACATGTTTTACACATATTCATGGTCGTATCTAAACCATTTTTGTGGGTTCAGTGCCTCCCGAAATATTAAAAAATTAGCTTTTTACATTTTATACACACATATAAAATTAACTCAGTTTAAGACTTCGAAGAAAATAATTTTTAATCTTTCGCCGAATGTCAAACGAGAAACTACTGATGATCAAAACCTTAATGTATACAAATGAGAACTGTGGCAACACTTTTAAAAGCTGTAAATGAAACTAAGTGAAACCTCGATCTTAACTAACAGATGTTTGAAATTCGTGTGTCAAACTTAGTGTCCCATTATTATTGATTAAAACAATCAATAAAATTGTACCTAATATTATTGACTAGTTCCACTATTGTTGAATAGATTTTGCGATTGATTTTGAGTTATGGGATACGGTAAAATTGCATCTAAATCCGGGGGTAAAGAGTCTACAACACTATTACTAGGATTTGATGTTACAGAGGTATTTTGGTTTGAATTATTATTATTTTGTGTTGAAATGTTTAGATTTTGAAAATTATGTGGCGGGAAAAATGAGGGCGAACGTTGTTGCGGCTGCACTACTGTAGATTGTGTGCCTCCTAAGCTCCCAGGCAGTTTGGTATCCTCATTCTGGCTCTCAGAACCATCATCACTGATGCCCATGGGAAAAGTGAGGGCCGGACTTGATTCAGCAGCCATTTGCATGTAGGACAGCAAAGAGTCTTCGCTGTTGTTCGCATTTGTATTGAATGGTGTGGCCTGCAGTGAGTTATTGGTATTATTGGCACTGGGATTGTTGGTGTTGATGGTGTTTTGAGTTGTTAAATGATTGCTGTTATTGTTGACACTACTCAAAGGGTGTAGATTACTTTGAGAAGCCTCCATTGTGTGCAACGGCGAGAGATTAAGAAATGCATCAAATTCTTCTGGGGCAAAGTGATCTAAATCGGTTACCGGACGATTAATTATTAGTTGATCCATTTGTGAATGGGACTGCGAATGCTGCTCATGATGATGGGTGGCTTGGGGCTGCATCATGGCTTGCTGCAGCTGATGTGTAGATTGTTGTTGTTGGGCATGATTTTGATGCATTTGCTGTTGCAAATTATGTTGCTGTTGCATCATCATTTGCTGATCTTGTTGATTTTGCATTTCTTCTGCATTCATTGCAAAGCCATACTGATTGAATTGCGGTTGTACTGTGTTGCTGTTGAAATTGTAGTTTCGAGTATTATTACCCACCGTCACCGGCGTATTATAGTTAACAGGCATTACGGGCTGTAGCAAAGTGTAACGTGCCAATAGCAACTGTTCGGACACGATACGCAATTCGTCCTGCTGTTGCATGATCAATTTTTGCAATTCATCATGTTTACGTTGCAGTTGTTCCTGCAACTGAGACTGGGTGGGTGTCATTATCACAGGAGCCGCTAACATATCCGATTGATTCTTTAAGAGGCAAGAGGATGAAGATGAGAATGACCCTATACCTGTATCTTTATCTGTTGTAGAATAAAATCTTACCGGTAGAGGCGATATAACTGGGGCCACTGGAAATGGTGCTATCACTGGTTGTACTGGTATCGCTGTTAAATATTGTGGTGGCTCTAGAAATGTGGGCGTCATAATTTGTGAACTACGCAGCGGAAAGGGAGACTGAGACAATTGACATGAGTTATTTGTTGCTAATGCTACTGCCGTCGAGTGTTGTGGCAACAGTTGCATCATTTTCTGCTGACCGTGTTGTGCAGTACTCGTATTTACCTGCATCGACAATGACTGTACCGTCTGCTGCTGTTGATGTTGCGTTTGCTGATGCTGTTGGTGGTGATGGTGGTGAAGAACTTGAGGAAGTTGATTGTGTTGTGCTGACATCGGCACAAAATGATGGTGTTGCTGGCTATGGTGTTGATGATTTTGGCTACTGACTGAGTGCAGATTTTGTTGGTGGATATTTGATGATAGTCTCTGGCGTCCCTGTGTGTTGGAAAAGGAAAGGTTTAAATTTAAATTTACTGGAGAACATAAAAAATATATTATAAAAATTTCAGAATTTGGAAAAATGGAATATATTTTTCATATGTTTTATTTACAATCTAACCGAAAGTAGATTAAGTAAATTTGATAAAAATAAATAAATAAATTTCTTGGTAATTATCTTAAGCTAAATATTGGAGTTTTGTATAAGATTCATGATTTCATCACTTCGAAGAAAGAAACAGATTGATTTTTCTATTGGTGTAAAGTGCGATAACTTACCGAACTTATGTGTGTCATTAACGAATGTCTACTCGTCCCAGAGTCGGCCGATATGGATGTTGAGTCTGATTCATTGCCTCTGTGATGATACGAATAACGTTTTCTTTTGACATTTGGTGAAACACCAGTTGAGCTTATATTGCCGTAACTGGATGCTGGACGTGAAACCGACTTTAAGGGATTTATATGACTAGTGCCAGCACCTGTAGGTGTCGATGAATTTGTCCACAAAGCTTCCAAACTAGGGGACGTTTCATTACTAATAATATCAGCCAGTAAATTAGAATTGCTGCACAGGCCACTACTGTTGCCAGTCGTTAAGGTAGAAGTAGTTGTGGGTGTTAATATTGGTGCATCCAAATGGCTGTTCGATGATTCCAAATCACGTATACCTGACACCGGGGACTTAATCTTATCCGCGGATATAGTATTTGTTATAAGAGTTTGAGTGTCTTTTTTCTTCTTCTTTAGCACCTCCGTGTAGTTAACCACTTTATGGCTGCAGACAACGAAATCCGGTTTGGCATTGAATTGATTATACGAAATATAAAAATCAGTTTGTAACCATATCCATTGTTGGCCTTTAGTCAGAAAACGATAATAGCCAGACTTTCCTTTACCCGTGCGCATCACTAAAATATTTTCGATATTTTCTTCAATTATAAAGTAATTTATTGAAAGATAAAGACACAGTTGAAAATTGCATGTCTCTATTAATAAAATAAAGATTACGCCTCGCGCATAACCGCTCTTTCGCAAGGGTTAACATGATTATTCCAATGTCAAATTATGTGACGTCAGAGTTCCAACTTTCTTATATCCGCGTAATAGCATACTCTTTATTTTATCATTTTTTTTTTTTAATTATTAAAATCACATGAACAAATCTAACTCGATAGATATCAATAAGTTGACATGAGCAGTTAAAGATAGAGAAAATATATGTTCTAATAAATATTAAATTTCCACCGACAAGTGGGCTGATTTTCTATAACTTAATGATGAGCAAACTTGAAATTGTCAACAGAAATCTTTAGGAAATCTTTTTTACACTTACGTTCTTCGTGACACGTCACTATATCATCTATATCATCGAAATGATAGTAATCATAACCTGACGTACCCAAAACTTCAAAAGGCATGTAACCAATTATGGGCGGCGCTCTATGGTCTAGAAATAAAAATTTCCATTCCATGCTATGCTTTGAGGTAAATTCATTGCGCGTTGGGTCTGTCACCGTAATTTCTCGTATTAAATGTGGCATTTGCAAGCGTCCCGTGCCCACAAATATCAACTTCTTATCAATCTCCTTGGTTGCATTTACTTGCAAAATCCGAGGCAATGATGATTGAGTATTTGATAAGCTCCCCGCTTCAACATTAGCATCATTTCCTAAAATGTTAGAATTATAAAGAAAACTTAGACTAATGACATTTAAAACATGCGTAATTCGATTCTTATATACTTAACGGAATACATACTAAAATAACCTACAAATTTTACTAATTCATATGTATTGTACTCATCGATGCCACCACGTCTTAGATGTATGAAGAATGTAATTTGATTTCGAGAACTAATATCAGTCTGCAGGGGTTCAATAACGGGCTTATGATTTAGGAAAACATTTAGCAGATTTTCATGATCCATTTCGTAGGCTAAATCAAAGATGGTTCTCTTCGTGAGATCACACTGCAAAGAGAATTTTTAAAACAGTTAAATAAAATTAGATTTCCCTTCAATTTTAATAACAAGATGAACTTATTCATATGGTAGTCTTCTTTTATATATAAAAAATTTAAATGAAAAATTTTTCTCAAAACTGCGATTATCTGATGAAGATAGATTTAAATATTATTTGCCACCAATTATTAGGTATACGATAATTGTTAAAAATGGTATTTCGTTTGTATTAAGGTGTCACTCTCCCTTTTGCTATCCTTACCATTTTTGGTTCTAAAAAGGAAATTGATATCAAAAGTAGCTAAGTTTAAAGCAAATAGAAATTACAGCTTTTCAGAAGTGAATTGAAATAAGGTTTTTGGTATGGTAACCATGTCCTTAGCTCTGATCCTTTTATATGCCCGAAAAAGTAAACTAATATCGTAGACAATCACTCAGACTTTAAAGTCAGTAACAATTACAGTTCATCAGATATGCCACTCAATATATGGGTGGCATGATGGGTCCTCATTTGATCCTATTAACTACTGAAATAAATTGTGCAATTTTTATGAAAATGTTTAATATCAGAATTCTATATTCTAACACATCTTGCTACTGAAATAAATCATGTAATGATTTTTTTGAAAAGGGCTATTTTTCCCCTGCTCCGATCGTATCAAAATAATGTTGGAATAAGACAAATGAGATGAAAGTAAAACACAACAGATTTTAAGATTATGCTCGTATATGTAGTAGTTTTCTAGATAACTCAAAAACTGGATTTTCTTTTCGTTGCAGTTGCCACGTCCATCTCCTTTAGCTTATTTCAAGCTTAACTTTGTAATTTATTTTTGTAATAAATAACTGATACAACTTTTAAAGTCTTAATGTATTACACCGGCACACACTTCAAACTTTAAGAAAAAAATTTCTTAAGAACCATTTATGAGCTTCATAGATAATTTGGAAAAGAATTAAACAAATCAATTCTGCCGTTCTTCGGTTTTAGATAAATGAATAAAAGTGGACGCAGTTAATTTTTCTTTCCATTTAAACCTAAGTTTGGTTATGATAAACATAAAAAGTCCGTAATGCCGATTACCAACTTTTATTAAAAACTAGGCAACCCCGGCGCGCGTTGCTACGCCCCTTAATGAATAAAAATGCATTCTAAGTTTTAATTGAATATCAAGTGTAAAAGTGGTCACTTTTCTAATCACGAAACTGTATAGCCATAACAGCTCAATATGTGAGAAAAATTTCACAAAAATCGGTCCAGAGCAAGTAGCTAAAAATTATAACTTATTTCTTGTGGGCGTGACACTGCTCACTTTTATAATCACGAAATTGTATAATCATGAGAGCTTAATATGTGTGTGCAAAGTTTCAGAAAAATCGGTGAAGTTTAAGTAGCTGAAAATGATAACTTTTTTTTATGGGTGTGGTACTGCCCACTTTTATAATCACGAAATTATATAGTCATGAGAGCTCAATATGTGTGCAAAGTTTCAGTAAAATCGGTCAAGTGCAAGTAGCAAAAAATAATAAATAATTTTTTATGGGCGTGGCACCGGCCACTTTTTGCCACCCAAAAACACATTCTGGAATGTTTACAACAACTTGCCAAAGTTTGAGTCCGATCGGTTTTACAGTTTCGGAGTCTGTAGCTATCACACACACACACACACATAGTTTCACTTTTATATATATAGAAGATTTATAAAATAAAGACACATCGTTTTGAGAAAACTAAATTTTGAATGTATCCTTGTTGCAGCCGTGTGTGTGACTTACGAACTGTCAACTGGCTTTAAAAGTTTCTGAAATAAGCTTTTGTACAACAGATTCTTTAGATGGCTACTTTGAATTTATTTCTCAATATTTTTATACCCGCCACCAAAAAGATGGTGGGGGTATATTCATTTTGTCATTCCGTTTGTAACACATCGAAATATCCATTTTAGACCCCATAAAGTATATATATTCTGAATCAGGGTTTGATTTGATGACGATCTAGCTATGTCCGTCCGTCCGTCTGTCCGTCTGTTGAAAGCACGATAGAGGTCGCACCGAAACAGCTAGGGGGCTCAAATTTTGCCAGAATCTTTCTTATAGACAAGGTTTGTTTGGTATTGAAAATAAGCTAAATCGGAATATTAGGAAGTGAGTTATAGCTCGAAAAGCAAGAGTAGGTCGAAAAAACCGTGTCCTTGGCACATCAAATAAAATTGAATTGTGTCCAAACGCATTAACGTAGACTCATGAAACTTCGAATATATATTTCTTGAGTAAAAACAATATTATTTCTTAAAAATTATCTAAATCTATGCATTAGGAAAGGAGTTATCGATCAAAATGTACGAAAATTTATACCGCACAGTGTATTTTTCGGTATATTTAAAAACAAAAACGTCATAAAAGCCACAAAATTGGATGTACGACTCTGAAATTTTGCACACTTTGCTTTTTGGTGAGGGGCTTTTTTGTAGCGGAAAATCAATGTGCCATGCCCACTTTTACGCCCACCTCCCATATAACGTTTTACCCAAAATTCATATATTTTCTCTATTAATATAGATTTTGGAATAATAAAGGACTATATTGAAATATCCAGGTTGTACTGTTTAGCAAAAACAACTTTGACACGCCTACTATAACGCCCACTTTTCACGTTATCTACCGTTAATGAAATTTAAAAGCTCATAAAACCGCCAAAATAAGAGGTATGATGATAAAATTTGCTACGTATATCCCACTAGGCAATATCATTAATGTGCCAGAAAATTAAGGTGCCACGCCCACTTTTACGCCCACCTCCCATATAACGTTTTATCTAAAATTCATATAATTTCTCTATTAATAAAGATTTTGGAATAATAAAGGGCTATATGGAAACACCTAAGTTGCACTCATTCGCAAAAACAACTTTGACACGCCTACTATAACGCCCACTTTTCACGTTATCTACCGTTAATAAAATTTAAAAGCTCATAAAACAGCCAAAATTAGAGGTATGACGATAAAATTTGCTACGTATATCCCACTATACAGTCATTACTGTGCCAAAAAATTAAGGTGCCACGCCCACTTTTCCCATATAACGTTTTACCTAAAATTCATATAATTTCTCTATTAATAAAGATTTTGGAATAATAAAGGACTATATTGAAACATCTAAGATGTACTGATTCGCAAAAACAATTAACGTTATCTACCGTTAATGAAATTTAAAAGCTCATAAGTCCGCCAAATCAATTGTTGTGCCAAAAAGTTTAGGTTACACGCCCACTTTAACGCCTATCTCCCATATAACAGTTTATCTTAAATTCATGTAATTTCTCTATTGACAAAGTTTTTGGGAAAATAAAGGACTATAGGTATATTGAAATATCTAAGTTGTATATATTGGCAGAAACTTTATTGACACGCCTTCTTTAACGCCCACTCTCATTGAAAGACTACATTAACAAAAGCATTTTAGTAGCATATCGAAGTTATAAAGGGTGGTTAAATTTTAAGGACCGATGTTGAATTTAAATAAAACACAAATTATTTAGGAAATTATTATTACTTCTTTTTGAAATTATAATATTTGTATGGTTCAATTATGTATTTAACAAAATATCGGCCAAATGGCCCCTCCATCCTTGGCGCCACTCCTCTATCTGATGGTCCAAGTTTTCAATGACAATGTTGATGCTCAATTGTTGGGCATGATGATGAGTCGAGGTTGACTGCTCTTTTGCCACACTATCGCAAAAACCATCAGTGGTTCCCATTCAACGCACTAAGAAGGCATTCACAGATTTTCTAACATTTTTTACAGATCTGTTTTGCAAAAATTTAAGTATTTGTTACAATTCTCCCGATTGTGGACGAATTTGAACGATTATGCTGATCAAAAGAATTACGAAGTGCACAAAATGCATTTTGATTTGAATGCCTATTTTAATAAAAAGACCTGAATAACTTTAAAGCGTTGCTCATCTTTCCACGGATCAAATTGAGTAAGTTTGAGATTGAGAAATGTCAAGTGAAATGCAGAAAACAAATTTAAAGTCTAGGTGTAGTTCACCTTCAACATGGGCCCTAAAAATTTAACTACCCTTTACAAAGAAAGTGATACATGTTTTATTATAAAGAGATTATTCCATAATGATTAACAAAATAGCAAATATTGTGCTTTTAATGTACACAAAATTGGTGGTGGGTATAAAAGATTCGGCACAGCCGAATATAGTGCTCTTACTTGTTTTAATTAATTTTAAAATTTGCAAAAAAATTTACATGCAAACACTAAACGATATGGCAACTCTGTTAAACTCTATCCGGACAAACTTAAATAAGTAGAAACGCAGTTTAACTTTGTCCAGATAGTAATTAAAATTAAATGAGTTTAACTTGAGAGTTGTACGAACAAAATCATTTCGCTTTCTTTTAAAAAGATGAGATGCCAACCTACATACATATAAAATTGTTTTCCGTAATAAATGGATGGCTTGGGTCTTCAGCTAAACGTCGGCATATGAAATACATTAAGATAAAGCCTGTTTTTTTACACACTGTGTGAAAAAATTGCACCTTCTGACTATGCCATGTACACGCAGGCTACGAATGCTAAATACCTGAAATAAACCTAAAACATCAATGACCTGAAATAATGCTAACTTTTTTTAAGTTAAAGTACTGTATGTTCTAAAAAAGCCTTTTTCCACTTACCGGTAAATATCCTAACTGTGCTGTTATACTATCCGATGTATAAAATATGGGACCACGACCTCCAAAAACTATAATAAAGCCATCCAGTGACTCTAGCATTAGTTGTGTAAACTCATCGTTGCTCAAAAAAGATGGTTTCCAGTCCTGCTGTATTTCAAACACCTTTGAACGATCGGTAGCCTCTTTATACAAAATAGAATATTAAAAATTAATGTAAAGGAAAATCCTTATGTCATTATCCCTTACCATTGTGATGTTTCAAAAATGCTATTGTTGACTTAAGAACTGTTGATTTGTCCATTTTCCGATTAGATGTTGAAATTAAAGCACTTAAGTCACTCACCAATGAATTGAACTGATCTCGCCTTTTCTTTTCACTAAGATTTCGCGATCTTCTAAAAATATAAAAAGGAAAAAATTTAAATTTTATTTTGGATAAAGTCGCTAAATAATAATCTTCAATAAAAACAATAATAATCGCCAAACACTTGTAATATGATGTATTATTCTTAGATAGTATTTTACACTTTCGCACGAAACAAATATATTGTAATAGCTTAAATTTAATATTTTAGTAATAATGTTCTCTTTTACAAAAACTAAAATACATGTACATATAATTGTTATTCTTTTATTTATACTCTTCGATAGATAAAATTATTGTTATTTTATATATATGTATTATTATTTTATATATATAAAGGGTCCGTCAAATACTTTTTTATACCCTTCACCAGTGGTGCACAAGGGTATATATAGCTTTGTCATTCCGTTTGTAATTTCTACAATTTTCATTTCCGACCCCATAAAGTATATATTTTCTGAAAGCTTATGAATAGAGGAGTCGATTAAGCCCTGACCGTCTGTCCGTCTGTCCGTCTGCCCGTCTGTCCGTGTGTTGGTTGAAATCAACTTTTAGAAGCAACTATATGTTTCTCAGATCTGTATATGGTATCAATCTCTTGGAAATATCCAGGAATGAATCGCTATTGAAATTCAGCACAATCGCCCCATAACTTTCTGAGATATGAGCAAAAAACCACGACCACCTCGTTTTTTTTCACAATTACAACAACAACATACATACATACATACAAGTAAAAAACATACCAAACAAAAAAAATTACAAAAAAAAAAAATACTAAAAATAAGAAAAAAATAATAAAAAAAACTAAAAAAAAAAAATTTTAAAAAAATTTAATAAAAAATTTAAAAAATTTTTTTAAAATTTTTCTAAAAAAATTTTTTAAAAAAATTTAAAAAAAATATAAAAAAAAATAATAAAATAAAAATAATGTATTAAATAAAATAAAATAAAATTTTTTTGGCTCAGCTGGGATTCGATGCCACATTTATTCTAACGTGTACGTATGCACGTATTTTATATGGGATGAATGGTGATACAAACAATTGTTATTGCATGACTACACGTTGTGAAGGGTATATAAGATTCGGCACGGCCGAATATAGCACTGTTACTTGTTTTTTTTGAAAATGCTATTAAAGAAAACTACTGAATATTTTCTCAAACATTTTTTTTTATTTAAAAGTACAATCCTTCCGGTCAATAATGGAAAATAATTTCATTCTTATGGCTGCCTTGGCTGGCCATGCAGTAGCCTACACGATCGGTCCAATTTTTTAGCACATTATCGATTGTGTGCAGCTGTATTTCACGAATATTATCCTTTAAAGCGTCAATTGCCTCTGGTTTGTTGGCGTAACACGTACCTTTGACGGCAATCCACAAATAATAGTCCAACGGTGTCAAATCGCAGCTCCGAGGTGGCCAAACGACATCAGCTCTGCGGCTGATAATGCGATCTTCAAAAACAGGGCGCAAAACATTGAGTGTAGCTTCGGCTGTGTGGCACGTAGCGCCGTCCTGTTGGAACCAAATGTTGCCTCTTAAATTTTTGTGAACAAAAATTCGTTCAACATGGCCCGATAACGATCGCCGTTGACTGAAACGGCCACTCCTTGCTCATTTTCGAAGAAAAATGGACCAATTTTGCCTCTGGACCAAAATCCACACCAAACAGTGACTCGTTTTGGGTGCAACGGCTTTCCAATATATGCGTGTGGGTTTTTTGTGGCCCAAATGCGACAATTTTGCTTGTTTACATACCCGTTAAGTACAGTATGAGTTTCATCTGAAAAGATGATTTTTTATGCAAAATCGGCATCTTCTGTAAGTCGATTGCAAGCCCATTTAGCGATGCGTTGTTCAAGCGTATATACAATCATATTCGTTCAGCGGAAGGATAAAACTAATTATCTGTCAAATCAGACATGAGCTAAGTGTTACCATTCACGAAACAATCACTAGTTTATAAAAAAAACGTAGATGGCGGACCCTTTATTTGTTAATTTATTTTTTTAATCAGACTAGTTAAATTATAGGCAACGAAAAGCATTTGAGTATCTCCTGAATAATTATTTATAAAAAAAAGATATTTTAAACATAACGAATCTATATCTATTATTTTTATAATTTAGAATTAAGTCCGCGTGTTTGCTGTGTAATCATTTCTGAACAAAATGTTGAAGCATCCACTTCATCTGCCCTCGTCGGTGTCTCATCGACGACAAAATGAAAGACCGTAAGAATATTTGTGAAGTTTATTTTGCACAAATGTGTTTTAAATTGGCTGCCCATGATTTACATTGAAATATGGAGATTCTAAGCACTATAAAACAGAACACATAACTTTAAGAACGGATAATGCTAGATCTTCTTATAATGAATTTCAAAGCTATTTTCTATGTGAATTCTTGAATACATATTTTGATTTGTTACGAAAATAATGGCATAAAGAGCATACGGCATTCTATTTTTGTCGTGCTGGGTATAAAAAAGTAAGAGCGCTATATTCGGCCGTGCCGAATCTTATATACCCTTCACAACGTGTAGTCATGCAATAACAGTAGTTTGTATCACCATTCATACGTAAATACGTACATACATATAAAACACTTACATATATAAAAACATCCCATTGTAAAATCATAAATTTACGTATGTATGTTAAAAAAAAAATAAAAAAAAAAAAATAAAAAAAAAAAAATAAAAAAAATTTAAAAAAAAATTTAAAAAAAATAATATAAAATATAAATAAAAATAATAAAATCTATGTATATAATAAATATAAAACAAAAAAAAAATAAATTAAAAAAAAATAATAAAAATAATATATTAAATAAAAATAAAAAAAAAATAAAACAAAATTAAAAAAAATATAAAACAACTTTTTTTTGCCCAGCTGGGATTAGATGCCACGTTTTCTCTAAGCAGTATACACGTTTGTATGTTTGTGTTGTTATTTTAATGTTGTTTTTGTGGAAAAAAATATCGAGGTGGTCGTGGGTTTTTGCTCATATCTCAGTTCTTTATGTACGGATGTTTCTGATTTTCAATACCGATCTACTCCCGAATATTTCTGATATTTTAATACCTCACCCGGATCCAAGCGATGTCAGGGGACTTCAAAAAGTTGATTTCAACATACACACGGACAGACGGTCAGACTAGCAGAGCTTAATTGACTCCCCTATTTATAAGCTTTTAGAAAATATATACTTTATGGGGTCGAAAATAAAAATTGTAGATATACATATGTACATATACCCTTTTACACTTTTGTGTGAAGAGTATAAAAACATTGATAACTAAACAAAAGCCTAACAGCAATAGGATACCACTTATAATATTATCCCACGAAAAGATGTTAACCTTTATGACAATCTTAAAATGTTTCCGTTAACAAAACTCAAAACTTAGTGACGACTTACCACAACACTCTCACATTTGCGCCATCCATACCCACTGTACCTGAGATCCTACTAAACTAAAAATTCCAGGAATACGGCACTTTTAGACCGTTAAAAGCAAGTGTTAAGCTATTTTTTTAGACACCACACCCTTAGCAATGTTCCCATACCAGAAACTCAATTCCCGTTCCTTGAAAATGTGATATGAAAACTTTTCGTGTATCATATCTGTTAGTTTTTTTTGGTTAAAACTAATAATGGTAATTTAACAATAAAACTCCTTTGAGTGGAATTCAAGAAAGATGTGTTTTATTATTTGGTAAAAATTAAATGTTAGACCTTCACTTCACAACGAATATTATAGGAATGAAAGTTTAAAAGAATGTCACAGTTATTATTTTGACAAGTATAACTATCAAATAAAAAGTTTGGCTTGAAATCAGTGTTAGAAATATTCAACAATGTCTTTTTATACCCTTCACCTGTGGTGCACAAGGGTATATATAGCTTTGTCATTCCGTTTGTAATTTCTACAATTTTCATTTCCGACCCCATAAAGTATATATTTTCTGAAAGCTTATGAATAGAGGAGTCGTTTAAGCCCTGACCGTCTGTCCGTCTGTCCGTATATCCGTCTGCCGTCTGTCCGTGTGTTGGTTGAAATCAACTTTTAGAAGCAACTATATATTCCTCAGATCTGTATATGGTATCAATCTCTTGGAAATATTCAGCAATGAATCGCTATTGAAATTCAGCACAATCGCCCCATAACTTTCTGAGATATGAGCAAAAAACCACGACCACCTCGTTTTTTTTTTACAATTACAACAACAACATACATACATAGATACATGTAAAAAACATACCAAACAAAAAAAAATTACAAAAAAAAATATTAAAAATAAGAAAAAAATAATAAAAAAAACTACAAAAAAAAATTTAAAAAAAATTTAAAAAAATAATAAAATATAAATAATATATTAAATAAAATAAAATAAATTTTTTTTTGCTCAGCTGGGATTCGATGCCACATTTATTCTAACGTGTACGTATGCACGTATTTTATATGGGATGAATGGTGATACAAACAATTGTTATTGCATGACTACACGTTGTGAAGGGTATATAAGATTCGGCACGGCCGAATATAGCACTGTTACTTGTTTTATTTTACATTTGCACGGAACAATAATTGACCCCCAGTAGCATACGGTCTTAGTTAGAGTCGTATAAATGGTCGTATTAAAATCAAGATTTGCTTTGTTATGCACACAATCATATTCTCAGTAATAAAAAGCTTTAATGCAAAGATTTCACATACATATTTATTATATTCATTTCAATTTATTATATTCTATTCAATTAACTATAAAAAAAAAGAAAAAGAGTAAAAAAATACTAAAAAATAAAATATAAATCGCATTAATATGTAAATTTTGTTTATAAAAACCAGTTGGTTAATCAAGTCCACAAAAAATTATATTTGTAACCATTTTCATGCGTTAAATAACGTTACTTTTTTGTACGAAATTTCAAACAGAATTAAAGCTTTTCTAATAAACATGTGAATAACAAAGCTTTTTTTTATTTTAAAATATTAGCAGATTCCTAAACCCACAACCATAAGTTGGCAACTCATTGATTATCGTAATTTAAGAAATGAATGAGTTAAATATAGTATTAAGTAACAATGTGTAGAAACATTAATCTATTTGTAAAAATACATTTCTATAAATAAATACACCTGAGCTAATGTTTATTTTATTTTTTTTTTTTTTTTTTGTAAAAAAAAGTTTGTATGAAATAATATGAATTCAAACAAAGTCTCTTTATAAAACTAACCCTATTCTAATATTTAGAAAAAAAAAAAAAACATAATTCAAACGTACTTTTATATGTGAGTTTTATGATAATGACGTTTTTGTTGTGTAAGCACTTGTCAAACAGAGCTGCTAGACCTAAAACAAATAATTGTCTATTAATGCATATTTATGTATGTTTAACTACAGTCACTGCCTTACTGAAGTACATATTTCCAAAAATATTCTTGATATTCGTCGTTGGCACGAAAAGGTCTTAAATTTTACAATTTTCCTCCATACTTTAATTGCTTAGTCACTTAATGTCATTTCTATACGTCGCGGTAAGCGCTCTTCTTGTGTGGCTCTTGTATTGCATAAACATTCTCATACGAGTATTTATTAGAAAAATTATCAAATTCTTCCATTTTGTATGTATGTATGTATATGTATGTATCTATGTTGATTAAAGTTACATAAATATAAAATATCTTAAAACATTACTTTCGCAACAGCAAATATTCAAAAGAGTGTGTGTGTGTGTATGTATGACTGCATTTGACAGATTATTTCAATTTGATGTGACCGCTAACAATAAAAAATATTTATTATTTTTACAAAAAAAAAATTTAACACAAAAACTGGGGCTGGCTTACTTGCATATGGGGAAAAACATAAATAAAATAAGACAATAATTTTAATCATGCGAATGAGTGGTAGAATTTCTTCATGCATAATTTTAACTCTGTTTTGATTTGAAGTGAAGTAACTGTTTAAATGTCAAACTCCAGCAGCCTGTTACACAGTGTTATGGTAAAACAATAACAAATGTATGTTCTATGTAGTTAGATTGAAGAAATTAATACACCGTAAATGCAAATACGAAACAGTTCATTATATGTTTCTTTATTTTAAAGATGGATTTTATTTGAAATATTAAAAATATAGTTTTTTCAATATCCGTTGAAGATTCTTGAGCTTATAACTGTTACCAGCATATACTGCGGGCGACACATTTGAATGTTATCTAGTTGTAAATGTTTGTTGTGTTTTTATACCCTTCACAGTGAGTGTAAGGGTATATATAGGTTTGTCATTCCGTGTGAAATTTCTACAATTTTCATTTCCGACCCCATAAAGCATATACTATTTTCTGAAAGCTTATGAATAGGGGAGTCGATTAAGGCCTGTCAGTCTGTCCGTGTGTATGTTGAAATCAACTTTTTGAAAGCTTCATTTCCAAGATCCGTGTAGTTTCCAAAATATCAGAAACATTCGGGAGCGATCAGAAAAATCGCTCTATAAACAACTAATATATGATGAAAAAACCTAGACCACCTCGTCTTTTCACACCAAAAACGTAGGTTCGAATCCCAGTTAAGACAAAGAAATTTGTATTTTTTTTAATTTTTTTTTTATATATTTATTTTGTACATACCTAAACTCAATTTATAATTTTACAATGGGGTGTTTTAAAGCGGATAAAGACATTGCATTCTATTGCATTTGGTATACTTGCTATGATTTGAGGTTTCATTTTTTTCTTGCCACTTTTTTTTTTTGGATTTCCTAATATGTTTGAAAATACAAACACTAACAAAACTATAGAGAACAACTTTTTGAGTGATAATTATTTTATTTTAGTGCAAGTTTTGTTATTTTTGATTTGGTTTTTATATTTAAAATGAATTATAGTGACTAGCAGTAGTGTGAAATAGAACTCATACCTCTTAGATACATCTAACAATTTTCCGATTGACGACTACAGTTTAAAAATGTACTTACTTTAAAAAATTCAAACAAATTTAAGCTTCATTAAAGATCAAGTTTTTAATAATTTAGGATTTTGCAACTGTTCACGACTTTAGCCTATATTTACATGTATGTAGCCTTAAGTAAGACCTGTGTCCATTAAGAGATAAGGGTTTTTTTTGATATAGAGGCGGATAACTAAAAATGGAAATAGCGCAAAAAAAATTATATTCATTTAATTGGCCTTATCAATTTATAATTTTATGGCATTAAGGATTAAATATGATTTCAGGCATGTGGACGGCGCAGGTAGCGTGTACATGGCATAATTGGTAGGAAACATTATAACAAAATTTCCAATAAACATTCCCTTGGAAGTACTATGGCGTTCCTGGTTTATCTGCAAATCTTAACTATTTGACCAATAAACAGATTCATTGCAACGCTCGCTCGAGGCACAAGAAGTTAGTAAACATGTCTCTATATCGCTCTCTGTTTATGTATCACTCTAAAGCTGAAAGTCTACACCACGCTTTCTATGCTTTTTCGCGTCGCATGCCGTTCTCAAAAAGTTGAATCAAAATATGTAGTTGTACATTGCAAGTTAAAAAGCACAAAGCGTAGGCTGCTCTGACGCATGCAATGCAAAAAGTAGGTTTACTTTTCTAAGCGTCATAAGCAACGAGAGATCAACTCAACTCAGTTTGATTCCAAAGGATGAAAAATTATATTATATTTTTAATTTAATCGATAATTATGCATGTATTGTGTATTTATATGGAAAAAGAATTTAAAAAAAGCAAAGCTCTCGTTATAAAGTTCTAAGTAATTGGCAAGATTGAGGTTAAATTAAAATTTGTTAATGAACAAACTTTGTATTTTGGTTATCGATGACATTTACATAATGAATGTCATCTCTCAGCTTGTGTTATTTAAATGCGTATGAGAAATATAATGCATAAAACGTGCGGACACGAGAAAGAGTAGTATAAACTTAAAGCTTTACTCCGCCGCACGTGTTTTATAATCCACTGTTTATTAAGTGCAATAAGAATTCTCTTCTCTTGCACCCTACACTTTAACAGGTCATCCAATAACGTCCAGCAAAATAAGCATCTTAGCTTGATTGACAGACATGTTTTCCCACAGACTCAAGGTGCAGAATAAATCTAACCCAATTAAGTATATATCAGAACCTGCGCTCCCATCCTTAAAAGACCAATTAGTAAATATGCTGACCTCAGTATCCATGAACTTACTATGAGCTTTAAGCGTTTGTTGTTGCATTTCGAACATTTTTATTCGTCTTATGCTATACATCGTCATATGAACCTCTCGGGCCTCCTTATGTAAGAATTCCAGAATTCTCCTATACCCTATATATTGTAATTATGAAATTTATTTTATTATCCTCTTTTTGTCGTATCCAAATATGTATTTATTACTTACCACCATTTTAGTAATAAATAAATACAATTTATTTACTCATTTTTTTATATTTTCTGTTAGAAATAAGATATTATCACTTGATAAAAAGCATCCTTTTCGTTAATTTAAATAACGATATACCTCCGCGCTGAATAATATTCAAATCCATCTAGTAGTTTTTCAGCCAATCGTGTCTTAAAAGACTGACACAATAGTTCGCTCTTCTACTAATTTCAATTTTCATTTGCGACCCCATAAAGTATATGTTTTCTAAAGCTTCTGAATGGGGGATTCGATTAAGCTTTGTCAGTCTGTCCGTCTGCTCGTGTGTATGTTGAAATCAACTTTTTAAAGCCCCCCGACATCGCCTGGACCCGGGTTAGCTATTAGAATATCAGAAATATTCGGGAGTAGATCGGTATTGAAAATCAGAAACATCGGTTCATAAGCAACTGAGATATGAGCAAAAACCCACGGCCACCTCGTTTTTTTAACACAAAAACTACATCCAACAACAACATACATACACACAAACGTGGTATACTGGTTAGAGTAAACGTGGCATCGAATCACAGCTGAGCCCACAAAAATTTTTTTTTTATTTTATATATTATTTATATTTTTATTATTTTTAAAAAAATTTTTTTAATATTTCCTTATTTTTTTTAAATTTTTAAAACTTTTTTTTACATTTTTTTTAGTTTTTTTTAATTTCTTTTTATTTTTATTTTGTATTAATTATTTATATTTTTATTATTTTTTTTTAATTTTTTTTAAATCTTTTTTTATTTATTTATTTTTTTTAATTTTTTAATTTTTTTTTTTTTAATTTTTTTTCTATTTTTTTTAACACACATACGTAAATTTATAATTTTACAATGGGATGTTTTTATATATGTATGGACGTATTTCATATGAGATAAATTGTGATACAAACAATTGTTATTGCATGACTACACGTTTTGTAGGGTGTATAAGATTCGGCACGGCCGTATATACCACTCTTACTTGTTTCTTATTTTTTGTTAGTGTATTATTTCGTTTTTATTAAATTGTTAACGGATCGTAGTCTAATTCTAATAGAGGCAAGAACCACCCAATTTTCGCAAGAAGACATGTTCTCCACCAACATCCCAAATAAGGTGCAATTTTTAAACGATCAGATTTGTTCGTAAATTTAAAATTTATGATTATTTTTGCGATTTAAATAAATATTATTAAGAAACTTTAAATATAATATAATAAAATAATAATAAATTCCAAATTAAAAACAAACAGAAATTTGTTGTCTAATACAGATGATATGACGTGTTTCTATTTCTTTCTTCTTAGCCAATGTAAACAATATGTATGTATCTAATTAATAAATAAATATATTTTTATTCTCTATTATTTTAAGCAACTTGGTGGTACATTTAAATCTATTGATTTTACCAAGTCGTTCATAAATAAAACATTTAACCTCAGGTTACAAAAATCTAATTTGTAAACGATACATTTGTCTGCATTATTCTGCTTAAATCATATCTCACGCAATAGTTGTTACACATTATTATGACATTGAAAATAATAATAAATATTAATTATTGTGACAACAATTAACAAAAAAAAAAAAAAAAAAGACATGGTAGTGCAATTCAAACATCTCTCACTAGTGTCGTGCAGATAATGATATTGGAGAATAAAAATATTGTTGTACTGCCAAATAACAATAATAATATTATTAAATCATATTATTATAAAACATAATGTGTAATGAATGCTGTATAAATAAAATATTTTAAAACGTAGATGTTAAGTTTTATCCATTTTTTTATCCATTACCATAACAAATTGTAATACAGCAGCATAGTATTAAATTTATTGGATAAAAAAAGCAATTTCCATACTTACACGTTGCTTACGAGGGTTACGGTCGTGGTAAAAACCTTAAAAAGTAAACTCCACACTTTGTTTAAAATCACAACTAAAATCTCATAAAATCGGTAGGTGTACGACGATAAAAACTCGTAAATTTGGCTTTTTTGCACGCTTACTTTTACACTCATCTACCGTAGAAATCATCCTCTTATATATCTGTGGCTTGAAGCTAAAAGGGCCAATGTCAAAATATTTACTTTTGAGAAAATTGGAATTGAACTTTTATTGATGCTTTCATAGTGACATTGGCCAGCATTTTATTTATAAAGCTGTTCTGGGTTAAGTATAACTTTAGCTGTTTTACCATAATGAAATAGAACAAGAAAACAACTCTAATTCAATGATTAACTCGAAAGAGCAAAAAGTGACATTGGCCTTTTTAGCTCCAAGCCACAGATAAGAATGCACTTCTTCATTTTAATATAAAGATAATTATTTTTAATTATAGTTATGATTTCTTTAATGAATTAACATGTTCCGATTAAATATTATATTTATAAAACATCCGTTAATGGCCACCACAGTTTTGATGAGAAGCAATTATTTTGTTTTTTCATGAAATTTTCTATGACTTCTTCACAGAGATGTGGCTGTATATTGTCAATAGTGGATCCCTTATTTGAGCTTAGGATATATTTTATTCGCATAAATCCAAAATTTTTCAAAACCCAAAGATAAAATCTCACGGCTTTAAATTGTATGATCTTAATGGTCAATTGCAATGGCTGGCAATAGACTTAGTACCACTGGCAGGCACACGTTAGATGTGTGTTCTATGGGAGAAATTAATCTGGGGCAGATGCTGGGGATTATACAGGACTCACAAAAGTCTAGAGCAAACGCCTGGGACGGCACGGGACTCAGTGAGGTCGGGCTAACCTTGTAATCTCTAGGTAACGAAGGAGGTCGAAAAGTGACCCGTTTATGGAAAAGATCTGCTTCGATATCGCCCCCTATATGTATATTTATAGTCAATTGACCTCAGAATTTCTTGAGTATATTTGTTTTGGAATTCGTTGGTACAATAAATGGATTTTTTGAAGCTCAAATTCGACAATTTTGTGTATTCACAAAGCCATTCAGATGCAAATGCTATTCACCAGTCAGTCAGTGATCGAATTGCCGCTGCTTTCCATAGTCAGCTGGATTGAGTAAGCTAAAGGTTGATGTCTTTTGTCAATATTGACTCCACAGTTTTTCGCTAAATTTTCAGTTCTTGAAAACGATGCCGAATGTATGTTTTAGGATTTTCGGTGACACTCTCGTTTAATGTTTTAAAAAGTCCGACCGGTACGTTGACTCACTAGAGCCTTTTTATCAATAACCGACCCAGTTTCTCCAACTTTGTTGACTTCTCTTCGAATGGTTGACACATTAGGAGCAAATTCTTGACTAAACATTTTGCAAAGTGTGCAAGCGGTTTCAGCAAAACTTTAGAAATTTGTACATCATGTTTTCAAAATTATAACGCTTTGTTCTTTTTAAAAGCACTTCATTCTCAATAATCAAACAAGGCATATTTATTCATCAGGTAGTCTTGATTCCTCAGCTGATTACTTTTTTTTACTTATTTTAAATTTCATGTCAAAGTCCATAGACAAAAAAAAAACAATTTTCTCTCTTCTCTCATTTATTTCAAATGTCAAACTTCATACATAAAAAATATAAACAAAAAATTCTCTTCGAACTGCAATTACCTGATGAATAAATATGCCTTGTAATCTAAATAAAAATATGTGACAGCTGTCAAATTTTAGAGTTGCCACTTGCACAAGAAAATCACTAACATTAAAAAGTTATTTTTTACTGAGACACTTTTTATATATCGTTTAATGAATAAAATGTTATCTTAAGTAGGCATAAGTACAATGTCCGCTATTGGATTCTGTAGTTCAATATTCAACTTTAATGGAATAGTCCTAAGACAAGTATTTAAAACAAGCCTGTTTTTACGTTCACCACCCAACATACAGCTTATTCCCTAATTAAAGTTTTGTTTTCTGTTTAAAGAGATTCCTATCTTTAAATTTAAAGAAACAGAGCGTGTGAGATATCAACGTAATTTTTTATTAATTTAAAAGAGATATTGATGCCTTTACATAACAAATAAAATTTCATAAAAATCTATCTGAGTAGCGCGTATCCGAAATGTTCTGAGTAGAGCGCATCCGAAATGTAAATCTGTCGCATAACTTAGGCTAAATTAGAATGATGGAATGGTTTATGTTGACTTTGAGGGCTGTTGTGGCTTGTCACATACATAATGTCCTATATTACACGAGTTTTATGTGCAATTAAAGCCATATGCCAGTGGTATATATTGGATTCAATTTAAAACAAAATAAGTTTCTTATCATAAACCTAAAACGTTGGCTGTTAAAGGTCAAATAAATTTAAATAACATATAACAAAATTACTGTATTCAGAGTAAAAAAATAATTAGTCGTTATAAAAAAAACTGTTACATAAGTGTTACTTATGGCCTGATTAATTCTTTTAAGACTGATGACCATCTGAGGGTTAGAGTTAATGGTGACAGCTTCCGAGCATACTACAATTGATTTATTTAAATAATTGTTTGATAACGAATAGTTTCGCATAATAGACTTGTAAATTTACCTCCAAGATCATGTGATTTTACACCGCTGGGCTATTGCCTGTGGAGCTATGTGAACTATCTGGTCTACTCCAATAAGTAACAGATGATTGGCGCTTTGCACGACAACAAACGTAAAATCACATCTCGGCTGGATCAATGTCTTCCATATTTTTAAACAAATAAAATATTTGTAATTTTTCGTTTACGATCTAAAATAATACTTCATCACTCGCCAGATTTGATGACTCCTGGAATAAGCATAAGAGGGGCTTTTAATTCACCCCATTATAGTGAGGTGTTTAGTAGATCGTACACTCGTTTATTTCAAAGAGATTATCAAGTATATGTTTGCATAGCATTGTATGTCTTTTGTTAGTCAGGGCAGGACAGCTGCAGAGAAGATGGAGAACCGATTTCTTCTTCCCTAAGTCCAGTTAGCTTTAACAATGATCATTCAAGGAAGCCTAAGTCCTCTTGCATTTTTCCTGATTATCCAGTGACACCTTAATATCGCTATAAACCTCGAGATGTTCTTTAGACCACAGGTCGTCGGTTGCAATGAACTGCTGATTTCAAAACAGGGCCACGTAACGCTAGCATCTTTATTTGTATCCAGGCCACGTTATCTGTCCTTTTCAAGAAAATGTCTCGAAATCTTAATAATCAGACCACAATGGTATTGTGACTGCAGTGACGTTGTAAATATCTGCCCAGCTCATCTCATTAGATAACTGTCCACAAAAATACCAATATTCCCGTATTCATATCATTCAGTATCCTACATGCCTTCCATATAGCTAACATTTCAGCCTGAGATAAGCTACATTCGTTCGAAATGCGGTAAAAAACTTTACTCCTAGTTTGCCTGAGAAGACACAGGTGCATACGAAGTATTTAAATTGATGCTTAATGGAACAGGCGTTACACACACTTATTTGCTTATCTATAGTTACATTTAGTTTTCTATACAAATGACAAAATGAATAGACCCCAACCATTTTTTTGGTGGCGGGTATAAAAAGTGATTTGGCAGACCCTATATTTACATTTGATAAACATATAGAATTAACTCGGCTTAAGATTTTGCAAAAAGGAAAAAAATTAAACTTTTGTCACTTCCAGAAATATTTTGCAGTTATGCCAATAAAAATCATGAATATTACGATTAATCAAAATTAATTCAAATTATGTATGTCTTATTATCGTTTAAAATTATACGATTTTATTTTTATATAAAAATTTCCATTTTTGAAAAATTTACAAATTTAATATGTTAATAGAAGCGTTATTTTAGTTTAAAGAAAATATTCCAAAGAGGCAAGAGTTCTTTAATCATGTCATACATAATAATGGCCCAGTATTAAAACATACATAAAGTTTGCGTACGAGCTCAGCTAGAATTTATTAAGAAATTCCAATGAATTATTATGTTTCCTAAAAT
The DNA here is from genome assembly GCA_941918925.1 of Phyto melanocephala. Taxonomy (NCBI): domain Eukaryota; kingdom Metazoa; phylum Arthropoda; class Insecta; order Diptera; family Rhinophoridae; genus Phyto; species Phyto melanocephala. The sequence continues at coordinate 82,987,220 of OW799235.1, read as the reverse complement.
TACGAATCTGTCTAATAAATACGTTATTTCATGTTCATTGTTATACAAAATATTTAGTTGGAATTCGCATAACCGAACGAACGTCATTTTGCAAAAATCTTATTACAGTATTGATTTAGCTGAATATTTTATAATCCCAACAGCATATGGATACAAACCGAAATGGTTACTCACCTTTTAGTGTCATCTCGGTCATCATTTTCATCCTCCATCTTATCAAGTATATTCGATCTATTTAAATCCAATTTGGCGATATAAAATTAAACACCAGTAAACAGCTTTTGTAATTTTAATGAAAAAAGAACAATTTTGTATTTTATTTATTTCACTAATAAAACACTGTTTTCACTTTTATTGAAGACTTTTTCTTATTATTCAATTTTATTTTATTTTCTATATCGCTGTAGTAATTTTTTTTAACATTTTAGGTTATGTTGACTTTGAGAATTATTTCCATATCACAAATGCCAAACATCATCTTGGCTTTTTATTTTTATTTTTTTAATTTGATTTTTAAATTAAACAATTGTTAAAAATTTTCTTTTTTTGCACTAAATATCTGTATGGTACACAATTATATTTTGATCAAAAATTTATTTAAAAATTTTCCATTTTTTTTATATTTACTTTTAATAGATTTAATGAATTTCGTATAAAAACCCGTCCGTATGCAACAAGTGTAAAAAGGATTCTAATAAAATATTCTAACATTTTAATAAAAATCATTTAGTTACCACTACGAATACCTCTACAAATACGCACAAATACAAATGTTTTTCTTGTCGACGTAATGTGGATTGAAAGTGTTGCATACGTGCCAGGCACAAGTCTGTTGTTGTGTTTGTTTGGAAAATTTCTGCAGTAGTTGCTTAACTGTGTGTAGGGTTCCGTTTCCGTTCATAAATTTTGTTATTGTGCCACGTTTGTGCAAGTTATGCAACTGTTTTATTTACTGCGCACACTCACCTCCCATTTACAGCGACAAAAACAATTTCGCAATACAAAGACCCCATAGGAAATCCTTCAATCAGGATTGGTTGTTATGGTTTTATAGCTGCACTATTTATGTACTCACATACACCCATACATCAAATACATAGACTCTATTCACCTACTCAAATCCCTTTGTTGCTCTGTTGTATTTTGTATGCGAGCCTGGAATGCAATTTCAACCCTTAGTTTGTCATTTGTTATTTTTTATTTCTCTACAATATGTATGTATGTATGTAGTGTATATGTATGTGTGTTTGTTTATTGCGTAAATACCAATTACAATGTCATAATACTCTCATACACATACAAGTTGTCCAGTGTTTCTCTTTTTTGCTTGTTATGCATATAGACGCCCATTGTTTGTGTGCGGTATTGTCTATTTTTGTTGTTAAAAGCAACAATATATATGTATAACGTTGTACGGTTATATACATATAATTATTTGTTACAAAATTTCTTCAACCAGATGGTGCCCTGACTGTTTAAGCTTGCACAATTAAATTGCTTCTATAGTGCGTGAAAAAAGTAAATCACTTGAAAGTCATTGTATTCATTCAAGAGCTGCCACTTTTGTGTGCAAAAGGTTGTAATATTTTTTTGGTCTTATTAATCTACCTATTGCAGCCAAATGTTTCTAACAAAATTTTTTTTTGTTAACGCTAAATTTGTTCACATGAAAATTTATTTTAAATGGAAAATCAATAAAATAATGTTTGTTAATTTAATTAAATTGTAATATCTATTTTTTAGCATAAGTATGTTTTGACAATATTTTCCGTAACAACAATGACATAACCTTTAAGAATTATTAACCAAAAAAAATGGTCACGCCTATTTGAGCAAATGTTTGCCAAATGTGAACGTATCTTAAGCATAAATGATAACAGAGTTGTTGTCAAATATAGCACACGTCCAAATATGTCATCCCAGTCGGAAAAATACAATAAATAGATTTAATTGATCTAAAGAACAGACTCAGGTTCAGTATCATTTATGCTGTACTATTCAAGAAACTAATAATTTTTTTTTTTTGTATAATTTCATTAGATGTCGGAAGGAGGGACATAGCTAAATCGACTTCTCTGTTTATAAAGATTAAGAATAAATATACACTTTATGGGGTCGCATATGAATACTGTAAAAATTATAAACGGAATGACAACCCCATATATGTATACTAGGTTGTATCGCAAAAAAGATGTCGTCATACACCACCGAATTTAAAGTAGTGTTGCAAGGCAGTATCGAATTTTTTTTTCTTGCGCGACGTAAGGATCGACTTTGCATTATATTTTTAGTATTTACTGTCGGATCTTAAAGTGTGATACATCGATATTTGTGTCTTAAGGAACACAATGTTTTGCATTTTAGTTTTTCTAACACTAATGTTCTAATATTTACCTACCAGACCTCAGTTCCTACCATCCTAATGCACGAGCCTAATATCAGAAAATTAAAACTCGCAAAAAATCACTAAATCTTTGCAAAGGAAGTATTTCGATAATTCCAGTTCAACTAATATTTAAACAAAATTGTTCGTCATATCTCCGGTATTAAGATTAGGTAGGTATAACCTAATGATCCCGTACCGAATGCTAGATGGAATTTTACCGTTACTACTCTCTTATTTTGTTCTGCTATTCGTTTTATTTGAGAGTGACTCATACTTCGAGATGATCAGTTGGACCAAATTTGACCGCTATGATTGTATTTAGTTTTATACGCAAGACCATCTAGATGCATTGCAACTTTCTTAAGAAATAATCGAATAAGCAGGTCAACTCAATGAAAATAGTTTCATTTGAACGTTTATCCAGTTTATCGAGAGACGCCAAAAATACAGCCAAGTTATATCATATCAAAATATGATTGATTAGAATTTTATTATTTGATTTTACATTAATTTTTATACCCTTCACCTGTGGTGCACAAGGGTATATATAGCTTTGTCATTCCGTTTGTAATTTCTACAATTTTCATTTCCGACCCCATAAAGTATATATTTTCTGAAAGCTTATGAATAGAGGAGTCGATTAAGCCCTGACCGTCTGTCCGTCTGCCCGTCTGTCCGTGTGTTGGTTGAAATCAACTTTTAGAAGCAACTATATGTTCCTCAGATCTCTATATGGTATCAATCTCTTGGAAATATTCAGGAATGAATCGCTATTGAAATTCAGCACAATCGCCCAATAACTTTCTGAGGTATGAGCAGAAAACCAAGACCACCTCGTTTTTTTACACAATTACAACAACAACATACATACATAAATATATGTAAAAACCATACAAAAAAAGAAAAAATTACAAAAAGAAAAAATATTAAAAATAAAAAAAAAATAAAAAAAATTACAAAAAAAATTTAAAATAATTTTAAAAAAAAATTTAAAAATTTTTTAAAAATTTTTTTAAAAAAATTTTTTAAAAAAATTAAAAAAAAAATATAAAAAAAATAATAACAAAATATAAATAGTATATTAAATAAAATAAAATTTTTTTGGGTCAGCTGGGATTCGATGCCACATTTTTTCTAACCATTATAGACATATGTACGTATTTAATATGAGATGAATGGTGATACAAACAATTGTTATTGCATGACTACACGTTGTGAAGGGTATATAAGATTCGGCATGCCCGAAAATAGCACTGTTACTTGTTTAAATTCTTGTTGTATGAGTTGAGATATGATGGCTGCTGTGAGGTAAGTGACTACCGAAAAACAACCATCGATGTATCATACTTTTAGATCCGACTCTAAATACCAAAGATATAATGAAAAATGTAAAGAAGCAACCCATACGTACAGCAAAATAAAACATAAAAAATTGTTCAAAATAGTTCTGCTGGAATTATCAAAATGTTTTCTATACAAAAGCCTAATGGTTTTTTGTGAGTTTTAATTTTCTTCTATTAGGGTGGATGGAACTTAGATCTGGTTATTAAATACTAGAAGGGAATATTTGAGTTCAATGACTATTAAATCAGAATATTGGTCTCCTTGAGACAAAAACATCGCTATATCACACTTTAAGATTCGACTGTATAACGAAAATGTTTTTAGAAGATGCCTACGTTAGGCAAAACTAATAAGAATTCTTTTGAAACTGCCTTGTAACAATATGTTAATTTCGGTGGTGTATGGCGAACTTTTTTCTGTTGCTTGTAAGGCGATACGGTCTAATGTATACCCGAATGCTAAAAGGCCAATGTAAGCGGCATGCGGCAGCGGTTGGAAATCAGCTGCCATATTTTCCGCTTGAATTTATTGTTGGTAGGCAAATGAATCCGACTAATTTTACAAACCGGTCTCTTATATTTTTCCATCTTGATTGGCAAAAATTTCTGAAAAAGTATTTACATTTGTTCATACTCACATACATACATACATACATACATACATACATACATACATACATACATACATACATACATACATACATACATACATACATACATACATACATACAAGGCATATCCATAAGGTATATGCAACGGCGAATTGTTACAACAAAGTAACTTTTCCTGAGATGTTTTATGTCAAGGCCAATTCGTATATCAGGGATGGAAATGTTGTTTTTACATATTAAATATAATAAAATTTCATTAAAAAAAGGATATAATTGTTTGAAACACGTTATTAATGACGCAAAAGCAACAAATACACATAAATTTAGCACATTTATTATCAAAAAAGTACACGTAAGTTAATTGTTTAATACAGAATTTAAAATCACATTTCCCTTTCCTGCATTAATAAGGCAAATTCAACCAATTTTGACATAAAGTCTCCTCATCAGCTGGGCTGATAATTTCACCTGTATGAATTCGCCTTGCATACATACTTATGTAAATAATACTAAAAATTTTTAACACAAATACATTTTTTATATACAAACTTACCATTAACATTCATTGCAGCACTTATTTCAGCCCAAGCCTTTGCTCTTTTAAATTTAATTTTATAACCGGACGAGCCTTTTCCATACATATAAATTTTTATATTTTTGAATTTCGAAAATTAATTTTTTATCATAAATTTTTTCCGTTTTTTAGATTTTTGTTTGACAAATTGAGGCGGAAAAATAAAAAGTTAAACTAAATCAAGGCGAATTCAATAAGGTGAACTCGTCGCTAAAACAACTACAAAGTTGAAAAACACAAACGTGGATTTTGTTAGTGTAAAACAAAACGATATGTCAAAAATACACAAAAATTTGACAAGTGGTCCCTAGAAGTAGTCAACAGCTGATGATCAGCTGATCTAAAAAGTTCACCTTATTGAATTCGCCTTGAACTAAATTAAACATTGCCGCTCGGCCGCTTTTAACGGCATTGTCAAATTGAATTAAATTCATGAACATTTTCATGACCAAACACATTTCTTGTAAGTTGGCAATATTGTTTTGCCGCCCGCTGTCGCATGCTGCTTACATTGTCCTTTCACTATTACACTCTCGTATAACGAGTATTCAAAAGTAATGAAAAGTTTTAGAATATACTCTAGAAAGCATAAAGGCGATAAGGTACATTTTACAACCCAACAATATTAAATTTGAATCTTTTAAAGATGTTTAAATTTTAAGTGGTAAATATATATAACATTCTTCTACTTCTATAACTATTCTATAAGTTTTCTAATATTTTTTTTGTACGGTTTACAATACTGTACACCACAGATCTTGTATTTTTGTATGTTTTTGGCTTTTTAAACCGCACTTTGTCAATTTCTTTACAGAAAAATATATTAATAAAATTTCGAAACCTAAAAACGGTGAATTATAAGCTATTAGCTGATAATTAAATAAAACTTATTACTATGCAGACTAAACAAGTAAAAGCGCTATATTCGGCCGTGCCGAATCTTATATACCCTTCACAACGTGTAGTCATGCAATAACAGTAAATTCACGTATGTATGTTAAAAAAAACAAAAAAAAAATAAAAAATAAAAAAAAAATTTTAAAAAAAAAAATTTAAAAAAAAAATTAAAAAAAAAAAATTATTATATACATATATAATATATATAAAACAAAAAAAAAATAAAAAAAAAAATTAAAAAAAAAAAAATAAAAAAAAATAATAATAAAAATATATATAATATATTAAATAAAAAATAAAAAAAAAATAAAAAAAAAATTAAAAAAAAAAATTTTAAAAAAATATAAAAAAAAATTTTTTTGCCTCAGCTGGGATTCGATGCCACGTTTTCTCTAACCAGTATACACGTTTGTATGTATGTATGTTGTTCTTGTAATGTTGTTTTTATGAAAAGAAAATCGAGGTGGTCGTGGGTTTTTGCTCATATCTCAGTTGTTTATGTACCGATGTTTCTGATTTTCAATACCGATCTACTCCCGAATATTTCTGATATTTTAATACCTTACCCGGGTCCAACCTATGTCGGGGGGCTTCAAAAAGTTGATTTCAACATACACACGGACAGACGGTCAGACGGACAGACGGACAGACGGTCAGGGCTTAATCGACTCCTCTATTCATAAGCTTTCAGAAAATATATACTTTATGGGGTCGGAAATCAAAATTGTAGAAATTTCACACGGAATGACAAACCTATATATACCCTTTTCACTGTGTGAAGGGTATAAAAATGTAAAGAAGCAACCCATACGTACAGCAAAATAAAACATAAAAAATTTTTCAAAATAGTTCTGCTGGAATTATCAAAATGTTTTCTATACAAAAGCTTAATGATTTTTGCGAGTTTTAATTTTCTTCTATTAGGGTGGATGGAACTAAGATCTGGTTAGTAAATACTAGAAGGGAATATTTGAGTTCAATGACTATTAAATCAAAATATTGGTCTCCTTGAGACAAAAACATCGATATATCACACTTTAAGATCCGACTGTATAACGAAAATATATTTAGGAGATGCCTACGTTAGGCAAAACTAATAAAAATTCTTTTAAAACTGCCTTGTAACAATATGTTAACTTCGGTGGTGTATGGCGAACTTTTTTCTGTTGCTTGTAAGGCGATACGGTCTAATGTATACCCTAATGGTGAAAGGCCAATGTAAGCGGCATGCGGCAGCGGTTGGAAATCAGCTGCTCTATTTTCCGCTTGAATTTATTGTTGGTAGGCAAATGAATGCGACTAATTTTACAAACCGGTATCTTATATTTTTCCATCTTGATTGGCAAAAATTTCTGAAAAAGTATTTACATTTGTTCATACTCACATACATACATACATACATACTTATGTAAATAATACTAAAAATTTTTAACACAAATACAAGCCTTTGCTCTTTTAAATTTAATTTTATAACCGGACGAGCCTTTTTCATATAAATTTTTATATTTTTGAATTTCGAAAATTAATTTTTTATCATCAATTTTTTCCGTTTTTTAAATTTTTGTTTGACAAATTGAGGCGGAAAAATAAAAAGTTAAACTAAATCAAGGCGAATTCAATAAGGTGAACTCGTCGCTAAAACAACTACAAAGTTGAAAAACACAAACGTGTATTTTGTTAGTGTAAAACAAAACGATATGTCAAAAATACAAAAAAATTTGACAAGTGGTCCCTAGAAGTAGTCAACAGCTGATGATCAGCTGATCTAAAAAGTTCACCTTATTGAATTCGCCTTGAACTAAATTAAACATTGCCGCTCGGCCGCTTTTAACGGCATTGTCAAATTGAACTTAATTCAATGTGTCAAAATTTCTTTATGAACATTTTCATGACCAAACGAGTTTTTTGTAACATGGTAATATTGTTGCCGCCCGCTGTCGAATGCTGCTTACATTGTCCTTTCACTATTACACTCTCGTATAACGAGTATTCAAAAGTAATGAAAAGTTTTAGAATATACTCTAGAAAGCATAAAGGCGATAAGGTACATTTTACAACCTAACAATATTAAATTTGAATCTTTTAAAGATGGTTAAATCTTAAGTGGTAAATATATATAACATTCTTCTACTTCTATAACTATTCTATAAGTTTTCTAATATTTTTTTTGTACGGTTTACAATACTGTACACCACAGATCTTGTATTTTTGTATGTTTTTTGCTTTTTAAACCGCACTTTGTCAATTTCTTTACAGAAAAATATATTAATAAGATTTCGAAACCTAAAAACGGTGAATTATAAGCTATTAGCTGATAATTAAATAAAACTTATTACTATGCAGACTATAAAATGATTGTTCTAAAAACCGTTTTATTATTTGTTTGTTTTAGCAGTTTATTTTATTTGGTTGCTGCTGTAAAAATTTCTTGAGCGTTATAATTTGGTTTCTTTAAAATCATACATCAACTGTCGTAAACAGTATTTGTTTGTAAATATATTTATAAAAATAATTAATTTTCACTTTGAAATACTCCTTCATATTTTGCAACGTCTATTGAAATAAGGTGTTTGGTTTATTTGCTTGTGGATTTAATTACTGATTGAGCGGTTAAAAATAAATTAATTGAAGCTACAACTAGTCTTATTTATTTAACAAAACTAAATGTCAAATATTATTAAATTTTAAAAGTCTATTTATTTAAAATCAATTGTTGTATTGACGGCAGTTAATTGTTAATTTTCAAATATCAATATCAAGGCGAATTCAATAAGGTGAACTCGTCGCTAAAACAACTACAAAGTTGAAAAACACAAACGTTTATTTTGTTAGTGTAAAACAAAACGATATGTCAAAAATACACAAAAATTTGACAAGTGGTCCCTAGAAGTACTCAACAGCTGATGATCAGCTGATCTAATAAGTTAACCTTATTTAATTCGCCTTGATCAATATTAACTATTGACATAAAATATTAATGAAATTTTTATTGTTTGTTTAAAGATTTTATTGAAAATTTCTAATTATAAACAAAGAATAATATAACATTTGTGAACAGATAATAAAAAAACAAAATGCTAAAAATTCAAAGCTATAGATGCTTTTAATATCCTGCATATGGTGTGCAACACATTTACAGTTTTAGAACATCCTCGTGGGTGGGTTAAAAGTAGATTTTAAAATATTTGGGGGATTCACAGTAGTGTCATAAAATCATATGTCCTATAATAATAGCATGAAAAATTAAGACTATTGTGAACTATCCCTCATAATTAGGTGTGCTATTTTGAATTTAAATCAGCTAATGTAAAACAATTATAAACATAAATATTTTCTTTCATAATGCCAAAAACAAAGTAATAGCCAGCAGAGTCCTTAGCCGATCTTATTTGACGCCGCCAGTGATTTGTCATCAAAAATTAGCAACTGCGCTTTGGATGTCGGCCCGATAAAATTATACAATGAACGGCGACGGCTTACAAAAACTATTGCTGCTTGGCTTATCCGTTTAGCACAGGTCTCTGCTTATTAGATACGACAGCACAATAAACATAGCGTACAAAGTTTTATTATTAAAAGACACTTTTTGTTTGAAAAGCAACAACAACATTTTTAAACTATTGTAAAATTTTAGGACAATATGACATGATAAGACAGACACCTTGTAAATCACCCAATTGTAATCGAGTTTAAAAACTTATTTCGTTTTGACAACCATATGTAACTGGGAGTTGCTTGATTATAATAAAAATATAATATATTTATTACATGCATCTGAGTTTACATAAAAAATTAAGTAACAAATTTTTCGAAGAGTTACAAAAAATAAACCATAATTTTGTTTTAGTCGTTTTTACCATTCAAATGTTGTTTAAACCCCTCCAGCCATTCTTACATATGACAGATATAAAGTATTACGTATAAAATATTGATGTATTGTATTACATATTTCTAATAAAAATTAGCAGCAATAAGCACACAAAAATACCTTTCACCATCATGTTCATATGTATAATAAAAACATCGTAGTTGAATCTATATTTTAGATTTCATGTTACACATAATTTTCTTTATTATTTCCGCCGCCATGTTTGATTTTACATAGTTCGCTGTATTCTACTAGTCAAGTCCTTTCATTTGATACCCATATTGATGGGGGTAAAAAAAATGTTGGCCATTTTGTTTAAGGCGCCATCTTGGATTTTACACTTTTTCAATAGTTTACTACTTATATATTATACTGGTCAAAACCTTTCATTTACACTAATAATGTAGGGGTTAAAGTTGACAAAGCCGTAACAACAATATTTGACTGATTTATTTGCCATTTAATCTAGGACGCCATCTTGCTTTTGTACATTTTCATTGTTAGGTATATTTTACTGGTCAATTCCTTGCATTTGATAGCCATAATGGCTCTATCGGTGATATAGAAACTGCAAAAAATCAATTTTCGTTTGTAAATTTTTAGAAAAAAACACCGAAGCGTTTGTATTTTGTTGCTAACATCTCAGTTAGTTTCAGACTGATTAGGTAGGTTTTCTCAGAAAAATGTTTTTGAGACCACAGCTGCTAATTTGGTGCTTTTTTACGTGTCTATTAATACTGAAAAGTTTTAATTTTTGTGGTAAAAATATGAGGAAAAACAGAGGCAATCGAGCATATTTGCTCATATATCAGAGAGTTATATGGCAGACCTGGTGGATCTCAATTACATTTCAATTACAATTACAATTACATGTAATTTGTAATTGAGGTAGGCTAAATTACAATTACAAGTAATTGTAATTGAAAGTAAGGACTTAACTCAATTACAATTACTTGTAATTGTTAATTGAAAAAAATCAAATACACATTACATGTAATTGTAATTGAAAATGTTCAATTACTAATTACAAGTAATTGTAATTGTAATTAATCAACAAATAATTACTTGTAATTGAACAAAATTCAATTACATTTTTAAAACCATAAAATAAAACTTTAAATTCTTAAAACGATTTTCTAAATAATATGAAAAAAAATTGTGTTATTTAAAGCAAATAATAAATTTTTTTAAATTGGTTCCTTGTCTTAATTATTTTTCAATCAGGTATGTGATGAAAAACGATCGATTTCATTTCGATCATTATTGAAATTTCAATTCGGACGTGTTCGTAACATTTTTAAACTGAAAATTATTAAATGGTAAAGACTGGCTTATATAATATGTAATTGATAATTTTTGTAATTAAATACTTTTTTGACAATAAATACTTAAAAACGTAATGATTACTTGTTTTTTTTAAATTATTTAATGAAATTTTTTTTTTCCAATTAAATGTAATTGTAATTGGATTTTTTCCAATTACAATTACATGTAATTGGAATTGGAATTTTTTCAATTACAATTACATGTAATTGTAATTGATTTTTACTTCTTTTTCAATTACAATTACGTGTAATTGTAATTGAAAAAATTTAATTACAATTACATGTAATTGTGTAATTCTAGGTGTAATTAAATACAAAATGTAATTGAGACCCCCCAGGTCTGTTATATGGGTATTGTGCTAATTTTAAATAGTAATTTGCTTCCGAGTATTTCTGAAACGTGTCTATATAATATAGAAGGCCTGCAAAAAACTGACATATGTATGAACATATTGACGGACAGACAAACACCCTTACACTCTCAGTGAAAACTACTACTACTAATAGGAAGCACACAATACTGTTAAGTAATACAACAACAAATGTAACCATACAGCATTACGGGTACAATATGGTTGTGAATGCAACACATTAATTAAACAAAGATATTTGCAATATTGTTGATTTTATCAAACAGTTAAAATCAGATTTATTTTATTTTTAATTAAAACTAATTAAACGTTTCAATAAGTATAATTGTCATCATCAATGATATTTGATTGATAGGAAAATGCAGATTAAATACGCACACCTACTTTCAAATACATATTCACATAAATCTACGGGTAATAGTATTATATTTTTTTTTTTTAACAAAAACATACAAAACAAGTAAGAGCACTATATTCGGCTGTGCCGAATCTTTTATACCCACCACCAATTTTGTGTACATTTAAAGCACAATATTTATTATTTTGTTAATCGCTATGGAATAATCTCTTTATTATAAAATATGTATCACTTTCTTTGTAGAGGGTGGTTTAATTTTAAGGGTCCATGTTGAAGGTGAACTACACCTAGTCCTTAAATTTGTTTTCTGCATTTCACTTGACATTTCTCAATCTCAAACTTACTCAATTTGATCCGTGGAAAGATACGCAAATGAGCAACGCTTTAAAGTTATTCAGGTTTTTTATAAAAATGGGCGTTCAAATCAAAATGCATTTTGTGCACTTCGTGATTATTTTGGTCAACATAATCGTTCAAATTCGTCCACAATCGGGAAAATTGTAAAAAATATTTAAATTTCTGCAAAACAGGTCTGTATAAAATGTTAGAAAATCTGTGAATGCCTTCTTAGTTCGCTGGATGGGAACTACTGCTGGTTTTTGCGATAGTGTGGCAAAAGAGCAGTCAACCTCGCCTCATCATCATGCCTAACAATTGAGCATTAACATTGTCATTGAAAATTTGGACTATCAGATAGAGGATGGGGGGGGCATTTGGCATATATTTTGTAAAATACATAATTGAACCATACAAATATTATCATTATAAAAAGAAATGATAATAATATCCTAAATAATTTGTGTTTTATTTAAATTCAACATCGGTCCTTAAAATTTAACCACCCTCTATAACTTCGATATGCTACTAAAATGCTTTTGTAAATGTAGTCTTTCAATGAAAGTGGGCGTTAAAGTAGTCGTGTCAATAAAGTTTCTGCTAATAAATACAACTTAGATATTTCAATATAGTCCTTTATTTTCCCAAAAACTTTTTCAATAGAGAAATTACATGAATTTAAGATAAAGCGTTATGGGAGGTGGGCGTTAAAGTGAGCGTGTTACCTAAACTTTTTGGCACAACGACTACATTGATTAGAAGGATATACGAAGCAAATTTGATCATCATACCTCTAATTTTGGCGGTTTTATGAGCGTTTAAATTTCATTAACGGTAGATAACGTGAAAAGTGGGCGTTATAGTAGGCATGTCAAAGTTGTTTTTGCGAATGAGTACAACTGAGGCGTTTCAATATAACCCTTTATTATTCCAAAATCTCTATTAATAGAGAAATTATATGAATTTTAGGTAAAACGTTATATGGGAGGTGGGCGTAAAAAATGGCGTGTCACCTCAATTTTCTTGCACAGTAATTACATTGCCTAGAGGCATATACGTAGCAAATTTGATCATCACACCTCTAATTTTGGCGGTTTTATGAGCTTTTGAATTTCATTAACGGTAGATAACGTGAAAAGTGGGCGTTATAGTAGGCGTGTCAAAGTTGTTCTTGCTAATGAGTACAATTTAGGTGTTTCAATATAGTCCTTTATTATTCCAAAATCTTTATTAATAGAGAAATTATATGAATTTTAGGTAAAACGTTATATGGGAGGTGGGCGTAAAAGTGGGCGTGGCACCCTAATTTTCTGGCACATTAATGACACTGCCTAGGAGGATATACGTAGCAAATTTGATCATCACACTTCTAATTTTGGCGGTTTTATGAGCTTTTAAATTTCATTAACGGTAGATAACGTTAAAAGTGGGCGTTATAGTAGGCGTGTCAAAGTTTTTTTTTCTAATGAGTACAACTTAGGTGTTTCAATATAGCCCTTTATTTTTCCAAAATCTTTATTAATAGAGAAATTATATGAATTTTAGGTAAAACGTTATATGGGAGGTGGGCGTAAAAGTGGGCGTGGCACCCTAATTTTCTGGCACATTAATGATACTGCCTAGGAGGATATACGTAGCAAATTTGATCATCACACTGCTAATTTTGGCGGTTTTATGAGCTTTTAAATTTCATTAACGGTAGATAACGTGAAAAGTGGGCGTTATAGTAGGCGTGTCAAAGTTGTTTTTGCTAATGAGTACAATTTAGGTGTTTCAATATAGCCCTTTGTTATTCCAAAATCTTTATTAATAGAAAAATTATATGAATTTTAGGTAAAACGTTATATGGGAGGTGGGCGCAAAAGTGGGCGTGGCACATTGATTTTCCGTTACAAAAAAGCGTCTCACCAAAAAGCAAAGTGTGCAAAATTTCAGAGTCGTACATCCAACTTTGTTGCTTTTATGACGTTTTTGTTTTTAAATATACCGAAAAATACACTGTGCGGTATAAATTTTCGTACATTTTGATCGATAACTCCTCTCCTAATGCATAGATTTTGATAATTTTCGGGGAAAAATATTGTTTTTACTCAGGAAATATATATTCGAAGTTTCATGAGTCTACGTTAATGCGTTTGGACACAATTCCATTTTATTTGATGTTTGAAGGACACGGTTTTTTCGACCTACTCTTGCTTTTCGAGCTATAACTCCCTTCCTAATATTCCGATTTAGCCCATTTTCAAGACCAAACAAACCTTGTCTATAAGAAAGATTCTGGCAAAATTTGAGCCCCCTAGCTTTTTCGGTGCGACCTCTATCGTGCTTTCAACAGACGGACAGACGGACAGACGGACAGACGGACGGACATAGCTAGATCGTGATCAAATCAAACCCTGATTCAGAATATATATACTTTATGGGGTCTAAAATGGATATTTCGATGTGTTACAAACGGAATGACAAAATGAATATACCCCCACCATTTTTTTGGTGGCGGGTATAAAAATACATTTAAAGTCAATCCGATTAAATACACTCTACCGACAACTATTTTCAGTATAAAAGACGGTCAAAAATATGTGCAAAGCGAAAGTGTATGATGATGAACACCCACATGATAACGATTAATTTTTACAAAAATAGATACATACACATAACATACATACACTGCAACAAATAAATTCTCACTCTTTTGAAAAAATGGACTGTAATCCTTTGGACAAGTCAAGCATTTAATAAGCTGTTTAATTCCCAAAAGGTTGAGTGTGGAATTGGAAAATAAATACATTTAACTTGATGTATGAGTAGTTAATACTTGTGTATATGTTGCCATTTATAACAATTTATTTTTGTTTGCCAGTTTAATTAGAGTGAGATCAAAGAAAAATATTTTCATAACATTTGCATACACACGCATATAAGTACATATGTATGTGTGTATAAATATGCCAAAATTGTATTTAAAAAGTGGACATCCTACTCAGGTAAATGAACAGATTTTTGAGGTTTTTATATGAAGTGTTGCTTGGTTAACCGTTAAACACTTGTACGACTTATTTTAAGAGTGTAATGGAAACTAAAAATAAATTTCATTACGTCCTTAAGATATAAATTTACGTTTATTTTAACATTGAAAAATTTTCTTTTTAAAGAGAGCAGTTAATGGAAAGAGACTTTCAAATATTTTTCGTAAAAAAAATAAATAAAGAATTAATCAAAAAATTTTATATTAATAAAAACGTAACGAAATTACAACTTACTGACTGTATATTCTACCTACATACATACATACATACAGGGTGGGCCAAAAAGCTCCATGGGGCTTACAAATTTATATATATATATTTTTTTTAATGGAGATATTCAGAGCTGGAAAAAGAACCAGAATAATAGAATTTTTTTATTATTTAAAGCAACGATTAAATATTTCACATGGATCAGAATTTCGCCTTCTGAAGTAATAATTCGATTTTTAGTTCTTTGTTACCACCAACATGGCATGTGACTCGAACCAGAAAACTACTTTTGATTCGTATTGAGGAAGGTATATACAGCTTTGTCATTCCGTTTGTAATTTCTACAATTTTCATTTGCGACCCCATAAATTATATATTTTCTGAAACCTTATGAATAGAGGAGTCGATTAAGCCCTCACCGTCTGTCCATGTGGGGTGTTGAAATCAACTTTTAGAAGCAACTATATGTTCTTCAGAACTGTGTATGGTATCAATATTTTGGAAATATCCGGAAATGAATCGCTATTAAAATTCAGCACAATCGCCCCATAACTTTTTGAGATATGAGCAAAAAACCACGACCACCTCGTTTTTTTCACAATTACAACAAAAACATACAAATATACTGGTTGGAGTAAACATGGCATCGAATCCCAGCTGAGCCAAACTAAATTTTTTTTTAATTTTATTTTTTCATTGTATTAATTTTTTATATTTTTATTATTTTTTTTTAATTTTTTTTTTAATTTTATTTTTTATTTATTTATTTTTTTTTTAATTGTTTTTTTTATTTTTTTTTTATATTTTTTATTGTTGTTTTTGTTTTTAATATATTTTTTTTTAATTTTTTTTTTTAACATACATACGTAAACTCAATTTATAATTTTACAATGGGATGTTTTCATATATGTATGTTTTTTATATATGTATGTACGTATTTCATATGAGATGAATGTTGATACAAACTATTGTCATTGCATGACTACACGTTGTGAAGGGTTAATAAGATTCGGCACGGCCGAATATAACAGTCTTACTTGTTTTTAATATGTGGTCAGCAATATTTGTAAAAGTGGTATAAAATTAGACGTTAAAAAGGCGATTAGTCCAGAGAAGCTGCGGTGACAATATGCTCCAAATTATTTTCATATATCAATGCCATTATCAAGTAAAAAATTAATTATTATTAAAATTAATTTTTTGTGTTATTGTTTACAAATTCAAGTTTTAACAGGCTTTCAAAAACACCCTATAGTAAGTATTTTATAAAATCAAAAATAAATATAATTCAAATAACAAATGAAATGACTAACTTATATACTCCTATTTCACATAATGAAGGGTATACAAATTGAAAATCATTCTACCATTAATTTTTTGTTTGTTTTCAAATGCATTATTTTGTATCAAAATTGTTGTAAAACAAATTAAATAAAAATGAGTTTAAAACACAAATCTTAGCATAAATTTGCACAGGAAATCTTACAATTACCCTTTTTAGTTTTCACACAAAATTTTCTTTGAAACATGTTATTTCTTATTATGCCAACAAATTAAACACCTTCGGTAGACGTCAGGTAAATATCAAGTCAACAGAAAAAAACGTCTTATTTTAAATGCAAATAAATTTCGTCAAAGTGAAAGAAGAAAGTTTGTATTGTTTTTAAGAAAATTATGTTTTTCCTTTGACTATGAAGAAATTGGGAAGAAACCCTTTAAATGTGATGCAATTAAAGTTTTTTGAGACTTTTGTGATGCTGATTGCTAGCAAATATTAAGTGAAATAGGAAATTATACGATAAATGTGACATATTTTGAATTGAAACGTTTTAATGTTTTAACACCCATTTTTCAACGGAATTAAAATGAATTGATAATTGAAGTCTTGATGAAAAATAATTTAGATAAAAATTAATTTGCCGACAAATCATTTTCTAGCGCAGGAATTTTTAATAATTCTTAATTTGTTGTAAAGATTTTCGAGGAAATTCTTATTCACTGCTGATTTCTTATTGATGTAACGCATGAGTCATATTTAATGTTTAATAAACTTTTTATTTATTAAAAAAATTTTTAATTTAAATAATTTGTTTAAATTTATATATGCACTCCGGTTCACTGATTTAAAGGCACTTAAAATTCCATATTCAGAAGCCTGCATCTTTTGCAATTTTTAATGGAAGCTAGACATCTTGAGATATACAAAAAATCATGCCAATAGTGGTTTCTTAACTAAATAAATTTTTCTGAGCAATTTATAAAAAAAAAGTTCAAAAATGTTTTTTTTTTAATAAATGCACTTTATTATTTTTAAAGTAAGCGATGTTTTTTTTTTTTGTATTACATCTTAATCATATTACGAGTAAAAATGACAAAACAAAAAATGTTAAATCTATCGGAAAAAACTAAAATCGATGTTTACTGTTCTGAAAAATATTCTATTTCGATTAATAAAAAACTTTATCCTACTAAAAATTGTTTAAACATTGATTTATTTTATTATTATCATTTTATAGAAATATTTTATTTAATTTAATATATTTACATAAGTTTCTATTAATACAACAGGGTGGTGAAAAAAGTCACTTAAGGGTTTAAAAATTATTTATACTTTATATAATTTTTGTTTTCAGATTATATAATTAACGCCTGAAGAATAACAAGTAAGAGCACTATATTCGGCTGTGCCGAATCTTTTATACCCACCACCAATTTTGTGTACATTTAAAGCACAATATTTATTATTTTGTTAATCATTATGGAATAATCTCTTTATAATAAAATATGTATCACTTTCTTTGTAGAGGGTGGTTAAATTTTAAGGGCCCATGTTGAAGGTGAACTACACCTAGTCTTTAAATTTGTTTTCTGCATTTCACTTGACATTTCTCAATCTCAAACTTACTCAATTTGATCCGTGGAAAGATACGCAAATGAGCAACGCTTTAAAGTTATTCAGGTTTTTTATAAAAATGGGCTTTTAAATCAAAATGAATTTTGTGCACTTTGTAATTCTTTTGATCAACACATAAAATTAATTTTTTTTGTTAATGTGAGTAAAGATAATTTGAAGGGGATTGTTAAGGTCAGATAGGTCGGGTTTGAGGGGTCCGTATTAAAATGTGATGGATGTTTTACGGCCAAGGTAGGGATAAGGGCGACTGGAGCTTAACATCTGACTCCCTATGTCTATAGAAAAAAAAAGATAGTGTTGATCTGTTGGTATAATTTTTGTTAGTTTTTTTTTTGTTTTTTAATTGACTTTGTTTAAATAATGTTCGAACATCGGTCGCAATAAGGGTTGAGAACACCCCTGGAGAGGAAGCCGCAGCAGCTAGGTGGGTAAACTGACCGATTGAAAGGATGATATCCTGCATTTCGTAACATATTTAATGGCTGATTTCATCCTCATACCTCTAATTTGGTCGGTTTTATGAGCTTTTAAATTATTTACCAGTAGATTATGTGAACAGAGGGCGTTCAACTCAGATATTTCAATATAGAGTCCTTTATTCTTCCAAAATCTTTATTCATATATATGATTATATGATTTTGAGATAAAGCGTTATATGATAAGTGGCCGTAAAGTGGGTGTATCAAATTTATTTTCCGGTGGTGCAAAGCCTTTGAAAATTTCAGAATAGTACACATAATTTGTCAGTTTTATTAGTTTTTAAATTTTGAATATACCGAAAAATAAATACTGTGCGGTATAAATTTCGTTGATTTTGATCTATGTATAACTCCTTTTTTTTGTTTACTCAAGAAATATACATTCGAAATTTTATGGCTCTACGTTAATGCGTTTGGACACAATTGCATTTTATTTGATGTTGGAAGAGCATGGTTTGTTCTTACCTACTCTTGCACTACGAGCTTTAACTTTCTTTCTGATATTTCGATTTAGTCTATTTTCAATATCAAGCAAACCTTATGTATGAAAAATATTCTGGCGAAATTTGAGCCCCCTAGCTTTTTCGTGCTTTCAGCAGACGGACGGACAACGCTAGATTATCATAAAATGATACTAGGGCTTGGAAAATTTATACTTTATGGGATCTAAAATCGATATTTCGATGTGTTACAAACTAAATAACAAAATAAATATATACCCACATCATTTTTGTGGTGGCGGGTATAAACATTTCAATTCGGTTATTTTATAATCTGAAAAATATGTAAATCCTATACATATGTAATAAAACCATTAATAAATTCTATAGTTATAAAAAAACGTTCCTTGTGAAACAATAAATTCAGATACTACTACATCAAACCTTTTACTTAACGCCCTGCATTCATTATCGAAATTGGTACATTCAATTGTTAACTTAACATCTACAAAAACAACTTAAGAAATCTAATTAAAATCAATAAGCTTAAAATACTAGATAACGAAAAGGTATAGAACGTGTAACAAAATACTGGTTTAAAATAATCAATAAAGATTTTAATTGAGTCAAGTTTACAAACTAAAACTGCAATAAGAGAAATATAGAAGAAAAAAAAACACAACAACAAAAATACAATACTAATAATGTTAGAAAAAAATCAAACCAATAAACAGACATTCATTTGTAAGTTTAAGGTCAATTGCTGGAAAGAGACAAATAGGAAAAACATGTGCAAACAATATACAAACAAATAGCAAAGCAACAAATAAAAAACAATGAAAAACAACAAAAAAACAGAAATAAACAGACCCACAACTCATTATTTGTATTAAATATTAAATTATAACTGAACATTTTACTCTCGCAAAAGAACAGTTTGAAATGAATAAAATTGCAATCGTCATATGAAGCTTTCTAACAGTGTTGCCAGGAATTTTTTTTTTTTTTATAAAAATTTTTATCTTGCAGAACATTACATATTAATGTTTCATGCATTGTAGATCGAGCTTAGTTCGAGCGATTGTCTAGTTTATGTTGGCTTTGTGGTAATCGGTGAACTACAGCTTATTGGTTATGGGGACTATACAGACACGATCAAAATACTTATCAAGCCTCTAAGTAAATCGTACTAGTAAAAATGTACACTAAAAATTCAAAATTGTTTGTTTGTCCATGAAGTACCATCGGTGTAACACATAAAACATATTTTTACATAAATAACCACAATTCTTAATGTGTGACTAGTCTCCTCTAAACATTTATTACAACCAAACAGAATAATTAAATCAGGGTTAAATACTTGTTCCACAATGCTTATTCCTCAAATATTTAGCCAAACACATTAACTTGTACATTCTGCTTAGTCGTAGCACTTGCCCTGGTAATTTGGCATGAGCGAATAATAAACAACGCAATTTAAAGATGTCGTCAAAATAACCTGGGCACCAAAAGATATCCGATCCGATCAATTTATATACATTTTCTTTTACAAGATTTTATTATTTAATAAAGTTTTCAATAAAGCAATTAATTTTCAGTAATAAAAATGTTTAATTAAACTATTTTCTATAAATTCTAAGTTTCTATTTCTCTTTCGTTTTAATAATTTCCATTTTATATAAATATTCCGATAAATTCATCAATTTTTTTTTTATTAACCCTAGAATGATAAGTTATGACACCTTTTTCAGTTTTTTTATCCTCTGATGACTGTTGTTGCTCAGCATTCTTAGTTACTGCAACTTTTGGTTTAAAACTACAGCTGTCGGAAAACAAAAGAACTGTTTTGAAAAATTAAATCAAATCAAAGCATATAAGTTTTCGATTCCACCGGCAAGAGGACCCATACAAAAATGCTTATCCTGTACAACCTAATTTGGTGTTTTTAATCCTTGTTTACTGATGGAAGCAAATTCCAAATTATGCAATTTACGAATGCTGAAGCTTTGTATATATAAATACGAAAATTATTAAAAAACTTATTGCTTGTTACTTTAACAAAACTGTTTTTATCACCTTTGAGTATTTATTTTTAATATAATATATATTTTATATATCATTTGATTTAATTTTCAGTCTCTTGTTTAGAAACAATTTTACGCAAAATAACGTTATAAGTAAATATAAAAAAAACAATTTTCTCTTACGTACAATAAATTAAGTTTATTTTTTTACAGTTATCTATCGAAAAGATTTTTTAAATTCTATGGTTTATAAAATTTCACCTGGCAACATTGCTATCAACGCAAAACAACAAAAAAAAACTTAGAAACCAAAACTGGTGTTTAAATATTGTAGAAAACTAACAACAACGTAGAACAGTTCTTAGAGAATCTAAAAAAAAAACTAAATAAACAGTGACAACTACTCTACTACCTACTCATACATTGACTTACACGCGAATTGTAATTAATTATTAGCTCGGCGCTAAAACGATTGGATTCGTTATCAGTGAAAAAAAAATCAAATAAAAATAAATAACAACCATGTAGTTCGTAGATAAAGTGCAGTAAAATAGTCGCTTTTCCGATTTTTTACATACATTTGTCCAAAATATTAAAAGTTGGTTTGACATGAGGTCAATATTTGCAAAGGTGCTGCCGATACTCTATGGCTACTTAGGTACTAAGAAACTATACACGATCGTGAGACAGATAGACATATCGTGTGATAGGATTTACGTCGGCACCGACATGTAATGCCATAACCCGACTATGGTCTTAACACTGGGTTGGGTCCGTGACTCTGAACCAGAGCCCCTACGTAAATGCTGTGCAGCTCAGTCATGTCACAGGTAGCAATTTTACCTATATTAATTCTTGGTTCACGTAGTACACCTTGCTCGAAATCTCGGGCTATCTATCTCCTTAAATTGGATTTTTCATTACATCTTATTGGTTGATCAGCAATACACTCAGGTATGCCTCCTATAAGAAGCCGAATAACCTACCATATAGCTATTTCTGTTCAAGGCAACAGCAACCCGAGACATAAATGGTTGCCCGAAGTCCACGATATCGTCATCCCACCATGACTATCAGCCATCAGTCTCTATTCTGTTGAGATGGCAACGGCACCCAGAAACAAGGGTGGTTATCTGAAGCCTGACCAAAGTTAAACATCTGACATTAACCACCCATGAATTCACAGCCACCACGTTCTTTCTGAAGAGACCCCACCAATAACCAGAAAAAGTTCTGGGGGCGCACTGGTTCCCGTGGTATTAGATGAGCCCTGATCAGCCTCGAATTCATGCTGCTTACCAGAATATTTATTCTCCCAAGTTATGGTTACAAGAAGCCAGAGGTGTTGGTCTCACCTCTCTGCCCTGTACTGACTATCCACCAAGGACTGGGAATAGCCAAGGCTACATGCCCCCGGGTGGAAGAGACAGATAGAAAATAACATTTATTCTCTTTTTAAACTTAAATGATCCAATGAAAGAAAGATTTCTTATAAATGGAGTTCCAATATACATAGATAATCTTCAGCTATTTGAATGCATGGGTACGTCAACAAACAAAATTGTAGAATTTTGAAGAATTCAAGTTCATATAAATTCTCTGTTTGTGTTGGATTTTATTTCATATGTGATTTGTTTCTCATGCCAGATGAAATAGTCTACATTGATCACCAAGGACACGCGTTTTGACCAAATTTTTCTTGTGAGGTATTCTTAAGTCACAGATCTATGCAAATAAGCCACAAATAACAGCGACCATCAAAATCAATATAAGCCATTTATTAACCAAAGGTCAAAGTTAGCCTGACTAGAATCTTTGAAAATTGGATATTTCGAAGGTGAGCCACCTAGAGAAGTTGCGATGGTTATTTTTACGACGTTTTATTTCATATTTGATGGTGTCAAAAACGACTTATCTAAAGTCCTATAAATTTTTGAAATGAATTAAATTAAAACTTACAAATGCTTTTGATACTCCTGATCATGACCCAATTTGGAAAGCCTTTAAATAAAAACGTGTTTTGTTATTTTGGCAACTTTTTAACTTGTTGGTACGCAAAAAGAACTGACAAAATTAAATGTTTTTAAATTGCCAAGCCTACA
This sequence comes from Phyto melanocephala, assembly GCA_941918925.1. NCBI lineage: Eukaryota > Metazoa > Arthropoda > Insecta > Diptera > Rhinophoridae > Phyto > Phyto melanocephala. The sequence continues at coordinate 82,963,953 of OW799235.1, read as the reverse complement.
GGGTATTTAAAAGAACATTAGTGAGCACAAAATAAATTGTATAATATATATTTTCTTAACTACATACTTACACATATACTCTTGCTCACTGTTACACACTTACATATTATAATGCCAGTGCATTTGATACACAATCTTGCGATGTTGTAATAAAATACTTTAAATGCACAATACAAGCAGCGCATTGCAATGAACATAAAAGAAAATTAAATAATATTTGAAAGCTTTCTGTTTAATAACGTAATAGGGCAAAAGAAATAAATAAATAAATAAAAACAAAAGTAATCAGAGACATTCAAACAACTAATTTTTACACTGAAAGAAATATATTTAGGTCGGTCGGTCGGCTTTTAAGAAATTATTACTGAACTAATGAAGGATTCCACAGAATTCATCAAATATTCCATTGACCGTGCAATTGCCAAAAATTACTGTCGCAATTCCGTTTACTAAATAAATCTTATGATGTACCTTTCCAACAATCAAAACATATAACACTACTATAAAATCCCTTAGCTCTCTATTCACAAGGTGGCGCGGTAAAAGCGCATTCAACTGTTTGTTTCGGAAGCAATTTTTGTTCGGACAACAACTTTTTAAGGTACTTTGACGTGCTTTTTATAAGAGAGAGAGAGAGAGAGAGAGAGAGAGAAATAATTTTGTTAAAAAAACTCCTAAATAGAATTGGTTTAAATTTTGTCTAGACAAAATTGAAGGGAGGTGTCATATCATATAATGTTTGCATAATAAATATTTAAAAATCATTAATTTGTAAAAAGCGCGTTAATAAGGAAAGTATTTCACATGGTAGCTTTGGTTTTCCGAACAAATTTTTTAAAATGATCAAAACGTGCTGCAAAAAACACTATAAAAATTATTTTTTCAGACAAAAATATTTTTTGAAACAAATTGGTGAAGTCATTTTACGTTCTTGAGCCGTGTATCGCTGCATGGCTTGTCGACAACTAATTCTCTATGTCGACATCATAAATGTTAAAAAATAGCATTACTTTTGCACCACCTTGTATAATTTTTTCCTGTAAACTAAACAATATTTATAATACTTAATAATTTTTAATTTATTATAGAGAGTCATGTTTGCACATTGTAACGGCTTTAGATTATATTCTATTAAAGGCTTTATTTATTTATAAATTGTTTGTATGTATCTCGATTTTATTTGAGTCGTGTGTATACACTTTTATTTTCCATTTTATTTCTCATGATAAATATTTTATAAATATACATATTTGAACTTATTTGACTAGCGTTGCCAATTTTGGTGGAATTCCTTTCAATTTATTTCGCTTATATGTTGGTCACTTTTAATTATGTAGGTGTTGTGGACCAGGGAAGGAAAATGGCTTTTATGATTTTGTACCAAGTATGAAAACAAAATGTACTTTTTAGGCCATGACGGTACCATTTTTTAAAATATTCATTAACTTAACAAAAATGTTTTTAAAAATTCCGTATACAATAGAAATATTAAATATTACATTCATAGGTACATACGTAGAGATCGGTTATTTAACAAATTTTATTTATTAAATACTTTTAGATAATACATTTTCTGTTATTTTAAAAATAGAGGAACAAGAATTTGTTGACTTCAGGTAATCTTTTGTTGGTATCAAATTTTAAACAGTAGAAACGTGTAGTCTTTTTCTGTCCTTTGTTATACCCTTCACACAGTGAAAAAGGGTATATATAGGTTTGTCATTCCGTGTGAAATTTCTACAATTTTGATTTCCGACCCCATAAAGTATATATTTTCTGAAAGCTTATAAATAGGGGAGTCGATTAAGCTCTGTCAGTCTGTCCGTCTGACCGTCTGTCCGTGTGTATGTTGAAATCAACTTTTTGAAGCCCCCAGACATCGCTTGGATCCGAGTACATAAACATCGGTACATAAACAACTGAGATATGAGCAAAAACCCACGACCACCTCGATTTTTTTTTCACAAAAACAACATTACAACAACAACATACATACATACAAACGTGTATACTGGTTAGAGTAACCGTGGCATTGAATCCCAGCTGAGCCAAAAAAAAAAATTTTTATATTTTTTTAATTTTTTTTTTTAAATTTTTTTTTTATTTTTTTTATTTTTTATTTAATATATTATTTATATTTTTATTATTTTTTTAAAATTTTTTTTTAATTTTTTTTTATTTTTTTTTTTTTTGTTTTATTATTTATATTAGTTATTTTTAAAAAAATTTTTTTTTTAATATTATAAAAAAATTTTTTTTTAAATTTTTTTTTAAATTTTTTTTTTTATTTTTTTTAAACTTACATACGTAAATTTATAATTTTACAATGGGATGTTTTTATATATGTGTGTTTTTTATATGTTTGTACATACATAAGTATTTCATATGGGATGAATGGTGATACAAACTACTGTTATTGCATGACTACACGTTGTGAAGGGTATATAAGATTCGGCACGGCCGAATATAGCGCTCTTACTTGTTTTAATTAGGTTTTGAAAAGAAAAAATTCGTTCGACGTTGGCCGAGGAATGTGGAATAGACAGAATTCCTCTTACAATTCTTGAAATATTTGGGAACATGAACTCATTTAATTAATTTTTCATCTGTGATACTTTAGACCAAAAATAGGAAATAATTGAATCTTTGTATGATCTAAGTTCAATCACATCGGCTGTGCTCTTTACTGATTATTTATTGCTTCAAAGTTTGTTTGTTCGTGTGGAAACATTTTCACCAGAAGAGGTTCTATTGAATTTGTTTCTCCCATAGTAACTTTTTCTGGAGTAAACTTATCGAACCATTTTAGTACTTCTTTATTAAAGTCCACCTTACATGCTTACGAATTATAAGTAAAACAAGTAACAGTGCTATATTCGGCCGCGCCTAATCTTATATACCCTCCACAACGTGTAGTTATGCAATAACAATTGTTTGTATCACCATTCATCTCATATAAAATACGTACATAGATGTAAAAAACATACCAAAAAAAAATTAAAAAAAAAAATAATAAAATATAAATAATATATTAAATAAAATAAAATTTTTTGGCTCAGCTGGAATTCGATGCCACGTTTACTTTAACCAGTATGTATGTAGGTAATTGTTGTAATTGTGAAAACATACGAGGTGGTCGTGGTTTTTTGCTCAGAAAGTTATTGGGCGATTGTGCTGAATTTCAATAGCGATTCATTCCTGGATATTTCCAAGAGATTGATACCATATACAGATCTGAGAAACATATAGTTGCTTCTTAAAGTTGATTTCAACCAACACACGGACAGACTGTCAGGGCTTAATCGACTCCTCTATTCATAAGCTTTCAGAAAATATATACTTTATGGGGTCGGAAATGAAAATTGTAGAAATTACAAATGAAATGACAAAGCTATATATACCCTTGTGCACCACAGGTGAAGGGTATAGTAAAATACATATAACATCAGCCAAGGCGAATTCATGTACCAGGTGGTACCAAATTAACAGGTGATTTTTGTAAGAAAGAAAGTACTAGGCAGATTTTGTTGTTGTAGACTTGACACCACCTGGTGCATGAATTCGCTTTGACAACAGCATTGCAACAAAAACAGAGAAGCTGACAGAATAAAATAAAACACACACAAACAAAATTAAAGAGAACATGGACAAATTTTTAAATTGTACCAAGTAGCTCGCGGTAGTACCACGGTACCAACAAGGTCAAAAATGTACCATAAAAAGTACAATTGTATCATGATTACCATCCGTGTTGTGGACTCTATTTGTTAAAAAATCATACACAAAATAAATAAAACAAGTAAGAGCGCTATATTCTGCCGTGCCGAATCTTATATACCCTTCACAACGTGTAGTCATGCAATAACAGTAGTTCGTATCACCATTTCATATGATATACGTACATACATATATAAAAACATCCCATTGTAAAATTATAAATTTACGTATGTATGTTAAAAAAAAAATAAAAAAAATTAAAAAAAAAATTTAAAAAAAATTTAAAAAAAAATATTTAAAAAAAAAATTTAAAAAAAAATATAAAAAAAATAAAAAAAAATTTTTTTGAGTCTTAATTTTTTCACTTATAACAACGAGCGAATGAACAGGAGTTTAGTAAAAAATATTTTAAAAATATATTTCATTGAATTGAATAAAGTAGCCAACACTGCTGTTGCTGTTCGATTAATATAATTATAGAAGTATGAATTGTTTATTGGTTTGCAATATTAATAAAGTTCCAGCAGACAAATATTTAACTGCTAAAATGTCAATAAGCATAAAAGTTATTTTGCATAGAAGATTTTTATGTTCCTTTAAGTATAATAAACATCTGAGAGGTAATAACTGCATGTTGTTAGCATTTAGTACAATTAATTATACAAAAACTTGTCAACACTAACCTGTTTTAGACCGTATAAGCATTATGGCCAATAACTTGCATTTATGTATGTACTTTCAGAAAAGTTTTATTGAAAATATCCGTATAATAATTATGTTAATTGAAAACACGATAAAGATTTAAACCGGATCAATTATGGATTAAGTAAGTGTATAATAACACATCAAATAAGGAAGTGATTCCTGCTTTATCATAATTTAATAAATTTCAAAATAAATAAATAGTACTTCAATCTAAAATAAGTTAATGAGTTTTATTCTATTTTCATGCGCCCTAGATTCCCACTTGTATTAAACTGTTTATATAAGTAATAAGGTGCATGTATATGTGATGCTTCCTTTTATATTAATACTAGCCAAACCCGGCGCGCGTTGCTACGCCCCTTAATGAATCGAAATGCATTCTGAATTTTAATTGAATATTAAGTGCAAAAACCTAAAACTTATAATTTTTTTATGGGCGTGGCCTTGCCCACTTTTCTTATCACGAAATTATAAAGTCATAACAGCTCAATATGTGTGCAAAGTTTCAGAATATTCGGTCCAGTGCAAGTACCTCAAAATGAAATCTTTTTTGTATGGGCGTGGCACTGCCCACATTTCTAATCACGAAATTATTTAGTCATGACAGCTCGATATGTGTGCGAAGTTTCAGAAAAATCGGTCTGGTGCAAGTACCTCAAAATTATAACCTTTTTTATGGGCGTGGCCCTGCCCACTTTTCTAATCACGAAATTATATGGTTATTACAGCTTAGTATGTGTGCAAAGTTTCTGAAAAATCGGTCTAGTGCAATTACTTCAAAATTAAAACTTTTTTAGGGGCGTGGCCCCGCCCACTTTTCTTATCATGAAATTATTTAGTCATAACAGCTCGATATGTGTGCAAAGTTTCAGAAAACTCGGTTAAGTGCAAGTAGCTAAAACTGATAACTAATTTTTATGGGCGTGGCCCCGCCCACTTTTTTCCACCCATAAACACTCCCTGGTATGTGTACAACAACTTGCCAAAGTTTGAGTCCGATCGGTTTTACAGTTTCGGAGTCTATAGCTAACACACACACACACACAGAGTTTCACTTTTATATATATAGATAGATAGATGATAAGATAAAAGCATTGAGAACAGCTTTCTCCTGTGACTATCAACAGTTTTTAACAAACAAAAAAATATTTAGTTCAAAGCAAGGGGCAAATTATGGTATTCGAAAGTGATCGAAATTTGAAAATTCTTATCAGAACCTCTATACCTAAAGCACAGCGAATTCGATCGTTCTAGTAAAATTTCGATGGTGATCGAAAGCTTTAATATGGCCCCAGTTCAGTATTTCAAAAGTTTTAAGCGTTAAAATATTTTCTTATTGTATACGCACTATGTAAGATAAGAAGAGAATATTTGTGTACAACTTTTGTTTGTAAAGTAATACAAGAAATTTCACCTCTTCAGACCTGTCATGGCAAAGTGCCGATAAATCTGCTTCAGATTTATTTAAAATGCCGACATTTCCGATTTTTGCTACAAAAATGCTGAATTTTCGATAAACACTTAAAAAATAGTTTTCCCTTTTATTATTGCCCTGTTATTCTTTTCTTTTTTGGATATTCTAAGTTTTGTAGGTGTTCATCAATATTCTTGCCCATGATAATTATGTTATCGAGGTACATCGTATATCCCATTTTTCATCATATAAATCCCTACATTCTTGCAACACTTTCAGCGAAGCAACGAAGACATTTTGAATTAAAAAAAATTGCTTTAAAATTGCGTACAGCCTACGTCACAGCAATCAATTTAAATTAGTTTTGACAAGTAGTATGTGTGAAAAACTGGAACGTGTGGCCGCAGCGTCATCTATCAGTAATAATGTTAAGGACGATTAAGCTGTATCCTAGATAACTTACGTTTCATGTTTTATCCGTTATTTTTCGTATCGCTAAAAAAAATTTCAAAGGGTAAGTAATGAAGATTCTCTACTAAGTTACGAATTCTTGAAACAATTCTGTTAATTCAAACTCATTTATACTTGAATTAATCTTTTTATAATTTTACATCAAGTACGGTTGCGAGCTTTAATGAAGCTAAAAGTTCTTAAAATTAAACTATTTTCGACTTAACAATTCCTAAAATAGGGAACTTCGTACTTGAAACATTTGTTTTTTAATCAAGCATTTTGTATTTGGTTTAAGAAAATCCGTACTTGCCGTACTTCTAATGCCGCTACGGTTTAATTTAAGTACGGATTACTTGATTTGTTTTTGGAGTGTAGAAGATAGACATCTTTTTGGTATATTAGAAAAGCTTTCGATTCGATAAATTTGCTAAAAAAAATAAACGGATTTATAGTTCAAAAGAGTTGAAATTTTACCCGAAGTTCGTGTGAGGGTTAAATTGCACAAACTAATAAAATGTTGCCATTAATGGAAGCCTCAATTCTTATACTAGTAGCAATTTATTTTTATAAATACAAACATTATTTAGCCAAAATTAGTTCCTTATGCCTCTCAACATAAAAATCTCAACCATTAGTTTCTCAAAAAAATTCTCAAATAATTCACTTATAATTAAAAAAAATTTTATTAAATAATTTTCAATTGTGTATCTTTTTATAAATACCCTGTAGGAAATGTCACTAGTGAATCAGTACTGATTCACTATTGACACAGTCACCAGTACTAGTGACTTATTATACCCCCGACAATGCTTTTTACTATAGACATTTAACATGTGCGTGTCATTGGAAATCTACTACTGACACTGGTACTACTGAGTAGGTAGTTCTTTAAGGACCATATGTAGACATTGTCACCAGAGATTCAATAGTGCATTTAAGTAATTCTAGTCCACACTTTTGATACTTTTCTGAAATAGACGTCGTTAATGAAACTTTTGTTAAAATATGATGTGTTATTAAAAAAAATTAAGGAATTCATTAAATATCAAATATTAAAAGTAAATTAGGTACATTTCATATAATTAGAACTCTTATTTATTGTGTAAACATTTTTTTCTCATCAAAGAAAATAAAAAAAATGTAGACACTTTCTTGACAATGTCGCCAAGAAGTCACCACAATAGTCGACAAAACTGGTGACTTGGAGACACTTGCCCCCAGGTTTCCTTCAGGGTATTTATAACAACTAACACACATATAAAAAGTTGCTGCACTTTTATTTCATAATAAGCATTTGATATGAATTTTTTTAAATAAGATTTTCCCCCCCTTTTCTTATAACAACATTTCGATGACGTTTTCAAAGTTAGACAACAACTCAGTATAATATAAATGACTTTGACAATGAAGCTTGAAAATTGTGACAATTATTGTGTCATTTCATTATTATTTAAGTTTTATTTTTATTATTTTTTTTTTTTGTTTATTTTTATTTTTTTAAAGCAAAGCAGATATCTGATACGACAATGTGTTGCACTTTTATTTTACTACACGTTTTTGTTGTTGTTGTTTTTTTATATAAAAAAAAGCTTTTTTCGGTATTACACTTGTTGCATTGTTGTTATTAAATAATTTATTAATTTATTTGTTTTTCTTTTGTACACATGTATTTAATTATATAATATTTAGTAACTTCCCATTTAAATTTACTTTATATTATTACATGCTTATATTTTTTTTATTTTATTTATTTTTATAGTATTAATAAACAATTTAGAATTTAAGAGAGCTTTTAAATATAAATTTTTTACTCTATTATTTATTAATATATATAGCTGTGGTTGTTGTAGTTATTAATTAGATAATTTACCTATTATTGCCACATTCTACTTGTTAAAAATTATTATTTTTTTCTTTTTTAATTTTTTTGTAACTAAAAAAATTTTAATTTTTAAACATTAATTTTTCGAAGCCCGCGTGTTTGTTTTTTTTTTTTTATATTTTATTTTTTAAACCGTAAAAAGCTATTTCTGTTGCTGTTAAAAAAAATTTATTTCCTTGAATAGTTGTCTGGTCCCGCCAGTCAAGCTCGAGAAATTCTTTTTCCGTCGGTCGCACCAAATTATCTAATAACACTGAACTGGAAACTTAGCCAGTCAGGCAATTTTTTGCATTCTAAGCTTTATGCGATTACTGCGGTTTCTATAAAATGCAGTGGTAGTTAGTTGGTCTGTTGGTGGCACTTTTGAAATGTGTTCTAAGCATTCTCACTTTTACATACAAAATTGAATTAAAAAAAAAAAAAACAAATAAAACTCGGAGAAAATACAGAGCATTGAATGAATTCTGTTATTACAATGTAGGAGGTGAATATGTCTTACACTTTTTAATCAACCATCATAAGTTTTTAGTTATAACGGATCTACTATAACTTTGAAAGCCATCGAAATTTTTTTTGAAAGTCGGAATCATCTGGTGTTCTTGTAACATGCAATGGGGAAATATTGACAATATTCGAAGGCACTTAGAAAATAATATGTGTCGCAAGGTGTGTTTAAAAAGAAATAATTCGATAGTTTTCAAACTCTTCCATATATTTTAATGAATTGCATAGTAAGAGTTTGAGTGTTATTAATTTGCAAAAGTTGGTCAATGTTAAAAGTTGGTCACCTGAAGTACAACTTGTGTTTAAAATTTATTACCGATTCGAATCTCAAAAAGTTTGACATTTATAAAAAATTATTGTAAAGGGTGTCCAGTAAAAATTAACTTTTTTGTGACAGTGGCAACTCTGAAATTTTGTATCCGTCAAATATGTTTATTCCGTTTATTAAAAATTAAGCGTTTCACTATAAAACAATGCGTTATAATTGTGAAAACTATTTGTATTAATCATTTGCAGAGTGGCCAGAAAGTTGTAATAAATTAAGTGTGTTTGAATACTAAGACTTCTGTGCGTCAACGTACAGGTTGGTTTCTTGAAAACATTGCTGCTGTAAACGAGAGGGTCGCAGAAAATCTGAAAATATTAGCTTAACATCGACTTAAATAACTTAAAATTCCACGAAGCACTACGCAAATCAGCCTACCATGAAAGCGCCGAAAATTTGTTAATTGTATAATAAATTCGATGAAGCGCATTTCCACCTCAATGACTTTGTAAATCAACAAATCAATCAAATTGCGGGCTCAGAAAATCCACATGTAATCCATTAGCAGCAAGTGCACCCACAACGAGCCGTCTGATGTGGATTTTGGGCAGGTGGCGTGATTGGTTTTAATTTTTTGAAGATGAGGCCAAAATTGCAGTGATTGTGAAATACGGACGACATGTGTATTAATTGCAACAAATTATCTCTAGAAATTCTGTTAACTGGCCACCAAGATCATGGGATTTAGTGTCGTGGGACTTAAAACCATGCGATATTTTTCCTTTGCGCCTTGTGAAATCTCAGCTTTATGCGAATAAACCAGAAACAATTCCTGAGATCAAATCTAAGATACAACGTGTCATCGAATATATGTATTCACATCGGTGTGAAAAAATCATGAAAAATTTCATGAAAAAATTAATGCCCTGTAATCAGAGGCGTGAATTGGAATATGTTTTCTTTACACTCTGATAAAAAAAAATACGACTCTCTCAAAAAATGTGTTTTTATTTTATTTAAAACATAAAAGTGCATTCTTACTGAGACACGCTTCATATCGTCCTTTGAAATCTTATTTTCTTGACCTCTCGATTGTGGACTATTAAACGATTAATGTGCTTTTAACATCTTAACTAGAGATGATCAATAAATAATAAATATACTGAATATATATGAAATTCAAAGTGATAAGTGGCTGTTAAACAATTGTTGAATATCCAGTGACATTTTCAAGATCATAAGAAGAACCTTTTGCAGAACAATTTTTAATAATTTTAGAAATTCTTTAGATAATTAGTTTATCATATCATTTGGTGCGACCATGCTTTTTACTAAACAACTACTTTTTATTTCACAGTTTTACATAACGAGAATTAAGCCCCAGGATGTTCATAGTTAAAATTTTATGAGAATATTTTTTTAATGATTTCATTACTTTAAGTTTCTTTAAGCTATGCCTGTCAACACTCACCTCAAGGGTGCTGAGAAATGATTTTCATTGTATTTGTAAATGCATTCGCTCCACCAAATTACACATTCGATTATTTCTAATTCCCTGACAAAAGACATTAAATGCAACAGGTTGTGAATGCACTCGTATGTATGTATGTCAGCTGTCATGTAAGAAAGCACTAAAGCTTTCACGAGTATTGTGTGCATGTGTACGATCAATTCTAATCTTCTCAATTATCTCACAACTTCTCTTTTTACTAATATTTGCAATTCAGGGATAGAAAAAATAATAATAGTCATACTGCCCCATGCATAAAAACTACCAAAGGCTTATTAAAGGTTTGTTAATTGAATTTTCATTGAAAATCATTTTAATACAGCCTAATTTTAAAAGTTTTTGCATGCGGGAGTTATACTTTAACAAATGTTTTATAACGTAACTGTAACTTATAAAATTCAGCGTATGAATAATAATTTCCATCCCATATACACGTCCTTATGAGCTGCTATGCACTCTTCCCGCTGCACAAAGGGGTTGTTAATTCTTTTCTGTTTTTTTGTTATTCGTCTGTGTTTTCCTTTTAAATTTTGCTTTCGATTTGAAAGCTACGCGTAGTATTAGATAATTTTCGTTTAGTGGGTTTTATTTTGTATTTGTTATTGTTTTTGTTTTTGCTATTATCTAATAAATGTTTTAATATGGGTTCAGTAATTTATTTAGTTCTTGTTGCTGCAGTCGTTGTTTTCGTAATTTAATACTCAGTCACTTTCAGATTCAGTTGTAAATTGTTGTTGTGTCCACTTATGTTGACAACAACAACAATTTGTTTTTTAATATTGAACTACAAGTCATAGTTAATGCGTTTTATTTATAAAATGTTTTTGATTTAGCTTCAAAGGGCTCCTTATTTTAGTTTTAATACATATTTTAATGGCAACTTGTTAATGTCAACTTGTTGCTGGCAACAATGTTTGTAAAAAGTGTTGTTATTATATTCTGATATATGACGTTAAAATTGACTGCAAAACTTATATTTTAAATAAATAATTTTTGTATTAGATATCGTAGGTGTGATGCATTGCCAGCTGTAGGCTAAGATAAGTACATAAAACTATTCTGCCGTATTCACTTAAATTATTTTGTAAATCACTTCAGTGAGGAAATCTTACCAATATTGTCACTGTAGCTTAAAATGTATTATGTCACTGTCGTATTCATAAAAAATGTTTAAGGTTTATGAAAGGCTTATTTGACAGATGTTGTACAGAAATTTGTCAAATAGACCTTCTAGACACTTACATTTTTTTCTATGAATATGGCTGATAATTATTTGCCAAAAAAAAAAAAATTTAAAACCATATTCTAGAAAACTATTGAATGGAATGTGAATACAAAGTGTCCATTGGCCAAGGAAGTAATTTGCAACTTTATAATAATACTAGCCAAACCCGGCGCGCGTTGCTACGCCCCTTAATGAATCGAAATGCATTCTGAATTTTAATTGAATATCAAGTGCAAAAACCTAATAATTATAATTTTTTTATGGGCGTGGCATTGCCCACTTTTCTAGTCACGAAATTGTAAAGTCATAACAGCTCAATATGTGTGCAAAGTTTCAGAAGAATCGGACCAGTACAAGTACCTCAAAATTAAAATTGTTTTTAGGGCGTGGCCCCGCCCACTTTTCTTATCACGAAATTATTTAGTCATGATAGCTCGATATGTGTGCAAAGTTTCAGAAAAATCGGTCAAGTGCAAGTAGCTAAAACTGATAACTAATTTTTTATGGGCGTGGCCCGCCCACTTCTTTTCATCCATAAACACTGCCCGGTATGTGTACAACAACTTACCAAAGTTTGAGCCCGATCGGTTTTGCGGTTTCAGAGTCTATAGCTAACACACACACACACACACACACACACACACACAGAGTTTCACTTTTATATATATAGATTTTTAATTTAACATTGAAGGATTAGTGGCAAATATTTGACGATTCCTAACCCCTATAACGCTGTATCAATAATAAAGGGTTGGACATTTAAAAGTTAAAATTTTTAAATGCATAAAACAAAAAGGGTTTAAAATTTTGCTAAAATTTATTTATTTTTTTTGTTATGAAGTAAAATTTTTCTAGTTAGAAATTAAATATTTATATGGCCGCCGCGGCTAGCCTCACAGTACCCCATTCGGACCCACTTTCAAGCACTGGACGAGTGTATGAGAATGTATTTTGGCAATGGTATCACGAATGTTGACCTTCAAATTCTCAATTATCTCTGGGTTTTCTGCATAACACTTGTCTTTAACGGCGCCACACAAAAAATAGTCCAACGGTGTCATATCGCAGCTTCTTGGCGGCCATTTGATATCATCATTTTAGCTAATTAAAAGGCTATCAGACGAAAATATTAACCAAAGGAACGATTTGTGTCCAATTCAAATTGTGTGCCGGGTAAAGAGACAAAAACGCGCAGACGAAACGAAAATTATGGCTTGGACCCCAAAATACGCCTTCATTGTGTTATCACTCAGTCAATACATAAAACATATGATGTGTAGAAACTGCCGTGAAAAATTTTCAAATCAGAAGCTTGCAATTTTATAGCAGATTTTCCATTTCGGATACAATTTCATGTACTTTCTCAATTTTTTTTTTTATATTCTTGGTCTCATTTGAGTAACTCGCTTAAAAAGTAACAGTTTTCAATATAAATTTCCATTATTATTATTATTTTTTAACCCTAGAATACAAAAACCTTTAAGCACTTGGAACTAATTGCTTCTTCCAAGGTATATCCATAAGGTATATGCAACGGCGAATTGATACAACAAAGCAACTTTTCATGGGATGTTTTATGTCAAGGCCAATTCGTATATCAGGGATGGAAAAGTTGTTTTTACATATTAAATATAATAAAAATTTAATTAAAAAAAGGATATAAATTTTTTAGACACATTGTTAATGACGGAAAAGCAACAAATATACATAAATTAAGCACATTTATTATCAAAAAATAACACTCAAGTTAATTGCTTAATACCGAAACCAAAATCACATTTCCTATCCCTGCATTAATAATTGAAATCAAGGCGAATTTAACCAATTTTGACAAAAAGTTTTCCCATCAGCTGGGCTGATAATTTCACCTGTATGAATTCGCCTTGGCTTATTCAGTAAATTTTGATCGCTTTTACATGTTAGCACAGTCTTTAATGTCAACACAGTAGACTGTGCCTTGTGAGCGTAGGGTTAAATGAAAACTTAAAAAATAAACCTTGAATTTTCATTAGTTTTTATACCCTTCACCTGTGGTGAACAAGGGTATAAAGAGCTTTGTCATTCCGTTTGTAATTTCTACAACTTTTATTTTCGACCCCATAAAGTATATATTTTCTGAAAGCTTATGAATAGAGGAGTCGACTAAGCCCTGACCGTCTTTCCGTGTGTTGGTTGAAATCAACTTTTAGAACCAACAATATGTTCCGCAGATCTGTGTGTGGTATCAATCTTTTGGAAATATCCGGGAATGAATCGCTATTGAAATTCAGCACAATCGCCTTATAACTTTCTGAGATATAAGCAAAAAACTACGACCACTTCGTTTTTTTCACAATTACAACAACAACATGCAAATGTATATACTGGTTAGAGTAAACGTGGTATCGAATCCCAGCTGAGCCAACAAAAATTTGTTATTAATTTTATTTTATATATTATTTATATTTTTATTATTTTTTTATATATTTATTTTTAATTTTTTTAAAAAGTTTTTTTAATTTTTTTTTTAATTTTTTTTTTTTTTGTAATATTTTTTATTGTTCTTTTTTTATTTTTTTGTTTTTTTTTGTAGAAACATACATACGTAAACTCAGTTTATAATTTTACAATGGTATGTTTTTTGTATGTATGTTTTTTACATGTATGTACGTATTTTATATAAGACTAGCCAAACCCGGCGCGCGTTGCTTCGCCCCTTAATGAATCGAAATGCATTCTGAATTTTAATTGAATATCAAGTGCGAAAACCTAAAAATTATAATTTTTTTATGGACATGGCATTGCCCACTTTTCTAATCACGAAATTATAAAGTCATAACAGCTCAATATGTGTGCAAAGTTTCAACAGAATCGGACCAGTGCACGTACCTCAAAATTATAATTGTTTTTATGGGCGTGGCTCTGCCCACTTTTCTAATCATGAAATTGTAAAGTCATAACAGCTCAATATGTGTGCAAAGTTTCAGAATAATCGGTCCAGTGCAAGTACCTCAAAATGATACCTATTTTTTATGGGCGTGGCACTGCCCACTTTTCTAATCATGCAATTATTTAGTCATGATAGCTCGATATGTGTGCAAAGTTTCAGAAAAATCGGTCTGGTGCAAGTACCTCAAAATTATAACCTTTTTTTATGGGCGTGGCCCCGCCCACTTTTTTAATCACGAAATTATAAAATCATAACAGCTTCATATGTGTGCAAAGTTTCAGAAAAATCGGTCTTGTGCAAGTACCTTAAAATTAAAATTTTTTTAGGGGCGTGGCCCCGCCCACTTTTCTTATCACGAAATTATTTAGTCATTACTGCTCGATATGTGTGCAAAGTTTCAGAAAAATCCGTCAAGTGCAAGTAGCTAAAACTGATAACTAATTTTTTATGGGCGTGGCCCCGCCCACTTTTTTCACTCATAAACACTCCCTGGTATACGTACAACAACTTACCAAAGTTTGAGCCCGATCGGTTTTACAGTTTCGGAGTCTATAGCTAACACACACACACACAGAGTTTCACTTTTATATATATGAGATGAATGGTGATACAAACAATTGTTATTGAATAACTACACGTAGTGCAGGGTATATAAGATTCGGCACGGCCGAATATAGCACTGTTACGTGTTTTTATTATTATTTTTTTATTATATTTTTGACGAAATGCGCTTATATTAAGTTTAAAGTAACAAATAATATTTCTTGTGACGTGTTCCTGTGCTATAAATATAAGACTCAGTCTTGTTATACTGGAAATAAAATAAATAAATAATACAGTTTCAATATGAGGAGATCTAAGAGACTCTAATTAAGGTAGTTAAATGACTCATTTGAGCGATAGGTAACTAAGGGTTAATATGTGAAGGAGGCCCATAAAACTGACACTTCATGCCTTTAAAAATCGCTAAGGTGAGGAAATCTTACTAATATTGTCTCCGTAATTAAATATTTTGTTTTATTTTAATTTTTTATTTTTAGTTTTCTACACAAAATATATTTGAACTAGATATTATTGTCAAATAATCAACATAAAATTACATAAAACAAAAAAAAAAAAAAAATTAAAACTCGAAATTTTCTGGTTTTTTGTGAAATGTAATGCACCGGATAAATTTGTTAAACAAATGAGTAGAAAAACAAAGGAGAGTACTATATGCGGCCATGCGGACTTTTATATACCCTTCACTTTCTATAAACTGCGGTGCGTTAAATAGTCTAGTAGAATGCAGCACACCATGAAAAACATTTTTTAATACAAAACAACACCACCACCATATGGTGGATTTTATGTATTTTTTTCAACGGAAGAAAAAAATTAGAAATCCAAGATGGTCTCTTAAACAAAATGGAGGATTCCATATTAATTTTTTTTCATATTTACGCAAGCTACTCGACGCCCCTTGATTTTGTTGTAGTCTAATCAAAGCTCTACAATGATGAGGTAATTTTACATACCTACAGGTTAAGGCTATACAAGTTTCGACATGACTTAATATACTTATAACTCTTACTTGTTTAAATATCCAAATGCTATTAAGGTACTCTGTCTAATATCGAACACACTGTACCCAGCATCAATTATAATAATTAAAGGTAGAATAAATGCAAAAAACCAACGTAAATAGACAAAGATAAAATTGTCATAGAACTGGCATCGAATGCGTTCTTTCCGCAACTGGAAAACAACAACAATAATAAATTATTTACAATCTGCCTGTCTGACTGTCCTTCCGTTCTTGTTGGGCGAAGTAGTTATTACAATTGACTTCAGTTACTTAATCATCTAAACAAAATGCATAAAAGATTTATTTTGTTCGAAACGAAATAATTTACAAATACATTCATGCATAGATGCAATGAAATTAGTTTTGCAAAATAAGACACATCATGCAAATTGATTACAAAATATTCCACATAAGCTCTAAATATAGAACAATGATCCTTTTCAGCAGATCAGTCAATAGCTAAAAGAATCTTTTTAATATTTTGGATGTAGAAGTAAAAAGTGCGGAATTAATAACAGATGGTGTATCTATTGAAGGCGGTTTTTGTCTTTAATAATTTTAATGCCATTTTGATGGGTACATATTTGTCATTTATTCTCATTTAGTTGTTGAATATTATAATTTTAACAAGAGTGTATTTTTAGCCGTCAAAAATGTTGAATTTTGTGCCAAGAAGACATTATATGCGGAAAGTTTTGCTTTACTATTTAAACATGAAAAAAGTGCAATCGAAGCACACCGTTTGCTGACCAAAGTTAATAGTAAATATGTTGCGTTGATTTTAACATGCGAGAATGGTGAGATGGAGAGATTATTCAATGAATATTATTGTCAAAATCAAAAAGAGCTTAAAAGTTGGTAGCTACTTAGGCAGCGATATTAAAACATTTTCGATCAGAAAGATTCAGCCGAGAGCAAATTGGGAAATTAAAGACGATAGACGTTAAAAGAAATTTTGCATATCCAAAATGCTAATTAAGCGCTACAAAATAAATCTGATAGAATTAGTTTGAGCGATGAGAAATGGATGCACTACAATAACCCAAATCGTAAGAGATCGTATGTAAGAATTGTATGATTGTGGCTTAAGCATATAATTGTTATTGGTTATCATTATTATGATTATTTGAAGCATAATGCAATAAGCAATAAATGATCTTTCCTAAAGCAAATTATTGTTTTTTGCTGTTAGTTATATTAATGGTACTTGCCTTTATAAACACAATTCATATTAACGATATTATTTCACACTAGACAAGGCCGGTGCGCATTGCTACTTCCCTTATTGAATAAAAATGCATTCTGAATTTTAATTGAATATATTTAAAATAGTATTTGATTTTTATTGTAATGCCAGTGGGTAAACAATATTTTTGGTTTTTCCGTTTGCTGCTAAAATGAACAAATTTTATGGTGTTCCAACTCTGGAGCATGCGACGTGTAGCTGGCCATGTGAAAAGCATGGATTTTCCAAATTCAATCCTACAACACGCAAAGATTGTTCTTATGCTTTGCTGATGGTAATAGCGAAGGCAAGGCGAACTGGAAACTGTAGTCGCTTAAAGTTAAAAGGCAAATCGTTGGGAACCATTGGAATGCGTGGAAATAGCTGAACATAATAACTTATTTCTAATGGGGGTTGCACTGCCCACTTTTTTAAGTACGAAATTATATAGTCAGTTCAATATGTGTGCAAAGTTTCAGAAAAATCGGTCAAGTGCAAGTACCTCAAAATTGTAACTTTTTTGTGGTCGTAGCCCTGCCCACTTTTTACCACCCATAAACACTTCCTGGAATGTGTACAACAATTTGGAAAAGTTTGAGTCCGATCGGCTCTACAGTTTCGGAGTCTATAGCTAACACACACTCACAGACAGAGTTTTACTTTATCTTTATTATTTCATCATCATACTATTTTTGTCATAATTTTGTAAATCACATCAAAGCTTACATGAAAATTTAACATTAACTGATTAAATTAACAAAGATTATCGTGACAAAATATATCATAAAACAATATAATAACCATAACTTGATTTCGATAATTAAATATTGTTATATTTAGAAATTATAATATGACCGTCGTGATCATTTTGTAATTATGGTTTTTCTTAGGGCTTTATCTGTTGTGAACTGATAAAATATGGCCAGACAGGAAACAGCACAATTCCATCATCGCGACTATTGGCTACATGTAGAAAATGGCTATAAGGAGCTTATTTAGGCTAGCTAAGTCGGCTATATTAGGATATTATGGGAAACTGGTTTCCAGAAATATATTCAATGTCAGGGAAGTGTGTGGTGGTCACTAAAATCGGTTTTGATAGCACACCAGAACATCAAAAGGTGTTACAGACTTCCTGGTAACTGTATTGTATTCAAGCAGAGATTCTTGTCATCTATAGGGCAACGGTTCTCATAATGAAACATGTACCAAAGGGACATGGCGGCTACTTTTGATGTATATAGTCAGGCGGCTCTAATAATGACATTATGTCAAATCAAGGCTGGAAAGGGAATGCAAGAGAGTTCTTGATAAATTAATGGTTTTTTTTCAACGTCAAATTTTGTTGGTTACCAGAACAATGTGAAGTTGTTGGCAACGAAATTACTGACAAACTTGCATATCGTGGGTCGGCATTTAAGTCAATATTTAAAGAAGGCATGGTAAAGTGCCACTACTTTAAGCGAATCATGGCGTGGATAGCAGACAGGACTGATATGGCATAAAGGAACAGAAGGGACTACAGATTATCAATAACTATATGGCCAAGGATTAACTCGGTGGCCTCAATGGTACTCCAGAACCTGAATAGGATATATATCTGAGGGTCACTATTGTGGTTATAACAGGACATTGTCCAGTAAGGGCTAGGGTCAGTATGGTAGATGGGATCGTGACACTACGGGCTACTATAGCCTGTGTGAGGATGAAATAGAAATGTTGGAGCATGTTATCTAACACTGCCCAAGACTACAGAACCATAGAGTTAGGTAAGCGATTCCCAGATAAATTGAGTGATTTATCGAAGTGTAAACTAGAGAATATCAGCGGATTCAGCATGTTCTTTATTTTACCAAAGGGACATACGGTGAACCATACAGTCTCTGAGTGTGTGGGTGTTGGAGGTGTATCTTAGCTTCTTTGCTTCCAACTTACCATTTTTCTTCTTATCACAGCCGAAACTATTTTCTCGGTGTTTTTATTATTATTTTTTTTCAATTTTAATTTAAAAGTCATATTTATTTAGTTTTACAGAGATTTTATTATATTCAATATTAATTAAAAATAAAGTAAAAAAAATCTGTGTTGAGGAAACATTTTTATTTTCAATTTGTTTTCTTGTTTTTATTTAAGTTTAAATAGAGAAAATACTCGCAAGTTATTTAGAAAATAAAATAAATGTTTAACATTAAATATAAAACTTTAAACAAATTATTTACGAGTTATATAATTAGAGGTAAGCTTAATTAAAATAAAAATAAAAAATTTATAACTGGAAACATACGTACTTAAAATATTCACAGCATTTATATTTTAGTTTGAAATTCTTAAATCGTAAAAAAAATTTTTAATAAAAATAAAAAACTAAACTTAAAAAAATAAAAGTTTGATTTAAAGAAGGGAATAAACGTTTAAAGTAAATTGCACAGAAAGATAAAAGGAATGAAAGTAATAGACTTTAAAGTAGTTCTACCCTTAAGATTTTGATTTAAAAAAATTATTATATTTAAAAGTATTTGTATTTAAAGTAGACAAAATTGAAGAGAAGTGAAGGAAGGAGTTAAAAAAATTTATTTTTTTTATTTTTTTTTTTAACTGCAAAGATTTACAAAAAAATTTTTTAAGAATTGTTTAGAAAATTATATTTAATTAATTTCCTTTCAAGTTATATTATTTATCTAAGTATATAGTTTAGTTAGTTATAAAAAAATAATTTCTAAGAAATTTTTTTTCCCAATTTTTTTCCCTTTTTTCTTTTTGCTAAGAAATTTTTATTTTTTTAATTTTATTTTTTTCAGATGATTCATTGTTTTTGTTTTGTTATTATAATTGTTTTATTAAATTATGCAGATTGTCATTTAGTTTCAGCATTTTTATGTACTTGAATGAATTAAAAATATAAATAATTATTTTTAGTAAATTTATTTCCTAAAAAAAACAAATTTTTCTTTTATTTTATTTATATTTATATTTATATACAATTGTTTTAATATTTTGATTAGTTTGATTTTTAAATAAATTTTGAAATTTTTCTTTTGTTGGTTTAAAAATTAATTTTTTTTTTATTTAAGAAACCTTAATTTTTTTTAATAATGATGTGTACAAATTGTAGTTTTTTTTTTAAATAATTAGATTTGATTTAAATATTTTTTTTTTGTGAAAATTTATGTTTAAAAATTTTATTTAATTAAAAAAATTTAAGCTTTAAAATTTTGGCATATTTATTGTTGTATCAAAAATTACTTGATTGAGAAAAATTTGTGTTTAATTTTTTTTTTTTTGATTTTTTATATGAAAAACAAGTGTGGAATGTTTAAAATGTTATTTTAATAAAAAAAAAAACTTAATAAAAATTTTTATAGTTTTGTTTTGTTCAAATTTAAAGCAATTCCAGAGTTGGTTTTTGATTTGAAACAAAATTATTTACACAAATACAACGGCAGAGTAATGGTAGTGTGAATCAGAAATATTCATAGCCAAGACCTTGATCATAACAATGATATGCCTACTTAGGGGGGGTGGTATTATTAAAGAATTTCGTTGAAAAAAGTTGCTTAGTTCTAGCTTTGAAGTTTGTTAAGACCTACCTACTACGAATACATCTATGATATCAACATGATGCCAGCAACTTTGTTGATCTATTTTGTTAATTTAATGTTTTTTTTAGTTTTCGATTTTCTTGTAAAATATATTAAGCAACTTAAGTTATTTCACACAAAGAATTTGACATATAAAAATTGTTTTTTAAGTCCAGCCAACAAAAAAAAATATCAGAGGCCGAATTACGGCATTCGAACGTGATCGAAATTTGAAAATTCTTATTAGAATTTTTATACCTAAAGCACAGCGTACTCGATCGTTCGAGTAAAATTTCGATCAATATCGAATGCCGTAATTCGGCCCCAGCTGTTGCTCCGAATTTCGTATTATTCCATATGAATTAAAATGTTGACAGAAACATTTTATATGTTTTCTAAATTTAAATAGTTCAACCTATATTCTTTAAAGTTGTACAGATTTTTTTTAACTGTTAGCAATATGTGGAGGCATGTTATTATTCATAGTAAAATTTATTTTATTTTTTTTTTACATACAGCCTTTCTCAGTTACAGACATTTAAGTTTTTGACTTTACTTTATGCTACGTAAAACCTAACACGTAAATATTTTACATATGATGACATACATATTTAACTAAAGTTATGAACATATTTTCATTATTTTTAATTAACGTTTAGGATTTAAAAAACATGATTTATGGACTAGGCAAAATATTAGAAAATAAATTATTATTTTTCTTAATTTTTTCTCGGCTTTACTAACTTTTCTCAAATTTAATGATGCATATTTTGCAACATGTTGCTAGTAATACACACATCTCATCTGTAACTTTATAGTTTGTTTTTCGCCTAAAATTATATGCGTTTATGTATTTATGCTTAAATAATTTTGTTTCTTCAATCAACAATTTAAGAAAATACAAATTTCTATTAATTTAATTAACATCTTAACTTTTTTATATTCATAAAAAAAAACATTTATTTACTACCATAGACATCGATTTTTGTTTAAACAACATAAAAATTGAAATTTTTCCAATTAAAAATTTTGTTATAAAATTTAGTTTTAGTTAAGGTTAAGTTTAGTTTGGTTTTGTTACAGAGTTAAACTACTAACTAGTTCAGCTACGGTATATTGGCCCCTAGATAATAAAATTTTTTTTCTTGTTTTTTGCTAGAATTTCAACATTCACATTGTTTTTCTAAATGATCCAAGTTTATAAGAAATGTTCAAGAGTTCTTAGATTATTATAAAAATAAAATAAAAATTTAAAGAAAATGTGTCATCAACATGCTGACAAATTAAAATTTTTTTTATAAATATTTAAAATAACAAATTATATTTTTTTAATGTCATATAACATTTAAAATATAACATGTTTTTTTTTCAGCAACATGTTATTATTAATTTATTCATAAGTTTAAAATAGCAGTTGCATCTGGCAACATGTTGATGTTATTTTTGTAGTATGTACTTTGTAATTATTTTGTAATTTGTTTGTGTTTTTATATTGAAAAAAAATATATTGTTTTAATCGTTTCAGATATTTAGTTTTATTATAATTACAAATATTTCAAGCTATTTTTTTTTAGAATTATCACATAAAAGACATACATTAAATATTGTGTTTTTTTTTTATTATTTTTAATTAAAAAATTATTTAGTTTAAATTCCATCTATGTATATATAAGTATGTATATAAATATAAACACCTATACATATAAATAAACCATTAATTGCTACACACACATACACAGAATAAAAACAAAACCTATTAAACACCTGTACATACAGACATACAGACTAAAGTGTACTCATGTTTTAGAATTAATAAAAATTTCCAACAGTCACTGTTTACAATTGTCGTGTAGTAATAATAGTTTTAGCAAGCAGTGTAATAAGAAGAAAATTTTTTTCCTAATCATTTAATAGAAAAAAAAAATAAGAAAACGGTTGTTGTTTTTTTTGAGGTGTTTTTCCCAACTTCTGCAACATTTTTATAACAATAAAGAATGAGCATGACTTGCATGACGATGGCGATGATGAGAATGTTGCTGGTGATGCAGATTATGGTGAAGGTGATTGTTTGCTGTTGCTAAAGTTTCATCGGCCACCTCTAATTGTCCATGCATTAAAGCAGCTGTAGTTGTGCGTTGGCAACATTCATCAACTGTCGAAACATTTTCACATTGTTGTTGAAGTATTTGTTGCTGTTGCTCTAAGGAAGTGTGAGCTGAATGTTGCTGATCATGTGAAACATGCAAAGAGGTTTGTTGCCCTAGCCCTTCCACTCTATTAACAACGTCATCAGCAACACCATCATGTGTCAGATCATCGTCAACGCCCACCCCATGAACATGATGAACAATATTTCCCGTCTCATCAATATCTTCTACATCGTCACCATCATCATGATGCGAATGGTGTTGTTGATTGTCTACAACTACGGCTACATCACAATTCTGTGCGACTCGCTGATAGTGATAACTGCCGGGCATTGAGTGTATAGTCTTTTCGATGGCACGTAAACGTTTTTCCAAAGAGGTTGTTGCCAAGATATCAACCTGGATAAAGTAGAAAAAAGAATTTTTAATTCTTTAATTAGTTTACATAGTTGCAATAATTGAGACAATTGATGTAATTTAAACTACTTAATAATCAATTAGGTTATCACCAGCACTTAGAAATGCTTTAATTATGGCACGTGGGGTTAAATTGCAGTTTTTTAAACGTTTGTTTCTATATTTTTTTTTCTCTAATTGCTGGTGATTTTATAACGATCAGTTTATTGAACTCTACCGGGTCTAATGGCATAAAAAGTTATTTAGCTTCAAACACAAACTGTAAAGACTAGATAATTTATTATAAAAGATAAATATAGCAAATTTTACTAAAAAACTTAAAAAAAGTATTAAAATCTTTGATTTTCGTTTGTTAAGAAAACTGTTTAAAAAAGCTTTGGGATCTGTTTAAATGCTAATAGGTATTAATCTAGAATAAAAAAATCTTCAGTCAGGCATTTAAAAAGCTTATTTGACCTTGTTGGGAAATTAAGTGACGGATAATGGGGGAAAATAGTTTTTTCTAAACCCTTATAGAGAAGAAATAAGTCCAAATAAAGGGTCCGCCATCGAAGTTTTTTTTTTCAACTAGTGCTTATTTTGTGAATGGTAACACTTAGCTCATGTCTGATTTAACAGATAATTAGTTTAATCCTTCCGCTGAACGAATATGGTTGTGTATACGCTTTGCTGAGTGGGCCTGCGATCGACTTACAGAAGATGCCGATTTTGCCAAAAAAAATCATCTTTTCAAATGAAGCTCATTTTGATCTTGGCGGGTATGTAAACAAGCAAAATAGTCGCATTTGGGGGCACAGAAATCCCGCACGCATACATTGAAAGGCCGATACACCCAAAACGAGTCACTGTTTGGTGCGGATTTTGGTCGGTCCAGAGGCATAGTTGGGCCATTTTTCGCCGAAAATGAGCAAGGAGTGTCCGTAGCCAATGCTGATCGTTATCGGGCCATGTTGAACGAATTTTTGATCACAAAAATTGAAGAGGAGGATATTGGCAACATTTTGTTTCAATAGGACGGCGCTACGTGCCACACAGCCGAAGCTTCTCTTTTTTTATATAACATTTTCAAAAAAAAAGCTATTTGGCGGACCCTTGATATAATTTAATTATTTAAATATTTTCTTTCGTAATCATAAAAAGTATTTTAGGTTTATCAAAGGTTTATTTGACAGATGTTGTGCAGAAATTTGTCAAATAAGCCTTCAACAAACCTAAAGTATTTTTTTTTAAAAAGGGCGATTTATGTTTATTAAAGGCATATTTGACAAATCTTTGAACAATATCTGTCAAATAAGCATTGAAAAAACATAAATTTTTTATTATTATGAAAACGGTATTTCATATATAATTTGTATGAAATATTTTGAATTGTGTTTACATGCATCCAAAGTACTTTTAAGATTGCACTTGTATCTAATCACAAGTGGTACTAAGCCAAATTCCATTATACTGTATATGAATCCATTAAGTTCCTAAATATTGAAATTTAAAGTAATGATTATATCGAACATAAGGATTAAGCTTTTTTTTTTCCAGACATTATAACCTAATTATTTAAATTTATAGTTATCTACTAAATTTTTTTGTAGAACCAAAGCTCTTCTTGATCATGTAATTTTGATACAACTTAAAGCTTGACACAATTTAAAGTAAAATTTTTTAACATTAACTATTTTAACTTCTTGTTATCAAGCTAAAATAATATTCTACGAAAATCTTTAAAATTATTAAACAAACCAACCAAGCGACCACATTATGTTCAAATTAAAAAAATTTTCCGTTTTTGGTCAAATCAGATCAAAGTGGCATCCCTGATCATTGTGTAAATCGAGCGTAAGAGATCTACTATAACAGAAGCTCTTAAAAGCTTTTGTTACTTTGCAATTTCATAAAGTTTTTGTAACTAAGGTTTACTCTACCCATCTCTTTCTTTGAAGGTTTATTTAGTGGTTATGATTTTATGTATTTTTTCACATTTAAAGTAACATTTTGTACACAAAAAAAAATAATTAATTGCGAGCTTATTTGATCTGATTAAAAACTCGTCCACTAAATATAAAGTATTTTTTTCTAATAATTTTTTTTACCTGTAAAGCTGTGTACTGCCTTTCAATGACAATACGAGTACGTTATACTAAGAAGTAGTGTAAAAATTTAAACTTCGCTACTGATCTTTATATTAAAAATAAGCCGTTCACTAATATCTCAATCAAAATTTTTTTGATCTTTGCGAAATTTCACCAACTTAAGTCTCCTCGTCATATGAACAAAACATCTATTGCAAAATGAAACAATTCCATTTATACAAACACTTACTTTTAATTGCGGCCGCAACGGTAACAATGCAATAATCCACCAAGCCCAGGCTGGACCATCGGCAATTGTATTCCAGTTCTTCTCCACCATTGGCATTTCTCCATAACTCTGAAGAATTTCATGCTTCAAATCCTCTCCTAAACTGTTGTACCATTGTATGGCTTTAGATAGAACAACCTCATGCATCTTGCTAACATACGATAAATGCTCATCTGGTATAGTCTCATCGTGTATGTATTCAACTTTGGCCGTTTCGTAGCCATCCTTTTCATTGCGTGCCAAGATCTTGAAACGTTTACAGCCAATAGTGCTTAAAATAGAACAACCATCACCCAGTAAAACACAATCCCTTATATCCAATATGCAACCATAGTCATAGTAACGAGATTTTCCACTATGAGGTTGGACAATGCCAAATTGCTTGTCTCCGGATTCCACGGCCCGTCTAACCATTAGCCTGTAACGGGGCTCGTAGACAAACAGCGGGCAAGGTACATAGGGAAAAGCTGTGGTGCATATAAACATTGGTACTGAGGGTTCCATAATCATTTCTTGGCGAAAACGTTTATTATAACTTTCTGGAATGAAACGTTTCATGGCCGCTTCAAGGAACTTGGTAGCCGGTCGTTTGGTTAACATTAAAGGTACAGGCGATGAGGCGCCCTGATACATATTCACACTGGGCTCAACCAAGGGTGACATGCACAAGGGACACGATGACGTATAGTCCATGCAGCGATCCAAGCACACCAAACAATAGGTATGGCCGCAGGGAGTTACCACGGGTTTCCAAAATGTGCGACAGCACAAAACACAATCAAAATCACTAGCGTCTATAAGCGAAGGACTAACAGCTACTAATTGTCTTTGAAAATATTCAGGAGCTGATTCCACTTCTGCAAAATTAAGAAAAGTGATAATTGATAAAATTATTTTGTTAACATTAGCAAAGAGTAGATATAAACTCACTTTTCAGTCTCACAACTTCCTGTTGCATACGCTCCAAGACATTGCGAAATTGACTGCTACATCGTGCACTCTCCACATCAATGCTGGGCAATAGTTTCGTTTCTTTTTGCATCCATTTTCTGCGAAAATGTTTACGTGTTGTTTGTCTTTTCAGTTCCAATTCATATTTCTTGGCAATATTTGCATACGTTTTGCGTTTGTCAGTACAATTTAGAAAATCCGTACAAGCCAATACATCTTCATCGGCCAAAATGTCACACTCCTTGGCATAGCTGGCCGAAAGAAAATCATCATCTTCGTATAGATTTAGCGCTTCTTCATCCTGTGCAGTATTTCTGAGTAAGGAAATGTTTTTGTGTCTCAATCTATGTTCGGAATAGACGCTGTAAGGTGCCTTTGCACGCAACGATGAAATGTCGACCTTGAGACATTTGGGTGTTTGAGAAAGGAGCTTTTGAAGAATCTACAAAAGGAAGGTGAAAATGTTTGAATCCAAGATTTGTATTATTATTTTAAAAATTTCTTTTTGAGTTAAGATCTTTGTAAAGAGATTCCATGTTAAAAGCTTTTTCTGCATAATAAAATTGGTAGTATTTTTTTACAAATAAATATTTGTAGTTTTAAGTTTCTTAATTTTGGTTTCAGGGGTTTGAAAAAGCATCGAGTTGTTTTTTAAGCAACACTTTTTCTAGTTTTCCTTTACATCATTTTAACTATCATCACAAAGATGCATTTAAGGCAAATTTATTTACATCTGGTGGTGGTTCATCAGCTGATCAGTGTTTTCTTCTCTTATTTTAAAATTAAGCTATTAAAGGCCATAATTCTCCCACTTCTCTCATTTATTTCAATCAACAAAGTTCATATATAAAAAATATGTATCAAACAATTTTTTCCGAACTGCGATTACCTGATGAATAAATATGCCCTGGTTACATTCATTATTAAATGTTTGATAAAAAAAAAGCTTTAAAGCTCTAAAGTGGAACTCTTTAAGTTTTTGACAGAAGAAAACATAAATTCCTAAGCTTTTAAGTTAAGTTAAAGTAAGTTTTTTTTAAGCTAAGCTTTCAAAAATTTTATTAAAAATAGCAAAGCTCTTAGTAGTTTGACAGTTTAAAGTCATAAGATATGCTTATAACAAAATTAAAACTTTTTAAACTTAAAAATAAAATCATATGAAATATAGAAAATAATAAAACGTCTTTATTTTATTTATTTAATTTATATTAAATAAAATTCTATATTACCTTAGTGAGATCATGTTGAAACAATTCGGTATTGCTTAGGTTTGATGATTTGTCCATGCCAATAGCCAAACAGATTTCATATAAAGCCTCCTCATAACGACTTAAATCGCTTAAAGCCAAGGCGCGTAAATAATGGGCCTTAAAATAAAAAAATTTACAAAATCAAATTCATACTGCTACTTGCACAATTAAAAATCATGACGTTAACTTACCTTGGCCGAAGTATAACGAGCTTTCAAGGCATTATCCACATCAGCCAACGAACTTTGATAATGATTCATTTTCCTTAAAACTTCAGCACGCAGCAAAAGGCTTTTAAAATTTGTGGGGGCTAAAATGAAAATGGAAAAAATCCAGACAAATTACTATTTGAAACAAAGTATTAAAATCTTATTATTTTTTTAATACGTAAACTATTTATATGTGTGTGTGTGTGTATTTGTGTTTCTGACATAATAAGTAGTTGTTTCTATTGCACTTGTCACATAAACTGTCAGTTCTTTAGTAATGATTGACACTAACACACTTATTTTGTTTTAAGTTTCTCTCTTTTCTTTTCTCTTGGCACATTTCTCTAGAGATTATTCAGACAAATAAATAGAGGATTTTAATTTCCATTTATTTTAATAAAATTTAAAAAACTGACAGCATGTTGCCAATTATAATTTGCGGTTGTGTGTGTGTGCTTTTGAAAAATAATATCTAAAATTTTAAATGACTAACATAATTTGCTTAATAATAGTACACACCAAAGTCATCATCAGTCATCTTTGTGGTGTATTTTTTTCATGACTAATTTCATTTTCATTTCAGAATTTTTTCCTTAAATATAGAAAGTGGATTATGTAGCTTTGTATTAATAATGTAATGAAAATTAAATCCGCTCAAAGTTGTTCCAAGAGGTTTGTGCAAAAGCCCATAGGCTAAGGTTTCGATAAAAAGGTGACCCAGCACAGTACTGAAAAGGTTTTTTTTGTAAAATGTTTAAAAAATATTTTTTATTAAAGCTTTTTTAAGGATTTTCAAAACAATAACTGAAAGCTCACTGAAGAGCTTTTGCGAAGCTTTTTCACAATATATTTAATGGTGTTGAATTAAAGCTACATATATGCAAACTTTTTAAAGCTTTTCAATGATTATTAGGTAAGATCGCTACATATGAACTTGATCATAGTATTACTCAAGCCATTGAGTTTGCTGTGCTTTTGATAAAGAAACACTAATAGAAATTCTAGGTACACATTCGTTTGTCATAACTTAAATACTTTACGTATAAGCTTTTTTTAACGTTTTAAAAGTCGTTGCTTGAAATTTGTTTAAATTTATTTCTACAAAAGTATTTTCAACAAAAGCTTTTCAAAAATAATATCCTGTAACATTATAATTCGGATTTGCCGTTTGAAATTATGTTACCAAGTTTATTAAGAGAGCACCCTCTTTAACATTGCACTAAAAACTTTAAACAAACGCATTGAAAAATTCTCAGCTTTCATAGCAAAAGCTTTTAAAACTTTCTTATATGAAATTGCAAAAGCCATTAATTTCACATTGGATTTTAATTGAAAACATTAAGTAAGCGTTTGTTGTATTCGACTCTTCCAGTAGGATACAGAAGAGTGTAATAATTAGTGTAACCGGTAATTGTTAACAATGTTAAAAGCTAACAAAATAACTCTATTTAAATTGAAAACTAAAGTATTCCTTTAAACTCACTTAAACATTTCTCTGCCACCTCTAACTTCAAAATTTAATTTCTGCAATAATTATGCCAATTTATCTTTCCAAAAACGAAAAATTTTCTATTATAAATTTTTCAAATTTCATGCTCATTTATTTTGAAAATTTGCCAATATTTTATTTTTTGCTCCTCAGACAAGCTAGTAAATATTGTCCCCCACATGTTTGAAGACATACGTACGTACTTAAATGTATAAAAAAAATAAATAAAAGATTTTTCTCTTTTTGAATAAGTTTTTTTTTATAGTTTGAATTTAGCAGTGCATATTAAAGTTCAATGTACCGTATTAGTTTAACATTAATTTTACAGTGAAAACAACATACGCATACAAACATAATTATGTTTATAAGTGTGTGTGTGTGTGTTTTATTTTAATGAAAAGTACTTGTAAACATTTTTACGCTTCAAGCGTCATGATCAACAAACACACTCTTTAAACAAAAAGCACAAAGACAAATTACTTTTAGTTAGAAGGCTGGCGCTATGATGTGCTTTCAAGCACTTAAGGAGGCTTAACAACAAATTAAGAAAATTACTTAAAGGAGGCAAAAGGGGTTGTTGATATATTAATTAAAGTTATACAAAAAAAGGCAAAGATATTAATAGGCCTACATGGGCGTTAATTTAACATTTAATTGCTTTAAAATAATTAATATTAATTATACGTTACGTAGGACTTAAAATATGTGTAAATGTTAAATGATATGAAGTTATTTTAGGTATGATTTATTTATAGCATTTAAAAAGACGTTAAATTTAAGTACAGAAGGCACAAAAAAAAAGTAAAATTTGATTATAGTGGGAGTGCAACATTGCGGGTTGTCTCGATAATTTTTATTATTATTATTTTGCTGGCGACAAACAGGAGCTTTTGAAACTGGGTAGATCACTTAGGTTACTAACTAGTGTATTAATAAACACGGAGGTGAGAATTTATTTAGCTCGTATGTAGTGGTCGGATGTAAGGAGATGTAGAGCATACGAACAAGAGGATGAGATTTTGGAACTCTACCTTTGTCAATATTGTGTTTTTAGGTGGAAAAGACGCGATAACTTTAACGTACGCACTATCCCTTAAAGCACACAATATACAATTGTATACGTGTGTATGGTGTGACCTGGGTTTGAGCTTTTAGTGCCTTTGGTCTTTAACTTTACTTCGTTTTTTATATTCATTTGTATTAAACGCAAATTGTAAGAAATTTTCGTGGATCATTTTCGTGAAGAAATCGGCCTTCGTTTCAGTTTGTGCGTCAAATTGTGAAGCAAAATTCTATCGTTATTAGACAAAGCAAAGTACGTTTTCATCTAGTGCGTGCAATCGAAAACATTGCTGCTGTGGCTGAGAATGCGCAAGAGCATCCATCAACATATCGATTCGTTATCGTTCTCAGAAACTGAACACGCTTCTTTGAGAAAAATATTGCATAAAGACCTCGGTATTCATAAGCCTTCAGGCTTACAAAATTTAATTGATTCAACAACTAAAGCCTCATGACCATCCATTGCGTTTTCGCTTCGCCCAATTGGCTAAGGATTGTATGGCAGGAGATGAAGTATTTAACCAAAAAATTCTGTTTTCAGATTAAGCTTTTTTACATCGCGGTGGCTCTTTAAATAAACAAAATTGCCACGTTTGGGGTTTAAAGAATCCAAACGTAATTATTAAGTAGCCAATGCATTCACAACGAGTCACTATTTGCTGTGAATTTTGATCTGGCGGCATTATTTTGTAATTTTCTTTTCGAAAATGAGCAAGGAACTGTCGTTACCGACAACAGTGATTATTACCATGCCTACTCAACGAACTTTTGAACAAAAAATTCTAGAGAAAGACATGGACGACATTTTGTTTCAATAGGAGGGGGCCTCATTTCACACAGCGAACGTTATCATCAATATTTTACGCATTGTTTTTGAAAATCGAATAATCAGCAGAAATTGTGATGCCAATTGGCCACATCGGAGCTGTGATTTCATACCATTGGATTATTCTCTGTAGTTTTCCTTTAAGGATAAATGTTTCGCAAACTATCCAGACACACCTTAAGGCTTGAAACATGTACTGAAAAATTGGGTTGATCGGATCCCCGGATTACAGCCGAGAAAGTCGTAATAGTCATAGGAATGATATTGAATTCGATTCCTAAATGATAAAGTTCAATAAAACCAGAAATTTAAAAAATAATCAGTACTTTTTTTATAGACGATTCAAATTTCAAATAAAATGGCCCACCCTTAAAAGGTAAATACAATCACTATAAATAATAGCAAAAAAACAATAATTTGCTTTAGAGAACAGTAAAGATTTGCCATTGAATTTGTAGTCATAACATGATAATAACATGATAATTTACTTAAACATAATATTGATATTGTAACCATTATATGTAATCAACCAAAATCATGCAATCCAATCGTAGTACGTTGATCTTTGATTATGATTACCACAACAATGTTTTCTTCTGCGAGCAGCAACAATCTTTTAAATAAGCTGTAATGAAATTAATTTTCACAACTTCTAAATCAAAAATGCAAAAGGAAATGACTCTCTAAGTGCGAAAAACATTTTTTCATAAATGTTGTGCTTAAAAATAAATGAAACAGCGTGCAAAATATCTTAAACATTTTATGTAAATTAACATTATTAACGCAGTAAACATCGGTTGGGTGTAACCTAATTTGTATGGGTGATATGCGCTTCATAGAATGAAGTTTAGTTAACTTATATATTGTTATAAAAATATATGATCAGCAAAGACACATCCCATATGAAATACGTACATATTTTGTAAAATTATAAATTAAAAATAAAAAAAAAAATTAAAAATAAAATAATTAAAATATATATAATATATATAAAACAAAAAAAAAAAAAAAATTTTTTTTTTGAAAAAAAAATAAAAAAAAATTTTTTTTTTGAAAAAAAAATAAAAAAAAATTTTTTTTTTGAAAAAAAAATAAAAAAAAAATTAAAAAAAAAAAAAATAAAAAAAAAATTAAAAAAATAATAATCAATATATATATAATATATTAAATAAAAAAAAAAAATTAAAAAAAAAATATAAAAAATAAAGTAAAAAAAAATTTTTTTGGTTCAGCTGGGATTCTATGCCACGTTTTCTCTAACAAGTATACACGTTTGTATGTATGTATGTTGTTGTAATGTTGTTTTTGTGAAAAAAAAAATCGAAGTGGTCGTGGGTTTTTGCTCATATCTCAGTTGTTTATGTACCGATGTTTCTGATTTTCAATACCGTTCTACTCCCGAATATTTCTGATATTTTAATACCTCACCCGGATCCAAGCGATGTCGGGGGGCTTCAAAAAGTTGATTTCAACATACACACGGACAGACGGTCAGACGGACAGACTGACAGAGCTTAATCGACTCCCCTATTCATAAGCTTTCAGAAAATATATACTTTATGGGGTCGGAAATGAAAATTGTAGAAATTTCACACGGAATGACAAACCTACATATACCCTTTTTCACTGTGTGAAGGTTACAAACATGAGTCTTTAAATTATTCTTATTATTATATAATGCAACCCTTTTTTTATTGGTTTCATTAAAGTATTGTTTTTATAATGAATTTTTTTTTCTACAATTCATGTTACACAACAAAGCTCAGATAAAAAGATTTTATATTTTTAAAGTAATTTTACTCTCTTATCTAAGGGGTTATAACACACTGTTAAACCTTTACACACAACCGCTTAAGAGAGCTTTTACTATTTTAGTTCTTACTCTCTTTTCATGTTTTTACATATGGAGCAACATTATCTCTCTTAAAAAGCTACCTATTAACGATTCTCATTAAAAAAATAAGAGTAATAACCTCATACAGTCCTCCTCTCAAATTCTCTTTATGTTTTCATTTATAAACAAATCATAATTACTTAAGCATTATATTATTTTTTTTTTGTTTGCATTTATCATCAAAACGTGTATAACAAAAAAGTAGCAGGAACATGAAACATTACTGTTACGCAACAGGGTTTTACGTAAAAAAGGCCTAAATCAAATGAATGTCTAGCAGTTTGAATGTCATAAAAAGTAATTTTTCCCACACGAGTAAAATTTCGCTAAAAATGTGTTACGTATGCTTAATTTGTATTGTATGATAAAAAAAAATAAAAAAAAAATTATTTTATTGCCTATATTTTCAACGCAACAAAACATGTTGAAATTCTCGGCATGACCACTTCTGTCGTTCTCTGTATTTGTACATGAAATTTGCGTATTTTTGGTGTTTGAATTTTCTACTAAAAATTAAATTATATTGAAAACATGTTACCAAACATAGTAGTAAATATAAAAAATTTTCTTATAGGTACTATTCAGTAAAAGCAAAAATTTCGAAAATAAGTTTGTTATTTCATTTTTAAATCGCAAGCTGTCGTAGTAGCTGTAGACAAATTGTTGATAATTTGCACATCACTAATTCTTAAAAAAAAACACATAAAAATATTCAATAATTATATTTTAAAATTCTAAAAATTTTCTTTTGAACTTTAAAACCATACTAAAATTTTTTTTCCCCAAAATCAAAGAAAACCTTAAATTAAGATTAACCCCATTTTCGTAGTAAATTTTTAAAATGATCAAACACGAATTTTGTATGATAATAATGTTTCCTTTTTTTAAAAGCCTTTTTGTACATTCTATAGAAGTTGTCCTTCATAATTGAAACAATTTTTTTATAGATAAGGTAGATGTATAAAAATTTGCGTGATTTGTGGAAATGTTTATTATTATTATTATTTTATTATTTTTTTGGTTTTTGAATTTCGAACATTGAATTTGAGCAAAAAAATGGTGAAAATTTAAATTTTTTTATAAATTTTTTAAGGACTATAAATTATATAAATTTTTTAAAAATATTCGAAAATTCGAACTTAAGTTCGAAAAAAAGTTATATGTATAGCAATATTATTTGGAGTCTAGAAAGCAATAATTTATATAAATTTTACTAATTTGCGAACAATAAGCACATTTTACATGTGCTTGTCATTAAAAATCCACTAGTGACGTTAGAACTACTGACTAAGTGGTTCTTATGGAACTATATGCCGACAATAGAATCAAGTATTCAACAGTACATTTTAGTAATTCTAATCCTCACCTTTAGTACTTTAAAATTAAAATATTATTTATAAATGTAAATGTAAACTATAATTTTACTAAAAAAGTTTTGAAATTTATCTGTTTATAATTTAAAAGCGTAAAAAGTGTATATGCTTTGTTGACAATATCACCAACAAGTCACCAAAATCGTCGACGAAAGTGATGACTTGAAGACACTTATGTAAACCCAGGCTTCCTGCAGGGTATATACGAAAATATAGCAAAAATTTTGTTTGTACTTATGTTACGGTTAATCTTCCAAAGACTTTGCCAGCTAACATTGCGGTGTCCGACGTTCCAAAAATCCTTATGTCGGCTTACACGTGCAACTTAAAAAAAGGTAAAGAAGCAACTAATAAAACTAACATAATGACTCACAACAATAACAAACAATCAAAATAGAATACGAATGTTGATTATCGACTAGCCTACCCAACCTTGTCGCAGTATATATTAAGATAGTTATTACCACTTGATACACGCACGGCATGACCTACGCACTTACGTGTTTTTCATTGCCATTAACTGAATCAATCAACTATGCATTATAGATTATTTTCTAAACATAATTTATTAATAATTCCTTAATAACTACTTAACTAATATTTTTACAATCATTTTCCTTAATATTTTTATTAAAAAAATTTCGACGTCTGAAATATCTTTATTTGTGTGCACTCATAGACATGTACATACATAATAAAAATGGGTTTAGTTTTGGACGTTGTTGTCGAAATGGTCTATTGGCAACATTGTAGTGAAAACAAGACAAACGAAAAACTTTTTTTGTTAATACAAGATGACGAAAAATAAACACACACACCGAAAGGTATTTTAATTTTTGAAAATTAATTTTTTATGCAAATATATTTCCTAAGACATTTTTTACTTGATTCTGTCCAAAATCAAAAAAAAAAAAAAAATTTCAAAAATTTATTTTTCCGAATCATATAAATAAATCAATTAAACAAAATTATGAAATATTTAAAATTGCTCCAAAAGGCAAAAAAAAAAAAAATTTTTAAAAAAATCGTGCATACTTAAGGGATAACTGAATGAATCCCTTATCTGTGATAATGTTGTTAGATTAAGGAGCTAATACACGGCATGTTTTTTACATCTGACTTGTCAAATTCTCCACTGCTAAATACGAACATGCCGTGTGTTACCTTTAAAACATGACTTCCGTAAAAAAAACACATGTTGAGACATCTGACAAAATTTTAATTAAAGCGCGCTCTATTTTCTTCTGTCAAAACATGTAACATCAGTCGTTGGCAGAAATCTCTGCTGCTGCAAGGCAGGCATTGTAAAAGTACAATTTTGACAGACATGTAGATTTACATATGTCTCACAAATTTTAAAGTCAGATGTAAAAAACATGCTTTTATGAAATTAGAAATATTCAATAAATTTTTTATGTTAAGCGTAGTATTTTGTTTCAAGAAGAAGTATATCAGGGTAAATTAATAAAGTACTCGTATTCAACCAGCTGATTGTTTTTTTTAAAGCATTCACAAGTAGTGACAAGTTTTTTTTATTAACTTGTCTGCATACGTCAAAATATTTATTTTTTATTTTTTGCAGTTTCAGTTGATTGAAGTTGAAGTTATTCAAAAATGATCAATATTAAAGAACAAAAAAATTGAGTGACATCTACAGGCATATATGTAAGAACAGAATTGTGTTTGTTGCCGGAATGCATATACCCTATGAATATGCCTTGAAGAATACTGTACAAGAATTTGACATATAAAACCAATATTTGAATCAAGCAAACACAAAAATGTATTAACTCTTGCTTTGAGTTTTGTACGAAATAATTATTGTTCATATTATTTTACACGATATAAAATGATGCTTGAAGTTTGATAGCAGCATTTCATATGTTTTAATGTTATAAACCGAGTACTAATTAGGCAGCATTATTCCATAAGTATTTCACACGTTTTTTTTTTTTTTTTTGTATATTGAGTTTGACAACAGTTCTCATGATATATTGAACAGAATACCAGGCTTTAGTAAAAACTAACAGAAAAAGTACAATTTAAAAACGGTATCAATTTTTATTATTTTTATTTAAACTGATTTTTATGCTCGAAAAAACAAATAACATTTAGCACATTTTTATTTCATTTCCCTGTTAGCATGGTTTTTTGCACAATTTACTTTTAATATTTATCATATAGATTATTTTGCTTTTAACACAATAACAACCAACCCAACTGCACAATTATTTTATCGTCAACATCAAAATTTGCTTTTTCTTAAGAAATTCAAAAAAATTATTTTAATTTAATTAAGTTTCCTTTTGAGCGTTCTCAATAAACACTGAAGCGTTTTATTGTTATTATTTTTTATTTATTACATAATAAGGCTCTTTGAAATTATTCATTTAAAAAAGCAATAGTCATTTGAAAAATATGTTCACACATACATATTAATAGCACTTTGAAATAAAAATAAAATACAAACGTTTTTAATTTATGTATTTAATTTGACATTCAATTGTCACTAAAGTGCATAATAAATGTGCTGAGATATTACATATAATTTTTTTTTTTGAATTTTTATTTATTTCTGGGTATATATTGAGATATTTGTTTTGAAAACAAAAGCTGCATTTTTATCAAGAAGGAAATTATTTTGAAAAAAATAATTTTTAAATATTTTTTATGGCGATTAGGGCTTTAGGAAAATAATTATAATTAAAAAAATTTAATTAAATTAAATTATAACTAAAATCATTATAGAGGGTCCGCCAAATAACTTTATTTTTTTTTTTTTTTTGAAAATGCTATAAAAAAAGTGTAGCTTCGGATGTGTTGCCAATATCCTTCTCTTCAATTTTTGTGAACGAAAATTCGTTTAACATGTCCCGATAACGATCGCCATTGACTACGGCCACTCCTTGCCCATTATGCCTCTGGGCCAAAATCCGCACCAAACAGTGACTCGTTTTGGGTATATCGGCTTTTCAAAGTTTGCGTGCGGGTTTTCTGTGCCCCAAATGCTACAATTTTGCTTGTTTACATACCCGCCGAGATCAAAATGAGCTTCATCTGAAAAGATGATTTTTTTTTTGCAAGATCGGCCAAAGTAATGTCGTGACATGAGCTAAATGTTACGATTCACGAAATAAGCACTAGTTGAAAAAACAAAAACGTTGATGGCGGACCCTTTGTTTTTAATTGAAAAATAAGGCATTAAAAAGAAATTTAAAAAATATGAAGAGTATTTCCAAAATACTATAAAAGTGCGAGTTTTGAAAAAGTTTTGCAACAAATGTTTTATAATATGGACGAGGCCTAAAACGCATTTTAAATTACATAAAACCTTTACTTCTAATAAGATTGTTAAATAAATGTGTTTGCAAAAAAAAATTGTTTTAAATTTCGATAGCAGCGTATAAACTTTGATATTTAGAATTCAAAATTATATTTTTTTAAAATTTTTTTATGTCTGTCTGTCTTTCTGTCTGCCTACCTAAACTCAAATTGGCTCAAAAACTTCTCGATGATTTTGATAAAAATTAATTTTAAGGGGACTTTGTCTCTAGGTTAACATATAGAATACTTTTTATGGCGATATAATATCTCATTTCTAACAAAAAGTAAACAAGCAGAGTGCTATATTCAGCCGTGGCGAATCTTATGTACCCTTCACAACGTGCAGTCATGCAAAACCAAAAGTTTGTACCACCATTCATCTCATATGAACATATAAAAAACATACATATGTAAAAACATACCATTGTAAAATTATAAATTTACTTATGCATGTTAAAAAAAAATAATAAAAAAATATTTTAAAAAGTAAAAAAAAAATATAAAAAAATATATAAAAAAAAATTTAAAAAAAAATAAAAAAGTAATAAAAATATAAATAATAAATATAAAATAAAAAATATTAAAACAAAAATTAAAAAAAAAATTAAAAAAAAATTAAATAAAATTTTTTTAAAAAAATAATAAAAATATATATAATATATAAAATAAAAAATAAATAAAAACAAGTAAGAGCGCTATTTTTGGCCGTGCCGAATCTTATATACCCTTCACAACGTGTAGTCATGCAATAACAGTAGTTTGTATCACCATTCATCTCATATTAAATACGTACATACATATATAAAAACATCCCATTGTAAAATTATAAATTTACGTAAGTATGTATGTATGTAAAAAAAAAAAAATTTTTTTTAAAAATTAAAAAAAAATAATTAATATAAATAATAAATATAAAACAAAAAAAAAAAATAATTTGAAAACAAAAAAAAAAAATAATAAAAATATAAATAATATATAAAATAAAAAATAAAAAAAAAAAAATTTGTAAAAAAATATAAAAAACAAAATTTTTTGGCTCAGCTGGGATTCGATGCCATGTTTACTCTAACCAGTATGCATGTTTGTATGTATGTATGTTGTTGTTGTAATGTTGTTTTTGTGAAAAAAAAATCGAAGTGGTCGTGGTTTCTTGCTCATATCTCAGTTGTTTATGTACCGATGTTTCTGATTTTCAATTTTAGTACCTCACCCGGGTCCAGGCGATGTCGGGGACCTTCAAGAAGTTGATTTCAACGTACACACGGACAGAGCTTAATCGACTCCCCTATTCATAAGCTTTCAGAAAATATACACTTTATGGGGTCAGAAATGAAAATTGTAGAAATTTCACACGGAATGACAAAGCTATATATACCCTTACTGTGTGAAGGGTATAAAAACATTTCAAATAGTAATATATTGGTCCAAATGTCCAAGCGTATGTAACGACATATAGAGGAGTATACACAAAATTGCACTAACAGTTACAAACTATTAATTTGCACCAACAACGATATCAAAATTGATCTTGAAATAAAAACAAGAAAAATATTTTTTTAAGATTCAAATTTAGGCTATAATTTCAATGTGATAATGAAAGAATATATGGGAAATGTTAGTTACACGATACTAGCTGAGTGGCAAACATTAAACTTGTGGTAATGATGTGCAAGAAGAATACAGGAAGAACAAATGTTAGTACGTTTCGTACGAACTCAATTATATATGAAAGACATGAAATCAATTAAAACAAATAATTCCATTTTTAAATTTTCAATGAAATACTGAGTGAAACAGTTGATATTTACACACAACATTTGAAGTTCTGATAAAAGGAGTATTGATTGTTGAACCGTAGCTGGTTTCGAAAATATACATTCCACTCGGCTAGTATTGGATAACTAACGTTTTCTAGATAATCTTTCATTATTCCATGGAACATACAGGCTTAATTTTAATTTTAATTAAAAATAATATGAAAAAAAACATCAAGTATAATATTAAAAATTCTAGAAAAATTATATTTTCAAGCCAGCAACGCCGACCGGGTTAAACTATTTTTTTAATAACTATTTTGCTAATTAGTAAATCAACTTTGTCAACATTATTGCACACACTTATGTACGTAATTATTTTATTTGTCCTGAACATAACATGTCATAATTGTAAAACTATATGACAGGTAATAAATTTTATATGAAATCATAACAACATGCAACAAGAAGTATGCACTCATATTCAACAAAACAAAACAAAAAAGGAAGGCAATCAACAAAAAACTACTTAAATATTTAAAATGTATGAAAACTACAACGTTTTTACAATGTGCTGATTGTCATGTTTTATGGTCTAGCTGCATTGAGAATATAAAAGTCTTTGAAATTGCATTAAAAATAAATGAAAAATAAATAAATTTTAAAATGCAAAACATACATCAGGCTAACACATTCATGATATAAAAAAAACCAAAAATTTTTATTTAAATTTAAATTTAATTTTTCCTATTCTTTTTGTAAACGAAATTAGCGAAAAAAACACTAAACAATAATTGTTTTTAAAATGTTGCAAATTATAAACTAATGCTTAGGTTATGGCAATTAGAAAAAAATATTCTCAAAATTGTTTGTATTACATTATATTTGTATTAAATGTATACAACATTTTATTTTGGTTGCAAGTACCTGCAAGTACCTGCTGGTAATCGCTCTAAGGCCTATTAACATAATATTCAGTTAAATAAATTTAACGTAAAAGTTTACTAACTTTCAGTAAGCTTAAACTGAAGTTTCAACTATAAATTAAAAATAGGCAAGAGTTAGTTAACTTGTAGTTATCAATTATTATGAATGAATTTCAAAAGAAGAAGAAATGTATACATAAATATAAATTCTTAATATGCACCCATCTGCTAATAAATTTATTAAAAATTGAATGTATTTTGAAATAATTTTTGCTATAAATTTAACAATTCTCTTAGATAAACGATATCTCATGAAAAACTCTGCATCAGGTAAATTAAAATGATCCATTGGACTTCTGTGGTTATATTTTCTTTTCATTTCATAAAAAATATTTACTTTATATAAATTCTATAAATGTGTAAATCTTTTTAATCGTAGAGGCATCTTTCAATTGTTTAAAAAGAGCAAACAAATAATATATTTATATTCAAACATCAAATATTTTCTTCCAGTAAAGAACTTAAACGCCAAATAGTACTCGGTTAAATTTAACTAAAATTTGGCAAGATAATCTAAAAGTTATAAGATAACTGAACTTTGTGTTAATGGTTTTGGCTAACCAAGGTTTAAGTTTTGAGTTTAGTGTTAACTGTAGGTTAATTTTTTTTATTGTTAACGGCCCTAAAGGCCATTATTACAACTTACCGACAAAGTTTATGGTTATAAAAGGTAACGTTTGTTAACGTAAGCAATAAACTGACTATTAAGTATTTTTCGTTATTACAACCTTCCTGTAAAAAAATTTTATTTTTTAATGTGGCAGCACCAAATTAAATACTCACTATTTTTAACAAATTAATTAGTTCTTAAAAAATAAAGTGGCAACGACAAACGAATAGTAAACAATTCCTTCGTACCGTAGAAAATTTCGTAACAATACTTTTAAAAGCCTTACATTAAAAGTTAAAGGTAGAGTGATCTTTCCTTTAACATATCGGACACCTTAAGGTTAAAGTGAAGTTGTAATAACTAGTTATCTGTCCGATAGCATCCTAACTTT
The DNA here is from genome assembly GCA_941918925.1 of Phyto melanocephala. NCBI lineage: Eukaryota > Metazoa > Arthropoda > Insecta > Diptera > Rhinophoridae > Phyto > Phyto melanocephala. Next base: position 82,921,941 of record OW799235.1, on the reverse strand, counting down.
AGTTATCGGTATGTTATAATAATGACCCTAAGATATTTAACATTTTTCCTTAAGCAGCTAATACACAGTATGTTTTTTACATCAGACTTGTAAAATGCCTCACTGCCAAAGTCGTGTATTAGCATTAAAACATTGCTTTACATTACAATTAGATTTGTTCTGACAAGCCACCTGACATCAGCTGTCAACAGAAATCTCTGATGCCAGAAAACGCCATGTATTAGCTGCTTTATGTGTACAGAATCTACAAATCCACAAGATTGAAAAAGTCAACACCTCTGTAGCTGTTTTTTTTTTTCTTTTGTGTTTAAGTGTCTTTCTTAGAACATACAACGCATACAGTTGTTTAGACCACAACCCTTCATGTGTTTCGTATCTTTTTTAAAAATACAGTTTTAGTTGATTTATTTTGTGAACGAGATATTCTGTTGCAGCGATTGTATTTTGCGTTGCTAAACGTTAAAAGAGTATTAAATATCATATGAATATAAAATCAAGCATGGAAAAATTATTACTTCTGCGGACCAACAAAAAAATGTTAAATTTTTTTGGAAAAAAATAATTTTGGTTATAAAAAAAAAATAAATTTGTTTGAAACTAACTGAGATATAAGCACAAAAATATTACTGCCTTATATTTACAAGCGAAAATTGACGTTTTAGTTTCCAGACAAGCGGTTATCACACAAAATCAAATAAAATACATTATAAAAACATGTTAAATAAATATATATGATATCCGCACCACAAAATGGCGTACAATATGTTTATATATGGGTCAAATCCAGTATTTAAAAATAAATTCTCTGCAACCTCCACAATATTGATATGAAATGAAAGATATTGCCTAGAAAAATAAATCTATATATATAAAAGTGAAACTCTGTGTGTGTGTGTGTCTGTTAGCTATAGACTCCGAAACTGTAAAACCGATCGGACTCAAACTTTGGCAAGTTGTTGTACACATACCAGGGAGTGTTTATGGGTGGAAAAAAGTGGGCGGGTCCACGCCCATAAAAATTAGTTATCAGTTTAAGCTACTTGCACTTGACCGATTTTTCTGAAACTTTGCACACATATCGAGCTGTCATGACTTAATAATTTTGTGATAAGAAAAAAGGGCGGGGCCACGCCCCTAAAAAAGTTTTAATTTTGAGGTACTTGCACTGGACCGAGTTTTCTGAAACTTTGCACACATATTGAGCTGCCATGACTATACAATTTCGTGTTTAGAAAAGTGGGCAATTCCACCCCCATAAGTTAAAATTTTTAGCTTCTTGCACATGATATTCAATTAAAATTCAGAATGCATTTTTATTCATTAAGGGGCGTAGCAACGCGCGCCGGGCTTGGCTAGTATGGAATAATTGTTAACTTTTTAGTAATGGTGATAAGTGGTAAGAATAGGAAGCAGTAAGGGCATTCAATTATATTTATTGTTAAAGAGGTGATTTAAAAAAAAAAAAAATAATATACCAAACCATTTTAAAAATTTAAAAAGTCTAGTGTAATGTCAAAATTATAACCTTTTTTATGGGCGGGGCCCTGCCCACTTTTCTAATCACGAAATTGTATAATTATGAGAGTTCAATATGTGTGCAAAGTTTCAGATAAATCGATTTAGTGCAAGTAGCTAAAAATTATCATTTATTTTTAATGGGCGTAGCCCCGCCCACTTTTTAACATCCATAAACACTCCCTGGAATGTGCAACAATTTGCCAAAGTTTGAGTTCGATCGGCTTTACGGTTTCGGAGTCTATAGCTAACACATACAGACAGACAGAGTTTCACATTTATATATCTGTGGCTTGGAGCTAAAAGGGCCAATGTCAAAATATTTATTTTTGAGAAAATTGGAATTGAACTTTAACTTTTATATATGCTTTCATAGTGACATTGGCCAGCATTTTAATTATGAAGCTGTTCTGGGTTAAGTATGACTTTAGCTGTTTTACTACAATGAAATAGAGCAAGAAAACAAATCTAATGCAATGATTAACTCAAAAGAGCAAAAAAGTGACATTGGCTCTTTTAGCACCAAGCCACAGATATATAGATTTAAAGCATATCTTAAGGATGTCGAATAAATTTGTTTTTTTTGCTGTACTTTAAGTTTACTAGAAAGTAAGTTTAATTATTTCTTTGTTTTCAGAACACTTTGCAACAACACGACATAAATTTTAAGTGGGCACATTCTTAAAAATGATTTAATATTTATGGTGTCATAAATTTTAAAATATGATTTGCAAAACAAACAACATACTGCATAATAAATAAAGTAGAACAAAAATTACATAGTATTTTAATGATTGTAGGATTGCTGATATAAAAAAGTACTTTAAATTAAATAATTGTTTAAAGAAGATCTAAAATTAAATGTAATTTATAGATGTTTTATTCTTTGTCTCCTTTTTTATATTTCGCTTGCCAAGTGAGTCATTGAAAAATTGTATTTAATTCCATGGAAAAGTCATAAACTTGTCACTATTTGTCTAAGTGCAGGAAGAAGAAGGAGAAGCGAACAAAAAACTAAAACAATCGATATTTAAGGAAAATTTAGTTGAAATAGAAAATGGCAAACATTAGCTGACAAAGTAGTGAAATTGCTTTAGAAAAAGGATTTAAAAATAATTCCATCAAGATTTTTTAAATTAAATGTCCCTTTTTCTAGTCAATAACAGGTAATTTTATTTTAAAATTTTCCAGTTACGAAATCATAAAATGTTTTATTCGATGTCATACCAAAATGTTTGCTGGGTCTTTTCTACCTAATCTACTTGTTAACATTTAATATGATTTATTTGCTCAATTATGACATTAGAAAAATCTTAGTTTGACATATGAAAATTACAATGAATTTTACAATTCATTTAAATATTCTTTTCAAAACAAAATAAAATAAAAAATATAAGCACTTTTTTCATCTGTGTTTGTGCAAAAAAAGAAACTTTTTTGTTTTGCAAAATTTTCAAGAAAATTTTTTATGCACATTATTGTCATGTTGCCAAAAATCCCAATAGGAAATCTCATGTTACTGAAAGAAATTTCATTTAGAAAAAAAAAAAAAAAAATGTTTTTATGCTCAAGTTAATTTGGTGTAATTGAAAAATATAGAAAAAAAAGTTTTATTAGAAAAAAATCTGTTTAAATGTAAAAAATTGCACAATTTAAATTTAAAAAAAAAATTAAAAAATATAAAAAATAAAATTTGTAAATACTTACAATCTAAAGTGCATTTTTTTAATTTCATTATTCAATTATTTTTAGAATATAAGAAACTATTAAAATACATTTTTTTTTATCGATTTTTAAGTTGAATATTTAAAAAATATATGTGAGCTATGGGAATAAAAGAATTAATAAAATTGTTTCTATGAACAAAGAATTTATTTACTATTTGGGGGTTGCGGGTTCGATTCCCGCCAGAGACTCTGGAGTGGTCTGATTCTCTTTCTTTTCTATTCTCTTTCTATTCTAAATATTCTATTCATATGGAGCGCACAACATGCGAATTGGGCATAAGTGTATACCTGTCGTGGATTTGGGCTTTTAGTGCCCCTCCTTTTCAACCTAACCTAATCTACTATTCAAATAGTAACCGACATTATAAACAGGAATCCGTATGCACTTCGTTTTCAATCCTTTAAATATGGAATAACTTTTTTGCAACCTGATAAGGCTCTATTTATCTTCTTTTGAGTGTCTTTTCAATTCTACAGTAATAGTTAAGCTTTTTTCTTTATTACGCTTGGGTAAGTATGATGAAAATCCTCCAACTAGTCTAGGTACTCGCAAAATTGATGCAACGATGTAAAAAGTTGGTGGTATTTCATTTACACCAAAATTAGTCATATTAATCTCTTTTTGATGATTTAAGCTTTATACTCTTTCCGACTTACTGACATCAAATTTTTTGTCTTCATACCGTTGTGACGTAGTTTGTCAAATCTGTTGTTTATTACTGATGTCAAATCATCGCTAGTTCAGATAACACAAGTTTAAAAAAGGAGAAGAAAAAATGGTGAAGGGTAAACTGATTTCGCCTTTGTAACTTTACAATAGCGCAGAGAGTGAGAAACGGCAAAGATAGGCTTTCAGCTCATTTCTCTTAAAAGCTGAGGGAAAAAGTTCAAGCTGTTTCAAACTTCCCGAATGCCGCCTACCTTGGTTCTCAACTGTTATGTTTATTGCAGTGGCGCCATCTGATGTGGTATTTGCGGTTAAACTAAATTTTTTATTATTTTACTTCCTCAAATTTATTTGTAATCACTTACTTACTATGTGTATAATAAACTTAACAAATAAATTTCTCTAAAGAAAAATTTCTCTAAATAGAACAGATAATAGCACCATATTCAGCTGTGTACAATTTTTGATACCAACCACCAATTTGATGTACTTCTATAGCACAGAATTTATTATTTTTTTAATAACTATAAGAAGTATAGAATACTCTCTTTATATTACTTTTAGATGTATAACTTTCTTTGTTTAAATCCAATTTGCTATTAATTTATTTTCTTACATTTAGTCTCAAACTAAAGCTGAAGTATTTTTAACAATAGGAGTAGTAGAACTTATTTCTACCACAAAATTTGAAAATTAGTCGTTAAATTAAGCAAGTCAAAGAGTTGTCATACAGCTTATGATTCTCTAGCCCAGATTTTCTTTTAATATACGGACGGATATACGACCAACAGATTGACCAACATAGCTAGATTGTCCTAAAATAAACCCATGATTAAAAAAATTTATTTATATACATTATGAGTCTGAAATAATGTTTTTTTTCAATTTCAAACGAAATAACAATTAGGTTTTTTTTTTCTTTTTTTTGGTGATGAATATAAAAATTATCGAATATATTTTTATTTATTTTCTGTAAACTATTAAAAAAAATTTAAAGGTTGTTTTTGCAAAGGACATTTTTTTTAATAATTATCTTTAATAACAAAATGTGGCAAACACTTTTTGTAAAACAAAAAATTTTGAAATTATTTATTAAAAATGGTTAACAAAGCTTATAATTTTTTTTGTTTCCTCCAAACAATATATTGACATAAAAATGGTTTTTTTTTTTGTATTAAACATTCAGGATACAGAACTTGTAAAAAAATATAAAAAACTACAGCCATATACATATTAAAAATAAACAATTTTCAAAATATATAGATTATAAAAATTTCCCTAAATGGAATTTTTTTAAAAAGTTTTTTTACTTGGGAAATTATGCCCACATCTGAAATATATAATAATTCATGTTTTGCAAGTTACTTAAAAACAAACATAAATAAGTCATGCACTCATGGTGTAATTACATAAGGTGATAGCGTAAAGGAGAGCAATTTTTGTCTCTCTTTTTTTATGTATGGAGTTTGACAATCTCCGGAGTTGAAATCATTTTTTAAATATGCAGTTTGACATACTCCAGAACGCAAAAAAAAAATAATAATCAGCTGGGCTGGCACCGCCACCTTGTATAATTACACCATGCATGCACTTATATAAAATAAACAAATAAATTTCCATTAATGAAAAAAAGCAAAATTCACTAAAAAATCCTGTAGACTATCCTGTCATCCTTCTTTCTTTATGGCATGATTTTTATATAAAGGGTGATTTTTTAGCTATCAAACATCTTCAGTTTGGTCTATAATTTAACCATGAACGAACAACGCTTGCAAATTATTGAATTTTATTATCAAAATGCATGCTCTGTTAAGAAAGTTCATCGCGCGCTTCTTATCGAAAAATTGTGTTCAGCGACGAAGCTCATTTTTGGCTCAATGGGTACGTTAATAAGCAGAATTGTCGATTTTGGAGTAAAGATCAGCCAGAAGCATTGCGAGAGCTACCAATGCATCCAGAAAAAGTCACAGATTCGTGCGGTTTATGGGCTGGTGGCATCATTGGACCGTACTTCTTCAAAGATGATGCGAATCGTAACGTAACTGTGAATGGCTAGCGCTACCGTGAGATGATATCAAATTTTTTTTGCCCAAAATGCAAGAGCTTGACTTGCATGACATGTGGTTTCAACAAGACGGTGCCACATGCCACACAGCACGCTTAACAATGGACTTATTGAGAGGCGAGTTCGGCGAACATTTTAATTCACGTTCGGGACCGGTAAATTAGCCGCCTAGATCGTGCCTTTAGACTATTTTTTGTAGGGCTATGTTAAAGGTTATGTCTATACACACATGCCCGCTTCAATTGACGCATTGGAAGACAACATTGAAGCATTTATTCATGAGATACCGGCCGAAATGTTGGAAAGATTATGCCAAAATTTAACTAAGCGGATGGACCATTTGAGGCGCAATCACGGTCAACATTTGCATGAAATAATCTTCAAACATTAAATTATATGGACCGTACTATCGCTTCAAATAAAGATTTAATGCATTATTCTGAATTGTACACGCAAAAAAAAAAATATGGTTGTAGTAACCATAATCGAAGAGCAACATACTATGATTTAATCGTATGATTATGGTTAAAAATAATAATGGTTACCAGTTATCATTATTATGTTTAATTTAAGTATCATTCAATAATCATATATATGACTACAATTGAAGTCGACAATCTTTGCTTTTTTACGGCAAATTATTGTCTTTTGCTGTAACATACACATATTGATTGTACTTACCAATTTAATTGCAATTTTTATACCAATATTTTTTTACATTTTCTCGTTTATTTTTAAATTTTCTTAAATTTTTCAAAATTTTTGTTCCTTTTTTTGACATCTCAAACTTTTAAAATAATAAAAATTAATTCAGCAAGAAGAAGAACAGTTGAAATCAAATTATTATTAAATAAAAATCATAGCTTGATTATTTTGTAATCATACTGTTGTCTCACTTTTTATTTAATGATTATTTTTAGTTTTTAATGATTTTGAATATAATGTTATTTTTGTCGTCATAAATTTTTTAAATCATAATAGGTATTTTTAAATGATAACCATTTTGAAATTTTTACGAAAAGTTATCATTAAATGATACAATTCAAACAAATGCTTGATAGTCGTGACAAAATATATGATGAAATGAAACAAAAATAACTATTACTTGTTTTCGACAACCAAATATTGTTATAGAAACTATAATATGACCGTCGTGATCATGCCGTAACCATGGTTTTTCTTTGCGTGTATGTGTGTGTTTTTTTTTAACTTTCCTATAGCTCTTAAAAAATCACGCTTTAGAATGTCTCACTGTCGTAGATGTCTCTTTTGCTATTAATAAGCAGCCTATTCGTACTTTTACTTAAGCTCTACTCAAAAAGGTAGCAGCAAGTAAGGAAGAAATATAAACAAATTATTAATTGTATAAATGTTGAACGGCTGAATAATAAACAGTGTAGGAGACATTATTTGATGAACAGTCAAAGGCAAGAAATTTTAGCATTTCCAGGCACACAATACGTTTAGCAAATGAAGTTAGCACTATTTTACTGTTATGCTTGAAAAGCAAAACGTATTGCTGCTTCACGTAAATACGTTAGACTACTTTTACCTTTAAAAACGTATGCGTTGTAATGTTTTGCTTTGCGTAGCCTAATATTTTTGTACTTATGTACATATTTTTAATACCTGTTGATTATATAAAACAAGTGTTTTTCATACACAAACATACACACATATATGCAGTACATATACATATGTACATATGCTTTTGTTTTTATTTTTAACCTTGAAATTTCGTTTATTAACATTATTTTCGCTGATATTGTCTTTCAGCCTTTAATGTGTTTTTTTCGTTTTTATTTAGAAACAAAAAGTGTGTTATTAATAGTGAGTTAAAACACACAATATAAAACCTTTTTAATCAATGTTGTTTTTTTTTTCGCTATTGTGTAAATAAATGTTTTGTTTTTGTTTTAAAAACAAAAAAACTTTCGTGTAAATAAGTCAAACAGTCGATATGTTTCTCTTAAATAAAAAGTATGTACTTCATGTTTTTGTTGTATGTATTATTTGTTTTTCTTTGTTTTGTTTTCATTATTGTTTTCGATTATTCGGTTAAATATTATTTGTATGAGTAATTGTTTAAAAGTGGTGAATGCACACAGTGACCTTGAATTTGTATAAACTCATACAAAATAAAGAAAAACACCAATACTTAAATATTCATAAATGTTTTTGTGGTTCATTGATATCCACAATATAAACAGCAAAAACTTAAACAACAACAACAGCAAATAATTATAAATGTATACTGTTAAAATATGATTAACCCTTAAAGTTAGGTAGCAAATTAAAGTGTTAAATGTTAATTTTGTAATTTATGAAATTTTTTATATTAAATTATTTTATAGACAAATTCTGAAAACTTTATTATAAAAAGTAATTTTCTATAGGTAATTTTCTTCAAATATGTATATGTAGTTTAAATTGAAAATTTTCTAATAGGTATAAAAAAAAATTGTGAAAATATTGTTTAAACGTGGACTTGAAAAAGTAACAAAATACCTGGTAGTAGGCTTTCTATCGTTATACATATTATTTTTTTTTTATGTAAAAATTTCATGAATATCATTATGTAACGTGACTTGAAAGTGTTTCTCATATCTGATGTATTTTATCAGAATCACGGGATCAGATATGTTTAATTTTCAATAATGTGGGGGTAATTTCATCTCAAACTATAAATTTAAAAAAAAAAACCAAATATCAAGACACTTTGCCATCGAATCGAATATATAATAAAAACTCGTATCTAGATGATGCTACACAAAGAGGTAGTGAGTGAAATATTGATCAAATAATATTCTGTGGTTTTCATGGGCAACCGCGTATGTCCGTTTTTGACGATTTTTATTTATTAATGCAATATTGCTTGATTTTAAACGATCCTTACTTGGTTGTTAAAATTTCTAAAATAAGAAGTACCCATTCCGATATTTTTAATGGAATAACAACGTAACTTCTATATTTATTTAAAAAGCGTTCAGCACTAACGCAGTATGTTGACTTACGTTTGCTTAATGACAAATTATTTTATTTTTTTTTTTAAAACACACAACCACATACATTGTTATTTTTGAACACATTTGAAAATGATATTGATTATTTTTTAGTTTACTATAACTTATAATTACTTTCATACAACTTAAGTTGACATACGCTGTTTTATCTGCACACACTTTTAGTCTTCGTACCACTTTGTTTATTTTGGTATTCGCTATGATGTAATTTTTAAATACAGTAAACTCGCAGAAACGTGAACTAATTTTTACCAAGGGTGTTCACGTTTTCGATTTTGTTCACGTTTTAGATTGCATTTTTTCTATAACATATTTTAGTCTCTGTTATCTTTTATTTAATTTAAAATAAAGTATAAACGTTATTTTCACGTATGAAACATGTTTTGATTCAACATTTTGTTAGCTTCTGCCATATTTTAATGTACTACATAGCTACTATGGTTTGCAAAAGGGTTTTTAAGATACTTATTTCTCAATTATTTATTGAATTCATCCAAAACAAAGGTTTAGCGTGGATATTTTTTCCTTAATTTGATTGTGCAACTTAATAGCTTTGCTTTAATCATAATGCCGCTAACCGGTAGGTTTTTATTTCAAAGTTGGGTAAACCATTTGTACAGAGATTTTTCCATTTTTTGAAGCTCCGAAGTATGCAGTGTATTCCCCTTTCCAGGACCCGAAAATGTATTATTAACGCATTTCGAAATTGCATCTTTATTGTTTCTTATTGAACAAATCGTCGATTTGGCAACATTATACTTTTTCGACAAACCAGTTACCGAAGAACCTTTGCGTAAAAGATCTAAAATATCTGACTTTTCTTGAAGATTTAACACTTTTGGTTTTTTTATTAGACATATTTTCAATAAAAATATTTTAAGAGATCACTTGTTTATAACGTTATAGAGCCTTCAGCCTTTGTTCACCTTTTAGAGTAGTCAATGTAATACAAAAAATGTTCATGTTTTTGGGAAGTTCATGTTACTGGATGTTCACGTTTCTGCGAGTTCACTGTAATGATATTTGTCTAAACTTTTTAAAAGAAAATTGTAAGATCTTTATTTACATGAATGGTAAAAAAAGTTTAAAAAATTCAATACCTAACCCGTAGTTTTATATAAAACGCTTGTATGGCTCTCCCAAAAATTTGATTTTAAGACATACGTGGCTGCCCATGAAATACTACATAAAATAGAACAAAAAATTTTTTATTATTGAAAAGACCGTAAGCTTAGAAAAAACTATAACAAATTATTACATAAAACAATTTAAGTTAAAAAATGTTAGTCATGTTTTAGAGTTTTTTGACTTTATTCCCGTTTTGGAGTTGCCAATGCAAAACAACAAATGTTTACGTGTCCGAGGCGTTCATGTTTCCGGGATTTTACGATTTCTCTAGTGCGCAGTATATTGTTTAGAAAAAACTGGCAGAAGCAACAAAATCTTTGCCAAAGTTAAGTGAATAGTAAAAGGTGTCAAGTATAATTTTTATTTTAATAAAAAAAAATTTTTTTAAATATTTTTATTTCCGTTGTTTTTGAAAATTAAAAATTATGTCAGTCAAGTGACCTCCCTACTGGCTCCGCAGGCTCCCAATCTTTTACCAAAATTCTAAATCATGTTTTTCAATAAACTGTTGTCAATGATTGATATATTGTTTCGAACTTTTCTTTAAAAAAAAACCATTGTTTCTCTTGATGTGTGGCGAGTGACAACGTTCTGTTAAAACAACATATTCTCTACGTTTAAATCATAAATTTTCCGCCACAAACAGCTTCAGATCATCACCTGTATCGATTTGTATTGACAATTGATACTTAAAGTTTGGACACCCTTTAGTACAAGTAAATGTAATGTTAAAGGTACCTTTTACTACATCAAGAGATACTTTTTGAAGACATAAAATTAGGCAGTGATCTTACAATGGACACCTTAAAGCACTTTTCATTAAGCAGCTAATACACGATATGTTTTTTACATCTGACTTTTAAAATTCCCCACTGTTAAAGATGTTTCTGTTGTGTGTTAGCATTAAAAAATTATTTCTGTAAAACACATGTCCTAAGTCATCTGACAACATTTCAATTCGAGCGTACTCTAATTTGTTCTGACACGCCAGCCGACATCAGCTGTTGGCAGAAATATCTGATGCCAGGAAACAGGCAGCGGCGGTTAAGTGCTAAATAACAATAACATGTGGATACAAATTTACCAATTCAGTTGTATAAAACATGCCGTGTATAAGCTGTTTTAATAACAACGATAGTTCTTGCATTTTTAAAACCATTTAAAGTCATTTAAGGTACTACAGAAGTTTTTGGCAATGGTATGCTATAATGGTATAAGAACCAGATGCTTCTATTTCATGTTTTGTTTAACAAATCATTTTTACTTTTTAAGTAAATTTATGTTAAAATTTGGTTTTTTTTTATTAAATAAGCTTTTTTAAAATTTTCCTTGTAGATTAAAATATGTATGGGTGTACTTCACACTTTTTTTAAATTTATTTTGCAATATTTTTAATGAGTTGATAACAATCTTTAAAAGGAGCTGTTTAGTAATTTAATATACTTTTTTATGGTTTCTGTTATGCTAAACAGACATAGTGATGGGGAACATATAAATATTTTAATATTATATTTACAACAAACGAAACGCAGGCAGGTCACAAAACCAAGGTTTTAAATTCAGTCGTAAAAACTTACCAAAAAAAAAAAATATATATATATAAACGAAATTAAATTTATAACTACATTTAGCCATTGTTGGTCTGCTGCTTGCGGTACATGAACATTTTTATTTCTTCCTCTCATTTATTTTATGTTTCTTTTTTATTTGCTAAAGATCCAAATAATGGAAACAAATACCCATTGAAATAAAATAACGTATCGAATATATAGGAGTGCGTTTGAGTGTATGAGTATGTACACAAAGTAGACAACCACATCGATTCAACATTTGCTGGCTGACCTTGACTTCTTTTTAAGTACTTTTGTTGTCTTTCTTTACAGTTTGGTTAGTACATTTTATTTGAATTTACCATGTGTCACCATGTGTCACCATGATGTTGGTATTGGTGTGATAATATTTTAGTCTTTGTGGCAAAAATATATGAAAACAAAGTTTTGCTTAATTGTTAATATTGGCGCTGAAAGTGTGAGAAAATATATAAAAAAAGTATTTATTTCCTTCTTTAAACAACGCATTAATTTGATATTAATTAAAAGTATTTTGTTTTGCATAACAATACCATTTAAAGAATGCCATATAAAACCACAATATTGTTTAAAGCGGTTTTGTATAACTGTTATACTATGCTAATGTTTACATAGGTGGTATTTATTTTTTAATTATCTATCACGCATTTAATGTCACGGTTATTATAAATGATTACGCTAAGGAATTTAGAATTCAAGAAAACAAAATACAAATCAATATTGTTTATTTTGTTCTTACGTATCAATGAACTAAGCCTATTTACAGGTAAATTCCTTTAATTACGAAGAGACTTATTTTTGTTTAACTGTTTTTAGTTCATTCAAGCGTAAATGTTAAAACTATAACGGCATTAAAATACAATGTATTTGACTATTTTACTGTTGTTGTTCTTGTAGACTTTAATTGTTTTAAGCAAATTCTTTTTAATATTGTATCTAGTGACGTTTTAATTAAAATACTAAATAGCCAACTACTAATTTCGTTTTATTATCGATTTTCTGATTTTATTGTTGTCCAAAAACATTTACGCCGCATTTGTAATAAATTCTTATGTTTACAAAAGTTTTGACAAACAAAGTTTTAAAAAATTATTAAAGAGTTTCGTTAGGAACTAACTTAAATGTACATTATTAATATGTTTTTTAAACGTTTGCTGGAAAGTAAATTTAGAAACATATTAAGTATAAAAATCTGACTGGCTGAGAAATTCGCTTAATGGGTCTATTATAACAGCAGTAAATATTAGCTAACATTTGCAGACATTGAGAATTTTGAGAAGATTTAATTAGATTCGTAGTTTATTTTCATTTGTGTGTTATTGTTTTTTTTTTTTTTTGTTGTGATTCATAATTAACTGTGGGAATTAAAGAAACCGAATAAGCTATCAAGGCAGCACAAAAAAGCTTACCCAAAGCACACACATTTTATAATATTTAATTTTTATTTTATTGGGACTCTTAGATGGATTTTCATTTAACCTCTTAACGACAAACTCTGAAATAATTCTAGAACACAAGCCACAAGAAAAACTTATTAAAATTTTCACAGTTAATTTTCTGTATCAATTCATTAACAACCTTTAGCTGGAAGATTTTAAAGTTGTGCCACTATCATTTTTAGAATTTTGCTGTACCAAATTTTAACAACCCTATGCATCTCTTTAATATTTTTTAAAATTTTTTGATGCATAGAAGTTAAAAAAAAACAAGACATATTCAATAAAATTTTTTAACATTTTTTAACATTTAAAAATAATTTGTGACATGTACCCTCCATCACTGCGCCTGCACTCAATTTCTGGTTAAATTTTCCATCATTTTTTTAAGCATACCCTCTCTTATTTCATTGCATCGAATGTTGACTACTAAATGATAAAATGTTCGTGTTTTATCAGCACAGACTAGAGGTTTAACGTACTGTTATTTAAAAAAGTGGCCCAGATCATAATCAGAATCATAACAAAGAGGTGGCCAATTTACATGTCCATTTCTTGAGTTAATTCGGTCACCAAAAGTTTGGCTCAACAATGTGATGGTTTTATGCGATATTTGGCATGTTGCGTGGTCTTGTTGGAAAAAAATTATTACAAGTTTTTTTTTATTTTTATTTTATTTTTTTGAATAAAACTTTTAAACTTTTTATAAATTTTATTGTTTAAAGGTCTACTGATGATCTGGCATAAGCACCAGTGAAATGCATATAGACCAGATTAAACACAACAACCAATAAAACTAAAATTTTGAAAATCATTGGGAGAATATCCTGAATAATTAGTAAATTTTTTTAAAAATTATAATTTTTTTTTTAATTATTTTAAAATAAATTTAACATGTAGATAACCTGTTTTTAAAAATTAAACTTGTTTTTTAAGATTCTTATAAGCCTGTTTAAGTTTTTATAAATTTTACAGATATAATTTGTTGTAGAATATTTTTGATAAATTAATAAAATTGTAATTTATTAAATATTTTATGAATAATTTTTGTTATTTTTCCTTTAAAGCGCATTTTTGCATAATTGCTATACTGGTGGTACGTATAAAATATTTTTTTTTGAATTTTTGTATCCTTTTTCATTGTTTGTTAAATGAAGACCAGCACGAAAAACTTTAGTATGAAATAAATAGAATAGAATTAAAGCAAGTACAAAAGGAAAGGAAAATGTAATTCTACGATAAATGGCATATCTCTTTTTCCACTAGATAAATTTTATATGCGTCCTATAAAAGACAGTTTATGTGAACATAAATATGTATAGAACAGAAAAATCTTAAAAATGAAAATTGCCATGTGTGCATAATAATTGTATCTTAACACATAAGTTTATTAAAAAGTACCCAAAGACAGTTAATCAAATAATAGCAAAATACTAGAAAAAAAAATAATAAATAAATCAAACATCACACACACACATTCATAAAATCTTTAAAACGAAAAAGGTATTATACTGTGCAAATATCTAAGCAAAATTCATACATACTATATACAGACATATAAAATAAAATTAACGTTTTTGCACAAACAAGCAGTAAACAACAATACAATAACAAGAGAAGAAAATAATTTGCAACAACTTAACATTTATAGTATAAGAAATGCCTGGCTATTATTATACCCTTCACCTGTGGTGCACAAGGGTATATATAGCTTTGTCATTCCGTTTGTAATTTCTACAATTTTCATTTCCGACCCCATAAAGTATATATTTTCTGAAAGCTTATGAATAGAGGAGTCGATTAAGCCCTGACCGTCTGTCCGTCTGCCCGTCTGTCCGTGTGTTGGTTGAAATCAACTTTTATAAGTTCCTCAGATCTGTATATGGTATCAATCTCTTGGAAATATCCAGGAATGAATCGCTATTGAAATTCAGCACAATCGCCCCATAACTTTCTGAGATATGAGCAAAAAACCACGACCACCTCGTTTTTTTTCACAATTACAACAACAACATACATACATACATGTGAAAAACATACCAAACAAACAAAAATTACAAAAAAAAAAATATTAAAAATAAGAAAAAATAATAAAAAAAAAACTACAAAAAAAAAATTAAAAAAAAATTTTAAAAAAAATTTAAAAAAAATTTAAAAAAATTTTTCTAAAAAAATTTTTTAAAAAAACTTAAAAAAAAATAATAAAATATAAATAATATATTAAATAAAATAAAATAAAATTTTTTTGGCTCAGCTGGGATTCGATGCCACATTTATTCTAACGTGTACGTATGTACGTATTTTATATGGGATGAATGGTGATACAAACAATTGTTATTGCATGACTACACGTTGTGAAGGGTATATAAGATTCGGCACGGCCGAATATAGCACTGTTACTTGTTATTATTATTATTATTATCTTATTTGTTTGAGTTTTTGCCTCTTTCTTTGTACAAGTGTGTATGCGTACGTGTGTTTAGGTCGATCACCTTATTTTTATTATTATTGCTCAGGCAAGTTTTCCGCCCTCTCTCATCATAAATTGTCTATACACATATTCTTGTTATTGTTATAGAGTGCATGTTTCTTTGTACTCGTGTGATAATAGAATATACTTACGTGTCTCAGACAAGAGCCTATTTACTTATTTATTTATTTATTTTATTTTAACGTTAAATTTTTTCTTTTGTTAAAATTTTTTTTATTCTTATTTATAGTATAAAGATAAAAAATTTATAAAAAATTCAAATTCAAATGAATTATACAATTGATATATTTGAGTTTTGCAAAAAGAAATATGTAGAAGCAGATTTGAAAAATCGCATAAAAGAAACAAATCAAAATTATCGTAAAAAGGACTAGTAACATTATTTGTTACGACATAGCCTTAAGTAAAAGGACCGCGTTTAGAAATCTTTTATCTAATGATTTATATATAAAAGAAACTTTCAGTCAAAAAACCAATTTTTATTTCTTCAACCAACTCAATGTATAACATTTTGCTACTTTTTATACACATTTCTCTTAAAAAGGCTATTTGTTTTATAAACAACTCACACAATATAATTTTACTTTTGAAATTAAGTATACGTGAGGCTGTTTTGTTTAGCTTATATAAATAACAAATTATCTTAAAAGCTTTTTTATTTCTTTAAGAAATAAATATTTGAAATTCTATACATCGAATTTTTTTTTTTTTTTTTTTTTTGTTAAAAATTGCAAACTTAGTATATAAATAACTGTTTTTAGACTATTTTTTGTTGTTGTTTTTTTGCTAGACTTTTTACAGTAAAGTGAAGAAAGTGTTAAAGAAATAGCAAGCACGCATTTCACAAATTAAATATCACTCATACGTTACGTGACCGTAAGTTTGTGAATTTCTACTACAGAGTGAGAAAAATATTAATTTTAACCTTAAGACGATGCAATAAAAATGAAGCTTCTTAAAAGTTTTTTTTAAAGGAGAATACATTTTGTCAAGGCATATTCATTTATCGGTGATAGCAGTTTGTAAAGAATTTTTTGTTTTGTTTGTTTTTATTTATGAAGTTTGACGTAAATGGTAGAAGAGCGAAACATATTTTTATCTATGCACTTTGACAGCTGAAGTTAAAAATAAGTAAAGAAAAAAATCAGCTGGCGAATCAAGACTATCTGATTAAAAATTTGAAATGAAATTTTTTTATGAACATAAATAGAGTCGGACGAAAAATTTTTGCAAATAAAAGTTATCAATAAATAAATGATATTAGGGAAATTCTTTATTAAATAGGAATTTTCGGTTATATAGGAAGGTCCAACCAAAACGTAAGATTTTAATTGTAAATAAAACAAAAAAATTTTCAGATATATTTTTTAATAGTTTTTTCTATGGTAGAAGGATCTGTGACTGTTATGAGTGAAACAAAATATCGGCAAAATGGTCGTCATGGCTTCAGTACTATATTTTTAGTCGATGGTAAACACTTCAATAACACTGAGACATATTTGAGGTTAAATATCGTTATTGTGCAAAATTATCTCATTATAAATTCGTATTTGCACAAATGTGACAATTCTGCTTGTTAACGAATCCACTGATATGAAAGTTTGCCCCGTCAGTGAAGATGATTTGTTTTTGTATAGTCATCATTCACTTCTGTCATTTTAACCCACCGTTTAACGTACTGAAGACGCTTTAAATGAGAAGTAAGCTTCAGCTCGTAAGTTGAACCTTTTATGTTTTTAAACTTAAATCTTAATTCAAAATTCGCATTGGTGATGCTCATGAGATTTTTAATTGTTAAGCATGACGACGAATCAAGGTTGACGGCTCTTCTGCTCCACTATCACGAACAACAGCAATGCAACAGAACGAACTAGGCGAGCATGCACAGGTGTTTTCACATTTCTTACAGACACAGTTTTCTTAAATTTGAGCACAATTTTCCCGAGTATGGACACACTTGGTCGATTATACTAACCAAAAAAATCACGAAGTTTATTTTTATTCTAACGCCCATTTTCCTTAAAGGCTTCAATTATCTTAACAAACTGCTTAATAATGTACCTCTACTTGGTTGAATTCATGAAACACTGTAACAAAGAAATCTTGACATTAAGATCTGACGCACTATAAGATAGGTAGAAAAGGGGATGCAGGAAGCAAGAAATACATCCAACACCTTCACTTAAAGACCAGCATGGTCCATTGTGTTCCATTTAATAGAAGAAACCCCGAAATAAGGACTCACAATTAACATCGTTCATTAGAGTTGGACCACCGTTTATTTAATATTTTTTTTCTTAATTTCTTTAAAAACAATATAAGACTGTGCGAAAATTATGCGTCGAAGTAAAAGAAAGATATTGAATATTTTTAATAATTAAATATTCAAATTTATTTAATATATATTTGGATAGATTGCAAATTAAATAAATAAGGAAAAAAAAATAATTAAATAATAAATCCATAATTTTTAAAGAAGAAAGAAGCGCTTTCTTTAGGATTACTATTTTTATTTTTTAAATAAACAAATGATTTTATTAAAATAAAAATTTTTTTCTATTCTTAGAAAGATTTTAATTATTTTCATTTAATAATTATTTTATCATGACTTTTTCTAAATCATATTAATCTGAATTTTTAAAGATTTATACATACATAAAGGGTGTTTTTTTTACAGGTTTGTTTTTCGAATAGAGATAAAACTGGCATTTTGTGATCAAATCTGGCAACTCTAATGTCATTTATGTTCAGTTTGGTTTGCCATTTCATCATGAACAGGTTGACAAAAGAACAACGCTTGCAAATCGTGCAAATTTATTTCGAAAATTGAGATTGATCTCGATGCTGATTTTCATCGCAAAATTTTGTTCAGTGATGAGGCTCATTTTTGGTTGAATGGCTACGTCAACAAGCAAAATTACCGCATTTGGAGTGAAGAGAATCCACATGCGACCCTTGAGACGCCATTACATCCACAAAAACTGACTGTTTGGTGTGCTCTATGGGCTGGTGGAGTCATTGGGCCATACTTCTTCCGAAATAATGCTGGAGAGGCATTTACCGTTAATGGAGACCGGTATAGAGCCATGATAACCGACTATTTTGTTCCCGAATTGGATGGCATGAATGTGGATGAGTTGTGGTTCCAACAAGACGGCGCTACATGCCACACAGCGCACGCCACAATCGATTTATTGAAGGTAATATTCGATGAGCGCATAATTTCGCGGAATGGACCTGTCAATTGGCCACCAAGATCGTGTGATTTGACACCATTGGATTATTTTCTTTGGGGATATGTGAAGTCGCTCGTCTACGCCAACAAACCAGAAACGTTAGGGGAATCGGAAGCCAACATTCGTGTCGCTATTGCCGACATACCGCCCCATATGCTCGAAAAAGTGGTTAAAAATTGGACCTGTAGAATTGGCTTTATTCGAACCAGCCGCGGCGGTCACATACCTGAAATCATATTTAAACATTAATGGCATAAAATTATCCTTCCAATAAAGCCAAATTGATGGTCATTAAAACGATTTTCTTGTGTTTTATTTCAATTCGAAGTTCTATACCACTGAAAAAAACACCCGGTATATGTATATTTTGTAAGTATTAATCTATATCCAAGTTTTCGGTAAATTCTTTAAAACTTATATAAAACAATTTTAAGATTTAGTTTATTTTGTGTATTTCGTTTGTATATATTAATTCCATGTGAATAAAACTCAATGGTTCTATTATCTAACCATGTATAACAAAATACTTGTGCAACAAATACAACAAAAACGATAATATAATTTTGTTGTGTTGTGTATGTAATAAAGACTAAACTCGCGTCAGTGCTGTCATATACATACATATTTACACAACTAACAAAACGGAGCACCTAATATAGTGTAACACTGTATCCCCACCATTATTTGTCAGACAGATGGACTTATGTAATTGTTTCAATAACATTTCATTAGCAACAACAATAACAAAAAAAAAAAAGTTAAGAAACCGGCTTTTAACAAATGCTAACAGCGTTGTCAACTTTAAAATTTCAAAAAGCACCTAAACCCCTAAAAAAGCGCGTAATTTTCATAAAAAATCACTGAGTTTAAAATGTGTACAAATTTAACTTTACATTTGCTAATATAATCATTACTTAAAAAAAATTAAAGCTTTTAGATGCCAGTTGCCCCCTAAAATAAATTATTTTACAAATGGCAATAAGACTGGAGTTTTGATTGATATCGATAATCGAAATACAAGTCTAAAGATATTCTGTTCTTTATATTATTAGGCCAAAACATCCAAATGTACTATCAATGCAAATATTAACCTCATCAGGGTGTCAATTTGTGCTCTAAAAAATTTTAAAACGAAAAGTATTTGCATATTAATTTCTCTTTTTTTATTTTCACCAAGGTTTGATCAACTTGAAACTTTACTTACAAAATAAATTCTCGTAACAATTTCATTTTATAAGAAGTAGGTGGTTTATGTCTCATAAACCATACAGGATATCAACAAACCAGCATCGGAAATAAGTTTCAATTAATAATAAACAAGCAAAACACTCAAATAACAGAAACATTGTATACTATCAATCCTTATAAGCTTCTTAATTATTAGTTTTAGTATCATAAGCTGAAAGTATTATCAACATAATATCATTTTACAATGAGTAAATATTTTTTAGCTTTGTTAAGATACAAAATACGTAAGGGTAATTAAAGATATTTACCCTTACAAAAATTGTTTTCAATTAAAAAAAATTATTTTCAAATTTAGTATTTGGTGTCACCGAAATAAAAATAAAAGCACTAAAAACTTTCAAAAAAACCACCAAGCACTAACTCGCAATTTTTTCGCTTCCAAAATGTTAAAAATCACCAAAAACGGTGATAAAATCACCGAGTTGACAACGCTGAATGCTAAACTCTTTTTAAAACATCTCTTTTAAAAACAAAATGATTATACAATCTGAAATTAAACCACGCTTGCGTTAAAAAAGTCTCTGTTATGCATAGACCTCTCTCTCATTGTCAAATGTAACAAATGCTAAACTCTTTTTAAAACATCTCTTTTAAAAACAAAATGATTATACAATCTGAAATTAAACCACGCTTGCCTTAAAAAAGACTGTGTTATGCATAGACCTCTCTCTCATTGTCATAGTAAAACATTGCTATAAAAATTTACTAAAAAAAACAGAGAATAAAGTTTCTCTTACGTGTTTTTGTGCTGCTTCTCTTATTTTTATGCTTATGATTTTCAGGTTATTTTATGTTGGCCTTTTCTTTGTTATTTTTTTTTTTTTGTCTGAAGTTTAAAAAGTATGTCAAAGTCAAATAAAAAAAAAACGATGACGTTGTAATAATATTTGTTGCTTTTTTAGAGTCTTTTGCTATTTTTGGTTTAAACTACATAATAAGTTGTCCGAAAAAAAGCTATTTCAATATAAAAATAACAGCAAGACATTACAAAAGCTGTTGCTGCTTGCTGCTAAGCCTCACTTAACGTAGCAAAAAGCATGAATGTTTACTTGGCCGTCTGACTGGCTGGTCGTCTGGCAATACGCTTAGGGAGGCAGATTTTGAGAGAATGTATTAAATAATTATTATATAATACAATTATTACTTAAACATTGTCTAATGTTAAGCATTTCATACAGATTTCCTTGTAAATGAATGAAATCGTTTACAATCAACTCTGAGTGTTTGAGGGTTGTTAATTTATGACACAAAGATTTCTAATTTTATAACTGCTTTATTTTTTGTATCTAAATAAGGCAATTCCGTTTTCTAATTTTAATAATAAATACGAATTTAATTCAGACTCTAATTGAAAGTGTCATTGTGTGCTACTTAAGAGTGGTCTATCTACGAGTATAAGGTTTTGCGGTTACGTTAACAATAAATTTACCAGTCTGTTGCGCTTACAAGTTTGCAAAAAAAAATTATAATAAAATTTGTGATTCCATTGTAGCATCATAAAGTTTCGTTAATTTTTTTCTTATTAAACGAATAGGCCAAATAATTGTAAAGAGATCTTTCGCTTAAGCAGTTCCAGTTTTACACCATGCAATTAAAAGGAATTTAATAAAAATTACACAATGTGTCTTTTGGCTAAAAGAGTTTGGTTAAGACTTGGATATAGACAAATAAGTTTCGTTGAGTTTCGTTAAGTTTCGTTAAGTTTCGTTAAGTTCCTTGGACCGTCAAAAATTAAAGAAAATATATTTTTTTTTTTACTTTCATTTGTTTAAATAAATTTAAATTTTTTCCAATGTTTTTTTCAGAGAAAAGTAAGGTTTCGTTAAATTTTTTTATATATATAAAAATAACAAGATACTAAAACAGTCTGGATACACACTTTAAATATTACCGAGTATAGTTTAGTTCAAACAAGTAAGAGTGGTATATTCGGCCATGCCGAATCTTATATACCCTTCACAACGTGCAGTCACGCAATAACAATAGTTTTTATCACCACTCATCTCATATGAAATACGTAAATACATATAAAAAACATACATATATAAAAATATCCCATTGCAAAATCATAAATTTACGTATGTATGTTAAAAAAAAAAATAAAAAAATAAATTAAAAAAAAAATTATTAAAATATAAATAATAAATATAAAACAAACAAAAAAAAATAAAAAAATAAAAATAAATTTAAAAACAAGTAAAAGCGCTATATTCGGCCGTGCCGAATCTTATATACCCTTCACAACGTGTAGTCATGCAATAACAGTAAATTCACGTATGTATGTTAAAAAAAACAAAAAAAAAAAATAAAAAATAAAAAAAAAATTTAAAAAAAAAAAATTTAAAAAAAAAATTAAAAAAAAAAAAATTATTATATACATATATAATATATATAAAAAAAAAAAAAAATAAAAAAAAAATTAAAAAAAAAAAAATAAAAAAAAATAATAATAAAAATATATATAATATATTAAATAAAAAATAAAAAAAAAATAAAAAAAAAATTAAAAAAAAAAATTTTAAAAAAATTTAAAAAAAAAATTTTTTGCCTCAGCTGGGATTCGATGCCACGTTTTCTCTAACCAGTATACACGTTTGTATGTATGTATGTTGTTGTTGTAATGTTGTTTTTATGAAAAGAAAATCGAGGTGGTCGTGGGTTTTTGCTCATATCTCAGTTGTTTATGTACCGATGTTTCTGATTTTCAATACCGATCTACTCCCGAATATTTCTGATATTTTAATACCTTACCCGGGTCCAACCTATGTCGGGGGGCTTCAAAAAGTTGATTTCAACATACACACGGACAGACGGTCAGACGGACAGACGGTCAGGGCTTAATCGACTCCTCTATTCATAAGCTTTCAGAAAATATATACTTTATGGGGTCGGAAATGAAAATTGTAGAAATTTCACACGGAATGACAAACCTATATATACCCTTTTTCACTGTGTGAAGGGTATAAAAATAATAACAAAAATATATATTATATATAAAATAAAAAATAAAAAAACAATAAAACAAATTAAAAAAAATTAAAAAAAAAATAATTTAAAAAAAAATTTAAAAAAAATAATAAAAATATAAATAATATATTAAATAAGAAATAAAAAAAATTTAAAAAAAAAAAATTTTTTTTTTGGCTCAGCTGGGTGAGATTCGATGCTACGTTTACTCTAGCCAGTATACACGTTTGTATGTATGTATGTTGTTGTTGTTGTTTTTAAGAAAAAAAAAATCGAGGTGGTAGTGGGTTTCTGCTCATATCTCAGTTGTTTATGTACCGATGTTTCTGATCTACCGATCTACTCCCGAATATTTCTGATATTTTGATATACCGTTTTTCACTGTGTGAAGGGTATTATTAATAAGGTTTGTTAAGTTTAAATTAATCGACTTTTTGCAATGTGGCTTTTATTGTTAATATACCATTTATTAATTTTAAAACATTTTCAATGAAATAGAAGCAATTTTATAATTATAAAACAAATTTTTGTTAATCTAAAATACATTTGTTAGGTTTGTTTACAAAATTTAAATTTTGTATTATATAAACTAAAGCTTTTTGTATGTTAAGCATTTAAATCTAAATATATCAAATATTTTAAGCAGAAGATTTTATAACAAAAGATGTAGTTTCGTCAAGTTTTGCATTTATACAATAAATTAACATTTTGTATTTAATAAAAGTTAAAATTTGCATATGTCAAGCTTATATATAAAAACATCCAAAGTGTAAATCATAGGATTTGTTGTAGAAAATAAAAACTTATTTTTAACAAAAAAGTATAGTTTCGTTAAAATTAAATTAAAACTTTTTGTAAATTAAATAAATAAATTTAAATATGTATATCAAAAATTAAAATCAGAAATTTCTCTAGATGTTAAAAGTTTTAAAAGTAATTGGTGATAAATTTCAACAATTAAAATTATTACAACTTTATATTAAAAAAACGAAGATTCGTTAGGTTTTGCATATCAATAAAAATTAAAAATTTTATCAGATATCAGTTACGATTTTCATTATAACAACAATTATAACAAACTCTGTTACTGAAAGCTTGCACCAAAAAAGTAAATGTTTCGTTAAGTTTAAAAAATTTAAAAAAATTTATTTAACAATTTTTTTTTTAGTTTTTTTTTATGTTGAAAAATATAAATAAAAATTCTAGTTCCAAAATTGAGCTTGTCTTAAGTTGTGCATAATACAAAGATTAAGCAAATATTTTAAAACATCTGAAAAATCGCTTTGCTTCAAAAATGAAATAAGGTTGCTTCAGTTTTGTTTTATAAATTTATACCTTTTTACTTCTGTTTTTACATATTTGCTTTGAACATTACTCTATGATTCAATATTTTTAAAAATAAGCCAAACAAAAAAATTAATAAATAAATAATAATAAACGCGTCATCATTTTACAAGCAGAAATCATTCACACACAATTTAAATACGTTTTTGTTTTGTTACCCAAGAGGGCTTAAATAAAAACGATGAAATAAACCAGCGTAAGCAGTTACATAATTTTCAGTTAGTTAAAACATAAAACATTTAGCAGATACAAAAAGATACTGAAAGATTACATACAAAAAAACCAACGATTATTTCAGCATACACAGTTGTGGTTAAAATTAAAGCAAGACGTCATTGCTGTGCACATTTGTCATTAAAAATTTTAGTTTTAAAATTCTAAAGGAGTTTTTTTTTATTTTAAATGGACAAGTGCACGTTACAGGTAAAATAAAGTTGTTAATAAACCAAGTTGTTATCATTTAAGTAACAGTTAGTGTATTGGTCTAAGGGTGTCTCAGTAACTGTGCACTTTTTTTAAATTTATCGAAATTTTTTTTTTGCAAGTGGAAACTCTGAAATTGGCAACTGTCACATGGTAGGTAGGTAGGTAGGTAGGCTGGTGCTAAGTTACCCTCACACCCTCACTCGGAGACCAGTACGGTCCATTGTGGCGCCTTAATAGAGAGAAGAATAGAAATAGTTAGAATAGAAGAGAAAGAGAAGCAGACTAGTCCAGAGTCTCTGGCGGGAAACGAACCCGCAACCCCCAAAACTAGCAGACCACCACACTACTGAGTAGTCACATACATACGTTTATTTCAATTTCGAGCGCTTTAAGAAAAGATAAGGTGAAAAAAAGACAATTGTGAAGAATTTAGAAAGTTATGCTGAGTCCGCTCGCCGGCTACGAAGAATTTTCAGTCGAACGATTGCACCTATTGTGTCAATCAAAAATTTAAGAAGCTCAGTCGGTTAAGGACAGATTGACTGCTGTACGTCAACGTACTGGTCGGTCTCTTGTAAAAATTGCTGTTATAAACGAGATTCAATTGAACATGATTCTCTACAAGTTAAAATTTAACAAAGCACTTTACAGCGAATTTTGTTCATTTTAAAGTTTGGCCTCTACTTTAATACTTAACAAACCAGGATGGACAGGAACTTTAACCAACAGACCATGAAAAGCGCCAGCAATTCCTTCAATGGGTAATGGAGCAAAGTGAAGTCAATGTTAGGTGGCAGGAAGCCATTTAGTTGATATTTTACTTCATGCTTATTTGGAACATGTCTTCTTAATAATCCAATAAAAAAGCACAACAATCTGAAAAAAATACGTATCTTTATTTAAAAATGAAAGAGTGAATTTTTACTGAGACATCCTTTACTTGCAAAAATTACATAAGCTTGAATAAAAAAATTATGGAAAAACTTATAGGCCCACTATCTGTTATGTATGTATGTATTTCATCTAATTATAGGCTAGTTTTACTTAATTGAGACAAAGTTCCCCAATATGACGAGTATATTATCGAAACATTTCTGTTTGTAACATAAAAAAAAGATGACAATGCTAAATTCAATGATGATTCAGTTTAAGCAAAGTTTCCCAAAGGACACAGATATACGAAAGTAAATTTTCGAAATAAATAATTAGACAATCCTGCTGCTATTTTGTGTACCACAGGTGTAGATATATTGACAAACATATACAACAGCTGTCAGTCAAATAACCAATAAAAAAAACTTGCTTAACAAGACATCGTACCCACAGGGTTTGTGTGTTTAAAATAAAAACTGTATGTTTGTTTTAAGCATCTATAAAAATAAAAATAAGCTCATTGGTGACACTACATCTTAAGAATCTTTGAAGTATTGTGTTTTGTGTTCTTCATGATTTGTGTACGTACATAAGGGGTACAACCAAAATAAGGCCCTATCACCACGCTGTAGCCGATGTTGTGCTGAAACCGAAAAATGTTTACTCAGCTCATTTCGGAACAAAAACGTTCCGCGTCAAAGCCGATTTCTGAAAGATTTTTTTTTTTATTTTTTCAAAATTTTTTATTTTATAATTATTTAACTATTTACATTTCTTAATGTAATTATATGATTATAATCAAAATCACAATCTAAAAACTATCTTTGTTAAGTGAAATTACTTAATTTTTTAGAACTTACTGATCCTAAACTTAATTGCATTTGACGCGGCACCCTTGTTAAAGATATCGAAAATCTAAAGATGCAGTTCTTATTGTCTTTTTATGCCCTACATGGTATGGATAGGGCCATTTTGATATTTTCAAAAATTGTAAAAACGTTGTATCCCTAATAGGGTGATCGATTATTCGACTTTTTTAAGAACCCGGTTTTTAAATAGTTTGAAATTTAAAATTTAAAAAAAACCGGTTGCTATTTTGAAAATTTAGAAAAAACCGGTTAATCGGTTCGAATATATAAATACAATATTTAAAGAAAAAATTAAAAAATATTGTAAAAAAAGATTATAATTAAATTTATACATAAATATGAAATTTCTACAGTTTATATACGTTTGGCTACACAATTACGCAATAACTGACATGAATGCAGTTGACTAATTTGGTTTTAATTAGTTAAATATAAGGTCAAAAGGTACTCTTTACAAGTAATATAAATAAATTCAATTAATTTATAAATAAATAAATAAAACTTTTTATAAGGCTGTTATAAATTTTTGTATCTCCTTCTGTACATTTTTTAAATGTTAAATAGATCTTTTAAACTAATATGCACTAACGTATTTTGTTTGAAATTATTTCTGTAATTTGAAATACATTTTGAAGGCTAGGGAAAACATCTTTAAAATTTCATTTTAAAATTTCTTTCTTATACACCTGACAGACATACAGATATAGGCATAAACTAGTTTGTTCGATGGTTTAATTGAAATTTAAGTTGACAGACACTCAATGCCATTATTTAAAATTAGGATTTGGAAGTAAAGATTATTGGTTTTTCTTTATTTTAACTACATTTTTTTACCTAAAAGTGATCGATCATCTAAGTTTATGCTTCAATTACCTTTAACTTTTAACGTTAGGCTTATATCCTATAAAAAAATAATATTAAAGATCAATTATTTTACATTTGTGTTTTAAACAACAATACAATATTATGGAATAATATTTAATAGATTTATTTTCTGATTTTTGGAAACTTTTCGCGTACTTAATATACTACGGTACGATTGGTTGCAAAGATATATGAAAATAAACTAAACAAACAAACAAAAAACCGGTTTTTTTGGATAAAAAAAAACGTTGTATTCGATATTCGAAAAACCAACATTTAGAAAAAACCGCCAGCTGAAAGAGGAAAAACCCGGGTTTTCCACCGGTTGTAAAACCGAGTCGATCACCCTAATCCCTAACGTACATATGTATGTTATTAACAATAAACACAACAGAACAAAAAAAATTTTGCTGGCGCTTAAATAGTCCTTAAATTTCGGTATAACTTATTTGTATGAAAAATTATAGATTTACCGACATCCAATATAAAGGAAATATTCAAATTTAATAAGAAAAGTTTGGTGCATTTGCTTTTAAATTATATAAAAAGGAGAATTCCCCGATTGACTTTATACAACAAATTTTTAAAACAAAAAAGTTTTTACTTCTTTTATAGCGACAAAGTATAAACAATTTTCTTATATTCACATGACTTAGAAGCCGTGAAAATATTGTGCAAACGAACTTTAAAAGAAACCGATTTGCTACTTTAATATACAATTGAACTAAAGAGAACCCGCTTTACACCGGGTACAAACGTTTAGTATTTATAATATAACTTTGTGGGCCTTTGTTTTTTTTATTTCTTTATTGTTGCTGTTGTTGTTGTATGTTACACATAATCAAAGCGTGGGTTACGGTAGATTTTTTTAAAACCCAAACAGAAACTAAATTGCCTGCTGCAACTTTTTATTTTTTGCTTGCGGTTTCGTTTTAAACTCTGTACTAATCAAATGTCTTTCATTTAATTTATTATTATTTTTTTTTTATTTATATTTTTTTTTTTTGTAAATGTTTGGCTGTGGTTTAACTGCTTTAGTTGTTTCAAAAGATTTTATTGTAATTGTTGCTATTTCTGCTGTTTGGAAAATAACATTAAAAAGTAAATTGCAATTTGTAATCTAATTCATTTTTATAATTTTTCAATTGTTTTGCTGGTTTTATTTCGTAAAAAGTATATCGTGAAAATTGTTGTTTTTTTGTTTTGAATTTAAATGTTTTATTACTTTAAATTGTTGTTGCTATAACATTACATTTTTTATTTGTGATTTAATCAAAAAGTATTTGGTGTAAATTTTCTAAAGTCATAACATAAATAGAATAAAATAAAATGTTGAATTCATAAAAGAATAGAAGAAAAATATTAATTTTGTTTATATGATTTCAGGCACGTACCTATAGAAAAATGTATTTGAAAACACACGCTAAGGGTAGTGAGGTAAAATGAGTTGAAAAAGCAATAAAAATATTTTATTTAATAAATTAAGTGCTACTCAAATATTTTGTGCTTATGCAGGCTGTAATAAACGGGATGGAATTCCGAAAAAAAATTTTGTAATTGAACGAAAAATATTTATGGAATAAAATGCTCACTAATGATTAAACATGCATAGAATATATAGCAAACAATTGTTTGATAAAAAATATCGAAAAGTTTTCATAAAAAAATATTTAAACTCGTTATGAATAAGGCATTTAAAGAATCTAATAAAAATTGAGTCACTAAAAATTTTACAGAATTTCTTACAAGGTCTTTTGACAAAAAGGTCTAAAGTCAGGCACTGCAGTTTTTGTTTAATGCAAAACCTAATATGAATTTTTTAGAATTATTACCTAAATGGCCAATGATTACGATTGGAAACAGTTGTATTAGACTTAAATAATTGTCAATGATTTAACATTTGAAAGAGAGAAAGAAAATCATGTAAAATACAACAGCACAACAGAATTAAGGAGAACGTTGAATTAAAAAAAGTTGGCAATAGGTGTTGTTCAGTAAATATTAAAAATTATCAACTACGTGTATAAAAGTAGTAACGCTAAAATTTGAACCAGCAGCACAGAATTCACTAGTATGTTGACACACATATTAATAAAGTTGGCAACGCTAAAAAAAAAATTAACAACTAACTGCCTGTTCAACGATGTCGAAAGAAAACACAAGCGAACTTTCATTCGTACAAATACGTTGAAAACAAAAACAAATTTTTAGTTTTTGTTGTTGTTTTCAATATATTTGTACGAATGAAAGTTCGCTTGTGTTTTCTTTCGACATCGTTGAACAGGCAGTAAATAATATTATGTCGGCAATACGAACAAAATCATTTAATATTAAAAGTACTCACGATGGAACTTGTGCAAATTTACACAGAGCAAATTTGCAGTGCATATTACGGCAGATCATGAGCATCCTTTTTTAATTCTAAATACATATTTATTTCAGTCGGTGTTGTAAGACTTACCGGCTGAACAAATCTGGCAACTTATTACTGAATTTCTTGAATATTTTCTTTTTCCTAACGAATCTATTTTTTAAATTCCATTGTTACTTATAGAAATTTCTTGTAATTTTAGTTTTCTTTTACATAAAAATTAATGGCGGTCAAAATGTTAAAAATGGCAGTTGCCACTTATTTACTTCGGAGCACGTATACACAGCCAATTTTGCTCAAGCTTTTTATAGAGCAAATGAAGTAAAGGGAAGAAAATTGCAAATGCATAAACTTTGATGTTGTATCACTGCACTGCACTGCCCTTATTATTTACCTATTATTTTATTTTTATGATATTACCGGCTACTCACGTTGCCAACTTGATATTTGACATTGAAACTCTTTCCGCTTTGCCAACTTATTATTAAATATTCTATCTTAATTTAAAGCCACTGGTCAATTATATGCTTATGCTACAAAAGTTTATAACCAATTAAATATTATGAGTTGCCAACTTTATTAAAATATATTTCGCATTTTAAATTTAATATTCGCGTTGATAGCTTTTCTAATTGGAATTATGTGAAACCGATTCTGAGGTGGCAACCATTACCGATTATGGGAATCAGGGTCAAAATTCTAATAAGAATTTTCAAATTTCGATCACGTTCGAATGGCGTAATTTGTCCCTAGAACGAGCATGGCCATTGTTTTGGTAACAGAATTGCCGGATTGAGCGGCAAATCTAAATTAAAAAATGTTATTTTGCCACGGAGCTCACTTGTTAGTTAAATTTAATTGAAGTTATTAAAAAAATTTGATTCAATAATAATAATAATTTACAAAAAAAAAAACTTTTGTCTAATTTCATGTAAATTTTGTTACACTCTTTACATAAGATTTTTTTTTATAAATTTTACGCAAGTGTCTAGTTGTTTTTTTCCTCTGCCAGTCTTAAAAAAAATTCTATTATGAAATATTAAACAGTTAAAGCACTTAAAAACATGTTATTGCAATTACTGCTTTTTTATTTTTTTGTTATTTATAAATAAATAAATTTTGTAATAAGTTTACTATACAACTGCACCACACCTTCTTGAGTTAGAAAATAAATGCATTTGAGTTGCAACAGCTCATGCCGGCACACACTAACATAGACGTGTAGTCACAACCAGACAGTGTCTGTCTGGCAAAACAATCAATGACTTTAAGCTTCTCGTCTATTAATTTTATTGGTTTTTCAGTTTAATTTTATAACTTCTTACAACATTCTGTTTAAAATTTCATGTATTCGTACTGAGCGAGTGAGTGGGATTTAATTTAAGATAAAGAAAATGGGTTTAAATATATTTTAATATCGAGTTATTATTCAAATGTCATTAAATGATCTTTTAAATTATTTGAAGATGGTAAAGCTTTTTTTTATATTGAAATTGATTGTAAAATTAAATGTCAACATTAAATGGTTATAATAAAGAAATAATAATGAATTTACAAAAATAGTTACTTTAAGAGTGGCGCAAGTCGAATTTAGATCATAAAAAGTATTAATTTTTATTAACTAAAACTTTAAAAGCGATCACATTAAAAATTTAAATTTAAAAAAAATGTATATTAACATTTACAAATATTTTTTAAAATCATTCAAATACTAAATATACTTACACCACTTTTTAAGAAAACGGTTAGGTAAGAGGTCATTACTAACTAGAAAAGCCCGGGGCGCGTTGCTACGCCCCTTAATAAATAAAAATGCATTCTGAATTTAAATTTAATATCAAGTGCAAAAAGCTAAAAAATTCATTTTTTTTTAATAGGCGTGGCACTGCCCACTTTTCTAATCACGAAATTGAAAGTCATGACAGCTCAATATGTGTGCAAAGTTTCAGAAAAATCGGTCCAGTGCAAGCACCTCAAAATTATAACTTTTTTATGGGCGTGGTCCTGCCCACTTTTCTTATAACGAAATTATATAGTCATGACAGCTCAATATGTGTGCAAAGTTTCAGAAAAATCGATCTAGTGCAAGTACCTCAAAATGATAACTAGTTTTTTTTGGGCGTGGCCCCGCCCACTTTTTGCCACCCATAATCACTCCCTGGCATGAGTACAACAACTTGCCAAAGTTTGAGTCCGATCGGACTCTATAGCTAGATCGGATCGGAGTCTATAGCTAGCACACACACACAGACAGATTCTCACTTTTATATATATAGATGTTGTTGTTGTGTTCAAGCTTTAGTACATGGTTTTACGATAATACTATACTTAGGACTTTTTGTGAATAACCCAATTTAATTTAATTTTATACGCTTAATAATTCTGTGGCAATTGGGAAAAAACTGCTTATGTCTGCTTTTATAGTTTTAAAGCAGAGCATTTTTAACCCTATAAAATGAAGACTATTATATGAATTCTGCTCTATTTACATAAATAAAAGGGCATATTAATTTTCATATTGTATATTTAGCTAAATTTACAGATTACATTAGTTTTTACGGCAAGTGATATTGTTTTTTGAAAAAATATAGGCAAATAGTTTTTACGATATAACTTCCTGCAAAGTTTGAACCACATTGAATTAAAAAATGAATTGAAAGTTTTGAATTTCAGAATTGCAATGATGTGAATATCTCAAAATTAGCTTATGTCGATTATGTAGGTTTTTCTTTTGCCTGCAGAACTATTAAACATTTTTCGTAACAACCGCTCTTTACGTAATTGTCAGTCCATTTGTAATAACAAGCTTTAAAATAGTTAGAATACTTAAGGAATTAGATGTCTTGCGAACTCGACCTATATTTCATAAGATCTAAAAACTGTTGGCATTGAAAATCATTAATATCGATCAGTTAAGGACTAAAATAAAAACGAAAACCCAGGACAGCCTGTTTTTCAATTAAAGTTTTGAGACAGAAATTAATTTTTGTCAAGTCTTTTTCTTGTATGTTAAATGTCCGTCTCTATATAATATTTTTCCCAATCGAGAATTCTTTACAAATAAAAATTTTAAATATTTTTAAAACCCATAAATCTGGTAATACTAAAGAAAAATCTAGGAAATTTATTGAAACAAAAATATTTGTTGGAATTTTTTATTTTTTTGATAAAGTATTTTACGAATTTCTAATAAATCGAGACATCAAAAATTTGTTCAAAAACTATATTCTGATTAGGTTTTGCAAAAAAAAAAAATAATCAAAAATTGAGAAAAAAGTTTACGCTATAAATTGCTATAAGTCTTCTAAAAAACAATTTTATACAATTTTAAAAATTTATTAAATAAAATAAAAAAAATTGTTTTAACTCACAGGACTCTTAAAAATTGTCAGCATTTTTATGGTTTCTATTTGCTAATTTATTATTAGGTTTATACTTACAAACTGTGTTAAGACAATTAAGGCATTTATGTATACACTTACCTGAAAAGAAAAGTGAGAATTTTAAATACAAATTATTCATGTTTACTATTTCAATCTTAATAAATAAAACATTGTTTTTTTATTGCATTCAATAAACTTAAATTCTCACCAAACATTTGTAATGAAAAGTAGTGAAATCAAAAATTTGAGCCTTTTCTGTGTTTGGTATAAAATTATTATAAATTGTCAACGAATTTTTGTTATAAACAACAACAATTATGCAGTAAGATTTCCAAACGATTTAATTATACTGCAAATACAGAAAAGTCACTATTATTAGAGGTACTGACGATTGAACTTGTGCAAATTTACACAGAGCAAATTTGCTGTGCATATTATAGGGCCCATACACAACACCATAATAATAATGTGCAATCAAGTGCCAGCTGATTGACCGAGTATGAGGTTGTGTTGAGATTGTACCGGCTGATCATAAATAGTTTGATATTTGATTTGATTGTACCAGCATGATTTAGTCACATCAAAAAAATACAACATTTTAAATATAAATGCCAATTCATAGCCATTTCCTCATCCAAACACGTTTTTTTTGCTCCTAATTCGTTTTCGTTTTAGAATAATAGTTATAATAAGTACAGCACAAATTTTTTCGTTATTCATTACAAACTTTTCCACACAATTTTTGGGTAAACAAGTAACAGTGCTATATTCGGCCGTGCCGAATCTTATATACCCTTCACAACGTGTAGTCATGCAATAACAATTTTTTGTATCACCATTCATCCCATATAAAATACGTGCATACGTACACGTTAGAATAAATGTGGCATCGAATCCCAGCTGAGCCAAAAAAATTTTATTTTATTTTATTTAATATATTATTTATATCTTATTATTTTTTTTTAATTTTTTTAAAAAATTTTTTTAGACAAATTTTTAAAAAATTTTTTAAAATTTTTTTTAAATTTTTTTAAAATTTTTTTTTTGTATTTTTTTTTTGATTATTTTTTTCTTATTTTTAATATTTTTTTTTTTTGTAATTTTTTTTGTTTGGTATGTTTTTTACATGTATGTATGTATGTATGTTGTTGTTGTAATTGTGAAAAAAAAACGAGTTGGTCGTGGTTTTTTGCTCATATATCAGAAAGTTATGGGGCGATTGTGCTGAATTTCAATAGCGATTCATTCCTGGATATTTCCAAGAGATTGATACCATATACAGATCTGAGGAACATATAGTTGCTTCTAAAAGTTGATTTCAACCAACACACGGACAGACGGTCAGGGCTTAATCGACTCCTCTATTCATAAGCTTTCAGAAAATATGTACTTTATGGGGTCGGAAATGAAAATTGTAGAAATTACAAACGGAATGACAAAGCTATATATACCCTTGTGCACCACAGGTGAAGGGTATAAAAATGAATTTTGTACCACCATGCTGGTATAGTGTGTGCTTAAAGCTTAATTGCACAAACACTTGATTGCACAATTTTATGGTGTTGTGTATGGGCCCTATTACGGCAGATCGTAAGCGTATTTTTTTAATCCGAAATACATAAACATAT
This sequence comes from Phyto melanocephala, assembly GCA_941918925.1. Taxonomy (NCBI): domain Eukaryota; kingdom Metazoa; phylum Arthropoda; class Insecta; order Diptera; family Rhinophoridae; genus Phyto; species Phyto melanocephala. The sequence goes on along the minus strand of OW799235.1, from coordinate 82,887,091 downwards.
TTATTTTCTTGAAGAAGGCTCTTTGCAAAAATTTTATTTGTTCATTATTTATTTATTTTTTTTAAAAGAATAATTTTTTTTTTCATTTTATTGTTACTAAAAGAAGTTTCTTTTAATTTTAGTTTTCTTCTACATAAAATTAATGGCGGTCGAAATGTTAAAAATAGCAGTTGTAACTTATTTGCTTTTGAGCATATATGTATAAACAGACAATTTTGCTGAAGCTTTTTATAGTGCAAATAAAGTAAAGTGAAGCACTTTGAAAGAGCATACATTTTGTTGTAGTGTTTTTAACACATGTGCATTTTTGCAATATGTTGCACATTTTTTGCACTACCCTTTGTGAGTACCCTTATTGTATTTAATAGGATTTTTTTAGGGGAAACTAAAATTTATTGGAAGCTTTATTTTAAGCAAACAAGAAATTGTTACCTTTAGGTCTCACCTGTGAACAGTAAATTTCACTTTTTTCGTGTTTATTGCTTAAAGCAAGGGAATCTTAAAAATTTTCAAAAAGTTAGCTTACAAATCATTGCTATTTCGTTGTTTGTTAAACAGTTTGTTAGAAATGTTCACCAACTTCATATTATAAAACATACATTTTATTAACTTAATTAAATGCCTTTTAACGAAATGACTCTTAACAACCAACGGACACATTTATAAAAACAACACGCGAACTCAAATTAAAATATTGCTTAATAATGACTTCAAAACTTAAGCCGCAGCTGCTATTGCATTAGAGTTGCTCTTTTGTATTAAAAAAAATATCAGCTTATATTACAGTTGCATTTACTGTTATTTTATCTTTATTACCGTTACTCATTCATAATGAGAAACAACTTTATATATAAACAAGTAACAGTGCTATATTCGGCCGTGCCGAATCTTATATACCCTTCACAACGTGTAGTCATGCAATAACAATTGTTTGTATCACCATTCATCCCATATAAAATACGTGCATACGTATACGTTAGAATAAATGTGGCATCGAATCCCAGCTGAGCCAAAAAAAATTTTATTTAATTTAATATATTATTTATATTTTATTATTTTTTTAATATTTTTTTTAAATTTTTTTAAAAAATTTTTTTAGAAAAATTTTTAAAAAATTTTTTTAAATTTTTTTTTAAATTTTTTTAAAATTTTTTTTTTGTAGTTTTTTTATTATTTTTTTCTTATTTTTAATATTTTTTTTTTTTTGTATTTTTTTTTGTTTGGTATGTTTTTTACATGTATCTATGTATGTATGTTGTTGTTGTAATTGTGAAAAAAAACGAGGTGGTCGTGGTTTTTTGCTCATATCTCAGAAAGTTATGGGACGATTGTGCTGAATTTCAATAGCGATTCATTCCTGGATATTTCCAAGAGATTGATACCATATACAGATCTGAGGAACATATAGTTGCTTCTAAAAGTTGATTTCAACCAACACACGGACAGACGAGCAGACGGACAGACGGTCAGGGCTTAATCGACTCCTCTATTCATAAGCTTTCAGAAAATATATACTTTATGGGGTCGGAAATGAAAATTGTAGAAATTACAAACGGAATGACAAAGCTATATATACCCTTGTGCACCACAGGTGAAGGGTATAAAAATAAAAAGCTTTGTTGGAAATGAGGACAGAAGTTTACAGCTTAATATTTTTTATTTTTTATTTTAATATTTTTTTTTTGTTGTGTTTTGATTAAACATCAAATATTGGGTCATTCGTCTAAAGATAGAAAAACAACCTTTCAAATAAAGTGAAAAAAAATTTGATAAATTCTTTATTTATGGAAAAATTGGCTGAAATTTAGTTTTAGAAATTTTTTGACAAAGTTTTTAACTAACAGAAAATGTTTTATTAGTACATTAGGGTTAACGAAATAAATACAAATACAAACATGCAAATACAAATATGCAAGTACACCAATACTTCGTTTTGAAACGTTTCGTTTTGCGTTTTTTCGAAGTTGCGTCGCTGCTGAATTAGTACTAATTTTCACTGTGCGTCGTTAGATTTTCAAAGTTGCGTTGCTTTGGTCTTTAATTTATTTTTGAAATTTTCTTTTTTTTTTCTAAAATATGGCAACGACTTTTATTTCTACATAATTGAGCCATGCCATAAAAACTCGGAGATTCCCTTTCTAATTGAGACTGACATAAATGAATTGCTAACCTCGCACTACCAAGAATTGTCTAATGAAGAACTATTGCAACTGGAATTGCAATTTGCTAATGTAGATGACAGTGACCGTTCAATAGAAATCTCCGAAGAATTTGACCTCAAACGAATTTCCAAAGCGATGTGTTTGATTGACGAAGCTATGGAGATATTTTTAAAAAAGTGTCCTAGATGGTAGCTACGAATATCAATTGCTACAAGGAAATTTATTTTACGTTGAAAAAAAAGCTGTTCAGCAAACATTGAACCAATTTTTTGTGAAAGAAAACCGACTTACGACAACATCCACTATGGACTCATCAGACAGTGATTAATTTTTGTTTTGTTTTTTTATTAATTAATTGAATATTTTATTTTCTTTGAATTGAATTTGGTTTTTTTTTTGTTTTTTGTATGTATGTAATAAAATTTTATATTATTTTTGTTTTTTAAATGTTTACTTTGTTCAATTTTCTTTTTAAAAAGTAGTATTTTCGTTATTCTGGAACCTATCTTCGATCTTTACATGGTTTGCTATAAAAAATCATAATTCACTTTGCGTCGTTTCAATTTGCGTCGCGTTTTTTGGGAACGTAACAACGACGCAAAGTGTGGTATTGGTGTACATATGCCTTTAACTATAGAGATATTAATTTTAAAAATTTTCTATGTGCAAAAACAAACCATTTATATTATTTTTATAATTTACATACATATATGAACATACATACATATAATGTATATAATAATGTTTCATGCGTCTAAGTACAGTGTACTTAAATTTTAAATTTTAAAAAATTCTTTTTTTGTATTTCATCATTGTGTAATTCGTGATTTAATTTTATTTTATCATGAATTATTACAGAAATTTCATAAAACTCGTTCATCCTTGACTTTATTAAGAGAGCTCTGCGCTTAACTATTTAACCTTATTTAAAATAAATCTAATTTCTGATAGCAAAGCAGTGTTTTTTAAAGTCATAAATTTATTTATAAAATTTTTATGGACAACAGTTTTTTCTCATAATTTATAATAAAAAAAATAACAAAGTACAATAAAGCATTTAAAGAACTCATTTTATTTTCAGTTTTATTAAAAACTACATTCATATATACATATGCATGTATGTACAAACATACATATGTATATCCCTTTTGACTCAAAAAAAAAATACAATAGAAAAAACAAACTAATGAGTTTTCTTTGTGACTTGAAATGGAAAAAAAGTACAACATTTAAAAAGAGCAAGTTAAAAACAAATATAAAAAATTTTTTTCTAAGGCATTGACATAGATTGCTATACGTTTTAATTATTGTAGAAATAAAATGCTGACAATTGTTTCTTTTAATACAAAAATTAGCAAGAATTTTTAATCAAACGTAAAAATTAGGAATTTGGTTTCAAGCACAATTATTGTGTTATTAAATTATGACATTTATTTTTGATGACTTTAAAAAGTTATTGGTAAAATTTTCTTTTAATTTAATCAACCATTTGTTATACAACAGTTCACAATTTATGATAAATAACCAAAAAAATTATTATTTTATTTACAAACACAATTATTGTGTTATTAAATTTTGACATTTCTTTTTAACGCTTTTAACAAGCTATTTGTTAAATTTTCTTTTAATTTAATTAACCATTTGTTAAACAACAGTTCACAATTTATGATAAATAACCAAGAAAATTATTATATTATTTTGATACCCAGCAAAAAATTATTGTATGTATGTATATATACATACATATGTACATATGCAGCAATAATAATAATTGTTTGCTCATATGGCCTGTTATAAGAATTTCACAATAAACAACAATATTTACTCTCGGGGGCTCCCTGACAAGGGAGCAACAATAAAAAAATTCCCCAATCCAGAGAGGGCAATGAACTACTGGCACTTATGTGTGTGTGCAATAAAAAAAGCAGCAACAAAGAGAATACTATATGTTTAAACCACTTCTCATTCATTGTTTTTGTTTTTTCGTACACAAAACGCCATATTTATGATTAAATATTCTTTATACATTCTCCTTCCACACTCATACATACATACTTCTTTTTAATTAAAGCAAATTTTTATGTTATTTCTTTGCTGTTATTATTGTAATTTATTCCTTTAATGTTGTTCCTTTTTCTGGTGTTGCTGAATTGGGCCATCATCATGAAATTGCCATGAAATATTCCAAATGTCTACCACAACATTAACATCAACAAGGTAAAAAAAAATGCACAACAAAGGCACAAAAGAGTAATAAAAATATATAGAACAAGTAACAGTGCTATATTCGGCCGTGCCGAATCTTATATACCCTTCACAACGTGTAGTCATGCAATAACAATTGTTTGTATCACCATTCATCCCATATAAATCGAATCCCAGCTGAGCCAAAAAAATTTTATTTTATTTTATTTAATATATTATTTATATTTTATTATTTTTTTTTATATTTTTTTTAAATTTTTAAAAAAATTTTTTTTAGAAAAATTTTTAAAAAATTTTTTAAAATTTTTTTAAAATTTTTTTTTTTTAGTTTTTTTTTATTATTTTTTTCTTATTTTTAATATTTTTTTTTTTGTAATTTTTTTTGTTTGGTATGTTTTTTACATGTATCTATGTATGTATGTTGTTGTTGTAATTGTGAAAAAAAACGAGGTGGTCGTGGTTTTTTGCTCATATCTCAGAAAGTTATGGGGCGATTGTGCTGAATTTCAATAGCGATTCATTCCTGGATATTTCCAAGAGATTGATACCATATACAGATCTGAGGAACATATAGTTGCTTCTAAAAGTTGATTTCAACCAACACACGGACAGACGGGCAGACGGACAGACGAACAGACGGTCAGGGCTTAATCGACTCCTCTATTCATAAGCTTTCAGAAAATATATACTTTATGGGGTCGGAAATGAAAATTGTAGAAATTACAAACGGAATGACAAAGCTATATATACCCTTGTGCACCACAGGTGAAGGGTATAAAAAGTAAATATTTACAGAATCCTTTGAACAGGAGGAGGAATAACGCTAACAGTGGGTAAAAAGTATTAAAAAGAACATTACATTTAGAAAATGTTATATTTTTAAAGCACACTTTTATGTATGTTAGAAACATATTATATTATAGCTGTAAGCTTGAATTAAATTTTTTCATTTGTAATACAGTTAGAAAATAAATTTTTATAATTTCTGAAAATCTTTACAAAACAAAACTTTTCTACTAATTAAAATTACAATTTAATTTATTTGATTTTGTAAATTAAATTTTCTATGCAGTTTAGAAAAATTCTGTTGAAAAACTTTTGGCATAAACTGTTATACTATATGGAATTTATTTTCTTTATTTCATGAAAAACGTCAAAATATATTAAATTTTTAGTAGTTTTGAATTTTAGTGCAAAAATCAACTGTTATAATTGAAACATTTTTTGACGAAAACTGTTATACTGGCACAAAAAAGTATTGATTTATTGTCAAAATATTTTCTAACAATTAGTTGCTTAAAGTCGTATACATTTTCTATTAATGTTTGTATGAATTACATTTCTATTTTTAATATTGTCTGAAAAAAAAATGTCAAAAAATCAATTGAATTTTTTCATCTATTTTTTTTTTAGATTTAGGGTTTTCTTCAAATCAACAATTTTTTTAGATCAATAAGTATATTTAATTAAGCAAAAATCTATTTTTTTCTGTAAGGACATGACAAAGTATTTTAGAAGCCTTTTATTTTTTTAGAAGAAACTATGTCTAAAGTTACGACTACTTGTGTAAAGCATGATTACATAGTTCTGTGTAGGGTCACAAAAAGCACTTGGTAATTGCAAAAAAAGATTCCTACGAATTGAAATGTCAAACACAAAAAGCATGCCTTTTTCAAGAGATCTGGTATGAAGATAAGCTTAAAGTAAGGCACTTAAAAAAGTCTTGTTTTTTCAACAAAAGTTTTAGTTGATTTTGTCCATTTCGTAGGTTTTTCTTATACATTTTTTTGCCAACCTTTCTTGTCGACTTCCGATAATTTTCTTGCCAGTAGCTCAATGTAGAGGATGCTAAAGCCAGCTAAAAAAAAACACTTAATAATAAGAAAAGAAACAAAGTTAAAAACAACAGGCAAAGAATCCAATAATTGGAAAAATGTGAAATTCATTCGAAAATAATAAAATATTATTAAAGTGTTATACTGTTCAACAAAATTCACACATTAAAATGTGAAATTCATTCGAAAATAATAAAAAATTATTAAAGTGTTATACTGTTCAACAAAATTCATCCATTGACTTCGTTTTTTAATAAGAAAAGTTTGTATATTTTTTTTTTTATAAACTCTTCTTTAAACGGTATTTTCTCAATTAAAAGTTTTTTCAATCTCAACTTTTCAAATAAAAGTAAACAACCTGCCTACAGTTATTCCGCTTGTTTATTTTTATTTTCTTTTGTACAGCATAATCATTTCAAAAGTACTTTAAAGAAAAATAATAAAATTTATTATATACTTAAGTGTAAAAAAAGAAAACTTTACAGGCATATAAAAGTCTATTATTCAGGCCATTTAATACAAGAGTGCAAACAAAAATTCAAAAGCTCAAAGCAAGTATCATTGGAAAAACCTCTCTGTTTTACAAACCAAATCTACCAAAGAAAAAAGGAAAATATTTCAAAGGAATAATCACAAAAGCGTATTATATTAAAATAAAAAATTTGGCTTGTTATAAATAAGGACTTTTAATGTTATTTGTTGTCCAATTACTATATTTATTATATATTCCTTCTCAATAGGCGTTTAAGTAAACACAAACATACGGTCTTAGACCAAACCAATTAGTGGTAATTAACACATATTTTTATTTTTATATAGTTTAAACACGAAACTAACTGTTACTGATGAATTAAATTAGAAACCAACACTACATTAACATTTAAATAGGATTTGCTAAGATTTTTTTTGTTATAAGAAAATTAACTTTCATTATTACCATCAAAATTTTATTGAGCAGCAAAATTAAATTTATAGTTTTGTTTAAGAAATTGCTTAAATTTATGCACTTCATTTTCTACTCTTATTTTTATATTAATGTATTTAATGCTTGTTATGTCAAATGACTTTGAAAAAACCCCCTGATAACTTAAAATACCAAGAATATGTCTGTAAGAGCGTTTATTTTCAATTTTTATTTTTTGTTTTTTTTTGCCTTCATCATAGTCTTGTAAATTCTTCTTACAACTTCGTTAAATGTACATTTTCAATTAAATTCCTAAGAATCTTCTTGTTTTTTTTTCTTACAAACAAATATTTGCTCGTATTTTATTTTCTCACTGTAAAAATATCTAAAATTGTTTAAATACCAATCGAGTCTTTATTCATGTTTGTCGATGGTATAAGAGACCCAACAAAGTGTGTGTAAAAAATTAAACTTTTTTTCTTTATTACTTAAAATTTGAATTTATTTATTTAAATTCAATTTGTATAGCATGTTTACAACATATAGTATTTGCAAATCATAAAAAAAATGTTAAACGCGAAAAAGTTTGAAAAACTTTAAAAAATTTCTTGAAAATTTTAAGCAAATTATTTATGAAATTTAATTCAGAAAATAGTCAAAAGATTGCTTAAGTAAATAGTACATAAAGTTTAAAATTTTATATTATCATTTTGTTTTTGTTTAAAATTGTTTTACGGATCTACTGCCGTTTTTATAAAAAAACATTTTAGATTTGTTAAAGGCTTATTTGAAAAAATGATGATGATTGATTGAGTGTGAAATTCTTTAAATTTAGCAAGCTTTGTTAATGTGTATTAAAAATAAACTGTTATAATTTTATAGCAGTTTTATCAAAAACTATTATATTGTTACATCAAGATATGTGCATCTTTTTAAATCATATAAACCTGTTATATCTTAAGCATAGTTTTGAAATAAACTGTTATAAATATCAAAACTTTTACCGAAAACTGTTATACTAATATAATAAATTTTTTTTTTTATATTTTTATATTAAAAACTTAACAATTTAGAAATTTATTTTTCATTTTATATCAATAGTTGCTTTTTATATTAAGCTTGAGATAATTTTTTTATTAAATTAATTTTATTTTCTAATATTTCGCTACCACATTATTTTTAAACAAATTTACAAATTTTTTTGTTAAAAAATTAGTTTATAAATTATAAAAAATAAACTTTCATATTGTTAATTGCTTTTAATTGTTATACTTTCTCTGAAGAAGCTACCCAATGTGATACCGAAATAGTGGAAAATAAAAAAAAAGATCAAAAACATTTATGTAATATTTTTCATTTTATATAAACAATGTGTTATAATTTTTAAAAACTTAGGAAAACTGCTATATTACAACAAAAAAACTGCTATATTATGACTTAAGTCAGTGTTAAATAAGTCATAGAAATTGCAACACTTAAAGTTTATTTTAAAATTAACTCTGTATGAATAAGATACGTTTCAGCTTCTTAAACTTCAAAGTTTGTTTTATATGAAAATTTAGTACTTTTAATAGAGCTCTTTAAAAGAGGAAAATATAAAAATATCTGCCTTTAATTTTGTAAAATTTTGTTCTCTTTTAAAAATTTGAATTTTTACAATAATTTTTACTTAAGAGCTTTTATCAATTAAATTGTATAACAGTTTCGTACACTCTTTTCACCCTTAAACTAAATTTATACTAAACTACTACGGAGTTTTATAATTTGGTTTTTTTTCGAGACGTCTTTACTTGTTTTGTTCTTCTTTTTCTTAAACTTTAACATGAAACTTTATTATCTATAGGTGTGATAAGATTGTAAAATAACTGTGTCTGTAATTTCTTTGGTTATTATGGTGTATACAATCAACAATTAAGAATAAAAAACCACACATTTTATAATTTATATCTGTCTGTCCGTCAGTCTGCCTTTTTGAACTCGATGGGTACTAAATATGACATCACAATTTTTTTAAATAAATACAATACAAAATACATTGTTAGGGCTGAGTTGGAAGAATAATATTAAGAGTTGCAATAATTTATTGGCAATAAAAGTAAGTGGTTAAAAATAAAAAATTTAATGCATAATCATTAATAATAAATAAATTATTGCACTTAATTTGTTTACTCTGTGACACAAAAGCATTAAACAGAGATAAATATTAATAATATGATAAGATCACTCAGTAACTGTGGAATATAAAAAAACCAACTGGATTTGAGAAAATGCTTGCGAAATCTTGAGTAAAAGATGATGGCAGATATCTGATCTACATTTTTAAATAAGAAAAAAATGAAAAAAGAAATTTAAGTAATAGCGCTATATATTTGGCTATTCCAAATCTTAATATAGTCTTTACAAAAGTGTAGATCAGCACCTGTAAGCATAAGTAAGTAAAACTTACGTACAGATTTGCATTAGCTCAAACTTTACTGCTGTCGATTCATGGCATGTCATCATGTTGGTACATATGGACCTTTTTCTTGTGCATGATAATGTTCGTACAACATAAAGTATACAAACCAAAAACTTCGCATTACATGCGTTCGTACACATGAATAAAATATACCAACTACAATAAAAATCCATATATTTTTTATCAACATATACATGCATATGTTGTGTAGCAACACCATCTGCTTTAACAGATGTTGTTTTTTAAATAGAATTTTGTTTTTGCTATAATTAAAAAACAGCGGCACACGTGACTTATTGCTTATATCTTAACCGTTTATAATTGGATATTGCTGATTTTTAATACCAGAATTCTTGAAAGTTTTTCTTGATAAATTTTACCACGCACGAGTTCGTGGGACAAATGGGGGCTTTGAAAAGTTGATTTCAACGCTTACACGGAAGGACAGACGGACAAAATAAATCGATCTCTCTATCTATTAGGTTTCACAATATACACATATAGCTTTAAAGGTCCCGAAAAAATATTGCAGAAATTACACTCACTTGTAAAGGGTATACAAAAATTTTAAAGGTATTATTAGAATGTTGATGCCAGCCCCAACTAAAGCAGCTAATACACGGCATGTTTTTTATATTTATACTTGGTAAATTTGTATTCATATGTAATTGTTAACATTTGTCAAAATTTTTTTATAACACTCAACCGCCCCTGACTGTTTTGTTTTGGCATCAGAAATTTCTGCCCACAGCTGATGTCGGTTGGCTTTTCAGAACAAATTTGAGCCCGCTCTAATTGAAATTTTGTCAGATGACTTAGTACAAGTGTTTTACAAAAGTAATGTTTTAATGCTTACACACGACATGTACGTCTTAAACAGTGGGGAGTTATACAAATCAGATGTAAAACCCATACCGCATATTAGCTGCTTAATGGGCACAAGAGTAACTCATTCTTTCAATAGAAACTGGAACAAATAAAGTTATATGTGAGTTTTATTTTTTATTTATGTCTAAAAATTAGTTAATATTAAAATTGTATTTTTTAATTTTCTAATACTTTTAGTAGGTTACTTAAAAAAAATCGAAACTCTTAGAAGGATAGAAGTATATAAATTATTTAAAAAAATTCAAAAACAAAAAATCTCAAATAATATACTTACATTATTTCTGTGGCTTGGAGCCAAAAAGAGACAATGTCACTTTTTTTGCTCTTTTGAGTTAATCATTGCATTAGATTTGTTTTCTTGCTCTATTTCATTATGGTAAAACAGCTAAAGTCATACTTAACCCAGAACAGCTTTATAAATAAAATGCTGGCCAATGTCACTATGAAAGCACCTATAAAAGTTAAAGTTCAATTCCAATTTTCTCAAAAGTAAATATTTTGACATTAGCTCTTTTAGCTCCAAGCCACAGATTTGTTGTCATCAACCTGCTTGTACACAAATATGAATTTAGAATTTTGTTTTTGTTTTCACTTATGTTTCATTATCTTTAAGAAGTCACGTAAACACAAGTATTTATACAATTTTTTGATTGTTTCTATTTATATGTTTGATATTATAAATTGAGCGATAAGACGTCTGAACTTCTTAAAACAACTTTGTGGTTTGTTTTGCTTGCAAAAAAAAAATATTTTTTTTTCTTCTAAAAACAAATCTACACCCATTATATAAACAATTATTTAATTTAATTTCAAATTTATGTCAAGTGGTTTTTACCCGCAAATCAGACAAATTAAACAAAAACCATAAATGTACATACAATGTCTTTTTTAATGATTCTGATAATTTTCGAAATTTAATTAAGTGCAACTACAACACTAATGAAGCTTTTAAACGAACATTAAAAATAACTTTAATATGTTCAACCATACAATTTTAAGTATTTATTTACTATTTAATGGAATAATAATGTTTTTTTGTTTGTTACAGATGGTTGTTTTTAAAACTCATTAAATTTCTACAAAATATAAAGTAAAATAAAACAATACGTTAAAAAAAAAATAAAAAATATAACAGATATATTCTTAAATGTTAATTGGATGTGAAGATTGTCAATATTAGCTTAAGGTATGTACCCTGCAGATAATATTGGACTACGTGATCCATTTTAGCTAAATGGTCTACTTACAACATGGTCCTATGTTATGAAGTCATGGACCATAGCATTTTTAAACAAGAGATTGTAGTTAAAGGACAAGTGTTCGTGTTTTAACGATTACATATATATTGTGTTTAAACGTGTATAATGGTCGTGTAGGTGCTCCATCGAGTAGTGACAAAGAGTAGTTTTGAGACTACTCCTATGAGTTATATGGTCCAGCCCTAGGATATCGTAATGTTAAATCGACCATGTTTTCTCCATACATTTGGATGATCTTTGGATTAGTCCTAGTCGATTATAGAGTATACTTTACATGCGTGTATGGACTAGACGCATTATCTGCAGGGTATTTACACACATATACATATATAGTCAGTCAAAGCACCCCAGTTCCTTATTTTATTTGTTAACATTGCAGAATAGTAGTTAAGATGCCAAGCGACTTTTAGCACCAACACTTAATATATATATATATATGTTCCTTTAACTCCCACTGGAGCATAGGGCGCCAAACACACTAAGGCATGTTGATATTAGAGAAGTATTTTAAGAAATAGACGCAATAGATATTTATTTAAGATCTTTGAAACTTTAATTGAATGTCTTATATTTTGAGAATATTTACCAAAGACAGTGATCACGCTTATTTGAGCAAATATTTGCCAAATACAGGCCCGTATCTACACCTTTTGGGAGGAAGTTTTTATTAAAATATAAGATGTTTATTTAATGGCTGTTAATTCAATTACTTATCAACATACAATTACTTAAAACATACGTTGTGGGAGGAAATAGTCTTTTTCTCCTTTCCTTCTAGATCCGCTCTAGCACAAATGTGAGTGTGTAGCTTAAGAGTAAATATAAACATTCTTTTAAGTCTACATTTATAAAATTTATTTCTAATTTCTTAATTGACATTCAGCATTGCGTGAGAGTATTTATCAAAAATGTTTGTTTAAAAAATCTTAATAATTTATTGAACTCCATGGCCAGACATTCAAATAGAATATGCACACTTAATTAAATAAACATTTTATTTGCCTTGCTGACACACAACAAAAAAAAAAAACATAATAAAAACTTAGCATTTGGTATAAACAAATTGTGAAAATTTACTGCAGACAACAACAAAATGTATGAATTTTTTGTGTTAAAAAATAATTAATTTCTAGTGAAAACACTAATAATTTAAACATTAGCATGTTATGGAAGATCATTGTTGATAAGCATATGTGACAGCGCATAGAGAAAGGGATCTAAGGGTAAAAAAAAAAAAATTTTCACTTTTTGTTTTTTTTTTTTTTTTTTTGATGTGGACGACATCTGAGCATCAAATGAGACCATATCCCTCCCAGAGATATGCGCGTTTTATAAAAGTGAAATCGACGATTCTAAGCGCAAATTAAAAGGGACCTAACGGTAAAATTTATTTATTTTAATTTTTTCCCCTACTAAATTAACAAAATAACTAGATTTTACGAAACTACAAAACATTTATTTTTTTCCTTATGAACAATTTAGGTCCCTTTCTCTATGCGCTGTTACATATATAATGATCTGCATATTTGGTGAAAAGATCCGATATTTCGCATTTAGGGAATCATTTAGAATAAATAATATTGTACTATTTATGTAAAATTATTTAAAATTTAATTAACTTGGCACTTCTAAATTTTTTTTTTTTTTTGCTGGGTAAGAATAAACAAATAAGAGTGCTTCATTCGGACGTGCCGAATATTATATACCCTTCACAACGTGTAGTTACACAATAAGAATTGTTTGAATCATCATTCATCTTGTATGAAATACGTAAGTTCATACATATAAAAAACATTTATATATAAAAACATACCATTATAAATTTTAAATCGAGTTTATATATATATGTATGTTAAAAAAATAAAAATATAGAACAAAATAAAAATAAAAATATAATTTATAATTAAAAAATAAAAACACTTTTTTTTTGACTCAGCTGGGATTCGATGCCACGTTCACTCTGACCAGTAATATAACACATTTGTTTGTATGTATGTGTTTTATGTTGTTGTTGTGGACAAAACGTGGTGGTTGTGGTTTCTTCCTCATATCTCAGTTGTTTTTGTACCAATTTTTTTAATTTTCAATACCGATCTGCTCCCAAATATTTCTGATAATTTAATACCTCACGCGAGTCCAGGCGATGTCGGGGGGTTTAAAAAAATTGATTTCAACATACACACGGACATACGGTCAGGGGTTAATCGACTCCCCTATTCATAAGCTTTCATAAAATATATACTTTATGGGGTCGGAAATGAAAATTGTAGAAATTTCACACGAAATGACAAACCTACATATGTATATCCTTTTACCCTGTCGTGTGAAAGGTATAATAAATAATTTTAATTTGCGACCGAATTTTGAGAATCGACTTTGTATAGAAACATTTTTTTGTCAGAATTCTGTTTAATCATTAATTTAAGTTTTTAATCAAAGATAAATTTTTTGTCTAAAGGTTAGATTCTCGTCGAAGAATCTAGTCCAGTCTTCATCACGCTTTACCCTCGGAAATATATTTTCACATACACAGCACGACTATTAACGAAGCTCGCAACCAAAGGTGTTAGAAATTATAATTTCATTCCGTTGTGTGTTTCATTGCATGAAAAGTCACGTACATATATTTATTATGATGGCAGTTTCATCGCAACAGCTGATAAACAAGCGTAATATCCAAATATTTTTAATCCGCCTTAATTTTATTTATTTGTGCTTATTTGTGTTAAATTTTTTTTCTTGTTTTTGTTATATTGTCTAATTGTTATTTTTATGTTATTTTTAATTTTGTTATACGACATTTACACCTACACAATATCTAGTACTTAAGGGATTTTGAGCGAAATCTACCAGATTTCCCATACAAAACGAAATCTACTTCGCCACTAGATTTTGGCAGAATCTACTTAAAATCTAGTACTACTTCGTGATGCAACTGTGATTTTTATTAAATTGTAATAAAATATACTACGCTGCATAAAGAAAAATTCAATCATAATATATAAGGTGGTTGCAATTGCACAAGTTCTTTATTGTTTACATTTTTTTTTATATGGAGTTTGAATTTTGAAGAAGTAGAGCAAAGAGAGCCTCTCAGACCACCTTTTAAATAAATATACTGTTTTGACAACGAAATCTTGCAAAGTCTCAAACAAGAGTGGTATAAACGGTTTAGATTTTAATGAAGATTTTAAATCAAATCTACTAGATTTCGCTTAGGTGTAAATGTAGTATTAGTATTATACTAAATAGATCACAGCAGATTTTCCATCTCAGAAATTTGCCTTGATAAAAAAAATTTGCAAAGATGTTATTTTGTTTTGTCGGAAATCACCCACGTTTATCATTAATTTGTTCGTTTCATTTGTATTTATATTGTATTATTAAATAAATAAATAAATAAATAAAATTTAAATTGTATTCCCAATTTATAATGATTCTTGCATGTAAAAAAAAATGAGTTAAATCTTTTGTTTGCAGAAAACTGTCGGGACAAACTGTTTTTATAAAAACATGTTACTTTTACTTTTGGCATTTTCCATCTGCTTTGCCTTTTTTCACATACATACATACATACATATGTTTGTTTACAATAGTAACCATATGTTGTTATATTTTTGGTAACACGTTATGACCCTGTTATTTATAAAACTTACCACTTACAACTGCTACAATTTACACATTTGTATTTTGTGGTACTTAACAATATATAAATTGTTCTTTTAAAAAAAATATTTCCATGTTTCCTTTAAGAAATCAAGTATGCTGCACTAAATATCTATTGTTTGTGTGTCAGTTAGACAGTCACAATTTTTGCGGTAATATGCCACATAATGCCGAAAGCATTTTAATGTTACTACGGTTTTTTTTTTTTGTTTATTGCTTTTTACCAGCTGCAGTAATAATAAAAAAACACTCAACACAATGGCATTTGAAAACAAACCATTGTCATCATGAACATGCTCAACGGCAACATCATCATCATTATCGCATCACTAGCGCTATACTTTATTTATGCTCACAAAACTACACACATAAGTGTGTTGTGTGGTAATGGCACTGTAACGTTTGCTGCTGTCATTATATGGTGCAAAATAAAGAGACAGTCAGACAGTGAGATGAACGCACTAATAAAACAACTTTTGTAGAGTCTAAAAACCAAGTCATAAGTTTTAGTTCTTTTTTATTGTATTTTAATCTGAATTCCTCTTTAACTGTTCTACACAACTGATGTGAAAGAGAATACAAAATTAAGCAAAAAATAGTAAAGGTATTCAGGTTAGCTGTTCTACTCTTGTAAAAATGCGAAAATTTACTACTACTGACGGGAAAAATATTTAGAGTCCTTTTTGTTTTTTGTAATTTAATCCCTCACCGGTTTAAGCCTTACGTTTGAAAAAAAATGGCTTTAATATGTAGCTCAATATTTATGCTAAAACTTTGCACTTTCACAATTTCATAGCACTAAAAGCGCTGTCCTAAATACCGTTAATAAAAATGAAGAAATATACGAGGGCAAATGTGTTTATTTCTTTTATAGTTACTGCACGAATAGGAAAACGGAAACGGTAGTGTGTAACAGAGTAAAAAGAAATAGAAATAATACTTCAATGGAAAAATCAAATGAAAAAATTTATTTGATACCATAATTACAACAATAGTTTTGTCGCAGGGAAAAACTAGCAAATATTTGTCTTGTTGGATACTCTTAAATAAATACGATGAAAAGAAGAATCAATTTAAATGTTTTTTTTGATTATCAGGAAATCTATTACGTAAATTAGAAGTTATACGATGGGGCTGTAACCACAATACATTAACATAAGCAATTGGGATGAATAAACATATTTATCAAGTTTAAGAGGGAAATACCAAAGTGTCTTATTAAGTTCATGTCTTTGGTTTCAATATAAACATTCTTTAATCGCATTAATTTTTTAAGGTCATGAAATAGTATTTAGAAAATAATAAAAAAAATACTGCTTTCTAAAGTGAAAATACTTTACAAATATTTTAAAAAATTTTTTAAATAATCTAAAAGGACTTGCTTAGAACGTACTTCTAACAATAAAATAAATTTAACTTTTTTTGACAGCTTTAAAGCTAAGTAAGTTAGTAAATATTATCTTCTATATATATAAAAGTGAAACTCTGTTTGTCTGTGTGTGTGTGTGTTAGCTATAGGCCCCGAAACTGTAAAGCCAATCGGACTCAAACTTTGGCAAGTTGTTGTACAAATTCCAGGGAGTGTTTATGGGTAGTAAAATGTGGGTGGGTTTACGCCCGTCTACATAAAAATGAAATACGCCCATTTAAATTAGATATTAATTTTTCATCTACTTGAACTTCATCGATTTTTCTGAAACTTTGCACACATTTTGAGCTGTTATGAATATCCAATTTCGGAATTAGAAAAGTGGGCCGTGCCTCCCCCATTAAAAATAAGTTATTATGTTCAGGTATTTCCACGCATTCCAATGGTTTCCACCGATTTGCCTTTCAACTTCAAGCGACTACAGTTTCCATTTCGCCTTGCCTTCGCTATTACCATTAACAAATCACAAGGACAATCTCTGCGTGTTGCAGGATTGAATTTGGAAAATCCATGCTTTTCACATGGCCAGCTATACGTTGCATGGTCCAGAGTGAGAACACCAAAAAATTTGTTCATTTTGGGGGAATACCAAAAATATTGTATACCCACTTGCATTACAATAAAAATCAATAAAATATTATTTTAAATACATATATTCAATTAAAATTGAGAACGCATATTTATTCATTAAGCGACGTAGCAATGCGCGCCGCGCTTGGCTAGTATTAAATAAAAAGTAGTTAAAACTGTTTTATAAGTAGCTCTTAACTTAAGAGATGTATATTAATTAATCAATAGTTTCAGATGTTCTAAAGACGAAAAATATAAAAAAGTAATTTAATAAAAATTAATTTAATTTTTGCAATTTGACATAATGTACCGGGTGTTTTATAAAGAGGGACAAAATATTAAGTTGGCAACACCTTTTTTACTGGCGACCATGTTGTCAAGTTATTTATGTTTAGTTAGGTTTGTCATTTGAACATGGATAGACTGACGCATAAATAGCAAAGCGTAGATTCGGTGAATGGATCCAAAACTAGATCGCCGTTGATGCTGATTTTCATAAGAGAATTTTGTTTAGTGAGGAATCTCACTTTTGTTTGAATAAATACTTAAAAACAAGAAAGGGTGGTATATTTGGAAATGCCGAATCTTATATACCCTTCGCAACGTGTAGTCACTCAATAACAATAGTTTGTATCACCATTCATCTCAAATACGTACATACATATAAAAAACATACATATATAAAAACATCCCATTGTAAAATTTATACGTGTGTGTTAAAAAAAATAAAAAAAAAATTAAAAATAAATAAAACAAAAAAAAAAAGATATAAAAAAAGATAAAATATAAATAATAAATATAAAATAAAAAATATTAAAAAAAAATAAAAAAAATTAAAAAAATTAAAAAAATATTAAAAAAAAAATAAAAAATATTAAAAAAAATAAGAAAAAAATATTAAAAAAAAGAAAAAGAAATAAAAAAAATAAAAAAAACATTAAAACAAAATTAAAAAAATTGAAATAAATTTTAAAAAAATAATAAAAATATAAATAATATATAAAATAAAAAATAAAATAAAATTTTTTTTGGGCTCAGCTGGGGTATGTATGTATGTCGTTGTTGTATATTGTTTTTGTGTTAAAAAAAACGAAGAGGCCGTGGGTTTTTGCTCATATCTCAGTTGTTTATGTGCCGATGTTTCTGATTTTCAATACCGATCTACTCTCGAATATTTCTGATATTTTAATACCTCACCCGGGTCCAGGCGATGTCGGGGGCTTCAAAAAGTTGATTTCAACATACACACGGACAGACGGTCAAACGGACAGATTGACAGAGCTTAATCGACTCTCTATTCACAAGCTTTCAGAAAATATATACTTTATGGGGTCAGAAATGAAAATTGTAGAAATTTTACACGGAATGACAAACCTATATACATATACCCTTTTTCACTGTGTGAAGGGTATAACAAATGACACCGTTACATCTAAAAAAATTGACTGTTGGGTGTGCTTTATGGCGTAGTGGAATCATTGGTCAGAAAGTTACAGTCAATGATGACCGCTATAGAGCCATAATTACTAACTTTTTCGCTTATCAATTAAACAATCTTGATGTTCAGCAGCTGAGATTTTAACAAAACGTCACACAGCTCGTGCCAAAATTTATTTATTGAAGGATAGTTTCACGTTTCGGACCCGTGAATTGGCCTCCAAAATTGTGCGATTTAATGTATATTTGCTGTGGGAAAATGTTTCAGTCGCCAGTCTACGCCGGTAAGCTCGAAACGATTGATCACTTGGAGAACAACATTCGCCTCATTATTAACAATATTCGGCTACAAATGTTGATAAAAATTATCGAAAATTGATATCTGCAGATTAGACTACGTCCGAGCCGGCTGTGGCGGTCATATTTACATTATAATGCCAGAAGTTTATCTTTCAAAAAAAGTAATTTTCATGTCAATTTAAAAAAAAATTATCTTTGATTTATTCCAAATTCTATACTTCTACTAAGCACACCCTTTACTTATAATGGCAACTCTTAAGCTGAATAGCTTCGTAATATAATGAAAAGATTTGTTAATCAAATAACTGGACATTTTGGAAGGCTTATTAAGTATGATTTAAGATATATGTAAATAATCAAGATGCGTTAGCTGAAAGTTGACTTTTTTTCAAATACAATTGCTGTTTAATTTTATGGCTTACGGCAGTAAGTCTGTATGGGATACAAAACTAATAAGAATAACAACATTCACATAAACAATAAATACAGGGTTTGTAAAAAGTTACCATGGGGCTTAAAATTCTATTATATTTTGAAATTTTATAAATATAAATGATACCTAGAGAATAAATAAAATAAAAAGATTTACAACTGCACAAAGAACCAGAATAATAGAGTTTTATCAGCGAAAATTTATTTTTACATAAAGAGCATATTGTTGACATTTAATTGCCAGAATTTCTCTCTGATGTTATGATTCGTTGCTTGGTTAATCGTCACCACCAACATGTAAGAGACCTCGTTTAATTCGCACCGGCAAAGAATTCAACGTGTAGAGCAAAATGGTAACGAAATACCGGAAGGGGCTTCGCTCAGATAGGAATGGCTCGTACATCACAACGCCAGTAGTATTCCCATATAAGTTGCAATTGGTGCAAAAATTAAAATCCGCAAATCATCAGCAAAATCTAATTTTTGCACTTTAATTTCAGAAATGGCCAGAAATTAAGTCAAATTTATTGAAAATATAATTATAAGTTTCGAATGTCTTTTATAATCAGCAGAACAATAGGTTCTGGGGTTCTGGAAATTCAAGAAATCATTTCATCGCCGTTAACTTCTCCCTATTAGGTCTGCAGTAAGGAGTGGCATTACATGTGAGAATATTATTGAGCTTTACTTCTGTTAAAATGAAGGTGGAAGTGCTGTAACCATAAATGGAGTGCTTACAACATTGTTGCAGAAATTTAAGCGCTACAGCCACAAAATTTAAAAGATGATGGTCTAAAATGAGCCCATCATTGTGAAGCTGAAAATCAAGGCCATGTAAAAGACATTATTTTCTATACCGTTTAAAAAAAAATAAAATAAAATAAAAAAAAAACAAAAAATATAAATATAAACGAAATAATATTTATTTGGTTGTTGGGATTTAGCTGGTTTATATGCATTTCACTAGTGCTTATGCCAGATCATCAGTAACCCTTTATCCAAAAATGTTTGAAAAAGTTAAAAATGTTATAAGTTTTTATTTTTAAATTCTTATTAACATAATGAGAATTCAAAATAAAAACCACAAACTATAAAATGCTTTTTTGAAAAACCCAACCAACAATTTTTAAATTTTAAAACCCTACAACCAAATAAATATTATTTCAAAATCATGGGACCATATTGCGAATAACATCCCGTTTAACAAAAATTACGCTTGTAGTTATTTTTGTATTAAATCTGTCATGTCTGAAGGTGTGCGTGAGTGAGTAATTGTAAGCTTATTTTTGACAGCACCAGTTTACAGTAACAATACCGGCACCAACAATACCTTCCTGTCGACACATTAAAAGAAATTCCATGTGGATGCTTGTAAAGGTAAATGTTTATTTACATTTACACAAATACAGCAACATAAAAAGCTAAAAATCTCTTAAATAAAAAACACATTTTTTCTTGACAGATAAATTGTAAAAGGAAAAATCAAAATCATATTTCTTAACGCCTACTGAGCTTATAGATGTCTTGGTTGTTTTACCATATTGAAAACCACCTGACAAGTGACTGCAATTAAAGGGAATTCCCCTAAGTGTAAGGTAGAGATTTTACGGAAGCATCCTAAATGTGGGAGATTGTGTACTTGTGTTTCAGTAAAACTTTTATAACCCCATAAAAAACTTGAAATAAAATTTAAAGTACATATCAAAGTTCTTGCGCGTTGTTTTAAATATGTTTTAATGGCCTTATTCAACTTAAGTATCTCATCAGACTAATGCAAGCGAGATATTCTTAAGCTATACATTCTCTAAACGCATGAGACATACTATTTAATGCTGCCATTAAAACTTTTATTAAGCAATTACACAAAATCATTTTTGTTGTTTTGTTAAATGCACAATCATGGACAATGCCAGCAATTTTCAAGAAAATAAATAATTTTTAAGCGGAAAAACCATGAAATTAAGATAATTTATGTTAAAAATGGAAATGGGGTGTGAGTATATTTGTTCAATGCTCCAATTAACCTGTCATTAGCCAAAGTAAGCAGATGTTTTTTAGTTGGCTGATTTTTTTTTTTTGGAAATGGAAAATGTTTAAAACATTTAAACAAAATGTCAAAATATTCATGTTCAAAGTGCCGCAGACAAATTATTTCTATGTAGAGAAAATCTCAGGAATGTTCTTATTATGTTTTAGTATGTTTTTAAATAGAACTTATTCCTAAAATTGATATTTTATTTTGTTTTTAATTTCTTTCTTTAATTCTCATGTTAACATGCATAGGCAGAAAGTGAAAAATTCTGCTAAGTAAACTTCAATTAAGTTTTATTAATAACAACTTAAAAACAACAACTTCAGTGTTTTTCCTAAAACTTACAAACGAAAGTCAATTTTGTTCCGGCTCTGGACAACATAGAGCAGCAATATGGATATCAAAACAAAGGCTTGACTAGCAATATAATATAATATGGGTATCAAATGAGAGAGCTTGACTAGAAGAATACAACTAACTAGGTAAGAAATCAAACTCAAAAATTGTGTCGGAAATAATAAAGCACATGAAAATTATATGGTGAACGGTATTATCAGATGCGGCAAAGCCAAATATAGCATTCTAACTTGTTTCCTTTTGCACTATTGTCCTTAGTAACCAGACACATAAAACAGCTAACAACACATCGGATACACAACGATATAAAAGGACTTTGAAGAATGTCAAATAAACACATATTTATAAACACACAAGGAGTACATACCCTAATATGTCACATACTGAGACGCTTATTAACCACACTGAGTGTAAAGTGGAAAAGGCTCAGAGAATATGGGCCCTCTGCAGAAGAGCGATAGGCTCAAAGTGGGGCATAAGCCCAAGGATGACACATTGGCTATAACCGAGTGTACTGCTGCCGATCATGACGTATGCCTCGTTGGTGTGGTGGACATCCTTAGAGAAGAAGGTAAATGTAAAACCTCTTCAAAAGATTCAGAGATAGTGCTGCATTAGTATTTGCGGTGCCATGAGGACCACATCGACAACGGCCATTGAAAATATATTATCAATATGGCCAATAGAGATACAGGTAAAATATGAAGCGGCTTTAGCTGCTACGAGATTAATGGCAATAGATGAATGGTTTATAAAAGAACATAAGACCAGATACCAAAGAATAACGGATATCCTACCAAGGGGAAATATTACGGAAGTAATATGTGATGAAATCCAGGCTGAGATCATGGCGATTACGGAAGGAATTATATGGATAAAGGAAACAAATAGCGAAGCCCCGATTCGTATCTTTACAGATAGCCAATCAGTGATTGAGACATTGAGAAAGGAGAAAGATGAATCCCGGAACGTTCTGCAATGCAAGAGCGAGATCAACTCATATGCAAATTGCGGACATCTGGAGATAATATGGATAACAAGCCATCACGGGCTGATCGGAAACGAGAAAGCCGACAAATTATCCATAAGGAACTACATTAAGGGGACTGAGTTCTTTGACTAGTCCGATATATATGGGAAATTATGATTATGGTTTTAAATTGGGAATTCCGGTTCCCACATGGAGCGCACAACATGCCAACTGGGCATAAGTGTATACCTGTCATGGGTTTGGGCTTTTAGTGCCCCTCCTTTTCAACCCAACCTAACCTAACATATTTTTAATGGAAAAACCCTGCAGATTATAAGATTGTATGTTGTTGGCCACTACACTGCAGCTAAATTTTTAGCCAGTTACATTTTGGGACAGTCATAATTCTAGCTGTAACAAGACTAGAGCAAGAGTGATAGATTCCTACTAGCCAAATTATATTAAAAATATAAAAGAGGATGAAGTATCGACTGCACTGGTTTTTAGGCGGCGCTTGGTGTTTTTGTATATATGTAACAGAAACTAGTATATAACTATACACAAAAGAACTAGTTGATATATGAAACCAGGACAGATAGGTAACATGTCAGAAGTTTAAAGCAACTAGTATATTTCTAAATACACCTGAGATGTAGCTTAACCATCTATGTGTGTGTAAAACTTTTAACTGAGATCCTATAGGAGCTAATACACGGCATGTTTTTTACATCTGACTTGTTTAATTCTCCACTGCTAAATAAGAACATGTCGTGTGTTACCTTTAAAACATGACTTCCGTAAAAAAACACGTGTTGAGACATCTGACAAAATTTCAATTAGAGCGCGTTCTATTTTCTTCTGTCAAGACATGTGATATCAACCGTTGGCAAAAATCTCTGCTGCTGCAAAGCAGTCAGCGACGGTTGCCTGTAAAAGTACAATTTCGACAGACATGTAGATTTACATATGTCTCACAAATTTTAAAGTCAGATGTAAAAAACATGCCGTGTATTATAGCCTTAAGCAGTATTGCTTGTTGTTCAAATCACCAGCGATTAGTAATACTTGAGTGGTTTGACGATAATTTCTTTAAAGAGACATAATTGTTCTACAATTTAGGAACGAGTTAAACAGTGGTAAGTGCCAAGTGACAACGCATAAAAATGATTGAAAAGGTAGCTAAAAAATAGGACACCAGTTAATATAATTATAGTACTAATGTATACATAGTTTTTATTACATATTTTCCAAACTGCGTGGTACTCACACAAACTTTTTCTTATATGAAAACTATATTTATAAACTAAAACACGCATTACTTTTCCTTTTTTTTATATAGAATTTTTTCCTTAATTTTTTTTCTGATTACAACTTGTTGCTTATAAATATTACGTATGAAACCAACACATAATGTACTCGTTCATATACATAATAATGTGGCTGATGTTGCGAAATATTATGTAAGAATGTATGTCTCTATGTATATGAAGATGTAATAGGATTCATGACATCTATTACAGCGCAGCATGTACTTTTGCATACTCATATATGTATGCACGTATACAGGTAGCCGTTGGTGATGATGTTATTATAAATAATGTTAGGTATCCTGTTACGTATTAGTATTTATAGGAGCTGAAAACCTCCTTCCATAATACAATGACATAATAAATATTAATAAATCACGTATATATGACAAGGGAGATTTTTATATAAACACTTTCATATTTCGTCCTTCAATCTATTACTACTTGTTTATTGATTTTTGTAAAGCTAAAGACTAGATTTTTTTTTTTTTTTAATTATTATTTAGAATAGAGAAATATTATCACTAAATGCCTGAAAAATATTAGTGACTTATTTATTGCTGTTTATGACAAAAAAAAATTTAGATTAAAAAAATAGATTGAAACAAAAAATTAGTAAATGCTGTAAGAGAAACAAAGTAAATTTAAAAAGCTGTTAAGGAACTGCATATTGGACCTAATTTTAGTAGTAAAAGTGGACAACATTTATTTCTCTACTCACATTTACAAATAATAAATATTTAGCTGTAATACAAGATTAGTGCTACTTTTATCCTATTGAGAGTTAATGTTTAGTTACTGTATACTATTGAGAGCGCAGAGGCATTGATCACAAAGTTAGATATGGATGTCTGCTGGCAGATTTATATTTCCAAACTTCATCAAATAAATAAAAATAATTGACATAAAGTTTTTTTTTTAGTTGCATTGAACGATATAATGGAAATGCGTATTTTATTTTTTAAAGAGTATGTCATCCAGATGTCTTTCCTCGAGTTGAGCACACTGTTCAAAACGGAGCTTTGTATTCTGCGCCACACGCTGCAGTAAATTTGGTTCTCGATAAATATTATTTTTTTTTTTAATTTTATTTTCCTTTAAAGCCACAAGAGGTTTTGGATTGTCATTATAAACGCTCTCTTTGAGGTAGCCCCATACAAAAATCGATGGGAGTTAGTTCGGGCGACTTCGGTGGCCATGGGATGTCCCCATGGGGGAAATTTTCCCAAAGCAAATTCATCAAAGCTCTGGCTGTGTGTGCAGTCGCCTCATCCTGTCGAAACCACGTGTGTGAAGAGAATGATGAATAAGCTCGCAGGTTTGGCAAATAGAATTCCGTAACCATACGTCGATAATTTTCACCGTTGACATTTGTCACCTGGTTTCGAGAATTTTCGAAATAAAAATGATTCAGTTATCTCATGCGTGGATAAGGCACTCCAAACAGTTACCATAAGGCAATGCAATTGGTTTTTGATTTTTCAATCAACAATTGCCGGTTTTTGGAGACCAGCAACGGCAGTTTTGCTTGTTGACGTGGCCGTTTAACCAAACATTAGCCTCGTCGCTTAAAAAAATGGAATCTACAGTGTGAAAACGCTACATTGTTTCCCAAAATTTTTTGTGTAAATCAAAATCACTTTCTTTCAGTTCTTGAACTATTTGAATTATAAAAGGATGAAACTTCAAATCCTTTTTTAAAATTACATAAATAATCGCTCTTAGAAGTCCCAGTAAGGCTGCTCTTTTCCGTATTGAAAGTTGCGGATTTTCACGTAAACTGCCTTCAACCAGTTCAATGTTTTCGTGAGTCCTTGAAGACCCACTGGGCCCCGACTGTGGAACATTCATAGCCGAAGCAGTGACGAGGAATCTTTACACTCTCGAACGTATTAAATTTACACTCAGTCCATCACGTATTCGCCGAACAAAACTGTCGACTAGCAATTACGTAAGAATCGTTACTCTTAAAAAATGTCTCCACATCGAACGAGCGATGCTAATTCGACCACTTCGTCATCGTCACTGACAAATCCGCACAATCGATAATTCCAACGGCGCACAGAGGGATTTTTTCATACAATGTTTGGCAAAAAATATAAGGAGTGCTCGTAGAATGTTAAAATTTGGCACAGAACCTTTGGTTAGCCTTATTAAGAAAAATATGAAGTTCCATCAATATTGGCCACGCCTTCTACCCACCGCCCAAAGAACCCAAAATTTATTTTTGGCCCAATGTTTATGAAATTTGGCACAGAACCTTTGGTTAGCTTAATTAAGAAAAATATAAAGTTTCATCAATATTGACCACGCCTTCCACTCACCGCCCATAGAACTAAAATTTTATTTTTGACGCAAAGTTCTTGAAATTTAGCAAAGAGCCTTTGGTTAGCTTCATTAAGAAATATATAAAGCTTCATCAAAAGTGGCCACGCCCTGTACCCACCACCCATAGAACCCAAAATTTAATTTTGGCCCAAAGTTTTTGAAATTTTGCCCAGAGCCTTTGGTAAGCTTAATTAAGAAATGTATATAAAGTTTTATTAAAATTAGCCACGCCCTCTACCCACCGCCCATAGAACCCAAAATTTATTTTTGGCCCAAAGTTTTTGAAATTTGGCACAGAGCCTTTATTATCTCAATTAACGACCACCACTCACCGACCATATAACCCATATTATACTTTTTTCCACAACTTTTTGTTTCTTTACCAAAACTAATTAAATGAAAATTAAAAATTAAATTAAAAATTTCACGAATTTGGAGACAAATTCTGATATACCGATAGAAATACTGATAGAAACGAAAAAATAATCATAAATAATATTTAAAAAATATTGTGTAAACAGAAAATCTTGTCATTATTTATTTATTTACAGAGTTCCCTCTCTTATCATTGTATAGCAGTATCTAAAAAATTTACTAAAATCTTAACAAACGGCTCTAACAAATCTCATCAAAAGACAATTTGACAAACTTTAGAAAATAAAATCAAAAAATTTGTACTTCCAATTATCGCACAAATGACTATACTTTTGTATGTATAATGCCTATTGTTCAAAACGTATTACAAATAAAAAGCAATTTATAGTATTTCATAATTTGCAAACATCAAGGATATTAAATGCACAATCAACTACCGCCATCAACCACACCGACACAAAAAACGCTAACGATTGACCGTGAAAAAATAAAGTGTGCATGGACTTTTTCCAAAGGAAAGAACAGCTAAAAATGTCAAGGTTTTACATATCGCAACAAAGGCTTGTCAAAGACAATTCCTTTGGTTTTTCTTTATGTCTTTTTTTTTAATATATACTAGATAAAATATTTACTTTCAACTTACATTTCTCCAAGCTGGCGTTGCAAAATTTTAAAGCATCATCGAGTAGATTTAAATGCATATAACTGGTAGCAGTCTCATTGATTTTTTTCGCCTGCAAATCCGTGCCCCACCATTTTTCCACTAAACGTCGTACCAAAACATCGGGCATAAATTTCATATTATCGCTGGTAGTATTAGAGCGTAGTGCCGCACCACTTGTAGAAGAAGTAGAAGCCATGGTAGTGGTTGCCGTGTCTGTTGTACATGCTATACTGGTGGTGGTAACGGTAGTGGGCGATGCGAGGGGAGTGGAGATTATTTGTAGGCGTGGCAAATCACGATGAGTGGAGACTAAAGCTGATGATGAGGAATAGGATGAGGATATGGTTGGGGCTGTTGTGGCAGAGGTAGAGTAAGAGGAAATTGCTGCAGAAAATATATTTTGTTGTTGTTGGTAATTATTATGAGCCAAACTGTTTATATTCAAAGCCATGCTGGTACTGGTGGTAGTAGCCGTACACTGTATAGGCAAGTTTGTATTAAAACTCATGGTTTTATTGTTGATAATGTGATAACCAGTATTGTTTAAATTATTACCATTTGTTGAATCATTAGAGCTAACCTCATCCTTTTGCCAGCGTGGAAATTTTACATGACAAATATTACACATTGTGATTGTTTCACAACACTGGCGACAAAACGTATGACCACAATTGGTCGTCACCGGACAACGCAACACATCACGACACAGCGGACACAATAATGGATCATAATCTGCAGGTGTGAAGTTAGTGGCAGCTGCAGTCAATTCTGTTGAGGAGGAGTGTAAATCTAAGCTGCCGGCTACTGAAGAGGTCGCTAGCAAATCTTTTAACTCAACAGAATTTGGCCAATGAAAACTATTACAAGCAGTTGAAGAGGTTAACTTATTTCTTAAAGGCATTATTAGCCTTTCTGGTTCTTTGTTGCTTTCTTTTGTCTGTAAGTCAGAAGAGGTTAGAGTGACTTTTAGAGGATTCAATTCAGCGTCTATTAATTCTGGAGATTTTTTGGAATTGGAACTTAAAATGCGTATGTGTACTAATAAGGCTGTGGCCAATATGTTCAACTTTTCCATGGGTATAAAACCCTCAAGCTGTTCACTAGCTATCAGGGCATAAATATCGAACGCCTCTTGCAAACGGCCATGCCGAGCCAAGGACTCTCCCAATATATAGGAAACTTGCAAATCATTAGTCAGCTGATCGTTTATTAAAGAGGGTGATTTTCGTAATTTTATATTTTCATTACTTTTACGCGGTCTTTTAGCTTCTTCATGGGGCTGAATTGCGGCCGTTGAAGAACCTGAGGCGGCATTACATTTTGAAATCTGAAGTCCTCGTTTGCTAGCCAAAGCCCCCTTCACATAGAATCCATGTGAGAGTGGCATAGTGTCGTCGTGGTTGCTGAATACCTGAGTTTGATCACGTAAACAATTTCTCGTTTTGGTGGCACCCACTTCTACTGCTGCTGCGGCTACAGCTACAGTTGTATTCTGTTTACTAATATTTCTTGTGGTCGCGGTTATGCCTTGTTTCAAGTCACTAAAATAGTGGTAGACAGCAGTTGGATATGCCGTTGCTGCTGTTCCGGCTTTTGATTTTATTCCTAGCAAAGTATTAAATTTTTTTGATTCTTGATTATCAACTCGAATTGTTGTGTAATTCTCTTTAACTAACAAGTCCCGCGTCGGCGACACTGAGATTACGTAACGTTTGTTGGACTTATTTAGGGGTGTAGAGGCGTTAACACTTAATGGATGTTTTCTTTTCTTTTTTATTTGAAATTGCTCAGTAGCACTTTTGGACATTATACACACAAATTTTCACGTAAATTCAATATTTCCTTTATTACTCTACTTTTTGCATAAGCATTTATGTACGAAAAATAATTTTTTCAATTAAAAAAAAAAAGTTCATTTAACAAGACATTGATTCTTAATATTTTTTTGCTTTTCTAATAAAAACAAATTATGTAATTTTTTCATTGGAATATTCATTTCTAAACACTTTTGATTTTTTCACTTTTTTACTTTATTTATACGTTATAAAAAAAAAAAAAAGAAATAAACTAAAATCCTTAATCACTCTCTCTTTCTCTCTTACACGATATTCACTCTAAGTATATCCGTTGTACGACGCGTTTGCATTCACATTGAAACTGTTTTTGTTCCGTTTAGGTGTTATATGTTGTTTGATTATCTGAAAAAAGGCAAGCAAGAAAAAAAACAACAATAATAAATAGAATGAAGCAAAAAAATATTGTATATTGTTTGGAAAAAAAAAACACACACAGAGCCAGACAAAAACAAAGAAATTAAAACACAAACTTTACGTAACATTATGGTTGAATTAAATTTTCATAGTACGTCTCTGTATACGACATGTCTATTTGTGCTTATCGATAGAAACAAAAACGAGAATATTTTTTTTTAAATTCTGTTTTGAGAGTGGAGTGACACCCTTTAAGGAGATTCTAATTTACCCCGATCAGAGAATCATACATATGTAGCAGTAACTTTAATATTAGTACATTTCTATTACATAAACATTATATATAACATTGGTATTAACAGGGCTGTTTTAATGTTACCATAACTATGTTCTATCATGTTGTATTTTAACATAGTATGTTTAGAACAACTCTCTGAGATTTTTTTAATGGCATGTGTTTATGTAAGTGTTACCTGATGTGAAGATGTTTTTTTAACGTATAAAAATGTGTACAATGTTATGGATGGGCTTAAGTTTAAGTGCAAAAAAAATTAAATCTTATACTTTGTTTTTAAATCACTAAAACAAATTTCCTTTAAATTATTATTAAAATTATTGCTATTGCCATCTGTTGCAATCATAGCTGCCAGATTTGACGATTTATCGTCATTTTGACGATTTTACGTGCTAAAATTAAGTGTTGACGATTTGACGATTTATGCTATGTTTTTGACGATTTTCAAGAATTCAAGTTTGCAACATTTTTCATTACTTTTATATCAACCTTAAACTAAACAAAAATAATTTGTAACGGTTTTTTATGTTATTAATAATAGAACAGAGTGAAAGAGATACATCGATCATTATTTAATGTGTTTGTGTGGGTAATTTTTCCACTTTGTACATTTTTAACATAGTATATGCCACATATTATCAACTGATACCTACAACACGAACAAATATAAATTTGGAAATGCGTTTAAAACAATTATTTTTTTTAGTAAATTTATTTAAAAATAAGTAACAAGTTAATATGCTTAAATACTTAAAAAACGGTTAGTTCTTTTTAATTATACATTAACGGCCATATGTATAAAAACTTATAACAGGCTTATAAGTCGTTTTTAAGCAAAATTCACTATTGTTGCATTCATAAACCATTAATAGACTTATAAACCTTTTATAAACCATTTATAAAATCAAAAATTTTATTGTTTGATTTACCCTTCTTTAAACCAAAAATAAGGCGACATTTTATTCATAATTGGCGTTAAAAAAATTTTGTAAGGAAATTTTGTAAAAAAATTAAAAGAAAAAAATTGAAATATTAAAATTGATTAGATTAACACATTTCGACATATAGATAAGTGCAATTTATACAAAAGAAAATAATAAATTTAACATATTTTAAATTAAATAAAATTAAAAAATTATAATAGTAAAAACGTAAACAAACTTTTAACCCGAATACTTTTCTTATTGTTATTAACAAAATAGGTAAATAATTAATATTTGTATTATAATTTTTGCTCAAAATTTTTCATATACCAAAGTTATATACTTTTGATTTTTTCGATGTTGTTTTTGTGCTTTAATTTTATAAAAAATGTTACCTTTACTTAATACCCGGGTAAATCTTATAGTAGTTATAAGCACCACTAACAATAAAATGACAACTAAATATAAAAAGCGTTGCCATACATACTAATAAAATCACTACAAACATTTAATAACTATAAAAGGTTTATTGTACGTTTATAAATACAAATTGTTATTAGTGGCTTATAACACAAAAAGCGTTTAATAACTATTGTACACTATATTCATAAAATAACTACTTTTTATGCATATAGCCGTAAAACTTTAAAAATCAAACGTTATATTTTCAATAGAAAACCAAGATGATGAAAATTCTAGCAGCTCTTCCTCTGTAAGTTGAAATTTCATCCATTTTTTATACAAAACTTTGTAGTAGCTAAAATGAAATTTTAATGGTGTTTTTCACAGGTAACCAACAAGAAGAAGAAAATTAAGGAAGACTCGTTTGCAGATCCAGAAATAAATTTATGGGCTAAAAAGCGAAACGATGTAGTTTATTTTGGCGTTCTGCTCGTCTTACGCTTGCCTAAAGCTACCTTAATCGGTAGAAACTTTAGAAAGAAATGATTATAATTATTTGTCAATTAGTCTGAATTAGATGCAGCCAATCATTATTTATTATTTTTTGTATTTATATACATATTAATATTTATTTTTCGAAATTAATTCTAAATTGTATTATATTTATTGTCATGTTCTTAACTTAAAAGGGTCTAATAAAACCATTGATCTCTCTGGATTTAAAAAGTTTGTTATGTTATGCATTAAATAAAAAATGTTTTGTTTTGAAAAATGCGTTTTTTTATTTCGACGTTTTTATGACGATTTGAGTAAACTATTTGACGATTTTGACGATTTTTTTTCCCAAATTAGACGATTTTGCCCCTATTTTATCTGGCAGCTATGGTTGCAATATTTACGTATAAACAATAGAACTTTCCCTCTCAAACTAGAATAAATGCTCTTTAAAAAAGACGTTCTCTTAAAATGTGTTTTTTTTAGGTAAATAAGTGTGTGTTTTGTTATGTAAACAAATTTGTTTTTTTAGTCATTTTGTTTTTTTTTTTGTTTGTAGGATTATTGTTTTTGTTTTCGGGATTTTTCGCGTAGTAGTTTCACATTTTCTCATGTTGTGTATATGGCTGTATGTATGTAGTTCTAATCTTTGACTATTTTTCTGACACATTTCTGACATTAATTTAGGTTTTTTTTCGCATCTCTGTTGTTGTATTTCGAAGCGTTATATTAGATACTGGCACGTTTTTTTTTAATATGTATATCTTGACGCCATGCTGTCAAATTGTTTAGAAAAATAATATTTTATTTGGACATTGTTGTTGTTAAACAAAGTGAATAAATGGATGCGTGTGACTTAATTTTGATTGCCGGGCTATTTAACACTTTAATAAAAAGTTTATTTATTTTTTTTTAATGTTGTTGCTTTATTTATTGTTGTCTTTTGTTTTAAATTAATTTTAATTCTTTCAGTGAATATTAAAAAAAAAGTATTATAGTGAATGAAAGAGATGAGATGACCTCTAAATAAATATAAGCCATTTATTTAACAGAATCTCGTGTTTTTAAACATCGTATTCTTTAATGTTTTAAAATTTGAATTTATTTTTTTGATGGTGAAAATGTTGTGATTACTTATGATTTTGTTATTAATTTTAATACCTTTAAAAAAGAAAATTTCTTAAAAATTATTTAAAAAAAAAGTATTACGAAACAACCTTCTCAAAATATTGAAAAGATAATTTATATAAGAAAAATTACAAATTACACTCGTGTCTGGATATAGTGAACACCCGATAAAGTGAACACCAAAATTTTTGCATGGAGTACTCTAAATAGTGAAAAACTCTAATAGTGAACAAAATTTTGAAAACAACTTCAACAACAATTCTTTTATTAAACTTAAATACATGTGTTTGTACATATATTTCCTTTTTTGTACAAATTGTTTCTAATCAGCTATTGCATTTACATGTATGTATTTCTAGTAACTAAAACGAGTTTTTGACCAAAAATTTCAACCTTGATATAGAGAACACCTGGAGACTATGAACAAGCCTTGCAAAAATTAGTTCACTATAGCCAGACACGACTGTACTTATAAAATTAAAATTTGCTGTAAATATTTACTTGAATGGATTGTAAGAGACGCAACTTTACAGTAAAAAATTATAAACATACATATACCTACATACATACATACATAGGTATGAAGGCACATTTAATTATGTATTATTCTAGTTTTTTAGCTGTTAGTTTGCCACAATATACATGCATATCTTTTATTAAAAAATTAAAGTCAATTCTGTTGATCTTTAAAAATAAATACCACAACATTAATCGCACTTTATAAATAACCAATAAAAATTCATACCATGTTCACACCAACAATTAATTTAAGTAAGGAATATTACGTAAAACAACTTGTATAATACGTGCTGGCAAAAAATAAATATACATATGTATGTGTATATTAAAATATTTCGTAACTATGTACATATTATGTTACATACATATGTATTCCAGAAAAAGAACACGATTGCAAAACCCAAAGCACAAATTACCCATACGCACTCATACACTCTACGCCAATAGAAATTTCAAAGGAAAACATCCTAAAAACCTTAAAAAGGGCCATCTAAAGGGGGATTGTAACACATAAATACATACATACATACATACATACATACATACATAGTAGTATCAATGTACATTTTAAGGTATGTATGTACATATGTTACGAAAGAATATCAATATAATAATAAATATTTTTTTTCACTTTAAAGTGAACTGTATTGTAGATAGTTAAGATACAAGGAGCCACTGTTCACAGCCATCTAACGCAGGTACCTACCAACATATGAAAAATTCATACATAATCACATCTAAAGTATCTGTCCAACCATCTAGTATTGCATAATATTAATATGAAAATTAACACTGAATCACGGAGACGACAAAAAAAAAAAAACAAAACACAAACAAAAAATTATAAAAAACAAATTAAGAAAAAAACAATAACAAAAATCACATCCAGTTTAGAATAAAATTATAAAAAATACCCACATGCACACAAACACTTGCGTATTTGTTGCTGGTGTTTCACATCAAATATGTACATTTGTTTTTGCTGTTAGAGGTTGCGTTTATTTGTTTTGATTTGGTTTGGTTTGATATCAAACCAACAGAACCTCAATTAAACTGAGAAGAAAACAGAGAATGAGAATGACAAAATAACAGATTAAAAGAGGAAACAAAATCTAAAACTCTTTGGATAGTGCCAAGGCGAATTTATTTATCAGGTGGTGTTGACAACGCAGCTGATCTACTTTTTTATTTGCAAAAATGATGGCTGCATTGTCAAATATTATTTATGTTTACATAGATTACTCCTTCCCGCGAAAAAAACACAAACAAAAACCATGTAGTTTTTGACACATCGATGTCGAAAGCAACAATAAAAAAGCATGTTGTTTTTTTAATGTTGTATTTGTTGTAGAATTACCACCACCTGATAAATAAATTCGCCTTGGATAGTGCTGTAATTTACAATTTAAAAGTATGAAATTATTTGTAGGACGAACTACAACATTTGAGAAAAGAGTAAAAAATACAGGACTTAGATCTGACATTAATGTGACCTTCAATTTAAATACAAGCTGTTAAAGCTTAAGTAACGCAAGCCATTTTAGAATGGTATACTCAAACAGTATGAAGTTAGGTTTAACTAAGTTTAAGTTTTCTATTTGTTGTTGACAATAAGAGGAGATGATATGATGTAAGCCAAAATATATATACGTATATTAGCTTAAAACAGGAAGCAAACTTTAGTAAAAAATCCTTATTATTGCAAATGATAACATAACGATCGTGGCGGGCTATGTTTGCTTTTATGCGATTGTTTTTACCCAAAAATCGCTGTTTTCTAGTCAAATCCTAATAAAGGGTGGTCTAACCATAATGCACCATGTTAATAGTGAGTGACAACTTAACGTGAAGTTGTCATGTATTGTTGAAGACTTTTAAGAAAATATGCATTTAAATCAAAGTGCATTTTTTGCTTGTTAAAATAAATAAAGGGTATTTAAAAAAGAACGCTACAAAAGTTTTTTTTTAAGAAAAAATAAGATTGTCGATATTTAAATTGATTAACTGACAGCGATAAAATCTCCCAATTCCTTTTCTACGAAATAAAAATTCATACTCTGGTATAAAATCAAATCAATCAACATTACGTCAAACTCTTAGAGATGATATATGATCGCTTATATGTGCCTGATGTCTCAGAAAGATATTAAGCAATCTTTTATGAAATTAAAGATCAATTGGTAGGCATTTGAAAGGTGGGGCGAGAATTATTTTAATATCTTTGGCCTTCAAAAGCAATAATTATAGGCAAAGTACTACTCGTCGCTGCCAGTCAAGTCACTCAGGCTGAGATTCTAATGGCTTTTATTATGATACTGCCAGTGATTATAATGTCAGGGTTGCATGCTCTGAAAAAATACAATAAAATTTTCGCAGAAGAATTCTTAGTTTTACATCTACATATATATAAAAGTGAAACTCTGTGTGTGTGTATGTGTTAGCTATAGACTCCGAAACTGTAAAACCGATCGGACTCAAACTTTGGCAAGTTGTTGTACTCATACCAGGGAGTGTTTATGGGTAGAAAAAAGTGGGCGGGGCCACGCCCATAAAAAATTAGTTATCATTTTTAGCTACTTGCACTTGACCGATTTTTCTGAAACTTTGCCCATAAAAGGAAGTTATAATTTTGAGATACTTAAACTGGACCGATTTTTCTAAAACTTTGCACACATATTGAGCTGTCATGACTATATAATTTCGTTATTAAAAAAGTGGGCAGTGCCACGCCCATAAAAAAGTTTTCATTTTCAGCTACTTGAACTTCACCGATTTTCCTGAAACTTTGCACACATATTGAACTTTCATGACTATATAATTTTGTGATTAGAAAAGTGGCCAGTGTCACACCCACTTGATATTCAATTTAAATTCAGAATGCATTTTTATTCATTAAGGGGCGTAGCAACGCGCGCCGGGCTTTTCTAGTATAAGATAAACTAGCAATTCATGTCGGTACTGAAAGTTTATACAAACTGTGCTCCTATTGGCTAATAAATGTAAAGAGCAAAAATTATTTAAAGTGTTGCCAGATCTTGCCCAATATATGCCGAATTATGGAAATTATTTATGTTTTCTTAACCAAGTACAAACTTTATTTTTCATATATAAAGCAATTTAGTATTTATAAATTAAACAATAAACAAAAATTAAGTTTAATGTATACTTAACAATGATTTTACGTTAAATTAATCATATTTTATTTAATTTATTGTTGCATTAAAAATTCGTTCGGCTTCGTTTCAATCAGAAAATTATTAATTGGCAACCCTTACTGTGGGCCAAATACGACATCTAATTGAAAATCATGCGCAAGGCGTGATCTTTTTTCTGACTTATAAAATTAAAAAATTCAAATGATAATAAAAAGTGCATTAATTTTTATAAAAGTAAAAGATGTAACACTAATTTGCGGAAAATAAAAATTTTCGCTTTAAAATTCAAATACTTATACGCCTAAGCATAATTTTTACTCTCTACTGTATCTGCAAACTACTTGACATAAAACGATGATAACACAACAATTAAATAATAATGCAAAATATATGAGAATTTTTTCAATTAAGTGTGTACATATAAGTTTATAAGTAAGAGCTTTATTTAATTCCATAAAGTGTTTTTGTAATTTTTTTTTTTAGTATTGCATAATAGAAAACGCGGAAATTGATTTTGCGACAAAAAACTACTTTTAATTAGTTTTATTTTTTGCGGGAAATTAATACAAGTAGATTTTATTCTAAATGTTTTAGTGTATGGAAAAACAAACAATATTCATTTATAACATGCGAACAACGAAGTGTTGCATAATTTTAATAATAAAAAAAAAAACTCAAACACATTAGAATTATGAAAAATTTATAAATAAAAAAAAGTTGAATTCCATTATTTAGAAGCAAATATTTTTTTCTAACAGATAAGCACCTTTTAAAAAAGTAGCTAAATAAATTAATTTAACTGTTTAAATGTTATGCATTCATTTTTGTTTTCTGTTTGATTACAGTCATATAGTTTAATATTTTTCTTTTTTTCAATTTTCTGATTTCATAACACTTCCAATTACGTATGGCGAACAGAGCGACAACAGCTAAAACTAAAAAAAAAATATAATATTTTTAAATTAAATCAATTTCTCAACTTAACCCTCTGAATGCCATAATGATTATGTGTATTTTTTTTAAATTATTTTTATTGTTTCTCAAAATATATAGGAACAAAAACAACACACAACAATTAATTTTTTCTTTATTTTTTTTTTATAAAACAAAAACAATTTCATTTTTATAAAGTTTTCTTTGTACATAATTTAAATTTGATTTCATTTCATTGTGGTTGTGTGTGAATGCCTTTTTATTTTCATTGT
Source organism: Phyto melanocephala (assembly GCA_941918925.1). NCBI lineage: Eukaryota > Metazoa > Arthropoda > Insecta > Diptera > Rhinophoridae > Phyto > Phyto melanocephala. The sequence goes on along the minus strand of OW799235.1, from coordinate 82,849,181 downwards.
GCGATGTGGTGATATTAAGTAGTCTTTAATTAAATTATTATTCTCTTAAGACTTTTTAAGTAATAGATTGCAGTAGGCGATGTCCTATAGTAGATTATAATGCCTTGGGTATTAAGAAAATCAAAAGCAACACTTGACTCGGCTGTACTGATATTTTAATACCCTAATAAAATCGGTTACAAAAAGAAACTTTATCAAAAAAAAGTATACAAAAGGAAATTATAAATAAAAATTACTCTTGAGAATTTTTTGAACTAGAAAAATGTTACCGAAAATCTTCTAACTTCTAACTTGGTGCAGCATTCAACCCGTTAAGGTGAATATTTATAAATAAATAGTTTATTGAAAAGACAATTAATAACAAATTTGTTTTTTCTTTCTTCCCGTCCCAAACACCCTAAAATTCTTTTCACCCTTTGAGTAAATACAATTTATAATCCATCTGTAGGTATTACTCATTTATTTACCCCGCAGTTCCCTAGCAACTACAGGAGATTATTTAACATTTTGGGTGCGCCCCATACACACAAAATTACATATTATTAAATAAGAAATATTTCCTAATTAGAGCGTATTATAAATATAGATTTTGTTAAATTTATTTAATTATAGATGCTTCCATATTTTTAATTATTACTTAAGTTAATTAACTGAGAACTTATCTAGTCAGTCGTGTAGAGAATGCGCAGAAGAGAATGAAACTTTGGACTACTACCTTTGTCAGTGGTCTGGTTTTAGGCGTATTAGACACTAGAACTTTAACATGCATTTACCGTGCCAAAATTTTAATATCAAAGAAATTCAAAGTGGAAATTCTTGAGGAATTGCATTGAAGGAACTGGGTTCTTGGCCTAATCTAAATATAATTATGATATAATAAATTAGAACTACGGTTCTCTTGGGGGGGATTTTCATTTATTTAGAGCGCAAAACATGCTAATTGGGAATACGTGTATAGCTATCTTAGTTTTGTGGTTTCAATGTTTCTCTTTTCAACCTAACCTAAGTTTATTAAATTTTTTAAAAATTTCCACAAATTTTTTTTAACAAAATAAATTTGTTTTATAAAATTTTTCTGGCTTAGGTGGCTAAATAGTACAAAACTTTTGTTTTCGTAGCCGAACGTAGAATAGATTTCGAAATGCTTAGGACTTTTGAACTTCTTTTTCCAATTTTTGAGACCATGTTTAGAAATGTCGTTCTCCAGTTGGTCTCGCCGTTAGAGTTTCGGTCTTCTCCTCTGGGTAATTCATCACTAGATTCGTGTTCAAATTTCCTTCTAGCTGGAGTATCTGCATTCAATTTTTATAGCATGACCTAGCCAACGCAATCTTTTGAATAGGATTGTTTCTCTATGTGAATGTTGACCTATATCTCATTCAGCAAATTTTTGTATAGATCTTATTAAGAGTTTGACTGCCTTTTGTCAGCTTTTACTCGTGCGTTTGATGGCCAAACGTTGCTACTTTCGATAAAGCCGCCTTCTGACAGACAAAGATCATTTTCCATATGACACTGATATTTCCGTGATAATGCACGAGTAAAAGTAGATAAAAGGCAGTCAAATTCTTAATAAATTCTATACAAAAATTTGCTGAATGAGATATATGTCGACATTCACATGGTGAAACCTATTAAACGATCTTCTTTATTTATCAAAACTGATGTTGTTATACCCTTCATTTTTTTTTTGTTTTGTTTAATGCGGTAGCGAGGTAGTTGAAATCGCCGACTTTGTTTTAGTTTTAAACTTTCACCATCTGCTCAAATTTACTAAAGTTCGTGTGCGTTGATACCATCAACATAATTTTACTTCTATTTACTGCCAGAATCACTATGGTAGATATTTTTTTTCAACTTTAGCAAAGGTTGCAGTCACTATTCGCAATGTTCGTCCCATAATGTCAATATCGTCAACAGTATCAAGTAACACGTGCTGTTTCGTGCACAGTGTGCTAGTTTTATTCATTATGCTGTTTAATTGAGACTGAGGAACGTGTGTCACTCACTGTCATTCTGTAAAGTCGCATTAATTTTGCAGGGCTATCAAACTCAGGCATCTTGAACTTATAGGGCTCTCGAAAGCGGCCTCATAGTTGAGAAATAGATGTTAGGTGTCGATATGCTTTTTTGGGTCTCTTTCAGATTATAGCATAGTGTGAATATCTGGTTGATGATAGATAGATAGATAGATAAATAGATAGATAGATAGATAGATAGATAGATAGATAGATAGATATATAGATAGATAGATAGATAGATAGATAGATAGATAGATAGATAGATAGATAGATAGATAGATAGATAGATAGATAGATAGATAGATAGATAGATAGATAGATAGATAGATAGATAGATAGATAGATAGATAGATAGATAGATAGATAGATAGATAGATAGATAGATAGCTAGATAGATAGATAGATAGATAGATAGATAGATAGATAGATAGATAGATAGATAGATAGATAGATAGATAGATAGATAGATAGATATATAGATAGATAGATAGATATATAGATAGATAGATAGATAGATAGATAGATAGATAGATAGATAGATAGATAGATAGATAGATAGATAGATAGATATATAGATAGATAGATAGATAGATAGATAGATAGATAGATAGATAGATAGATAGATAGATAGATAGATAGATAGATAGATAGATAGATAGATACATAGATAGTTAAAGTGGCATTTACTAATTATATCGCTTTATTAAGGTTAAATCGTACACACAGCCTGCTGAGTGTGCCCTGTAGTTTGTCTTATCTCTATTTTTTTGTACACTGGGTATATAATGCTGATTCTAGAATAAACGGGTATGCGTTCCTCTAACCAAATTTTACAAACAGTCCGATATTTTTTGAATAACTCATGTTTAAAAGCTTCTGTTCGTATTGAGTTATTTAAACAAACACATACGGCTCTGTAAAGTTAGCAGCGCTATCAAACAGTTTATTTACAACTTACATTTCTAGAGGGCTAAATAAAATTTAAAAAAATTTGTTTTGTTCTCAACAAAATGACGATGTTAACTGTATATTTGTTTTCGTATTTCGCTTCATTCATCTAACTGTTATGTTATAGTGCACGCTTTCCTATGTATTCTCTCTCGGTCTCCTGGAATCCTTTGGTTTTTGTTATCTATAAATTTTAGTTTTTTGAACAAAACAAAAACAAGCGAATGTTTGAAGTACAGTCACTAAGAGGAAATGTAACAATGGTCAAGTGAATATGTGAAGATTTGCTCACTTTAATAGATTTGGTATACATATACATACAACAACAGTTGGTGGTTTTTAAATAAAGCTTAAGAAGGTTTTTCATCCAGGTTAAAACTGGCGTGGTTATATCTCAAGGTGATTACAGTATCATGCAATTCATTACTACTTTTATTTTCTATATATATTTGACCGATACTAATACACAAAAAGTCTTGCAATTAAAATAGCTATTACACCTTGCTCAACGTCGACTGTATATAAAGTCTTGACAAAGCGAATATTCTGCAAAAAAACTTGTATACAAAAATATCTTTTGAACTAAATATTTCCTAGGACTGGGTATACAAAAATTAATTTAAAAAAAATCGTATATTCAAGCTAAGCAACTTTGGCACTCTGTAGCTCACGATGTGTTTCACTAAAATTATCAAAAATTTTATTTTTTAAAGCCCAATCTACAATCGTTGATATATTAGTATAATCTCAAGTCAATTAATTATAATTTATATTTATTCATCAGGTCATTGCACTTTTTTGCTTATTTGTTTTATATATAAAATTTGATATTTGAATGAAATGAGGGAACAGATAAAAATGTTCTTTTATCTATGGACTTTGACAGCCGAAGCTTAAAATAAGTGAAGTAAAACATATTCAGCTGATAAAAAAAAGACTACCTGATGACTAAAAATGCCTTGGAAATATTAGATTAGATCTCTCAGATGGCCGAATATATTTTATATCGTTATGTAAATCAAAATATGTATTTTTAAATTTTCTGTTAATATGAAGCGAAACTGTATTCTGTTGTCTGGCACAAAGATTTTGTTTCTATAAAAATCTTATTTACAAACGTAAGTGTGTGACTCTTGTTGCATTTAAATTTACTTGCCAGAAACAGACAAATTTAATGCGTATGTTATTGAAATAAAAAACTCAACACATTTCAATGCAAACAGTAAAAAAATAAATAAATTAATAATATTATATGAAAAATTTTATAAATAAATGAAATAAATACCACAGCACTACAATGTAAAGGTACAGAAACAGATCAACAAAGGAATGGTATCGTTAAGAAATATCTTTGAGTATAATTAAGAGCGACATGTTTATATTAAAACTTTTTTAACATAAAACAAAACTTTATTATAGACAAAATCCTCAGTGCCACAATTATAGGTAACATGGAAGTTGCGGCTAAAACTCATGTCACATATATTTATGACATTTCAATTTAAAGGTATTTAACTCTTGTTTTGTGAAAAATTGTAGGAAGTAATTTTGTTGAACTGTCTTATTTTTGGCACAATGTGGGACACAAATAAGTGCTGGGGTTTTGCTGTTTTCAACGTAAATATGTGTCACATATATGTGACTTGATATTTTTAATTTTTAAAATTCTATCAAAATAACAACAACAACGTGCTAATTACATATATATTGTTTGATTTATAGTCTTATATATAAAATATCGTTAAAAGTTAGTGAATCGCATCCATAGCTGAGCTAGTTTTTAATAAATGATGGTGTTTAAGCAATGTATTAGGAAACACTGTTTTAAATCTTCAATTATAATGTAAATAATACAATTTGAAATTATCAAATTAATTATAACAAATTCCTTTATATCTCTATTTATTTATAATTTCTTACATTTGAATAAGAAAATGTACACATTTTGATGCAGACATTTATAAAGTACTTTTTACATGTTGTTTATTCTTATTGCAGTTATTATTGTTGTTGTTGTTGCCATTGTGTATAACAATAGTAAAACATATAAAACCAATGATATTATTGTTAGCAATTGTTGTATAATAATCTATAAACATACATACTCGTACAAACACATTACAAAAACAAGTATGAGTGCTATATTCGGCCATGCCGAATCTTATATACCCTTCACAACGTGAAGTCATGCAATAACAGTAGTTTGTATCACCTCATCACCTCATGTCATATGAAACACGTACATACATATAAAAAACATACATATATAAAAACATCCCATTGTAAAATTATAAATTTACGTATGTATGTTAAAAAAAATAAAAACAAATAAAAAAAAATATTTAAAAAAAAAATTTAAAAAAAAAATTTAAAAAAAAAATTTTAAAAAAAATAATTAAAATAAATAATAAATATAAAACAAAAAAAAAATTAAAAATAAAAATATAAATAATATATTAAATAAAAAATAAAATAAAAAATTTTAAAAAAATATAGAAAAAAAAAATTTTTTTTGGCTCAGCTGGGATTCGATCCCACGTTTACTTTAACCAATATACAAGTTTGTATGTATGTATGTTGTTGTAATGTTGTTTTTGTGAAAAAAAAAATCGAGGTGGTCGTGGGTTTTTGCTCATATCTCAGTTGTTTATGAACCGATGTTTCCGATTTTCAATACCGATCTACTCCCGAATATTTCTGATATTCTAATACCTCACCCGGGTCCAAGCGATTTCGGGGGGCTTCAAAAAGTTGATTTCAACATACACACGGACAGACTGACAGAGCTAAATCGACTCCCCTATTCATAAGCTTTCAGAAAATATATACTTTATGGGGTCGGAAATGAAAATTGTAGAAATTTCACACGGAATGACAAACCTATTATATACCCTTTTTCACTGTGTGAAGGGTATAATAACCTTGTTACAAGTACGAGTAGAAATAATAAATAATAGATATTTATTACAAGCATACATACGTACAAACATATTATTTATTCATACATAGTATACATGCATACATACTTGTAATAATAATAATAATATTGTATAGATGATACTATTGTATGTAGATTATTTTTCTTTTATATTCAATACATCTCTTTTATGTGCATGTGTTTGCATGGGGATGTGTAGATATCAGTATCTTTAAGTTATGTCAATGCAAATTGTAATTCAGACAAACAGATAAATGTCTATTTGTTATGTATTTATGTATGTACATGTGTATGTGGGCGCATATAAGCGTATATTGTTTATGTACTTTAATGTGCAATTTAAGAGCAGTAAATATTCTGTCTAACAATATCATAATTTGAAGAAAACAATTTTTTTTTTAAACTTTTACAAATTTGATATCTTATAAACTTGTGCTAAGTATGCGCTTACTTAATGCATTAGTACTTAAATTTAGTGAATTCACAAAAAAAAAATAATAATTATCAATGTATTATAATTTTTTTAAATTTTGAAAACCATAAAAATTTTACTATAATTAATAACTTCATCTTCATTTATATAAAAATGTTTGGGATATTATGACATTATAACAGTACGACACTTAGAACATCTGTTGAATACACCAAGTATTTTTTTTTTAACATTAAAAAAATACTTTAATTTTGGAATATCTATAATACTACATTTACACCTACACCAAATCTAGTACTTACGGGATTTTGAACGAAATCTTGTTCATTTCTACCAGATTTCCCATACAAAACGAAATCTACTTCACAACTAGATTTTGGCAAAATCCACTTAAAATCTAGTACTACTTCGTGATGCAACTGTGGTTTTTATTAAAATGTAACAAAATATACTACGCTGCACACAAAAAAAATTCAATCACAATATATAAGGTGGTTGCAATTGCACAAGTACTTTATTGCTTACATTTTTTTCATATGGAGTTTGAATTTTGGAGAAGTAGAACATAAAGAGCCACTCAGACCACCTTGTAAATAAATATATTGTTTTGAAAACGAAATCTTGCAAAATGTCAAAAAATAGTGGTGTAAACGGCTTAGATTTTAATAAAGATTTTAAATCAAATCTACTATCGCTCAGGTGTAAATGTAGTATAAACAAAATATATCATTTTATATTAAACAAGGCATATCCATAAGGTATATGCATCGTGGCAACAAACACAACAATAAAAAACACATGTATTTTGTTTTTGTATATATGCCGGCATATGTCACACAATTTTTTTTATTTAGATTTTGGATTCCGAATTAAAAATTTAACTTAATTGTGCCTTTTTGATAATAAATTTACCAAATTTATGTATATTTGTTGTTCTTTCACCATTTATACTGTGTTTCACAAACACACATCCTTTAAAAAAAAAAAATTATTGAAATAAACATATAAAAACAACTGTTCTATCTCTGTTATACAAATTGGCCTTGACAGAAAAAATCCCCTAAAAAGTTGCTTTGTTGTATCAATTGGCCGTTGCATATACCTGTATGAATATGCCTTGGTAACGCTTATAAAACGTATATAAAAAAAAACAGTCAGCTGATTGGATACGAGTACCTTATGGATATGCCGTGCAGTGCCGAATAATACCCTTCACCATCATGTACATAGGTATAATCCCACATCGTAGCTTAACCTATATTTCATGCTATACGCCATTTTTTATATTATTTTCGACGTCATCCTCGGTTTTGAATTTTTACGTAGTTAACTGTATTCTACAAGTCAAGCCCTTTCATTTGATACCCATATTGATGGGGTTAAAAAAAATTTGATCCTCCATTTTTTTTTAGACGCCATCTTGTATTTAACATTTTTTAATTATTTACTGTATTCTACTGATCAAGCCCTTTCATTTGATACCAATATTGAGGGGGTTCAAGAAGTTACATTTTAAAATACCAGATTCGACCCATTTATAAATTTATTGTTCGCCATTTTGTAGTGGCAGCCACAACAAAACAAAAATTTACCATAAAATTTATTAATTTTATTGAAAATCTGTTTATGGGTAATGAAGCTCCCTTTCATTTGAATGTCATTATTTATAATCATAACTATGCGTACTCGGATTCTGCAAATAACAAGCCCTTTTGTCGATGTCAGTGCACCCTATGCCTTATATCTTCAAAACTGAACATCGAAGAGCTATAGCCATAAAAATAATGCTGTTACGGTTTACGATAGAACATTTTCAACTTCCTGCTTTAAAAAAAGACCTGAGAATTAACTTCAGTAGGAAGGAACCACTGCCAGACTTAAACTTCTGTAAAGCAAATAATATTCAGAAATACATTGGCGTTCACCAGATTTTTCAGTACGCGACTGTATTCTTTAAAATTATTTAAAAGAGCGAGTAAATGTGGTTAGTTCCGAGGCAATCGAGGCCATAATTGTTGCAGATATTCGAAAGCGACATGGCATTCACCATATTTCTCTGCTCCCGACTATTTTCTTGGGGTTTGCTTGTAGGAGCTAGTACATGTGAACAAACCTGAGGCAATCCTTGACATAAAGGCCAACCTTGCTGCAGAAGTTAGAGCGCTACAGCCACAAGTTTTAAAAGAAGCCAATCATTGCGAAGCAAATAACGTGGATAATTAAAAAAAATATTATTTCCATATTTAGTGCAAACAAATTTCCATTTTGTATATTTCATAATATGAAAAGATAAAACACAACAAAAAAAACAAAAATAACCGAAAAGGTTACTAAATTTATAAGCATAATGGCAACTTTCGACCCACACTGTATTTATATTTTTTCTATTAACAGAAAAATTTGTATTGTATTTATGTAAAATTGTAAACCAAATGTCTGACTTGTACTCTAGCATAACAATTATTTTTAAAAACATTTGTTAAATATTCAAACACCTTTTGTAACCCTAATAAATTGCACGATACTGTAACTTTATGGTTAAGTTTTTATCTTTATAAATATTTATTTTAGCATACAGGAAAAACACTTGAATGAAGTGTTTTATAACATTGATTTCAAATTGATTACAGGACGTCATCTCTCGCTCACCGTACCTGCGGGTGAGTGGGACAAATATTAAATTTAAATTTGACATAACAATTTTTTTTAATAATAATGTGTTCTAGCCAAAAAGCATTATAATTTCAGAACAAACTGGTCTTTAAAATTCACTTTTTAAATTTCTAAACATTAAAAATGAATGTAAATTATCAAGGGATATTCAAACAGGTAACCTCGTTGCAACAGCTTATAGCGAAACATAATGTTAAAATTAAGAACGACATTTCCATTTCCGTATGGAACAATTAACTTAAGTGTACACGTTTTGATAAAAAATTTACAAAATTTATTTATATTTATTGATTTATTTTCACAAACATCAGTATATCGTCGCTGCTCTAACAAAATCAGTTATGTGACAATTTTCAAAAAATATGTTATTGCTCTATTTTGAACCATTATTGGTCGTACATCTATCTTACAAACCGTTTAAGGATATCTTGAAAAGTAAGAAAATAAAAAAAATGAAAACTCAGTAAAAACACATAACTGAATTTGTTAGAGCAACGACTTGGAACGGCGAAAATTTAGTTCTAAAACAAATTTTATTTTCAATATCAATATATTTTGCCACTCCATTAGTCTATTTAGAAAATACAGCAATTAAGATCGTATGCTACTTCAAACATTCAAAATTTACTCAATACTAGAGCACAATTCGAATAACCATTTACCTGTACTCATCAAATTTATTTGTAAGAATTCAAGTGCTCTTGTTTATAAATTTCTAAGAATTTTTTAAATTTCATTGTAAAAAAGTGAAAAAAAAAATTGCAAAAATTATACAACCAATAAGTGAACAACAATAGAAAAAAAAAACACACAAAAAGAAAAAAATACGCTTTAAATTTACATGACACTACAACGATGTTGCTGTTTGTTGTCTTCGACAATGTTTTGAGGTGGTAGTGCACTTATTTGTTGCTGCTACTGCTGCCGCTGCTGCGTCTTTTGCTGTTAGTAATGTGTTTATAAATACAGCAACACGTAAGTGATTCGAGGGAGTATGACTGACTATTCAACTGTTATAGTGGGTAGATTGGATTCACATACATATTTGTTATTGCATATACCTACATATGTTTTATGTGCATATGCATGTATGTCTGTTTTCACACAATCATTATCAGCCACATCGTAATCGTGTTAATGATCGTAATCAACACTTTCGGATATTTTCTGAATGAAAACGTAATTACGAGTTAATATAAATAATTGCTTTTAATTTTTTTTTCTTTTTACTTTATTGTTCAACTAGTATCTTTAAGATAAAGTATCTTAAATTGAAATGCATTAAACAAAATAAGGGGGCCTTCTACGATGTTTTCAATTTGTTGACAGCCTTGCTCTTATTCTTTTGCGCAGTGTAAACTTAATTTCTCTTAAAAGTTTCATAACCACTAATACTATAACGTGTAAACTTTACACTGTAAAGCACCCTTTCAAATTATGCTCTTTTAAACTACGTTTTTTATATTGTTTTCCTAACTAAAACATACCATTTGATTTGGTAACGTTTTCAAGCAAAATAGAGAGGCGCTGCACGATTCAATGTTATATAGTCTAAAAGGTTACCAGATTATAAATGTGTTTTTTTATTACAGTTTATTTTGAATTACAGATGAGAGGGCAGACATAGATTTTAATTTGATGAATTCTTTCTTAAAGCCTTATAGCATCAAAAATTTTCTATTAAATACTTTTTCAGCCCATTTGAATAAATTAATATCTTTTTAACATAATGAGGTTTGCAAGATACACTAATAAAATACTTTTCGAGCTCTATGTACCTTGATGAAAGAGTTAAAGTGCTTCTTGAATTGACATTTTCAAAATTTAGAAAAAAATCTGCCATTGCAGAGTTTAATTTCGAAAAAAATTAATTCGGCCCTGCCAAATCTTATATACAATTCACAACTAAATAAAAAATAAAAAAAAATTTTTTTAAAAAAATATAAATAAAATAAAAAAAAGTTTTTTGGTTCAGCTGGGATTCGATGCCACGTTTACTCTAGCCAGTATACACGTTTGTATGTATGTATGTTGTTGTTGTAATGTTGTTTTTGTGAAAAAAAATCGAGGTGGTCGTGGGTTTCTGCTCATATCTCACTTGTTTATGTACCGATGTTTCTGATTTTCAACACCGATCTACTCCCAAATATTTCTGATATTTTAATACCTCACCCGGGTCCAAGCGATGTCAGGGGGCCTCAAAAAAATTTCTATACACACAGACAGACGGACATACTGACAGAGCTTAATCGACTCCAGAAAATATATACTTTATGGGTTCGGAAATGAAAATTGTAGAAATTTCACACGGAATGACAAACCTACATATACCCTTTTTCACTGTGTGAAGGGTATAAAAAATTAGTACCTGTGACATGCATCACTATATATTGTACTGTTTCATACAAGCAAACAGTGGTATTAAAATTTGTCCGAGTGTATATGGTCGAGAGGATACATCACATGCTCATAGCGGATGGATTCATATGCAGTGAAGGCATGGATAGTGTCATCAGTATATTTATTGTTTAAGTATTGGAGAATCTTAAACCTCGTATTTAAAGAGATTACGGTTAGTCACATAGGTAGTCACACATTAAGCATGAGTCTTATGTGGAATTTTAATCTAACAAAGATGCTAGAGATTAGGATTAGCTGCAATCACATGTTGACAATGTGAAATCGTTTTCTAGTCTATATAAAATGCCTGTAGTGGAGCGGAACTTAGTGAAGTAGTTAACGATTGTCACCCATGAAATCACTGGGGATCTAAAGATATGAAGATATGACACATTTTTAGTTCAGGTACCGAACTAATTTTCTGGAAATCATTTAAGTGTTACTTAATTGACTATTTTCCTTCAGAAGATTTTCCCAAGAAGATTTGTTAAAATAAAACATAGCAGACATTATTAGACTTACCAGTAGCCAGAATTTGTATTACAGCAAGCAACTGTCAATTAAAGGTTTTTTTTATTGTTCATTTTAAAAAACATTAAAATATCAAACAAATATGTTGCTTTTACTCTGTCTAAGGAGCATGACGACGCAAAGAAAGAAAACTTCCAACGGCTTAAGTAAAAAATATTACAAAAGTAGTTTATAATACTGAATTATTTTAATTGTTATGCAACTATTATTTTTTACCAAGTTAAAATTTTTTATCTTGGACATATGTATGCAAGTATTTTCTTCTCTAAGTACGGTAAAAGTATTGAAAATTAATTGCGAATTCTAAAATGTTTTATTTAACTTCCAAAAAAAAATATCAAAAATTTCCTATTTGCAGCCCAGTTTTAATATGGCAACATTATGCTGTTTAATTTTCTCTACAACAGAGTACTGTTATGTACTACATATGTATGTATCTCCTCTTATTCTCTGATTCTGTATAAAATTTATGGGTGAAAAACCTACTCAGACACCATTACTTCACCTCTTGCCACAAAATCAACAGTTTACATTGTATAATTTACAACAGATGTGTACGAGTGTTTGCATGCAAATATGTGTTATTGTGTGTGTGAGTTACGTGTTGTGTGAGCGCCTAGTGATTTTGTAACTGTTTTTTTTTCCTATTTCACGCAATCCAATCAGAATTTTTTTTCGAACCACCAAAACACTTGCATAATTGTTTTTTTTTATTTCAAGTTACTTTCAGCTTGATATTTGATGATGAATAATTGAATTAAAACAAACTTTTTCTTTCAATTTACCTTGTGTTTAGTTGAAATTCGTTCCAATTAAATTTTTTGTTTTTTTAATTACAACTTTAATATGTTCTTTTCTAAGAATAAAAGTGAATTCATGTATAAACAGGCCATAAAATGTAGCGATTCTAATTGAAACACTTTTGGGCGTAACTTGTTTTGTAAGATACTTTTTTACGTAACTACTTTGAATTTTTGTTTCTTTCTTTTTCTGTTAGATGTTTTGCGATATTTTTTGTTTTACAATTCATTTACGATTGTTGACGTTTTTATATTTCACACTTTAATTTTATAACAAATTTTTAAAATTATTAGAATTTTTACCAAAACATGGAATTTTTTTACAATATGTATTATTTGCTTTATTCTTCTGCTTACAAAACACAATGGATTTGCCTCTTTTTTATTTCAGATTTTTTTTCCTTAACTTTTAGCACATTATAAACTACGCGTAGTATGAGATTGTTTTGCTTGTATCTCAACAATTATTATAAAATCATCGGCGAGACGTGTTTTTTTTTATTTATTTTTATATATGTATGTATGCTTATGTAGATATATTTCCTTTATTTATTTTCAATGTTTCAAGAGTTTAGCGCGCGAAGCCAGAGACAGAATAAATTTTTAACTTCAAGTCACCGCCGCTGTTAAAAAGCGAATGAATTCGTTGGAGACAAACTAAAAAATGTCTGAGCACAAACTAAAAAACAAAATGTGTTTTTAGATGGCGTGGCTGGCTGGCTTGCTGGTCTGGTGCTACATTTTTATGTTCTCTTATTTAGCAGAAATATGATTGTATGCATGTGTAAGTGAGTATCTATGTGTGTTTACAATTGGACAGTGACTGTTGATTGCTGATTATATCACTACAATACAAAATGAGTTTCGAAACAGCTCAGTGTGTTTTAGACAATAGAGAGTGTTATTATAACACATTTTCTGTTTGGTTTTATTTTTCGTCTTGTTGGGAGCGAATCTAGTGTTGCCAGAATACACCGGTTTGATAAAACACTATGTTAGGTTAATTATTATGAACATTAGCTCTGGGGGCTAATTCTCGCATTCGTGATCGAAATAAAACTCGTATCGAAATTAATTTCGATAGCGTACAATTTTCTAATGATGTTACTCGATATGAAACGAATCGAGTTTTTAGTTCAGTGTTGTAAAGAACTTATTTTTTTTCATGCTTTTTTGAAACTAAAAAAAATTAAAGCCTATAAAAATTTTATGTACATGGGGATTTATTGCTATTTTTATTGCATTTCGATACCCTTATTAAGTGTTTCTAACTCCTTTCTTCGTATTTGCAACTCTATTTCTTTAATTTGTTTGTCTAAGTATTGCTCCTCTTCCTTAATTATGAAAAAGAAAAGCCTACATTCTTTTTCATTTCAATTACCTGAATATTCAGTTCGACATTCTTTTGTTTTAATTCGAGGTCTTGTTTTTTATTTCTATAAGGGAATTTCATCATACTTTTTTTTTTTTAGCAAAGTAGTTTTTGTTTCCCTTTTCTTTACGCTATTTTTTTATGTCTCCATATATTATTCTTTTTTCTGACACTGATTCTTCTAAATCATCATCTTCTATACATGAGGAGTGGTTACTGTCCGAGACTAAAGACGAAAAAGTTCATGGCAAGTCATTATTGTGATCTTCAGGTGCTATTACACTTAATTAATCATCAAAGGTTTTAGGTTTAACTTTGGCTCTGTTTGTGTTTTTAAGACTGCGTCTTCTATGCCAGCAGCAGCCAAAACTTGTTCCTCTACTTGAGTGAGAGTTTTGTCTTCATACGCGGCTAGTTGCTCCAAAAGTTGGTTAGCCCTCGCTTTCCCTTGCGAACAGTTCGGAAAAAGGTTTTTTGCCAAATCTGTGTGCTTTGCCAAAAAATCCCAAAAGATCTCTTTTTGAGAATAATTTAATTTTGTTAACTTTGACCTAGAAATATAACAATTTACTTTAAAAAAAATTTCATAAATTTTTAACTTACACTTCCTTTTCTGTTCACTTTTATACTTTAAAACGTTAACTCGAATGCATTTTTGCTAACGAGTTTATACTCGCAAGGTTTCATACGTAATGTAGCTCGTTATCGAATGCCATCATTAGAAATTTCGATAGTCGATACTCGATATCGAATGAGAGTTTTGTATGAGTTTTTATATTTTAAAAAAGTTTCTTATTTTCAAAGGGTGTCTTAATTTTGTTGTTCCATTTTAAATTTGTACAGTATTCATTTGCATCCCCAAAAAGTATATAGATTCTGTATCTTTAAAGACAGAGAAGATGACTTAGACATGTCAATCTGTACGTCCTTGCAAGCGTTGAAAGCACCTCTTTTTAGCTCCCATATATCGCACGGACTAGTTTGTAGTATCAACTTGTTAGAAATGCTTGCGAAAATTTTGGTATTGCAAATTAATAATTTTGACCGATTAATTGCTGAGCTTTGAGGTTAATACCACGCATACCTTTATTGAGACTACATCAATAACATGTTATTAAAACAACATGTATGCAATGCGAAGTTTTTTGTTTATTAAGTGAGCAAGTGTAAATTTGTTCTACAAACAACTTAGGTATATGGTTATGCTTATAGTTGCCTATCTTCAATTTTGTGAAGGGTATATTAGGACTTGGCTCAGTTGAATATATTAAGATTTTACTTACTTTTCACGCTATTATAATTTGACCTTCGTACTTTATTTAAGTTGTAGCGTCAAAAACGTCAAAAACTAGCAAATTATACCAAAATTTATAAATTTTTGTTTCTAGTTTGTTTAACCTTTCATTTGAAGTGCAATCTTTTCTCGCTTACAAACACAATTCAAAATGTATAATGAGCAATATCTTCTGTCATAAACGAAGATCTACTATACTGCTTTTAGACAATACCTTCTAAATAAGATTTTTTGGTTTAGTTCAGGTAACAACCAGAGAAGATTACTATTCTGAACTATTTTGCCTCAGTATGTATACGTATGTATATAGAGATATTACTAAATTGCAGAGTTATAAAATATAAACATAAATGAAATAGAACCAGCTAATTTCTCATATGAACAAATTTCCAAAAAATTTGGTTGATATTTTAATACCAAATGTACAGCAAACTTAAACGTTTGAGCAAAAATACGACCCCGTTCGTGTCGTAATTTGCCTTCAGGTTTTTATATGTATATAAATTTTCGGTTAATCATTTAACATTTAATCATTTGATTAAATTGTAAATTATATATGAATTTCTATTTATTAAAATTTAATTTAAATAAAAGTCTTAAAATAAAAACTATGTTTGAAATCTATAACCATGTGGCATCTCTCTGAAATTATTTAAGTTGTGTTTTATTTGTTGGCTGAACGTTACGTCACACATAAACCGCTTGTGAGTTTTTGCTGTACTTAATTTTAATATTTGTTGTGTAAAGAGTATTGTGAAATTAAAAACAAAAAAAACATTTCAATTCAATTTTATACAATTTTGAAACTTTTGTGATAAAATGTATCTCATAATTGCGTTCTTACGAAATATTACGTACTCTTTAAATAACCCTTACACTCTATCTCTTTCTCACTCGCTCTCTCTAACCATCGTTGAGATACATTTTGTTTTTCTTCTTAACTTAACATTTTAGGTCTTTCGCTTTTGTTTCTCATTAAATATTTTTTTAATTTACCGGCTAAATTGCGGGATGACATGTATTAAAAAATTTCTGTTTGTTTGTATTTGCTGTAGTTGTTAAATTTATTTATTTACTTATGCTTTTCTAATTGAAGTTACGAAAACAAAATTAGTTTTAAACTAGGTGAATGTTACAAGTTTTATCGTAATGAGCGGTAACTTGGGAAGTCAAGTGGGACAAGCTTTTGAAAGGCTGAGAATTTGTGGATTCTGGAAATAAAAAATTTTTAAAAGAAAACTCATTTCGAATATTTACAAAAAGTAAAATGTAACAGTAAGCGCATATAAAGAGCGTTTAAAATTCTGATTCAAATTTACTTGGCATTTAATATAGAACTACTGTAGCTGTACAGGTAGGTTATTTTAAAGACAATTTTTTAAACTGCAATAAAACAAACTTCTTTTGTTATAATATTATTGAAAATCATGAACTAACAAAAAATACACCAGTGTAATATAACATTTTTTTTGCTTACTCCTCTTGGGAGAATAGGGCTTTTGTAAAACATGCTGTTTTGCCTTGCTTCCGTTTATTTTACATTTTTCTTTCATCTTAGTAGATAATTAGTCTATTGTAGCCCGTCCCAGGATGGATATATGCATATATGTAGGTGTATGCATTGGGGGAATACCAAAGTATATCTGGATCCCTTTTCGATCCTCTTCGCTCTAGAGTGATTACAGAGTCCCGCATTGGGACTTTGTTAGACTAAATATAATAATAATATCTGAACTTAATATATGCCTACCTGTGATCTTTAGTCTACCGCACTCTGAGTCTCCCTTACCTCCGAAAGTGCGAGACCCATGATATTCCAATACTTTATTAGTAAATATACTGATAGTAATACCCACACACTCTCTGTGCATAGGTTCATACGCTATGAGCGTGCGATGTAACCTTCCCAATACTTTTACTCATGTACTACATCAGCATCTGAGTCACTCTAATCTCTTTATGAACGAGATCTAAGATTGTACTATGCAATATCCAACAGCCATGTGCGTCTGTCTAATCTGTTAGGTACAAAATTCAGGATTCTCCTAAGCATGCCCTCATTGTACATGGATCCATTCGCTATAAGCGTGCGATGTAGTCTCTCGACCACCTTCCCTCTACTCATTCGCTTCATCTACATCTGAGTATCTATAACTCCTTCATGTACAAAGTTCAGGATTTTCCAATGACCCGAAAACAATCCGTCAAGATAATGACGCACCTTGAAGGGACCAAGTCCAAGAATGATTAAACTGTCACCTTTCGTTGCTTAGGAACAGTGTCTTCATATATTTTTGTAGTGGTTCGGGTTTTATTATGATGAATGGGGTTCTGTTGAGCATTTAAGTAATTTTTCTCTTTAGATTGCGTTTTCTAAATGCTCATATGATGTCAGAAGTGAGATGGAACCTCAGGGGATCCGTTTTTCTTTTCGATTGAATTTCCCTAAAGGGGGTTCAAGTCACTTAATTAAAAACACCGCGATTCGTTTTGTTGTTTGGCGCTCTAACCACTACACTACGCCACCATACAGATGGAACATTAAGCATCTTCAATTTTTATACCCTTCACACAGTGAAAAAGGGTATATATAGGTTTGTCATTCCGTGTTAAATTTCTACAATTATGATTTCCGACCCCATAAAGTATATATTTTCTGAAAGCTTATGAATAGGGGAATCGATTAAGCTGTCCGTCTGACCGTCTGTCCGTGTGTATATTGAAATCAACTTTTTGAAGCCCCCCGACATCGCTTGGACTCGGGTGAGGTATTAAAATATCAGAAATATTTGGGAGTAGATCGGTATTGAAAATCAGAAACATCGGTACATAAGATATGAGCAAAAACCCACGACCATCTCGATTTTTTTTTTCACAAAAACAACATTACAACAACAACATACATACATACAAACGTGTATACTGGTTAGAGAAAACGTGGCATCGAATCCCAGCTGAGCAAAAAAAAATTTTTTTATTTCTTTTATATTTTTTTTTTTAATTTTTTTTTATTTTTTTTTATTTTTTATTTAATATATTATTTATATTTTTATTATTATTTTTTTTTTAATATTTGTTTTTTTATTTTTTTTGTTTCATATTTATTATATATATTTTAATTATTTTTTAAAAATTTTTGTTTTAAATTTTTTTTCTTAAATTTTTTTTTTAATTTTTTTTAATTTTTTTTTATATTTTTTTTTAACATTCATACGTAAATTTATAATTTTACAATGTGGATGTTTTTATATATGTATGGTTTTTATATGTATGTACGTATATCATATGGAATGGTGATACAAACTACTGTTATTGCATGACTACACGGTGTGAAGGGTATAAAAGATTCGGCACGGCCGAATATAGCGCTCTTACTTGTTTCTTTTTAATTTATCATGGAAACTTATTGAACAAATAAATAACTAAAATTAATCAGGATTACCTGTAGCTATGATCAAATAATCAAACAATCACACGGGCACATTAAAAGTTTTCTTTTAAATATTTTTAAATTCTATTGTATTTTACTAAAGCCTTTGAAGCAATTTGGACTATTTAAGCAATTTTTAAAGCTTTTCCAAATAATCATTTATACTTTTAGATTATTTGTAATTGTAATTGAATAGTTATCAGATATTGCATAATCACTACTAATCGTTTAAAAACAACAGTGTAATTTATTACTGTCATAATAGCAATATAAAAAAAATGTTAAACCGTTCCGGAATTGACATCCCTTGTAAAGATTTAGCTTGCTTATGGCGGCAGTTTGATATTTTAATGACGACACATTTTCTGTTGACCCAATTCACTAGTGAGTTGACAAATTTTAAAGAACTATTTACATATTATTTTTCATAATCATTATGTCTATATTATAATTTACTACTGCCAATCGCCCACTCGTTTCTATTTTATCTACAAACATATATGAAGGTTTTCTTGTTTAAAGATGAGCGCATATGCTCCCACATATTTGCAAGCTGTTTAAAATTCGCAAGCAAAATTTATATTTTTTTAAAGAGTCACATAAATGTTCATGCATGTATATATTAATATTAAATAGATTAAAAAGTCATTAAAAGACATCATTTAATTTCTTTTTATTTGTGCAGATCATAAATTGTAGCAAAAATTGGCAAAATGAAAAATATTTATAGAGGTGAAATTGACAAAAACAAAAGTACAAAAACATTAATGCACAAAAAGTGAGAATAAAACGTTTAACTAAAAGCGATAGGAGAACATAAAATTAAAAAGAAAAAGTTAGAAAAACATATTTAGGGCCATTATTACAACTTGGAATTAGTTAAAGGTAGGATTTTGTCTGCCGGGTAAGCAGTAATCCATTATTAAATTTTTATTTTAATCTAACGTAAGCGGTAAGTTAAAGACAAGTTTATTCAACCTGGTGGGTTAAAATAAATTTGAAATAATGGTAAACTGTACATTCCTCAGAGAAAATCCAACCTTTAACTAACGCCAAGTTGTAATAAAGGCCCTTAGTCCTATTAACTATAGGTGTTGCTGTCATATTTTTTTGGTACCGCACAGAGGAGTATTTGGCCTGAAAAGCTGGCCAAAATTATTAAACGTGTTTTTTGAATTAAAAATTTTAGTTTTTTGCTAGTTTTAGGTGTAGTATGAAATAAAAAGTCTAATCGCAGATTTTTTAAAAATTACACTGCGCAACAAAAGTACACTGCGCAACAAAAAAATTTTTGTCTACCCTAGAAATAAAAGTATGTGGAATATATGGATTTTTATGCCCTTAATTCAAATCTGTTTTCCGTTTTTCTCGAGAACGTAAGGATTTTCTTTTAAAGGCGTGGCATATTTCACCCCCTAAATCGTTGGGTTACCTAAAATATTTTGTCATAACTTGAAAACGGGTTCTCCGATTTTAATAGCAAGAAAATCAAAAGATGCACCGGAAAATTCTGCTTAAACTAACTAAACACGTTTCTTTTATATCTGTTACTATTTCGGAGTTATTAAAAATTGATGGCGAAAAAAAAAATTTTTCCTCAAAAATTCGTAATATTTTTGGTTTTCAAAATGCAATAAAAAAAATTAAAGAATCAAAAAGTTTAAGTTTTTAAGATTTTGCCAAAAGCCACATTCCTAAGGAATAAAAGACGGTATAAATAGTAAAACTCAATTAACAAATGTTGATTTTAAAGGTTTAAACTCATTCTTGACAGACTCTATGTACATGCATACATAACATTTAAGGTCTAATTAAAAAAAATTTCGAAAATTGTAAGGCTCTTATAGAACAATATTTTTTTTTTATGGAAAAAAGGCTTTATTATATTTATTTTATATTATTTAATACTTCATATACGGAAAAGTTTAACTAATAAAAATTCCTTAATATTTATTATGTCGTATGTACATATATCCTCATTAGCTGCATCATCGGTGTCAGGAAGAAGAAGTGTGATGGTTTCTGATGAAAAAGCTTTTTTATTAATCCGTTCTCTTTGCGTACTGCAGCTTATAAAAGGGTCACTGCTTAGAAATAACCTATTCAAGACAACTCGATTTGTATCGGTTCTGCTGAATTTCCTCGAATAATTCGTACGATATAATCGTAAGTGTTTATTTCTGGCCTCGGCAGCTTCTTCTGACAATTGGATGGTAGCCTGATACCTGGGTGCCCATGTATTTTTTATGTACCTGTATTTATTTTTTGTAAACTTATTTTTTGTGATAAATGCTTTTAATAATTATTCTTATTAGGTACGTATATTTTTTTAACAAATAATATTTTGCAGAGCAGGTATATAAAAATATCTTTTATGGGGATGTGTGGGACATTCCCTTATAACTATTATCGATAACAAAGAATTTTTCAAATTTATAATTATAGTCAGGCATCAACATTGTGAAGTGTTAAAAGTGATGTGAATAACAGTTTAAATCAATAATTCAAAATACATAAAAGTTAATTACGATATAAATGTATAAGAAAAAGTGCCTGATGAGCAAAAATAGAAAAAATGTAAAAATTTTAAAAAATCGTCAAACATAATGGCGCAAACTTTTTTTTTTTGTTTCTAAAATTAGGGACTCAAAATTTTATTGTGATATCAAAAAAAAATCGAGATGCTAACCTAACTTTTAAAAACCTCTTCGTTTTTTTTTTTTTGCAAAAAAAGTGTATAATTTTTTTTGTTTTTAGCTTTTTTAACATGAATATTCAACATATTTAATTTTTTTTTCTTTTTTAGGTAACTTTTAATCAAGCCTTTCAGCGAAAAAAAAATGATTGTTAAACCTTTAGTCGTTTAGCTGCAAAAAAAATATCATATAAATATTCAGAAGCCGAAAAAAACATTTAAACCTCATATAATTGTCTTCACTTTTCTGATTTTAGCAGGGTCTCAGAGCTACAAATCACAACTAAAAGTCTTTAAGATTTACAATATAATGTAAAATGTTGTTGTCTGTCGAGCTGCGTACTTAGTTCTTAAGATTTCTTAAAATTCAGTTTTGCCTTTTTGGCTAGCTTTTTAGGTCAAATACTTCTCTGTGTACCGTGTATTATTAACGACAGTAAAAAAATTTTCTCGTTTTGGACAAAAAAAAACGTCTTGATAATGCCATTTAAATAAAGGTTGATTATAAGGGTAGCAGTAGTTACAGTAGTAGAAAAGGATAAGGCAACATATAGTTCAGTGGAACCATTGGCTCTGACGAATATAAATAATAATAATATAAAGAATATAAAGTGGCTGCAAACTGTGCAACTTAAAAATCAAAAGAACTGAATTTCGTTATACAACAGAGTAATGAAAAAGATCGCCAAGACAGCTACCAAAAACTTTTAACTTATGACCTATACGAAACATTTCGGTAAGTTTAAATTAAATTGTCCAAAAGGCAGCAAAATCGGGAACAAAGGAATATAATTTCACCTTACCCTCTTCTAGGATTATTTAAGGCAGCCTGATCTTTGATGTATGGTTGTTGAATATACACTTTTACTACCAGTAGGAATAATATAATTTTCTTAATTTTATTTCTTTTTATATTTTGCAAGTTACTTAGAACTTTTGTTTTATTAAAGGTTAAAAGATGGTTTCGTAAGTTGCATGGTGTAGTGGTTATAGCACGCAACTTCAAATCGAAAGACCCTGATTAGAATTCCAAAGAGAGACAAACACTTTTCATAGCGGTCCAGAAAAAACAACTTTAAAAGAATTAGAAATATTTGCTCGACATTTCAGCACACTACTCGCACCAGTAAAGTGTCAGCATCAAATGGATGTCTAGGAAGAAGCACATACAGGCCAAATGGCAATTGCACAGCAAGACCCCTCAACACATAGTAGTTATCTGCACCACTCTCATTCACATGACAACCCCATTATTCTGGGACACTCTACAGTAGACTAGTTTTCCACTCAGATAACAACTCAACGATCAAAAAACGGAAGCAAATCAAAACAAGATGCCACTAAGAGGATTAAACAAAGAAGAATAAAAAAATTGATAAGACTTTTGTTAAACTTTATATAAATATATATTTATGAATAAGGCAGTAGTTCTTCTTTATCGACAGCATTATACTCGTTATTAAGCAACATTGTTCTTTCTATCAATTCGCTTGAACTAGGTGAGGTTAAACAATATGATTATCGGATCTCTAGTTGCTTTCTTTATGTTAAAGAAGCTCACGTATGTTTACGAAAACAATTTTTTTAATGGTACACAGAGATATCTCAGAGTGATTGAAAATCTTCTGGGATTGTTACTTTGAGCTCTTCTCTGCCTCAAGCATCATAGTAAAATTTTGAAAATACACGTATTAGGAGTATAAATATTAGTCATAAAATACACGTATAAGGAGTATAAATATTAGTCATATGGGCTGAAAGCCCAGCAGCTAAAAGAAAAGTATTCAAAGCAACCAATTTTTTTATTTAAGTCTATTAGTTATTTTAAACTTAGTATTTGTACCATCCAGGGATTCCAACGCATGTGCTCCACACTTGTGTAGACGCTAATTGCTATATTGCGCTTTAAACACCTGAGGAATGTAGTGCGTCTGAAAGCTTAACACTTAAAACAGGTAAATATGCAGGACTACCAGTGTTAAGCCATGTATTTAGACAATGAATTTTTATAATGAGTTGATAAATCTCAAACATCACGATTCTTATTAAGGGACACCGACGTTTTTAAAAGTGATCAAAAAATTAAACAGACTTTGCAGATAATGTGGCGTTAATTGAAATTTTGAAATTCCTTCAAATATACAACAATTAACAAGAACTATTAAAAAAATAGAAATAAACAATAGCAACTGTGAAATACTTAAGCAACAAGTTAGGTAAAACAACTGCTTTCATGATGAAGCAGAACAAGTGGCATCTTAAATTCAACGCAGAAAATAGTTGAAAGTTAAAATTTATTTCATACTCAGGACGTTATTCTTTATACACTTATTTAAAGACAATGTTACAATAAATAAATATAAAAAAAATTTTTTGGTTAAAAAAAAAATATTCTAAAAATTATTCTTTTAAAGAACGGGTGCAAAAATTATCAAGTTTCATGACTCTGTCTCAATCTAGTTGCTATTAAATTTAAAAAAAATATATTTATGTATGTATGTACATATGTATGTATATAAAAAAAATAAATTATTTCATTCAAAGTGTTATTTTAAAATTGTCTCCTTA
Organism: Phyto melanocephala; assembly: GCA_941918925.1. Taxonomy (NCBI): domain Eukaryota; kingdom Metazoa; phylum Arthropoda; class Insecta; order Diptera; family Rhinophoridae; genus Phyto; species Phyto melanocephala. The sequence goes on along the minus strand of OW799235.1, from coordinate 82,825,078 downwards.
TTTGTAAATATAAAATCAATTTAGATTAAATAACAAAAACAACAGAAGATCTTACATAAACACCATCCATGCAATCGTTGCTACAATCATCCATACTAGCGCTTTGCAATTCACATACATAACAAACGTGTAATGTCAATTCATAAATAAAAATAAACGAACATGTTTACAAATAATATTAATAAAACAAAAAACATCGTTATTTTGATTGTTGATTTCTTGCTGTCAAAATGCACCAGTTGAACTTGAGCTTGAAACATAACGGGAAATTATGTCTTCCACTTGCATTTGTTCGTAACTCTACGTCTTGACGAGCCATCGATTTGTTTAGACTAGAACAAAACGTCGGCAGAGCAACTGTCAAAAAATTGTTCATGTTCTTTGATATGGAGAAAACGTATAAAGAGTATTTTGTTGGTATTTTTATGTGTCCTCTTTTTCTTTCATATTCAAAATGCCTTTTAATATCAGACATCGTTGTTCGAACAAATGTTCTGACAACGCTGTTTGAACAAGAACAAAACATCGACAACAGCGGTCCACACCAGGCAAATTCATGTGCGCACAAAAAATTGTTCGTTGTTCAAACAAATCGATGGCTGGTGTAGACCGTAGGTAAGAAAACAAGAAATATTGCACACACATGTTGATATCAGTGAACACAAGTTCACCAATGAAAGTCAATCAACTAAGCTGACTGTATTAGGAAACATGTACACATAAGTGTATACCTATGTTCGTACATTTGTAAATGACAAAAGCTTTCTTTCTCAAGTTGTTGTAACACACAGGCAAACTTGCGTATGTAAGAGCTTACACTCTTAAAAACAACAATAAAATACATTTTAACACATTACCACTAAAAGAAAAATGTAAACAATGCATGGCACTGTGGTTGAGAAACAGGGCTTTCAGTTTCTTACGTATAAATATTCAGGGTTTTTCCCCCAAAATTTTAGGAGATTTTTTGTATATTTATTTGTTTAACATTTTTTTTATATTGAGTAATTTTGATACATGTGTTTTCAGAATGACTGAGTAAAAGTTGTCTCAGATCAATTATGTCAAATCAAATAAATATTTGATTTGACATAAAAAGTGCCTTGCAGGCAATGTCATTAAATTAAAAATAATGTATTTGTCCAAATAAATTTCTTTTTTTCGTTAAGAAACAATTTACGTACAAACTACAACTTCTGTAATTTTTAAAAAGTAAAATTTTAAATAAAACTCACTTCAACAGAACTTGCTAAAGGCTATAATTTACGGCATATTTTTTACATCTGACTTTGAAATTTGTGAGACATATGTAAATCTACATGTCTGTCAAAATTGTACTTTGCAACAGCAGATATTTCTGCCAACAGCTGATGTCACATGTTTTGACAGAAGAAAATAGAGCGCGCTCTAATCAAAATTTTGTCGGATATCTCAACACATGTTTTTTACAGAATTCAATAAAGTGAAATTTATCAAGAACTAAAAATAAGCTATAAACTTTCATATTTTGGAGAACGCACTATAAAAAGTAAACTTGATGCCGAATAAAGTAATAACAAATAATCAAACCCTTTCTTTTATTCCCAAAGCCTACATATATAATTACCTCAACCCGAGTAGATATAAATTACCTATCAATTAAACTCTTATTTGTCGAACTTTTCTGTTGAAACTAATATTTAAATTTTAATCATTCTTAAGTTCATATTAACATTTTTACTGTCACAAAGAATTTTTAAATTGTGATAAATGAAAGAATAATCTAAAAAATTATATTTTTATTATTATTATTTTTACACAAGCCGAGTAGAATGCATTTTCGAAACCAGCTACGATTTCATCATCAGCACTCTTTGACCAGTGGTTACATGTTGGTTGTAAATATCATCCATTTAACTCCCGGGACTTAATTTATTTGAATTCGGTAACTACTTTAGTCGTCCTTTTCATATATTTTTACCACAATGAGTTAGATTGAAATTTACCAAACAGCAACCCTTTTACTTTTGTTTGTTATTATCTTTCATTTATATCACTATTTTTGTCCTGCTCTAGCCACCAGTTAGGTAGCGATAAGAACAGATGATTGTTTTTATTTAACAAGCAATGCCTGGTAAAATCATCAGGTAGCCTAACTAAAACAGCTGATTAATACTAAATGATTTATATGAATGGTTTTTATGATAATTGAATACATTTCTGTGCGTGGTTTAAATGTTTTAAAGTAAACTTTAACTCGTTATATTTTTTGGTGTTGGTTGGTTGGTTGTTGGTTACCGTGGTAGTTCGCTGCACGAAAACAGTCAAGTAGCGTCTGTATGACTCCGTTTTGACAGGACCTTATCACTCGTCAGCTCTAATGTATCTCAGAATAAATCCAAGAGTAAATAAGATGCTAGATCCACCCCGTGGCCGTGAGATATCTCAGTAGATAATTTAGTCTAACTTCAGATAACGCAGAGAGGCCATCCAGTACATGTTTGCCCAGAAATCTGTGTCTTTTAGCCGCCAGTGCAGGACATTTGTAGAGAAGGTGGAAAACCTATTCCTTCTTCTCTCTATCCCGACAGCTGCGACAATGGTCGTTCGATGGAAGTCCGAGTTGACTTGCATGTTTGCCTAACATCCAATAACCCGTCAATACCGCCAGCATCCTCGATATGTCTCCCGACTTCGACTAATAAGTTGCAATGTACGCCTTGCATCAAAAGAGGGCCACGTAAGCCGTGCGACCTTCCACGTGCTCAGCCCACGCTACCTGTTATCGGCCTTCCGGAGAAAGTGCCTGCAGATTCTGCTTTTAATAGTCCCTAACGGGATTGCAACTGCACTTGCGATAAAGATATCCAAAGCAGATCCTCTCCTGGCTATCTCATCAGCCCGCTCGTTACCATAGTGGCCCTATTGCACAGGAACCCAAACTAGAGCAACGTCAGCCCGTTGACCAAGCCTTGACAGTTCCTTTCTACATTGGCCAACTAAATTAGACGTAGTAATGCATGACCGGAGTGGCAAGAGTGCCGCCTTTTTTGGTGTTTCTTTGGAAAAAATATCTAAAGTTACCAAATCGTTGATTTTTTCCAACAATTAATAACACAGATTAATGTTCACAGATTTTACTTACAAATGTCAACGAATGCTGAACGAATGGTGTGAAGTTTTATAGTTTTTTCATATCCCTCATACCTAAACAAGAGCGTTGAGCGTGAAGCGTTGGAGTTTTACATGTGTTTTGTTTTTGTTACAATAACAAAATACATGCAAAATTGCAACGCTTGACGCTCAACGCTCTTGTTTAGGTATGAGGGTTAGGCATCATCTTATTTCATTGCTCCAAATGAGTTTCCACATTTTAGTACATATTTTTATTAATGTTAATTAAAGACAATACAAAAGCAATGAATCTGTGAGTAAGTAAGTGGGCAGAAAACGTGTGTGGTTTCAATCTGTTCTCTGATGTATATTACTCTTTGGGTTTTGTTATATATATGAAAAAGATTAATGTATGAAAAAAACACTAATAAGAAAGTGTTTTCTCTTCAAGCTGCCATTAATGTAATTATTTAGTAACACTACCGTTTAATATCTTTTACATTTTTTGAATGTGTTTTATTGTTCTCGCTTTCTCTGACATTCTACTATTTATGAAAACACTAACACTAACAAAGCTGTAGAGAAAAACATTTCGAATGATGACTAATTTATTTTGTAGGGAGTTATATTTTGTTAATTTTGTTTTGTTCTTTATGTTTACACTGAAATATAGTTAAATAGAACATAAAACTTTTAGAACATTTTACACACAGTGTCAAAAGCATTTTTATTTTCATTATTATGTATTTTTTATATTGTAGTTCGAAAAGAGGTTATGTTTACGTTTGTCTATTAGGTGTTAACAAGGAATATACATTTAAGACTCAGCCAAATAAATATTTTCTTATATTTGGGCTATGATGAAACAAATTGAATTCTCCAAAAAAAAATATTTTTAGGTATTTGAAGCAAATTTTTATATACTAAAGTATGTACATATTAAACTGCTGCATGAACAGCCTCATACAGTGATCATGTTTATGTGTCAATGAATAAACAGCTAACATCGAACACAAACTAGCTAACTGAGTACATGTTTGATCGAGTTTAACATTAGTAATCAAATGTTTGTTTATGTTGTAATCACAGTGAATACTGTTCGGTGTTCAATAAATTCTGTTCGATGTTCATGAACAGAAGGCATTGTTCGAACAGAAACAACCAGTTCGAATACTCATGTTGTATTGCGTTTCCATACGGTTATTGTTATTATTTTCTTTTTATTAGGAATGAATTCTGTTTAGTGTTAAAGTTTTCAGGAACACGAGGCTTGCAATTTACGTACACTAACGGTTTTATTATTATTTTTTTTTTTATGAAAAAGAACTTAAAAATTACCGTGTGTAAAAATTATAAATAATTTTATTAGTTTTTAGGGTTATTTTATTTATTTTTTTTTATATTGATCTCCATAATTTGTAAGCTCCTTTAATTAAATGAGTAATTCTACGAGGAATGTACCTGGTTTTTCGCCTTTTTATTTCATTTTAAAACAATATTTTATTTTCATATGTAAATACAATACATAGGTATACCTTAAATAATACGTGAAATAATAGTGAATATATTAAATGAAAAAAATAAAACATTGTTTTTTAAAATTTAAAATATTTATTGCATTTTTATTTTTACAAAATATGTATTTACAAAAAATATATACATATACCTTAAAAAATGCATTTAAAAATCAATTAAGGTAGTATCGGGTACATTTAAAAAAAAAATTGATCGGAAACTGCTGCATTTATTTTCTTTTTATATAAATTTTTTAATGTGTTCAAACTTTGATTGAATACGCAGATTTTTTATTATTGTTTGAACTGTTCAACACTATTTTCACTACGTTTACTAGTGTTCATGAATATGAATACATATAATCGGTCGTATTCATGTTTATGATCATATTTGTTTGGTAGTGTTTATTGTTCATACTTGTCCACTCATCGGCTCTTGTCGGCAATAAACACATACAAGTTAAACATAAACAAGTAAGAGCGCTATATTCGACCGTGCCGAATCTTATATACCCTTCACAACGTGTAGTCATGCAATAACAATAGTTTGTGTCACCATTCATCCCATATGAAATACGTACATACATATAAAAACATACATATATAAAAACATTCCATTGTAAAATTATAAATTCACGTATGTACGTTAAAAAAACGAAAAAAAAAGAAATTTAAAAAAAAATTAAAAAAAAAAAATTTAAAAAAAAAAAATTAAAAAAAAAATTTTTTTAAAAAAAATTATTATATATATAATATATATAAAACAAAAAAAATAAAAAAAAAATTAAAAAAAAATTATAAAAATATAAATAATATATTAAATAAAAAATATAAAAAAAATTTTAAAAAAATTAAAAAAAAATTTTTTTGGCTCAGCTGGGATTCGATGCCACGTTTTCTCTAACCAGTATACACGTTTGTATGTATGTATGTTGTTGTTGTAATGTTGTTTTTGTGAACAAAAATCGAGGTGGTCGTGGGTTTTTGCTCATATCTCAGTTGTTTATGTACTGATGTTTCTGATACCGATCTACTCCCGAATATTTCTGATATTCTAATTCCTCACCGGGGTCCAAGCGATGTCTGGGGGCTTCAAAATTTCAACATACACACGGACAGACGGACATACTGACAGAGCTTAATCGACTCCCCTATTCATAAGCTTTCAGAGAATATATACTTTATGGGGTCGGAAATGAAAATTGTAGAAATTTCACACGGAATGACAAACCTATATATACCCTTTTTCACTGTGTGAAGGGTATAAAAATAAAGTGAGCGTCTTCAGACACAGATTTTCTGTGTTCATGCAGCAGTCTAGTACATATATATGTTATTCTACTGTACGTGTGTATATCACTGAACTCCTTCTAAACGGTTAGATCGATTTGAATGAATTTTTTCGTATGACTTTGGGCAGTGCCCATGTGAGATTGTTAAGATTTATAAATCAGCCCGGTAGGTGGCGCTGCAGTCGGTATCTAGGTTATTTACCTATACTGCAAGTAAACGGCTAAATTTTTGTGTTTGGATTCATTCATTCATTCATTTATTCATTTATTCATTCATTCATTCATTCATTCATTCGATCATTCATTCGATCATTCATTCATACATTCATTCATTCATTCGATCATTCATTCATTTTGTCTATATACTTATTCAATGTTTTTTTTTGTACGCTGTGTTTTCAATTATATTTAGATATAAGTTACGTACATAGGAATTTCCTACTAACTCATTTTTATTTTTATTTTTATTATTTTCTCTTGTACTATATCTTTGGAAACTTTCTTTCTCTCTCTATTGTATCGTTAATATATGAAATGGTAACGCAATGGACCTTATTGGTCTCCGAATGTGGGTGTAGGAGGCAGATACTGCATCCCCCTTTCCTTTCTACCTACCAACGTACATAGGATTTCGTTTATTTTTCGTCACTTTAATTTGAGTGTTTCATATTAAGTGTATTTCACTATTTTGAACTTTTTAATATTGTGGATGGTATCTTTTAATATTTCAGGTGTCGCACAAATAAGGTGGAGGAAACATTGGTTGACGGGCTTAGAATTCACCGTTGGCAAAATGGATCGGCAGAAAATCATTTAAAGGACAATCAAAACTTAAAACATCAATCTGAAATAACACGTGCTAATTAAAGTCAAGTGTAACGCAACGTACGCCTTCAGGCTGATGCATTCACCACTAACTGCGGAAACGGGTCAACCGATAACGAGCAAAATTTCTGGGTATGTTGTGAATAGTTATGTAAAGTTTACACAAACCGCTTTAGTGGTTTCGCAGATATAGCATTAAGATCTTTTTATATATTCCCTTACAAAAATTAACAAAATGCCCTCCATTTTCTATATAATGAAATGCAAAATTACCAAACCATGTATCGTTATGGCTTATGTATGTATGTTTATTCGGTCTTTCTAATTGGAACTGGAAAGGGGAAGAAGGGTGAGTGATACCCTCAAATATACTAAATAAGTAAAATTAAAAAAACAAAAATTGTTTAGGACAGGAGAGCAGTCCAGGTGACCAGACTCTAGGTTTATTTCGAAAGACCAATAAACCCACAAGAAATATTTTAATAGTTACAATTTCTTTTAGTCACAATTTCGGAGAAGATGATTTTCTTAAAAAAGTCGTTATCGTTTTTAAGTTGTTTCAAGGTAAAATCAGAAAATTCACGACGTTTGCGGTAGTTCAATGGCTTCAGTTCTTGGGTGAGAAAAATTTTATATGGATGCAAACCCAAATCTTTTCTAAAAATCTGCCAGTTGGGGTTTGAGACAGTCCCAATTGTTGAGAACGTCTTGGAATCGACAAATTGCGGTCTTCAGCAACACTTGCCTGAACGCCAGAAATCTTTGCATTATTTGGAGTGGTTTTTTGTCTTATTGGCACTTGAACATTATGTAAGGAAAACGTAAGCTCAAAATTTTCAAAAATTCGCCTAATATTGAGCACACTTGAACGATTGTTACGCCCATAAAATGGCAAAAGCGCACGAAAAGTTGTAATTGGAGAACGATTATTTTGACAATAAAACTAAATAATTTGTAAACGCTGTGTTTGCGTATATCTCTCTCAATGATGAAATTGTAAACACCACTGAATACAATGAAAAATAAATGACAAATCATGACATAGTACAAATGCCCAAAACGTCACTTCCAAATCATATCATCCTTTTTGGAAAACTTTTTACTTTCAATATTGTTTTTTTTTTACTTGCTCAATTGTTGTCAGATTTTCATCATACACATGTGAATTCACATATTCCTAAAATTAGAAATCACAAGGCGTTTTATCAGAAGATCAGGAAATATAATAGACTATTATTAATATTAATAGACTATTTCTTGAGCTAATGTTGTCAGCACATTTGTTAATTTCATTTTTTTTTAAATTAAAGAAAAATGTCAAGAAAATTTATACTCAACTTTGTTTACTTTACTGCTGCAAAGAAGAGTGAATCGATTAACTTTAAAATTTTTATTAAATTCTTCTTTAATTTCTTTCAGTATTCACATAAGATAACTGATTTTGATAAAAGAATTTAATAATTTTGGAATGACGATGAAACGTATGTCTTCTCCATTTAGACAATAAATTACGTCAGTATATGCACAAAAATAATGTACAAAAATCTATGCCTAACTTTTACAAATTGTATACTTTTATCAGAACTGTCTTTGGCATTAGTTAAGCATGCACAAAAGAACAACAAAAATAACAGGTATTATGTGTACATGAACGTGTAGCTTGCGTGAATAAATTGTAGTACTGCGATTCTAAAGAGTTTTAATTTGAATACACAATTTTTTAACTAACTATTGATTTGCAATTCAGTTTTTTTATAAAGTTAAAATGTTTCAAAGGAGAAGTTAGACTTTTAGCATAGTTGTTTCAAAGAAAAATAATTTTAGCTTAGACGCAGCTGCAGCAACGTCAACTTAAAACTGAATACGTTTTAAAAGCATAGAGCACAGTTAGACAATTCGTATGTGTATCAAAATAAAATTTTTGCAAATTTGTAAAATTTTTAAGCCATTAATGAAAATAAGCCTTCACTTTGATTTCCTAGATATTCTGTCATTAACACATTGAACCTATAATTTCATATAAATTAAAAATAAATTAAATTAATAATAGTAACTTTTGTCAATTCTCAGCAGTTCATAAAAAGTACTCTAAAATTCGTTGCAACTGAATATAACTTGCTCCTCTTTATACATAGTTGTCATTTTGTGAGGTGTTAAAAACATCCATACACACAAAAGAACATCTTTAAGTGCTATTGTTTGAAAAAGATATAAAGATTGAAGAAGAAACAAGTAACAGTGCTATATTCGGCCGTGCCGAATCTTATATACCCTTCACAACGTGTAGTCATGCAATAACAATTGTTTGTATCACCATTCATCCCATATAAAATACGTGCATACGTACACGTTCGAATAAATGTGGCATCGAATCCCAGCTGAGCCAAAAAAATTTTATTTAATTTAATATATTATTTATATTTTATTATTATACCCTTCACCTGTGGTGCACAAGGGTATATATAGCTTTGTCATTCCGTTTGTAATTTCTACAATTTTCATTTTCGACCCCATAAAGTATATATTTTCTGAAAGCTTATGAATAGAGGAGTCGATTAAGCCCTGACCGTCTGTCCGTCTGTCCGTCTGCCCGTCTGTCCGTGTGTTGGTTGAAATCAACTTTTAGAAGCAACTATATGTTCCTCAGATCTGTATATGGTATCAATCTCTTGGAAATATCCAGGAATGAATCGCTATTGAAATTCAGCACAATCGCCTCATAAGTTTCTGAGATATGAGCAAAAAACCACGACCACCTCGTTTTTTTTCACAATTACAACAACAACATTCATACATACATACATGTAAAAAACATACCAAACAAAAAAAATTACAAAAAAAAAAAATATTAAAAATAAGAAAAAAATAATAAAAAAAACTACAAAAAAAAAATTTAAAAAAAATTTAAAAAAATTTTTTCAAAATTTTTCTAAAAAAATTTTTTAAAAAAATTTAAAAAAAAATATAAAAAAAATAGTAAAATATAAATAATATATTAAATAAAATAAAATAAAATTTTTTTGGCTCAGCTGGGATTCGATGCCACATTTATTCTAACGTGTACGTATGCACGTATTTTATATGGGATGAATGGTGATACAAACAATTGTTATTGCATGACTACACGTTGTGAAGGGTATATAAGATTCGGCACGGCCGAATATAGCACTGTTACTTGTTTTTTTATATTTTTCTTAAATTTTTTTAAAAAATTTTTTTAAAATTTTTTTTTTGTAGTTTTTTTTCTTATTTTTAATATTTTTTTTTTTCTTATTTTTAATATTTTTTTTTTTGTAATTTTTTTTTGTTTGGTAAAAACGAGGTGGTCGTGGTTTTTTGCTCATATCTCAGAAAGTTATGGGGCGATTGTGCTGAATTTCAATAGCGATTCATTCCTGGATATTTCCAAGAGATTGATACTATATACAGATCTGAGGAACATATAGTTGCTTCTAAAAGTTGATTTCAACCAACACACGGACAGACGGGCAGACGGACAGACGGTCAGGGCTTAATCGACTCCTCTATTCATAAGCTTTCAGAAAATATATACTTTATGGGGTCGGAAATGAAAATTGTAGAAATTACAAACGGAATGACAAAGCTATATATACCCTTGTGCACCACAGGTGAAGGGTATAAAAATAGGAAAAAGAAAACTTTACAGATTTCCGTGCGTATCTAAATGAGACACTAAAGACTCAAACTCAAACGTACTTACGTGCACTGACTGTCTAAAATGTACACATTAAACTGTTAGTAAATATTCAGTTACAGCTATTCAGCGCTAGAGACGAGTTTAATTTATGTGCATACAATTTACATACATAAATATATAAAACGTATACATACGTCGTGTACCTTAATGTGTGTAAATGAGTGCATGTTATTTTATTGTATATCATTGTTGTTATGCATGTAATTGGGTCGACGTAATGTATACGTAACGTTTTAATAGCATAGAGCATACGCACAGTAAGACAATTCGTATGTGTATTAAACAAACAAAAAAATTTAATTAAAAATTCAAGGTTTATTATTTTTTTTAAGAAATTTAAGATTTTATAGAGAAAAAATTTTGATACTGATAATAACAATTATTGCTAAGTTTATTTGTGATATTTTTTTTCGTAGCTAAAAGTTTTTGTTTCAAAATTGAAATAGGGCTTCTTGTGACTGTAAAAATGAAATTGGATTTCAAGTGTTAAAACATTTGGTTGGCAAAAAACTTAATTACCACAATTATTTATTTTTTTTTTTTCTGTGTATATATTTTAATAATTTAGGTTACAAAACACCTTATGCTGAATAATGCGAATATTCTTTATTGCACCCTGAGTTGTAGTTGTCTGAATGTTATTGTTTACTTTTCATTATAAGGTTTAGAGAGTAATTGTCACAAACAAACTATGAAGGGTTTGTAAAAATAATATTATATTTCAGAGAGTATAGAATGACCGATAACCATAAAATTTTTAGTACCACGTCTTATATAGTAATATTGCAGGTATTAGTATATGCAACTGTAGTTCCAACAATTTCTCAAAAATTGTATTTTTAAATTATTTACATATTCTTACCACAAGACTCTGCTATTGTAATTCTGTTTTTTTTTGTACCTACCTTTAAACAGCCCTCATCATAAGGAATTAGAAAAATAAAGGAAAATTTCGAGTCCATGCAACTGCGTTCTTGCTCACTTTCTCTGACATACACAGATACATAAATTTTACCAACTTTAGTTCAATTGTGGTTCAAAGTACTGCAACGAATACTAAACTATCGAGTATATCCAATCATTTAGTCTGATTCGGTTTGATTCAATGCGTTTTTGTTTAACAACACACGGTTTGCATCATTATACTCGCAAAGAATATAAATGCTTGTTAAAGTATTAACTCGTATGATAGTCGACAACCACAAAAACAACAAAGCGGTGTCTGTATCACTCGTACAGTTTGAAATAAAATACAAAGTTTGGTTAATTGAGTTGATCGATCCGTCCAAAAATTAAGTATAAATCAGAAAAGTATTAAATATACATGTATGGTTTCGTTTGAGTGGCTCACAGCTTATTTTATGCAGTGCACTTTTTTATTTTTAAAGCTCTGTAAAAAAAAAACTAACAGGAACTGAAAACAGAAGTTCATGTCATTAAAAAGGGAAACCTTATTATTTAACAAAAAAATTTCATTTATTTCAAATATGTACATTTTAATATATTACAACTAAAAAAAACAGAAAACACTCCTTTTTTTCATCTCACAGCTTATTGTATGCAGGCACGTATGGTTTTCAGAAAATCAAAATAAAACTGGAAAGTAACCAATTTTATATTTTGTGTGATAGCCTCTGTTATCTATTACAGATTTAAGACGATTTGGCATAGAATCGACCAGTTTTTGTGTAACATCTGGCGAAATATTTGCCCACTCCGTCAAAAGAGCTTGTTTCAAATAGTTTTTGCTTGAAATTTTGTGTTTTCTTATGTTATTTTCTAATATCGACCATAAATTCTCTATAACATTAAGGTCTGGCGACTGTGCTGGCGGTGTCATCAAATGTGGGCAGTTATATATCAGCCAAGTTTGCACAATACCCGATTTGTGCTTTGGATCGTTATCCTGGTAAAATCGAAAATCGGATTTTATACCCAGGTTCTCAGCGCTCACCAACAAGTTGTCTTTAAGTATCTGGAGGTACTTAAATTTATCCATGGTTGTTTCAATAAAAGTTAATTTTTCAGTACCAGCAGCCGACATACAGGCCCAAACCATGTCACTGCCACCACCATGCTTTACTGTTGCTTTAAGGTTTTCTTTGTTGAGTTCTGTATTTGGTTTCCGCCATACATACGACATGCCATCGGAACCAAATAGGTTAAACTTAGGTTCATCTGCAAATATGACCGAATTCCAAAATGCAGATTCTCTTGAGACGTGCTCCTTGGGGCAAATTAACCTCCATAGCCTATTTTTCGAGTTAATAAACGGTTTCTTGCGTGCAACTCGGCCATTAAAATCATGTTGGCGCAGGACTAAATCAGACTAACAATTCAACGCAAAACATTACTAGATTTAAAAAAAAGAATGAAAAAAAAAAAACAACAAAGTTGCATTCAAGTACCGTTACAGTAGAAAATAACTGCATAAAACAAGCTGTGAGATTAAATTAAGGACATTTTTTGTTTTTTTACTTTTAAATGGTTAAAACGTAAACTTTTGCAGAACATGATATTTTTTTGTTAAATAATAGCGTTTCGTCTTTAAAATGATTCCAAGTTCTTTTTAAAGTTCCTTTTAGTTTTGTTTATACAGAGCTTTAAAAATAAAAAAATGCACTGCATAAAATAAGCTGTGAGCCACTGTATCTCAAGCGCGTTAGCATACCTCAACTTTGAGTTGCTGTAGACCAAAAAGTAATGAAGTTATGAGGCTGAAATTTTGAGGAATTGTTACTGATATATCTGTTAATATACTGTGAAAATTGGACGACACGCCAAAAACTATTTTTTGCCGCTGTTACTTTAGAGCTGTCTCACTGTGCGGAGTGAGCACATGATTGTGGGTATTCAGGAACTACATAATTGGCACATAGTTAATATAGAAAAATAATTTAAGTTTGATTAAATTAAATTTTAATGTAATTTAAAAAATCAAAAAAAAAAAAAAAAAGATTGAAAAATAGTCAAATGTATGTATTTAGTTTTCGGGTTTTGAAAAAAAATTCGAAAAAATCTAAAGCAGTTTTATATTTTTCATTACATATATATTATATTACTTATGCATGTACATGTGAATTACAAATTGTGTGTTCAAACGAATGGCTCGAGACTCTTACAAGCATTTTACTACTTTCATACAAAAGATATATTTGCAATCATTTTAGTTGTGAGTACAAGTATTTAGCTGTGTATTTGAATCATTTCTGGATGATTTACATAAACTAATTTATCATTAAATTATAATGTTTGTTGCAACTAGGGATGCTAAACGGGACTTATTTTCCCATCCCGGAATTCGAGTTTTAAAATTTTAAGTCCCAGAACTTTTTGGGATCCCGGGATCTTTCGGAGTTTCGGATTTTATTATTAATATGTAAATTTTAAAAAACTCAATTTATTTGAAATAATTTTAAATTTATTGCCAGAAGAATTGCACGTGCAAAAGATAGTTGCTGCTTAGATGCAATAATTTTTTCAATAATGATTTTTTTGTCTGTTGTGAAGCCTACTATTTTACTAGTCAGTGATACACAAAAATCACATAATTGTTTCTCTAAAAGTTGAATTAAAATCACTGCCAGAATTATAAATATTATAAAAATTATTATATATTTAAATAATTTCATACTTAGAAAAAAATATATTTCCTGCATTTAAAAAAAAATCAGGGGACTTGGGATTAGATTTTCGGAATCGGAGATTGGCATCCCTAGTTGCAACTGAAAACAATAAAATCATGCACGAATTAGTCAAGCTACAAGAAAACGTAGCGGTAGTGATTTGAGACGACTCGATTAAAATCGTTACATCTCTCTGGTATAAACATTGACTTTTACATTAGTCGACACGCATTACCTTTTATTCTAAATGTTTATATTTCATTCATGATCTCTATCTCTCTCTGTGTTCTGCCGCTTTTTCAATGTGTCCAAAATCTTATAGAAAAAATTCAATTACCTTAAACAGTTACCCCAAGGCATTACCTTATTTCCACTTTCAAATAAAACAAATTGTTGCATTTTTCAACTTTCATTTTTAAAATTTGTATCTAAACCGTCATTATTATTTAATACAATATTTGTTGTTGGGTTTTTTAGATTTATAATAATTTTTATTTATTATTGTTAATTATTGTGTTCTTAAATCTGCTTAATATTTCATTTTTAATTTTTAAATTTTCATTTTAATACAATAATTATGCATAATATACAGTAGATTAATTCGGTTGGTTTTAAAAATAATTAAATTCAAAATACGTATGTATGTAAGTTAGTACTTAACAATAAATTATTTTAAACATGTTCTTTTATTTATTTGTGACAAAAATAAAAAAAAAATAACTTTTAAACAAGTGTATATTTTAAAAACAAACAAAAAATTTTTAATAATTGAAATGATTTTGTTTTTATTAAGTTTTAGATTGAAAGGAAATGGGAACAAGCCAAAAGGGGCATTTATTAAATTAAAAAAATATTTTTTAAGCTTAATTTTTTTATTGTTTAATATTTCATTTGTTGTTTGTTGTTTTTATAAATAATATATCATCATTTTGTTTTTTATTTATATCAAAAATTATTGAATTTTGCAGCAGCATTTTAAATTTCTTATCTTTTTTTGCTCACGTTTTTACACACACATATTTCAAACTGTCTTTTACATCTCTGTCTTTTAGTTTTGTTTACATGGAATTCTGTTTTTTCTCTTATTTTTTTTTTGTAAGTGACAACTCTGTCTTTGTTTTCTAGGTACATGTTTTGTTGTATTTTAATTAATACATTGTTTGTTTTTTAATTCGTAGCCATTTTAAACCGTTGATATTATTACATATTTTTATCAATAACTTTAATTTTATTCATTGTAAAATATATATGCGGCATCCCTGAAATTCGTATTGCTAAAATACACATCAGCTGATTATTATGTTGCTGCTGTCTTCAAAATAATTATGAAGCTGACTTCAGAGCAGCATTTGAAGTTGGCAGCATTTGAAGCCGTGAAGTTGTGAAGTCTGCTGGCGTCTATGTGTTTAGAGCTTTAAAGTCCAAAGTATTTAAATTTGAAGTATTTAAAGTATTAAATAAGTAATAAAATAAAAATGTGTATGGGAATAAAAAGTCATAATTAAATAAGATAAGTACTATGGCAATATATTCATCAGTTAATTGCCGTATAGCGAGAGTTTTTTTGTTTATATTTTTTATATAAAAAGTCATAAAGAACTATTAGCCTTAGCTTATTCTAGTTGAATTTAAAATTATATCAAGGACACGTACCTGAGGGATAAACAGATACACAGGCATCAGTTTGCTAATTAAAGTGGAAAATCCACGAAGATGGCTTTTCATCAGGTAGAAAAGGCTTTAAAGGCAGAACAGAGTGCCTTATGTGTCTTTATTATTATCACATTTCATAAATCAATTGAAATAGCTACGAAATAAAAAGGACAGACCAGCATTCATTATTAACTGGACTGTACAAACACTTTACTCTAGAGTTATATTATTCACTCTTGGAAATAAGTCGAAGATCATACGGGCCACTCAAGGATGCCTCAAAGGAGGGGGAGAGAGACCATATGAAACTGGCCCAGAACTTGAATCTTTTATTGTATCGAAAAAAGAGATTGACTGTGAAACCCATGAAAACTTTCCTGATACCCTTTACGAGAAAAAGAATTTGTATACTAATGGAGGTTAAATTGGATGGTACGCCTATTGAGTTTTTTTTTTGAAAATTTTAAATATTTAGGGGTTGTTTTAGACAAGCAACTATTATGGAACATTCACTTTGAATATGTATCGAATAGGGCCATAAGGGGTTTTTATACCTGTCAGAGACTGTTTGGAAGGACATGAAACTCTAAGCCTAAAATATTCTACTCGCCTTTTGACATCATTGTAAAACCTATGCTTACCAATGCGACACTGGCATGGTGATCAAAGGTTAAGCAAGTCAGAGCTATGAAAATGCTTAAACGAATTCATCGCCTTGCATGTATTGGTACTACAAGTACCAGCAGGTCATGTCCGACGGACACTCTTGGAGCTCTACTAGGGCTGCTACCATTGCATTTGTCTGTTATGGATACTGCACGTTCTAGTGCTCTACGGCTTTCGGAAATTAGTAGTCTGAAATATGGAAATATTTTTGAACATATGAAGATTACGAAAATTTTGATTTATGACTTCATAGTAAGGGTCAGGAATACTGTCCAATGAACTCAGGTGTTTCGTTCAGTTTTTTTCAGTATCA
This sequence comes from Phyto melanocephala, assembly GCA_941918925.1. Lineage (NCBI taxonomy): Eukaryota > Metazoa > Arthropoda > Insecta > Diptera > Rhinophoridae > Phyto > Phyto melanocephala. The sequence continues at coordinate 82,808,378 of OW799235.1, read as the reverse complement.
AAATCCTTGACTGAACTATTTTGGCCCATTCGGATGACTATGCGTCTTTAAAAGCCGTTATAGTTTATTGTTTTTTCGGCTTTGGTGATGGGAGTTATTAACGTCCTCAATTACCTTGGTAGTCACAACTATGTTGCACTGCTATGGATTCCGAGTCACGAAAGCTATGTTGGTAGTGAATGTGCCGACCGTCTTGCAAACTGTTGGGAAAGTTTTTGACCTGCAGCCCTTTTGTTAAGGTTAAATAAGGTTTTTTGATTAGACATTGCAATCTCAGATACCATTTAAGTAAAACTGGCAAATCGAATGTAGTGACGTGCAGGTTTTGCGATGTGGATGATGAAAGCGCGGAGCATGTCCTCTGCAATTGCCTGGCAATCTGTATAAAAAGATTACGTTTTCTAGAGTATAGGGTTATAGCGCCAATGACCAATGACCTTGCCTCGTAGGGTACTAGGCTTTGTTAAATGCCTTGACCTATAGGCAAGCTAGTGGCTGTACAAAATTCATACCTGTGGTAGCGTTGCTTATGGGCCAACTTATTAATACTACAAGATCTGGAAGAAAAACAATTCCTTCTTATTTACTTTCTTTTTTTTTTATTTATTTAAATCGATTTTGTCTGACAAAAATCATATCATTATGGAATTGTCTTCTTATGGTAGGTGGGGTAATTTGTAAACCATTTAATTTCTAAATATGTCTTCTCAAAATTGCATGTCAATAGCAATAACTTTAAAGGACTTGATGTATGACCTTATAACAATTTTGCAGTGAAAGTTGTGGTTAAGCAAGTTTTTGAACATTTTGATTGTATTAGTTGTTGACTTTTGCTCCAATTTAAGTTTGAACGTCACAGAAAACTGATCAACCGTGTAAAAAGTGCATGAACTTTACCAACTTCCATGCATTAAATTAATAACTAATATTTTTCTCTGTGCACTTAACGTTTACTTTAAGTAAATAATTTTATCTTTAGTTTTAAAACACTGTTTTAGTTACACGATTTTTGGTTTATCTTGTTCTCACTTTATGGCCAATATTCAAGACCAGAACTAAATGAGCGCATGAGCTTATTGGGTGAAAACATATTTTAACGCCTGTAACTTTAAAAAATATACATTTACAACTTCAAGAGAATATTCTATCTGAACAGCTTTAAACCAATACGTTTCAAAGGGTGTATCGCTTTTAAAAATTTGGTTGACAAACAGAGCAGAAAACTATGTATTTTATACAGATTTTACTTAAGGACTTAAATATTTAATACAGTTATGCGTTATATAACTTGATTTCATTGCGATAATAAAGTGAAATCCCTCGACGAAATAAAACTTTAACTCACACATACATATTTGGATCATTGATAAAAGAAAACATTTAAAATTTTCTTATTCCCTTTGCCGACCCTAAGACTCCGTAGGTGCAAAGCAACTTAAAAACTATGAACTTTTATATTGAAAACAAAAAAACTTTGGTGGGTTGGCTTAGGTTTTCAAATGCAAGTAAAAAATACGCATACAAACATCTAAAATAAGGTGGGTTAGTATCGATATATATTTGTGGCCATATTCAAAGCCAAATTTTTAATTTACATTATTTTTGTATACAAATTTTTGGCCAACGAAACTTTGTACAAAATAATAAAAAAAACGTTGGAGCTACTGAGAGTCGCATACTTATCTGAATTTATTCCTTAACAAATTAGTTAATGCAAAGTTTATTCATCGAATAGATACAATTGAATGGATTGAAACATTTAAATAGTTTAAAAACCTCTGAAGGAAAAATCTAGTTAGAGAATGTTCGATTAAAATTTTGATCGCTTTTAAATGCTGTCATTTGACCCCTGCTGTGGATGTAGGATTAACATATTTTATATTCTGATACTGATTATGTGAGCTGTTATCTCATATCCACTAGTGTTTTTCATTTCGTCTGTAACACTTAAGTTATATTTAAACAAGTTTCAAAAAAGTAATTAAAATCTTAATCCTTGCAGTCTTCTTAGTCAAATTAAGTAGCTATAACCATATTTATCTATCTGTGGAAAACTTTTGAACCGAGTTAAATGAATACCTCCGATACCGTTTAGAGTTTTTTCTTCATTTATGTTACGAACCGTTTTGGCCCAGTGAGGTTTCCGACTAGCTTGTTCGTGGCGATAGCTCAGGCAGGTTCAAACCCTCTCACTGGCCATGCATCCGCTCATAAAACAAACTGCAAAACAAAACAAAAACTACTACATCATATACTACACAAACTCCACCACACATATAACAAAAAGTTGCTTATTTAAAATCGACTCATTTCGTCTTGTAGTGGGATAAAGTTATTTAATGCTAGTCTTCACTGTTCCTACTTTTCCACTCTTCTGTACTTTCCGATAGTAAACGCAAACGATTAAAAGGGTGTTGTTGAAATAGGCATCGCTGTGTGAGAGCTGTGTATGTAAGTTGTATAGCAAGGCGAATTCAATAAGGTGAACTTATTAGATCAGCTGATCATCAGCTGTTGACTACTTCTAGGGACCACTTGTCAAATTTTTGTGTATTTTTGACATATCGTTTTGTTTTACACTAACAAAATTCACGTTTGTATTTTTCAACTTTGTAGTTGTTTGAGCGACGAGTTCACCTTATTGAATTGGCCTTGTTGTATAGCTTACATTAGCTGACACTTTGTCATAACAATCAAATAGAATAAATGCCAAAATAAGATTCTCAAAATTCTTTGTAGGACAATATGTATCATTTCTCCTGAAGCAGAGTTATCAGATTTTTTTTTTTGGTCTCTAACGCCAAATCAATAATGAACAAGTAAGAGCATTATATTCGGCTGTGCCGAATCTTTTATACCCACCACCAATTTTGTGTACATTTAAAGCACAATATTTATTATTTTGTTAATCATTATGGAATAATCTCTTTATAATAAAATATGTATCACTTTCTTTGTAGAGGGTGGTTAAACTTTAAGGGCCAATGTTGAAGGTGAACTACACCTAGTCTTTAAGTTTGTTTTCTGCATTTCACTTGACATTTCTCAATCTCAAACTTACTCATTTTGATCCGTGGAAAGATACGCAAATGAGCAACGCTTTAAAGTTATTCAGGTTTTTTATAAAAATGGGCGTTCAAATCAAAATGCATTTTGTGCACTTCGTAATTCTTTTGATCAACATAATCGTTCAAATTCGTCCACAATCGGGAGAATTGTAAAAAATATTTAAATTTCTGCAAAACAGGTCTGTATAAAATGTTAGAAAATCTGTGAATGCCTTCTTCGTTCGTTGAATGGGAACTATTGCTGTTTTTTGCGATAGTGTGGCAAAAGAGCAGTCAACCTCGACTCATCATCATGCCCAATAATTGAGCATCAACATTGTCATTGAAAATTTGGACCATCAGATAGAGGAGTGGCGCCAAGGATGGGGGGGGCCATTTGGCCGATATTTTGTTAAATACATACTTGAACCATACAAATATTATCATTATAAAAAGAAATAATAATATCCTAAATAATTTGTGTTTTATTTAAATACAACATCGGTCCTTAAATGAAATGAAATTCAATGAAAGTGTGTTAAAGTAGCTGTGTCAATAAAGTTTCTACTAATAAATACAACTTAAATATTTCAATATAGCCCTTTATTTTCCCAAAAACTTTGTCAATAGAGAAATTACATGAATTTAAGGTAAGCCGTTGTATGGGAGGTAGGCGTTAAAGTGGCCGTGTCACCTAAACTTTTTGGCACAACAATAACATTGATTAGAAGGATATACACAGCAAATTTGATCATCATACCTCTAATTTTGGCGGTTTTATGAGCTTTTAAATTTCATTAACGGTAGGTTACGTGAAAAGTGGGCGTTATAGTAGGCGTGTCAAAGTTGTTTTGGCGAATGAGTACAACTTAGGTGTTTCAATATAGCCCTTTATTAATCCAAAATCATTATTAATAGAGAAATTAGAGGAATTTTGAGTAAAACGTTATATGGGAGGTGGGCGTAAAAGTGGGCGTGGTAACTCAATTTTCTAGCACAGTAATGACATTGCCTAGAAGGATATACGTAGCAAATTTTATCATCATACCTCTTATTATGGCGGTTTTATGAGCTTTTAAATTTCATTAACGGTATATAACGTGAAAAGTGGGCGTTATAGTAGGCGTGTCAAAGTTATTTTTGCGAATGAGTACAACTTAGGTGTTTCAATATAGTCCTTTATTATTCCAAAATCTTTATTAATAGAGGAATTATATGAATTTTAAGTAAAACGTTATATGGGAGGTGGGCGTAAAAGTGGGCGTGGCGCCTTAATTTTCTGGCGCAGTAATGACATTGCCTAAAAGGATATACGTAGCGAATTTGATCATCATACCTCTAATTTTGGCGGTTTTATGAGCTTTTAAATTTCATTAACGGTATATAACGTGAAAAGTGGGCGTTATAGTGGGCGTGTCAAAGTTATATTTTCGAATGAGTACAACTGAGATGTTTCAATATAGCCCTTTATTATTCCAAAATCTACATAAATTGAGAAATTATATGAATTTTGGGTAAAACGTTATATGGAAGGTGGGCGTAAAAGTGGGCGTGGCACATTGATTTTCCGTTACAAAAAAGCGTCTCACCAATAAGCAAAGTGTGCAAAATTTCAGAGTCGTATATCCAATTTTGTTGCTTTTATGACGTTTTTGTTTTTAAATATACCGAAAAATACACTGTGCGGTATAAATTTTCGTACATTTTGATCGATAACTCCTCTCCTAATGCATAGATTTAGATAATTTTCGGGGAAAAATATTGTTTTTACTCAGGAAATATATATTCGAAGTTTCATGAGTCTACGTTAATGCGTTTGGACACAATTCCATTTTATTCGATGTTTGAAGGACACGGTTTTTTCGACCTACTCTTGCTTTTCGAGCTATAACTCTCTTCCTAATATTCCGATTTAGCCCATTTTCAATACCAAACAAACCTTGTCTATAAGAAAGATTCTGGCAAAATTTGAGCCCCCTAGCTTTTTCGGTGCGACCTCTATCGTGCTTTCAACAGACGGACAGACGGCCAGACGGACAGACGGACAGACGGACGGACATAGCTAGATCGTCATAAAATCAAACCCTGATTCAGAATATATATACTTTATGGGGTCTAGAATGGATATATCGATGTGTTACAAACGGAATGACAAAATGAATATACCCCAACCATTTTTTTGGTGGCGGGTATAAAAATCGCCAAAAATCACTAAATTGGAACGACTTAAATAAATATGTGTAAAATTGTATCTTTTTTTTTTTGATTTAAATGATTAAATAAAAGAAATATTTTTGTACATATTTGTGCCCTTAATTATGAAAGTGGGCTAAGTCACATATTTTTCGTGTTGAGATATTTAAAGTTTTGCATTTTAATAAATTATTAAATATTTCTTTATTGTGTAACATTTAAATTTTGGTTTTAATTTATCTCAAATAATACAAATTTGTTATGAATGTAAAATTGTGTGTGTATCTCATATGGAAATAAAGTTTTGGGAGGTTGAATTGACTTATGACATTTCCAAGATTAACTAATTGATCAAATAAGAAAATAAGCAATAATTTCAGAAAAGTAATTCATAAATATTTGGTAATTAAAAGTGAAAAGCAATCCATTCTTATTATCATTGTTAGGTCCATAAAATGTTTATGCAAAACTGGAGGGATTTAGGATAATAAATAAATATAATCCTTGAAGGGCGCCTTATCATCATGATATATACACTGTCACAATGTCAGGAGAACATTTTAAACGTTTGATACGATTTCGACAACACCCGCCCAGTTCGTCAAAAATTGAGTAAATCACCACCCATAGATGATATATTTTTGGTTTTCATGGGCAACGGCGTATGTTCATTTTATACGATTTTGAGTTAATAATGCCATATTGCTTGATTTTAGACGGCCTTTACTTGGTTTTAAAAATTTATTTATTTTAATGGCACAACAACGTAACTTCTATATATTTATTAAAAAATCGCTCAGCACTAACACGGTTTTGTAGCTCTCCTGAAAAATTTTAAGACATACGTGGTTGCCCATGAAAACCACAGATATAGACAATGCTGTTAAAGGAGCTAATACACGGCATGTTTTTTACATCTGTCTTGTCAAATTCTCCACTGCTAATACGAACATGTCGTGTGTTAACCTTAAAACATTTCTGCTGTAAAAAAAATGTGTTGAGATTTCTGACAAAATTTTGATTAGAGCGCGCTCTATTTTCTTCTGTTAAAACATGTGACATCAGCCGTTGGTAGAAATCTCTGCTGCTGCAAAGCAGTCAGCGTAAAAGTACAATTTTGATAGACATGTAGATTTACATATGTCTAAAATCTAAAAAACATGCCGCGTATTATAGCCTTAAGTAGTTTTGAATCGTCATGTACGCCGGCTGCAAACCTCACCAAAGATGAGCAGCTCTTTTCATATCGTGGACGCACGAGTTATACAGTATATTCCATCAAAACCACCTAAATATGGTATACAAGTTTCGTGAATATGTGATGCCAGATTAAATTATCTCTTAAGAGGAAAAATTTATATAAGACCAAAGTTTCAACCTGCAATCGCTGCATGCACAAATGGTACCCTTCTCATCTAGTTCAGCTGATTACCGTCCGTTGTGCGTTATTTTCAAAACCACAACCAAAATTCAGATAATAACTCGCTTTTGCTGCGGTAACTGCAACAGAGCTATGTGCCTTTAATATGGCAATGAAAAACGAAACCATATACTTGCAATGATTGTTTTAAAGATTAATTTAAATGTTTACAGTTATAATTATATTTCAAGACAGATTTATCTATATATATAAAAGTGAAAGTCTGTGTGTGTGTGTTAGCTATAGACTCCGAAACTGTAAAACCGATCGGGCTCAAACTTTGGTAGGTTGTTGTACACATACCGGGGTGTGTTTATGGATGAAAAAAAGTGGGCGGGGCGACGCCCATAAAAAATTAGTTATCATTTTTAGCTACTTGCACTTGACCGATTTCTCTGAAACTTTGCACACATATCGAGCTGTCATGACTAAATAATTTCGTGATAAGAAAAGTGGGCGGGGCCACGCCCCTAAAAAAGTTTTAACTTTGAGGTACTTGCACTGGACCGATTTTTCTGAAACTTTGCACACATATTAAGCTGTCATGACTTTATAATTCTGTGATTAAAAAAGTGGGCGGGGCCACGCCCATAAAAAATTAGTTATCAGTTTTAGCTACTTGCACTGGACCGAATTTTCTGAAAGTTTGCAAACATACTAAGCTGTCATGACTTTACACTTTCGTCATTAGAAAAGTGGGCAGTGCCACGCCCATTAAAAAAAGGTATAAATTTGAGGTACTTGCGCTAGACCGATTTTTTTGAAACTTTGCACACATATTGAGCTATCATGATGATTTCGTGATTAGAAAAGTGGGCAGGGCCACGCCCATAAAAAAAAGTTATAATTTTGAGGTACTTGCACTGGACCGATTTTTCTGAAACTTTGCACACATACTGAGCTGTCACGACTTTACAATTTCGTGATTAGAAAAGTGGGCAGTGCCACGCCTATAAAAAAAAGGTATCATTTTGAAGTACTTGCACTGGACCGATTTTTCTGAAACTTTGCACACATATTGAGCTGTTGTGACTTTACAATTTTGTGATAAGAAAAGTGGGCAGGGCCACGCCCATAAAAAAATTATAATTTTTAGGTTTTTGCACTTGATATTCAATGAAAATTAAGAATGCATTTTGATTCATTAAGGGGCGTAGCAACGCGCGCCGGGTTTGGCTAGTATATATATAAAAGTGAAACTCTGTGTGTGTGTGTTAGCTATAGACTCCGAAACTGTAAAACCGATCGGACTCAAACTTTGGCAAATTGTCGTACACATTCTAGGGAGTGTTTATGGGTGGCAAAAAGTGGGCGGGGCCACGCCCATAAAAAAGTTATAATTTTGAGGTACTTGCACTGGACCTATTTTTCTGAAACTTTGCACACATATTGAGTTGTCTTGACTATACAGTTTCGTGATTAGAAAAGTGGGCAGTGCCACGCCCATTAAAAAAAGTTTAAATTTTTAGCTTTTTGCACTTGATATTCAATTAATATTCAGAATGCATTTTTATTCATTAAGGGGCGTAGCAACGCGCGCCGGGCTTTTCTAGTTTTAAAGAGAAACGAAATAAATACAAAATTTCGTTTAGTTTACTTATTTGGATGGGGTTTTCAATCGTAGTCTGGCAAGACCATTTGGTGCATTTAGTGGCTCTAAACTTGCAGAACATCGAAGGGTTAAAACTATTTCAACAGAAAATTTTTCAATATGTTTTTACTGTTGAAAATTTTGACAGCATTACTTCAAAAGTACCAAAATGCTTAAATGCACAATCAAAATAAAACCAAAAGATTTTTATATAATGAAAACATGTCTAACATAATATCTGTGGCTTGGAGCTAAAAGGGCCAATGTCACTTTTTTGCTCTTTCGAGTTAATCATTGCATTAGATTTGTTTTCTTGCTCTATTTCATTATGGTAAAACAGCTAGTCATACTTAACCCAGAACAGCTTCATAAATAAAATGCTGGCCAATGCCACTATGAAAGCACCTATAAAAGTTGAAGTTCAATTGCAATTTTTCAAAAGTAAATAATTTGACATTGGCCCTGTTAGCTCCAAGCCACAGATATAACGGTACTATTTTGAGTTTACTAAAACACGTTTTGCAGTCTTTGTCATTACTGTCATCAGCAACTTTTAAAAAAACTAATAAGACCAATATTTACAAATTTTTGATTTAGACCATTTTCATAATTAACACTAAACGAATTATATTTAACGTTGAAGTAACAACCATTCATAAAGGGTTAATTTTTGGCGATATTACAAGAAATCATATTTAACTAATATAGTTTAAAGTTCATGTATAATGTGGAGGAACTGAGAAATTAATTTTATATATTTTTTCATACTTGTATAAATTAAGGCCACATGAGAACTGATAAATTAATTTTATTTATTTTTTCTGACTTGGACCACTTTTATACTTGTATAAATTAAGACCACAAAATATTTAACCTTTGAACTTAATTTTTCCACAAAGTCTTCTTATAAATTTTGACTTTGGCAATTGCCTCAAACAATTACTAAATAGAATAGCCAGCACTAGTGCAAGCGGAGTTTTAATAGAAAAATACTTGTAGTAGTTGAAGGGCACCACTTACAGATTGATAGATTATTTATGTAGCGGAACAATGATTTGGGTATTTGAGTTTAAATACAGCTTTTGTAGTTTAAAATTTTGAATTATAGTCTTTAGCAACCAATCGGGTCCATGTGTACTAGTAGCGGCAATAGTATATGCATGCCATTACAGATTTTCCAATCATAATCAATGCTGATGGGAGCATTAAGATAGTATAGGAAAGTTTGCAGTTTACATACTTGTTAGACACTAGTTCCATTTTCTGCAGGGTTGAGAATCAGTGTATTCTGATGCCTGACATCAAATGTGACATGTTGAGTGTAATAACATAACATATCTTTCTGTAAAACTGTAAAATCAAAAGATTTTGTGAAGTCAAAGGAATGACCCCATCATATGATAGGACACGTAAAAGCTTTTCGATATCACAGTGTCCTAGAACAAGAACACACAGTGTAAATAATAAATGTCTTGATCTTATTCAGTGGAAAGCACTTTTTTAGTAAAAAAAATCTACCCAAAAATTGCATCATTTTGTTAAAAAATTGCAGCAAAAAAAAAATCGTCATGTCGCCACACTAGAAATTCAATAGCCAAAAGTACTAAAAAATCGCCATCTCTGACAGTCCTGTCATGAAGCATAATACTGAAACGTCTGCAAAATCACTTTTTAATAAATTCGTCATATAATTAAATCAACGGCAATTACGTTAAATACTCTCATTTAATTTTTAAATTGTCTCTTGTTTTTTTTTTTTTTTTCGTTGACAATGGAAATATGGTAGCATTGTTAAGCGAATTAGTCTCTTAAAAGGTGTGTTCCACAAGATCTCGGACAAGTTCGGACTAATGAGAGTAAAATGAAAATTACTCTCTAAATTTGCCAAAACTACCCAAAATTGCTGGAACGCAAAAAACCATTTTTGCACTTCTTGTAATACTAATGGTGCTTACTTTTTAAATTAAAATCTATTTAAGTGATTTTAGACGCTTAAAAGCAATAACATTATAAAAACAAAACATTTGCATCATTGCCAACATATGTTAAAAATAATTTAAAAAGAACTGAAAGAAAAGCTGAGCCAGTGTAAATTTTTTTAAAGTATTTATTTTAAAAAACAAGGAAGATATCTATTCACTAATATATTTACCACTCATTAAAACCTTCCATTTTGATTTTTAATATATTTTTTAACAAAAATTAAACTTTTTCTTTTGCTTGCAAATTTTTTGATTAATTTTCAGTTTCATATGTAAACAAAAAACAGCTGATTGTTAAATTCTTGTCCGAACTTACCCAAAGAAAAAGTTCGTGCAAATTTGTACAGGAAATGAAAAACATTACTCTCTCAATTAATCTCATAATTGAACAAAAATTGTTATGTGGAACGCTTTTGGGTAACTTTGAGCAAGTTCGGACTGTTTCGTTATGCATGTGGAACAGAGCTAAAATAAGAGCAAAAGGAAACAAACTCTGATAATAAAATAAATTGAATCTGGCAATTGAATTTCACAACGTATTTTTATACCAATTTGTAAAAAAAACATCACGTTACGTTGAAATTCTGTTTCATCAGATTGTTTTGTCTGCATTACATATGGGCATTTCCATGAATATGTCAACCACGCCTGTAAAAATAACAACTCTTGAAAGTTTTTCAATATAAGTTTATTGATAAAAAAAACCCTAAAATTTTACTTTGCGCAGATATTAAGAGCTAATCAAATTATTTTAAAAGCAATAATAAGAGTTTAATCTGATTATCTCTTTGACTTATATTAAAGCATTGCAATCAACTAGTTTTTTTTAGCGACTAAATTTTAAATATGCTTTAAAATTAAGGTAACAACAATAATTAACAAGATCCATTAGAAAAAGAAAAATATAGAGTCCAATAAGCGGTATTCTTTTGATTACCTTTAGATGTTATTTTAATGTCACATACGTAATGCAAAAACATTATTTGTCTCCGTCATTCGTTTTTGAAAATTCGCAGAAGCACCTAATTTAGAATTTAACTTTTTTTCTTAACATAATATAAGTTTTATTACCTAAGAATACTATTAGACAAAAATCTGTCACGAACGGTATTAAATTGAATTTATTATAAAATCATTTAAAGATTGTTTTCAATTAAGTATGATAGATTTTAAATGAAAAATAAATGGTTTGGTGTAAGAAAAATATAAAAAGAAAAAATACCTCCCAAGATTCGCAGATTTTTTCATATTTCTATATATTGAGGTATAATCACTTCTCTTTTATGTCACGTACGATGCATTCTTATTTTTCTGGATATTTTAGACAACAATGATTCGAATACAATTAATTTTTTTTTAAATAAAGTACCCTTTGAATGCAACATAAAGATTTAATTTTGTTTTAGTTACTCTTACTTTTGCAAAAATTACTCTTACTTTATTGGAGTACAAATGTCACGTACGATGACATGGATATGCTCATATGTAAGTCAACGGATTATTTAGAATATGTTTGTGCACACTTCATGAAGAATCCCTACCACCATAACCTAAATATCGTTATTTAATTTAGAATGTCAAAAATGTGCTTCTACATTGGTCCAATAGGAAAGCTGGTCAAAATTGTTCGCTTACTTAAGCAAAACTTTTAAAATGCTGCGTCGAGTAGTGCTTAATTTGTTTTGGTAAATTTTATTATGATTGAAAGTTTAAATGATTTTTTTTATTGATTTTTATTTAAATTTAATATTCAACAACTACAAAGTTTGTTTTTTTTTTTTGGTTTGTTTTTTTGCATTTTTGCATTTGCTTATTAAAAATATTATTTTTTTGTTTTAATGTTTAAACTTATGCGACTTAATTTTTGGTTTTATTCCTGCATTTTATAGTTAATAGAACTATTTTCTTTTATGCTGCTTAACTTGTATTTTGTTTTTTTTTTGTTGTTAATATTTTTTAAAATATTGTTTTTCTTGTTTTTTCAATTAATACTCGTAACACCTACAATTATGTAGGCATGCATGTTTCGTTTACTACTTATGGCATATTATTAATAAATAATTAATATTTTTTCTTTTATGTTTGTTTTTGTTTCAACTTAAACTCAACAAAATGCATGCATTTTAAAGGAATATTTTTTGTTTGTATTTTTTTTTAACTAATTATGGTTTGTGTGGGTGTTGCTTTTTTTTCTAATTATTTTTTTATACTAATTTTAATTAAATTATTTTTTAATTGTATATATTTTAATACATATTTTATGCTATATAGTCTATTTGATGGAACATTTTATTATAATTTTAAATCTTATCGATTGCAAACGTTTTACAAAAAATATGCATTTACCAGTTTATTAAAATAAGAAAAACAAATAATAAAATATATTTGAGGTATAAGTACTAACTTCGTTTTAACTCCAGATAGACTTAAGTCCACAGCTGATCATTGTTTTGTGTATGCATTTCTCTTTCCAAATGTCAAAATTTGTTTACCTTTTCTGTTCGTTTACACAACTTATTTTTTACTAGATGTGTTTGTAACTTTGTATCATAAATATTTTGTATTTACTAACATTTTGCTGCTACTTTTATCAGCTGTTTAAGGTTTTGTTTTGACATTTAGGAAGTTTTTTGTAGCAACAAAATATATGGTGCGTCTACCTGGAGTTAATATAGCTTTAAAAAAATCTGAATGAAAACATATCCGGAGTGACAACGAATATGTTTATGAAAAATAGTAAAGAAAAACAAAATGTGTTTTTTTTTATAGATGCAGATGACATATTACAGCATACGAGTATCGTAAATATCGTCGTAACGACCAAGTTTATTTATAAAGAAGTTTGAATTAATCTAGTGCAGAAAAAGTCTTTAAAACAAAATGCATCTGTTTTTATTTTTTACGATTTTTGAAGTAATTCTGAAATTTGTAAAAGGCTTAGAGAGAAGTTCGAAGGTAGAGCATACATTTTGTAGTTTAAGAACAAATATAAATTATTAATTTAGCTTAAAAGCTCACATTTAACAAAACTGCTAAAAACAATAAGTTTTTAACAAAGTCTGTTCTTGTAGGCAACTATTTCGCCTAGCCTAAGGCACTTCACAGAAGAATTTAGTATTGAATCTACAGGATGGGCTAAAAGTCAACATGGAATTTAAAAAAAAAACTTTCTATAGAATTAATTAAAATTTATTTTTTTTAAAAACAAATAAAATAAAAAGAATTTGTGGACTTTTGGCCCATGGTGCATTTGAATAATAGAAAAAAAATAACAATGTGAAGGTGAAACAGATATAATTTCGTTGATAAAACATTAAAACTTCACTATTTGAATAGTAAATACCTTTTAACTACAATCATTTAAAGGATTCTTAATTCACACTAGTTTTTATATATTTAACCCATTTGGAACCAGGCAGAAATCACATGGAAAAAATTAACTTTTTTTATTTTTTTTATAGCAAGTTAATTTCACATAAACGAAACAATTAGAAAATAAATAAAAATATTTAGTTTTGTGAAAGTAAAGGGGGTGTACCCAAACTGGCACTGCGGTCACTTATGAGTATAAATTTTTAAAACAACTTGTTTTATGCAATAAATAGTATTTTTGATTTTTTTTTCAACCCCTAACGAATTCTCTTTAAGTTTTTTCCTTATAGTATCATCTGTGACATCCCAGCAAAAATTACTGCATACGAGGAAGCAGGTTTGTAAGGGAGAGACAAATGTACTCTCCCTTCCCAACCTGCTTCAGGAAGGCATGATTTTTATATGAGATGTCCCACTTGGAAGGGCTCTTTGATGCTCTAATTATTTGCTATTTTCACACATGGTTAATGCAGTAATATCATGTCCCTTTTATGTGTTTTTAAGAACTACAGTATAGAGAGGTAATCATTCGCTTACATTCCTGCATCCTCGTAAGCAAGAGAAGTTGCAGTAAGTTATTTTGTAAAAAATTAGATATATTTAATAGAAATTTCTGACTTCCATTTATAGCACTCTCGAATGCGCTCTAATATTGCGCTATAAGAAGGCATGATTTTTTTTTACTGCTTACCGGTACAAAATAAATTTTTGCTGGGATGATATCCCAAATCACGTTAGTCCCAAAGAAAGTGAAAACTAGACTTGTATCTAATTTGTTTAGCAACATTTTTTAATAATTTTACTTTCTAATGGGGCTGACTGGACTTTTCAATCGTTTATGCAAAATATATGTGAAGGCCATAGCAGTATTCACAGGAACCCACTGCAATCCAATTCTTGTAGGTAAAGTAACAGATTTTACCCGAATGAATGGTTTTACTAACCGGTTTTTTTTCACAATTAGCCACTGATGCTTTATTAAAATTGCCATGTACGTGTATCTTATCTGATATTTGATTTTTTTTTGCTGCATCAAAATTGTCACGCCAAAATGTCTAGGGCGATACAATCATATAAATTTTATTTATCACAATGGCAACACTTAATGTTTTGTTAATTATTCAATTCATTAACAAATTCATAATTATAGCGATATGCTCTTTCAATAAAAAAATAATGAGAACACCATACCCAACTCAACAGCTGACTTTATAGTAAAACATACACAATTTTTACAGTAAAATCCGGCAAAGCAATTAGATTTTTCGACGTTGTATATAATGTCTGAACTTTCAACTAATTAATAATGCTAATATATATTGAAAAAAGCCAAGTGTTCCCAAATTGGCAAAGCAGGCGCAAATGTGTTAATATCTTCTATCTAGAAGTAAATATTTACCTTCCTGTGCTTGTGGTTGCATCTAGAACAAAGGGTTCAATTGTCGTTCTGTGAAAATGTGAATTGAAAAATGTTTGAACAGTAAAAGGTATATAGAGACATAGTTTTTATAATACAGTTTCATACGACGAGAGTTGTCGCTTAGATTTTATAAGTTCGGAAACATACTTATGTATATACCCTTGGCACCGCTGGTGAAGCGGACCAAAGCTGTCAAAACCGCAGCTTTTATTTATAAAATTTTTAAATGGATAATTGTTTTTGTTAAAATTCTCTATTACAAACAATGTTGATGTACAGTCGGGCCTCGATTATCCGTGATCCGGTTAACCGGTAACCCCGTTTATCCATGTTGGCAAAAGATCAGTCTATTGTTTTTTGTTTGCTATGCTTTAAAATTGTTTGCTTCGATTAACCGTGATTACCTCTATTATCCGTGAGGGCAGAGTTTTTTTTTATTAACTTTAAATTCATACATACATACAATATAATAAACATGAAAACGGGGAATTCCCTTGTTTGCATACACTGAAAAAATTATTTTACTTAAAATCAATGAATCCCATTCATTGACTTAATTTCATTGATTTCTTTGCAAAAATTCATTGGCTTAACGTAAAAATACGTTGTTTCAAGGAAAATATTCATTAAAATTCGAAAAAAGAATTAACCAACATATGAACAGTACTTTAAAACCATTTCTTAATTTTTTTCTTAAAAAAAATAAATAATCCTGTTCTTTAATTTAACGTTTTTATTCGTTTATTTTAATGATTACGTTCATAACTTTATTATGTAAAATTTGTTTCAGTAATAGTACGTTGATTCAAAGTACTATGTAGTACTTTGATTTAAGAAAAAAAAATTTACTTAATGAACACGTACCTTGATTCAGGAAACTTGTACTTTAAATTAATATTTTTTTATTATTCAACATTAAACTGTTCATTTTTAGCGTTTATGATTCAATGTACGTCCTCATTAAATTAATGAAATAATACTTTAAATCAATGAAACGTTAAACTTTACATTTTTATAAAAGTTAACGTACGGCAATACATTGATTCAACGTACCTGTGTCTAAGGTCAAAATTAGTGCACTTTTTCTTTGAAACAACGAATTTTTTTTTTTTTAATTTATGTACTTTTTTGTTTCAGTGTACGATGAGTCAGAAGCACTTACAAGTGATTAGTTTAATTTTTAAATTTGAGTAGTTCGCGTGTGGTTAGATCTAAATATGTTTAGTATGGCATCGTTACCAGTAATAAAAAGACAAAAAAACGTTTTAAATATTGGAGATAAAGTTAAAATAATTCACTAGCTAGCACAAAAATATTAAAATAAACTGTATAATCAAAATTGTTATTCGATCAAACGTGAAAATCAATTATCCGTAATGCTTCTAGTCCCGACCATCATGGATATTCGAGGCCCGACTGTATTTAAATTTGCACAACATCCTAAAGAAAAACATCTCAAAAAATTAAACAATCTAAATATTTTTTGGATATTATTAACTGTTCCATGACAAGGCATATCCACAAGGTACTCGTAGCCAATCAGCTTATTGTTTTTGTTTTTATATACAACTAGCTAATACCCGGTGTGCTTCGCCACCCCGATTTTAGTATTTTGAGGTGCCACGCCCACTATTGTTAATGCACCCATTTTTTCCATAAATGTTTATTTGAATATCAAAGTTGCTTCTGCAAAATTTTACTACTCTAATCGATATCGTTTTCCAAATATACGAATTTTAGTATTTAATTCATATTGTAGGTGCCACGCCCACTATTGTTAATGCACCAACTTTTTCCATAGATGTTTATTTGAATATCAAAGTTGCTTCTGCAAAATTTAAGTACTCTAAACGATATCGTTTTCCAGATATACGAATTTTAGTATTTAATTCATATGGTAGGTGCCACGCCCACTATTGTTAATGCACCCATTTCTTGCCTTAATGTTCATTTGGGTGACAAAGTTGCTCTTGCAAAATTTTACTACTCTAATCGATATCGTTTTCCAGATATACGAATTTTAGTATTTAATTCATATGGTAGGTGCCACGCCCACTATTGTTAATGTAACAACTTTCTCCATAAATGTTTATTTGAATATCAAAGTTGCTTTTGCAAAATTTTAGTACTCTAATCGATAATGTTTTCCAGATATACGAATTTTAGTATTTAATTCATTTTTGAGGTGCCACGCCCACTATTGTTAATGCACCCATTTTTTCCATAAATGTTTATTTGAATATCAAAGTTGCTTTTGCAAAATTTAAGTACTCTAAACGATATCGTCGTCCAGATATACGAATTTAAGTATTTAATTCATATGGCAGGTGCCACGCCCACTATTGATAATGCACCCATTTCTTGCCTTAATGTTCATTGGGGTGACAAAGTTGCTCTTGCAAAATTTTACTACTCTAATCGATATCGTTTTCCAAACATACGAACTTTAGTATTTAATTTATGTGGCCACGCCTACTATTGCAAGTCCGCCCATTTTTTATCCAAATGTTTGTGTGGATGTCAAAGTTTACCGTATTTGAAGACTCTATATATAATATTTAATACTTATTCTTTAATAGGGCGTGGCTCCCCGCCCACTTACAATTTCAAACCAAAGTATTGCCTATAGTTCCTTCCAGACATACAGAAAGATTCTGTAAAAATTTCAAGGAAATCGGTCCAGCCGTTTAACCGTCTATAAAGCACAAACAAATATACAAACATACAAACATACAAACACACATTGATTTTTATATATATATATAGATTTATTAGCGTTAGCAACTTTTTTTTTAAAGTCTGTCGTCATTTGTAAATTTTTTTTTTTATACAATAAATAATTCGCAGTTTCAATTGGTTTTAAACGTTTAAAATACACAAAACCATGAATAAAAGGTTTTCGCTTTAAAGTTTTTTAAAAATGAAAAAAATTAACGAAGAAAATAAAAAAAAATTGTCTGGCATATGCCGGCTCATAAACAAAAACAAAATGCATGTGTTTCTTTAATTGTTGTGTTTGTTGCCGCGATGCATATACCTTATGGATAAGCCTTGTTCCATGACTTTTCAATTGCCTATTGAGTATTAAACAAAATATATGGAGTCACCCTGTTAAACGTAACTTTATAAAAATTTCATATATAACAGCCTCAACATATGCAACAGTTTTGAAACAAATTTAACAAGAGTATGCTATTAAAATGGAAATTAACCAACCTGCACAATTAAAAAAAGGTTGGAAAAAATCTTTTCTTCATATTTAAAATTAAAATCGAAAATAATTGAAAAAAATAAAAAATATCTTAATGGTAAATGTATCTACTATCTTTTTATTTTATTTTTTTTTTGTTGTAAACACTAATAACAATTAACTATAAATACTATAATAATGTACATTTCTATAATGTTTATTGAATTTTTTATTTAATTTTTAATTCTCTTAAAAATATTGATATTTTACTACAATTGCTTGTAAATGTAAAATTGTAAGTACATCGTTATAATGTTCGTATGTACGTACGCTTAATGTATTCTTTTTGCTTTATTATTATTATTGTTTGTTAGTATTACTATTTTTTATATGTTTAATTTTTTTTTTTTTTGCAATTAACAACCAAAGCTCAAACATTGACAGACTCTATTGTTTAAAAATTTTGTTTTATTTATTTTTTTTGTTGTTTGTTCACACTATTTTGTTTTTGTAGGTGGTCTATTTTCTATTTTGGTTTTATTCCGCAGTGTATTTTTTTCTATTATTTTCACTATTAATTTTCTGATTTTTATTTGTTGTTGGGAATAAGCAGAAACTATTTAGTGTTAAAATCTAAATTAAAGGAATTCGTTGTAATTTTTTGAATAGTAGTTTTTATTTTTCATATTTGGAAAAACGAATTCGTGGAAAATAAATTGCAGCCCTTATTTCGGTTGTTTAAAAAAATTAAAATGTGAGATCTTAAAGTTTGTGTTTTTTACAACCATTGTTAGTTTGCTAAAGAAAATATGGAAATAATAATTGTTAAATTAAATTTAAAAAATAAGAAACTAATATGCAATAGATGTGTTAGGTTTCATAATACAAATTGTATTATATTTATTATTAAAAATTTTGTTAAAGTTTTTTAAACAGCATTTTTTTCCCTAGAATGTCATAATGATTTTATTAATATAAACATCATACTTTAACAAATAGACGATGGCTTTAATCGAAAGGATATCAAATATCCTTTCTTAAAATCCTTTTTAAAAAATTTAGCTTTTCAAACGAAAACTGCCACTAGACCTAAAATTAGCCTATAAAAATGTAAACTAGCGTCGTCGATTTGATGTTTTATGACGTCCCCGGCTTAATCGTAGAATTATGCTTTCCAGCCTATTTTACAATTAAGTTTAGAGGTTATTTTGCTTATATAGTGCTTTACTATAAGACTCTAATCCATGCTCAGAAGTATTTAATCCTTGATACTGTCAATTTAACATGACGTCAAGAAATGTTGGCACCCATTGAAAAGTAATGGTCAAAATATGATCGAGAAATAACTAAAACCTTTTAAAGATATCGACAAGTAGCCGTTTAATAAAAAAAAAAAAACGATACAGATCGGAAAATACCGCCACCTGCAGGTTACCTAAATCTTTCTGCTTCTCAGACGCGATAAGTAAAGCAAGAACACTATATAAATTTAAAGGAAATGAGATCAGATGTTCGGTATGACCTCTCAGAGGCCTTTGCGTTTTTGGGTGAATGTTGGGCTATACTTGTCTGTCCTATAACTATATTTTTTTAAGTACCGCCCTTAGAACTCAGATTTAAACAAATTGAATCATTGTTTCTCTTATATGTGGCGTGAGCGACCTAGTGGTTGGAATTTTGAACATCATCGATACTCAAAAGTGTACAATAAGGTGCTGGACAGATTGCCTATAGAGTTTGTGATTAAGTAATTAAATTAACCATTAAGTAATTAAATGTTCATTGGGAATTGGACTTGATTATTCATTAGTAAAATGAAAAAGTCGAACAGTTACTTACCTTTACA
Source organism: Phyto melanocephala (assembly GCA_941918925.1). Classification (NCBI taxonomy): domain Eukaryota; kingdom Metazoa; phylum Arthropoda; class Insecta; order Diptera; family Rhinophoridae; genus Phyto; species Phyto melanocephala. The sequence goes on along the minus strand of OW799235.1, from coordinate 82,788,317 downwards.
CGATAAAGCTGTAGACGAACTCACGAAGAGGAAATCTGAAACTATATGATGTGAACCGGAACACAGAATTGCTCTGGGCGATGAACTTGCGTTGGTGGATAAAGAGAACTACTTGTAGACAGGCACGTATGATAGTCTCAAATAGTCTGTTGGTAGGGTCTGGTGTAGGAAAAGTACTCGGTTTAAATTGGAGTATGGTGTACAGAATAACCGTGTTGATTACATACAGCACATAGAAAGTTCAGGTGCAATTTGAGGCGGATGCCAATAGAGAATGATGATATTTGTAGAATGTGTCTGGATAATGCTTAAACAACAGCTTATGTAGTATGCAAATGTCCAGCACTGGCAAGAGCAAGATTGAGAATCACGACTAAGCACACATTAGGTATGAATGCTATGACGGACCTCAGTCTGAAGAAAATGCTGGCGATAAAAAAGAATTTTGCAATGAGGATTGTAAAAGAACCGACACCGACCTGTGGCCTCAAAATTACTGATCAGCGAAGGGGGTCGAAAAGGGAGTCGACATATTAGTGGTTTGTTTTGATACTCCCGCCACATATGTCTTTATATACCGACATATGAAAAAATAGTTTAATAATTTGAAGCAGAGATGGCAAAGTGGATACAAAAAAATAATTTTTTTTCTTAGGCTGGTATTCTGTTCAATATTTCATGCGAATTGTTGTCAAACGCCATATAAAAATATTCGTAAGAAATACTTACGAAATAATGTTGCCTAATCAGGGGGCAAATTACGGCATTCGAACGTGATCGAAATTTGAAATGAATGCCGTAATTCGGCCCCTGTTTATAACGCAAAAAAACATATGAAATGTTGCTGTCAACATTCAAGCTGTTATTTTACTTTAGAAAACAACACAAGGTAAGGTATGGTGTAGTCAAACCATATGACATATCCCTGGTATTTTTTATCAAAATCGGACTAATCATTCTCAAGTTATGATGAAATGTATCTTCATAACCGTCTTTTTTAAAGCGCAATATTAGGCATGTCTTTTAAAAATCTGAGCTGAATTATTCGTCTTTATTTTGATCACCAAAATCTGAATAGCCACTGTGACTTTAAAATGGCTTAATGCGTAGAATAGTTTAATTTTTTTTTTTGTGTTTACGGTTATTCCAATCTCATTTCGATAACACGAAATAAAGATGGAGGTTGTAGTGTACCAGCACTAGACAATTATTTGGCTGTCAAAAGACAAAACTGCCATCACCAATTATTTTCAATCAAGATTTAAAATATTTTCCAAAGTTCGTCCTCCAGTAACTACCAATTGATCTATACCTTCAGATAAGAAGTCGGAATTCCCGAATTCGACTCCTTAAATAAAAGTTTTGCATGTGGCCAATTGAGATTTCGGGAAACTGTAACTCGGTACAGCTAACCACCGCCACGTAATTTACCAATGCGAGAGTGAGACGCAAAACTCTCGAAACCAGATTAAAGGGAAAGCCTGATTGTCCTTATTCGACAACGATAATGACAATGACTTACGAGCTCTTGTCTTGACCAGAGCGGAATTACGACTGAAATAGTTTAATTGTAATAATAGTATGGACGTGATTTCCATAGTGATTTGACATCAGTGATTTAATAATATAAAATAGATTTTTCAGACATCACCAAAACAACATGGCCGACACAGTGTATCGAATTTAAAATTATTTAAAACACATTTTGTCACGCTAGAATTCATAGTGAGTTTTTACATTTAAAACAACACTTCTTGAGAGACAGACTTCTAACCTGTTGACATGTTGCTTATTTTTAGCTAAATTGGCGTAACTTTCTTTAGATCAAAATTTTTAAAATAAATTGATTAATACAAAAATAAATAACTTATTGAAATTGAGGGGTTTCTTTTAACATTTAAGCAACATTTTATTACGTATCAGATAACGTGAACAACAAACAGTGTTAGCGTACGAAATTCAGAGAAAGCGTTGGTACATTTTTTTAACTTGCTCGATTTAAAAAATGTTTGAAGATGTCAAATTCGTCGTGTGAAATAACTAATGTTGATCAACATATCTCACAAATTCAAATGGGCCTGATATTCTTTTCAATATTTCACGCGATAGATTGTCAAACTGCATATAAAAAATTCATAAGAAAATTAATAGAATAATGTTGCCTAATCACTACTCTGTTTATAACGTTAGAAACATGTAAAATGTTTCTGTCAACATTTAAGCAAAATTTTTTTTCGCTTGAAATGTAACTATAAATATTTCGTACGAAATAAAAAATAAAAACAAAAAAATAACAAATTTTGTTTGTTTGCTCGTTTTAAAGTTTTTTTAGTCATATTTTTTGTATGCAAAAACTAAAGTTGAGCAGCATTTTACGCACATTTGGAAATTTCTGAAATACAATCGAAAATGGTGTAGACTTTCCTCATAATCAACTTCTATATTTAAAAAAGGTTTTAAAAAAAGTTGTATTAAAATTTATGTTTATAAACCTTAATTTAGAAAATACTTTTAAATATTGGAGTGAAGGTTTAAAAATCATTTAAAACTAATTTTTTTTTTTTTAAATCCAATCTGGACTTTGACAAAAGTTGTAAACTAGTATTTATAATAAGATAAAAGCAAATAAAGCCATTTATAAAACAGAATTATAGCATCGGAAATATCATACGCTTTTGTTTATAAATAATGACGAAAGTTATTAAAAACATGGCAACGTTGTTTAGAAAAGGAACGTCTGTAAAACCGAGCGTTGTTGTAGACGCTGTAAGAAAATAAATTAATTTTACGACTAAAAAAATACTTAATGTTCTAAAATGTATTCAAAACTAAAAAAAATTAAATTTTTAAAAAGTTCTGTCTAACAACCACTATTGGTTTATTTTATTCAATTTAAAAAAAAACGATTCCCGAGCTTTTTTTTCCTTTTTTCGGAAAAGCAAGCTATAAAACAGCATTAAAACATCGGAAAAAAAACCTACGTTTTCGTTATTAAATAATTATGAAATTTAATAAAAAAAAAATAAGGCAACATTGTTGAAAAAATGAGTGTCTGCAAAATAAACGCTGTAAGAAAAATCAAATCAATTATACGAGTGAAAAAATTCGTTATGCCCTAAAGTAAGTATATTCAAAACTGAAAAAATTTAATTTTTAAATTTTTAAAAAATTCTGTCTAAAAACCACAACCACTACAAATAAAAAAAATAAAAAAACAATTCCAGAGTTTTTTTTTTCCCTTTTTCGGAAAAGCAAGCTATAAAACAGCATTAAAACATCGGAAAAAAAACATACGTTTTTGTTAATAAATAATTATGAAATTTAATAAAAAAAAATAAGGCAACATTGTTGAAAAAGTGAGTGTCTGCAAAATATACGCTGTAAGAAAAATCAAATCAATTATACGAGTGAAAAAATTCGTTATGCCCTAAAGTAAGTATATTCAAAACTGAAAAAATTTAATTTTAAAAATTTTAAAAAATTCTGTCTAACAACCACAACCACTACAAATAAAAAAAATAAAGAAAAACAATTCCGGAGTTTTTTTTCCTTTTTTTGTTCAAATTACAATGATTTTTTTTTTATTATTTTCTGTTCGGATTTTCTATTTAACAAAAAAAAAGAAATAATAATTTCTTAATATTATTTAAACAAAATAATAATAATAATAATAATAATAATAATAATAATAATAATAATAATAATAATAATAATAATAATAATAATAATAATAATAGTTAATAATAGTTTTAATGAAAAATAAAACAAGTTGGGTTTTTTTGTTTGTTTGTTTAACTAAATAAAAATTGAAAAAAAAATAATAATAATTGTAATTGTAATAGTAAATATAATAATTAATAAAAAACAATTAATTGAAAAATAAAACTTTTCTAAAATACAAACTAACAACAAACACTTGCACTACTACGCACTACTTTGATTAGGCTTAATTAAATATTTATTTAATTTAATTTAATTATTTTTGTGTAAATTATTTATTGTTTTTCCTTTTTTTTTTTTTTTTTTTGTTTTCATTGTATGATAAACAATATGTTGTCTGTATAGATGCTTTTATAAGGAAAACTATTTTAATAATTTATTTTTTTTTTAGAGCAAAATAAAAAAATAATAAATAAATCAAAATTGTTTTGAAAACCTATGTTTCAAAAAAGTTTCAAAATTCATTTTTAAATCTATTAACAAAATCTACTACAAATAAAGTTTTCTTTTTTTTTCATTTTTATTTTTTTTTCCGCACTTGAACGTTCTAAACTAAGTTTAATTTGTATATAAATTAGAAAAAATAAAACAAATAATAATTTAAAAAAAAAATAAAAAATTTTGCAACATTTTATGTTTCTTGTATTGTATCGTATCGTATTGTTGTAATAACTAAGGTACTTTATTTAATTAATATTGTTTTATATGCAACATGTTGATAAACATTTCATTATGCTTGTGTTTAGTAATGAGGTCCTCTACACTGCTAAGGCGGTGTGTATGTGTGTGTGTGTAATATGTTTAAATTATTTTTAGTTATTATTTTGTATCTAATGAAATTAATTTGTTTATAAGCTTGTATTTAGGTTCTGTTAAGTATTGCTGTTGTATTGTTTTTTTCTATTTACTTCTTTTTTTTTTGTTGTTGTCATTAAATGTTACAGCAACATGTTTTTTTCATAACTTTTTTTTATTTTATTTTTTGTTTGTTTGTAAAAAAAGAACAGTTTAATTAAGGTAAGATTTATGTCTTGTATTCTCCTCAATATTTAAACGAACTGTTGTCAAACTCCATTTTAAAAAAAATCGTAAGAAATACTTATGAATTAATGTTGCCTCATCAGTGCTATGTTTAAAAGTTAATAGACAAATGAAATGTTTCTGTCAACATTCCAGCATCGTTTTATTAAGTCTGAAGTAATAATAACAATAATTTTTTCGTACAAAATGCAATGCAAAAACTGATAAATTTTATTTGTTTGCTTGATTTAAAAAACTAATTTTGTATGTCAAATTTTTTTGTGTGAAACGTTATGTTGCCCAACATATTTCAAAAATTGAAACAGAATACTAGACTTTACATTTTTAAAATGAAAAAAAAAAAATTTTATTTATTTTGTTAATTATTTATTTATTAAAATTCGATTAAAAATATTTGTTTTCCTGCCACCAAAACCTTATAATCTTCTACTCAGGATTTTAAAATATTAATATGAGGAGCTAAATTAGGACAATTGATTCAACACCTGTAGCAGTTGGATATATAACTTGATTCGTGAAAAGATGTTAACAAAATTAAAATTTCCAAAAAGTTTGAAAAACATAAACTAAAAAATAGCCATAAAATTCGATCACCTTACTTTGTCTAATAAATATAGTACAAGTTCTCTTGACATGTCAAAGTATTCAAATAGCTGTCAAAATACATCTAAAAAGCATCATATTAAAGTAAAAATCGATTATACATAAAATGCTAGAATTAGAAACTTGCTCTTTTACCTAAGCACCAATCAAGTGAGTAGTTTTGTGTCCGCTTTTTTATCTCCAACAGTGGTGCCATATAGTTTCATATTTTCTTGTTCTTTGTTTATTTTGCTCCTTTCTAATAAATGCATAGAACTCATGCATAAGTGGTAAAAAGCAACTTATGTTTCACAAGTTGATTTCTGTATGTCTACAAGAATTGTTTAACATATTTTACATGATGTTGCATTCATTTTGAAGCACATCATTTAAGATAAATTATTTTGCATTTACGGTAGTCATTCAGAACTAATGATACTGCACTATTGCCTTAGAAATTTTGAAAACGTTATTCACTTTGCACTACTTCCATTAACTTTTGTTGGGTTCAACTGAAAACAAACTAAAATCGTTTGTATGAAAATGTTGCTAACAGCGTCATTTTTTAACAGTGTCTTTTTTCGCTACCAACAGATTCATCAGTTTCATAGGATTTTAATTTCAGACAATTAAACAAAAAAATATATAATAATTGTTAAAATAAGAGACACGTTTAAAGTTTCAGAGAACATTTGTTAAAATTAAAAAAAAAAAAAGAATTTATTGGCAAAACGTTTTTTTGTTAAATAAATTTTATAGAAAATAGTTTTTAAAATTTCCTTCAGGTGAGTAAAATTTATAATATATTGCTGCAACATGTTGCTAATAAAAGAAAAATTTTATTTGAAACAAATTTAAAAAAAAATTATTTTTATACTAATATAAATGGACAGTATTTGAAGTTATTGTTGCTAAGAGATATTTTCTTGTCTCTTATCCTTTACTTGACAAAGACAACAACTGTATTATTAACAAAAAAAACATTTAAATTCCAAAAGAAATGCTGTTGACTGACAGCATTTTTTTTTTGTTGGTTTGTTGGTTCGTTGTTCAACTGAAAATAAACTTAAATCGTTTGTATGAAAATGTTGCTAACAGCGTCATTTTTTATCAGTGTCTAATTTCAGACAATTAAACAAAAAAATATATAATAATTGTTCAAATAAGAGACATGTTTCAGAGAACATTTGTTATGAAACATTTGCTCGTTTCAAATTTTTAAAGAGTCATTTGTGTTAACGACTTAATTCCAATAAAAATAAACTAAAAATTGTTAAGAGCTCCATATGATCGCTACTCAGACGTAATTGGTTGTGACAATTAAAAAAAAAATTTACTTGCTCTATTTTGAACCTTTATTGATCGTACATCTATTCACCAAATTGGTTGATTGGTTCGAAAATAAACATAAAATAAAAGTATGTGTAAGTTTAATAATCCTGAAAACTCGGTAAAAATAAAAACACACATAACTGAATTCGTTAGAGCAACGACGACATGCTGTCTAACTTTATTTGAAAATGTATACAGTATATTGTTGCTATAGTTGAAATATATTTATCATGTTGTTAAACATATAAAATGTTAAACATACAAGAATTGGTTCAATATCAAATTAATAACCATAGGATTTTTATTTTTTACTATGCGGTTAAAAATCTTGCCAAAATAAAATATGCTTAAATGAAACTAAATCTCTTCAAAGGAACAAGGTCATTGTGACACTGTGGTAAAGTACAAATAAATTTATTCTAAGCTCGAGATAAATCAAAATTTTCGAAATGAAATAGTAAACGAAGTAGAACGAAGACCAGTCATATAATTAAAACTTGCAAATTTTATGCAATAAGAAAACAAGGTACCAGTCATGAAACTCATAAAACGCAAACTTTTTACAATCCTTGATAAAGTGAATTTAGTTTCTAGTCACATGTTGCCAAACTGAAATTTGTTGGATAAAAAAAACGTTTTTTTTTTCTCAAATAAGCAGAAACTTTAAAAGATATTCATATTTTAATGATTATGATTGCTAGTAAACCACCTTAAAAAAAATAGTTGTTCTTAAATGTTTAAAAGCATTGCAAATATTTAGAAACATGTTGCTTTCAACATGCTCTTTGAGGACAAAATTCTAAAGTAAAGTCTGCTTTTGTTTCTAACATTTCATGGGAATTGCTGCCAAATTTCATATAAATTATAATTCATATGAAATACTTATGGGAAAGTTTTGCATAAGCAGTATTCCTTTATAAATATGAAAAACATATAAAAGTTTTCTGTCAACATTTAAGCAACTTTTTATTACGTATGAAATAATATTTTGTATGAAATTCCAAGCCAAAGCTGATCAACATTTTTTGTTAGCACGATATGAAAATTATTTTTGAATGTTTCAGTTTCTTGTTTCAATTATTTGATGTGTCTCAATGAATGTTGCTTGAATGTTGCAAGATATATTTCATATGTTTATAAGCTATAAACTGAGTACTTAACTGAAATTAGCGCAGTTTCTTACTAATGATGGTTGGATGAGGATGGCACAGCAGTGTTTGAAGTCTTAGACGTATTTTAGTACGTGTATGTGAATACCAATCAGCTTAATAACATTCAAATAAAAATGCAAAAAAAAACATTTCTCTTGAAACGACTGTCAACTCATCAATATTTATGAAATTTTCAAGATGTTGCTTATTTTGAATAATGTCATTCATTCTTGGAAAGAAAATATTATGATTTACCTGAAATATATACAGACAAACAACAAGCTCCAACTTTGTCGATTGAGCTTTTTTCGTGCTAGATTTGTGTGCTTATTAAAGCACAAAAACCAAGTATTTGTTCAGTGCTAAATTAGAATGTTGTTTAACTTAGAATTATGTTTAACTCCTCAAACGCCTTAGATATAAATCAGTAATTTTTAAAAGAGTTCTAATTTACAAGGAAGCCGTCCAAATAAATTCGAGTACTTCCTGCAAAAATTTAAAATGTTCTACTTGAATTATTAACTTTAAGTTCCTAATAGTCTGTGTGATTAATTTACCAAGCAGAAGTATTGGTTCGTTTATATTTTTTTAAATAATAAAAATTAGCGTCATTGAAGCAAAAAATGCCCAATTCTTTTGAAAATATTTAAAGAATATTTAGACAACATATTGCCTGTGGTTTTAAAAAAAGGGGCAACACATATTTTGCAGTTTCTAGAACGCATTTTAAACTGTTCCTTTTTAATCATACTTTTGAGTCGTATAACAAATATACTGCTTTGTTTAAATACACGTATAATTAAACATGTTGCTGCAACATTTATTTATTAAGATTTTTTTTTTTTTTTTAATAATTTTTCAGCATTTTTTTTCAATATTTTTTTGCATAATTTTCTTTTCTGAATTTATTTTGGTTTTTCTGTTTTAATATTTAATACACTAAATAACTAAATAATGTTGCTGTAGCAATTATTTTGTCTCTTAAGTAATAATTTTAATGTTTTTGTTTATTTAATAATATTTCCTTATTTTTTATGTTTTTTTTTTTATATCAATCAGTAGTTTAAATGTTCTTGTAATCTTTAATAACTTAAAACTCCAAACAACTTTTTAATAATGCAAGTTTTTGTTTTTTTTATTGTTGTATGTACGCTTGTCTTCAACTCTATATAAAACCGTTTAATATTTCCAATGACCTTTTTTTTTAAATAGTTTTTGTGAAATTTTTTTTATAATTTACATTTAATTAATAATATTTTAGAACTTTTTTTTAATGAAACTTGCATTTAATTTTTGTTTTATTTTTTAAATTTATACTTAAATATTTTAAAATGTTTAATTTAAGTTTTTTATTTTTTTTTTTTTGTTTTTATTTAGTGGAAGGGAAAAGAAGGCGTCTGTTACAAATTGATTTTGTTTTTAAAAAAATAATTGCTTGAAGGGGTTAAATCAAAATCCATTTTAGTTTTGAGTTTTTTTCACATTTTTTTTCATTGAAAAGCCTGGTATTTTACAGAGGCTTAGTTAGGGGGAGGATTTTGGAAGGAAAACTAAAATTTACAATTTATGTATGTTTGTTTGTATGTATGTAGTATAACTTAGTATGTTTTGCATGTGTTTAAAAATTATTTTTAACAATAAAGGCGTGGCTTTGTTTTTGATAACCTTAAAATAAAAAGAAAAGAAAATAAAATAATAAAACTTTGTTTTTAAAGTTTCAACAGATTAAAGAAAGTGTTTTGTTGTTTAGTTGAAGAACGAAAATTTTAAAACATGTTTAAACGAAGTATTAATTATTTAGTAACAAAGTAATGAAGTAGAAATATTTAGCATTACACATCTTGGAATTTTGAGAGACGTGCACGTAAGTCCATGTTCTCCTGTTTCAGTTGCTCTACCTCTTGGTGCAATGTTGCATTCTATTCAATAAAATAAAAACAAACAACCAAATTAATTTTAAAAGTTCAGATTTTTTTATTTGTTTTTGCAAAACCTACTTCTTTTTCCAAATATCGCGCCCTCATGGCGATTTGATTCTCTTTTTGTCGTCTGGCATCTCGTGAACGTTTGGCAGCAATGTTGTTCTTTCGTCGACGGGCCCAGTATTTATCGTCCTTGAGTTCATCTGGAACAAATTGTTTGCGTGATTTTTTTATCATGGGTTGCGGTTTGAGCTCTTCATCGGAAAAGGCTCTAGTGCGCGGATCGAAATCCCGCCCCGATGATGCAAAGGAAAATGCTGGAATATCAAATACTAAATGTTAACAATGTTTCACAAACTGTCCATTTAAAACTAAAATAATTTCCAACTTAACGAAAAAAAAAAATACAGTAAAGAAAACAACTGAACAAATCATTATAAAAAAAGATAAAAAATAAAATTAAATTTACATTTAAAAAAAAAATGGCAAGAAAATCCAAAAAGAAATTTTTAAAAATTAAAAAAAAGGAATTTATTGGCAAAACGTTTTTTCGTTAAATGAATTTTATAGAAAATAGTTTTTAAAATTTCCTTCAATTGAGTTGAATTATATATTGCTGCAACATGTTGCTAATAAAAAAAATTAATTTTATTTGAAACAAATCTTTTAAAAAATTATTTTTATACTAATGTAAATGGACAGTATTTGTAGTTATTGTTGCTAAGAGATATTTTCTTGTCTCTTATCCTTTACTTGGCAAAGACAACAACTGTATTATTAACAAAAACAAAAAACATTTAAATTCCAAAAGAAATGCTGTTGACTGACAGCATTTCTTTTTTGTTGGTTTAAATGTTTCAGCAACATGTGATATAAAACACAAATAATTTAATATTCAATACGATATTAAGTGATATGGACACAAACTTGTATGTATATCCAAAATAAAATTTATTAAAAAAACAGTTCTTTTCTCTTTTTCAATATTTTCTCGTCTTTTTTCTTTAACATTTAGCATTTGATTAATTCAGTATGATTTTCAAAACAACAAAAATGCAAAATTATCAAAAATATGGTTAAAAACTTAAAATGTAATTGAAAAAAAACTACAAATTTTTATACAAATTAGTAATACAAAAAAAAAAAAACTTAAAAATTATAAATAAAAAAAAATACATTTTACAAAAACTTTACAAAATTAAAGCAAAAAAAAAATTTTTTTTTAATAAAAAAGATAATTATAAAAATAAATTAATTGTGTCCATACCAATTATGTTTTAGATTTGATTTTAATGTTTAAAGAAAATATATTAAAATCACTACAATGTGGGTTAATTTTTTTTTTAATATTTTAATTTTAAAGGATTAATTTTCAAAAGCAATAATAATAAAAATGAAACATCTCAAAAAAGAATTAATAATGACAACATATGCAACGGAAAGGAGTATAATTTTTAACAACAACCAGTAGAGAAATTATGACATACGAATGTGATCGTAATATTGGAATTTTTAAAAACAATCTCGAGCAGCATTACGAACGCGTTCGTATGTCGCGCTTTGGCCCAAAAGATTACAAATTCAAATCTCTCCTTTTACTGTTAGTTTTGATTTTTATTGCAGTTCTTTTTGTTGTCTTTTGTTTTTTTTTTTTTCTCTGTTTTTTGTTTTAAGTTATTCCTTGTACTCACTTGATTCAGCTGGTGATGGTGGATTCAAGGTATCCGGACTAATACAATCTGACGGTGATGGTGATCGTTCGCGTTTTGTTGTTATGTGACCGAGTCCCAGTGACAGACCAGCTGCATGACTCAGGGAATCTGAACGATGGCCTAAACTGCTCGAGTGACCCAAATGGGTGCCAGGCAAACCATCAGGTATATTGTTTTCCGATAAAAATTCATCTAAATCGGCATACTAAATTAGAGGAATAATAATAATTATCATAATAAGTTGCCAATTATTAACAAGTTAAGAAACCATTAATTCTAAATAAAATGACTTTTAGTGTATAACAAAAGGTATTTGCTGAATGTGTATACGTTATGTTGGATTTTATAAAATACTTGGATTTTTGTTTTAATTAAAAGAAAATATATTTTAAATAATTTTGTTGAAATACTCTATTTGAGACATTTCTTCGTTCTCAAATTATTGTGTTCTATAGTTACATATATGTTTTATGTGTCACATAGAACACAATAACTTGCGAACGACGATTTGTTAATATTTCATGATGTTTTGCAACATGTTGCTAAGAGCAAGGCTTTAATACAAAAACTAATATTTGTAAAACGTGTCTCAGTAAGAATAAACTTTTTCAATTTATTGTAATTAATTTTGTGCAATGAAATTTGGCAGTTGTCACATATCTTTTTTCCGTTTATAAAAATAGAGCGTTTTACGAAAGAACAAGGCGTTATAGTTGTGAGAATGTGTCAACGATTCGAAGAGTGGTAAAAAATTTTAAGAAACTGGGTCAGTTATGGACAGTAACGGTTCAGTTAGTAGATTTCTATGATTTTACTTTACAGCTCCCATATCTTTTTTCCGTTTATAAAAATGGAGCGTTTCACGAAAGAACAAGACGTTATAGTTGTGAGAATGTGTCAACGATTCGAAGAGTTGTGAAAAATTTTAAGAAACTGGGTCAGTTCTGGACAGTAACGGACCAGTTAGTAGATTTCCAGTATCGTTAAAATGTGTGCGTTAGTTAGTAAGCATTTTGTAAAAATATAGTGCTGTCTCTTTTTCTCCTCAATAATAATATGTCCAATGAATTACGTTCTCTACGTAAAATCAATTTTCTACAGATTTCTACCTCACGGAGAGTTACGTTACGTTTTTAAAAAACAGTAACACGCATTACTTAAGCGACAGAGTTTTGTAACATTACAATTGAAATCTATTAACGGAACCATAAGACTCGTGTGTGAAAACGTACCGGTCTGTCTTTAAAAAATATTGCTGTTGTAAACAGGAGTGCGCCGCAAGCCCGAAAACATCAACTCGTCATCGTTCTTAACATCTTTAAATTTCACTAAGCACTACGCAGTAAATTTCTATAAAAGGCCCTCACCTTTATGCGTACAAAATTCAGTTTTCTCAGAAACTCAAAAAAGTAGACCATGAAAGGTGAAGTCAGTGCCAAATTGTCAAAAAAAAAAATCATGTTCTCCGATGAAGCGTATTTCCATCTGAATGGCTTGTTCAATACACAAATTTGTCGACTTTGAACCTCAGAAAATCAGGCAATCTATGAGAAACAAATGTAGCCACAACGACCAACTCTCAGGTGTACACATTTCAAATTGTAAAGAAGAGGGCGAAATTTCAGAGACAGTGTACGGCTTTCATTGCAGGAGTTTTTGTGGCCTCAGCCGGACGCCATGTGATTTTAAAAACACTGCGCCATCTGCCACATCGCGCATGAAACAATTCATTTGTTGCAGCAACGATTTTCAGAACAAATTTTCTCAAGAATTTCCCATGTTAACTGGCCCATAAGATCATACGATTTAACCCCAGCGATTTTTTTCTTTGAGGTTTTGTGAAATCTCGGGTTTATGCGAATGCACCAGAAACAACTCTTAGGCTCAAATCAGAGATTCATCGCCTCATTAAAAAGTAATGGAATTTTTTGAAAATATTTTTTTTATGAATTTTGACAACTGATTTTTACGAGAGCAGAGAGAAAATATAAGAGATTTTAATATTTGAAAAAGAACAGCTGCTGTTCAGCTGATCAATTAAAACTATACAATTGGGTAGTTCATTCACTACCTAATTGCAAGTATTTGTCAATGTTTTGATCGTAAATCAAAACACATACTTTTGGAAGTACGTATTATGTAATGAGAGGGCAATATACACACACACTATTTTTAATTTTACGGCGTTGCTTGTAAGCCATTTTTCTTATGCTTGTGCAGCTCTTAAGTAATTATGTGACTGGTTAAACGGTGGGTAACTAACGCTTAAGTCCCTTTTCTTTACAGCATGTTGTGTTCTTACGTTAATATTTATTTCCTTTATTATCTTCTAGTTTAAAAAGAAGTATTTTATAAAATTTTCCAACTAAAATTAGGTTTTTTTAATGTTTGAAAGCATTTAAATCGTGATAAATGGTTTTGCCACTACAAAAAGCTTAATTATTTTTCAAATATTTTATTACAATGAAAAAAAAAAAGGTTTAAAACAATCATGTTTTAGTCGGTTTCAGTTGTGTGTGTGTCTGTAAATTAGGAGTTTTCTTTTAAACGTGTATGTGTGTATGTTTGTACACTCAAAACATGAAATGATTTTTCCATGAAACACTCGCATATACTTTTTGATTCGTTTACACTGAAAAACATTTTGTGTATGTGTTTGTTTGTTCATTTGGATTATACAAAAATGTGTCATTTTATGTAAAATAGTATTGGCATTAACATTTGTATGTACAAAGTATTTCGTTATTTGACGCAGCCACTACAGAGCGAGATGATGTGATACTAACTTGTGTTACCTTAAGGTCAGCATCATACGGCAGGGTTTTCTCCCATAGATTGGGACCCAAAAAGGCCGTTTGAGCCTCAACATTCCAGAGATCACCTTCTTCTTTGTATTTGTCATCGGGACAAATTACTTCTTTGCTATTCGATGTAGATTTACCTGGAAAGAGAAAAAAGAAATATGTATATTTAGGTATTGCTAATGAAGTAAGTGAAGTTTTAAAAAAATTAAAAAATATATATTTTTTTCAAATTATTTATCGTAATAGCAAAAATAAAAATTTAAATGATAATGTTTTTAAACTACAGTTACATCTGTAAATACTGCCCAAGTTTAACAAATTATGACTAATTTATCGTTATGAAACATTCTGTGCATACTTTAGGGGGCAAAAAAAAATATGAGTGTTAATTGGAATTCATGCAATTTAATATATTTTCACTTTTTAAGCAAAAACTGGGTAACGACCAGTGAATCAAGCTGATTGGCTCAATTGGCTGATTGGCCGGCTGATTTTTTTTAGCCGCGCCGCCGCCGAAATGTTTTGGCTTAAAAGCTCAGCCGGCTTAACAATAGTCGCCGATTGCTTCAGCTGCGCCGAAAATTTATGTGGCAATGTTTTTTTTACAAGTGCCGTTATTTTCTCATAAAATGTTTCAAAACGTGATTAAAGGTAAAAAAAGAAAAATATACAGAAAAGTGTAAAAAGTTATTTAAAAAAAAATCAAAACGAGGTACTCAATGATTTATCCGATTCGGAAGATCCTGTTGTTGAGAAAAAAAGTGTAAAGCACTATCAACAACTACTTTTAAAAAACAAAAAAGTTAAAGAAGTGACAACAATTGAAACCTCTTCAGGATATGACGTGCATTTATAAAATATAATACATTTAGTTTGCGTTAACAATGAACAAGTTTTCTTTCAGAAAATTTTTATATTTCTAATTGTATGCAAAAGATTCATAAAGAAATAAAAATCAATTTTACTTGCATGTACACGAAGTGAAATTTGCTTTATTTTGTCATTCATAATTTTAAATTTGAAGTAACTTCATGTATGAAAAATTAGAAATGGTGTAATAAAAATTTTTGTGTGTAAAAGCAAGTTTAAAGAAGAAAAAAAGGACAATTTCTGCAAGAAAACTTTTTTAGTCTAAACGCAGACTTAGTAGCAAAAAACAATGAATTTGTAAAATTGTTTCAAGCCGATATATAAGCCGCCGCCGAATCCTAATTGCAAACGCCGCCGCCGCCGAACAATATTTCCCACGCCGCCGCCACCGACCAAATAGCATCGGCTTGGTTCACTGGTAACGACCTGCTCTTACTAAACAACATACATTTCAAATACTATTAAATATTGTCTGTCGTACTAAGATGTATTTTAGTAAGGACTCGATTTATAATGTGATACGTAAGTACTTATTTTCAGACATTTGCTTAGATACATATTTAATACAATTCCTTGTGGCGAAATTTGCTCGAAGCCATTCAAATAAATAACTTTTTATAATTCTCATTTAGTTTAACGCGCCGGGGTATAAGTAATAATGATTTTGACAACAGCGGAAAAGCATTTCATTAACAAAGTGATGACTAAAATATCTTCACTGAGTTTTAGATTTCAAATGAACGTATCGCGGAATAATCTGACCAAATTTTCGTCTTTAGATCTACGGAACGACTTCTTTAAGTTCATAACAGTAATGGGTTATTAAAATCAAGTACTTATTTATTGCTATAAAAGTAAGTAAAGGGTCCGCCAAATAACTTCTTTTTTTTTAAATGCTATAAAAAAGTGTAGCTTCGGCTGTGTGGCACGTAGCGCCGTCCTGTTGAAACCAAATGTTGTCAATATCCTCCTCTTCAAATTTTGCCCGATAACGATCGCCATTGACTACGGCCACTCCTTGCTCATTTTCGAAGAAAAATGGCCCAATTATGCCTCTGGATCAAAATCCGCATCAAACAGTGACTCGTTTTGGGTGTATCGGCTTTTCAATGTATGCGTACGGAATTTTTGCGCCCCAAATGCGACAATTTTGCTTGTTTACATACCCGCTAAGATCAAAATGAGCTTCCTCTGAAAAGATGATTTCTTTTTGGCAAAATCGGCCAAAGTAATGTCGCAATATTTCCCAGCGTTGTTCAAGCGTATACACAACCATATTCGTTCAGCGGAAGGATAAAAATTAATTATCCGTCAAATCAGACATGAGATAAGTGTTACGATATAAGCACTAGTTGGAAAAAAAACGTTAAATGGAGGACCCTTTACTTATTTAAGTCCCTATTTATAAGTTGTTTTGAAATAATGGACTTATATGCCAAATTGTAAGTAGTGAAGAACTATTTCAACTCATTATTTTGTAATGAGAGTTTTTGCTGGGTTATTAATCTCACAGCTTAGCCTACTGTGCTATAACACAAAATTTTTTTTGGTTGCTTTTGTTTCAATAACAAAAATTCACAAATAAAAAATTATTATGTTCGGCGTAAAATTTGCACCACATAAATCTGTTTCATCAGAATAATGACAATACGCTGTTTAGAATTCCTCAGTAAGCAAGTTTTTTTTTTCGATTCTGCTTGCCTATTTTTGGGACAATATGACAACATGAATAAACGTAACAAAAATCTTCCAATTTTACGCACTTGTTGTTTTCCATATTGAAATATTCAAAGTTTTTATGGTTTTAAAACATAATTCACTCTGAACAAAAGGCTTGTTTATTCCAAAGTCATTACATACTTAATGCAGACAACGTAACAAAACGAATGATGCAGAAGTTCTCATTTTTGGTGCTACTTTCACGTAAAAAATCTTAGAATTGAGTCCCAAATCAATGTGCTAAAAAAAGTTACACTGTGTTATAAAAGTGAAATATGAAAAAAACTCAATGCAGCAGCTTTGGTTAAAAAAGAAGTATTTTTTGAAAATAAAAATATAACAAGTTTAATTTAAAATTTAAAAACAGTTAAACGAAATTTTTCTCAAACCAACCGTTAACGATTACAACAGAAAATGCTGCCTACAGTTTCACCCATTAACAACATAGTAGCAAACCTATTCACGACGAACAAAAGTTTCTGCTGATGGAATAGAAAAGGAATAAGTGCCTCATTTAGATCTTTTTCAAAAGGCATAGAAACTACAGAAACTTGATCTTATCAGTGAAGGCAAAGACGATCTAGACTCACCTTGACACTGCAGGTAAACTTTTGAGAGACTCTTGAATTTTACGGTTTTTAACTCAAAACTAGCAATTCTGCTCTTGTTTGTACAGTCGAAAAAATTGTAAAAATTACTTATGACGTTAGGAAAAAATATATTTATTTTTTTTAAATATAAGCAGTTTTAAAAATTGTCTTATTATTTTTGAAAAAGTTTGTTTTTTTTTTCTTAAAACGTTTTGTAGTTTTTATTTTTTGACCGCAATTTATGGTTGATTTCAATATATAAACAAAAACATTAGCCCAATTCACAATCTATCGTAGTGTTGTATACAAAATATTAATAGATTTATCATCAACTACTGTTAAGTCCGACGACGTACAACTACTACGATAAATTGTGAATTGAACAAATGTTATTTATATTTTTCTTTCTTCCTAACGTCAATTGAAATCCATCTGGATGCTATGTAAATACGAATCTAGATTAAAAATAAAAGGGTAGATAAGAGTATAGCTTGTAGAGTATAATTGTTTTAACTTTTATTCTTCTAAATAAGGTTGTCATTAGTCAATATTATTAAGTATGTGGTTACACTTGAATAAACATTATTTGTAAAAAAATAATAAATAATTTTTATACAAATAAGTAGTGTAAATAAAAGAAAAACAAATTATATTTGTAAATCATGTGACAAGAAAACAAAATTAGTTAAAAAAAATGTATAAAAATATCTTGTAAAAATATTATTTTTAATATATCGGGTGATATTTTGATCGCCTGCACTTTGCAAATGGAAAAAAATAAACAACTTGCCAAAGTGAATGAAGTATTTAATTTTTGGGATTAACTGCCATTAACTTTAAAGATTATTTCTTGTAAATATTGATAGTCCATCCGTGAGCTCTAATTTAAGCATACTTGTTCAAACATATCGGACGGTATCTCACCAATGGCAGCTGTAATGTTTACTTCCAGGGCTGGAATTAAGGGTGACTTGTCACTGTAAAGGAGATACTTTACGTATCCCCACAAAAATAGTCTATCAGGGTGAAATCGCAAGTTTTTGGCGGCCAATGGTCTTGGTTAAATCACATATCAGCCAATTTCAATTCTTCTATTTCGGAAAAAAAAACGTCGATAATCATTATACGGTACTTTGGTTAATTGACTGTAACGTTGTGATTTGCATTATTCTAAAAGAAGTACGATCTTCTTTGACGCTTGCTGATACATCAGAAATATTCTCCTCGATACACACTCATCGCATATCAGTTGGTAAACTTATGACCAGTAAAATTAAAATGGTGCGAAAATTTGTTACAACAGTTTGCTAATGCTGCTCAATGGGTCGACAATGATGACCGTAATTTACGTAATGGACGTAATTTACGAAACACATTTTTGGTACGTGTCGTGATAATAAAATTCTTTTGTTAGTTAAATTGTTGGTTAAATGCCAAACCCTACATAGCAAATTAACACCCACAAAAATTATACTTCAAAATCGATTACCAAAAAAATCACCCTTTAAATAAAAATTAATTATTTAGATTATTTTTTTAAATTACGTATAAGTGAATTTCGTTTCACGAATAAGCGCTTTTGAAATGTTTGTATTAATAAATAATTTATTAACAAAGATCGTTCAATAAATAACTTGAAATGGCATTGCATTTATTTCGCCATTTATACTGGCTACCAACATATTAGTGCAAATGACGCGACTAGTCCATATACGCATGTAAAGTATACTCCATAACGTAGTAGGACTAGTCCTTAGATCACCCAAATATATGAAGAAAATATGGTCGAATTAACATTGCTTAGTCCTAGGGCTGGACCATATAACGCAGCTTTTCATTATATCGGAATAGTCTCAGAACTACTATTTGTTGCAACATTCGACGGAGTACCTAAACACTAATACAATTGTTAAAACGCAAGCACTTGTCGCTTTTTCTTTTCTTTTTGTATATTATGGCTCTATTGGAGAAAATATGTTTTTCTTATTTATGAAAGATATTTATGAATAATGGCCATGTAGCAGTTTATCCTGTCACTCTAATTTCTTAAGGCCTTGTTGACTGTTTTATCACACAAATGGCTCGGACCATAATAACCTTAAGGATAGTGATCACATAGCAACAGTATTTATATTAAGGCATAAACTTGCAGCTACCGATCCTGTAAAACGTTAAGATTATTCAAGTTTAGTCTATGAAAAGTTTGTTATAATGGCTTTGTAGCTCTCGTTATTGACTGAAATGACCTTAACCATTTTCGGTAAAAGTGAGAAAATGATTCCAATACTCTAAAATCACATCAAACTGTTTCTATTAGTGGGTGCAATGGCTTCTCGATAAATTTTCCGATCTCGAAGATTCTGATTTTGTTTACTGACGCAACTGCTGAAACAAAAATGAGACTAGTCAATAGATTTTTCTGTAAAAAAACTGGAAAGAGAAAAAATTAGAAGGTCATGTGCTTTCTGAGTCATTTTATAGAAGCGAATAATTTGGTATTTTTTTTGCAAAATTGTTAGCGACTGGTTCGTAAAACGCCAAGTTATTGAGATTGATGGCGAGTCAATATTCATCGATTTCGGCCAAAGCACCTACATTCTCGTCTATACGCATCGTACAACGATGAGTACCATGAATAAAAGAACTTTTCGGATAAACTTGCGTACAGCACTCGTGGTGGATGCTTTATTTAAATAAATCAATAATCAATATCAAAAATATGATATAAAAAAGCTTGAATTCAGCTTACGCGTTTGAGAGAAGAAGTTTTTATTAAAATAGGTTAGGTTAGGTTGAAAAGGAGGGCGACTTAAAGCCCAAACCCATGACAGGTATACACTTATGCCCAGTTGGCATTTTGTGCGCTCCATATGGAAAACGGAATTTCCAAACAAAAACCATAAACGTAATTTCCCATAAGTAACAGACTAGTACCCAGTCCCCTCAATGTAATTCCTTGTGGATCTCCAGTTCGAGTTCCCCAAGTATTTCAAGTTCGGCATGGTATCCACTGTAAAATTTTCGCGTCTAATATGCCCAGACGCAGGACAAGGACAGAGGTAGTGTACCAAAGTCTCATCCTCCTCCTCGCATGCTCTACATGTTGTTATCTCCGGACAATTTCATGCGAGCTAGATGGGTTTTCAACTCCGTATGACCTGTAATTACACTGGTTAGTTTCCTAAGTGTTAATCTATTTAGTCTCAGAATCTCTTTTGATTTCCCAAGATTTGGGTCACTCCATAGTATGTTTGTCACTTTACCGACATCATTGCCTTGCCATTTTCTGACTTGTTCCCCCATCGCCCAACATTTAAGTTCGTACTTGAATCGTTTAAGGGGTTCAGCATTTTCCAAAGTTATAGTACTCAGAACAGCTCCCATTTTGGATAATTTGTTGGCTTTCTCGTTTCCGATCAGCCAGTGATGGCTGGGTATCTATATTATTTCCAGATGTTCACAATTTGCATTTTATTATTTTATCTCGCTCTTGCATTGCAGAACGTTCCGAGATTCAACTTTCTCCATTCTCGATGTCCTGATCAATGATCAGCTATCCGCAAAGATACGAAGCGGGGCTTATTAATATATATGAATTGTTTATTTTGTGGTTGCCAAAACTTGTACTTATTAAATGAAAGAATTTGGTTCGGATGGTGGAATGTTGGGTTAAAAAAAACACTTTCTCCGTATTTCTGGGCTTGTTTAGAGATACTTGTATTTTGACCTTCCGTTAGAACTTAAAATTAAGTGTGATTTGCTACAACGCCAATTTGGTTTTTGAAAAAAATCAATAGGATTTGAATTTAAGGCGAATATCAAAAAATATTTTAAATTCTATAACCGCTGTGGTCTATAAAAAATAGTGCCTTGTTGCACGATCTTGGAGGCCAATTCACTTGTCATCTACTAAAAATAATACGACTTTCGTAATTTTCTTTCAAAAGATCAATTGTTTCTCTTGATGTGTGAAAACTGGCCATGCTTAAACCACATATTATCTACGTTGTCATCATCGATTTTCCGCAACAAAAAGCTTCGGATCATCTCCCAGTAGCAATTTCCACTGACCACGGAAACTTCAAATTTTGACACCCTTTGAAAAACTTTCTGTATATTATTGTGTTATTATTTTCAGGAAGGGAGCAAGGAACGTAGTACCTCCCCAATAAAATAAATATATTATATGACATGTCTAAAGAGCTATAATCGCTATGGATTTTAAGTTTTAAGTAAGTCTCTCTGCCAATAGTTGCCCGGTCTAGTTATAGTAGCTAAAATTGGGTTAAAAAGATTTCCTAGTTACAAATAACAACAATATCAAAATTATGATTAAAAAAATAGCAAAAGAAAAACAGAAAAACATAAAAGTTTTTGCACGCAAAGTATAAATTACAAATTAATAAATAAATGAAAACAATAGCACATTCACACACAGTTGGCTTAAATAATTTACGAAAAAAAAAAACAATATAGTGCAGATAGCTGGCGAATTTTAACACTAACATAGAGACAATTTTTGTTCACAAATAAGGAATTTTTCTCAACAATTTTTGCCCGAATAAAGTTGAGATATTACTTAATTTGAAATAAAAAGTTCGACACTAAAAATGGAAATTTCAATAAACATAAAGCAACCAGGCAAACGATCATTCATTGTTGGTCAAGCAACATTTTGTTAAATACTGGCCAAACCATGGTGTAATTACATAAGGTGATAGCGTAAAGGAGAGCAATTTTTGTCTCTGTTTTTTATGTATGGAGTTTGACAATTTCAGGAGTTGAACTAATTTTTTTAATATGTAGCTTGACATACTCCAGAGCACAAAAAAATAATCAGCTGGGCTGGCACCGCCACCTTGTATAATTACACCATGGGCCAAACAAAAAATAAAAAAATATTAAAAATACTGATGGTTAGAGCAGGACAAGACTAATGATAATATGAAAGATAATAAAAAAAAAAATAGAAAAAGGTTTGCTTTTAATAAATTTCATTCTAAGTCGTTGCAGTAAGAAAATAAAAACAAGGCAACGTTGAAATAGTTATCGAATTCAACCTAAAGAGTTATTTAATCACCGATCGAATTACATTACCTTGAAATTTATCTGTCTGTGAATGTTTAAACAAAACTTGTTTCCCTTATTAAATAGCACAAATACTCTTTAAATCTATGGTCAGAGTTAGGACATTATTAAAAGATCTTAATAAAAAAACAAATAATAATAAATTAAAGCAATATCGAAATATATGATCCATTGGAATTGTTTATAATATAAAAAGTTTATGACATATGGGCTAATCCTGCGTTACGGACGTTACAGTCGCACGCAAATTTGCTTGTTAAGATTGACACGGCTGGCGTTTACATTCGAATATTTTCATGAAATTTTTTGCAAAATGCATTTCTTTTACAAATTAAAAATCTTTTTAACATTGTAATTATTAATTTATTAGTTACAAAAAAATTATAGAATATTTCACTACTCTTATATTAGCTTATATTCATTTATTTATTTGTTTATTTTACTGTTTAACGAGCTACTTTTATAGTACATATTGTCATTGGAAAAGCCCGAAAAATAATGACATGATTTAAGAGCTGGAATATTTTTGACATTTATCCATGTTTTTAATATTTCGTCAGATATAGTTTTGACATAATTTTTGCCAACGTAAATTAAGAAAACGTCATTTATATTATTTTTGCCAATTTGTGAAAATCTCGAGCGTTTTTTAAGATGAGATTTTGGGCTTTTACTAGTTGCCAAACTTTTCGCTTAACAATAGCGCCAACACCGTCCACCGCTCCTTTTCCATGCAAAGTAGCAAAAAAATTCCTAATTTCTAAGGGAAAATCCAGTACGTAAACATTGCATGCATGGGCGTACCGCCAAATATTTGAAAGGAAACATGGGGATTGAGGTTTACAACATGGTTATTTATTACTAATTATTGATTTTTAGGAATTATTTTAGGTTTCAGAAGAATTTGAATTTCATCTCACTTTAAGTTGCAGATTGGGGGATCGCATGTTATTTAAACACACTTTTTGTTACTTTGAGGTGAAGTTTTTCGGGTTCTCGGCAACCTAGAGCAATTTTAAGCCCAGATTCAGATTCAGTAAGTGAAAATCCATTATAAGCACTTACTTCCACTTCAGAATATTAAAATAAAATTTTGGGTATTTTCATGCCGTTACGGACGTTACACACGTTGTCATTTATATTTAAAAAAAAAAGTGTAATAAAGGTATTTCTTTTTTTTCATCAGATTAAAGTGCATAAAAAACTCTGTTTATAAAGCTAGTTTGGAAAACAAAATTATTAAAATTCATTCTGTTAAACTTAAAAAACCCTATTTTCCGTTACGGACGTTACATACAGTGTACCTATTTTAAGTTCAAATTGTTAATATATATTAGATAACTTACAAATATGATTTGTATCGCAAATAAAAGAAAATTAAGCAAATTAAAGTTTTGCTAAACGCTAAATACTGAAACGACTGTTTTGCCCACTTTTTTGACCATTAAAAATACCCTTTTTTTACAAAAATAAATGAAAGCAAGAGGTACGTTTAGGTTAGCCTCAGACAAGGCCAAACAAACCACTGTAAAACCGTATTGCTCACATATTTTGTAGCTTGAATATGTATCCTTTTATTCCATTAACAAACATTTGGATTTTGGGCAACTTTAATTTTCTGTCTTCGGTTTAAAAATTTTCGAATTAGCCCATATTTGAAAAAAAAATAAAAAAAAATCGGACGTTCAATATTATAAGGTCTATTCAGAGGTGAACCGTCTGTACTTTCATTCATATTTATAATTTGCTCCTAGTAGCTTTTTAATTTTATTAGAACGCTTCAAATGTTAGATCCTAATACCATTTTTTGGGTCCATTTTTTATATAGTAGCTCATTAATACAAAAAAATTGTTTGTTAATTAAAAACCTATAGAGAATTGTCTATAACAAGCACAACCCTATATATGTAAATTTACCGAAAATTTCTTAACAAGTCTACAATAAAAATAGAGATATAAAACAAAAATACATACATGTATATATGAATTTATATATGTACATATTTATGTAAAATTGAGATTTTTAAAAGAAGTTAAGTTTTTATATTTCTAAGCTTTATATTTCACTAAAATTTTCTGTAAAATTTTATGGAAAATGGGAAAAACATGAAAAACATATATTTATCGGTATATATGTATGTATGTACATTTAAATATGTGTATGGAACTAAAATAAGAATAATAAAACTATATTTATGTATATACCTAAACAATTATGTACATACTATGTACATAAGTACAATCCAAGCACTCCTCCAATTTTCCATGCTTTATAGAGCCTAAACACTCTTGTAAACTTTAATGAAACAACAATAACACGTTAACTTTAAAAACAAAACAAAAATATACACAACAAAATCTACACATGCAAAATCATAGAAAAGTTACAAAGAAGTCCAAAAGTCATGCAATTTTAGCACAATATTTCCGTGTTTTACAAAAAAAAAAAAAATAAAAAAGTCACACATATACACATCCACACAAAAACCAAAACAGCTTAAAATCCAACAACAATAATATAAACCTCAGAAAACCAGTTATGTATGTAGTATTATTGTTGTCTACCTATAGATTATCAGAAGAAAGGTAAAGAAAGCATTACTCTCACTCATCACATTACATACAGATGTGTGTATGTATGTACATACGTGCAAAAAAGTCTCTGATGTAAAATAAAAACAAACGAAAAAATATTTCTCATACGCTCTCATACAAAGAGACGTAAATAAAACATAATATCGTGTAGTTTACAAACACTTTAAGAAAACTCGAAAAGTTAAGTCATCGTCTAAAGTTATTTTTACCCAGAAGACATAAAAAAGAAGAAGAAGAAGAAGAATAAATAATAAAAAAAGAAACTTGTATACAAAAATTTAAAAGCGAAAGTGAAATTTTATGGTGTTTTATTTGGTCATCTCTTTTGTGTTGTCTTGGTCCGCAGTTCTTTTTAACTGATTTAAGTTGTCTTTACGCAGCAAAAACTAAAATATATTTTTTTTTTTTGGTTGAGAAACTAGGGAAAATAGTTAAAGTTGCAAAAATAAGATTTATATTTTATAGGGGATACTGAAGAAATGCTTTCTTTTCTACTCAATATAGGAATAGAATAAATAATGTTATGGTGTATCCAAAAAAATTAAGTGTTATTTGGGACTAAATGAAATATTTACTGGAAAAATAAATAATTAATAAAAATTTATTAACTGCGTACCCTGGATGCTTATTAAAGAAAATCAATTGAAAATTTAAGTATGTCAGAAATAAATACTGAATGATCTTGTGACCCAAGAAAGATTACGCCATGCGCATGATTTGCCGTTAGATGACGTATTTGATCCACAGTAAGGGTTGCTATTTAAAATAGAAACACAGTTAAACAAAATTTTTAAGATAACAAAGCATTGCTAAATATACACTTATCTTTATTTTTCTTTTATTTATTTAAAATTTCTTAATACCAAATTATAAATAAATATAATTCAAGCGAAATAACGTTTGTATTTGGTAAACAAAATATAAAAAAAATGAATATTTCCAGGTATTCGGTTTGTATGGTGTGAGAGCTGGCATCACTGTAATTAAATAACTTTCGCTTGTTACCCTCATACCTAAACAAGAGCGTTGAGCGTCAAGCGTTGCAATTTTGCATGTATTTGTTATTGTAACAAAAACAAAATACATGTAAAACTCCAACGCTTGACGCTCAATGCTCTTGTTTGGGTATGAGGGTTAACAACTATTAGCCAATAGGAACATAGGTTACATGAAGTTTGATTAGGGACATGAGTTGCCAGCTTGTTTTATATTTGAAACTTTTTTCTGAAACAGAAACACAGTTTGGGTGACGTCATTGCAAAATTATGCGCAGAAAATTTCAATTTTGTGTGCGGGAAGTCGTAATCTATATTCTATTATTTTTGTTTGGGCCCACTCCGAAGCAAAGAGAATAATTAGGAAATAATCTCGCTGTTCGAACTTAAAAAACATTAACGTCACGAAGAGTTAATTGTGCTGGGGTACGACTGATGATGAAGTGATTTAGTTTACGTACAAAAATGCATGATCTTAGCATTGGCTTGTCATTGGTGATCATATGCTAACATGAATATATGAATGAATTGCACTTTATTATAAAAAGTGCATATAACACATACATATTTTGCACTAATTTTAAAACAGTCATTTGTGGCAAATTATTTCACATTTAAAATACATTTTGCTGCAGTATTGCATTAGAAGTCTTAAATCTAAATCACTTTGCACTGGTTCCAATTTATTTTAGGATGCAGTTAACAAGGAATTGGCAATGGTTAATTCGACTAAATTTTTCTCCATCCCAAATATCAAACACCATGTAAAAAATATGAATTTGCTTTGAATTTTTTTTATAATATTTGTAAAGTCTATCGTGGTGTGGTATGTTCACATTTATCTCGAGAATTACTGAGCCGACTTTTATAATTTTTCAAAAAACCATATCGATTTACTTTATATTCCAAGAAGTGCAATCTCATTGGAATTGTTACTTAAATACTTAAAAATCTACAATGCTTGAATTCATTACAAACAATTTGCAGCAAAATTGCGCCGCTTAAATGTCGCTTTAGTCAAATAATTTAAACTACATATAGAAAACCTCTCAGTTTATTTGTGCAAGTTTTTCGAAAGGACGACTGGATCGATTTTAATATTTGTATTTATTTATTTTGTTTTTTTTTTGTAAATATCTAATTCGTTTTAAAGCCCGATAGATTTTGCTGTAGTTAACGTGACACATATTCGCAGCACAAGAAGCTTTGGTGTCATTTCAAAGTAATAAAGGTTAGACGTGATGGTCCGTTACAAATTGAAATTTTAAATAATTGTGTTAAAAAGATTTTAGGGAAGACATTTATAAAAATTATAATTCAAGGCATTTGAAGTAAAATTACCATTAAAGCTTTATCACAAAAACACCCTGTTCTATTCTTCATAAAGAAAGAGAACGTAAAAAAGGTTTTTAAAAAAAATAAATTTTGTTTTAATGAATTCCTTTCCAACTCTGTTAACTACCAAAACAAACCAGTTAAATTTTTTTTGCTCAAGTCTGTGTGTATTTGTTTAGATCTGTGTCTTTTCCCAAACCATACTAATGATGATGATGATGACGACTTTGATAACCTGAGCTTAGTCATGCTGCAAGTCAGCTACACAGCCAAACTAACAGCCAGTTAGTCAGACACAAGAAAACAGCAACAACATCAACAATGTAAAGTAAAAGAAGAAATATTATAAAATAAGTAAAATGACTTAAGTCATGGCTGCTTTCATGTAATTTTAGTATCTTGCTGAGATCTTATTGAAAGTTTCCGCTTTCTTATTCACTCTCACTTTCAAACTCTTAACAATGTTCGTTTCTTGTGCACTTTGTCTTCCTCTTTAGTGGGTTTATAGTTGTTGTTGTTGTTGCTATGACTTTTCTTTAAATAACTTGCCTTTTTCAGTTTTCCCAAGAGTCGTTAAAGATTTAGTTGGCATTGGCAGGGATAGCTAAAGGGGTTAATTGGTGGTAGTAAGTAATCCTTTAGAGAGAGAAAAAAATTAACTTTGAATAAAACGAATAAAGAAGTGGATTTGTAAACTTGTAAAAAAGTGGAATACATTTTGCCATATTATTGATAGAAAAATTTATTTATTTGTATTTAACAAATTAAATTCTTATTGTCTTAAATGTTGTTACGCGTTACGCAAGTTTCTCAATTTTACGCTTTAAATTTTTGTTTAAAGATATTTTATTAATTACTTTCAAAATATCTGTCTCTGCCTGACTTCTTAAAAGAAAATTTTGATTCCCAATCCCTCTAAATTTGTTTCCTGCGTATAAATGTGTTTAACGTTAGAAGCTACCTTCATGCACTTCTTTTTCAACAAATCCCTTATAGGAAATTTCAAGTTCCTTCGTCTGCGCAATTTTATCACATCTATTAATTTCAAAGTTTAAGAGGAAAATCTTACATGGATCTGTACTAAAAAAAAGGTAGGGTATAAAGGATGCCACAAGCTCATGCAAAAATTTCTCAGTTCTTTTTTTCTTTCTTTCACAAAATATATTCGCTAGTAGTATGTTCGCAAGTCCACTGATTCAAAGAAGTCTTTCTTTAGTTACAAACACAATATTGTAAAATTCAGCTTTTTCTATGACATAAATCAATGTTGTTGTTGTTGTTGTTTTTGTTGTCTGTCTCAAGCTAACAAGTCAAAGATTTTTTTTGGCTTAAAATTTCTTTTTGGTTTGATGGTTTTTCTTTTCTCTCATTTTTTAGCGCTATTTAAGCAGAAGTTGTTGTTGCTTTTAACAAACATTAAATAATAATCGGTGTATGTTTTCATTGAAACGTGTTTGAGGTGAAGTAACACTTTTGTTAAAATGAGGACTTGTTTTGTCTACAATTTTTTTCTCTACTTTTTTTTTCTTTCTTTTTGGCAAAATGTTACGAATTGTATTAATGTCTTTTTAACAATTTTTTTTTTATTGCTTTTATTTAAATAATGTATTGTGTTCTTAAACAACAGAAAAGTACCTTTTGTTGGTACTCGTATTAAATTTTGACATGTTTGCTTTTCAAAAAGCAAATAACACGTTTTGTTGTATTTGGCAGATATCGAGAGTTCGAAAAATGACTCGTGTCTTTAGGTTTTATGTAAAACTTTTGGTAATAAAATAAAAAAAGAATTAAAATTTGAGAATGTTTATTTAGTCAAAGACATATTGTTTTTAGAAAAGAATTTGTTTCGTAATCCTACCAATATATTATGAAAAATAAAACGTTGTGTGCTTGAAAATAACAAAAAATTTTATTTATTTATTTAAAAAATACTTACATTTTAAGCTTATTTTTTAAGTATTGACTAAGTTTTGTAAACAAGTCAGCTCTACTTTTATTCCATAAAGTCTTAAAAATTTTATTAAAAAAATATTTTGGAAAAGAAATAAATAACTTTTTGTTATACTCTTTACACCAAAGTTAAAAATAAGTTTATCATTCCATTTGTAATTTCTACAGTATTAATTTTGCGGTCCCATATAGAATACATTATACATTGAATACTTTTAGATAGAGAGTCGATTAAACTATGTCCGTCTGTCCTTTTGTGTACGAGTTGAAATTAACTTTTTGAATCCTCTACACATTCGTAATTTTGATCCATTATTGAGCAAACAACCACGTATTACTCTGATTTTTATTGATATTACAACAACAAAATTCTATTTTAAAAACAACAGCAACATAAGCAGATGGTTTTAAACCAAATGTGTGTATGTATGTATATGATGGTAAAAAATATGTAGGTTTTTGTTGTAGTTGTTGTATTTTGTATGCTTATTTATGTTTACAAATGTATGTAATGCAAAATTTTTCGTTTGTTTAGTTTACGTTGCACGAACATGATCACACACAACAATAAAGAACGTGCCTACCTGAAAATATGCCATCAATCAACAAGAGCAAGTGTTAATCTATTTCATAAACAACTTCTAAGTATATTAAGATATGCCACATTCGAAAATAAAGCTCTTAATTGTATTTTTTTTTACCAATATTATGGCTTAAAGGAATAACTGCTTAAGTCGTCATTAGCTAAAATTGTAAAACCACAATTTAAAACTATCCTTAAGCAAAGTTTCAATTATTTTGGAAAAATTTCCTGAAAGTTGTTGAGTAAAATCTTTTTGCTTTTATTTCTTTTAACAAACAAAGTTTTTTGAAAGAATAACTCTTTCAACTTATAATTGAACTTAATATGCCACAACTGCTATGTTGTTTATATAACTTATATTTTAAAGGAAATAACTTTTTTTTAGTTTAAAGGAAATTAATTTAAAGAAATCAACTTGAGAATTTAAAAGTGCTTTCCTGAAAGTAGAAGCAATTCAAACATAATCAGTTTTTACTTATCGCCACAGATGTGTGACATATAGAAAGCATTTTCTTCGTATGTGTGGTAACACGCCCCTTCTTCCAGTCTTAGATATTTTTAACGATTACATGAAGCTGAGTCGCACAAATTTCAAAGACTAAAACTGTTATAGATATAGAAATGTGAAATAGATTTAATTTTTTTTGATAAGGATACCAGGCCCCGCTATGAACTTGTCTATTTTTGTCTTAAATAAAAGTAAACTGATACTGTGACAGTTTACACATAATTTAGATACTATTGATATTACAGTTCTAAAGATATGTTACTAAATATAATTTTAGGCTTCTGACAGGGTCTCAGAATTCTCTGATGTAGTGCAATCGAATTATCGTCCAATTTCTAAGAAATATTCCGCAAAATCCTTACGTTATGTATGAACGTATGTTATGTCTTTTGAACTTGGTGCCTAATTTGGTAAAAATAACACCTTCACTAACATACTCTATTAAGTCGAATATTTGATGTACTCTATGACGTGTGGCGACGTCTTGTTTAAAACATTAAGCGCTCGTAGTTGATGGCAACCCTATTTGAGAGATTACAAATAATCGTATGTCTTGTATGTTAAAAAACCCCACCTCAGAAAGGTACAAAATATCTCAGAAGCGTATAAAATATATATTTAATACAGTCGCTATTTAAAAAACACTAGATGTATAAGGTTCAAAATAAATAAAACCAGTGTGTTCACCATCTCTTATAACTTTCTCACATCAAATGCAATAATTAGCAAAAGATAAATCTTATCAATGAAAATAATATTGAAATAAACTGCCAGTTTAAATTCAGCATGGTCCAAGAAATGGTCATGTGATTTTAAAACCTGCACTAGCTGAATCTTGTTAAGTTTTTGGCCTAGAGCAGGAATGACTTCTATAGGATGCTCTAAGCAATAATGTTGAGAGCGTGGGTGATACTTAAGTGATCTACGATAAATCAAATTACTTGGTCACTCTATTACTCGTCACGCAATGCATTTTTTAAACTAAACCATTAGTTTTAAAAATTTTGATTAGATTTTTGTCATAAAATGTAAAACTAAAGCAAGGCATATTTATTCATCAGGTAATTGCAGTTCGGAGAGAATTTTTTTGTTTATATTTTTTATATATGACGTTTGACATTTGAAATAAATTAGATAAGAGAGAAAATTGTTTTTTATTTATGCATTTTGACAGCTGAAATTCACAATAAATGTTGAACAAGTAAGAGCGCTATATTCGGCCGTGCCGAATTTTATATACCATTCACAACGTTTAGTCATGCAATAACATATAAAAAACATACATATATAAAAACATCCCATTGTAAAATTATAAATTTACGTATGTATGTTAAAAAAAAATAAAAAAATAAAAAAAAATTTAAAAAAAATTTTAAAAAAAATAATTAAAATATTTAAAATAAATAGAAAACAAAACAAATTAAAAAAAAATAATAATAAAAATATATATAATATATTAAATATTTATTATGTTCTTTCCGACCTTATATTATGTAAATGAATTATTTCAAAACAGGCTCAAGGTCAAGTCGCTACAATTTCCTTATTTTCTAATAAAACTCGTTAGTGTTTTTTTATTGCTTTTATTTAAATAATGTATTGTGTTCTTAAACAACAGAAAAGTACCTTTTGTTGGTACTCGTATTAAATTTTGACATGTTTGCTTTTCAAAAAGCAAATAACACGTTTTGTTGTATTTGGCAGATATCGAGAGTTCGAAAAATGACTCGTGTCTTTAGGTTTTATGTAAAACTTTTGGTAATAAAATAAAAAAAGAATTAAAATTTGAGAATGTTTATTTAGTCAAAGACATATTGTTTTTAGAAAAGAATTTGTTTCGTAATCCTACCAATATATTATGAAAAATAAAACGTTGTGTGCTTGAAAATAACAAAAAATTTTATTTATTTATTTAAAAAATACTTACATTTTAAGCTTATTTTTTAAGTATTGACTAAGTTTTGTAAACAAGTCAGCTCTACTTTTATTCCATAAAGTCTTAAAAATTTTATTAAAAAAATATTTTGGAAAAGAAATAAATAACTTTTTGTTATACTCTTTACACCAAAGTTAAAAATAAGTTTATCATTCCATTTGTAATTTCTACAGTATTAATTTTGCGGTCCCATATAGAATACATTATACATTGAATACTTTTAGATAGAGAGTCGATTAAACTATGTCCGTCTGTCCTTTTGTGTACGAGTTGAAATTAACTTTTTGAATCCTCTACACATTCGTAATTTTGATCCATTATTGAGCAAACAACCACGTATTACTCTGATTTTTATTGATATTACAACAACAAAATTCTATTTTAAAAACAACAGCAACATAAGCAGATGGTTTTAAACCAAATGTGTGTATGTATGTATATGATGGTAAAAAATATGTAGGTTTTTGTTGTAGTTGTTGTATTTTGTATGCTTATTTATGTTTACAAATGTATGTAATGCAAAATTTTTCGTTTGTTTAGTTTACGTTGCACGAACATGATCACACACAACAATAAAGAACGTGCCTACCTGAAAATATGCCATCAATCAACAAGAGCAAGTGTTAATCTATTTCATAAACAACTTCTAAGTATATTAAGATATGCCACATTCGAAAATAAAGCTCTTAATTGTATTTTTTTTTACCAATATTATGGCTTAAAGGAATAACTGCTTAAGTCGTCATTAGCTAAAATTGTAAAACCACAATTTAAAACTATCCTTAAGCAAAGTTTCAATTATTTTGGAAAAATTTCCTGAAAGTTGTTGAGTAAAATCTTTTTGCTTTTATTTCTTTTAACAAACAAAGTTTTTTGAAAGAATAACTCTTTCAACTTATAATTGAACTTAATATGCCACAACTGCTATGTTGTTTATATAACTTATATTTTAAAGGAAATAACTTTTTTTTAGTTTAAAGGAAATTAATTTAAAGAAATCAACTTGAGAATTTAAAAGTGCTTTCCTGAAAGTAGAAGCAATTCAAACATAATCAGTTTTTACTTATCGCCACAGATGTGTGACATATAGAAAGCATTTTCTTCGTATGTGTGGTAACACGCCCCTTCTTCCAGTCTTAGATATTTTTAACGATTACATGAAGCTGAGTCGCACAAATTTCAAAGACTAAAACTGTTATAGATATAGAAATGTGAAATAGATTTAATTTTTTTTGATAAGGATACCAGGCCCCGCTATGAACTTGTCTATTTTTGTCTTAAATAAAAGTAAACTGATACTGTGACAGTTTACACATAATTTAGATACTATTGATATTACAGTTCTAAAGATATGTTACTAAATATAATTTTAGGCTTCTGACAGGGTCTCAGAATTCTCTGATGTAGTGCAATCGAATTATCGTCCAATTTCTAAGAAATATTCCGCAAAATCCTTACGTTATGTATGAACGTATGTTATGTCTTTTGAACTTGGTGCCTAATTTGGTAAAAATAACACCTTCACTAACATACTCTATTAAGTCGAATATTTGATGTACTCTATGACGTGTGGCGACGTCTTGTTTAAAACATTAAGCGCTCGTAGTTGATGGCAACCCTATTTGAGAGATTACAAATAATCGTATGTCTTGTATGTTAAAAAACCCCACCTCAGAAAGGTACAAAATATCTCAGAAGCGTATAAAATATATATTTAATACAGTCGCTATTTAAAAAACACTAGATGTATAAGGTTCAAAATAAATAAAACCAGTGTGTTCACCATCTCTTATAACTTTCTCACATCAAATGCAATAATTAGCAAAAGATAAATCTTATCAATGAAAATAATATTGAAATAAACTGCCAGTTTAAATTCAGCATGGTCCAAGAAATGGTCATGTGATTTTAAAACCTGCACTAGCTGAATCTTGTTAAGTTTTTGGCCTAGAGCAGGAATGACTTCTATAGGATGCTCTAAGCAATAATGTTGAGAGCGTGGGTGATACTTAAGTGATCTACGATAAATCAAATTACTTGGTCACTCTATTACTCGTCACGCAATGCATTTTTTAAACTAAACCATTAGTTTTAAAAATTTTGATTAGATTTTTGTCATAAAATGTAAAACTAAAGCAAGGCATATTTATTCATCAGGTAATTGCAGTTCGGAGAGAATTTTTTTGTTTATATTTTTTATATATGACGTTTGACATTTGAAATAAATTAGATAAGAGAGAAAATTGTTTTTTATTTATGCATTTTGACAGCTGAAATTCACAATAAATGTTGAACAAGTAAGAGCGCTATATTCGGCCGTGCCGAATTTTATATACCATTCACAACGTTTAGTCATGCAATAACATATAAAAAACATACATATATAAAAACATCCCATTGTAAAATTATAAATTTACGTATGTATGTTAAAAAAAAATAAAAAAATAAAAAAAAATTTAAAAAAAATTTTAAAAAAAATAATTAAAATATTTAAAATAAATAGAAAACAAAACAAATTAAAAAAAAATAATAATAAAAATATATATAATATATTAAATATTTATTATGTTCTTTCCGACCTTATATTATGTAAATGAATTATTTCAAAACAGGCTCAAGGTCAAGTCGCTACAATTTCCTTATTTTCTAATAAAACTCGTTAGTGTTTTTTTATTGCTTTTATTTAAATAATGTATTGTGTTCTTAAACAACAGAAAAGTACCTTTTGTTGGTACTCGTATTAAATTTTGACATGTTTGCTTTTCAAAAAGCAAATAACACGTTTTGTTGTATTTGGCAGATATCGAGAGTTCGAAAAATGACTCGTGTCTTTAGGTTTTATGTAAAACTTTTGGTAATAAAATAAAAAAAGAATTAAAATTTGAGAATGTTTATTTAGTCAAAGACATATTGTTTTTAGAAAAGAATTTGTTTCGTAATCCTACCAATATATTATGAAAAATAAAACGTTGTGTGCTTGAAAATAACAAAAAATTTTATTTATTTATTTAAAAAATACTTACATTTTAAGCTTATTTTTTAAGTATTGACTAAGTTTTGTAAACAAGTCAGCTCTACTTTTATTCCATAAAGTCTTAAAAATTTTATTAAAAAAATATTTTGGAAAAGAAATAAATAACTTTTTGTTATACTCTTTACACCAAAGTTAAAAATAAGTTTATCATTCCATTTGTAATTTCTACAGTATTAATTTTGCGGTCCCATATAGAATACATTATACATTGAATACTTTTAGATAGAGAGTCGATTAAACAATGTACGTCTGTCCTTTTGTGTACGAGTTGAAATTAACTTTTTGAATCCTCTACACATTCGTAATTTTGATCCATTATTGAGCAAACAACCACGTATTACTCTGATTTTTATTGATATTACAACAACAAAATTCTATTTTAAAAACAACAGCAACATAAGCAGATGGTTTTAAACCAAATGTGTGTATGTATGTATATGATGGTAAAAAATATGTAGGTTTTTGTTGTAGTTGTTGTATTTTGTATGCTTATTTATGTTTACAAATGTATGTAATGCAAAATTTTTCGTTTGTTTAGTTTACGTTGCACGAACATGATCACACGCAACAATAAAGAACGTGCCTACCTGAAAATATGCCATCAATCAACAAGAGCAAGTGTTAATCTATTTCATAAACAACTTCTAAGTATATTAAGATATGCCACATTCGAAAATAAAGCTCTTAATTGTATTTTTTTTTACCAATATTATGGCTTAAAGGAATAACTGCTTAAGTCGTCATTAGCTAAAATTGTAAAACCACAATTTAAAACTATCCTTAAGCAAAGTTTCAATTATTTTGGAAAAATTTCCTGAAAGTTGTTGAGTAAAATCTTTTTGCTTTTATTTCTTTTAACAAACAAAGTTTTTTGAAAGAATAACTCTTTCAACTTATAATTGAACTTAATATGCCACAACTGCTATGTTGTTTATATAACTTATATTTTAAAGGAAATAACTTTTTTTTAGTTTAAAGGAAATTAATTTAAAGAAATCAACTTGAGAATTTAAAAGTGCTTTCCTGAAAGTAGAAGCAATTCAAACATAATCAGTTTTTACTTATCGCCACAGATGTGTGACATATAGAAAGCATTTTCTTCGTATGTGTGGTAACACGCCCCTTCTTCCAGTCTTAGATATTTTTAACGATTACATGAAGCTGAGTCGCACAAATTTCAAAGACTAAAACTGTTATAGATATAGAAATGTGAAATAGATTTAATTTTTTTTGATAAGGATACCAGGCCCCGCTATGAACTTGTCTATTTTTGTCTTAAATAAAAGTAAACTGATACTGTGACAGTTTACACATAATTTAGATACTATTGATATTACAGTTCTAAAGATATGTTACTAAATATAATTTTAGGCTTCTGACAGGGTCTCAGAATTCTCTGATGTAGTGCAATCGAATTATCGTCCAATTTCTAAGAAATATTCCGCAAAATCCTTACGTTATGTATGAACGTATGTTATGTCTTTTGAACTTGGTGCCTAATTTGGTAAAAATAACACCTTCACTAACATACTCTATTAAGTCGAATATTTGATGTACTCTATGACGTGTGGCGACGTCTTGTTTAAAACATTAAGCGCTCGTAGTTGATGGCAACCCTATTTGAGAGATTACAAATAATCGTATGTCTTGTATGTTAAAAAACCCCACCTCAGAAAGGTACAAAATATCTCAGAAGCGTATAAAATATATATTTAATACAGTCGCTATTTAAAAAACACTAGATGTATAAGGTTCAAAATAAATAAAACCAGTGTGTTCACCATCTCTTATAACTTTCTCACATCAAATGCAATAATTAGCAAAAGATAAATCTTATCAATGAAAATAATATTGAAATAAACTGCCAGTTTAAATTCAGCATGGTCCAAGAAATGGTCATGTGATTTTAAAACCTGCACTAGCTGAATCTTGTTAAGTTTTTGGCCTAGAGCAGGAATGACTTCTATAGGATGCTCTAAGCAATAATGTTGAGAGCGTGGGTGATACTTAAGTGATCTACGATAAATCAAATTACTTGGTCACTCTATTACTCGTCACGCAATGCATTTTTTAAACTAAACCATTAGTTTTAAAAATTTTGATTAGATTTTTGTCATAAAATGTAAAACTAAAGCAAGGCATATTTATTCATCAGGTAATTGCAGTTCGGAGAGAATTTTTTTGTTTATATTTTTTATATATGACGTTTGACATTTGAAATAAATTAGATAAGAGAGAAAATTGTTTTTTATTTATGCATTTTGACAGCTGAAATTCACAATAAATGTTGAACAAGTAAGAGCGCTATATTCGGCCGTGCCGAATTTTATATACCATTCACAACGTTTAGTCATGCAATAACATATAAAAAACATACATATATAAAAACATCCCATTGTAAAATTATAAATTTACGTATGTATGTTAAAAAAAAATAAAAAAATAAAAAAAAATTTAAAAAAAATTTTAAAAAAAATAATTAAAATATTTAAAATAAATAGAAAACAAAACAAATTAAAAAAAAATAATAATAAAAATATATATAATATATTAAATATTTATTATGTTCTTTCCGACCTTATATTATGTAAATGAATTATTTCAAAACAGGCTCAAGGTCAAGTCGCTACAATTTCCTTATTTTCTAATAAAACTCGTTAGTGTTTTATTAGAAAATAAGGAAATTGTAGCGACTTGACCTGGAGCCTGTTTTGAAATAATTCATTTTTATAATATATTAAATAAAAAATAAAAAAAAATTAAAAAAATTATAAAAAAAATTAAAAAGAATTTTTTTTGCTCAGCTGGGATTCGATGCCACGTTTTCTCTAACCAGTATACACGTTTGTATGTATGTATGTTGTTGTTGTAATGTTGTTTTTGTGAAAAAAAAAATCGAGGTGGTCGTGGGTTTTTGCTCATATCTCAGTTGTTTATGAACCGATGTTTCTGATTTTCAATACCGATCTACTACCGAATATTTCTGATATTTTAATACCACACCCGGGTCCAAGCGATGTCGGGGGGCTTAAAAAAGTTGTTTTCAACATACACACGGACAGACGGACAGACTGACAGAGCTTAATCGACTCTCCTACTCATAAGCTTTCAGAAAATATATACTTTATGGGGTCGGAAATGAAAATTGTGGAAATTTTACACGGAATGACAAACCTATATATACCCTTTTTCACTGTGTGAAGGGTATAAAAATATAATCAGCTGACGAATCAAGAGTACTTGATGAATAAACTAAACTGAGCTCATTTAATAAAAAAAATTTTCTATAGGGTGGGTCGAGAGTCTTAATGGGGTTAAAAAATTTAATAACTTTTTCCTTTAAATATTTTTTTTATTATAGCGTCTAAATTTCTTGATCTTTTTTAATTGATAATATTTGATTTTTATTTAAGCTTGAGATCAACTTTTTGGTTTTTTTATAAAAAATTATTTATTAGGTTTTCAAATAAATAATTTTTTATATAAAAGCAAAAAAGTTGATCTCAAGCTTATATAAAAATCAAAGATTATTTTTATTATTATTATTTTTATTTTTTGTTGTTTTCAAACAAAATGGAAATTTATTTGTACTAAGTATGAAAAAAATTTTACTTTTTGATAACACTGTATAACATAAATTCTCTTAACTTTTTTCTTAAACTTTACTAATATTAAAATATTCAGACACATTGTCGTGTTGGGCGAAATTCGTTGTTCGTCCCAATTGTGTTCCTAGTAATATGTCATAATGTCACTTAATAGAGACAAAAGTCTGTCATTTAGAATTTTAACTAAGGAACGCAACATGCCTTAAGGATTTATTATTGATATTTTCGTAATTAATTTGTTTAAATATGTATTTGTTAAGGTAGCACAATAAGAACAAAAGAAATACTTAATAAATATTATTAATAATTTCGAGCATTTCAACAATTAAAAAAATAGAAACAAAGCAAAAACAATTTAAAAAAAACTCAAAAACAAGATTTTTAAACAAACACAAAAAAAAAGAAACATAAATTTACCGTTTGTTTTGCAAATGAACCCCAAAAATGGAGATTTCCTGCCTGGAAAACAAAAAGATTTGAAAAGAAAGAAAGATAAGTAACGAAAAAAAAACAAAATCAAATAAAATAATGAATTTAAATTTTGATTTTAAGGTTTTCTTATATTTTTTGCAAAAAAAAAAAGAAAAGAAAAAATACAAAAAAAAAATAGTAAAAAAATGAAAAAAATTTGTGAGAAGCAGTGGTGGTAATGAAAAAAGTAGACAAATAATCGAAATATTTCTTGTATTTATATGTGTTTTTATGGATAAATAAAAAGCACGACAAGGGAATGCGAGGTACTATAAGTTTAAAT
Organism: Phyto melanocephala; assembly: GCA_941918925.1. Taxonomy (NCBI): domain Eukaryota; kingdom Metazoa; phylum Arthropoda; class Insecta; order Diptera; family Rhinophoridae; genus Phyto; species Phyto melanocephala. The sequence goes on along the minus strand of OW799235.1, from coordinate 82,748,488 downwards.
GATATAAAGGTTTATAAAACAAAATCGCACACACACACACAAACTTAAGACAAAAATCGGTGATATGTGTGTATGTATATATTTGAATCGAACATAAACACATGCCACGATTAAGGTTTTGAAATAAAATTAAAGAAAATTAAAAAAAGCGTATAAAAAAATACCAAAAAATAATTTTGGTTAAAGAGACGCACGCACATTTGAAAACACTTTTACTTTTATAAATACTTTCACTGAAAAATTAATACAGACTTTAATTAGGAGGCCTAACTCTCAAACTAAAGATGCTGTAATATTGTTGTAAAAAATATTCGAAAATTTTAATTGAAGGCCAATAAATATTACTAAACAGACACGAAAGAAATAAATCGATCAAGAATTTTGGAAGAGAATTTTGAGTTTTTCCAATATTTCTTAACAAGCTGTTGTCCTTAACATAGTACGTACCACTTAATTAAATACTTTAAATAAATAAAATGTTATCAGTTACCTTTTTCCTTATTTCAAATTATAAAACCACACATCACATCTATTTGGATATTAGCTGCTCACTTCAGATATAATTTAATTGATTTTTTTTATAAAAAAAAACTTTTCTGAAAATAATGTTGCCCTTTTTCTGCTTCCTCTTTATACAAAAAATTTTCTTTGTGCAGAATAGGATTTTTATTGAAGAAAAAATTTAAAAAGACAACAGATCTTTTAAATAGTAGAAATTAGATTTTTCAATATCGCATGCATAATCTGTGAAATACCTTATTATCAATATGTCAATATTGTTTTGGTTAAAGCCTTTAAAATTTGAGTACTTTTTCATACCCACCAACCAAAAAATGGTGGGGGTATATTCATTTTGTCATTCCGTTTGTAACACATCGAAATATCCATTTTAGACCCCATAAAGTATATATATTCTGAATCAGGGTTTGATTTGATGACGATCTAGCTATGTCCGTCCGTCTGTCCGTCTGTTGAAAGCACGATAGAGGTCGCACCGAAAAAGCTAGGGGGCTCAAATTTTGCCAGAATCTTTCTTATTGAAAATGGGCTAAATTGGAATATTAGGAAGAGATTTATAGCTCGTAATGCAAGAGTAGGTCGGAAAAAACGTGTCCTTCGAACATCGAATAAAATGGAATTATGTCCAAACGCATTTACGTACAGTCATGAAACTTCGAATATATATTTCTCGAGTCAGAACAATATCTCTCTCCAAAACTTGCCTACATCTATGCATTAGGAAAGTAGTTATGGATAAAAATGTACGAAAATTTATACCGCGCAGTGTATTTTTCAGTATATCTTAAATTTAAAACCTAATAAAACGGACAAAATTAGATGTACGATTCTGAAATTTTGCACGCTTTGTTTTTCGGTGAGAGGCTTTTCTGTGACTGAAAATCAATGTGCCACGCCAACTTTTACGCCCACCTCCCATATAACGTTTTACCTAAAATTCATGAAATTTCTCTATTAATAAAGATTTTGGAATAATAAAGGACTATATTGAAGCATTTAAGTTGTACTCATTAGAAAAAACAACTTTGACACGCCTACTATAACGCCCACTTTTCACGCTATCTACCGTTAATGAAATTTAAAAGTCATAAAACCGCCAAAATTAGAGGTATGATGATCAAATTTGCTACGTATATCCCCCTAGGCAATTTCATTACTTTTCCTAAAAATTAAGGTGCCACGCCCACTTTTACGCCCACATCCCATATAACGTTTTAACTAAAATTCATATAATTTCTCTTTTAATAAAGATTTTGGAATAACAAGAGCTATATTGAAATATCTAAGTTGTACTCATTCGCAAAAACAACTTTGATGCGCCTACTAATACGCCCACTTTTCACGTTATCTACCGTTAATGAAATTTAAAAGCTAATAAAACCTCCAAAATTAGAGGTATGATGATCAAATTTGCTACATATATCCTTCTAATCAATCTAATTGTTGTGCCAAAAACTTTAGGTGACTCGCCTACTTTAACGCATACCTCCCATATAACGGTTTATCTTAAATTCATGTAATTTCTCTATTGACAAAGTTTTTGGGAAAATAAAGGATTATATTGAAATATCTAAGTTGTATTTATTAGCAGAAACTTTATTGACACGTCTACTTTAACGCCCACTTTTACTTAAAGACTAAATTTACAAAAGCATTTTACTATCATATCGAAGTTATTAAGGGTGGTTAAATTTTAAGGGCCGATGTTGATTTTAAATAAAACACAAATTATTTAAGAAATTATTATCATTTGTTTTTATAATGATAATATTTGTATGTTTCAATTATGTATTTAACAAAATATCGGCCAAAAGCACCCCCCCCCCCATCCTTGGCGCTACTCCTCTATCTGATGGTCAAAATTTTCAATGACAATGTTGATGCTCAATTATTGGGCATGATGATGAGTCGAGGTTGGCTGCTCTTTTGCCACACTATCTCAAAAACCAGCAGTGGTTCCCATTCAACAAACTAAGAAGGCATTCACATATTTTCTAACATTTTATACAGACCTGTTTTGCAGAAATTTAAATATTTCTTACAATTCTCCCGATTGTGGACGAATTTGAACGATTATGTTGATCAAAAGAATTACGAAGTGCATAAAATGCATTTTGATTTGACCGCCCATTTTTATAAAAAAAACCTGAATAACCTTAAAGCGTTGCTCATTTGCGTATCTTTTCACGGATCAAATTGAGTAAGTTTGAGATTGAGAAATGTCAAATGAAATGCAGAAAACAAATATAAAGACTAGGTGTAATTCACCTTCAACATGGGCCCTTAAAATTTAACCACCCTCTACAAAGAAAGTGATACATATTTTATTATAAAGAGATTATTCCATAGCGATTAACAAAATAATAAATATTGTGCTTTAAATGTACACAAAATTGGTGGTGGGTATAAAAGATTCAGCACAGCCGAATATAGTGCTCTTACTTGTTCTTTTCTATTTACTCAACTACTGTTTATGTTTTATTATAAACCGAAAATTCAACGCAATAAAAGAAGAACATCGTACTAAAAAGAAGAGATTTATTTATATTTAAATAAAGAAAGAGATAAAGAGTGAGAGAGGTAGATTAATGAAGAGAAATACAAAAACAACGCACAACACAATTATTTAAGTATTTTTTAAGGTCCAAATACCATGAAAATTATTGGAGGTTTATGCATGAAAATCGATTATTTAACTTTGATGCTTTCCCACTAGGAAATGTTTTACAAAAAAATAACAGTGACAGTATTAAAAACTAGAAAACTATTCAAATTCATAGAGAGAGAGAGAGAGAGAGAGAAAGAGTTGCCAGAGTTGATGGTGATATATATGATGATGTTATTTGGACTTAAAAATATCAGTTGATTTTCAAAAACTATCTACGACATCAAAGGCAAAGTTATACGCAAAATTAAAATTAAATCTTTCAGGTACATGGCAACCAAACCGTAGTCTTAATAATTCTACTAGAAAAAATTCAAAACTAACTCAAAGAACCAAAATATTACTGCTACTATATTTTTCCTAAAATTTGCATGCGAAAATCAAAATTTTTCAAGTTAGAGAAAAAACTTTTAATATTTAATATTTGCAATAATTTATCAATATTAGTGACTACATTTCACTGTGAACCAACTCAAAATCCAAGAAAACGTCAAAATAAATTTACAATTAAACGCTGCTATCAAATTAAAGTAATTGACCTTAAAAAAATCATGGCGTCCCAAATAAAATGAGGGATTACAAATGCCAGATGGCATACACCCAAATGTTGGGGGCATGTCAGTTTGGTTAGCGTCAGGCCAAGATGTATTGTCAGCATGGGATTAAGAGGTGGGGCTAACAACTGGTTTCTAGAAGTGAAAACTTAAGAGAGCAAAAAATCTTCTAAAGGATTCAATGAAGGCTGACAAGGGGCTTATCAGATACCATGGGAATCATTAAGCCAATAGAACTGGTTCTAGACTGGTATTGGTGGTTGCCTAGCAGGAAAACAGATTTGGAGGTGGTTTAATGGCTGTTGCTCGACCTTAGTCGGATTCGGTAACCACTGATGTTTCTGGGGCGCTATTACGATCTCAGCAGAAATAGAGAATGATGATTTAATTGCTGATACTTGCAGAAGTGGCGGGCCTGCAAACTTTGAGCAGTTGTATATGTTTAGATGTGCTGTCACCTTTCAACAGAAATAGGTAAATTGTTCGACATTTTTCGGTCCCCACAACCGATCTTTTTCTAATGAATTTCATAGTCCCGTAGCCAAACAAAGTAATAAGGGATGGATGGATCAGTCTCTTTGGTACGCTCCTTTTAACCTCTTTTGCATTAACTAATAACGCTAGTCTGCAGCAAAAATCGCCTTTGAATAAAAATATTTATATGGACACTAGAGATTTTGAAACGCTAAATTCAAGGCTAAATTTTTTTTAATGGGCATACATATGTCTAATATTTCGCCCAAAAACAAGGCGGTTATACTGATATATTTAGTCATAACTTGAGCATAATTTGTCCTATTTTAATGAAAATACCAGCAAGTCGTTAATAAAAAAAATTTTCAGCAGAGTTTGATTAGTACCATCGTCACATAATGACACTTGGTGTAGACGTTGACGTTAACCAAACCACAGTATACCCAAATGTTGGCAAAGGGTATATGAAATTCGGCGCGGTCGCATATGTTAGTTGTTATGAATAGCACTTATACCAGCTACGGTAGTATTTTGTTTTTACAAAATGACACACAAAGTTTATTTTTAGCATTAAAAACATACTTGGGACTGTCCTTTAGAGAAAATAAATAAAACTCAATAAACGAAAAAAAAATTTCGTATAAAGAAAGTAAAACCTACAAAAGAAACAAAGACAAACTTGTTGAAATTGGGTCAACTACTTTGAACCAAAAATCTGAAAAAAAGCTCAAGTAAGATTCAGAGGAATCTTTTAATTTTGTGTTGTTTTTTTTAAATAAATGTTTTTGTTAAAAAATATTTTTTTTTTTGCTGGTAACTATTTATAATATATGTAATTGTCTTGTTTATAATTAAATATAATTTACATAATTTTGTTAAGGCTGTTTTGTGTGTGTGTGTCTGTGTGTGTTATGTTTTACCGGTTGTATTGTGAGCTCTTTTTACAGCCACGTTTTTCAGTTTTCTTTTTTGTTTAACAAAAACAACTGGTTTGTGTTTTCACTTTCATTGGCTAGAACCATAAATCATTATTTTTTTGTTGGCTTAAAACATGATTTAAACGAACGACATAATCTCTGTTGTAATGATAATTATTGAGACTACCCTAACATTTTTACATTATTTAATTCGTTATACTTTTCTATGGCGCTTTTTTTTTATTAATATTTTTAAGCTTTTGTTTTAAGGTTTTAAATCATCATCATATTTCTATTTCTGTTGTTGTCTTTTTTTTTACTTAATTTTATTGTATATTTGGTCATTTGTTTAAACATTTTTTTTCTATACATTTTTAGGTATATTTTTTGGTCATTTAATTTTAACTGAACCATGGCAAAAACTATATACAAAATATATTTGTGAAATAAAGAAGAATGCGGAATTAAACTTTCACTTATTTGGTATGTGTGTTAATTTTAGTTTAACATTTTTGTTTTTTTTTTTTTTGTTTTTGCTAATTAATATATAATTTATTTTTCAACGTCATTTCTAAATGGAATTAATTAAACATTTTCCTTTAACATAAATAAATAATTTTAAAAATTTAGGATTTTAATTAGTGAAAAGTAAAAAGAGGGAATGAAGAATAACATGAAGTATTCAATGAAGTCGCAACAAAGTACATTTGTATGTTCTTGGTGGGCATGTGTGACTTTTTGTATCCATTTGTCTGTGGAAAATATTTTCACATCTAACAATTAAGCTTGGGCTCCATTTTAGTTCTGTAAAGCCTTGAAATTGAAAAGTTTTTGTATAGCAAAGGGTATGGTGGCACCATATCATATGCCACATTTCATTTCATAGTTTTATAGAACGAGAATTGATACCCTGAATGAGACTGAAATGAGTGTTGAGTTAGTTATCTACATCTATCTATATATATAAAAGTGAAACTCTGTGTGTGTGTGTGTGTGTGTTAGCTATAGACTCCGAAACTGTAAAACCGATCGGACTCAAACTTTAGCAGGTTGTTGTACACATTCCAGGGAGTGTTTGTGGGTGGCAAAAAGTGGGCGAGGCCACGCCCATAAAAAATTAGTTATCATTTTTAGCTATTTGCACTTGACCGATTTTTCTAAAACTTTGCACACATATTGAGCTGATATGACTATATAATTTCAGGATTAGAAAAGTGGGCAGTGCCACGCCCATAAGAAATAAGTCATCATTTCTAGATACTTGCATTTGACCGATTTTTCTGAAACTGTGCACACATATTGAGCTGTCATGACTTTACAATTTCGTGATTAGAAAAAAGGGCAGTGCCACGCCCATAAAAAAAAGTTATAATTTTGAGGTACTTGCACTGGACCAATTTTTCTGAAACTTTGCACACATATTGAGCTATCATGACTTTACGATTTCGTGATAAGAAAAGTGGGCAGTGCCACACCCATAAAAAAGGTTATCTTTTTCAGCTACTTAAACTTCACAGATTTTTCTAAAGCTTTTCACACACATATTGAGGTCTCATGATTATACAATTTCGTGATTAGAAAAGTGGGCAGGGCCACGCCCATAAAAAAGTTATAATTTTGAGGTACTTGCTCCGGACCGATTTTTGTGAAACTTTGCACACATATTGAGTTGTCATGACTATACAATTTCTTGATGCCACGCCCATTAAAAAAAATTTTAAATTTTTAGCTTTTTGCACTTGATATTCAATTCAAATTCAGAATGCATTTTATTCATTAAGGGGCGTAGCAACGCGCGCCGGGCTTTTCTAGTTTAAATAAAATATACTAACTTCGCTAAGAAGAAAAAATAACATAGAGCAAAGTGTGTGAAACGGCAGTTATTATTATTTTTTTAATTTTCACTAATTTTAAACGAATGTATTTTGTTTGTACAAAACCTACAATTATACAATGTTTTTGGGGGTAAATTCTCGTTTTGTGAAATCGTAAAATGAAAAATTTTTCACACTCAAAGATGTAATAATACCATCCATAGAATATTTAAACACTTTTCATTTTGCAGTTTCGTAAGACTAGAATTTAACCCTGGTCTTCAATTCTTGTATGCCTGTCATATCATAGGGGGCCACCATACCTTGTACTGTATAAAAACCAAGCTCTGCACTGTTTTACAGAACGAGAATTGAGACTCTGGTCTATAGAAGAAATGGAAAGTAAAACATTGTTCAACGCACTCAAACATATGTTGTCATAATGCTATAAACACGTAGACGACAGCAGGCTGCCGACTACAATATGACAAAAATAATATACACGCGTTTATATAGAGACGATTATTTTGAAGCCATCACAGCAGCACGACTGAACGGCTACATTTTTGCGGTGGCGCCCACTTAGTCTAATTTATATTTTTGTTAGCGGCAATATGCAGATTCAATGATGTCATTATAACAAAAACTTAAACTTATATGAGATTAAAAATACTTAACAAGGTTTTAAAACATAAATTTATTTGTTATTAAATTAGTACGTACTTTTACAGTAAGCGATTTTAGTTTTAAAAAAGTAAAATACTTTAAATGACACAACTGAAATGTTAATTTATTTAATAAACAGCTGTTGCTGTCGTCTTCTAAATAAATAAGTAGCTGACTGCACGGCAACGATTGCAGCCAACTACCGTTGTAGTCGTGTAGCCTGCTGTCCTCTATGTGTTTAATGCTTAATGCGCACATGCGTAATGACTTGCACCAGATTTGATATTAGATTTTATTGGCTGTTTGTCGATCATTGTTACACGTTCATTTTGTAATAGTTATTTGCTGTACACGCACACGCATACATATTCATATGTGTAATAAATAAACGTGAGCAAATTTAGCCTCGTTAAATATCAAGGCAAAGAAAGGCAGCAAAATAAATAGCAATATGTAATTATAAAATTCAGTCAGTTGGACAAAGCAGTGATGAGTGCAGAAAACTTAAATGAACTAATAAAATTGTACAATTACTACTTAATTTTGCCTCAAATAGAGTTTAAGGGAGTTAAGCGTAATTTGTTTGTTTGTTCACAGCAACAATGGTAAAAGTAATTTCTTAGTTCTTTTAAACTCCAAAACTGTATTACAACGATGTTGAACCCTTTATGTAACACTTTTTTAATTTTAAGTTTATACTTTTGAAAAAAAGTACCAAATTTTGCTCATCTCTCGTTTCCTTTAGATATAAGTAAATGCAAAATGTACAGGGTCTGCCATCTAACGTTTTTTCTTCAACTAGTGCTTATTTCGTGAATGGTAACACTTAGCTCATGTCTGATTTGACAGATAATTAGTTTTATCCTTCCGCTGAACGAATATGGTTGTATACGCTTGAACAACGCTGGGAAATATTGCGACATTACTTTGACCGATTTTCTCAAAAAAATCATCTTTTCAGATGAAGCTCATTTTGATCTTGGCGGGTATGTAAACAAGCAAAATTGTCGCGTTTGGGGCACAGAAAACCCGCACGCATACATTGAAAAGCCGATACACCCAAAACGAGTCACTGTTTGGTGCGGATTTTGGTCCAAAAGGCATAATTGGGCCATTTTTCTTCGAAAATGAGTCAATGGCGATCGTTATCGGGCATGTTGAACGAATTTTTGTTCACAAAAATTAAAGAGGCAACATTTGGTTTCAACAGGACGGCGCTACGTGCCACACAGCCGAAGCTATACTTTTTTTATAGCATTTTCAAAAAAAAAAAGTTATTTGGCGGACCTTTTATTTTCTATTTGACTATTGTATACAACGTATTCGTAACTTTTTGGTATGAGTATGTATTAGTTTCTCGTTCTTCTTGGTTTTAACACAAGTGCGTTTTTATACCCTTTCTTGTGAGTGTACATATTTTATGAAAGCTTATGAATATTGGATTGATATCGATTAAAAACTGTCCGTCTGTCCGTCAATATGTGTGCATGGTGAAATTAGTTCCTGCTAAGGACCGTCCGTTATATAAAAATATCTGAAATAATCAGTACAAGATTGGTATTAAAAACCAGTATAATCGCCCGATAGGTTTATAAGATATGATACGACGTTCCGTTTTTTCACTTTCAAAAATTTAAAACTTTCAGCTCTAGAATAATTTATGGTCACGCTTGTGTATAGATATGATATGCCTTTGAGATATTTGTGAAACATTTGGGATAAATCGGTCACTAACTGGCTAAGTTATGGGCAAAAATTCTTAGGAAAATATATATATTTTTCTAAATATATCAAATTGTTCTAGCTCCTAAACAATTTTTGGACATGCTAAAGACAGCAAATTAAAAGACGTGGTCTAATAAATTTTTGCTGCGAAAATCTAACTAATCGCTTTAAAACTAAATGAGATATAAGCACCAAAGTACAACTACTCCGGTGTTTTTCCTAAAATTTACAAACTAAAATCAATTTTTTTAGTTTCTATACCACCCAGATAGCCAATATGGGTATAAAATGAAAGGGTTCGAACAATAGAATACAGTGAACTATTAAAAACATGTAAAATCTGAATGCATATGAATGTCATCTAAAACAAAATGGCATAGTTTTTTTTTACCCTTTCAATATAAGTTTTACCCTTTCAATATAAGTTTTAAATGAAAGGGCCTAACAAGTAGAATAGAGTTTACTATCTACAAATTCAAAATCAAAGATGCGCGTCGAAAATAGTAAAGAAAATGGCGTATAATATGAAATCTGAAAACTATGAGAAGCTACGATGTGGTATTATACCTATGCACTTAGTGATGAAGGGTATTATAAAATTCGGCACAGCCGACTATAGCATTCTTACTTGTTTTTACATTATTTCAGTTGTTTAACAGTAAAACAAAAATAAATTATTATGCAATAAAAAATTGTTGAAAAAAGCGTAATAATTAAACATTTTCATTAATTTTACTCTTCATTCATATATCTTTGACAGTAGTTCCAAAAGTTTTTATACCATACCTCAATTCTCAGTTTTCTTTCTTAAATTTAGCGTTGATTTTTCGATTTCGTTATCTTCAATTATAAATCGGTATTTTTAGTATTTAGTTATAGGAAAATACAATACGGTAATTACTTTCTACTATACCAAAAGAGTGACCATGAAATATTCTGAACATCAAAAATAAATTTAATTTTATTTATAAAAAATTTAAATTTAACTTGGGCCAGGATAAATTATTAAATATTCTATAATTGGTTAATAATCCTATAAAGCAACATCGAAATTATTTAATTTTTCAATTATTTAACAAGTCTACAGAAAAAAAAAACGCCAGATTGACAACACCGACAAAAACGACGACAAATCCGTCTAAGAAACATTGAGTATCCAACCTCTATACCCATGTAAGGAGCAGATAATCTTATTTCCCATTATTTATGATTAAAAACTGTTGACAACACTACGCCTCGGTTCATAAAACTTAGAATAGTCCCCATGAACTTACCACCATCAACAATTGCCACCAGTCTTCTGAGGAGGTAGTCTACAGATATATTCATTCCATAACAAAGTTGAAAAATATCATCATTAAAATAAAATTTTCAGAATTGTCATGGCATTGTTGTTATAAACAGCAATACCGCAAAGATAATTATGAACTTTTTGATTCCACTCAAAATACAGGAATATAAAAGAAATACTTAAATTTAAAAAAAAAAGTATTATTTTTAAGTTTTAACTAAAAAAATAACGTTTTTAAAAAGCTAGCTGTAAACAGAGAACCAGTAGAGAGCATTTATTTGAACTTAAGCTTAATTCTAATGCTTGGCAGGTTGTGTATCACTGATCTTCATTCATGCTCTTACTGTTAAGGTCTACCTATAATTGTGCGCTTGTGTATGTTGTTTTGTTATTGCACTTTTTAGTTGGTTTGTTTTATTGTTTATATATCTGAAACTGCTTAAAGTGTTACATTTTCATTCATTTCTTATTTTTGCAGTTGTTGCTCTTTTTAGGCAGTTGAAGTTTTTGTTTTTTATACTTTAATTGTAGTAAGTCACACAAAAAGCACACTCAGTTGAATCAAATAGAGTAAAATCAAAACTTATAATCATGTGAAATAGATTTTCAATCATGTTTCATTTCATGTATCTATGCGCACATGCACTCAGGAGATAAGTTAATAATGATTTGAGTAAATCCTTTATCAAATGTAAATTGTTTAGGAATGATTTAACTATAAGTGTTTCTTCTGAAGATTTTTTTTAATAATTAATTTTTAGTTTATATTTTTTTTCTTATTTTTTTATTTTTATTCTTTTTTATTTTTTTAAATTATATAAATAACACCTGAAAAATAAATAACAAAGAGATATACGACTGAATAAAGAAACATTATAATAGAATTTTATAACTTAAATTAGCAATCAATTATTTTAAAGCAAAGAGCATATCGTCGACATTTTAACGTCAGAATTTCGACCCCTGAAGCAATGATTCGTTGCTTAGTTCTAACACGGCACCGTAAAAGATTTGTCTCAAGCCACTAGACCACATTTAGTTCGCACTTAGGAAAATATTTAAGGTGTAGAGCATGGCTTGTGTCACACGGCTCAATGCAAGAATTAGATATCGTATATCATCGGCAATATTTAAATTTCGCACTTAAATTTAAACAGTCAAATCAAATTATGAGCTCATTTTCATTTAAATGACTTTCTTATTTAGCAGAAGTGTATGCTCTGGAGTTCTAAAATCCACAGAGCTATTCCTTAGCGTCAATAGCAACACCACTATGTGTAAGGTATGGTGTGGCATTACGTCTTACTTTTTCGCAAATGAATATGGGAGTGCTTTAACCGTTCATGACGAGCGTTATCGGGTAATGCTAAAACATTGTTCTACGTACCGACCTGAATTGTGGTTTCAGCAGAATGGAGACACACAATGGTACTTTATAGTAAAATTTTGGGAAAGCAAGTTATTTCCAAAAATGTTTGTTGATTATGTTTTCATTAAAATATGAGAATTGTCTGTGTAATCGCTATAAAAACTATAACTAAAAAATCCAAAAAAATTCGGGTTTAAATATTCTTTTATACCTAATACGGTCTGCAAAAAAATAAAAAAAATACAGATTTTAAAACACCTTTAGACCTTATTTTTCATTGTACGTTATTCTAAAAAAAAAAACATCAGAGCTAATTAATTCATACACTACATACTTTAATAAGTTTTGTGTATGCAAATAAAAAAACAAACAAAAAATTATACCATACAATTTCTAAATTGATAAAAAAGAACGTGTAACGAGCTAATATAATTGATACCTTGATAAAAAAGAATAGACAATAAACAACAACATGCATGAGCATAATAATATTGATTATTATTTCATACACTTTGGATATAACACTGCATACTAATCACTACAATAATCAACACATATACACTTAACAGAAAGGCATACAAAATTAGACAGACAAACCGACAGACTTTAATACAAGTTTAATTTCAAACAACAACTCATACGTCCGCACATACAAACAGGCACACTCAAAAAGTTGCGCAATCGCCAAAGAAATGCAACGAAACGTGCAAAAAACATTAAATACATCATGAACATGAACCGAAGATGAAAAAAAAACACTCTAATAACAGGTACATTTTTTTGTTAAAAAACACACACACACACACACAAAGAAACGGCACAAACGTATAAAATGACTGAACAAGAAAACCAAAACAAAAAATCAGTGAAAGTGTAATATTTTTTTGTTGCTGTTGTCTTTTAGCACAAAAACTATTTCTGTATTAAATAAACTAATACAACAACAATTTGAAGTAAGGAAAAAATTAAAATACAATTATGCAGATCAAAACAACAACATACGACGAGCATACTAAAATGCAATATTCCCTATTACAGCAATACAATACAATACAATTTACAGTGAATGCCGGGAAGAGTATAACATTGCAAGGCCGTTTGAAAAGCACAAAATCATATATGTATAAGTATTTACAATAAAGGAAAAATTATATAACGGAGATTATGACAATTATTACTATTGAAAAATAAAACTAAATATGAGACTTCTATATGAGGAATTCTTACAATCCCTAGACACTTTTCGTTACGGTGAAAATAAAAAAAAATTTTGATACTTAATACTTTTCAAATTTCACCAATGTACATCAAACATCATTATAACAGAGTAACATATCTCACAATGCGACAAATCTTCAATGAATTTATAGTATTGAATACCCTGCCGTCTTTTTAAGGGACCTTCGACTTTACGCTCTGAACTTTGTGACCCTTTTAGTGTTCCAACCGTTTACTATATGGCGGGAGTACACTTAAGGAGATTTCATCTTTCTTTCAATTGCTACAATTAATGTTATTTCCCCACTGGCATTTTTTTATTATTCCTTCTGATCTTATACCTTTACCGAAGCATTGCTGAAGTGCTATGGGATGTCTTTATAGGTTGTATATAATGAATAACCCTTTCATATAGCATGTGGGGTGAGCACAAATTACTGGCGATGTGTAATCTTTAAACTCTGATTAAATTCATTGAGGTTCTGACAAACATGGCAATCATTGGCGTTATAACTTGACCAAAGCCAAAATCATCTACAATGAAACTTTGACAAACGACCATGGGTGGTACAACTGATCTAGGATATTGACACTGAAATTATTAGCCACTATCCCTAAAGAAATTGATTACTATTTACCTACAGAACATAGGCGAAATATGCGAAGATAGACGAACCCCACGTTTGGCCACAAAAAAAAAAAAAAATAAGAAAGGTATACGGCAAACTTATGTAATGGTACGGTCTAACATACGCACATTAACACATACATAAATAACATATTCACCCATATCGCAATCAGTGATCAAATCAATCGTGAATGCCAACAAACAAACCTTTAGCTCCGAATATTGTAAACGCCATGTAGGCACTAAGCTTTTAATAGGAACAACATGTACTTATACTTTAATTAAGACAGATAAATATTGTACTTTCTCTGTAATGGATATAAGAGGTATTTATATCTCATATCCTGAAAAAACTTCTTTACATAGAAGTGAAAACAATTGCTTGATTCTGCGAGCAAATATTTTAAGGGTTGCAAAATAGGCCTGTTGCCCTTTGCCATAACCTTATATACACATGTAGGGGGAATACCGAAGCAGACCACTACTACTTCGACCCCCTTCGCTCCTCAGTGATTTCGCTTCTACCGATCAGTATACCTTCAATCACTGAGTCCCGCGCCACAACCGGCGTTTGCTCTGGACTAGGAAAACGATTGATCCAGCTCATCATACTCCGATTAAAACCGAGTATCTTCACTGCACCCCTGCCAAGTGGCTCCCTGAGCACCATACGGGCCTGTCTACACGTGGTTCCCTCCATCCACCTTCGCAAGTTCATAGAGTTCACCCATTGAAAGATCCTCGCCCGCACTAACCCATTACCCAGAGCAGTTCTGGGTTCCGGTCCGCAGAATGCAGCCTCAGACCCCTTCTTCGCAAGTTCGTCAGCAGCCTCATTCCCAGCTATGCCCACGTGTCCCTTAACCCACATCAGCGTTACCTCATTTGTAGAGGCACACCTATTGAGGTTTAGAACACACTCAAGCACCAAAGAGGAGTTCACATCTATCCGCTGCATACGTTTTATAACCGACTGGTTGTCAAGTGCAATAAGAATTCTCTTCCCATACATCCGACATTCCAACAGGTGGTCCAACGCGTGCAGCAAACCAAGCATTTCTGCCTAATAGTTGTCATAACCTTAACTTTGTTATCTCTTGAACACGATCAAATTGCTCTAAAATCGACTGTAAAGCTATAATAACCCAGTTTACATGAGGCGGTTCAGAGATTGTTACCAAATATTGACAAAGTGTCTCTCAAATATATTGCTTAAAAGGCCTGGTCTATAGTTGAAAGAATGTCGTATAAGTACTGCTATTTTGGCATAGAAAGTCATAAGCAAAGGTAAACTTAAAATAATGAATCCGTCGGTACTCCCTAATCAACATGGAGCACGTTCATTGAACACAACTCCTATAAAAATGACGTCGAAAAAATCAAGTTTCAATAGTAGTGCAATATTCCAGACTCTGGAAGTATCCAGTGCCACACTTGCATTTCACCAAAATGAGTACCCTCTTTTTTTCTTAGGTTGTAGACTCTTAATATTTGATAATTATACTCTCAATTATTTTAGAGAGTGTCTAACAAATTGCTTTAGCCAACTTGCTCTTTTCAGGCATCAAAACTAAAAATACATGAAAAATACTGCAGCATTATATAAATTACTGGCAATGTTAGTTAGCGAATATGCTGCCAACTCTTTAATGCTTTAAAATGATTTCATACTTTAATACTAAAACTAAAGTGTATCTGTAAAAGGAATCAAAAAAGAAAACAAGACCTTTAAATATGTTCACGACAGTAACGCTAAGTACTTTGATTTTATTTTCTATTGTTATTTGCTTACAAAATTTACAAAATTAAGAATATTAAAACAAAAATATGGCAACCTTGCTGAGAATTTAAGTCTTAAAATAAGAGCATAAGAAATAACGCTTTGAAAGTAAAATGGATTTTATGTCTCAAATGTTGTCTGCTATGTATTTTAAATGCTTATTTGTATGGGTAATCTGTACTTTTCATGGGCAACCGAATTTGTCATACACGGTTGCGTTACGTCGGAAGTTTTATAGCAATTTTAATTGAGGAGTCTTTTAGTCTGAGGTCACACACGACGATTAAAGTTGCGCAATTCTTAAGTTTATAGATGTTTTTTACTGTTAAAGGTGAGGGGAACAAAAAGGAAAAAATAAGCGCCGGTACTCGGCTATTTGAAGCAATTTTTTTTTTGTTGAATATTTGACATTTCCCTTCATTCGGTGTTTCGCTTGTTGATGTATAAATAATTTAAAATTTTAATTAAAAACGTCACATATTAAACGTTTAAAATATTTAAAAATAAAAAAACACAAAAAAATATTTTAGTGAAAACATTTTAATTAAAAGCGTTAATTATTATTATTTTATGTGAGTTTTTATTTTTATTATTACTATTTACAGCTCAAGCACAAATGTCAAATTGTAAGAAAATAAAAGCTAAACAAAACAGAAAAATCGCCAAAGAAATTGTCCTGTGTGAACATAAAAGCAAGTTCAAAAGAAAATATGGAAAAAGTTGGGCCAATAAAAACGTCGTGTTTGCCCTTCGACTAAAGAATATATTTTAATTTATTTAAAGTTAATTTTATTCGAGAGTTAAGTTGCCACGACTTCTTATTCTGTATGCATTCCATAACATGGAATTAATATCTCGAAAACAGTACGAAAAATATTTGTTTAATTAAAACTTAAATCCCCCGACTTTTTGACGTTTCTATTAGTATGTCAAATATAAGTTAAATATTTTCTTTACACGTCGTCCTTGGACTTATAATACTTATTGTTACATACCTAACTATGATGGAGGGTACTCGGCATAGCACTATACCATGTTGATCATATAAATTAAATGTTATAGTAACTAGCATACAATTGTATTAATACGTCTGGATTCAAATGGATTTTTTTAAACTATTTTATAACTATATGAGTTACAATATAACACAAGTTTTAGTGATATATTGTGGGTTGTTTGAATAGATGGCTATATACGCGTATAATTACTGTGTATAACCAACTAACTAACCAACCAAGGAACAGTTTAAGATATACGCCTGATAAAATAGCATGGCCAATAAATTAGTTTTTTTTTTTAATAATAAAAATATTATAAGTTTCATAAATATTTATATAGAAAAAAAAACAAAGTAATAAAAATCCACTTTTTAGGCGTTTTTATGCTATAATTGATACTTTTTTTATGTAAAAGAAAATAATGTAAAAACGCTTGAATACATATTGCCACCATTTGGCAGCCAATTTATTTATTTTTTGCAAAAAAAAAATGTGTTTCACAGAAATACATATATTGGTCACTTCCTTATTTTCTTTTTCTTTGCTTTTATGAAAACAATAATTAGTTTAGTAAGTTGTTTTAAGTTGTTGTTGTTTTATTATTATTTTTTTTTTTTTCGTTTTGAACATTTTCTATTTTGATTTATGGTGAGCTTTTTTTGTAGTTGTTGTTTTAATCAAATTATATATGATTGTTGTTACATTTTTTTCTTGTTGTTTTTGTTAAAAACTGGGTTATTAAGTTTCTTGTGTTTTTTGTTTTTTTTGTTTTCCTACCACTTTCTTCTTCACTGTAAAGGAATTAAAATTTCTGTCTGCTTTATATTTATTACATTATGAGTGTTAAGCGTCTAATCGATGGAAAATGCTGGAAAATTTTTATTGATAAAAATGTTGCAACAAAATAAAAGTAAATAAAATATGACGTAACATTTAACACAGTTGTGAAAATTATTCACAATTTCCTTAATGGAGAAATTTATTAAACAAGTAAGATTGCATGTATGTATGTTTTAAAAGAGGCGCTTAAATGTGGAGTTAATGGCAGATAAGAGAAAACTTCAAGACTGTCTTGTAATTTTTTTTTTTTAAATCTTTAATAAATTTAGATAAATTTTCTTATAGTCTTGTTACGTCACAAAATTTTATATACTCACACAAATTTCTTGGCATTTCCCCAATAGGAAAATTAATAAGACGAGTTTCTGTGCGGATAGAGGATAAGACACTCTAAACTTCAGCTTAAACTTAATACATGACTTTTGATAACTCTATGTAAAAGTTTTAAATGATTTGATAAATTCACTTTTTAAAGCTAATTTTTTTAAAAAATTATTTTTTTTTTGAATGCTTAAGAAATATTTACTTCCACAAAACCATAGTAAAAAACTGTTAAAAAAATCTGTTAGTATATATATATATGTTCCTCTAACTCCCACTGGAGCATAGGGCGCCAATAATTGCAGATCTCCATCTGACTCGGTTTTGAGAAATAGACCTTAATTCGTTCCAAGATACACCCAGTTGATTCATTTCGGATTCTGTTGAACGTCTCCATGTTATACGTGGCCTACCGCTTTCTCTACCATCTTGATGAAATGGGTTCCATCTAAGAGCTTGCTTGGATACATTATCATCATTTCGACGAAGAGTGTGTCCAATCCACTGCCATTTCCGTTTACATATCTCAGTTGCTACTTCCATTTGCCTTGCCTTTAGTAACAGCTCGGCATTCGTTATTGTTTGAGGCCAAAAGATACGTAATATCCTTATTAGGCAGCGGTTAACAAATGTTTGCAGACGTTTTGTGATGCTGTTGGTGACTTTCCAGGTTGTACACCCATATAATAGGACGGACTTGACATTTGCCTCAAAAATTCGAAGTTTAGTGGATTGACAAATTTTATTACATTGCCATACTGGGGCTAGTATGCCAAAAGACGCTCTTGCCTTGTTAATTCTAGCATCAACATTAAGTTCGGACCCTCCATTAGGTGAGATTTCACATCCAAGATAACAAAATTGTTCACATGCATCAAAAGTTTGGTTATTGATGGTCATTGGAACTGCTGTTGTACCAACACTTAGTGTTTTCGTTTTGCCAGCGTTAATTTTGCAGTTTTTCCTGCAGTTCTTTAGTTGTGTGTCTAAGGTCATTAAGATTATGCGAAAGTAAGCAGATAGATTTCTACAGAAACTTACGATACGTATTTCATAAGCCGTAACACGTCTTGTTTATGTGAGAGATTTTGTCAGCTAATTCGTAACATTACGTTACAAATCTACTTACAGATCACCATAAGAAAAGTTTACATAGATTTTGGTAATCTTTAGTAAATTTATAATTTTTCCTTTATAAGAATTTAAAAAAAAATAATAATAATTTTTATACGCAATTTTTTAAATGCTTTTTCCAACAAAAAATTGTTTTTGTTTTTCTTTTTTTGTAGAAAACTTTACAAATTTCAAATACTATAAAAAATGTTGTTAAAAATTCTTAATTTTTAGGAAATTTTTCAAAATGTTTTGTAAACAAACAAGGGTTTTCCTTATAAGTCTTGGAAGCCTAGGGTATATCTAAAATACCCTCATCTTCATGCTTCATCATATGTAGGATTGCCTTGTTTATGTTCTTAGATAATTGTGCATCGCCACGTGTTTCTTGGTCCAGCACGATTTTTTAAGTCTTTAAGGTTCCTTTCAAATTTCACCCTTGTAATGCTATTGGATGTTTCCAGACGTTATGACCTATCCACCTCCATTTCCAATGCTTTATCTTCTTCAGTGTATGTTCCTGATTTGTTACATTCCAGGGTTCCACTCTGCTTATGGTGTTAGTCCCGTATTTTCTTTGTATTATTTATATTGAAGCACTTGTTGGTTAATACTTGTGGATTTTTACTGAAGATTTTTAACGATTTTTTCACTGTCGTAGAACAGAATTGACAATTCTGAGCTTGGTTCATTGGAATATTTGTTCTCCATTTTGACTGTAGTCATCCAAATGCCGCTTTCGCTTTGATGAGCCTATTGTTGAATTATGCTTTCACACCGCTGTTCGTTGCCATTGCACTTCCTAGATAGCAGAAGCTATCTAAGTAAATACTCGATTAATTGACCTTGAAGCATGATTTTTTTTTGTGTTACGTGTTGTTAATTCCCATAGCTTTCCTTTTCTTGATTTTCATCAAAGGTCGAACATTGCGGTCCTATATTTTCAGGTCTTCCAATCTTGGCTTCGTATTGGAGATCTTCTGCGAGAGTATAAAAACATCATCTGCTTAATCAATGGTTTGTTATTGTTTTTTTTTTTGTGAAAAGTGAATAGGTACTTCCAAAGTCATTGTCAAAGTCGGCCCTCATAACCATGCCATCGGCTAAATTTAGCACTAGAGTTAAGAATAATTGGACATTGGACAGGATACGCACCCAGCTTTCCTCCGTGGGCAAGGCTAGTCTCAGATCAAGCTGTGTTGTCAGCACCAGGTAGAAAGGTGAGTACGCCAGCTTCAATATCCTGGTATCATAATATGGGAGAATGAATACTCTGTTCAGGCTAACTACACGAAGTTTACCAGAGACTTATCTGTACTACAAAAATCAGTAAGCCCCTAGAACTTGTTCTTGTCTGATGGTGAGGTCTCTTCGGAGATCATGTGGCGGTTGTGGTCAAAGAAGAAAAACAGATTCGGAGGTAGTATAGTGTCTTATGCTTGCCCTTGGTCAGACTTCAGGCATCCACTGATGTTTCTGGCGTGATGTTGCCGCCTCAAGAGAAACCGAGAATGATGGTTTAATGACTGATGTCTGCAGTAAAGTGGAGGCACTGCAGACATCGGGCAGACATATATGTCCCGGAGTGCAGTTGCTTTTCTGCTAAAGTAGTTACTTAGTAAATTGTTCGGCTTCTTTCGTACTACATATATGATTCTGCCGCCGATTAATTCATAGTTCCCTAGCTCTTGAACTAAATTTTGCATCTGTAGTCATAATTGGAGCTGGACAATATGATCACAGGGGCGATGGTAGGGCATCATGGAACCCAGTGGTTAAACCCCGTAGCACTAGGTGGTGGTGCTACAGTTACAGTTTTTGCAAATTATATTAAAAATTAGCTTTGGTGTCAATAATTGTACCCTCTAGGTGGCGCTGTAATTGAATGTATAAGCGTGTATACAAATCTCTGCTTCTAGTATTTAAAATTTTTTTTTAATAACCACTAGATCTTAATTGCTAGATTTAAATATTATTTTTTTTAATATTATTTTTAAAGATAATTAGTTCATTTGAAGAGCCGCTGGTCATAAGTCTTCATTAGAAGTATGATATAATGACTACTCATTACACAAAATTAAATTTAAATTTTTTCCGTATCCTTGTAAACTACCGCAAGCGCTATAATACATTTAATGTTAAATTTTAGTAAAATTTTCCTAAAAAATTTTAAAACAAAATAAAGAAAGAAATTTTAAATATTTCTTAAGCTCAACTTGAGCAAACATGACAAAAGATGCAGTTAAATTATATGTATATCCTGCACTATTTTTCACTAGTTTGTATTGTTAAATATAAAAGACATTAAATGAGAAATAAAAATTTGCCAAAAAATAGACAGAAACCATTAATAAGTTACTTTCAAATAAATCATTTGTTTTTGTTATATATTTTGTTTAATATGTATGTATATTTAAAATGTTGTTGTAATAAAAAAGCATTTTTTTCCAAATAAATTAAAAAATGTAAATAAAATCCAATACATACAAAAATTGCCGAAAAAAAGTGAAAGTTTCACGTATTTTTTTTTTTTGTTTAAAATTGTTTTTGTTGCTTCTGAGCACACAACTTATAAACGATCCAAAGTCAAAGAGGCTGACGCAGAGACAGACAAACAACCAGATATAGGAATTAATAAAAAATACACTAAAGTTTTACATAGAAACAGAAAGAAAAAACAAATATGTAGTTATATGTGTATGTATGTATGTATATGTGTGTATTTATGTACATATGTTTATATGAATTTGTTTATGTGTGCAGGGGGAGGTAAAAGAATAGGTGACTAGCTGCTAAGCCGGCAAAATAATAAATAAAAAATCCAGAAATAGCATTTTTTACAAACAACAAAAACGAATGCTTAAATTAGGATCACACAAATATTACGTCGTATACAATGTTTTTGTTGTAGCTTGCAAGAGTGTCGTCTGACTGTGTGTGCTAGTGTGAGCCGAAGATGATAATAACGATGATGTTGTTTTTCTATATTTGTTGTTATTGTTTTTCCAACTACGTTTAAAACCCAACAAACCGAAGTATGTAATCATTATTAAGTGAAAGTTATTTTTATGTGTAAATTTGAATATAGAACGATCGTTTTTTTTTCTGAGACCTTGACCTAATTTGATGAGAATATGTATTTCGTTGGGTATTAATAAAAAATACATGCATATATGTATAAATAAATAATTTCTTCTTTTTACTTCAATTGTGAGTTTTAGCAAGTAGGTACATTTAATAGAAATAAATTTCGTTTTAAATAATATTAACAATACATGGAATTGTTTATATAAATAGAAATTTTTTCAAATATTTGTCTGGTGAGTTTGTATAGTATTGAGAAAAATTTATTTATCTATTTGTTTTAAATAATAAAAAACCTATTAAATGTAGGTATTAAAATAAAAAAAACAAATTAAGAATTTTTTAATTTTTCTGTACATATTTCTGGTGGAAATTATACATACTAATTAATGGGGACTCTGTCGTTCTAGTTCTTTTATAATATTACACTTCACCAGGGTATGACTCGTTATTAAAATCCAGAAAACTGGCCCATAACTATCCGGGATATAACCAAATAAACACGACTGTCTCTGTTTTTCGCATATTTTTACCACAAAAATTTAAATTTTTTAATATTTTTATTACTATTGCAGATATTATGTGCCTCTAGAGATATTCTTAAAAATATTTTGAACAAACCGGTAAAGTTATAGGCAAACATTATTTTGAAAACTATATTTTTAATATATTAAGTTCCAAATTAATTTCCAAATTAATTTCTGGACACACTTAGGATACCACATTTTAAGACGTAACCTCTGAAATTATTTATGAGGAATGCTGACAGATGGCAGATTCATAAATAACTTCGATATACCTACCTAAGCACCAAAATACAACTAATACGGTGTTTTTCCTCAGATTTACAATTTCTTTCAATATCTAAATAACTGACAGAATTATCATGGGTATCAAATGAGAGAGTTTGACAAGCGGGACGGTCGAATATAACATCCTTTTTTTTTTGTTTGGTAACTAATCAAAATTTGTTTATGTTTCGCGAGTTTTATGTTAACTAAGAAAATTTTGTTACTTATTAGGATTTTATTAAGTAGAAAATAAACTAACGACAAGAATTAAAAAAAAAGAATTTTTATTTAGGTAAAACAAAATCATATAAATAATGTAATAAAAAATAAGCTATTAAATGCTTCGAAAACCCCAATTTTAACAATTACGTTTAATAATCTTACAGATGGAAATGTAAGGCGGTAGTAAAATGTATTTAAACATAATTTTGTAAAAGTTTGTAGGCCATACATATAGACGTTCGTAAATTGTTGTGTTCTGTTTGACAAAAATGTTTTATAGCTAAATAAATCCCTATTAAAGTTAAGTTGTTAACTACAAAAGTGTTGTGTAGCACAAAGCTGATGTCTCATATTTCGAAAGCTATTAATGATAAAAGCTAAACGATTACACAGATCGACAGATTACCTAAAAGTCAGTCTTGCAAAATTTTTTTTTCTAATGCGGTATAGAATATAATAATTAATAATTAACGAATGTAGATATGAGTGCTGCGGCAGGCTAAGTTATTATTTTAAATAATACTTTTAGGTATTGGCAAACCGTTTTGGTGCCACATAATATTTTCGAAAACGCAAAAAGAAGTTGAATACGATAGATAAAACATTTTTCATATATCACTTTATAGCATTTTTTTAAATTAATATTATATTAAATATTCTAAAATAAAATATTACAAAATAATCATAATGTTGGTCACAGGTAGAAAGGCCCTAACTCAAATAATTGCTACTTTGCAGGAGAAGGCAAAAACGTAATACAAACTGCATTATCATAATGTAATTTGTTTGATAAAATTTCTTGTAAAACTGCTATTTTTTAAACTATTTTTTTTAAACATTAAATTTTTGTGGCGAAGTGTTTTTGTATGAAATGTATTGGAATCACAGAAAAGCTCAATTTCTTAAACAATACGAGTTAGGGTCTTTCCACTTGTGACTATCGATATGTAACGCTAGTTTCATAAAATTGTTAATTGGGTATTGCTGTCGTAGTTTATGTTTCACTTAAGCCTAATGAAAGTAAAAACTCTTTAAGGAAATTTTCTTCATCATCACAATAAAAACACCTTCTTTTACATGGTGTTTTTAAAGGGAGGATTATATACAATGAATTAAGTTGGAAGCAGGTAAATCATACAAAACAAATCGACTCAACAATAACGACGTTTATTTAGGTAGGTTAAGTTGAAGTTCATTTTAAAAACAAACAACTGTTTTTAAATGAAAAAAAAAAAAATAAACAAAAATTAATTAAAAATGTAGTGATACAAAAGTACTGCCAGCTTTTAAATAGTTTGTGTTTTCCGTTCAACAGTAACAAAATTAAATTTTGACATTTAATAATAAAACAGCAACTTATGTAGTGTCAGCTACAAGATCATACATTTAATGTCACTAAATAAAACTGGCTCAACGTGAAATAAAATCGAAAGTTGATTTTCCCCTCCTCTTAACTTGCACATTTTTAAAGGCCCCCCCTCTTCAATATGGATAAAACGTAAATTTCTTTTTTCTTAACCCTAAAAAATTTATATGAATGACTGTTGTCTGTCTGTCTGCCGGTTCCCGCTTGAGTACCTACATATTTGCTAAAATTTCTTTTGGACAACTTTTTTTTGTTTGGGTGTCTTTCTGTTAAATTTTATTTCATTTATTGTAAATGTTGACATTTATTGGTTTATTTTGCTTAAAATTTTATTTTCCTTTTATTGGTCGCAAACACACAATTGAAGGCGAACATACAAAAAAAAAAAGTCAACAACAACAAAAATTAAGACTTAAAAAAATGTCATGGTGAAGGTGATTATTTTGGCATTGTTTTTTGATAATCTTTGTCTTGTCTGTAAAAGTAATAAACTACTTTTGAGTGCCTGTACCACCATTTGTCTGTCTGGCTGTTTGGTGCACAAATTGTAACGATTTTTTTTTTCGTTTTGGTAACAGACATCAGAAAACATTTCTATTGCTGTTGTTGGCTGTCATTATTATTTTTAATAGTTATTGCTCTTAAAAGTTTTTGTTGTTATTGCTTGATTTCTTTTACCAATAAATCAATTTAAGCCTGTTTGTCTTTGACTTTGACATCTAGCTAACTTTAGCAGTGAAGGTTTGTTTTTGTGTGTGTGTTTTTCTTTTTTGTATCTATGTTTTACTTCCCGGTATTAGTTACATAGTACGATTAAGTCGACAATTTCTTTTTAAAAGGTTTCAGATAAAAAACACACAAAAAGTTAAAAAACAATTAAGTAAAATATCTATACTGACATAAAATTAACGGCTTAATTCTCTTGTATTAGTAACCCTCAATGACAGCTGTGTTTTGGTAAAATTTATCTGTTTTGGTTTTTTTTTTGTAAGAAAAACTTTTAATTCCCTCTTTGGTTGGTTTGTATATCTATTATAGTAATTAAAAGGGAAGCTCAGCTAGGCTTAGGTGTTTTCCAGATTACGAACAAGATCGGCTACCAACAGGTACACAAAGCATCTACAGACATACTTATATAGTTAAACTTTTAAGCCAAAAATTTAGAATTTCTTCCAAACGTGCGAGCAGGACTTATGAGTCAAAGAGAACAAAATTTACAAATTGCGTAAGTATTAGTGACGAACCCAAAGGCAAATACCTAAACAGGAGCGTTGAGCGTCAAGCGTTGCAATTTTGCATGTATTTTGTTATTGTAACAACCCTATAACTTTCTGAGATATGAGCAAAAAACCACGACCACATCGTTTTTTTTCAAAATTATAACAACAACATACATACAAACGTGGTATACTGGTTAGAGTTAACGTGGAATCAAATCCAAGCTGAGCCAAAAAAAAATTTTTTTATTTTATATATTATTTATATTTTTACTACTTTTTATATTTTTTATTTAATTTTTTAAAAACTTTTTTTTTTAATTTAAAAAAAAAAATTTTTTTTTTAATTTTTGTTATTGTTTTTTTTTTTAAATAAATTTTTTTTATATATTTTATTTTTAATTTTTAAAAATTTTTTTTTTTAAATTTTAAATTTTTTTTTTTTTTTGTTTTTAATACATTTATTTTTTTTTTTGGAACATACATAGTACGTAAACTCAATTTATAATTATGCAATGGGATGTTTTGTATATGTATGTACATATTTCATATTAATGAGATTAATGGTGATACAAACAATTGTTATTGCATGACTACACGTTATGAAGGGTATATAAGATTCGGCACGGCCGAATATAGCACTCTTACTTGTTAGTTGTAGAAATGTACAATTTTGCAGGAACATGTATCTTGATGCGGTGCATCATAATCAATTAAAAAAAGTCGATTTTGAATTTTTTGTTACTTAGGGCTTTCTTGATATGAACTGCATGTAAGTGTACTAAAATGTGCTAGTACGTGGCATGTAGCCAATGTTGCCTAACGTCGAAATTTCGTGAGACCAACATGCGTATGTGCACTTTTAAATTTTGTGTTGTACAGGTTTTACCTCGTAAAACATGTTAAATTCAAAATTTTCAAATTGATCTCAAAAATTTATATTAAAAAAATCTAATTTCTATTTTTTTATATTTTCAAACATTTTCTAAAAAAATAGTTTTTACAATTACGTCTGAGCGCAAATTGAAAATGTTTTGGGCATGCCTTCTATGCCCGGCAATATTTTTTTTGAAAAACACACTTTTTTTTACACATTTTGAAGTGATATATTTAAAAAAAATTAAAACAAAAATGTAACAATTATAAAAAATTGCATATAATATGCCCTCCACTAATATGCAATGTAACTTCTTAATACTTTTGTAATGTTTGAATACGCTTAGAAAACATTATGACCTAAAATTAGCTCATTATCGTCATACATTTTGAGAGGTGCGAGACTTAGTGAAACCCAAATAGTATAATTAAACAATACTGTTTCGATATTATCCAATATGGTCCAGTAAGGTCCAGTCCTAGAACATCATAGTGTTTAAACGACCTTGGTTTCTTTGTATATTTGTAATTCCTTTGTCCTTGTTCCCGTTCGTTGTGCATGTCAACCACATGTGTGGTCTGGTGGCGTGATCTGCTGGTTAACATTTCAAAATTTCGTACTTTTCAGTGATTATTTAAAAAAAGGCATAAAAGACATTTATTAAATAATTCGTTTTTTGTTTAATAATTTTAAGATCATCATAAACTGATAAGTTTTTGTAAGTCGTGAACAGAGTTGACTTAAAGTAAAACGAATCAAACTTATTCTACATTCACAAACATAGACCTTTTGGTTTTGGTGTTTTACTTTATTTTTCTATGTAGAATTTATATTTTTGATTTCATTTTCTAATTCTAATCATACCATTCAAATAGGAGGCATGTTGTTTCCACAACTGTTGCACCTGAAACTGAGTCCAGCGATTGTTGTCTTCTAAATTATTTCCCGTGGAATTTTGATTACCTCCTCCTCCTCCTGAATTATTTAAAGAGTTTTGACTTAAATTCGAACTATGGTTGTTGTTGTTGTTATTGCTACTATTGTTATTGCTGACATTATTTAGGACACCCACCAGACCATTGACAATATTATGG
This sequence comes from Phyto melanocephala, assembly GCA_941918925.1. Taxonomy (NCBI): domain Eukaryota; kingdom Metazoa; phylum Arthropoda; class Insecta; order Diptera; family Rhinophoridae; genus Phyto; species Phyto melanocephala. Next base: position 82,720,945 of record OW799235.1, on the reverse strand, counting down.
GCCACCACGTTGTCACTTAAATGTGTGGCAAGATTATTATTTGGCGTGGAGGTGTTGTTGTTGTTGTTGTTATTTAACAAAATGTTGCTATTATTGTTGACAGCATTATTGTTAGGTGAAGAACTGTTGCTGCTATTGCTGCTGTTGTTATTATTGTTGTTGCTATTTAATTGTACTACCGCACTATTGACATTGGCTAAATGTTGTAAATGATGCTGCAACAATTGACTACCGGGTGGCAAAGATGAAACCAAATTATTGCTTAAATTATTAATGGTCTGTTGCAATTGTTGATTAGCATTAGCCACATGTTGCATAGTATTACGCAACAATATATTGTTGTTATTGCTGGCGCCAGTAGGGGAAGTCGTAGTGGCATTGGAGTTGTTATTCGAATTGTTGTTAAGGATGGATGAATTATTGTTTAAAGTGTTGTTAAGTATATTGAGATTATTAATGTTTGTGTTGTTGTTGCCATTAAGAGACACACTATTGTTGGCCAATAAATGTGGCAATTGATTGACCACTTGCAATGGTAAACTACTTAGAGAGGGCAACGTTTGTTGCCCTGTGGTCATGTGATTAAGCAATTGTTGTTGCTGTTGATTATTTACAAGCTGTTGTTGTTGTTGTTGTTGCTGCTGCTGCTGCTGATGGTTCAGGTGCAGTAGCTGTAATTGCGCATTTTGCTGTTGATTGAGCTGTTGCTGGTTAAGTGCACTATTGTTGCTGTTGTTAGTGCTGTTCATTAAACTGCCTACCACAGCATTGCTGGCCAATTGTAAAGTTTGCGGTGGCAATTGATAATCCATTTTCATTGATAAATCACGCACATTCATTCAACATTAAGAAAATTACTCGGAAATAAATTCATTAATAAATTAATGAAAAAGACACGTTCAAAATTACAAATTCTTATTTTTATATCACTATCATTTACAATTTTACTTTTTTATCTTGTATTCTTTTTTTTTTTTTGTTTTATCAAGACATAATTTTTTTTTTCAAGCTTTAAACTTTAACGAACTTTATTTTGAAATCAAAAGTGTAATTTGACACCACTAAATTAATCAGAACTTTTTTTTAATTAAAAGAAATTTAAATTTCTATTTCTGGTTCAAGTTTAATGTATGCACGGATTGATTTTTTTTTCTTTTTTATTTTGTAAATCTTTTTGTTTTTTGCTTTTAAAAAGTTTAACCTTGATATTGTTTAATTTAAAAATCAATATGTATAAGTAGAACTTTTATTAGCTGATTTAATTGGTTGTTGGTGACTGCTTTTTAACTTGACTTTTAAGCAAGTTTTGAATTTTGCAATACATTTGTTTTATTATTATTTTTATTTTAGAATTCCAAACACTTTTATTTTTTAAATATTTATTTTTTTTGTTTGTCAAATGAGTCGTGCTTAATGCATTTTTTTCTATTTATTTTATATGTATGAGAAATTTTTTTTTGTTTAAAAAAAATTCTTAAGATTGTTAGAATTGCTTTTAGTGTTAAATGAGATCATGTTGTGATTTTATCTAATTGAATTTAATTCTTGTTTTCACCTTTTAAATAACAATTTATCACTTTTTAATTTTTTTTAAGTCTGCTAATCACACGTTTTTTTTTTTGTAATATAAAATTTATGATCTTTTTTTAAATTTCTATTTCAATAATTTTTTTTTTCAAAACGTTTGTTTAGTTTTTTCACAACTTAAATCCATGATAACGTTTTATTAAAGCGCTTCAGAAAATGCAAGTCCGTTAATAACACCGGTAACGCTGCTAAACGCTTTAAGAGTGAGTGTCCGTTTGATGTCTAAAACGCTTAATGAATGCTCTTCAGTCGGTTTGGTTTAGTCTGTCGTACAGCCAGAGCCACAACAAACGTTGTTTAGCCCACTATACTGTGCAGAGGGTTTAAATTTAAAATAATAAAAAAAACCCAACTTCAAAACAAAAGTAAAACGAAAGACAAAAACAAAAGCAGCAACAAGTAGTACGAAAAAAAGCGCACACCAAGTCGTCGCATATACAAAACGAAATTTAAAAAAAAACAGACTCATAAATTTCATTTGCTTAATTTTATTTATCTGCCTTTTTTGTTTTTTTATTATAACTCCAGCATAAACAAGGGGCCTAAAGGAATGAAATGATCGAATCATATCAAAATCAAAAAGAAGTATCCAAAGAAGAATTTTTTAATGAATATCTAATACTATTAACTGATATGTTTTCAAAATATTACTGACTTAGTTTAACACTAATTTTTTTATTTTATTATTTATATGTTTAAAGGCAAAAACGTTTGCATACAGTCCTTATACAGATATTGAATAATTAAACTCATGAGTATGCCTATAAAGCCAACAGACTAAAGTTGGCAAAAACTCTTGAGTTTCTTGGCGAAGAAGGAAAAGAGAATATAATTTTGTAGCACAAAATTTATTGTTAACAATTCTAATCACTAGTAAAAATTAAGTTGGATTCTTCATTAATATATTTTCTTATATTTGGTCTCGAAACAGAACCTAAGGTTTAATGAAGAAATGGGCGTTAAAAAAGGCGTGTCAAAGTAATTTCTGCTTATAATTAAAGCTTTTGTCCAGAGTGAAGGACACAGGAAATATGCTTATATGGGTAGGGAGCGTTATAGAGGGTGCGTCACCCCAATAACACTAGCAAAAATCTTCAATCTTGCAAAATTTCACTATCAAAAATTTAATTCTGTGGGTTTTATGACATCTTAAATTTTAAAAAGACACTGTACGTACATACATTTTGATCTCTAACGTTTTTACTCAAAAATATAATTTCGAACTTTTATCTTTCTACGTCATTGTGTTTAGATGCAATCGCATTATATTTGGTGTCAGAAAGACCTTTTTTATGACCTCCCCTTTTAATTAAAAGCTGTCACTCTCTTCCTATCGAGTTAGAAGATTTTCGATTTAAAATATTTCTGATATAAAGGATATATTGTGGAAAAATTTAATTCTCCTAGCTTCTGTTCGTGCTCTATCGTGGTTTTAAATGACGGTCAGGTGAAAGAACGAAGAGATGCACAGACGGTCAGATGGGCGGACATTGCTAGATCATCCCAAAATAAAACTAAAACTCATATTTTAAATTTAGGTCATTGTAAATTTTAATTATTTCTCGTTATATTTCCCGTATCCTGGGACATTGATAAGTTCCTTTAAATATCCCTAATCGGTATAAAAAGAAACCCAAAAAACTTTAAAAGCTTCCACTAACTGCAGACAGAACCAAGTTTAAGAGACAAGTGAAATAATGCGCAACATAATGGTTAATCACGCACCCTATTAACAGGATACCTCTACTGCATTTGATAAAATTTTATTTTTTTTATAAATTTTAAATATAAGTTTTAAATAACTCTATATTAATTGTATGTATACCTCCTTTAAAGCATGGTTAACATTTCTCTCAAATTCGTAATCAATTCTTATAAACAAAATCTATAAATTTAAAACTATTAATTTTGTCGACTACTAGGTGTAGCATGTGTTTCCAAAATTTCACTATAATCACAAAAAATTTGTTATTAATAACACTTTGACTTTAAGCGTAATAATTCTTGGTAAAATAGAAATTAATTTTTTTCGATTTCAAAGTATGTATGACCTAATTAACGATTACATTCTTTTCTACGACTGTTTAAAGCCAGCTTACGGAGCACAAGCGTTTAAGCCAAACGAATACTTTACATGTGTTATGCTATTGTAAACAAAAACAAAAAAAAGTCATTAAAAACACTCAACTAAAGTGAGTTTTGCATTTCTCTTCTTTCACTCTACGATCGCTAAAAGAATCAACAAACGCTTTTGTTTTTACTTATTTTCACATGGTTTAAATAACTATTACCAAGTTAGTGTATGGTTGATTGTGTTAGTAGAGCTTTTGTTCTCTCTGTTCATCTCCGCACATAATCTTACTCGCACACTCGCACAAATTTAAAGCTTTTTTTGAATGCTTTTGTATCATTTTGGTGCTGTGGGCCAGTAAATGTGCTTAAAAACAAAAATTATTGTGGGAAACTTTTTTCTCCAGTCGTTAGTATTACAGCAGTCGTAGCATGCGGAAGTGTTTGGTTTTTTTATTTGTCTTCAAACGAGAGCTTGTTGTGACGTTTCTGGTTTTGTTCATATTACGTTACATTTGTTTTGTTTGCACTTATACCCTACACTACCATAAGTGGCAACAGTGATAAGCTGAAATTCTTACAACCTCCTTATACTATATCGATTGCGGAGTCGCAGTCAAAGTGCAGATCGTAATTTATTTCAAACCCGTTTAATTTTTATTGTAATCTATCCATGATATCAATAGGCACCATGGAAATGTTCTCCAAGAATTGAGGTTTAAAAAATTTAGAAGCACGTTAATGGCAACAACTTATTAACTGATTGTCAGTCTGGTTTTTAGACCTTGACGTACTTAGCTGTACTTAAAAGCTAACTGATTTAATAGAGGAGATACGTAGTAAGTTATATGAGAGAAAACGAATGTTTTTGGTATTGTTGGACCACTCAAAGGTCTTTGAGATACAGTACACCATTTAATTCTTTGCATGACATTGTGAAAATTATTTAAGTTCACTACCTTTGATGTAAATTTAATGTCGTCATACCTTTCAATAGATGTCAAACAGTTGTAAATTGTAAGTGAACATCGTGTTCCACAGGGCTGTATCTTTGAAGCCATATTATATTCGTTATATGCTTACGATCTCCCTCAAAGTCTTTCTTGTTCTAAAATGTAAATATGTGAGAACGACGTTCAGCTGTATCTTAATAGTTCCAAAGATTCAATTGTTACAGGAACTAAATCATGGTCTGATTAGAATATTTATATGGGTTACAGCTAAAGGTTTGCGACTTAATAGAAATATCTTAAAGTGCATATTAATATGTAGCAAAGCTTTTCAAATAGATATTAAGTTAAATATATTATTTGGTGGCTTGAACAACGATATTTCTGATTCAGCAAGAAACTTGGGAGTAATGTATCATAAATCTTTAACCTGGTCGAACCATATTACACAGTCTTGTGGTAAAGTATAAAGCATGTTGCGAAGTTGATGGGCTACTAAGCACTACTAAGCCGCTAAAAGTGAAAATATTAGTTGCCAACCATATCTTTTAACGACACTTTTGTATTCGTTGGAAATTTTTCATCGTTTTAACGCGAACAATATTAGAACGCTGATCGTAACATCCAACCATGTCTTTCGTTACAACTTTTCATTAAGAAATTTTTATGATATATCGCAATATTTCTGTCGTTTGTTTAATATGTATTTCAAAAATTACCTATAGTTTAAAAACTTTACTTTATAGTGACAAATGAGCCAAAATTTCTTGCATACGGAAAAGTATAATACATTCAATTTCGTCATCATGCCTATGTTCTGAATGTCAATACTATAGTATATTGAGCATACGTGTCTGAAATCAACTCCCAAATAATTTCCATCTTTCGGAACGCTTTAAGGCTTAAAATGTATTCTAAACTTCTACTGAATGCTTTCGATGTTATTTTTAATGTTAACGCTTATCAATGTGTAGCTGAACTAGTCTGATTCTAATACTGCAATTTATAAGATATTATTTCTAGTTTTATTACAAAATAAAATTAATTAATAAATAAAAAAACAAAACAATTATTACTGGCTTAGAAGTGATTACGTTTAAATAAAATTTAACAGCAACACAAACTTGCTTGGCAAATATTATAGTAGTTGGTCTAATTTTGTTTCGGACTTGCATAAATATAAAGCTTACTCAGCACTAGGGTGATCGATTATTCGACATTTTTAAGAAACCGGGTTTCAAATAGTTTGAAATTTAGAACTAAAGAAAAAACCGGTTGCTTTTTTTAAAATTTGGCAAAAACCGGTTAACCGGTCGAATATATAATATATAATTCTTCCTTACACCCATGAAAGAGATACATCTATAGGTATAAACTAGTTTTGTTCTATGGTTTAATTGCATTTTAAGTTGACACTAATTCAATGGCATTGTTATAAAATGCCGTTATTTAAAATAAAATAAAAACTTTATTACAAGGAGGTTGTAATAATGAAAAATATTAAAAAGTCACTTCAATGCTCACGGTAGTAAAAGTTACCTTTTATTAACATTAACTTTTACGCAAGTTGTAATAATGGCCCTTTGTGTGCCAAACTATTTTAATATACAAGTCATATGTTATCAGAGATATTAGTTAAGCTATGGGTAGTCTTTAGTACAAGTCGCTGGATTTCGTAGAAGCAAAATATTACGATATTCAAAATTAAGATCAAAAAGTATTGCAAAGTACAATAATTACATTTGTTTTTGAAACAACAAATAAATTTCTTACAATATTATGGAAGAGTATTTAATAAATTTTCTGATTTTTCGAAATTTTTTGAGTAATAAATATTTTATGGTACGTTTGGTTACAAAGATAAATGAACATACAACTAAAAATAAAAAAAACCGGCTTCTGTGAGTAAAAAAACCGGGGTATTCGACATTCAAAAAATTAACATTTGAAAAAAACCGCCAGCTGAAAGAGTAAAAAACCGGGTTTTCCACCGGTTTTAAAACCGAGTCGATCACCCTACTCAGCACCCTTATACCTATGAAACAACTTAAAATATTCATATGTAAATAAAACTCACTAGACATAAATTCAATAGGATTAGGTTCCATATTTGCGACAATTAACTGGTTGTTGCTTTTAAGGCTAACATCCTAAAGAAACATCCCTAAGGGCTATAACGTTTTAAAAGTACATATAAGGGCCGAAATGAAATTTATTTCAAATAAGTTTTAATAACACAAATCTATCAGATTTGGAAATTATCTGTCTCTAACTAGTACCACAACTGTTGCAAATTAAGAGCACACTGAAGCTCTGAGTGATTTATGTCAAAATTATACACAAATGAATTATATTTTTCTTATCTTTTAAATTTTGTTTTATTTTATATTTTTTGTATTTTATTTTTTATATTTTTATCTTGTAGGGTATAAGACGGTCAGTATCTATCGACTTTAATTTTCTAGCATGTTTTTTGTTTTGTTTATTGTGCTAAAATTTCTTGTTGTTATTGTTGTGGCGGCTATCCTAACAGTGAGAGTGAGTACAATTTTAGCTTTTTTTAGTTTTACACCAATTGTTTGGTGTGAGTGAATGTTATTGTTAGCAAAAACGAAAAGCTTTCTTTTTTTGAGTGCATTTTTCTGTTGTTTTATTATTACTCATATTATATAAGAAAAAATAATTGAGCTGTTTTTATAATCCAAGCGATCGCTTTGAGCGGATGCTTTTTTTTTATATAATTTGTTTTTGTTACAATAACAATTTACATGAAAAAATTTTAGTCTAAACTACAGTAAAGAGAGGTAATCATTCGCTTACATTCCTGCAAATATATTTCATTTTTTACAAAATAACTTACTGCAACTTCTCTCGCTTACGAGGATGCAGGAATGTAAGCGAATGATTACCTCTCTTTACTGTAGTTCTTAAAAACACATAAAAGAGACATGACATTACTGCATTAACCATGTGTGAAAATAGCAAATAATTAGAGCATCAAAGAGCCCTATCAAGCGGGACATCTCATATAAAAATCATGCCTTCCTGAAGCAGGTTGGGAAAGGAGAGTATATTTATCTCTCCCTTACAAACCTGCTTCCGAATATGCAGTAATTTTTGCTGGGATATTTAATAGAAATTTCTGACTTCCATTTATAGCACCCTCGAATGCGCTCTAATATTGCGCTATAAGAAGGCATGATTTTTTTTACTGCTTACCGGTACAACATACATTTTTGCTGGGATGTATGTACATTGTTTCAAAGCTTATTAATAGGAAAGGTGATTTAGCAAAGTCAGTCTGTCAGTGTTTTGGCTAAAGTCAATATTGAAAAGATCTGAAAACAGTTTGTTTGGGTCCCTAAGTAGCTCTAAAACGATCTAACTGTACATCGTATGAAGTTTAAGTTTGACAGCAATATTTGTTATTGATAGAAACAGTTTCGTATCAAAAATTAGTAAAACTAATCAGGTAGTTCTGGGTCATGAAGGTAATCAAACAAAATTGCGCAGATCCTTTAATTTTCAGCTGTTGTCTGACTTGGGGTTTGGTAACGTCATGCGCAGTACAAAATTATTTTGAAAAGATCAATCATTCACAATGTTTTTTTTTGTTTGTTCGTGATTCGGGTTAATAAAATCACTAAAGGATCAGACGTAATAAGATGAACTCTGTCAGTAACATTTTCTGTTACTTAATATTGAATATATCGTTTATTTTTACAATTACAAGTTTCGATAAATATTCCCAGGTGTCAAGGTGGAAAATAATGATGGATCTGGGCTAGTACGCATATCAAAGGGCTCACTTGCCTATATTTAAGGTATTTGTCTGTTTAAATTTGATAATAATAATAATAACTATCTGTTATAAATGGAATATTTTTGAAAAAAATATTTTCCATTTTTGGAAAATTGTTGCTAAATTCTTTACTTCGATAAAAATGTTCCATCTAAAAGATTTCTTTAAGTAAGCCATTTTATTAATTTTTGTTTAAATTTTTAACAATTACTTATTTAAAAAATTTTTTTTATTCATTGAAATTATTTAGGAAGTTATTTTCAAAATAATAATGTTGTTGTCTGTTTTATACAATTTTTACATATGGAACACTTAAGATAAAATATGTACATACATATTAATAGAAGATTTTCGGTAAATACCCTTTTTATAAAACAAAATTCAGTGAAGTTTTTATATTTGCCTCAAAAAGCTTTGATTGCTTAAAGCTCACTTATGTATTATCCCTTAAATCTAAAAGCAGTAACTGCAGTAACCGCTGCTTGTTACATTTTGATGTAAGAATTTGTTGAAATAGATATAAAATATTTGTAAAGTTTTTTTTACATTAAACGGATCAATTATTTTGTCGATATTGTTAAACAAACACTTACCAACATAACATTTGAGTGATTCAGTGGTTTCAGATTAAGATCAATGCAAAACTTTATGTTCTTTTCATTAAGCATAATACGAGTGATGAATTAAATGGGAAACATATAGAAGCCAGGCACAAAAAATATTTAGAATGAAGCACCATAAAAATACAAATGCTTACCTGCAAAGAAAAAAGAAAGAAGATTTTGAATCAGTAACTAAGCCAAAAACTGTAGTTTAAAATAAAATTTAAAGTATTAATATAAAATGTTTGTTCGTTTACTCAAAAGTATTGTAAATTTTTTTACTGAATTCCACTTGATCCAGTAAAAAGTAGTAACAAATTTAGTAACGATCGAACACAAATTAAGGCATTATAGTTTGCTTAGAGAACAAATTTTATTTTTTGTCTAATTTCAATATAAATTCGTCAAAAAATTTTGTACATAATTTTAATGTTCAAGCCAATATGTAAAAATTTTAATTGAAGTTGTAACATTGTAGTCTTACCAACCAGTATCTTAATTTACATTCAAATAATTTAACAATAACAGTTTTAAAATCCTTAATTTTTTTCTTTATTTGCTCAGTTATTAAAAAATAATTATCTTAGTCCTTTTTGACCCGTGATCTGTAAGATGCCCCAGAATTTTCGATTGATACAACTGTGTTCTACAAAATGTTGCCAACCTAAGTGAAACATTTGCTATTCGAAAACATAAACACAAAACCAAGTTTCTCTTTTATATTAAACTAGCCAAGACCGGCGCGCATTACTACGCCCCTTAATGAATAAAAATACATTCTAAATTTTAATTGAATAAATTAAAAATAATATTTTATTGATGTTTATTGTAATGCAAGTGGGTATACAATATTTTTGGTTTTTCCATTTGCTGTAAAAATTAACATTTTTTTTGGTGTTCCCACTCTAGAGCATGCGACGTACAGCTGGCCATGTGAAAAGCATAGATTTTCCAAATTCAATCCTGCAACAGGCAGAGATTGTCCTCGTGCTTTGTTGATGGTAATAGCGAAGGCAAGGCGAACTGAAAACTGCAGTCGAAAGGCAAATCGGTGGGAACCATTGGAATGCGTGGCAATAGCTGAAAATAATAAATTATTTTTAATGGGGGTGGCACTGCTCACTTTTCTAATTACGAAATCATATAGTCATGACAGCTCAAAATGTGTGCAAAGTCTCAGAAAAATTGGCCAAGTGCAAGAAGCTAAAAATGATAACTTATTTTGTATGGGCGTGGCACTGCCCACTTTTCTAATCACAAAACTGTGTAGTCATGACAGCTCAAAGTGTGTGCAAAGTTTCAGAAAAATCGATCCAGTGCAAGTAGCTAAAAATGATAACTTATTTTGTATGGGCGTGGCACTGCCCACTTTTCTAATCACAAAACTGTATAGTCATGACAGCTCAAAATGTGTGCAAAGTCTCAGAAAAATTGGCCAAGTGCAAGAATCTAAAAATGATAACTTTTTTTGTATGGGCGTGGCACTGCCCACTTTTTACTACCCATAAACACTCCCTGGAATATGTACAATAACTTGCCAAAGTGTGAGTCCGATAGGCTTTACGGTTTCGGAGTCTATAGCTAAAACACACACACAGACAGACAGAGTTTCACTTTTATAGATGTTCTAGAGTTATAAAAAATACTTAAAGATTATTTTAGATACAAAAAATCCGAGTTAAATAGTTTTCAGTTTGTGACGAATAAAATTCGGTACCTCCAATAATAGTATTCAATGGAATTTGGGTAAACAACTTTTAGTTATGAGAACCTAAATTTTACCAAAGCTGGGCGCTAACAAAGGAAAAGTATTGCATTTCATAGCAGACGTTTCCATAACATAGTAACCGGTAAAATAAAAACTACGCTACGTAGTTAGGAGCCAAAAAACTTACATTAATTAATTGTTCATACATGATCACCATTTCATAATTAAATTGCATGCCACGCAAATAAGAAATTTTAGCCTGTAAAATTGATAAGGATGCTTAGGAAATATTCCGATATTTCCAAATAATTTAATCGATATTTCCAAATAGTTCGGTTCGGTGCCATATGGTAAAAGGACTTGACTGGAAGAATACAGTTAAATATAAAAATGTGTAAAATCCGAGATATCGTCGGCAACAAAATGGCAGAATCTTTTTTTCTATCTCCGTCAATATAGAGATCATAAGAATACGCTATATTTGTAGAATTCATTTAATTATGCAAAAATACAAAATCAAAAATGGCGTCGGAATTAATAAAGCAAAACGGCACATAATATGAAAACTGAAATCTAGAATAGTCTAGGATTTAGTAATTACAGTGCTGTCTGGGTAGAGTGAACTAATTTTTGCAAATCGATTTCACTATACCCAGGTTGTTCACTAAATCAAGGTTGAAACGCTGTGCAAAGAAATAGCACTAGCACCTTTTTTAATTTCTTTTATAATGTCGCTTTTTTGTTTTAAGGATAATTGCTTTCTTTTTTACGAATCCATTTTTATGTAACAATTATATAACACCAATTATTCAAAAATTAACGTTTTGAGACATGACCTAAATGGAACATGCGCGCAGACTTAAATAAATTAACACTTCATAGAATGCGTAGAATGTCAACTTACTCTAAAGGAATCGTTACTTTACCGTTATTTTATGTTCTCTTTAATTTCTATACACTTTTTCATTGTTTTTCTCCTTCGCCAAACATAAAAACTCACTACAAAGTATGTTTACTCTATAGAGGTTCATGAGTGTTCACTCTACAGAGTAGTAAATGTAAATATTATGGTGTTTACTCTAACGAGGTATTCATAGCATCGGGGGTTCACTCTACCCAGACAGCACTGTATATGTACTAGGGTGATCGATTATTCGACTTTTTCAAGAAACCGGGTTTCAAATAGTTTGAAATTTAGAATTTAAAAAAAAACCGGCTGACATTTTGAAAATTGAGAAAAAACCGGTTAACCGGTTCGAATATATAGAATATAATTCCTTAAATAATAAATTAAACAAGTAAGAGCACTATATTCGGCTGTGCCGAATCTTTTATACCCACCACCAATTTTGTATACATTTAAAGCACAATATTTATTATTTTGTTAATCGCATAATTTGTTAATTCCATAATCTTTTTTCAATAAAATATGTATCACTTTCTTTGTAGAGGATGGTTAAATTTTAAGGGCCCATGTTGAAGGTGAACTACACCTAGTCTTTAAATTTGCTTTCTGCATTTCATTTGACATTTCTCAATCTCAAACTTACTCAATTTGATCCGTGGAAAGATACGCAAATGAGCAACGCTTTAAAGTTATTCAGGTTTTTTATAAAAATAGGCGTTTAAATCAAAATGCATTTTGTGCAGTTCGTAATTCTTTTGATCAACATAATAGTTCAAATTCGTCCACAATCGGGAGAATTGTAAAAAATATTTAAATTTCTGCAAAATATGTCGGTATAAAATGTTAGAAAATCTGTGAATGCCTTCTTAGTTCGTTGAATTGGAACCATAGTGTGGCAAAAGAGCAGTCAACCTCGACTCATCATCATGCCCAACAATTGAGCATCAACATTGTCATTATAAATTTGGGCCATCAGATAGAGGAGTGGCGCCAAGGATGGGGGGGGGGTTCATTTGGCCGATATTTTGTTAAATACATAATTGAACTATACAAATATTATAATTACAAAAAGAAATAATAATAATATCCTAAATAATTTGTGTTTTATTTAAATTCAACATAAAATTTAACCACCCTTTATAACTTCGATATGCTACTAAAATGCTTTTGTAAGTGTAGTCTTTCAATGAAAGTGGGCGTTAAAGTAGGCATGTCAATAAAGTTTCTGCTAATAAATACAACTTAGATATTTCAATATAGTCCTTTATTTTCCCAAAAATTTTATTAATAGAGAAATTACATGAATTTAAGATAAACCGTTATATGGGAGGTAGGCGTTAAAGTGGGCGTGTCACCTAACTTTTTGGCACAACAATCACATTGAATAGAAGGATATACGTAGCAAATTTGATCATCATACCTCTAATGGTGGTTTTATGAGCTTTTAAATTGCATTAACGTTAGATAACGTGAAAAGTGGGCGTTATAGTAGGCGTGTCAAAGTTGTTTTTGCGAATGAGTACAACTTAGGTGTTTCAATATAGCCCTTTTTTATTCCAAAATCTTTATTGGTAGAAAAATTATGTGAATTTAAGGTAAAACGTTATATGGGAGGTGGGCGTAAAAGTGGGCGTGGCACCTTAATTTTCTGGCACAGTAATGACATTGCCTATGGGGATAGACGTAGCAAATTTTATCATCATACCTCTAATTTTGGCGGTTTTATGAGCTTTTAAATTTCATTAACGGTAGATAACGTGAAAAGTGGGCGTTATAGTAGGCGTGTCAAAGTTATTTTTGCGAATGAGTACAACTTAGGTGTTTCAATATAGCCCTTTATTATTCCAAAATCTTTATTAATAGAGAAATTATATGAATTTTAGTTAAAACGTTATATGGGAGGTGGGCGTAAAAGTGGGCGTGGCACATTGATTTTCCGTTACAAAAAAGCCACTTACCAAAAAGCAGAGTGTGCAAAATTTCAGAGTCGTACATCCAATTTTGTTGTTTTTATGACGATTTTGTTTTTAAATATACCGAAAAATACACTGTGCGGTATAAATTTTCGTACATTTTGATCGATAACTCCTTTCCTAATGCATAGATGTAAGCAATTTTTGGGGAGAGATATTGACCTGATAAATATATATTCGAAGTTTCATTAGTCTACGTTAATGCGTTTGGACACAATTCCATTTTATTCGATGTTCGAAGGACACGGTTTTTTCGACCTACTCTTGCTTTTCGAGCTATAACTCTGTTCCTAATATTCCGATTTAGCCCATTTTCAATACCAAACAAACCTTATCTACAAGAAAGATTCTGGCAAAATTTGAGCCCCCTAGCTTTTTCGGTGCGACCTCTATCGTGCTTTCAACAGATGGACAGACGGACGGACATAGCTAGATCGTCATCAAATCAAACCCTGATTCAGAATATATATACTTTATGGGGTCTAAAATGGATATTTCGATGTGTTACAAACGGAATGACAAAATGAATATACCCCCACCATTTTTTTGGTGGCGGGTATAAAAATATTGTAAAACAAGATTATAATAAAAATTATATCTAAATATGAAATTTTTACAGTTTATATACGTTTGGCTGTACAATAACGCAATAACGCAATAACTGTCATAAATGCAGTTAACTAATTTGGTTTTTGGTTAAGTTGAATTTAAAGACAAAAGGTACTCTTTACAAGTAAAATAAATTATTAATAAATGAATAAGACTTTTGAAAAGGCTGCTATAAATTTTTGAATGTCCTTCTGTACATTTTTATACCCGCCACCAAAAAAATGCCAGAATCTTTCTTATAGATAAGGTTTGTTTGGCATTGAAAATGGGCTAAATCGGAATATTAGGAAGAGAGTTATAGCTCGAAAAGCAAGAGTAGGTCGAAAAAACCGTGTCCTTCAAACATCGAATAAAATGGAATTGTGTCCAAACGCATTAACGTAGACTCATGAAACTTCGAATATATATTTCTCGAGTAAAAACAATATTTTTCCCCAAAAATTATCTAAATCTATGCATTAGGAGAGGAGTTATCGATCAAAATGTACGAAAATTTATACCGCACAGTGTATTTTTCGGTATATTTAAAAACAAAAACGTCATAAAAGCAACAAAATTGGATGCACGACTCTAAAATTTTGCACACTTTGCTTTTTGGTGAGCCGCTTTTTTGTAACGGAAAATCAATGTGCCACGCCCACTTTTACGCCCACCTCCCATATAACGTTTTACTCAAAATTCATATAATTTCTCTATTAATAAAGATTTTGGAATTATAAAGGGCTATATTGAAACTCCTAAGTTGTACTCATTCGCAAAAATAACTTTGACACGCCTACTATAACGCCCACTTTTCACGTTATCTACCGTTAATGAAATTTAAAAGCTCATAAAACCGCCAAAATTAGAGGTATGATGATAAAATTTGCTACGTATATCCCCCTGGGCATTGTCATTACTGTTCCAGAAAATTAAGGTGCCACGCCCACTTTTACGCCCACCTCCCATATAACGTTTTACTCAAAATTCATATAATTTCTCTATTAATAAAGATTTTGGAATAACAAAGGGCTATATTGAAACTCCTAAGTTGTACTCATTCGCAAAAATAACTTTGACACGCCTACTATAACGCCCACTTTTCACGTTATTTACCGTTAATGAAATTTAAAAGCTCATAAAACCGCCAAAATTAGAGGTATGATGATAAAATTTGCTACGTATATCCCCCTAGGCAATGTCATTACTGTGGTAGAAAATTAAGTTGCCACGCCCACTTTTACGCCCACCTCTCATATAACGTTTTACCTAAAATTGATATAATTTCTCTACTACTAATGACTTTGGAATAATAAAGGGTTATATTGAAACACCTAAGTTGTACTCATTCGCAAAAATAACTTTGACACGCCTACTATAACGCCCACTTTTCACGTAATCTACCGTTAATGAAATTTTAAAGCTCATAAAACCGCTAAAATTTGAGGTATGATGATCGCTACGTATATCCTTCTAATCAATGTAATTGTTGTGCCAAAAAGTTTAGGTGACACGCCCACTTTAACGCCTACCTCCCATATAACGGTTTATCTTAAATTCATGTAATTGTTCTATTTACAAAGTTTTTGGGAAAATAAAGGACTATATTGAAATATTTAACTTTAATTTGTTGGCAGAAACTTTGTTGACACGCCTACTTTACGCCCACTTTCATTGAAAAATTACATTTATAAAAGCATTTCAGTAGCATATCGAAGTTATAAAGGGTGGTTAAATTTTAAGGACCGATGTTGACAAATTATTTAGGATATTATTAGTATTTCTTTTTGCAATTATAATATTTGTATGGTTCAATTATGTATTTAACAAAATATCGGCCAATTGGTCCCCCATCTTTGGCGCCACTCCTCTATCTGATGCTCCAAATTTTCAATGACAATGTTGATGCTCAATTGTTGGGCATGATGATTAGGCGAGGTTGACTGCTATTTTGCCACACTATCGCAAAAACCAGCAGTGGTTCCCATTCAACGAACTAAGAAGGCATTCACAGATTTTCTAACATTTTATACAGACCTGTTTTGCAGAAATTTAAATATTTTTTACCAATCTCCCGATTGTGGACGAATTTAAACGATTATGTTGATCAAAACAATTACGAAGTGCACAAAATGCATTTTGATTTGAACGCAAATTTTTATAAAAAACCTGAATAACTTTAAAGCGTTGCTCATTTGCGTATCTTTCCGCGGATCAAATTGAATAAGTTTGAGATTGAGAAATGTCAAATGAAATGCAGAAAACAAATTTAAAGATTAGGTGTAGTTCACTTTCAACATGGGCCCTTAAAATTTAACCACCCTCTACAAAGAAAGTGATACATATTTTATTATAAAGAGATTATTCCATAGCGATTAACAAAATAATAAATATTGTGCTTTAAATGTACACAAAATTGGTGGTGGGTATAAAAGATTCGGCACAGCCGAATATAGTGCTCTTACTTGTTTAAATGTTAAATAGATCTTTTAAACTAATATTTGAAAGGATTTCTGTAATTTGAAATACATTTTAAAGGCAAGAGGAAAATCTTTGAAATTTCATTTTAAAATTTTTTTTCTTATACCCCTTCTTTAATTAATTTAAGTTAACAGACACTCAATGCCATTTATTAAAATTAGGATCTGGAAAGAGAAATTATTGGTTTTTCTGTTAGCTAAGTTTATACTTCAATTACCTTTAACTTTTAACGTTAGGTTTATATCCCATAAAAAAAATATTTAAGCTAAATTATTTTACTTATTTTACATTTGTTTTTTAAACTACAAATAAATTTCTTACAATATTATGGAAGTTTTTATTTTCTAATTTTTGGAAACTTTTCGCGTACTATATATACTATGGTACGAGTAGTTACAAAGATATATGAAAATAAACTTAAAAAAATAAAAAACCGGCTTTTTCGGATAAAAAAAACCGGTGTATTCGATATTTGAAAAATCAACATTTAGAAAAAACCGCGAGCTGAAAGAGGAAAAAACCGGGTTTTCCACCGGTTGTGAAACCGAGTCGATCACCCTAATAGGTACGTACATAAAATTTGTCAAATAAATATACAGAAAATAAAAAGTAAGCAAATGGAAAATGTTTGATGGAAATTTAAATAAAATGTTTGAATAAAGTCACATACATATTTATATACATATAGAAATATAATTGTAAATATATATTATGAACAGGAAAAACACCGAACAGAATGCATTTGGTATAAATACATCGTATTTTTTCAGCTATCAAATGCTAATGGAGTTAGATAAATTGAGTATGTGTGAACACTTATTTTAATTGCTCAATCAACACTAAATTGAAACAATTAAAAATATCTGTCAGAACAGGGTATTACAACAAATATGGTAATTAACTACATACTTATTATAAACACTATATTTAAATATTTAAATACAATAAATACAAAAAACAAAAAGAAAAGGAAATTTATTTTTTTCAACAAAATAAACCTGCTATTAGCATAAATTTCACCTTCAAAGATGCCATCATCGAAACTCTGCTAATGATCATCAACACCATCAAAAATGATAATAATGCTTTAAGTAAAATTTCAGTTTGATTTTGAATACCAACCAACCAACTAACTAGCCACCCACCCATACACACAAATTTGCTAAAAGAAAATAATTTGCATTAATTTCGTTAAAAAAAAGTAATTTTAAGACTAAACAAAAATACAACAATATACGAAAAATCAAATTGAACTAAAACAAAAACAACACAAAGCTTTATTTAAAACTTGTCTTTAAGCCGAAAAAAAGTCTACTAAAGAGCACTAACTATTTCAACCATCAACAAACGACGTTCAAAATGCCGCATAAAAGCGATGACCATCATAATTCTTCAATGGGGTTTCCGAAAGAGACAACTGCGGCAACAAAAACAACTACAATATGAGAAAAAAAAATTTAAAGAAATAAAATTAAAATCAAGTTTCTTTTTAACCAAAAACAATTTTGGTTTGTATAATTATGGCCATTTCTTTTGTATTTGTCTTAATCTTTTTTATATTGTTTAAGGTTTAAATTATTGAAATGAAATCGAAAGCATTTCTTTTTTGTATCTCTTTCTTTTTATTTCGACAGATTATTTATGAGCACGTTTCTTTCATAAATTTTGTTAATAACTTTTAACATTTAAAAATCGTTTTCTTAATTATAAAATATTTGTATTCAATAAAATATTTTAGCTCGATTTTCTGTTTACAGAAAAACTGGTTTCAAAAAGATTTTCATATAATCTGTCGTTTTGTACATGAACTATGTATATTAGACCGTACCGGCAAACAAGTTCACCTTCGAATATAAAGTACTAGCGAATCCCCTGCACACTTCGTAGTGCAAAAAAGAAAATAAGAAAATCAATTCGAATTCATTGAAATCAAATATTTTTTCACTAAAATGGCTATGGACTCATGAACCAATACACATACAGAGACCGTTTATGCATAAAAACCCTACGAAGCAAAATTGCTTCACGCATTCCAGAGAACGGCAATTACTAACACAATGCAACTTATTTTTATAGATTTTTGTAATTGCGAAAGAAAAAAAAATTTTGCGAACACAGGTATCGTTTTTAAAATTTCTCTTAATGTTAAGACACCATACAAGTGGGGCATATGCGATGATTAGAGGTTCTTTAACAAAATCAAAAGGACAGTAGACTATTTTTAGCCGAAATTCAAATGTTTTGCTTAAAAGCCTGTGCCAAGCATTGATAGGCCCTGTTAGACATATTCTTTAAGTACCCCCGTCAGGAAAGTTTTCTGTCCAGAATAACCCCTGTTTACTTAACAGGGGTTATTCTCCATTATAGCTTTCCAATTAAATAGAACCCTTAGTCTATGACTATAATGTGCATAACCTGGCCAAGCAAATGTGTCAATACGTATAATCTTATATGGTAAATCATAATACACCTAACAAAACTATTCGTTAAATTTCTGTTAAACGTCAAATTGCGTCTAAATGAAAAGCTCTTCGTGTTTCGTTCACTACATGCATACACATAAAACTTAACTTTTCGATTAGTTTTGACAGCAGTAATTCTAGAAAGTCTCCCTCAATATAGCATCGTTTCCATTCACCATCTTATTAGAGACATATCTGTAAGTAGTACAATAAGACTCAATTCATCTAGATGTCGGATATCGCGAACATATTTCTGCTATTGCTATTGGAATAACTCTCTGGCTATGTCGCTCCCTATATGGATTTTGACAGGTCCTTTAAAATTTTTATTACTTCTAGGACTAAATAAGTGAGATAAGGGTGACCTTATAGTCAGCTTCAACATCATAATCTATACAAACGGTTCTAAGATGGGCTGCGAAATTAGATCTGCTGTCTTCACTGGCAAACTACGGATAGAGCTCACTTTCTGCCTTCCGGATGAATGTATGCTATTTCAGGGTGAATTTTTTAAATTTTTTGTGGCGCTTGTGGGATATTGAATGACAAGAATATTTTTGGGAATAGTGAAATTTTTGGCGACAGTCTGGCGGCATTCAGATCATATACTACCACGTCTAAATTAGTTGGTCAATGCAGGAATGATTTGCCACATTGCTGTAAAATGGGCATCTGCGCATAGGCTCTAGTATGGTGAAGAGCGGGCGTTCTCTGCAAATATCCCACCATGTCTGACAAAAGACACGAAAGATTGTTCAAGCCTATACTATACCGAGATATATTTTAAATCAGACTGAAGGGACTGTTTTATTTATTTATTTATTTAATCAATACAGCACAACAAGAACAAGTCTTATCTAATAGTATTGGGTAGATAGTGACACGACAAAACTTTAAGTTACAATAAATAAAGTGAAATCAGTTTAAAAAAATTAACAAGTAGAAGTATGACAAAAATTAAAATTAGCACATTTAATACATACTTTAAAAATTAAGTTAACAAAAGGTAAGTTGTAATCAAATGCATTGTTTAATGATATATGATATTAAGAGGGAAACTAAGAATGAGTTTGCATTGCATTGCTAATCGTTTGAATATTAGGGGCAAGTTGGCGCCAAAGGTTAATAGCATTGTGGAAAAAGTGCTTTTTCGTTATAGCCTTTTTAAAGCGAAATGCATTAATTCTGTAGCCTCTGTCAGAACTTGAAAAAATTAATCTGTTTTATAAGTATGTAAATTACTTTATGAAAAAACAGCAATGTTCGAAATTTTAACAGGCTATCAAAAGGCATACTACATATCTGTCTTGAGTATTGCGAGATTCGGCTCCGCCTACTTCGACCAAACAGATATCTGGCAATATTATTGTACGCTACATTTAGCCTACTTATACTAAAAGCGTCACAGCTAGCGAAAAGTTCAACCACATACAAAAGGGTTGGCAAAAGATAGGTCTTGGCAAGTAACATACGAAAATCAAAAGGTGTGTAATATTGTGACATCCGTAGATTTCTTAACATGGCATAGGTTCTCCCACATACAGAATTTATGTGATTAGACCAGTATAATTTCTTGTTGAAAACTATACCTAGATTCTTAGCAGTTTCATATATTCTAATTATGGAATCTCCAATCAGAATTGGTGGCAAAATATTTATTAGGGAATCAGTTTTACCAATTATCATAGCCTTCGACTTCTTTGCATTTAAAAAGAGCCCATTGGCTGATGCCCATTCTTTATACTGTCAAGATCATGGTTAATTTTAGTAATACAATTATTGATATCAAATGGTTTACAACTTATAAAAAGTTGTACATCATCTGCATACATATGCACTCCATAAAACCTTAGTCGGGTGGGTAAATCATTTGAATACAAAATAAACAATAATGGGCCGAGTATGGAGCCCTGTGCTACACCTCTTGCAGTTGGACAACTATCAGACCTATTGCACCCATGGTACACTGATTGGCTTCTATTACATAGATACGAATAAATAAGCTTTACGGCAGTTGCTGAAGAATTAAACATATTTTTCAGTTTTTGGCAAAGAATTGAAAAGTCAACTGTATCAAATGCTTTAGAATGATCGATTAGAATTAGAAATGATACCATTTTATTGTGAAGATTAGCCCTCAGCTCCTCTGAGACTTCAATTAGGGCAGAAGTACAACTATGGTTTGGTCTAAAACCAACTTGCCTGCTAGTAAGTAGAGAATTATCAAAAAGAAAATGTTTTATCTGAGCGTGAATTAAACGTTCAAATACTTTAGATAAAAAGGTATTATAGCTATTGGTCTATATGTCCTGTCAGGTACAGGAATAATCTTTGCATGTTTGTTGAGATGCCTAACATCTAAGGGGTGGATCTATTAACCCAACTTAGACTGAAGTTTCACAATAACCAACCAACTACTTTTAACTTAGTATTCACGCATAATCTTAATGATAAATGTATGTTACCCTAATTTGACTTGCCGAAACAGGGCCGAATTTAAGAGCATTCTACTTCTTATAGAATTCAAATGATAAATCATCAACGAAAATGGCTTTAGATAAGAAGCTTATAAAGTGAACAACTTAGTTGGATGATCTTCTTCCTTAACTGCAAATTATTTAAACTTTTTTCCATTCTTATTTGATTTTTTAAATATTTTACACGTCAATTCACAACATTATAAAACGTTGTGTTTTCTAATATGTTCCTTTGATTTTGTTTTTAATTTGTTTTTCTATTTATAACTAATGCCAAACGTGTGTAGAATCTAAGGGCTTAAATGACCTGAGGTTAAAAAAAAAGTACAAAATCATTTAAGGTAAAATATATATTCACACGCAAAATGGGGGAGAAACAAAAGGGTGGCAACCAACTAATTAGGTTAGTTGAAATTGATGTTAGTGAAATATTTTAAGTTTGTGAAGCCTAAATAAATGTCAGCAAATAAAAAAAAAAAAGTATTGTTGTTAAAATGAAAATATTCCTGAATATTCTTGCATAGAAAAAAACCCAATCTTTAACACTCGTGTTATTATGACCTTCAACAATGCTAACGGTGACAGAGGGTTTATTTGATTTTGTCACTTTTCGTTTGGTATAAACAAGAATTTCTATGAAAGATCCAATAAAGAATAAAGATAGAAATATTGCTGCTGCATATGATTTTTTGTTCAAAGCAAAATTGCCCTTCTATACGTTCGTCTATGGGAAACATTATTTTTATATTTTAAATGTCTTATTCACATATGGGTTACTCCATGGCAAATTAACCAAAGGGTGTACCTTAGCCTCTCCGAGTTTCATAATCCTTCATGTAAATATAGTATATCATAGAATTAAGAAAACTACGAAGTTCGGGGTCACTGACTCATCTGAGTTCGAAGGTCGCGCAAGTCTGAAAAACCAAAAAATATTCAAGGTTAGACTTCAGTAATTGGAGTTTTTTGGAGAAGTGCAGAACTCAGCATGGGCGCATTTGAAAAGCTATCAGATTACTATTGATTTGATATACAGCATGATTCTGTTCTTGAAAATTGAATTGAATTGTTCAAAGGGCATTTTTTATGGGAGGTTATATCACTGAATACGATATTTTAAAAAATTAAAAAAAATTTTATGCTTAAAACGGGTTTAATTATCTACAGTTTAAAGTGGCACGGACAATTTTTGTATTCAATTGAAAATGAAAGTATTCTCCATCAATCAAAATCATTTTGTTATTGCGTGTATAACACATAAAAAAATTCACTTTATAACCCATTATTTCCGAGTCTCTTTGTGATGGATACTGGGGTCAAATTGCGGCATTCGAGCGTGATGGAAATTTGAAAATGCTTATTTCGATGCTTAGTTCGAAAAATTGTGTTCAGCGACGAAGCTCATTTTTGGCTCAATGTGTACGTTAATAAACAGAATTGTCGATTTTGGAGTGAAGATCAGCCAGAAGCATTGCAAGAGCTACCAATGCATCCAGGAAAAGTCACAGTTTGTTGCGGTTTATGGGCTGGTGGCATCATTGGACCGTACTTCTTCAAAGATGATGCGAATCGTAACGTAACTGTGAATGGTGAGCGCTACCGTGAGATGATATTCAACTTTTTTTTGCCCAAAATGCAAGAGCTTGACTTACATGATATGTGGTTTCAACAATACGGTGCCACATGCCACACATCACGCTTAACAATGGACAAGAGGCGAGTTCGGTGAACATTTTATTTTATTTTTTGTGGGGCTCTGTTAAAGCTCATGTCTATACACACATGCCCGCTTCAATTGACGCATTGGAAGACAGCATTGAAGCATTTATTGATAAGATAACGGCCGAAATGTTGGAAAGAGTATGCCAAAATTGGACTAAGCGGATGGACCATTTGAGGCGCGGCCACGGTCAACATTTGCATAAAATAATCTTCAAACATTAAATTATGTGGACCGTACTATCGATTCAAATAAAGATTTCAAGCATTTTTCTGATTTTTATGTGTTTTTTTTTAAACTTTCCTATAGCTCTTAAAAAATCACTTTTTACAATAAATTTTAATAAAAAGTTGGACAGAATATTATATCAAAATTTTTTCGTAATTTTAAAAGCGGTCAAATTTATTACCCGTGACTAGAGTAAACAAATTTCATCTTCGTAGTAAATAGTTAAACAAGTATTTTACATTTTGCTTAGTTTAGTCCTCGTGCATATTTTGAAACATTTATTGTAACAGTTTTTTAAAATTCTCTTTCGAAATTGAATTCATTAATTTACAGTGAGACTCGTGTTTTCAACTTCTTAGCGAATGAGAAGAACAAAACAGACTTGCATAAACCTTAAACATTGTACCCTTTTCCATTCTTATTTCCGCTTTTAATAACAAACTTAATAGGTTTTGCAACAAATGTTCCATAATGTGGACGTCGACTTATTAAACAATTAAATAATTTTCTTATTTATTTG
Organism: Phyto melanocephala; assembly: GCA_941918925.1. Lineage (NCBI taxonomy): Eukaryota > Metazoa > Arthropoda > Insecta > Diptera > Rhinophoridae > Phyto > Phyto melanocephala. The sequence continues at coordinate 82,696,870 of OW799235.1, read as the reverse complement.
AAAAAATTCTTTGGAATTAGATCCATAGTTGATAATTATTCAAAATTAAAATAATTTTTTGCCCTAATTAAATATTATATGAAAAAAGACACGTTTTCAAAGTTATTAGTTAAACTTTGTAATTTCTAATCTGAACCAAGTAAATAGCACTTGCACAACAAAAATACGCTAGATGCACTTGCGAATATTAAAGAACACGAACTCTGCTTTTTCGTCTCTCTGAGATCATTCCACACAATACTCACCATATATACACACACATACATTTGTACATACATACATATATATTTTATATTGATAGAACAGCATTGTTTATAGGCATTTTATATTATTAAATGCTTATCAACAATGTTAATTCAAGCGTTATTGTATAGGTGAGTTTTGAATTATTAAAAAGACGCAAAAATGCTAGACACAGATAAAATGTGCATATACTTACATATGTATGTATGTACATCGATAGTGTCAAGTTCATGATCAATTTTATAAATTAACTAATACTAATCAAAATAATATAAAAATGCATAAGTATTGGTATAAGTGTATCAACGTGCGAGTACATACATACATACATACACGTACTTATATGTGAGTAACTTTGATTGCAGGTATTTAAAGTATTAATTCGATACGATTTTTATTTATTTTTTTTTTCTTTTTCAAATATTTTGCTGACGTTATTTTGATTTGATTTTTTCCCTTTTTTTTTGAGACCTACATCAATATTTATTAAATATTTATTTATGTTAAATGGAATTAAGCTTAATAATCACTTTTATTGACATTTAAAGTGATTATAACGAAACGAGATTTTAAATTCTTATCAATTTGTTCACAGTTAAGATAGGTTTCAGAATATCGATTAACTTTTGAAATTTAAATTCATGCATGTCCTAAGAATATATGGCGGCTGTAGACAACTGCTTTCAGCAAGAACATAGACTAGGCATCATCCAATCATTTTTATACCCTTCACCTGTGGTGCACAAGGGTATATATAGCTTTGCCATTCCGTTTGTAATTTCTACAATTTTAATTTTCGACCCCATAAAGTATATATTTTCTGAAAGCTTATGAATAGAGGTGTCGATTAAGCCCTTACCGTCTGCCCGTCTGTCCGTCTATCCGTCTGTCCGTCTGCCCGTCTGTCCGTGTGTTGGTTGAAATCAACTTTTAGAAGCAACTATATGTTCTTCAGATCTATATATGGTATCAATCTCTTTGGAAATATCCAGGAATGAATCGCTATTGAAATTCAGCACAATCGCCCCATAACTTTCTGAGATATGAGCAAAAAACCACGACCACCTCGTTTTTTTACACAATTACAACAACAACATACATAAAAAACGTAAAAAACATGCAAAAAAATACAAAAAAAATATATAAAAAATAAAAAAAAATAAAAAAAAATAATAAAAAAATATTACAAAAAAAAATTTAAAAAAAATTTAAAAAAATGGAAAAAAGTTTTAAACAATTTTTTAAAAATTTGTTTAAAAAAAATTTTTTTTTAAAAAATTTAAAAAAAAAATAATAAAATATAAATAATAAATAAATAAATAAATAAAATAAAATAAAATTTTTTTGGCTCAGCTGGGATTCGATGCCACATTTATTGTAACCAGTATATACATTGTACATACGTATTTTATATGAGATGAATGGTGATTCAAACAACTGTTATTGCATGACTACACGTTGTGAAGGCCGAATATAGCACTATTACTTGTTAAATATATAAAGGGTCCGCCATCTAGCATTTTTTTTTCAACTAGTGCTTATTTCGTGAATGGTAACATGTCTGAGTTGACAGATAATTAGTTTTATCCTTCCGCTGAACGAATATGGTTGCGTATATTGCTGAACAACTCTAGGAAATATTGCGACTTACTTTGGACGAAATTGCCAAAAAAATCATGTTTTCAGATGAAACAAGCAAAACCGTCGTATTTGGGGCACAAAAAACCGGCACGCATACGTTGAATAGCCGATACACCCAAAACGAGTCACTCTTTGGTGCGGATTTTGGTCCAGAGGCATAATTGGGTAATTTTTCTTCGAAAATGTGCAAGGAGTGGCCGTATTCAATGGCGATCGTTATGTTGAACGAATTTTTGTTCACAAAAATTTAAGACGATGATATTGATGTAATTTGATCTGGTTTCAACAAGACGACGCTACGTGCCACACAGCCGAAGCTACAATTTTTTTTATAACATTTTCACAAAAAAAAAAAATATTTGGCGGACCCTTTATTAACCCATTTCCATCCTCTGTTCGCACTTGCGAACACAAAACTTTCTCATTTTGATCGGTAATTTTTCCTGCTTTACTGAACTATTATGTTTAAATTTTTTACGCAGAAGTATTGTATATATTCTTAGCTTATATAAATAAGAAAAAATAATTTTGTTAATAATATATTTTTTATGTTATTCGCGATTTTTCTATACCACCATTTTTAGAGGTATTTATTTCAACCCACCATGTATAATTATTGTACAAAAATTTAAATTGTAACTATGCAGTTTTTACAGAAACAAATAAACAAAATAAAATCAAAACAAAAAACTAAAAAAAATATTAACACAGTTGTTGTACTTAACAGCAAATATTGCTGTTCTCAAGCTCGAACGTTGGCTGCTATTTAACATCTATAATTGAAAAAAAAATGTTCAAAGACATAAAGCGATCTATACATTTTAATAACATATAATTTGGATCCTAACAATAAGCTTACCAAGGTAAATAAATTTTAATTTCCTGTGAAAAAACGAAAAACCTATGTCACAAAAAAGCTTTCGCATTATAATAGCAAAAGAGCTTTTGTTGTCATGTAAGCGAATAGAAAAGTCTCCAGAATCTTTATCTTGTAACTTGCCAAGAGCCGATTGTGGGCACATTCCCGTAAAGTAGATAGATAGAAAACCTAGACGTTATAGATTAAAAACCTGTGAAAAGCCAATAAAATGGATGTGCCAAAAGTGTTCATTTACATTCTAAATGTTTTGAGGAGTACCATAAGAAGTAACTTTTCTACAAAATTTAACAACTATAATTTCATACATTTTCTTAATAAATATAATTTATAAAATCATAATAAATTTGTGTTAATTGTATTTTTATATATGAAAAAAAATCATATGCAATTTTTTAAAACAAAAAATAATAATGTTGAATTGCGGCCAACGTTCGCGCTTGCGAACACCGATTTCTGACGATCTCCGTAGAGCTAGGTGAATTTTGATAACGAATTTGAATTCAGTAGCCCCATGTTATCTAGAAACCTGGATTTCATCGAATTCGGACTACTTTTATGTTTTGCGGCTGGAAATGGGTTAAGCTAGGTGCTCTTCAGCTCTTCATCAGTTGCTACTTTCAATATGTCAAAGAGTCATACATTCTCTCTATTCTTTTATAATTTACAAATGCCAGACTTTATAAATATAAAAAAATGCTATCGAAAAATAATTTCCGAATTGCTATCACCTTATAAAATTACAATATTTTTTACAAAAAAATTTATATAAAAAACATTATTTCAGTTTTTGTATTGCGTTTGCTTCATTCTCCATATCTCATGTAAATAGTCGCTATCTCTTTCATACTTTCATAGTATATGTGTGTTGTTTTTTTATTGCATTGATTTTTTGGGTTTTGAATAATTCGCGAACAAGTGAATGAACAATGTTGAGTAAAAAAAATTACTTAAAACCCTTTAACTGAGATAAACGAAAGAGCCAATACGTGCTATGGATGTTAACAACTTCATTTCTTGTGTGGAAGTGTACTTATGTTTCGTCAATTTTTTTTCTTGTTATTATTGCGATTTTTTGCTGCCAATATCGTTAATAGATTTTCAACCCAAGTTTTTTTTTTTTTTTCTTTAGTAATCGGTGATACTGTAAAATGTATTACATGTCAATGCATTTACACTAAACCACATATGATTAAGATTAATTTTTAAGATTTTAATTTTAAATTTAAGTAAAACTATGGCATGTTAAAGAAAAATTTATGAAAAAATATATAATAGTTGTTGAGCTAACAGTCTTTTTATTTTTCAATGCTCACCATCAGACATTTTAGACGATAAAGAATACTGTGGGGATGTTTGGTTTTTACAGGCAAGAGGTGACAAAGACTGACCTAAATAAATTGGCAAGCAATTCAAATTGAAACAAATTGCCATACGTTAACAGATATATTTAAGATTTAACAAATACTTAACAAAATTACAAAAATTAGTACTATTCTCTCAACTGTAAAAAAAAATTCCGATCATACAAAGGTGACATTTTAGAGGCCGTCAACTGTAAAGTATTAAAATTATTAGGCATGTAAATTATTGATCGAAATTTTCTACTACGTACATGCCATTAAGAGAAATACTGGTAATGGAATTTAAAATAAAAAAACACGATAATATTGGCAAATAGAGGCTATTTCGAGCTGAGACAACACTTTTTAAGAACAAAAAGATTTATTGGCGAATTAACACAACACCCTGCATTAAGCATATTATGTCTGTTACTTTTTAAGGCTGGGAAAATTAGATTAAGCGGTATTAGATGTATACGACAGGAAGATTCTGCTATGATTACCTTTGACTTTTTACATAGACAACTGGAATTGTTGCTAATCGTATGGTTTATTAAATTTCGTTACGAAATTTCTCTGTATAATCAGCAATAAACAAATTTGATTTATGCAATAGAAATTCAATGACAACAAAAGCAAAATTCAATTACAGAACGGAATCATTCGATTGGTAATACATTTGATTTAATTTTTTTTCATTCGTTTCGAAGAGTATATGCGTATGGCGGACCTTGAGATGTACGAACGTTATCCTAATATGTAAAGGGTCCGCCAAATAGCTTTTTTTTTAAATTGCTATAAAAAGTGTAGCTTCGGTTGTTTGGCACGTAGCGCCGTCCTGTTGAAACCAAATATTGCCAATATCCTCCTCTTATGCCTCTGGACCAAAATCCGCTCCAAACAGTGACTCGTTTTGGGTGTATCGGCCAATGTAATGTCGCAATATTTCCCAGCGTTGTTTAAGCGTATACACAGCCATATTCGTTCAGCGGAAGGATAAAACTGATTATCTGTAAAATCAGACATGAGCTAAGTGTTACCATTCACGAAATAAGCATTAGTTGAAAAAGAAAAACCGTTTATATGCCTTAAGCTGCAACGATAACTGCGCCTACAAAGATTAGCCGAACGGCAAAGAACGCTCCAGGTCAGCAAGCGTAGGGCGAAAATTATCATCATAATGAAGAAAGAAAGACAAGTTAAAGAAGCACAAAAAATTCTTTACATAGCGCTAAGGTTTAAGTGTTAGGAAGGCAGTTTTTAAGCAGATCAGGATCAAAAACAGTTTGCACAGGTAAAAGTAGCGTATTTAAAAAAATTTAGTTCCCTAATGGAGTTTTAACTTGTGCTACGACATTACAGTCATCATTAGAAAAAATTTTGCGATCAACATTACTATGCTCAGAACTCTTCTTTATTGAGAGCAAATTGTCGAGTTCAAGAATCTACAGCTTTCAAAACTTAAAACAATAAATCATCACAATCTTTCGAAGATTAACGAGAAGATTTCGTTCAATTACCAGTTCAATTTGACTAAGATATGACGGCTATAAAAAGGAAGTCGAATGAAATCTTGATTCAATCTACGCATCTTCGTTCCTACCTTAACACAGCACTTTACCATGGAACATGCCAGAAAATGGCAAGGCACTGACGTCGGTAAAGTGACAAGAATACTATGGGGTGACCCAAATCTTGAGAAATCAAAGGAAATTCTGAGACTTAATAGACCAACACTTATGAGACTAACCAGTGTGATAACAGGTCATACGGAGTTGAGAACTCATCTAGCTCGCATGAAATTGTCCGGAGATAACAACATGTAGAGCATGCGAGGAGGAGGATGAGACTTTGGTACACTACCTCTGTCCTTGTCCTACGTCTGGGCATATTAGACGCGAAAATTTTACAGTGGATACTATGCGAAATTTGGAGTACCTGCGGAACTCAAACTGGAGATCCATAAGGAATTACATTGAGGGGACTGAGTTCTTGAACTAGTCCAACATTTATAGGAAATTATGATTATGGTTTTAAATTGGGAATTCCGGTTCCCACATGGAGCGCACAACATGCCAACTGGGCATAAGTGTAAACCTGTCATGGATTTGGGCTTTTAGTGCCCCTCCTTTTCAACCTAACCTAACCTACCATGTGGACAAATAATACGAAATTATAGTTCCTAAATCTTCTTTGAGAAGATGTTAAAAAAAAGAGAACAACTTTCTTGCCACTGTCCAACTCTAGGAAAAAATCCACTCTCATATCTAGGCCGTGACTACATGCGTTTTTATTTTACCGCCATTGTAACACCTAAAATGGAAATCATATTTGATTATTTAATATTCTTCTCTTATTCAAATAACTTTCAGTGTTTAACTGTCCTTCTAAATTATGATTTGAATTCTCTACTCTAAACAAAAGTGTATCATTTTGTTTTTGCCTGTTTTTTTTGCTTTTATAAAAGTACTTTTTCATTATTGGAATTTTGCCTATAATGTGATTAGTTTGATTTTTCAATTCGTTCGTTTTTTAAAATACATTCACACAAAAGAATAAGTTATTGATGGACAACCACCAAATAGTTAAATGAGAAAAATCATTTGGGTTTATGTTAATTATATTAAAGTAATTTTTTTATTCTTACAGTTCGTGTATTAAGGTTTTCACCCAAGTGCTCAAGAGCTTTAAATTAATAAAAAATTCTGGATTTATTTTATTTTATTTTAGGAAATTTAAAATATATTTCATGTCTAAACAGGCATTTTTAACTCGTAAGCTTTAAAAGATCGGAGTATACGTTAGGAAGTAACATGCAGTGAAATATTTATATCTCATGCACCATACCTACCAGCATGGGAAACCGTGACGCAAAAGTTTTCTTCACAAATTTTTAAAAACTAAGCACTACAGAAAACACGTATCGACATATAAATATTTTTATAGATCTCGCATCGATTATATTTGGATGCCAAGGAAAGATGGGTGAGAGAACCCACTTGTTTGGAAACCAAAAAGATCTGGCCTGACATGGATGTGCATAGGACGCAATATGTAGTGAATATGCCCCGAATCCACCTTAGGAACCTCATAGCGGTCATTACCGGACACTGGCCTATAGGTACACATGCGAAAAGGTTAAATATCCCTTACAACGACTTTTGCAGAAGTTGCGATAACGAGGAAGAGGAGGAGACGACTGAACCTCTTCTCTGTAATTGTCCTGCATTCGGGGACCTGAGACACCAGATTCTATGTCAGCGAATACTTGAGAGTAAAACTTGTCTTTCCGCAGTTGATCTGGGAAAGATCCACACCTTTATAAACAGGACAGGATGGCTGGAGAACGACGGCCAGAGGACATAGACGAACGGGCGTTTGTGTCTACGGTATCACAACGGGACCCTCGGAGGACCCAAGTGAGCTATACCTTCGGGCGGCTGCCGAATGTAACCTAACCTAACCTAGAGCAGCTCAACAGATCTTTACATTGCGACAAATTTTCAAAACAACTATGATGTCTACAATCAAGAGTTGCTCTAGGTGTTATGGGCATATGTTTGTAGATCATTTTCTAGGGCTAATTCAAAGGGCTGCTAGTTTTGAAATAGAACACAAATGTTGGTGTTATGGTGTTCACAAGAATACAAACTAAAGCGGTTTGTAATGAAAGCATTTTTTAAGCGTTTGGGTTTTGAAAAATTCTAAAAAAAAAATACACAAAACAAAAGTAAGCGAAATTTTGTTTGGGGCGATAAATCAATCCTAGCATTAACTTTTTAAAGATTACTTCTTGTAAATATCTCCTTCAACTATTGCGCAGGTGGTCTTTCCGTGACCACTAATATGGCCACACTTTTTCTGTAATATCGCGCCGGAATCTCACCAAGGGCCGCTGTCATATTATCTTCCAGGGCTGGACTTTTAGCGTGCTTGTCCCTGTACACAAAAGACTTTGCGTATCCCCACAAACAATAGTGTATTGGAGTCAAATCAAATGGTATTGAAGATCAGTAGACTGGTCCAATACCTGATATTAATTGCTCACCAGATTCACCTCCTTTTAAGTGTTGAGTATAATATCGTATCATTTTAACGCTTACCGTGTGATACTGTCTGGTTGAAACCACATGTCAGCCAAGTCCAATGCGTTCATTTTAGGCACAGTGTATTGCTCTATTGACTGTAAAGTTTGCGATTTTTTATCGTTCCTTAAGAAGAACGGCCCATTAAACTCACCAAATAATGCTTTTTTTAGCATGCATTAGTAGCTTTTGAACTGCCTCCAACTGCTCTTTACTGGCGAATTCGCCAGTTATCTTTGCTTATGTACCCAAGAATGAGATTCGTCGCTAAAGACAATTGTTTAGTAGAAGGACTTTTTCACACAAGACGAATTTTAATAACAAAATTCAATTATTTACAAGCATTTTTTGTTTAGAAGTCTATTCAATACCAAACCTTACTGAACATCTTTGGCATTGCCACACATCACGAAAAATTTTACACTAATAGCCCAAATTGCCACCCTTTTCTTTTATACTCCTTGATCTATGAGTAACTATTGATGCTAAATGTTTATATGTGAGATTGACAGTATGTCAAGTGGCATCGTTTAAACGACGAGATAATGACGAGATGATTTCCTTCAGCTGAAAAATGTATGGATTGGATTCCTTCGCATTCTCAAAACTACCAGTAATAATTCAACAACGATTGGCTTAGATGAAACGTGCTGAACTCGTATAAAATGTTTGGAAGTACGAGTAAAATGCGGCTTAGCAAAGCTTAATAATAAGCCTTATCAAAAATAATAAAAACAAAAATCAAGCAGAATATATTTCCAGGTCAAATACAATCTACTTGATGTTGTCTTCCTTTCTTCCTTAGTTAATAGAACTAAAAAACCGAATAATTTTTTTGTATTTGCCAAATGTGACTGAAGAAGATTAAGATGTCAACGTACGTCGTGTACAAATATACACTGATTGGTATATGACTGAAGCCACAGGCAGTCACACATTAAGAGTGAATGCTATGAGGGCCTTCGCATTTAACCAATGCTGGTGATTACAAAATTAGCAATCATTAGTTTATAGTCACAAAGAGAACGAAGTAGGTCGAAAAGAGTTATGGAGCTACACTATATGAACTCATAGTCCAGAGCATACAAAACTGTTTGAAGCCATGTCAATGTAATGCGTTTCTGCAAAAGTAGTGAGTCTTCACAAAGTGATAACGAAGGACTTCTAAGTTCGCAGTGAGAATTAAACAATAAACCGTACAATTCCATGGAAAACATTTTGGAGAAAAATTGCTGTTTTCAGAACTGAATAGCCAAATGTCTTATGATAATGTTATAGCAGAAAGCAACATGCGAGATGTTATCAATTAAAGATTAGAAAGGAATCGCCTAAAGTTGGTTCAGCAATAGGAAACGATAATATAAGATTTATAGCTGTAATTTCAAATATAGCGTCGCATATTAGATCTCCGTGAAGAAACAAATTATCCAGCCTTAAATTTGCCGAAAAACTGTTGTTGCAAATATCATAAAGTAACACTGGCCTCACTTTCCACTTCATTTTTCAGAGAGCAATACTAAAGTCAAGTTTTCTCTTTTAACAGAAAATTTCTTAAAATGTAAAATTTTGAAAAGGATCTAAAGAAATAGAAATTGTGAAAAATTAAGACAATATTTTTAATAAAAAGAGAATTAGCAATGTAGTGGGCATATAACGGCATTCGGACGTGTTCAAGATTGTAAAAATCAAATTATAATCTCATCACCAAAAGCATGGCGGAGTTGACTGTTCCAGTAAAATTTCGATCATGATCGAATCCACAATTTGACCCACCCCTGCATTAAATATTCATTGTTTGGGAATTCTTTTTCAAAATGTTTTATACAAATACAAACACTAACGAAGAGGATTTTTTTGACGCATATTTTCCCTTAAGAATTATCTAAGTAAGTGAGTGAGTGAGTGAGTTTATACAGTTTTCTCTTGATTTGGCCTAAAGAACAGTTTCTAAAACAAAATTATTTAATTGAAGTTAATGTGAAACTGAACAAAATCTGTCTAACAACTAACCCACCTGAACTTGATGGTTGAAAGCGTGTCTTAAAAGTGCTTAAATGATTCTGATGTTCGCTAGCAATAACGGCAGCCGCAACAGCATTTGCCACATGTTGTACCGTTGTTGCAGCAGCTGCGGCTGCTGCTGTTACACTATTAGCAGCATTTGCCGAGGAATTATTAACAAAATGTATTGTATTATTATTATTATTATTAATGTTGTTGTTGTTGTTATTACCGTTATTATTATTAGAGCTGTTGTTATTGTTGTGGTTGTTAGTTGAGTTATTGTTGCCGTTGCTATTGCTATTGGCTACATTTTGTGCCGCATTCGCTGAAGTGTCATTGTTGCCGTTATTAAAACTACGTTGATAATGAGCATTTTCATTGTAAATGCGTTGGTAGCAGGACAGCGATGGTATGGACCAAGAATTATTTGTTTTATAGTGAAAATTTCCCGAACCAAAAATGGAATGAGGATTTGTGGTCACTGAAGCAGCAGCGGCAGCAGCTGCCGCTGAAGCACTAGCAACAGCTAGATTTTGTTGTAGAGATTGACTAAGGGCGGCTGATAGTTGTTGATGTTGCTGGTGCTGGTGTTGTTGTTGCTGCTGGTGTTGTTGTTGCTGTTGATGCTGCTGGTGTTGTTGCAGTTGTTGCTGTTGACTATTATGCTGCGTTTGATGTAGGTTTTGTTGATGTAAATGCTGTTGATGTTGCTGATGGTGCTGTTGCTGCTGGTTGTTATGATGCTGTTGTTGCTGCTGCTGATGATGATGATGTGATGGTTGCTGTAAATGCTGTTGACTTTGTTGTTGCTGTTGTTGCATATTCAGCCAATGATTTGTATTACCATTACCATTACCCGTTGCTATCACTCCATTTCCCGTGCCACTACCGCTATTCCGACATGACTTGGCGGAATCAGTACTACTAACACTACTGCGTGTACTATCGCCCGATGAAGTACTACGTCCGGTTATGCTGCCATCATTGCCACTATCACTATTACTATTACACAGGTTACTGGCAGCAACTGCTGAGGTCTGAGAATTCAATTGCTGGAAATATTGATTAATGGCGGCGTTATTTGCATGCTCCTGGAAAAATCCAGCACATGATGTGGTTTCCGAAGACATTTTGAAAGATTGTCTTCTTCTTTTTTTGTCTTTTTTTTTTGTCTAAAACCACTAGATATAATAAGGAATTATTTATTTCAAGCGAGAACTTAACTTCTCCTACTTAAGTTTGTTGTTTATTAACACTTCAATACACTGCTGTTTGTTTGTTTGTTTGGCTGTTTTCAAATATGTTGTTTGTTTAAGTATTCAGAACTTTTAATTCAATAAAATGATATTTATTCAACTGCCACAATAGTTGCAAAAAGTTCTGGTTGTTTATTTTCATTGTAATGTGTAATGAAAATAAATTTATTTATTTATTTATTTCTAAATTCAACAAGATATTTATTAAATTGTAATTTATTTTTGTTTATTATTTAATAATTTCTTTACCACTATGCAGGTATATTGTGAATAATATTTTTTTAAACTTCACAACGATTACATCTGGAAGTTGTTTGTTTTAATTTTAAAGTCAAACTCTATTTTGTTTTCGTTGTGTTCTAATGATGCCATACATACACAAAAGGAAAATTGAAATATATTCCGAACAACACAGGGGAAAATCTGTTTGAATTTTCTGTTTTAAACACTAATGATTGATTAAAAGAAAACACATGAGATGGCGAACTTTAATTTATGATAAACACACAGAAACGAAAACTATATCATTATTTTTATTTTTAACAAGAAATTACTTTTTAAAAAAACAGAATTACTGACCAAAGGTTTATTTCTATGAGTAAGAAATGCATTTGTCTAAATTTTTTTTTAATAGAAGGAAAATAGACAAGAAGTATTAAATTTTTAATAAATGTTAAGTTTTGTATTTTTTTTTATTGGAAATTTTTTAAACAAGGTCTTTTCTTTTGATAAGTAATAACGCTGAAAGTCATAAGCCAAACAATTCCTATATTTTAATAAAAATCTTCTTCACCCAAAGCTGTAAGCTGGATCTGCGCCGGAAGTTATCTCAGTACGTTCTAAGCACAAATTTGTTTCGGGTTTTATTTCCTGATATTAGGTTGGCGCTTAAGGCTGCTAGGGACGAAGATCTATGGCGTAAATTTTAGAATGGGGTTCTTAAGGTAAAACATTGGACACCTGAAGATAAAATTACCTACTTCGCACACTTTAAAATTCAACTATTGATGCAGATGATAAATAACGAAAAGTTTAAAAGAACAAACCCCAAAAATCTAAATTCTTTTTCAAAAATACTTTATTTGGGAAAGTGAACGGCACACTTTGTTTTTTGCTTTTGTGGTGGTACCCTCTAACGTACATTTGACTCTTTAAGATAAAGGTATTTGTCTGAAATTTTTGCAATAAAATTGTAAGATCCTTATTTACAGAATTGTAAAAAAAAGTGTAAGAATTTCATTTTTAAACCTTTATGTGGCTTTTCTGAAAGATTTGATTTTAAAACATACGCGGTTTTCCATCAAAACAACAGGACTTATTGTTTGTTATGGATTATAGGCGGCATTAAATCTACACACTTTCATGAAAACGCAGCTGCCATCACCAGGTCAAAAAACTGAGAGAAGTATTTAGCGAAAATTTTTTTTTTTTTGTAAAATAGTTCCTTAATAAACGACGAGGTGGCAAAATGCAATTTCAATTTTAAAATTTAATAATATTGAATCAAAAAGGACTTTCAGTGTAAAAGTCGAAAGTAAAATTTCTAAAAATTTTTTTTTATTAATCTGTAAAATATAAAAAGTAAAACACATGGCCATAGACCAGCCAATTTTGAATTTCTATCAAAAGTTAGCATTATAAATTATTATCTTCTATATATATAAAAATCAATGTGTGTTTGTTTGTGCTTTATAGACGGTTAAACGGCTGGACCGATTTCCTTGCAATTTTCACAGAATCTTTCTGTATGTCTGGAAGGAACTATAGGCTATACTTTGGTTTGAAATTGTAAGTGGGCGGGGTGCCACGCCCTATTAAAGAACAAGTATTAAATATTATATAAGTTAATACAGCTAGAGTCTTCAAATTAAGTACGGTAAACTTTGACATCCACACGAACATTTGGGTAAAAAGTGGGCGGACTTGCAATAGTAGGCGTGGCCACATGAATTAAATACTAAAATTCGTATATTTGGAAAACGATATCGATTAGAGTAGTAAAATTTTGCAATAGCAACTTTGACACCCAAATGAACAGTTAGGCAAGAAATGGGTGCATTATCAATAGTGGGCGTGGCACCTACCATATGAATTAAATACTAAAATTCGTATATCTGGAAAACGATATCGATTAGAGTACTAAAATTTTGTAAAAGCAACTTTGATATTCAAATAAACATTTGTGGAAAAAATAGGTGCATTAAAAATAGTGGGCGTGGCACCTGCCTTATGAATTTAATACTAAAATTTGGGGCGGCGAAGCACACCGGGTATTAGCTAGTAAAAGATATAATAATTTTACACATATTAGAGCTACTATTGTGCTTACGTGATCAGTCCATGTTAGATTGCTATTAAAAAATATTCCCACATTCTTTACTCAGTTCACAATTTTGGTTTTCTCATCGTTTAAAACGATATCTTCAATAATAAAAGGAACTTGAGTTTTTGTTTAACATACTACAAGACTTGCTTAAATTCAAACAAAGTCCGTTTGCTTTAGCCGAAATATGAATTTTATTAAAGTCGCCTTTTAGATACCTGAAGAAATATTTTTGAAGGAGGGTATTTAAAGTTAGCTGAACATCATCCACATATAAATGTATTTTACACTCAGAAAGTTGTTTTGGCAAATCATTTGCATATAACGAAAATAGAAGTGGTCCTAAAAAAGAAACCCTGAGGCACATAACCCTACTAAGACATAAGCTTTTTGACCCTGTACGGTTCAAAAGATATGATGATGTAAGTTTCGTTGTTTAGTTCGTAAATCTAAAAAAGTGTTGCATGCACAACTATTTAAATGCTAATTAAGAAATATAAGATTTCTTAAATTTTAAATAAAAAAATTTCACCACTACAATATAAAATGTTTAATTTAACAATTTAGTTTTAAATACGAGTTTATCAGGGTTTTGTTGCTCTTTGAAACGTTTGACTTGACAATGCTGGTGTTTATGCTTTAAGCACAAATTGCGAGAAGAATTATGATTTCTTATATTGGCATGTAGAAACGATAATATATATATCGGCTGTCCCAACTAGAACGCAATTTTTAAATTTGGCGCCATTCGAAGTGTCATTGTTTGACATTTGAACAATTGTTATTGTTTGCTAGTAGAAGGTACGAGGTTAGTAAAAATGGAGCGCTACACGAATGAATAACGCATTCTCATTGTGAAATTGTTTTACCAAAATGGTGAAAGTTTTGCGGCTACAGTTCGCAAATTGCGATCATCCCATTTACATCTTGATGGCTTCGTCAATAGGCATAATTGTCGCATTTGGGGTGAGGAAAATCCTCGAGTGATTCACGAGAAGCAAATGCATCCTCAACGTATCACTGTGTGGTGTGGTTTTTGGGCTGAAGGAATCATTGGACCTTTTTTTGTATGAAAATGAGGCAGGTCAAGCGCAAACAGTCAATGGTGTTCGGTATCGTGAAATGATAACCAGTTTTTTCTTTCCAAGAATTGAAGAAATGAATGTGGAGGGCATTTGGTTTCAACAAGATGGCACCACATGTCATACAGCCAGAGAAACAATTCAATTGCTGCGTCAGCCATTTCCCGGTCGTGTTATTTCGCGTTTTGGAGACCAGAATTGGCCGCCCAGATCGTGTGATTTAACACCTTTAGATTTTTTTCGTTGGGGTTTTTTGAAGTCGATGGTTTACGCGAATAAGCCGACGACGACTCAAGCCTTAAAAGGGGAAATTGCACGCTGCATTAATGAAATACCACAGCATTTATGCAAAAAGTTCATTGAAAATTGCATTAAAAGATCGCGTGTGTGCCAGCAAAGCCGCGGCGGCCATCTGCACGATATATTGTTCCATACATAACCAAATGTTTAGGCTGTGTTCGGACTATTTAGTAGATGGTTTATGTGAAGTTTGCACAAAATCCGTCGAGTGATTTGCAAGTAAAAAAGGGTAAAAGCGGTAACTTAGTATCTCCGGATATCGCCAAAACTTAGAAAAGAGCCTGTTAAAAATAATTGGATAGGTGTCTGATACTTTTCGGAAATGTTGAGTTTTAAGGGGATAAAACGGGTAACAATGAACAATGAATGAAATGATTTTTGATATTTTTTTGAACAGCAAAAGGAAAAAAGTAAAAACGTAGTTTTACTCGGCTTAAAACAATCTATAATGACTTTTGTGCTTTTTCGAAATTTTGAAATTTAGGGGGGAAAGGGCTACGAACGGGTAAAATCGATAATATTGTATCTTCGGACCTAATGCAAGTAGCACAAAAATTCAAAAAGATCCTAGAAGGCTTCCAGAGTCGGCACCCCCAGCCGTTTGTTTATTCATGGCCACAATGGAAAATCAAAAAATATTGTTTATATAAATGTTTTAGATTAAGTTAGAAAATAGCTAGCAATAATTAAAATATTTTTTTTTTTTTAAATAAATGAATTTGATGTTCAATTAAATTTCTTTATTATTTCACTTGATACGTAGCGAAGCACATACCGGACGGCTAGTATAACTATAATTTTAATATTTTCTCAACTACGAAACAACACAAATTGCTACAGTGGGCTTAGAACAACGTGGCTTCCGTCTGAAAAAAATATATGTTTTTTAGATTATTTTCCTTAAAACTAAAGTTTTGAATTATTTAATGTTTAAGACATGTTTTAAAAACGAATACTGTGTTGCAACACTCTTATTTAAATTTAATTTAATTTTCCATTAAACACAAAAATAAATAAAAACTAAAGTCGTCATTAAACTGATAAGTTTGTAATATTTTTTCTTCTTCTTACTAATACTAGAACAAGCAGTAACTAAGAAACTTAAAAAAAAAAAATTTCCAGCAAATGCACATTACATTATTGTTTTTTATTTATTTATTTATTTGTATTTTTTTTTTACAAATTTTCATTAAATGGTCACGTTGCAAATAATACCTTTTCTTGTTAAAAATAAAAAATAAAAATAATAAATATGAAGTAAATAAATTAATGTGAATGTTTATTTGTGTTTCCAGTGTTTGTAAATAAAATGACTTGTCTAATTTTAATGCAAAAAAAAAGTATAAATTTTTCGTCTTTGCTTTTTTTATTATTAAAATGAATGAGTTGAGTTTTTTTTATTTGCAAGTGGAAGTGAAACTATTTTATGGCAACGAGACGAGGAGACATGAAATTTTTTCTTCGATTTATATGCGTTTGTTTGCTTGTTTGTCTTTTAGAATAATGAGACTTTGATTAAAATTTAAAACTAATTTATAGCAAATGATAACAATTATTATTTTCTGTATTTGTTTTAAGTTGTCATAACTTAGACCGCTTTAGTGATGACTTCAATTCAATTCGATTTGTATTTGCAATTAAGTTTAATAGTATTTTTGATTTATTGCTAAATATGTATTCCAAAAATTTCTTATTATTTTCTCATTGATAAGCATATGCACACATATTTTCTTTTTCAATCATTTTCACTTTTTTTTTTTTTTAATTCACGTTATGCTTTTTTAGCTGCGTATTTTATCAAACAAAGCCGTTATTTTATTTGTTTATAGTTTTGTTAGTTTTCATATAATTATTTATTGTTTTTTATTTTATTTCTTTTTAAACACTGTTTGATGCTGCATTTTTTTTTTTTTTTTTTAATTCATCATTAAATTTTGTTAAATGATCACTAATTAATTATTTGTTTCATTTCGTTTAACCGCCTTCATTATTTATTCATAAAAAAAAATAGTTTAAATTTATGCAAATAGGTTTTTTTTATTATTATTATCATTATTATTTTCAAATAGAAATTTCTCTGTTATCGAAACGTTTCAGAAGACGAATTACGAATTTTCCGTAACAAATATTCTCCGGTCGGTTTAAAGCGTAGCGATCAAATGCTTGAGACCGGCATAAGTAAAACTCGTATCAGTTGTGAATATTGCCAATATGCAATTTTACATCGAAACGTGAGCAAATTTTTTTTTTTTATTATTATTTCATTTATTTTTTAGTAGTCTCAAACAACAACAATAATATTAGCAATGCGACAGAGCTGACAACAACAGCCAAAACCCCAGCAAAAAGGTAGGAAATTCTCATACAACACATTCATTCTACTACTACTACTACTGTTGCTTGTCTAGAAAAGCTTTGCTTTGCTTTGCTGTAAACGTTACTGCTAAGGGTGTTCGTTGTACTGCAACTGCGCTGTTGGCAATTTGTATCAATTATATTAGAAATACTGATTACCGTTTTATTTATTTTTTTTTAATTTGTTTTCCTTGTTTTTGTATTGCCAGAAATACGTTATTTATAAATAGTTGCGTTGAAAATTAAAAAAAAAAAAATAAAATAAAATAAAATAAAAGAAGATGAAGGAAATTTTCTTTTTAAATAGGAAATTTAAGAACAAAATTCTTAAAAAAAAATTACATAGAAACACCATATAACCAGCTTTTATTTATAAATTCTTAGACTTCAAAGAATGACATCCAGATATTTACTGACGGATCGAAATCACATGCTGGAACTGGATGTGGTATCTTTTCGATCCAGTTGGGTTTGGAATTGATTGTAGCGCGATACAGGCCAAATTAATGGCTATTAAGATAGCCGTGGAACAGATTCAGTATAATGGAATATCTGGCAGGGATATTTATATATTTACTGACAGCAAGGCGGCTATTAGGTCCCTTGAGCACATCGAAAATTGCCCAGGAACGCCGGGTGTCTCTTGAGGAGATAGCGAGACATTCGACGGTTACCCTTGTGTGGGTTCCAGGACATGGGGATATTGATGGTAATAATAAAGCTGATGC
Organism: Phyto melanocephala; assembly: GCA_941918925.1. Classification (NCBI taxonomy): domain Eukaryota; kingdom Metazoa; phylum Arthropoda; class Insecta; order Diptera; family Rhinophoridae; genus Phyto; species Phyto melanocephala. The sequence continues at coordinate 82,678,633 of OW799235.1, read as the reverse complement.
ACTTGCAAAAGCCGGTACTACCTTAGATTCGATTGAATCCAGTTGTGCTTTGGGTATTCCCTTATCGAAGGGTAAGCAGCTAATCTCGCATCGATTCTATTTGGATGCCAAGGAAAGATGGGTGAGAGAACCCACTTGTTTGTAAACCAAAAAGATCTGGCCTGACATGGATGTGCATAGGACGCAATATGCATTGAATATGCCCCGAATCCACCTTAGGAACCCCATAGCGGTCATTACCGGACACTGGCCTATAGGTACACATGCGAAAAGGCTGAATATCCCTTACAACGACTTCTGCAGAAGTTGCGATAACGAGGAAGAGGAGGAGGCAACTGAACATCTTCTTTGTAATTGTCCTGCATTCGGGGACCTGAGACACCAGATTCTAGGTCAACGAATACTTGTAAAAAAAACTTTCCGCAGTTGTTCAAGGAAAGATCCACACCTTCGTAAACAGGACAGAATGGCTGAGGAACGACAGCCAGAGAACATAGAAGAACGGGCGTTGGTGCCTACGGTATCACAACGGGACCCTCGGAGGACCCAACTGAGCTATGCCTTTGGGCGGCTGCCGCATCTAACCTACCCTAACCTAGACTTTAAAGGAACTACTTAAATCTTAAAAATAATTTAGCAACTAGGTGATGTTGCGATAAAACGATTAATCAACAGGCGGTGTAAGAAATGAAGTGGTGAAACGGTAATCCGATGAATCGAAGAAACACTAATCTGGCTGAGTTGTGGTAGAGGAAAAAATTTAGACGATTTCGCAAAGATCTGGGACCGATTTACAGCATTCGATATCCATCGAAATTTTAATCGAACGTGGAAGTTTTTCTTGCATTTCGAATTGGAATCTAATAAGAATTATATCATTTTCCATCAATATCGAATGCCGTAATTCGCCCCCCTGTCTAGTAGTAGGTATGTAACAGGTAGAAGTATTATATTCAGCCTTACCGAATCTGATCATCATAGTATAGCATGGATTTCAGATTAACTGCTGTACGCCATCTTGCTTTATTATTTTTGACACCATCTTCGATTTTTAATTTTGACATACTAGTCAAGCCCTTTCATTTGATATCCATATTGATGAGGTTGATAGAAAAAATTCACCATTTTCTTGTGGACGCCATCTTAAATTTTAAACTTTTTCATAGTTTACGGTATTCTACTGATCAGTGGCGGTTGAAAAGGACAACACTGTGATTACTGTATTTCATTCATATGCGACAGTTTATTTAGGGCGCCATCTTGGATTAACACCTTTTCATAGTTTGCTAAACTGCTAAAGTCTTTGTATAATGAGGAGACGAAATGTGGCCCTTTCGTTATACATACTAGATTTTAAATATAAAATTTTTTTACACCATTTTGTAGTGGAGCCATCATGGATTTTAATTTGTTTTTAGAGTCACAGTAAAAATACGTTTAAAACTTGACCTACAAAAACGACAAGCTTAAAAGAAGGAAAACTTTTACCTGACGCCCATGGACGTAACTACACCATTCTCGGGGGTACAATGACCCCCTGAACCTTGGTTAGGGTTTAGGTTAGGTTAGAGAAAATACTAACCTTTTACATATAAAATTAACTCAGTTTAAGATTTTAACTCCTCCCTAAGAGAAAATTTTTAAGCTCTTGCCACTCCCGGAATAAATTTGTAGCTACGCCAATGATGCCTTATAAATGATGTAGTAAAACTTTAGGAAAAGGTGTTATAAAATACTAGAGTAGGAAGCCAGTTGACAAATCACGATCCAGCTATTTTAACTTACTGAAAACTTAAATGCTGTATTTACAACCTGTCTTATGAGCCGTAAGTTGTATTTACATCACGTTCTAAATATAAACAGGTATAATTATTGTGTTGTATTTAAACTTAATAAAGAAATTAACAACAAAATGTGTACAGTTACTACGACATACAACTCTTACAATAGCTTGTGAATTGGGCAGAAATGTGGGTGAAATGTGGGTTTACTCAAAATTAGCGCTATAATTTCTAACACAACCGGATATTAAGGGGTTAACTTGTACGCTACATCAGATTACAAATGATGAGAACATATCTAGTAATGTTTTTCAATTATGAGGTCAATGTTACTGGTTTTCGTAAATGCCATTCTTTTTTGTTATTTCAATGGTTCAAAAGTATTTTTTCCTTTTATCAGAAAAGTGACATAGTAGACCCGACCCGCACATATAATATTAAGTTAAAATTTTTCAGAAAAAATTATTCTGTGTTATTTTATATAAATTATTATAGAAATAAAATATACATGTGATGGTTTTAGCTTTAATTGTGCAAATCTCATACACTTCCGTGAGCGTGATGTTCTGCAAAAGGAAGACACCGTGTTTTTATTTGTGTATATAGTTTCGAAAGAAAATGAAAACAAATTAACAAAAATATTGTTCTACTTTCAGAGTTTAAACTTTTTACAAAGATAAGAATAACTTAAAATTATTGAAAAAGTCGTCACTATGCTCTCATCTCTTCTGTTTGATCAATTTTAGTCTGAAAGGGCAAACAAAAATTGAAATCATATCATGATCTCTACCCGCAACAAAGGGTGATTTGAAATATGTTTGCTATAATTGTTTATGTACTGATTTTGTTTATCTAAATTAGTTTGCTTTACAAATAAATTTAGACGTTGAGGTGGTAGGTGACTTCAAGATGTGAATAAAACTCGTGTTAAAATTTATTGATTGGCGTTTGTGTGTAATATTTGTAGAAACTATTTTAATAATATTATTGCGAAACTTGGTTTGAATTTACATATGAAAGTGTATGCTCATGAGCCTGGGTAGAAAAGTGATGTCAACTTTTATGAAATTATTTGATTTGCGTTTTAATGGAACGTTTTTATATATTTTTTTTTAAATATGTTCTTCTTAGTTAATTGTTTAAAATATCCAAACTAAACTCCTATCTAAACTCCTCCGAAATCGATCAACAAATTTTTTTCATACCCCTCAACGCCACGTCTTTTTAACGCCCCTCAGATAATCTTGAAATTTTCACATTATATAACTAAGAATATGGTATGATTAACAGGATACTTTTTTTTACCACGCCTACTTTAACGACCATTTTTTTTTGTGCAGTTCTATAGGTAGAAAACAAGAAGCAAAACAAAGAAGTAAAAGAAATACCTAAACAGTGTTTGAACAATAAAAATATTAATCTATTTATGAACTAAACTGAAATTGTTAAATGAACACACAAGAAAGGTCATAAATTGCAGTAAATTAGACAACAAATAGCAGTGAAAAACAAATAAAATACAAGTTTTTTTTTTAATTAAAACAATTTTTTATAGAAATAATTTATATGGCAAAACAACTTATGCCGGGCCAGCTAGTTGTTTTTATAGATTTTTAAGTTATTTTTAATAATTTCTTTAATTTTGATTTTCTTTTCATTATAGCAAACGAAGATGAAGAGACAAAAGAATTAAGTTTCTTTTTTTTTTTTAATAAGTAATTGTGTTGACAGTCGTCAAACAAACAATTTATATCTATATCTATATATATAAAAATCAATGTGTGTTTGTATGTTTGTTTGTGCTTTATAGACGGTTAAACGGCTGAACTGATTTCCTTGAAATTTTCACAGAATCTTTTGGTATGTCTGGAAGGAACTATAGGCTATACTTTGGTTTAAATTGTAAGTGGGCGGCGTGCCACGCCCTATTAAAGAATAAGTATTAAATATTATATATCACGAAAGTTAATGCAGCTAGAGTCTTAAATTAAGTACGGTAAACTTTGACATCCACACGAACATTTGGGAAAAAAATGGGCGGACTTTCAATAGTAGGCGTGGCCACATGAATTAAATACTAAATTTCGTATATTTGGAAATTGATATCGATTAGAGTACTAAAATTTTGCTAAAGCAACTTTGACACCCAAATAAATATTTCTGGAAAAATTGGGTACATTAGAAATAGTGGGCGTGGCAGCTCTCATAGCAATTGAATACTAAAATTCGTATATGCGGGAAGCGATAACAGTTAGAGTACCCAAATTTTGCACGAGAAGCTTTGATATCTATATGACTATTTTTATAAGAAATGGATGCTTTAGAAATAGTGGGCGTGGCAGCTCTCATAGCAATTGAATATTAAAATTCGTATATCTGGGAAGCGATAATAGTTAGAGTACCCAAATTTTGCAAGAGACATTTTGACGTCTATATGATTATTTGAATAAGAAATTGTTGATTTAGTAATAGTAGGCGTGTCACTTGCAAAATAAATATATTTTTGAACTACAAAATTTTTATTTCATTACGATGGGGGTGGCGAAGCACACCGGGTATTAGCTAGTACTTTTGTAAAATTAAAAAATTATTTCTTTAATAATAAGAGCTTTGCGTTTGACTACAGATTTAAAATAAAAATCGATAGATTATAGTTTTAAAAATTTTTTTTTAATTTGCTTACTACCAAAAAATGTTTGGTTTGTATTAAATCTTTCGGATTGTTTTTACATTTTCTCTATTGATACATTTTTTTTAATTTGCTGGATTCACTATCATTAAACTCGCTACATTGACCATATTGCTTCTGTGTTAGTATATTCAATCGGTATCAGTCATTCAATTAGTTTATCAGCGTTTTTAGTGCTTCTATTTTTCTTTCGTGTTTTTGCAACTTGTAAGCACTATCGTTCCGTTAATAGTGGTCAGCAGGCGTTTAGACCCATTTCGAGTGCAACAAAATAAACGTATTCACATTCGAGCAAGAGTTTGTAATATTTTAAATACTCTTTACACAGAGTGCTGAGAGCATCTTTTGAAAAAAAATTAATATATACGTATGTGTGTGTGTACTATATTTGAAAAAAAATAAATAAATAAACAATTTGTACGAAACCATACTTAAAATAGCAAGACTATATAATAGTATATGTATGTATGTACATATATACATACAAAAAAAATGAACAAACAAATAAAAAAAACACCACAAAATAGAGAAGAACGAATTTCAAGCAATGCAAAAAAAATCTGATAGATTCAAACAAAAAATGGTTCATATTTCAGCTCTCAAACACACTCATACATACTTATATCGAACTAATAAACATAGCAATGTAATGTATGTACATATGTATATCTCTATCGAAATGTATGTATGTATGTATAGATTTGCACGTTGGCATCGCGCAAATAAAGTCACGCGGATCTCAGTATGACCTAAAGCCCACTGTCTACCAGCGTTCTAAGCACGTGTTGTTGCCACACTTAAATGACAATAACAATAACAATAACAACAACAACAACAACAAATAATATCATATACATTTACTCATACTGAATGAATTAGTTGTAAATAACGTTAGAACTGTAAAGTATGCATGCAAAGGTTTGCATATCCATACATTCAGAGTGAAACAAACGTGCACACATACTACCAATGTATATGAACGATTGAATGAATGGTTGGTTTCCTGAAGATATGAAACGATGTGTGTATATACATATAAATGAATGGCTAATTATAATATAAATACACATACTTACTTACTTAAACTCTTACATATGTATTTACCTTAACTCATTCCGTTTTGATATCAGATTTTAAAGGAATAAATTCTTACAGTTTATATTTTCATAAAATGAATTTATTACTTTACTTTACTATTGCGCTAAGGGCATGATAAAAATATTTTGTGCAAATAAAAATAATTTATCAAAAAATTCTATAAAAATGTTTACTAAGCTCGTCCACGATTTTATATATTTATATATATATATATATATATATATATACTAGCTAATACCCGGTGTGCTTCGCCACCCCCATCGTAATGAAATAAAAATTTTGTAGTTCAAAAATATATTTATTTTGCAAGTGACACGCCTACTATTACTAAATCAACAATTTCTTATTCAAATAATCATATAGACGTCAAAATGTCTCTTGCAACAGTTAAAATAAATTCACCCATTTGTTACGAGAAAATATTTTTGGCTGAGTCTCATGCAGTATGGTTCATTCATTTTGAAATTTTATTTTTTCCGAAAATCAATGCTACCATATTAAATTTATATGTAAATAAAACAAAATATTAACTGTCTTTAAAATTGTGTATTATATGATAAAATTTTAAAATATATCTTCCAAAAGTGCTGATAAAGGGATCGAAGTATAATGTTATGGAGACTAGTTTGTAAGGATCATAAACGTACAATGAACAAATTGACTGAAGAGCAATTTGTCGCAGGGAAAGGGGACCGATAATAAGACAACAGGAAGGGATACCTGATCTTCTATTAATTAAATATAAACAATAAGTGATTTGTTTTAAACAACTTACATTATTTTATTGAATACTTATGTATGTATATGTGTGACAAAATGGGGAGATCCTTTGGATGAGTCCTCTGGTTGGACGTCTGGCCTGGTTGAGCGTTGAAAAGTTAATAATACCAACGAGTAAAACTTCATAAACTTGGCGCTTTCGACCAAAAGACTCGTTATTTATAACTCGTTACATATATAAAAAATATGGCATGCAGAGATGGGAATATTGATTATAATTTATATAAATTCAAATATTTAAATAATACACTCAGGTCTTTTTTTAATCGGTAGATGCGTTTCGCATAAAACCGCATAAAAAAAATCGCATAGAAAAAGACTCTAGCTCCATACAAAAACTAGGGATACGTTCCGGAATTTAAAAAAATCGCATAAATTGAAATTAAACTATTAAAAATGTACTAAATTCGCATAAAAAAGGAAATTTCATTTTTTTGATGGCTCTGATTGATGATTCGCCTAGTTTAAAGTGGTCTGCCAGAGCCTTATTTTAAGCTCCATTTGCTAAGCGGTCCAAAATTTCGATTTTGGTCTCTAAAGAAATCGTTTGTCTTTTTTTCTTATTTTTCTCCATATCAATTTCTTAAAATCGAATCCAAAAATTTTATGTAAGCATTGAAACCATAAAAAAATTACACTTACTTTTTGGAGCGAAACCTCAACACCTTCCATAATTAAAATTTAAAAATCTCTGTAAAATTCCACCACAAAAAATATTTTAAATTTAATGCAAAATTCAACTGTCAATGACTAAACTGCAAACGTACGTTAGAACATTTCTTCGTCGTCTGCTTACAAAAAATATCTATAAGGGAAATCCCAAATTTCAAGTAATCGCTGCTGGTCTTCGCATGAAACGCATTAATTAACAGCAAGTACAAACCTTAACAGAAATCTACAAACTTTAGAGAAAGCAAAAACCTTAACAGAAATATCAAAGCCCAGTGTTATCAATTATCTAAATATTATTTTTATATAAAAAAAAAATTTGAATATTTCAAAACCGCATAAATTCAAATTCGCATAAAAAAATACCGCATAAAAAAAGACCTGAGTGTATACGAAAATTCAAGAAAAGAAGGAATACATACAAATTGTATTTAAATTCACGAGTACAAAAGTATTTACACCGCTTTCAACAAACTGTGTTCACAAAGTGTTCTAACATGCCACATTGCCAAAATGTTGTAGATTTCCGAGATAGTTTAAAGAAATTGTTGTTGCTGTGTACTGTACTGTGTATGGTATGTTTATTGTGCTGTCATCTGTAATATTTGTAAGCCACCACCTCTGATCCTCTGATGACCGTTAAAAATATCTGCTATCAAAAATTTACCCAAATCGGGAATTTAAATTTGATATATTACACTTCGCTATGAAGGGACGTTCGCAACAGTATGTTGTATGTTATTATTTAAAACATTTAAATTTAGGACACCAAATGACAGTAAATATATATTATGGTAAATTGATCAAATAATGTTTGGAAAATAACTGAAATGAAATCAGTTCTAGTTAAGACGTTTTCGCAATGTTTTTGTTTTTTTTTTGCTCTCAAAAACAAAGTTGTCGAAATACAAACAAATTTCCATCAAATGATTTTTTACAATTCGATACAAGTCAGCTGATTTACATCCAATATACAACACAGAAACTGATTTGTTTATTCAACAAATTGTCTTATAGTTTAACAGCATTATTATTTTAGGTTAAATTTTTTAGCATAAACCAATGACGTCACATACATAATAAAAATAATTTCCAAGGCTAAATAATTTTGAGAACAAATACGTTTGCGAAACATTTTCGTTAGTAAATCGAGTATTTGATATGGTGAATGATTTGTAGAACCGTTCTGTTGGAATAAATTGCTTTCAGTTTATATTTTGCCCAATTGGTCTCCTGAGTAATTGGTCACTAATGATGATAACGTTACTGCTAGCTTTATTGAAAAAAAAATTGCTCCTAAGTCCCCGTTTAGACAGGGAAACATTTGTAAGGGAAACATTTTGTTTGGTAGAGAGGGGCGGGTGGGAAAGAGAATATGAAATTTGTTTCCCGTTCTCGGAGGCACGCTTTGTACTTTCATTCTAATTGTTTACATTTGCTATGCTTTTTGTCATTTGCTTTATTTCTTTTCGGCTTGCTTTGTTCTCTATGTTTTATATTTGACTTTGTTTGAATAAAAATAAAAAAATAAATAATGTACTAAAAAAAATTAAAATATAAACTGGAATGCTTCCGACAACAATGTCTCCCTGTATGATCGCGAAGGAAAATACAAAAAAACATTCCAGATGTTTCCCTTCCAAATGTTTCGCTGTCTAAACGGGGACTAAGACATAGCTAACAGACATATTTTCTGGATGGAAACTTTCCTTTAAATTTGTCTTACTCTACATGTCTCAAAAACAAGTAAAAAAATTCTACTTGGCCGTGACGAGTCTAACACTGAATCCTTTTACCATCGTAGCAAAGTAAAGCCTAGATTAGTGTTATACGCTATTTCAATTAAATTTTTTCGACGCCATTTTTTATTTCAAAATTTTACATAAAGGGTCCGCCATATAACGTTTTTTTTTTACTAGTGCTTATTTCGTGAATGGTAATACTTAGCTTATGTCTGATTCGACAGATAATTAGTTTTATCCTTCCGCTGAACGAATATGGTTGTGTATTCGCTTGAACAACGCTGGGAAAGTGGGCCTGAGACCGACTTATAGAAGATGCCGATTTTGCAAAAAAAAATCATCTTTTCAGATTAAGCTCATTTTGTTCTTGTCGGGTATGTAAACAAGCAAAATTGTCGCATTTGGGGCACAAAAGACTCGCACGCATACATTGATACACCCAAAACGAGTCACTGTTTGGTGCGGATTTTGGTCCAGAGGCATAATTGGACCATTAGCAAGGAGTGGCCGTTACAGTCAATGGCGATCGTTATCGGGATATGTTGAACGAATTTTTGTTCATTAAAGATTGAACAGGAGGATATTGGCAACACTTGGTTTCAACAGGAGTTTCTTTATAGCATTTGCAAAAAAAAAGTTATTTGGCGGACCCTTTACTTTACTAAGTTCAACCAGTCAATTGCTTTCATTTAATATCCATATTGGCGTGGTTAATAAAAAATATGCGCTATTTTTTTTTTCAGACAGCATTATACTATTTTCACACACGCGCCTTAATTGTCAATTTAGTATATTATCGCAATTAACGGTATTTATTGCGCTCAATTTACCATACTAAAAATAATTTTTAAATTGAACAATATATACTTAATTGTTTCACTTATTGTCTTAAACTCGAAATACAACTCTTGAGAAGTATGTTCAGTGAGAAGAAAATTCTATAGGTGGCATTTCTAATGTCAAACAAATAAATATACAAAAAACAAAAATTAAGAAAATTAAAAATTTTTGATGAAAATTTAAAAAAAAACTTTAAAAAAAATTCAAATACATACATATAAGTATATATATGTATAAATATAATTGTAAATATATTTTATCAACAGGAAAAACACTGAAGAGAAGGCATTATTTGATTTTTACAGCTATCAAATGCTAATGGAGTAAGATAAATTGAGTATGTGTGAACACTTATTTTAATTGCTCAATCAACACTAAATTGAAACAATTAAAAATATCTGTCTGAACAGGGTATTATGGATTTAACACGCCTTTATAGTTTAGTGTATTCTACTGTAACATTTGATGGCATTATTTTAGGGGCTAAAGCGCTGGATTTTACTGGTCAAGCGCTTTCTTTTGATATCGTAATTGAGGATCTAATCAACATATATATTTTTTGCACGCTATTTTGTACTTGCGGTTATCATGAAATTAAAATTTTTTTGTGCTGTGTTTTATTTTACTAGTAAAGCCTTTTCATTTGATGCTCATTACGTCCCTCTCGGTTACCTAAAAGCTGAATAAACCGACTTTCGTTTGTAAATTTGAGCGGTTATATTGGACTTCAATAGTGATTCTCTCTCTAATTTTCCCAGAAAAGTAATAACGTATTCCGAGCTTGTAGAAGTTGATTTTAGCCAACACATGGACAGAGGGACACTGCGCAATCTTTAAAGCTGTGCTTTAATGAATATTGTAAAAATTACAAACGGAATGACAAAGACATATGTAACCTTGACATTACAGGTGAAGTGTATAAAAGTTATCCTAAACAGTCTTTTGTAAATATCGTTAATATTCCATTTGTTCGCGAAGAAATAAAAACCTTCCGCATACAATATGTACGAAAACTGCAAATTCATCCAAATCTTCTCGCACAGATTCTACTGTTTTTAACAGGAAATAATCGCCTTAAGACAATCGATACATTGGCCCTCGTGGAGCCGTTGGAATGATGACCTCTATGCAAAGAAAATTGGATCCTTTATTGCAACGGCAATAGACCCAGATATTAATTAATTTAAGATCGTCATTTTCCATTTTAGAAAGTTTATGAGTTTGAAAAAAAATCAGAACCAAAACCAGATTTTCCAAATATATTAAAACAATATTTAAATAAATAATAAATAAGCATTGCTTCGCCCAACCCATGTTCATTAATAATTGCCGAACTCAACTAACCTTAAAATAACTAAGAACTCTAAAATTTCCTAAGAGAGAAAATAGTGATGCCAAGTTGAAGTTATCCGCATATAATTAAGAATTACTTACCTGACAAACGGAATTGTTCTTCCATCAAATGTCGTAATTAAAAAAATAATGCGAATGCTTACCTGCAAAGAAAATTTAAATTAATCGAATTAGTTAAAGCCTAATACTTAACACGTTTGGATATTAATTTTTGATTTTGGCTCGTTTTTATTTGTTGTATTTTGGGTATAAAAAAATATTTATTAATTTTATTCTTTCATAACACAGGGGTTACACGATCAAGTTTTGTGTATCAAGTTTCAATACACTCACACTTTTTTACTAATACGCTCATACTTTTAGAACTTGATGCAAACTTGCTTTTGAAAAAATTCCCTTTCCATCGAATGTTTCAATTTACAGTCAAGAAAACAGCTGAGGGCAATTGTTGTGACGAATTTTTGTGTTTTTTTTTTTTTTGACAAATATTCTGCCGCCATAATTTTTTGTTTTGTGTTTTACAAATATTCTGCCGCAATTTAAATTAAATAGAATTAATAATGTTTGTGAATAAAAATAATAATTTGAATAATAAAATTGCTTTAAAATTGCGTGCAGCCTACGTCACATCAATCAATTTAAATTAATTTTGACATGCAGTATGTGTGAAAAACTTGATAGAAAAACTTGAACGTGTAGCTGCAATGTTATCAAAATTAAAAAATATAATTTCTTCATATAAAGGAATAAAAAGATTAAGGGCAGTATTCATAAAAAATATTTTAGGTTTATTGAAGGCTTATTCGACAAATTTCTCTACAACATCTGTCAAATAAGCCTTTGATAAACCTTAAATATTTTTTATGAATATGTCCCTAAGAATGAGCAGAAACTAATCAATATTGTTTTAAAATCCACTACCTAAAATTTTTTTACAAATAAATTATAATAAATAATGATTAATTATAATTTAAGAAAAAAAGACAAGTTTTAATTCAATGTAAAAAACATTTTTTTATATGGGCAATAACTCTTTAGATAAATAAATAAAATTCTTTGAGTTCCTAAAAGCAGATAATTAATTTATACCAAACTAAATAGTAAAAAATAGTTAAATAAATTACTTTATTTAATGTAAGGGAATCAGTTTAATATTTGCTATATCCTTGAAAACATTTACACACACAAAGAAACAGCCACATGTTCCCTTTCTAATTTTAAACTAGAAAACAAAACAACAACCAAAACAACTTGTTGTACTACGCAGTACTTATTATCCTTTTTGTATGCCAAATCACTACAGCTGAGTCAAAGCGCTTTTGTTGTATTAGTATGTGTGTGTGTGTGTGTGTGTGTGTGTACATGAATGTCCTAAACACAAATCACATGTTTAAATCATACGCACGTTTTCTCATTGAGCCATCACCATCATGACAGTCGTATTCAATGGCATTCATACTTGGATGTATCCTAACAAATACGTACGACAGAATTATCGACAGCATCGTTAGAAGCAACAGTTAAATGCAATATTGACAATGGAAAGACGGTGTGTTTTATACCCTACATACCCTACTGTGGGTATATATAGTATTACGTGATTCTACTAATGTTAAAATAATAGAGTAGTATTTATTATAGCATTATAAAAGTATAGTGACCGGCTTAGTTTCATTTTCTGACTACAATCGGCAATGCCCATTCATCTATCCTGTGTAATGTTGATTATGCAAACATATTTTTTGGGTGGTTGGTTCCACTGTGCTACGGGCAGTATAAGTAATATTTATCATGCCAGGAATAAATGTTACGAAGGGTTCAAGTATTCAAATAAGTAATTTTTATACCCGCCACCAAAAAAATGGTGGGGGTATATTCATTTTGTCATTCCGTTTGTAACACATCGAAATATCCATTTTAGACCCGATAAAGTATATATATTCTGAATCAGGGTTTGATTTGATGACGATCTAGCTATGTCCGTCCGTCTGTCCGTCTGTTGAAAGCACGATAGAGGTCGCACCGAAAAAGCTAGGAGGCTAGGAGGTATTGAAAATGGGCTATATCGGAATATTAGGAAGATAGTTATAGCTCGGAAAGCAAGAGTAGGTCGAAAAAACCATGTCCTTCAAACATCGAATAAAATGGAATTGTGTCTAAACGCATTAACGTAGACTCATGAAACTTCGAATATATATTTCTTGAGTCAAAACAATATTTCTCACCAAAAATTACCTAAATCTAATCATTAGGAAAGGAGTTATCGATCAAAATGTACGAAAATTTATACCACACAGTGTATTTTCGGTATATTTAAAAACAAAAACGTCATAAAAGCAACAAAATTGGATGTACGACTCTGAAATTTTGCACACTTTGCTTTTTGGTGAGAGGCTTTTTTTTAACGGAAAATCAATGTGCCACGCCCACTTTTACGCCCACCTCCCATATAACGTTTTACCTAAAATTCATATAATTTCTCTATTAAAAAAGATTTTGGAATAATAAAAGGCTATATTGAAACATCTAAAATGTACTCATTCACAAAAATAACTTTGACGAGCCTACTATAACGCCCACTTTTCACGTTATCTACCGTTAATGAAATTTAAAAGCTCATAAAACCGCCAAAATTAGAGGTATGATGATCAAATTTGCTACGTATATCCCCCTAGGCAATATCATTATTGTCCCAAAAAACTAAGGTGCCACGCCTACTTTTACGACCACTTTTACGCCCACCTCCCATATAACGCTTTACCTAAAATTCATATAATTTCTCTATTAATAAAGATTTTGGAATAATAAAAGGCTATATTGAAACATCTAAAATTTACTCATGCGTAAAAATAACTTTGACACGCCTACTATAACGCCCACTTTTCACGTTATCTACCGTTAATGAAATGTTAAAGCTCATAAAACCGACAAAATTAGAGGTATGATGAGGAAATTTACTACATATATCCTTCTAGTCAATGTAGTTGTTGTGCCAAAAAGTTTAGGAGACACGCCCACTATAACGCCTACCTCCCATATAACGGGTTTTCTTAAATTCATGTAATTTCTCTATTGACAAAGTTTTTGGGAAAATAAAGAACTATATTGAAATATCTAAGTTGTATTTATTAGCAGAAACTTTATTGACACGCCTACTTTAACGCCCACTTTCATTGAAAGACTACATTTACAAAAGCATTTTAGTAGCATATCGAAGTTATAAAGGGTGGTTAAATTTTAAGGGCCGATGTTGAATTTAAATAAAAAACAAATTATTTAGGAAATTATTATTATTTCTTTTTGTAATGATAATATTTGTACGGTTAAATTATGTATTTAACAAAATATCGGCCAAATGCCCCCCCCCCCATCCTTGGCGCCACTCCTCTATCTGATGGTCCAAATTTTCAATGACAATGTTGATGCTCAATTGTTGGGCACGATGATGAGTCGAGGTTGACTGCTCTTTTGCCACACTATCGCAAAAAACAGCAATGGTTCCCATTCAACGAACTAAGAAGGCATTCACAGATTTTCTAACATTTTATACAGACCTGTTTTGCAGAAATTTAAATATTTTTTGCAATTTTCCCGATTGTGGATGAATTTGAATGATTATGTTGATCAAAAGAATTACTAAGTGCACAAAATGCATTTTGATTTGAACGCCCATTTTCATAAAAAACCTAAATAACTTTAAAGCGTTGCTCGTTTGCGTATCTTTCCACGGATCAAATTGAGTAAGTTTGAGATTGAGAAATGTCAAATGAAATGCAGAAAACTAATTTAAAGACTAGCTGTAGTTCACCTTCAACATGGGCCCTTAAAATTTAACCACCCTCTACAAAGAAAGTGATACATATTTTATTATAAAAAGATTATTCCATAATGAGTAACAAAATAATAAATATTGTGCTTTAAATGTACACAAAATTGGTGGTGGGTATAAAAGATTCGGCACAGCCGAATATAGTGCTCTTACTTGTTTTTTTCTTAAATACAAAATTTTTTTTAATGTTTCATTAATACAAAAATAATTAAAACTCTGTTATAAATAAAAATTATGAAAGACTTTCTAAATCTAAACAATTAAAAAAATAGAAAATGTTTAAAAAAATTCTGCAATTAGTAAATGTTTATAAAGAATTATTAAAGAAAATTTTCTTTAACTAGTAAAATTTAAAAAAAAAAATCTCGAATACTTCGTATAAATATATGTAGACTTTTTTCAAACACTGCACTACTTTCCTTTAATCTCACTTTAAGTTCGCTATATAGCCTACAGATAATATCCCTAAAATGTTAATACGTATGTAGTATACTATGTATGTATGTATGTGAAATCACATCTCACTCATCTCAGATGTCATCACATGAACTATACGACTGTCATACAACATTGTTTCTAAAGTAAAATAGAATAAGTCATAATAAAAAAAAACATTATTCTTATCAAACTTACTAAAGAAAAAACAGCTGCTGTAGTCGGTAATATCTGACGTCAACGTTTTTTTTTTTTCTGTTTATCTTTACACTGCTGCATCGAAGCTGCCTTTGATATTATTAGCAGAAGCAGCAACTGCAAACGTTAACGTAAATAAAGGTATTTCGACGACTACATGCATGGTATGCGAACATGTACTTCATGTTTTTATTTTTTCTGTATGTTTAGTGTTGTTGCAGTTGTTATTTCTTTCTTTTTTTTATTGTTTATTTGCAGAGAATTTGTTGTTATCACGTTTAAAAACACGTGCTTTTTCCTATTCAAATCGGGAGTGTGATTGTAAAGAAAACAAAAAATAATAATAGAGAAAAATTAAAGAAAAAAACAGAAATAAAAAAAAACACAAACAAATTAAAATAACAAAACGATTTATAGACGACGAATTGTATACGAATGCGTTCTCTACGGAGAACAACGACAACATTGACATCATCATAAAAACAACAGTACGAGCAACAACACTGTGTTACTAGATATCGATCGAAACAAATGCTTTGAGTTGAGTATAAAAATAAGCGAATTCTTGTTAGAACCAATAATTCGAAGGCAAAGAATCTTCCACAAAAAAATTTTTTTTTTCAAAAATTTTTTATTTCAAATATATTTTTAACACACAAAAATATTATTAAAATCTAAACATTAATTTCATTTCATTCATTATAAAATTAAAAACAATATTTTTGTTATTAAAAAAGACCTCAAGCTCAAATAATTATTGTTAATATTTAAAGAAAATAGGTAAAAAAAACAAAAAATAATTTTTTACTGTATATTTCAAGTAAGCGATAATATTTGCATGAGATTTAAAATTCAACTCTCTATGACTCTAGATACAAAATATTATCTATGGTGACTAACAACTTTAAATATTTTATAACACTTTCTGCTTATCTACTTGTTAGTTGTTCATATTAAAAAAAATTTTGTATGCTTTTGATATTACTCAATTATATTACTTAATTTGTGGCACAGTGTATGTATGAATAAAAAACAACAACAAAGCATGTGCTTAGTAAAGTACAATAAAAAAGGTTTGGAGGATGGATTGCTAAGTGCTCAAATAATTGACACACTGACAGTTTAACTGACTATTTTATCATCTGGCCGTTGTTCTGTATGTTAGAGTGAATGTATTAATTGTTAAAGCTGCAAACATGCTTACCATTGGCGTGACTAGACCAATCTGGTGGGTGTAATAAATACCCCTCATCATCATCAGCTTTGTTTTTGCGATAGTTTTAAAAAATTAACTAACTTTTTACATTTAATACACATATAAAATTAAATCGGGGGCAAAATTACGGTATTCGATCACGATCGAAATTTTACTCGAACGATTGAGTTCACTGTGCTTTAGGTATAGAGATTCTAATAAGAATTTTTAAATTTCCATCACATTCGCATGCCGTAATTTGCCCCCAGTTTAAGATTTTTAAAAGAAAATTTTTTGGAGGCTTTGCCACCTCAGAAAAAATGTATAGCTACTCCAATGTAGCTTACATCATTGCGCGTGTACTTCTGTGCGTTTGATGTAAGCTTGTGCAATTCTACTTGCATGATCTCCCATATAATGGTTGTTTGCCTCCAATTTATGGGTGTACGTATGGACGCTGGGTTCATATACAAGAATATATATAAAAATATTTTTGTTTTGCAATTGTTTAACACCCTTCACACAGTGAAAGAGAGTATAGATGTATATGTAGGTTTGTCATTCCCTGTGAAATTTCTACAATTTTCATTTCCGACCCCATAAAGTATGTATTTTCTAAAAGCTTATAAATTGGAGAGTCGATTAAGCTCTATCAGCCTGTCTGTCTGTCTGACCGTCTGTCTGTGTGCATGTTGAAACCAACTTTTTGAAGCCCCCCAACATCGCCTGGACCCGCGTGAAGTATTAAAATATTGGAAATATTCAGGAGCAGATCGGTATTGAAAATTAGAAAAATCGGTACTTAAATAACTGAGATATGAGGAGAAAATACGGCCGAATATAGCACTCTTAATTGTTTCTACTTTATTTTTGTTTATTTCTTCTTATTTTTTTATACCCTTCACACAGTGAAAAAGGGTATATATAGGTTTGTCATTCCGTGTGAAATTTCTACAATTTTCATTTCCGACCCCATAAAGTATATATTTTCTGAAAGCTTATGAATAGAGGAGTCGATTAAGCCCTGACCGTCTGTCCGTCTGTCCGTGTGTATGTTGAAATCAACTTTTTGAAGCCCCCCGACATAGGTTGGACCCGGGTAAGGTATTAAAATATCAGAAATATTCGGGAGTAGATCGGTTTTGAAAATCAGAAACATCGGTACATAAACAACTGAGATATGAGCAAAAACCCACGACCACCTCGATTTTCTTTTCATAAAAACAACATTACAACAACAACATACATACATACAAACGTGTATACTGGTTAGAGAAAACGTGGCATCGAATCCCAGCTGAGGCAAAAAAATTTTTTTTTAAATTTTTTTAAAATTTTTTTTTTTAATTTTTTTTTTATTTTTTTTTTATTTTTTATTTAATATATTATATATATTTTTATTATTATTTTTTTTTTATTTTTTTTTTTTTAATTTTTTTTATATTTTTTTTTTGTTTTATATATATTATATATGTATATAATAATTTTTTTTTTTAATTTTTTTTTTAAATTTTTTTTTTTTAAATTTTTTTTTTTTAAATTTTTTTTTATTTTTTATTTTTTTTTTTGTTTTTTTTAACATACATACGTGAATTTACTGTTATTGCATGACTACACGTTGTGAAGGGTATATAAGATTCGGCACGGCCGAATATAGCGCTCTTACTTGTTTTTGTTAACTAAAAAAATCCTGATTTTTAAATTATATTGTTTTAGAATTTAATTTATAATTATTTTTAAGTTGTTATTAATAAAGGGATAAAAGTGTGGGTATTATTGATTAAACGAAAATACATTTTTTTTAAAGCTGTTGTTTATTTTTTTAACAATTTTAAAATAATGAATGCTTTAAGGAAGATAGTTTTATTGATTATATTTTTTTATATCTACTAAAATTATTCCGTTTTTGTACCCAACACTACTACACAAAAATAAACTATACGTATGATCTGAAACAATTGACGTAGAATTATATTAAATAAGTGATCTCAGCCTGCCTTTGTGTCTGTGTATATTTTTTACATAAGAAAATTACACTTTCGATTTCCATCTGAAACACTGTCCTGTTAAACTTCAAAGAGGAGTGGTATTTGGAAGAACAAAATGCAGTTGTATTTTAGGTTATAGCTAAACTTCACTTAATAAAACTCAGGAATTCTTTAAGGTAAACCAATTATCCCAAAAACAGACAATGTTTTTCAATGCTGGAAAAAAAGTCAACTTGACTGTTTCTTCATGGTTGCAATTAAACTTCTTAAATTCAAACCAATTTGTAATAATATCAACAATATTCAGACACAAGAGAAGTAAAATCTATTATCTAAAGCAGACATGGCTGTGATCGGTAGTGTTAACTTTTTCAATTACAAATCAAGTAAGAGTTCAATAATCGACCGTCCCAAATCTAATAGTACCCTTAAACATTAGGGGCCGTATTCACAAAAAAATATTTTAGGTTTATTAAAGGCTTATTTGACAGATGTTGTAGAGAAATTTGTCAAATAAGCCTTTAATAAGCCTAAAATATTTTGTATGAATACGACCCTATGTACATAAGCAAAATGATTACATATTAATAATTATATGCCATTTAAAGCGGCGGTAATTGCTATATATAACCTGTCATTTTATTTAGGACGCCAATTTGGGTTTAATGTTTATACCCTTCACCTGTGGTGCACAAGGGTATATATAGCTTTGTCATTCCGTTTGTAATTTCTACAATTTTCATTTCCGACCCCATAAAGTATATATTTTCTGAAAGCTTATGAATAGAGAAGTCGATTAAGCCCTGACCGTCTGTCCGTCTATCCGTCTGTCGGTGTGTTGGTTGAAATCAACTTTTAGAAGCAACTATATGTTCCTTAGATCTGTATATGGTATCAATCTCTTGGAAATATCCAGGAATGAATCGCTATTGAAATTCAGCACAATCGCCCCATAACTTTCTGAGATATGAGCACAAAACCACGACCACCTCGTTTTTTTCACAATTACAACAACAATTTTTAAAAAAAAATTTTTTTAAATTTTTTTTTTATTTTTTTTTTTTGTAATTATTTTTATTTTTTTTTTTATTTTTAATATATTTTTTTTTTGTAACTTTTTTTTTTTTTTTTGGTATGTTTTTTACATGTATGTACGTATTTTATATGAGATGAATGGTGATACAAACAATTGTTTTTACATGACTACACGTTGTGAAGGGTATATAAGATTCGGCACGGCCGAATATAGCACTGTTTCTTGTTTTTTTTTTTGATAGTTTACTGAAGTTTACTAGTCACGACTTTTCGTTTGAAACTAATAAAGTGGGTGTTTAAGGGAACAAAGCCGTAGTTACTGAGTTTGATCCTTATGAACGAAATTATATTTCGTACGCCATCTTGGATTTTAAAATTATCATAGTAAACTTGTATTTGTGTACTTGACTGGTCAAATCCTATCATTTGACACCAATTTTAAGGAGGTTGTAGTGGGTAAATTTCTAACAACTAGATTTGACCCCTAAATTTATTTTACGCCATTTTGTAGTTGCGGCCATCATTAATTGTTAATACTGTATAGTGTGTTATATTTCGACTCTGTTTGTGTTGCAGATCTTAAACTTTTCTATTTTCGTTTGAAAATTTTAGAAGTTGTATTTTGGTGTGTAATTCTCAGTTAGGTTTAAACAAATTTATCAGCTTTTCTCACTTCTACATTTCGAGACTACAGCTTGTAAATTTATGTGTTTAGCATGTCAGAAAATAATTAGGAACCTTTATAACTTGATATACTTTAAAAAGTGTATATTTATAAGCATAATTTTTACTTATAACTTTTCCAAACAGTGACAGTCCAAACTTTTTTACAA
Organism: Phyto melanocephala; assembly: GCA_941918925.1. Taxonomy (NCBI): domain Eukaryota; kingdom Metazoa; phylum Arthropoda; class Insecta; order Diptera; family Rhinophoridae; genus Phyto; species Phyto melanocephala. Next base: position 82,658,168 of record OW799235.1, on the reverse strand, counting down.
ATAGCCCTAAAGGGATATCATTTCTACAAAAAGTAGCAAACGTAAATTATCCTAGCTATGAACGACTATGAGAAATAACTTAAGCAGTCATGTTTATTTGCTCCTATCTCAGAAAGCTAAAAGGCGATTATGCTGGATTTCAATAGCGATTAACTCTCGGATATTTAAAAAAGACTGTGCAACTTGTGAGGGCTTCTTAAAGTTGATTTCAATTAACACACGAACAGACGGACATGACTTAATTGGCTCCCTTCGTCATAAGCTTTCAGCAAATATGTTTATAACACCGAAAGTGAATATAGCAGAAATTACAAACGTAATGACAACGCAACATATATCGTTCGAACCAAAGGTGAAAGGTATAAAACAATATTATTATTATTTTTTGAATTAATCAAATATAATTACTACATTTAAATTACACGATACTGTATGGACAAGTTTAAAAAATGGATAGAAAATTAATGAGTCGTTTAAGTAGTATTATTTTATTGCATTAAAATTAAGTTGAAAACGATTAGGTTACTTGTACTTTGCAACGCACCATTTAAATTCAACCCATGTTAAGAAGAAAATTGCTATAAATTCTATGGATACTTTTCCTCTGAAGTAATTTTATTTGCATTAAATTTGCATCAAACACTTCTATTGAAATCATTCTAAATGAAACATTTCCTGCTTGCATTCTGCACAGTAGTTTGACGCAATTTATTCATAACAAGCATGATCAAAAGTCTAACTTTTAAAAATTATCAGAATATATTCTAAATATTAATATTAATGACTGTTTGCATTTCTTTTTTTTTAAGTTGTATTTGTAATAGATTTTTATGTTCAGGCCTCATACATTGACTTCAGTTTTGTATATTGTTTTGTATGTTGAACCCAAAGAAATTAAATAAATGACAGCTTAAATACATATGGTGAAAAAAACGCTCACATATTCATTCATTACATCAATTCACTCAATGATTTACATAAAAATGTTACAATTGTATTCGGCTAAGTAAGATTGAAGTTAAAAATTAAAAAGAAAAATATTAAAGTGCAGCGTTATGCTTTGTCAATCGCCAATGGCTGAAATCGTCGCCGAGTAGCAGGCAATTCGTTTAGAATGAAAACGATAGCGACAACTGATCTTGAAGCAGCTTGCTTTTGAAGAAATATATATTTCAATGGTGCAAATTTGACTTTTTTTCACAAAAATTAAATTAGTTATTCGAAATATATTTATAGGACGTAAAACTTTAAAACCAAAAAATTACATTTTTTCTAAACCTCCTGACACATTTATAACATTTTAATTTTCTGTAGTACAGGGTAGGCTAAAAGTCATCATGGGGTTTAAATATTTAATAATTGTTTGGTTTTTAATTTTGTTTCTCCTACTCGAACCACATCTGAGGTCTGTTTTCAAGCGCCAGGCGTGAAAACCGTTTTAATATTAATCGATACTGCTCTCTATTAACTGTAACAGCATTTGCATCTTCATTTTCAAAGAAGTAAGGCTCAATGACATTTTCAGCCACAACACACCGTTAAATTTATTTGGCATTGATGAATGGTTTTAGGATATATTCAAAACCCCACAACCTACACTTCAGCTTATTAACACAAAATTCGAATAAAACTGAGTTGCTTTTATTTCTGGCCAACTGTTGACATTTAACTGCAAGCTAAACTTTTGACGTTGCCGATGATATATGCGGCTAACCTTTCACCTTAAATGGGAATTACATTTAAAATGCGCCAGTGACGAACAAGCTATTCCTAGTTGATTAAAGCGCAATCTGGTGGACGTTTCTGCAGCGCGAATTAAACATGATTAACCTGTTCAAGGTAAACTTCTTATCGAGCCATGTTATAACGATGAAATAAGCAACGAATTATTGCTTCAAAGGGCGAAAGTCTGACGCTAAAATGATTACGATATGCTCCTTTTCCGATAGAATAAATTATCGCAGACTTAAATGGTGAAATTCTATTATTCTTGTTCTCTGTGTAGTTGTGAATCTCCCCAAGATTTATTCGCCAGGTGTTATTTACACAAACTGAAAAAAAATTATATATACATAAAAGAAAAGGTTGTTAAATATATAAACCCCATGGCAACTTGAGGTCCACCCTGTACTTTTAAATCAAAATATTTTAACTTCCCATTTATGTCACATTTCTTATTTTATGCACTGGACTGAGTAGACGAAAACAGAAATTTGTCTAAGTTGAACACAGCGGCAACAATGATTATGTCGCCAACTAGCTGTGATATCGTCAAAATATTTCTCCCCATATAAACGTGTGTATTTTCTACTCGACAGACTGTGATCGGTGGCTTGCTGTTGCGGTCATATACATACATAATTTTGAAGCGGATTTAAAAATCTTTTCTATGACAAACTTTTGACGTCAGAACACAGACACGTTAAAATATAAAACAGAAAAAAAAATAAAATAAAGTCGCCGCTGTATTAAAATTTAAGTGATTTTATTTTAAATAAAATTATTAACAAATTAGATTCACTAATAATTTTTAATTTTTTTTAATGACTAACCTCTAAACAAATTAATAAAAAAAAATAAATAAAAATTTCCAACAAAAAAACTTTTAATCACTTATTCATACGACATGTATGAATAGTTTTTTTGAAAAGTTTTTCAGCCATTCATACCCTTTTAGATGATTTTTTTCTATAGTCTTGTATTAACTTTTTGTTTTATGTAGTTGTTTTCTATTGTTCAGCCGCTTTTTTCCCTTTACTGTTATGTTGTTGTTGTTGTTGCCTGTGTTATAGTATCATAAAAGCTCATTGTGTATGAAAAGCTTTCGTTTTAGTTATTTACAATTTAGTTGCAATAGTTACCGTTAGAGTGCGTTGATTTAGAAATGTAGTAGAGCTTTTTGTGGAGCTGAATTAAAAAAAGCTAACAGGTGTTGCCAGTGCACGTTAACATTTTTTGAAATTAATATTTGAAAATAAAAGTATATAATACAAATTATCTTTATACATTAAAATATTTAAATAATAAAAATTCATTCTATTTTTATAAACTTTTTTTCTAATTGAATCTGCTTTAAAAAATTTTTTTAATTTTAAAATAAATAAATACTTGAAAAAATCAATCTATTTATAAAAAAATTTTCTTTTAAAAATTGTATAAAACACTTTATTAACATATTACATTTAAACAATTTTATAAGAAATTTAAGACATTTTCTATAAAAAAAAGTTTTTAGAATTTTTGGCAAAATTGAAACTAACACAAATTCCTTTTTTAAAAAATATATTGAAAATACGCTTTAAAGAGAAATTAAAAAGTAATACATAGAACTTTTCGACAAGTTTTATAGTAATGACCGGTCATGTTTTACCATATTAACACCCTACACCACAGCAAAAAAAAAAAAAAAGATTACAGTAGACTCGCGGTAACAAAAACACTGCCTTACGTGAACATGAACACTGACTACTACGTAGCGTGAACACAGTGAGAAATCCTTATAACGTGAACAAATTTGTCGGTTATCCAAATCGTTTTCATAAAAAGGGGTATCCCCGTAAATAATTGCGCAGATTTAGTTTAGTGCGCGCTGCTGATAGCATGATCTCATCTAAAGTTTTTCGTAAAAAGTGTCACAAAAACTACCAAAATTCTAAAGTTAAACTCCTTGTGATTGGAAAGGCAAAAAATCCTTGCTCTCTTAGAAATTTTGAATCTCCTGTGGACTAAAATTACTCCAAATTGTAATGGATAACAGCTGCCATTTTTGAAAATTGGTTTAACTATTAATGGACGATATTGGCTATTTCAACTTGGCAATGTCTTAAAAAGAAAACAATAGCAAAATGCTTGCTGAACATTTTTAGCTCTTTAGGAGATTAAAAGTACGTTAAAATAACTTATTTTTTCTTAACAAAACATATGTACATAACAATCTGAAATACCAAAAAATAAATGAATTTGATTTAAATCACATGGGTAATTTGTTTGGAAATTTAAAAGAGTTACACCTTCGACAACATGAACAACTTCGCAAACGTGAACACGCCCGGTTTTTAATATTTAGTTCACGTTACCGCTAGTCTACATTTCAATATCTGAACACCTACAAGTTGCTTAACATTTTAAAAAATATCCAAAAATGAGAACCGTACGACTATAGGCTATTTTCGAACCGAAAAACTTACAAGTTGACAAATTAATTATTGTATTAATAAAGAACATTATCTTTGTAACTTTTCTCACCGTTCAACTTTTACGATAAAATTATAAATGAAAAATTAACATTCTTTCCCGAGCGGTGACATAAAGAAATTATATGAATTTCGATTTGGTTTAGCTTTATTTTCGCACTTACATGAAGAAATTTTATAAAAATTACATGGGGAACAACAAAAATTGTAACACACGTCATTTAAGAAATTTTCTAAAAATATACAAAAGCTTAATCTTTATTCTTAAGCGCTTAAAAATTTTAAAATTATATTTATCTACTTTTTGCCATTTTCTTTTGTAAACGGATTACCCAACTGTTAAGCAATGATCCCCATTATGGGCATAACAATCAGGGATGTCACTATTGTCCGATTAGAGCAAAACTCGATTTCTTGCTTAACTATTTCACATCGAAGATAACTATAAAAATTTTTTAATTAATATTAGATATGATTTAATAAAAAAAAATAATAAATTTTTATTGCAAGAACATATGGTTTTATCCAAACTTATGATCTAAATATTTTGAAATAAAATGCATAAATATTTAATTGATGTATTTTAGTAAACACAAACACAATAACAATAAAAAGATTTTATGAACAAATAAAAGTGAAAATCTACTTAAAATATTTTCTTTTAAAAAGAAATATATTATTATTATTTTTTTTTTTAAATAGAATTAGACCGCTTAGCGTAGCCAAATAAATTGTGCGTTCGTTAGATTCATTCAAGAAATAAAATGTTTTTTTGGTTGCAGTTTTTAATTCAAATACAGTCATACTAACAAGAATTAGAAACACCTAAAAAATATTTCTTTTTATTATTTCAAGAGGAATTTTCAATTTTATATTTAAGAGCAATTTTAAAATAAAATTTCTTTGGAGGTAAAAATAATAAACATGTGTTACGCATTAGTAAAACTTAAATACATTGAGTTAATTAGAATTAAAACAGAAATGCTTTTTATCTCTAAATATTAGATAAATTTTATTTAGAAATATTTTTCCGTTTTTATTTATTAAAATTCCACATAATCCATATTGAACAATAAAGATGAGTTATTAAAGAATTTAAGTCCGATAAAAAACTTGATTATTTATGATCAATTTTTGTTTGTTTTTGTGTTAAAGTTTAAAAAAAAAACAAAACAAGTAAGAGCGCTATATTCGGCCGTGCCGAATCTTATATACCCTTCACACCGTGTAGTCATGCAATAACAGTAGTTTGTATCACCATTTATCCCATATGAAATACGTACATACATATAAAAAACATACATATATAAAAACATCCCATTGTAAAATTATAAATTTACGTATGTATGTTAAAAAAAAATAAAAAAAAAATTTAAAAAAAAAAATTTTAAAAAAAAATTTAAAAAAAAAATTTAAAAAAAAAAATTAAAAAAAAAAATTTAAAAAAAATAATTAAAATATATATAATTAATATAAAACAAAAAAAAAAATAAAAAAAAAAGTAAATAAAAAATAATAAAAATATAAATAATATATTAAATAAAAAATAAAAAAAAAATTAAAAAAAAATTAAAAAAAAAATTTAAAAAAAAATTAAAAAAAAAATTTTGATATATAAAAAAATTTTTTTTTTGGCTCAGCTGGGATTCGATGCCACGTTTTCTCTAACCAGTATACACGTTTGTATGTATGTATGTTGTTGTTATGTTGTTTTTGTGAAAAAAAAATCGAGGTGGTCGTGGGTTTTTGCTCATATCTCAGTTGTTTATGTATCGATGTTTCTGATTTTCAATAGCGATCTACTCCCGAATATTTCTGATATTTTAATACCTCACCCGGGTCCAAGCGATGTCGGGGGGCATCAAAAAGTTGATTTCAACATACACACGGACAGACGGACAGACTGACAGAGCTTAATCGACTTCCCTATTCATAAGCTTTCAGAAAATATATACTTTATGGGGTCGGAAATGAAAATTGTAGAAATTTCACACGGAATGACAAACCTATATAAACCCTTTTTCACTGTGTGAAGGGTATAAAAATTATAAAGAAATTCTGCATGTGTAAAACATTTTCACTAATATTAACTTCTTATAGAATGATTTCAATTTAATTTATAAATTTGTATAAGATTTAAAAAAAAAAAGATTTACATTTGTGTACCTCAAAAGAGTTTTCTGCTTATACAACTCAAGCAACTTAAACGCATTTCTACATTTATTTAAGGCCCTGAGTTTAAGTGTTAAAACCATATTTTTATATAAAAAATACTCGTATTGAGAACAAAAATTGCATTTTGAGTTTTTGATTCGTTAAAACTGAAATTTTCTTTCTCTCGTTGGGTACTTAAAACAACTTACTTGAACAACTACTTCCTTACGCTCAAGGGAATAAGTTATCAAGTTGTATATTATCTTTATTAATATTTAATGGTGGATGCTTGTAATGGCAACGATTTGTAAAAAAGAAACATGCTGCAGTTGTCCCGCTATTCCGGTAGAGATGCGTGAGACGCGCCACTAAAGCATCCACAAGACACTAAGCAAAAAATATAAGTACTAGAAAAACAGTGCTATATTCGGCCGTGCCGAATCTTATATACCCTTCACAACGTGTAGTCATGCAATAACAATTGTTTGTATCACCATTCATCTCATATAAAATACGTACATACGTACACGTTAGAATAAATGTGGCATCGAATTCCAGCTGAGCCAAAAAAATTTTATTTTATTTTATTTTATTTAATATATTATTTATATTTTATTATTATTTTTTTTTTATTTTTTTTAAAATTTTTTTAAATAATTTTTTTAGAAAAATTTTTAAAAAATTTTTTTAAATTTTTTTTTTTTAGTTTTTTTTATTATTTTTTTTTTATTATTAATATTTTTTTTTTTGTAATTTTTTTTTCGTATGTGTTTTACATGTATGTATGTTGTAATTGTGAAAAAAAAACGAGGTGGTCGTGGTTTTTTGCTCATATCTCAGAAAGTTATGGGGCGATTGTGCTGAATTTCAATAGCGATTCATTCCTGGATATTTCCAAGAGATTGATATCATATACAGATCTGAGGAACATATAGTTGCTTCTAAAATTTGATTTCAACCAACACACGGACAGACGGGCAGACGGGCAGATGGATAGACGGTCAGTGCTTAATCGACTCCTCTATTTATAAGCTTTCAGAAAATATATACTTTATGGGGTCGGAAATGAAAATTGTAGAAATTACAAACGGAATGACAAAGCTTGTGTGTGCACCACAGGTGAAGGGTATAAAAAATGGTCTCATACTTCAACTATCTATTCTAACCTTAAAATTTAATTTTTAGACATCGCAACATTTGACTTTCTGATTCGATTTCTTCTTAACGTCTGCTGCCTCTACCTCCTGAGGATTGTCCACTTCCTCCGAATCCTCCTCTTCGTTTTCATTTCTAGAGACCAAAGGAAGAGGAGCAATAAAATCTTTTCTTGAATCGTATAAACATAAACCCCGGATCTCTTTATACAAGTACTATTGACGCTTCATCGATAACCCTGGTGACGGAATTATAATTGGTTTGTCATCGAAACTGGTATTGTTACTCAAATGCATGTTTTCATTTATGCTGGCTGAATTCGCAAACAGTTTACTTTGCACTGGTGACTGAGCAATAAATACAAAGTGATGATACTTCGATATTCCAACTAAAGTTTTATATTTAGTAGAGAAGTGTTTGTCCTTTTTTCTCCACTCAACAACAGGCAAACTTGAGTTTGGAAGTCGAATAGGTAGAGGAAAATTAAATCCATTACGAGATGATTTTCTAACACAATCAACTACATCCATCGACATTAGTTTGGGCATATTTTGATTTGAAAACTCCGAATAAACGATCAGGTAAACACTTCGTATGTCCGGTTAACAAAAAGCTCAATTCAACTGACCCACAACTGGAAGTATCGACAAGGTGCTGTAAATATCATATCATCGTATTGCTTTTATTTTGTGAAACACAGTTATCAGCGAATATCACAAATTTTTTAGTTGAATGCAGTTCTCGTAGCTAGTAGTCAAGCATTGATATTACTAAATTCGCACGTTTTCCAATGGAATAGCTTTCGTCAATACAGAAGATGTGTTGAACATTTTGACGTTAGTTCGCAATTCCGAAAATGGCTGTTTTGCGACCTGATTTAAAGCATGCAGTTCCTCTTTGCTGTGGACCCGACGGAAAGCTAACATTTTAAGCATAATCCATAGATATTACTAGACAATCCTCCTCTGGAATACCTGAATACATGGCATTTGGATCAGGCTTGACTAATGTTCTCAAGTCGTTATAGTACTCTCACTGAGTTCTGGCAGATTGCAAATGATCAATGCTGCTTCTTTTTCAACTTTGGTAACGTTTACTGTATTAACAGCATCTTTTGCAAGATTTCGACACAATTCGCACAAATCGTATGCCGCCTTCATAGTGACGATGTGGGGACAATATTTCTTCCTAACAGAGTGATATTTGCGATTTAAAAGAATTATGAATGAGTATTTATTATAATTCACAATTAATAATTTCAGAAAATAAAGCTGCACTCGAAAAAAGGCGAGCAAAATTGATATCAAACTCATGGAAACAGCGCGCTAGGTAGAAAACAGTAAAAACCAACTACACAAAACAAGAGGTAGGGACGACCTACGCGCGTTTTAAAGGTTGACCAACACGTTCCTGACGTCATGAGATGTGCCGCTTTCAAATGAGACTAATATTAACACGCTCAGTGATGGTACACCAAAGATACACGCATTTAAATCTTTAAAATGGCTCTCCTGATTAAAACCTGTTTTTACCCTTAGGTCCCGTTCTATTTTACGCGTCACATATAGTCAAATATTGTTACAGATTTTTAATATAATTAGTTTGATTTACATGATAATTTTATTAGTACGATATGGTAAACTATGAAAAAAGGGTAAAATACAAGATGGCGTCTGAAACAAAATGGCGGAACAATTTTTTTTTAATCCCAACAATATGGGCATCAAATGAAAGGGCTTGACTGGTAGAATACAGCGAACTAGATAAAAATTAAAAATGAAAGATGGCGTCGGAAATAGTAAAGGAAATGGCGTATTACATGATATTTAAAATCTAGATCTTAGCTACGTTATGGTGTTTATACGTATGTCTATGACAGTGAAGGTAATTATCAGATTCGGCACGACCGAATATATTTTTTAATTAAAATTGGTTGTATATAGAAAGCGTAAACTGTGATACAACAAATCGACTTGCCTATTAGAATATAAGAATCTGGCGTCAAAACCTTGCTTTTCTTTCCACTGTGGCAATTAAAATAAAATTACATTACCCTTTTAAACATTGTAGTTAAATTAAAAAATATTCATATTTTCTACAGCAGTTAAGTTCAGAGAAATAATTCAATAAATTATTAATGTGCAGCAGTGAGAGTAATTATAGAAAAATATTTTACAATAATCTATTGCCGTCTTAATTACACTAGAGTCCAGCACAGTGTTAGTAGCAATTACAGTAACCCATCGGTCATTGCAAGTCTTCATTAACTTTTGATTAACAAGGAGACGTAATAATTAAATCATTTTTATTTTAAAATTAATAAAACAATTTTAGTTTCTAGTTTGATAAGATTACAGGTAATCAAAATTCATCAGTTTAAAAAAAAAGCACCAACACCTTTAACTACTTAGAAGCATGTTTATACGTACATATGTATGTATGTGAATGAAAATATTAATTAAAATTTTTATTTATTTGAAAAAAAAAATATTCAAATATTCAAATATTCAAATAGACATATTTTAATTTCCTCAATAATAACATTCCATTGGGTATACGATTTGTCTGACATTTCACTCACCACATTGATTATTTAGAAAAAATAAATCTTGTTGAAATGAAATCGTGTTGCTTACCTGCAATTGAACCGAAATAAAAAAAAAATATTTAATTAATAAATAGCAAAAGTTTATAAAATGGAAATACATACATAAAAACAAATAATAATGAGGAAAATTTTTTAAAAAAATTTCCTAATAATTTGTTGGCATTTGATCGGTTTGTTTGTGTATGTTTATTTTATTTTCGTTAATAATTGCATGTACCACAATTTTTCTTTATTTATTTTTTTTTTTTTTTAATTAATTAATTAAAGTGTGTAAAACATCACCCTTTTTTAGTTCAATTCATTCATTAGTCTAAAATTTTTTTGTTTACATTTTTGTGCGGCTAAAAATTTTTAATTATATTTGGGAACACACATACAAGCATGCATGTGTATGTGTACATATTATGTATTTATATACATTAGAGTGTACCTCATTATAAGATGAATGTTGGGGTCCTATCTATCGATTTTTATATAAACAGTTTATTCATTTGCGACCCCTTAAGTGTATATTTACTGAAATCCTATTGATAGGGGAGACGATTGAGCGTTGTCCGTCTGTGTGTGTTTGTATGTTAAAATCACTAAAAATATCAAAAATATTCGGGAGTAGAGCGGTTTTTACAAATGAGTAAAAACGCATAATAACTTTCTAAGATATGAGTAAATAAATACGACCGCCTCTGTTTCTTCCTTATTTTTACCTCAAAAATAAAAGTTTCCAGATTTATAGGCACGCTTGTGACTAGTTAAAGATATGGTATGCCTCCAGACGTATTCGTAAAATATTTTGGACAAATAATTTTTTAACATGGCCGGGACATTAAATTAGAGACTGTGGTCTCGAAAGTAATTTAAAAAAAATAAAAAAACCGGTTTGAAACTAAATCTATATATATAAAAGTGAAACTCTGTGTGTGTGTTTGTTAGCTATAGACTCCGAAACTGTAAAACCGATCGGACTCAAACTTTGGCAAGTTGTTGTACACATACCAGGGAGTGTTTATGGGTGGAAAAAAGTGGGCGGAGCCACGCCCATAAAAATTAGTTATCTGTTTTAGCTTCTTTTACTTGACCGATTTTTCTGAAACTTTGCACACATATTGAGCTGTCATGACTAAATAATTTTGTGATAAGAAAAGTGGGCGGGGCCACGCCTCTAAAAAAAGTATTAATTTTGAGGTACTTGCACTGGACCGATTTTTCTGAAACTTTGCACACATACTAAGCTGTCATAACCATATAATTTCGCGTTTAGAAAAGTGGGCAGGGCCACGCCCATAAAAAAAATTATAATGTTGAGGTACTTGAACTGGACCGATTTTTCTGAAACTTTGCACACATATTGAGCTGTCATGACTAAAAAATTTCGTGATAAGAAAAGTGGGCGGCGCCATGCCCATAAGAAAGTTATAATTTTCAGCTACTTGCACTGGACTGCTTATTATGAAACTTTGCACACATATTGAGCTGTCAGGACTTTACAGGACTTTTGTGATTAGAAAAGTGGGCAGTGCCACGCCCATAAAAAAAATTATAATCTTGAGGTACTTGCACTTGATATTAAATTAAAATTCAGAATGCATTTTGATTCATTAAGGGGCGTAGCAACGCGCGCCGGGTTTGGCTAGTGATATATAAGCATCAAATCAATACTGCTTTGGTGTGTTACGAGAATGAATTTTTTTAAGTTTCTATACCACCGAGAGAGCCAACATTGGTATTGAATTAATACAGTAAACTACCCAAAATGTGTTAAATCCAAAACGAAATTGGGTATTTCTTTAAAAAAGGGCTTGACTAGTAGAATTAAATGAACTCTGTAAAAATTCAAAATCGCGATTTTTGAAATAAAAAAGAAAATGGCGTACAAAAAGAAATCTGAAATCTAGGGTAAACAACGATGTGATCAATATACCTACGCACTTGGCGATGAAGAGTATTTAAAAATTCGGCACGGCCGAATATAGATTCTTCATTGTTTGTACATAACTGCGATAGTTACAATCGGATGTTTTGTATCGACGAGGTCGTTGTTTTTTCATTACAATATTAACCCTTTCGATTTCAGTTCCTATTACCAAAATGTACCGAAATAATATTAAAAAATTAATGCGGAAAAAAAATCCTTAAATTTTTTCTTAGAAGGTATTGCGATCTCTATGATACAAATTTTGAATCGTTTTTGTTGCAGAAAATGAAGGTCGCCTTAAGTTGTCAACAAACAAGTCATCAAGACAAAAACAATCGATAAATAATTTTTAAGGCCCTATTGTAAATACCAGCGTTATTTCTGTACGACGAACTTTTTCTCCGGTACGGTCTAATGGGCATACTCATACTCATGCATTTATAAACAATTTTATTTAAAAAAAAAAAAAAAAAAACTATGTCTTGTGATTACAGTTGTGTACTTTTTTTAAACGTGGGTGAAATTCAAAGTGATTTCATGTGAAATTTTAAAATCTAACATGATTAATTGTTTGTCTATTACGATCACAAGGCAGTCTCCTCGACGGCGATTGTTTTTAAAAATTTCGTTAGCGACTTCGTACATCTTGCCATGTATGGTGTCGCTATCAGGAAAAAATTTCATAAGAGGAGGGTACAAAAAAATGTTGTGAATAGCAAAAAAATATGTCTACGTTAAATTTCCTTGACATCAGTACGATTAAAATTAATTCTTCTAATAAATTGTCTTGGGATCAGCAACTGTTCGACTATTCAATAGTGATAAAAAGTTTATTACGTTTCCTAATTGAATGCCATAAACAAAATATTTGCGTATTTGTCTACACGACAAAAAGACTCTAAAATATGTTCATATATATGGAGCATCCTCATCCATAATCCCATTATGAGCGTTTAACCCTAATCATACTGATAACATTTATATGCGAAGACGCCTGACAAGGGTATTTCGGGTACCCGTATGCATTTAGATATAAATTTTTATCTGTGTAGGGTAAACGTTGTGCACTTGGGTATTCGAACCATACGCCAGCCCTAAAAGTAAGAGAAAACATATCATGGAAGTCTTTATTATTCGATGTATTTTTATCACAAAATATAAAAATTTAAATCATAAGACATAGCAACAAAAAAGGCAATAAAATAGCATTAGATTTCAATCTGCAGATATTTAAGTCTTAAAATTTAAACCTCGCTTACACATGGAATGGAATGGATATATTTACACAGACAAGCCTGGTGGTCAGTGACAGGTAAGCGTGGCAGAAATAATCGTTATAGATCTGATAGATTTTTATACTTTATTTTTGTACTGTACTTTACTCCCTTTAGTCATTCGGCTACAATGAGAGCAATAAGACTCATCGGTATTCTTCCACAAAACAGAGCCTACACTACAACATGACTATGTCCAAATCCAACCGGAGATATTGGTTTAAAGTCAGTAGTGACCAATAATATGAATAGTGATTTCTTTCCTTCAACACTGTATTATACTCGAGGGGAGCCAGCTTTAAATGGAGAATAGGAAATACAACAAAGCAGAGGGCGGATTTGATGTTCGATGGTGTATAAATATAGTACCAAAGGAAAAACGAATAGATGGCTATTGGCCGTTTTCTTTTTTGAAGTGACTGACTTTAACAACTATAAATACGAACAAAAGAGCTAATGACAATCGAATAACACGATACGATAACGTCCAGGCAGCTATTGAGCTTATAACAAATAAATAAATAAAACCGGTGGTTCAGCATGCTTGCTTGATGCTTAATACAAATAAGAGGGATAGAACGGGACTGTTGCAACTAATGGGTCGCTGCTACTTTTGCGTGACTTCTGATCCAAAATCTAATCGCAAAATAAGCATTGGTTGTAAACGGCCAATGTGCAGTATGCATAGCACAATTATTGCTTCACGCTGCACTAAATATAATGTTTTATTCTTGTATGCAACATTTTTAGTACAAAGTTTTTTTAACAAATACATGGTTTAATGTAAAATAATCATTTTTCTGAATAACCAATAAAACATATGAAGATTCTGAATTTTTACTTTTTTAATATAAAATGTAAACAGATATTAAGGGGAACCCGGGTACCCTTATCAGGAGGCAAAGGACTACTTGACTTTGGATGGCTCCAAAACCAACCCAAATAAACTAAGAGTAATTTATATGGGAAAAAACTATATCAAATCTTTATCTAAAGGAACTTGCGGAACCTCAAATTTGTATTTAATTTTGTTTAAGTAAAATTTAACTTTAAAGTGCGTTCGGGTACCCCGGTAACCCGTCTTAGGAGGGTTAGGGTTAAATGATTTTTGAAAGAAGTTCTCAAACTCCCATTGGAGCTTAGGGCACCTTTCAATATATTGTTTTCGTAAGATGTAAGAGTAGACCTAAAATTCGAGCTCAAATCATATGGATGCAAGTACTTGACCGAAAATCGATGTAAAAGGATATGGTATCGAAAAGGGGACTGTATTAACAATCATCTACTTGGGTATCCCACCACCACATCTATATAAATGCTACTAATGACAACGATTTGGGAAACGTGTTATTTCTCAAAGGCCTTGAGTTTAAATGCCTTTTTGTTATATTTTTTTGGGGTAACGAAAGATCAGTGGTATTTGCAAAACAAACCAGTCATTTTGGGGTGATATGGAATACAACACGGTGCAGACATTTATAAGCCATATGCGCCTGAATAATTGAAAAGACTGTTCGCAATCTTAGTATGTAAATATATTGTTTGAAATCAAAGTTGTACTTTAAATAAAATAGACTTTTGATAATTCTTGTAACACAAAGCAAATATCTCTTCATCTTTTTATAAAATGCATATGTATGTATATGTCAAAATAAATATCCTAAAAGCAATAGAGTAGTCTACTACGAAACTAATGCACTTGTAAGTTAACATTTAGCTGAATAGCTGTAACCTAACTACAGAGTAATGCAGAAGATTGCTGGTTTTTACATATTTTTTTTGTTTTTTATTATTTTACTCTGAGAAAAAGATAATTTGAACAGTTTTTTGTTTATCGTTTTTATCAGTTTTTTTTTTAATGTTTATCATTTTTGTTAAGTTAATAAGTTAAAGATGAGTGAAAAATGTGATAAAAAATATATAAAACTAAAAATGCATAAATTATTGTAAAAAATAAAGTATTGCAAAGTTTCATTAATTTCCTACATTTGTAAAATAAAATTTAAAAAAAAAAAAAATATTCCAAAAAATGCCTTGACAATTATTTTAAATAAAGTTAAATTATATTTTACTTAAACTAACAATTAACTTTAAGCTATAACAAGTAAGAGCGCTATATTCGGCCATGCCGAATCTTATATACGCTTCACAACGTGTAGTCATGCAATAACAGTAGTTTGTATCACCATTCATCCCATATGAAATACGTACATACATATAAAAAACATACATATATTTAAACATCCCATTGTAAAATTATAAATTCACGTATGTATGTTAAAAAAACAAAACAAAAAAAATTAAAAAAAAAAAATTAAAAAAAATTAAAAAAAAAATAATTAAAATATATATAATAAATATAAAACAAAAAAAAATTAAAAAATTAAAAAATTAAAAAAATAAAAAAAATTAAAAAAAAAATAATAATAAAAATATAAATAATATATTAAATAAAAAAAAATTAAAAAAAAAAATTTAAAAAAAAAATTAAAAAAAAAAATATTTAAAAAAAATTTTTTTTTGGCTCAGCTGGGATTCGATGCCACGTTTTCTCTAACCAGTATACACGTTTGTATGTATGTATGTTGTTTTTGTGAAAAAAAAATCGAGATGGGTTTTTTGCTGATATCTCAGTTGTTTATAAACCGATGTTTCTGATTTTCAATACCGATCTACTCCCGAATATTTCTGATATTTTAATACCTCACCCGGGTCCAAGCGATGTCGGGGGGCTTCAAAAATTTGATTTCAACGTACACACGGACGGACGGTCAGATGGACAGACTGACAGAGCTTTATCGACTCCCCTATTCATAAGCTTTCAGAAAATAAATACTTTATGGGGTCGGAAATGAAAATTGTAGAAATTTCACACGGAATGACAAACCTATATATACCCTTTTTCACTGTGTGAAGGGTATAAAAAGGTTGACTTTTTAATTACTTTAAAGTTGCTAACTTGAAGTTAGTTTAAAATCGTCTACAGTTGGACAATTGGCTACTGCGTAGGATATAGCAGAGTTAATATAGTCATTGAAAAGCCCCATTGAAAATAATCAAGGCATCAACCACGACTAGTTGCGGAAAATTTAACTTAAATTTAGCAGAGTTGCTTATAGGGTATACCGCAACATTACGTTCAAATAAATGTTAATACTCATATTGTATACATGGTAGCCGTTGTACTAGTTTATGCATCCGCCGATCAAATGCCAACCTTTAGCCACATGTTTACCCTACTACACTTGCTGACTTGTTTGAGTAAATTGATTTCATTTGATAAATACCACATTTATGCCGCATTAATACTCGTTGTAAAAAAGTTTCTATGTACTTATTTCATTAAATTTAAAAACATCAAAGTTCAGTTTTTATTGTGTTATTTTTCTTGTACTTAAATTTAATTACTTTTAAATTCCACCACTAAGATTTTGTGGTTTGCAAATGACACCAAAATATTTGTCATCTGTGATTTAAATAATAAAAAAATCATTTCTAAACATATCTGTGGGATATTTGAATACAAATACACGAACATAAATAAATAAAAACACACACACAGACATAATGAAATTACATCGACATTTGGATTTTTTTTTTAATTTTCGAAAAATTGTTCTTTAAGCTAAAAATTTGCAATTATAAATTAAACAGATACATCACAGATGTAGAATTAGTTTTGAATGCAAGAATTTGCAAAACTAGAAGGGAGAAAAAAAAAAGGAAAACAACCTGAAAAAGTATTTAAACATATTGACACACAGCCAGTCAATAGGGAGATAAACCAGCAAAATGTTTCATCATGTTTTGTAGAAATGGAAAAATTTTATGTTAAAAAAAAAAAAAACAAAAAAATTTCAGCATTAAAAAAATTTAATTTGATCTAACAAATAATTTTGATATTACAAGATTTGAAAGCGATTTTGAGCATGTAAAACCGTGCTTGGACAAAATTACTGGTTTGCTGGCATGAACCTAATGTGAACTTAAACAATGAGAACTCTCAGTTCGAAAACAGTGTTGCCAATTTAAAATATTCAGCATTTAAACCGCCAATGGTGGCTCTAATTTAAATTTGATCAATAGCAGGTCGCACGCACCGGGGTTTTCAAGTGAATATTTTTTGGAAGCGTGTTACTAATAGTTCATATTTTTCTTTTTTTTTAGTTTATACTACTTGACAATAAAACAATTAAAGTTCTTTTAATATTAAAACCTACAAATTTTTTTAATAGAGCATTAAAAATTACAATGATTTTAGTAATTCGTTTCTAAAAATTAGGAAAAAAATACAAAATCTTAAGCCTGTAGTACACGATATGTAAAAATCCACATACGCATTTGGCTGTGACGTAATTTTTACGTTATCATAAAGCATAAATGTATCCACTTCAACCACATGTGCTTCATTTGCATTTTTGGACTAAAATACATTTCGTGTAATATAAAAAGCTAATCGCACGCATTCCTTAGGACTATTTTAAAACATGTAGTGCTAAACATTTTAATTACATCAGACCCACATGCTGGTGCCTTTTTACATTTCGTGTAGTAAAGGCTTTACATTTCTAAAGAAAAATAATGTTTTTCAGTTTTTCGACATTCGAAACTTTTGCAAAATAAACAGAAATTGGTATCGTTCCAAGTAATCCTTGATAATTATACTTACATTTAAGGTGACACATAAGAACACTTTACATACATATATAAAAACCAGTAGGAGCGCTATATTCAATGTGCCAAATCTCAATATATTATTCACAAAAGTACAGGTAGGCAACTTTAATCATACACATAGAAGTTGTTCATGATACAGATTTACAATATTTGCTGTTGCTGAGTTAAGACATGCATGTAGGTACGCAACTTCTTGTTGTGTATGATCATGTTCGTGCAACATACAGTAAACAAATAAAAATCTATGCATTACATACATTCCTACATATGCAAAAGCATATAAAATACACCAAGTACAACAAAAACCCACAAATTTCTTAAGCAAATGTATATACATACACACATAATGCTTTTGTTTCTTTTTAAGCAGTTGCAATATTAATTTAAAAAAAAAACATTTCTCAGACACTAGCAGGTAAAAATTGCTATTCAACCATACCAAAATTCTCGAAAATATTTCTAAAAAATTGATACCGCACACAAGTCCGTGGGGTTTCAAAAGCTAATTTAAACTGGAACGGACGGACAGACGGAGATAAATCGACTTCTCTAACCAAAACGATTCAGAATATAAGTAGACACTTTATGTGACCACAAATAAATACTGTAGTATTACAAATTGATCGAATCAAACTTAATGTTTTTTGCTGGATAGAATGTTTTAAAGCCTATAACAGACCAGCAAGAGCGGCGGCAGGCGTTGCACAATATTCTGCTAAGAGGTAACGCTGAGGTGACAAAGCTTAACAAGAGCGCCAACGTTGTATAAGGTTCACTTATGTTTTTTTAATAAAACTCACTAAACAGAAATAAAATCGCTAGATAAACCTGAAACGGCACTACTTTTTAAGAATTACAAAAGTGAAAAAAACAAAACAGTTGTACTGCAGCCAACTTCATACCTAACGCCTTATCAAAATTGCAAAGCGTTGCCGCCGTGGTATTTAAAATTGTTTGAACATGAGAATTTTCGACAGCCAAAAAACACTTGCCGCTCTTGCTCAATCAACAAAACTCAAAATTTTACTAATCTGCTACAGCTATAACTATGCCAAATTCCATGCTTTTCTGTAAGCGAATTCTGCTTATAGAGGGATTTAAAGATTTTTCATTGCGCCTAAATATGTATCCTCCATATTTATGATAAATTTTAGATTAACCAAAGCTTTATTCAATAATTTGTTTTTCAAACCAAATGAATGTAAAAGCTTTACAAGCATTAAGGGTTCGTATCAGAGATCTGAAACGAACACTCATGAAGTAAGTCAACTTGAAACATGATTCATTATTTCGTTGATTTCTACGCATTCATACTTATTGAAAAGTCTTCACTACTTATACGCACGTTTAAATTTTAGGTACTTATAGTACTCATATTTAGCAACACGTATGACTCCGTTAAATGCTATTGTCGTTCACGCAAGATAAAAAGACGATCAAAAGCAAGTATGACTCGCGTACTCATTATGAAGTTGTGTGTTTTAACTAGGCTTGCCAGATTAAAATTTGACATTCACCATAATAATTGTGGATTTAAAAAAAAAATAGACAATTTAAATTTAACAAAATAATACAAGAATAACAACCAAAACAAAAGTGCTTGCTTTGACGTCTGTTTAGGAGATTTAGATTTTATTTCTGCTTATTATCTTTCAAATTCAAGTGAGCGACTAAGAACGCAGTTTTATAATTTGCTGCAAAAAATTTAAACATGTAAATAAAAAACACAAAATAACTGTTATTGTTTACCTCTATCCAAAACTTAGCCTAAAGGCCATAATCAGTTGCAATTATTTAAAAATTAAATAGTGATACTTGCAAAAATTTTATATTACACGTTGTAAAATTGCAAATTTTCTGGCGGCCAAAAAATATCAGGCACTCTCCGACCTGGCCGACCTTGTTATTTCTTCATACAAATGAGAGCAGTTAATATGTTTGTTGTTGAATCAACTCAAATCGCTCTATTAAGATAAGTATTATCTTAAAAATATTAATCAACATGGGTAGTTTTGCGAATCATATAAGTATGGGACGGTATAGGTATAAGTACGACGTAGTACCTACTCATGTTCATTGTGAGTTGCACTTATAAATCAACGTTGTTGTGGGTATGCTTACGTCAGCTCAGTTAAATTTCAATGATTTATACGCACTTATACACAAATTTTATGACTCACTATGAATATTGAAAAATAGACTCAAAGCTGATCTCTGGTTCGTATTAAAATTAAGATTTTTAAACTTGAGATATATATAAAAATTTATAATTTAGAAAAAAATTACTTTTAAATAAAGTCATATTTACAAAAAACATACAACTGTTTTTTAACAATTTTTTTAAAATTTTAGTTTAAATAAAATTCCTGTTTTCTTTATAATTATGAAATATTTATTAAAAATATTTAATATTGAATATGTAAAATAAAAAATACGAATTTTCTCTTGAAAGTTTTGCTGGGTTCATTACGTGGGATAAAAGTGTGTGTGTTTTGCAAACTGTGTTAGTGTGTACATGCAAACAATAATGAAATTGTAATCATATGGTTTAAACCATTTTTCGTTTTATTTGCAAACGATAATAAAAAAGGAACAGATTTTTAAAACTACATTTGAACAATTGCCAACATTTTTAGCCAAATTATAAAAATTTAAAAAGAAAAAAATAAATAAATAAAAAGAAAGGAAACTCATACAATAATAAAGCCAGTAGAAGAGAAAACAAATAATAGAAGAGTTTGTATCTGTTAGACAGTCTATCTGTCTGCCTATCACTCTTTCGGAATGTCACCTTACACTCTTCTCTGTTATAGCAAACACAATTTTTTGGTCCATTAGTAAGTAACTCAATGTGTATTGCTAGTTTACATTTTAGAAATCTAAAATGTCAAAATGTATTCAAGCGACTTGTTGAAAAAGAATTCTGGTAATTAGAAATGAAATATTTATGAAGTCAGCCAATATTTTATCAGCAGATGAATGGCTAGATGCAGAACCATTTTGCATAAAAAAGTCGATTTCTAAAAAAACGTAACATACGATAATTTCGCGAACAGTGGTCGATATTTTCTAAATTTTTGTAATTTTATGATGTAGTTTATAAAATTTATTTTTGCTTTTATCGACCTTTTATTTTAAACTTTATTTTATATTAGTTGAGCTTGAGGTCAAACAAATAAGTTAAAAATATTTGTTTATTTATTTATTTTTCAATTTCCAATATTTCGCCTACCATCGGTTGGCATCGTCAGGAATCTTAAATTATACAAAAATATATAAACAAAATATAAAACAACAAATCAATATACATTTAACCACTGGATAATTAATTACATAAATCTGGATACACTTACAATGAGTATAATAACTAAACGTAATCTATCAACATTTAATATTAAACTAATTACATATTATTTTCCCTTGTTTATAATTTGTCTATAGTTCTGTGCACAGTTATCAATGTCACTCTTAAAGTTAATTCTCTCCTCTTTTGGTGTATTAATAATATGAAGCATTTCCAATGTGAGTCGTCTGTTGTAGTTGTTCTCTGTTTGCAAAATTGTTACACTATTTAAGCCCGGTGTGTGCTCTCTCTCCGCACAGTGGGCCGCAAGTGCCGTTTTTTGTGTAAAAATTTTTCCTCTATGTCTTAAATCTGATCTGTGTCCTGCTATTTATTCTAGTTCTTAATTTATTTTTTGTTGTAGCAATACATACTTGGTCGCATATATTGGTATCGTCACCACTGCATCTAATTTTATAAATTACATTCGATTTGTCCATTTTGTCTATCCCGCTTTTTGTATTTGTAAATAGTTGTCTGAGCGTGTTTCCCGCTTTTTGTGCAATGTCATATTTTTCCTTATTGTAGATTTTAGAATTTTTAATCCTTTCAGAAATGTTTGGTACATACGTAAATGCTTTGTAAATCTTCGCTATATTTTCTGTCCGTTTTGAACTAGTTTTCTAATTATATGCATTGGAAAAGAATTTTTTGTCAAGATACTAGTTATCTTCCTCGTATTTTCGTCATGAAATAGTTTATCGCTTATTGTTAAAACTCTAGTAATAAAATTGGATGCCATATTAATTATAATGTTTTTAGGAAGACATGAATAATAATTCATAATTCGTCCTGATGAAGTTGGTTTTTGGTACCAATCTACTTTGATTCTGTTTCCAATTTTAATAACCAATGCGTCTAGATATGGAAGTTGTCCTTGTGTTTCTATTTCAATTGTAAATTTAATTCTACGGTGGAAACTATTAAGTTGTTTTAAAGTTTTTTCAATTTCGTTCTCTCGCACTATTCCAAACAGGTCGTCAACATATTTCGTTAGTAATCTTGGTTTAGTTTCTAATTTTTCCATACTATCACGTAATAATTCTTCCATAACTATATCCACAATTATGGGTGACGCCGGAGAACCCATTGGTAAGCCACAAATTTGTGTATAAATTGTTTCCTTATACTTGAAATATCTGTTATCTTTTACACAGAATTTTAAAATTTTTGTAAATAGATCCTTTGTCATATTTGTATAATTTTTAATTTCATTCCATCTTTTCATAATTACGTCTATTGCATAATCTACAGGTATACTGGGAAATAACGACACTACATCAAACGACACTAATTTTTCGTCCTTAGATATTGCACTATTGTTAACCTTATTCCTAAATTGCACCGCATCCCTTACATTAAACTCTGATTTTTCAGTAAGTTTTCTCAAAATGTTCGCAAGAAATTTGCATAACTCAGTTGAGGGTGAGATTATAGATGAACAAATTGGTCGAAGTGGATAATCGTCTTTATGTAGTTTAGTTATACTCGTACCCGTTGGCAAGTGGGACATATTTAAATCGTCAACAAAATTTTTAGAATTTTCCGTTTCACTTTCGTATTCAAAACTAGCTAAATTGGCAAAAAAAAAATTAAAAAGTTTAAAAACTAATTTTTTAACATGTTGATTTTTGTTAAATGCTATTAAGATGATGCTTTCCTAATTGCATTGATGTTCACATTAAGTCCTTTGTTCACAGAATTTTTTAAATGCAACACTTTCATCAAACCACCAGCTAAAATATAGGAAGTGCTGCAGATATTACAATTAATGGAGGGTATTCAAGATTCAGTATAGCCGCATAGATCATTTTTAATACTTTAAATCATCACATCTATATTAAAATTAATTGCTTTATTGGCAGCAATCAATCACTGTAACCAAGTGAAATTGTTTTGTTATTTATAATCATCAATTCATTTTAATTCAATCAAAACAAGTTTACTCTTAAAAAGAAAATTAAGAAAGTGGGGGAAAGAGGCAATTTGTGAAAAGGGGTTTAAGAGGTTTTTTTCCTTGTGTAGTGCAGCAGTGAAATAATATAAGAGTTAATATTTAAAAATTAAAAAAACCGAAATGTGCAACCAGCCAATGAGAATACAATTGGTGTAAGTTTTTTTTAATATTTATTTTTTATCTTTTTATAAATTCCAATTTCATTAAATTTTATAATACTACGAATAATATTTTACAAAATTATGCATTATTCTTATTCATATTAATTGTCATAATATTTTGCTGTTTTAAATTTGTTTTAGACGTGGGTGTACAAGAATTACAACAACAAAAATACATAATAAAAACCATTTCACACAGTTTTTAAAATTTTTCATTGTGGGAATACATTAAAATAATATTTTTTATATTTTTATACATATAACAATTATTCTTAAATATAAAAAAATATATTTTTTTTCTAAATAAATCCCAAGCACTTCTTTCAAACGCGCTAAAAGCAGTCAGGCGAAAAACAGGTTCAGTGACCGCCATTGAAGAATTACAAATTATCTTAAATATTCACAATTTTCCTTGCGCTTCTAATGTTTTTTTTTTCGATAATGGTAAATATATTAAATCATTTTTATTAACTCATTTTTATACCCTTCACCTGTGGTGCACAAGGGTATATATAGCTTTGTCATTCCGTTTGTAATTTCTACAATTTTCATTTCCGACCCTATAAAGTATATATTTTCTAAAAGCTTATGAATAGAGGAGTCCATTAAGCCCTGACCGTCTGTCCGTGTGTTGGTTGAAATCAACTTTTAGAAGCAACTATATGTTCCTCACATCTGTGTATGGTATCAATCTTTTGGAAATATCCGAGAATGAACCGCTATTGAAATTTAGCACAATCGTCCCATAAGTTTCTGAGATATGAGCAAAAAACAACGACCACCTCGTTTTTTTTTTCACAATTAAAACAACAACATACATACAAACGTGGTATACTGGTTAGAGTAAACGTGGCATCGAATCCCAGCTGAGCCAAAAAAAACAATTATTTTATATATTATTTATATTTTTATTATTTTTTTATGTATTTTTTTTAATATTTTAAAAAAAAATTTTTTTCAAATTTTTAAAAAATTTTTTTAAGTTTTTAAAATTTTTTTTTTTTAATTTTTAAAAAATTTTTTTTTAATTTTTTTTAACATACATACGTAAACTCAATTTATAATTCTGCAATGGGATGTTTTGTATATGTATGTACGTATGAGATGAATGGTGATACAAACCATTGTTATTGCATGACTACACGTTGCGAAGGGTATATAAAATTCAGCACGGCCGAATATAGCACTTTTACTTGTTTTATAATGAATTTTTGTATAAATTAATTATAAAAAAAATTATTAAAAAAATATTAATATTTTTCTTTAGTTTTATTTCTTCACAAAATTGTTAAAGTCTTTTTAAAAAAATCATTTAATTTACTTTTATTTTCATTTACAAAAACTTACATTAGTTATTTTAATGTAGACCATTTATGTATATAAAATTTTCATTTTTATTTTCTATGACAAATCTGACTCAATTAATTATATGGCGTAAAAATTAAATTTTATTTTTAAATTTTTCGTGTCAAAAGAACATTTATTTTAAATATTATAAAGCGAAAATGAAAAATTTTAATTTTCTTTAAAAATACTTGTTTAAGAAATTTAAATTTTACGGTTTTCTTGAAGCAATTAAATATGTAGTCGTAGACGCCTAGTGGTGAAAAATAAATAAAGTAGTGGTACAGGGTAAATTGTAAATTTAAAATTGCAAAAAAATAATAATAAAAATAAGTATAAATGTACCAATTTTATTATCTCATTTTTAATTATTAAACTCTTCCAACCAGGAGTGCCAGATGATTTAAAAAAAAATCGGCATTATTGGCCATTTTATTACAAAAAATAAGCAAATAAAAATTACTAATTTTAAATACAACAAAACAATTGTTTATTAATATAAAATAAGAAAAATATACAATTTCGCATTAACTATCCAGCAATAGAAAAACTATGACAAACAGGTGATTTTTCAGGGGTTGATTTGGTGATGAAGTGCTTAAATTAAGGTAACAACACTAATGATTTTAACAACAACGTGTAATTGAAGATCGTGTGTTTACATGATTATATTAAAAAACTGCCCTCCATTCCAATAAGTGCATAGAGCTCGTGCATATTTGGTGAAAAGCATTTAAAGTTTCACGAGGTGATTTTGTTTGTTTATATGAATTGTGTAATATATTTTACATGAGGTTGCATTTAGTGATAAGCACATAATTTATGACAGTCTTATGAGAAGACTTGTAAATAAAATTCCCCTTGCACTTATTCAAATTTTTTCTGGGTACAAAAAAATTCTTTGTGATCATAAATTTGTTTGTATTGTACAAACATTGCAAAAAGTTTCAACTAACTATTTAGTGTATGTGCTGACTTATTGACAAAACTAATAAATTACAAAAACACAAAGTAATCGTGATTTAAGTGTTTATTGAAAAATCTGCATTTTTGAAGCAAAATTCGGCAGATATGGCAGGCCTGCTGCCAACTTTAACTAGAGAAAAATTGTTGTTATTGTTTTTTTTTTTATATTAGCTTTACATAAACAAACATTTACAAGTATAAGTGTGTTTTTGTTTTTATACCCGCCACCAAAAAAATGGTGGGGGTATATTCATTTTGTCATTCCGTTTGTAACACATCGAAATATCCATTTTAGACCCCATAAAGTATATATATTCTGAATCAGGGTTCGATTTGATGACGATCTAGCTATGTCCGTCCGTCTGTCCGTCTGTCCGTCTGTCCGTCTGTCCGTCTGTCCGTCTGTCCGTCTGTTGAAAGCACGATAGAGGTCGCACCGAAAAAGCTAGGGGGCTCAAATTTTGCCAGAATCTTTCTTATAGACAAGGTTTGTTTGGTATTGAAAATGGGCTAAATCGGAATATTAGGAAGATAGTTATAGCTCGGAAAGCAAGAGTAGGTCGAAAAAACCATGTCCTTCAAACATCGAATAAAATGGAATTGTGTCTAAACGCATTAACGTAGACTCATGAAACTTCGAATATATATTTCCTGAGTAAAAACAATATTTTTCCCCGAAAATTATCTAAATCTATGCATTAGGAGAGGAGTTATCGATCAAAATGTACGAAAATTTATACCGCACAGTGTATTTTTCGGTATATTTAAAAACAAAAACGTCATAAAAGCAACAAAATTGGATGTACGACTCTGAAATTTTGCACACTTTGCTTATTGGTGAGGCGCTTTTTTGTAACGGAAAATCAATGTGCCACGCCCACTTTTACGCCCACCTCCCATATAACGTTTTACCCAAAATTCATATAATTTCTCAATTTATATAGATTTTGGAATACTAAAGGGCTATATTGAAACATCTCAGTTGTACTCATTCGAAAATATAACTTTGACACGCCCACTATAACGCCCACTTTTCACGTTATATACCGTTAATTAAATTTAAAAGCTCATAAAACCGCCAAAATTAGAGGTATGATGATCAAATTCGCTACGTATATCTTCCTAGGCAATGTCATTACTGTGCCAGAAAATTAAGACGCCACGCCCACTTTAACGCCCACCTCCCATATAACGTTTTACCTAAAATTCATATAATTTCTCAATTTATATAGATTTTGGAATAATAAAGGGCTATATTGAAACATCTCAGTTGTACTCATTCGAAAATATTACTTTGACACGCCCACTATAACGCCCACTTTTCACGTTATATACCATTAATGAAATTTAAAAGCTCATAAAACCGCCAAAATTAGAGGTATGATGATCAAATTCGCTACGTATATCCTCCTAGGCAATGTCATTACTGTGCCAGAAAATTAAGACGCCACGCCCACTTTAACGCCCACCTCCCATATAACGTTTTACTCAAAATTCCTATAATTTCTCTATTAATAAAGATTTTGGAATTATAAAGGGCTATATTGAAACACCTAAGTTGTACTCATTAGCAAAAACAACTTTGACACGCCTACTATAACGCCCACTTTTCACGTTATATACCGTTAATGTAATTTAAAAGCTCATAAAACCGCCAAAATAAGAGGTATGATGATAAAATTTGCTACGTATATCATCCTAGGCAATGTCATTACTGTGCTAGAAAATTAAGTTGCCACGCCCACTTTTACGCCCACCTCTCATATAACGTTTTACCTAAAATTCATATAATGTCTCTACTAATAATGATTTTGGAATAATAAAGGGCTGTATTGAAACACCTAAGTTGTACTCATCGCAAAAATAACTTTGACACGTCTACTATAACGCCCACTTTTCACGTAATCTACCGTTAATGAAATTTAAAAGTTCATAAAACCGCCAAAATTAGATGTAAGATGATCAAATTTGCTACGTATATCCTTCTAATCAATGTTATTGTTGTGCCAAAAAGTTTAGGTGACACACCCACTTTAACGACTACCTCCCATATAACGGTTTATCTTAAATTCATGTAATTTCTCTATTGACAAAGTTTTTGGGAAAATAAAGGGCTATATTGAAATATTAAAGTTGTATTTATTAGCAGAAACTTTAACACAGCTACTTTAACACACTTTCATTGAAACACTACATTTACAAAAGCATTTTAGTAGCATATCGAAGTTATAAAGGGTGGTTAAATTTTAAGGACCGATGTTGTCTTTAAATAAAACACAAATTATTTAGGATATTATTATTTCTTTTTATAATGATAATATTTGTATGGTTCAATTATGTATTTAACAAAATATTGGCCAAATGGCCCCCCCCATCCTTGGCGCCACTCCTCTATCTGATGGTCCAAATTTTCAATGACAATATTGATGCTCAATTGTTAAGCATGATGATGAGTCGAGGTTGACTGCTATTTTGCCACACTATCGCAAAAAACAGCAATAGTTCCCATTCAACGAACTAAGAAGGCATTCACAGATTTTCTAACATTTTATACAGACCTGTTTTGCAGAAATTTAAATATTTTTTACAATTCTCCCGATTGTGGACGAATTTGAACGATTATGTTGATCAAAAGAATTACGAAGTGCACTAAATGCATTTTGATTTGAACGCCCATTTTTATAAAAAACCTGAATAACTTTAAAGCGTTGCTCATTTGCGTATCTTTCCACGGATCAAAATGAGTAAGTTTGAGATAAAGAAATGTCAAGTGAAATGCAGAAAACAAATTTAAAGACTAGGTGTAGTTCACCTTAAACATGGGCCCTTAAAATTTAACCACCCTCTATAAAGAAAGTGATACATATTTTATTATTAAGAGATTATTCTATAGCGATTAACAAAATAATAAATATTGTGCTTTAAATGTACACAAAATTGGTGGTGGGTATAAAAGATTCGGCACAGCCGAATATAGTGCTCTTACTTGTTTTTTTTTCTTATGTACCCTGCTAGCCTAATTGTGAAAAATTAAAAAATAATATATCAACTTAATGTTATGTCTACGTGTTTACTAATAAAATCAAACGCAGTGGGAACTGATAACTTAAATCCCAAATTCAATAGAATATTTATGCCACTAATTCTCCCGTACGCCACACAGAGGAGTATTTGGCCTGAAAATCTGGCCAAAATTATTAAACGTGTTCTTTTGAATTAAAAGTTCTAGTTTTTTGATAGTTTTAGGTGTAGTATGATATAAGAAATTAAGTGACAGATTTTGAAAAAATTACACTGCGCAACAAAAGTACACTGCTCAAACTGTCTCTCCTAGAAATAAAAGTATATGGACTATATGGATTTTGATGCCCTTAATTCAAATCTGTTTTCCGTTTTTCTCTAGTACGTAAGGATTTTCTTTTAAAGGCGTGGCATATTTCACCCCCTAAATCGTTGGGTTGCCTAAAATATTTTGTCATAACTTGAAAACGTGTTCTCCGATTTTAATAGCAGCAGGATTAAAAGATGCACCGGGAAATTTTTCTTAAACTAACTTAGCATATTTCTTTTCTATCTATTACTGTTTCGGAGTTATTAAAAATGTAATGGCGAAAAAAAAAATTTTTTCCTGCAAAATTCGTCAAATTTTTTGTTTTCAAAATGCCATAAAAAAATTAAAGAACCAAAAATTTTTAAATTTTTAAGATTTTTCCAAAAGCCACATTCCTAAGGCATAAAAGTCGGTATAAATAGTAAAACTCAATTAACAAAAATGTTGATATTAAAGGTTTAAACTCATTCTTAACAGACCGTATGTACATGCAGACATATGATTTACGGTCTAATTAAAAAAAAAAATTAAAATTGTAAGGCTCTTAGGAAAGAGTATTTTTTTATGAAAAAAGGCTTTATTATATTTATTTTATATTATTTAATACTTAATATACGGAAAAGTTAAACTAATAAAAATTTCTTAATAATTATTATGTCGTACATATATCCTCATTAGCTGCATCGGTGTCAGGAAGAAGTGTGAAGAAGTGTGATGGTTTCTGATGATAAAACTTTTTTATTAATCCGTTCTCTTTGCGTACTGAAGCTTATAAAAGGGTCACTGCTCAGAAATAACCTATTCAAGACATCTCGATTTGTATCGCTTCTGCTGAATTTCCTCGAACAATTCGTACGATATAATCGTAAGTGTTTATTTCTGGCCTCGGCAGCTATGCCCATGTATTTTTCATGTACCTGTATTTATTTTATGTAAACTTATTTTTGTGATAAATCGTTTTAATAATTATTCTTAAAAGGTACGTATATTTATTTTTTTAACATATAATGTTTTGCAGAGCAGGTATATAAAAATATCCTTTATGGGGATGTGTGGGACATTATCTTATAACTACTATCGATAATAAAGAATTTTTCAAATTTATAATTATAGGCAGGTATTGACATTGTGAAGTGTTAAAAGTGATGTGAATAACAGTTAAAATCAATAATTCAAATTACATAAAAGTTTATGACGATTAAATGTATAAGAAAAAGTGCCTGATGAGCAAAAATAGAAGAAATATGAAAATTAAAAAAAATCGTCAAAAATAATGGCGCAAGCTTGCGCAAACTTCTTTTCTTGTTTCTTAAATTAGAAATTTCAAGTTTTATTGTGGTATCAAACATAATTCGTAGAGATGCTAACCTCACTTTCAAAAACCTATTCTTTTTCTTTTTTTGCAAAAAAAAGTGTATAATTTTTTTGTTTTTAGCCTTTTAACGAATTGTTTCAACATGAATATTCCACATATTTAAATTTGTTTCCTTTTTTAAATAACTTTTGATCAAACCTTTCAGCGAAAAAAAATCATTTTTAAACCTTTATTCGTTTAGCCGTAATAAAAAATATCATAAAAACATCCAGAAACCGAAAAAAAAACATTTAAATCTCATATAATTTTCTTCACTTTCTGATTTTAGCAGGGTCTCAGAGCTACAAATCGCAACTAAAAGTCTTAAAAATTTACAATATAATGTAAAATATTGTTGTCTGTCGAGCTGCGTACTTAGTTCTTACGATTTCTTAAAATTCAGTTTTGCCTTTTTGGCCAGCTTTTTAGGTCAAATACTCCTCTGTGCGCCACTTACCTTTTAAACAACGTTTTTATGTCTTCTACGTTTCCTTCAAATTAGAAGCATGCAAAAATTATTACATTACCAAAAGAAAATGGTGAATATAGACCAATAGCCATCTTGTGTTTCTTTCGAAAATACTTTTAAAAAAAATTTTATAAGCAAATGATTTCATATAAAAATATACACAACAAGCTTTCTAGTAAACAATCTGGTTTCCGCAAGAATCATAGCTGTGTAATGGCTCTTGTTGAAGTAGTTTTGAACACAAAAGACAGGGATTGATGAGTATATAAATTTCTTAGTACTTCTGGACCACTCCAAGGCATTTAAAACTGTAGACCATGTCTCATAAATTAATAAATTAAAACACTTTCTTAGATTTTCTTCAACATCAATTAATCTTATTTTATCATACCTTTCAAATCGAACACAGTCGGTTCTTTTAAACAATGTTTGGTCTGATAAGCTGACACTTAAAAGGGAAGTGCCTCAGGGCTCCAACCACTATCTGCACACTGTAGTAGTCTTAGATTTAAAAGTTATTAGTTTATCAAAATTAAATTAATGGTGTTTTCCTTTCTGACAAAAATGCTACAATAATGCTACCATTCGAGCGGGTTTATGTTCTATTCTAAAAATACATGCAAGAGTGCAAACAGTTATCGTATTCTTTCATATTTCAGTGTAACAAAGTACCATTTTTTACAGCTGTGTTATGTGAATAAATACTTTTTTATGCAAACGAGTTTTTAACACAGAATGTGTTAAAGTGTAATATCATGAAATTTTTCTGTTCCATTGAAACAAAAACAAGTAAGAGTGCTATATTCGGCCATGCCGAATCTTATATACCCTTCACAACGTGTAGTCATGCAATAACAGTTGCTTGTATCACCATTCATCCCATATGAAATACGTACACGTATGTATGTTAAAAAAACGAAAAAAAAAAATTTAAAAAAAAATTTAAAAAAAATTTAAAAAAAAAAATTTAAAAAAAAAATTATTATATATGTATATAATATACATATATAAAACAAAAAAAATTAAAAAAAAAAAAAAAAAAAAAAATTAAAAAAAAAAAAAAATAATATATAAATAATATATTAAATAAAAAATAAAAAAAAAAATAAAAAAAAAAAAATTAAAAAAAAATTTTTTAAAAAATTAAAAAAAAATTTTTTTGCCTCAGTTGGGATTCGATGCCACGTTTTCTCTAACCAGTATACACGTTTGTATGTATGTATGTTGTTGTTGTAATGTTGTTTTTGTGAAAAAAAATCGAGGTGGTCGTGGGTTTTTGCTCATATCTCAGTTGTTTATGTACCGATGTTTCTGATTTTCAATACCGATCTACTCCCGAATATTTCTGATATTTCAATACCTTACCCGGGTCCAACCTATGTCGGGGGGCTTCAAAAAGTTGATTTCAACATACACACGGACAGACGGTCAGACGGACAGACTGACAGGGCTTAATCGACTCCCCTATTCATAAGCTTTCAGAAAATATATACTTTATGGGGTCGGAAATGAAAATTGTAGAAATTTCACACGGAATGACAAACCTATATATACCCTTTTTCACTGTGTGAAGGGTATAAAAATGGACAACTTTATAAGGGTGTGTGTAGACTGATAAAAATGTTACATATACTTATTGCAAAATTTTTTTTTTAAAGGAAAACACCATAAAAAATTTCCTATTTGCCCAAAAATATACAAAAACAGACATAGGCGGTGTTTCCTCACTGTCATATAAATATAAATGTTTGTCCCACTATAGTGCCGTTCTGTTGTAAAGCTTAATGAGATAAGCAGCTTAGCCTCTTCTTTCTTTTTGTTCTATTTTAATATTCTAGAAGTTACATATGTATTTACAGTATCAGTAGAATCGGCAGACTAGCAGCACCGACAACACCGATTAGTAACAACAAACACAAATTAAATATTCTGTTAATTCTAAAACAAAAATTTTCTATTTTTGGGAGATAAACTCAACGCAATATTTCAACTAATAAAATATGGAAATAATGCCGACAAATGGCCTATTTAATATTTTCGGAAAGCAAAAACAACTTGACAGCCAAAAATAAAAAGTAAAATATGCCTCCCAATAGCCATTAATTTAAAGTGGCATTAAGAAGGTGAAAGATTAACATCAGATACACATAATGTAGCAAAAAATTTCTCTGATTTTCAGTATTCATACAAAAAAAAAAAAAAAAAAAAAAGAGAAAAGAAAAGAAAAGAAAAAAACGTCACAAAGGAACTACAACTACAACTAAAACAATAAACCAAACAAGAATTATGAGATAAATGACGTCTTAATGTCTTTGAAGGTTAAGACAAATAATATTTTTATATTAAAAAAAAATTGATACAGACATACGCATACACACATATATTTAGCAAAAAAAAAAAATCAAAAAATAAAAATATTTGACGGCATGGAAAAGCATAAAAGCTACATAATCGCAAGAAAAGTAAAACTTAATTATAATATCCGTATTAGAAGACACTCATTTGCTTGGAACAAAAAAGAAAATCTGTAATTAGCTCTGACTTAACCAATATATGTACATATGTTTGCTTAAGGCAGCTTATGTCAGATTGAAAGAAGTAATTAGGCACAAGAATATTATTTGCAAAAAAAGGATTTGGAATATCCTCTTAACATGTTTGAGAAGTTCACAAAATGAATATTCGAAACAGATTCTTGTCTTAGTTATTTTCGCTCAGTAACAACTAAAAAGTATCAACAACCTTGGCTGGCAGTTTGGAACTTCTTGGGAATTTAAGGGGTTAAACACCTTGTTTAGGGACACAAGATTTTCGCGTGAAATTATGAAATTTTTAACGGTTTTACTTTTGTTGTCAACATTTCAATAAAATTATGCTCCAAAAGAGTCAACTGTAAAGAGATTAATGGATAAATTTGTCGAAACTGGGTCTGTTAGTTATGTAAAGACAACAACGCGCCTTCGACCAGGTCGATCGACCGAAAATGTCGCAGCTGTACGTGATGATGTCGCTCAAACTCTATCCACCTTAATTCGACACCGAGCTTAGCAAATTGGTGTCTCCAAAGTTTTTTCTTGCCTAGAATTGAAGAAATGAATGTGGAGGGCATGTGGTTTAAACAAGATGGCGCCACATGTCATACAGCCAGAGAAATAATTCAATTGCTGCATCAGTCATTTCTCGGTCGTGTTATTTCGCGTTTTGGAGACCAGAATTGACCGCCTAGATCGTGTGATTTAACACCTTTAGATTTTTTTCTTTGGGGTCTTTTGAAGTCGATGGTTTACGCGAATAAGCCGACGACGACTCAAGCCTTAAAAGAGGAAATTGGACGCTGCATTAATGAAATACCGCAGCATTTATGCAAAAAGGTCATTGAAAATTTCATTAAAAGATCGCGTGTGTGCCAGCAAAGCCGCAGCGGCCATCTGCACGATATATTGTTCCATACATAACCTCATTCTGTCTACTTTACGATATAATAAAGTTTCACGATTTTTTTTTTTAAATATCTGTGTTTTATTTAAAATTTAAAAATTGCGTTCTAGTTGGGACACCCGATATAAAAACAATGATAAAGTAAACCCTCGCTTTACGTCGTCTCGGTTCGAGTTATTTTGATCTTCGTCGTTAACATTTTTTTATTTGTTATTGGATTAATAACGCCTCTATTGTGTGGAACAACACTGGGGAATCCAATATTTTAGTTGATTCACATAAAGTATGTAGTGGGTGATTCATCGTGAGTTTTGATTTTAATAGGTTTTTTTTGGCAGATCACGCATGTCTCTTGTGAAACTGCTTTGTCATTTTTGTTTAGTATCGCTTAGCAAGTCCTTACTGAAAGACTCACACCACAGCAGCGTCTCCAAAATATTGAGCTGTATTACAAAAAACAGCTTTCTTTAAGAAATGTTTTTCGCGCTAGTCGAGATAATTGAGGTGCAAAAAATCAACAAAATGAAACCACTATTACCAATAACATATACAACTTAAAGTCCCAGTTTACATAAGTAGATGATATTCGACTGTTTAGACCACATTCAGCACGTAGTAAAGATAATATAGCAGTTGCAGCTGAGAATATACGCGATGACCGTGGCAAATCTATTTGTCGTCGTACTCAGCAGCTTGGATTGTCGCATTTGTCAACTTGGAGTATTCAACGTAAGAATCTCTTTCTTAAATCGAATAAAATTCAACTTTTGTAATAACTAAAGCCAGGCGACTTAAATTTGCATCTTGTTTTTAGTAAATGGGTCTAAAAAAACTCAATGAAATTACGGTTATTATCATAAAATTTTGTGCTGTAATGAAGGAAACGTTAATAAACATTGACAACAAACATATGGACTATCTTCTCCAGGGATAAGTAAGTCTGAGGTATTCAATAAAAAACTAGCTACAGTTGACGATTTGGAAGCAAACACTACTCGTATTATTCGCCAGACACCATTCACTTAGCTCGAACGAGTCGCTCAAAATTTGATTATCCGAATGAACCATCTTAGACGTAGTAGTGGCCAACACGTACATGATGTCATTCTTAAACAGTTAATGATATAAATTAATAATAAAAATTTTAAGTTCACTTTCAAATGTTTGTTTGTTTTGTTTTCTCTTCAAATAAACCGGGATTATTTTTATTGCAAATAATAAAACTAGAAATTTATGTTGTAAGACTTAAAAATACATAATTAATTTGTACACATAAACCAAATTTAAAAAGCACTTTATTTAGAATTTCACTTATTGTTTTACACCTTTTTTATCAAACCCAAATTGTGATACACACAACGAACTCTGTTGTACTACTTCAACAATTACTGTAGAGTGTTTTTCTGTATGTATAGAACTTCCGATAGGAATAACTGTAATAGCAATGAAGTTGTTAGATATTTTTAAAGTATACTTTCGCAAATCACCATGCAAAGTTTTTCACCACAACAACGTTTTGAAGTCGTGAGTTTTTTTTTAAACAAAATTCGTGCTCTGTGGCAAACCATTTACAGCAGTTCTTCATAATCCAGCTAAATAGCTAATACGCATTACTATGGATCGAGTTTTAAGCAGATTATTTTGTTGGATATTATTTCTCTAAATCAAACTCGTACCGTGAGCACAAAAGAAGCTATCGCCGCTGTAGACGCGAATTTATCAATCTGACGTCTGTCTCAGAAATTTGGTCTCATAATTCGTGATTTTTTTTATTCCTCATGTGCTTGCAAAACATTTCGAAGAGAAATAGTTTCAACAAGTAATTTATCACTTTGTTGAGCCAAAGGTTTGGTAAACCGAATTATCTCAAAACACTGACGAGTAAATTGGTTACTTCGTTGGTGTAATTTGACACGTTTTGACTAATTTTTATGAAGCTACGTCGAATTTCTGATTCATGCTGATAAACCAGCATCGATCGATCATTAAGAAGCAAATATTTGTCATATTATTAACTACATAAGACCGGGTGTGCTCAAAAAAGTTGTTCAAATATGGCAGTGCCATCTAGTAGTAATAAACTGAAACAATACAAAAAGTTCTCGCACGAACATATTCCATGTGTTAGCATAGCAGCTTTGAGGACTTGTTGTACATTCGTAGCAAATTTTTTTTTTAATAATTATTTGATTTCGATTTATGTTCGAAATTTTACGAAACTAATCACAAATTTCTTCGAGGAATAATTGTGTCCTTGTCAGTTAAAAAATGAAAAGAGGTAAATAAATATATAAAATTTAAGCAAAAAAATCAAACCTAACTCCACAAAGTGTAGAATAAATAATACTAAGCCAAAGTCTAATCGAATATGTGCATAGCGTAGGCCGGCTTTCAGCTGTTTCTTACTGCTCCATATAATAACAGCAAGTGATTTTTTATATTGGGGTATTTTGGGGATTTTTTTTTAAGCTTAAAATAATTAAATAAAAACTAATACTAAATACAATAAAAGTCTAATATTGTTGGATTATAATTATGGATTATTTGAATATTTGAAAGACATCAAAAATGCACTACCTGGCAACGCCAGGTTTGCTAACAACACTGTTAACATCTTTAGGGATCGTTAAAATGTTTTATAGCTTTAAGCAAAAATCATTAGAAAATACGTTAAATTTTAAATTGATATCTTTAAAGCTAAATTATACTTAAATAAAAAAAAGCGTATAAAAAGCAAATTCCATGAGGATTTTGAATGGCAATAAATAAAAATTTTTTTGTGAGCACCAACCTAATACACATAATACATTTGTTTTGTGAATCTTAGACACAAGTAATATGGGAAAAATGTTAAAAGAAAAACAAGTGGCAAAAATTTATTACATAAAAAAAATTTAATACCCTTAAACACATACCCACACGCACACACACACACTATAACTTTATTGACGTGAAAATAGAAGATGATAATGTTTGATAAAATTAGAGCCTCCATCATACATAAATATTTATGCGTTTTCAAAGTATTTATTTATTAATGCCTACAAAAAGTTTTTAATAAAAAAGAAAAAAAAAAGTATTTTTATCACTGATTTTCCTAAAACAAACAGCATTTATGACACAATTTTTATGTGTTATATTTTTAGTATTTTTGAAGAAAATTTAAAGAACATTTAGAAATTGCGGCTGTGATTGATATTTTTAGGTACTGGCCTAATGTGGTGTTAAATATGTATGCATTTACATATTTAAACTATGAGATATTAATATCTATAAATATGTACATGTGTAGTGAAAGGGGGCAAACCAAAATAACATTTTGTAAATTGTAATAAATATCTCAATCAAAATTAACAACTTTAAGAAGTTTTGCAATTAAGCAAATTGTTTTAAATTTGGAAAATGTTTCTATCACTAGGAAATAAGCAAATATTTCTGTCAATGGAAAATTTATCAGTGATCAATTCAAGATACTAGTATTCGCCTTGGGATCAAAATTCGACGCTCGTACTTACTTGCTCACTAACGCCATTTTAGTTTTTGAATACTGCCTTATCTCCCTTACTTTTACTTAATGAGCAATATCGGAGACAAACAATTTTATTTATTTTCATTCACTTCTATAAAGCAGCATAGAATTTCTGTTTTCAAATAGGAGGCTTATTTTTAATCATTTGCAAAAACATATTAAAGGTATTCAAGTTACGGGAAATTGCAAAAAGGCAAATATTCTTTTACACAACAACTATGTATAAA
This sequence comes from Phyto melanocephala, assembly GCA_941918925.1. Lineage (NCBI taxonomy): Eukaryota > Metazoa > Arthropoda > Insecta > Diptera > Rhinophoridae > Phyto > Phyto melanocephala. The sequence goes on along the minus strand of OW799235.1, from coordinate 82,620,076 downwards.
ACAATTTTGTACTAACTTTTGCATTTGCACTCCCCCAGTCCATAAATATTGAGGCACATATAACAACTGTTTTTTACACCCGCCATAAAAAAAATTGTTGGGGGTATATTCATTTTGTCATTCCGTTTGTAACACATTCAAATATCCATTTTAGACTCCATAAAGTATATAAAGGGTCCGCCATCTAACGTTTTTTTTCAACTAGTGCTTATTTCGTGAATGGAAACACTTAGCTCATGTCTGATTTGACAGATAATTAGTTCTATCCTTCCGCTGAACGAATATGGTTGTGTTTACGCTTGAACAACGCTGGGAAATATTGCGACATTATTTTGGCCGATTTTGCCAAAAAAATCATCTTTTCAGATGAAGCTCATCTTGATCTTGGCGGGTATGTAAACAAGCAAATTGTCGCATTTGGGGCACAGAAAACTGGCATGCATACATTGAAAAGTCAATACACTCAAAATGAGTCACTGTTTGGTGCGGATTTTGGTCCAGAGGAATAATTGGGCCATTTTTCTTCGAAAATGAGCAAGGAATGGCCGTAGTCAATGGCGATCGTTATTGGGCCATGTTGAACGAATTTTTGTTCACAAAAATTGAATAGGAGGATATTGGCAACATTTGGTTTCAACAGGACGGCACTACGTGTCCATCCGTCTGTCCGTCTGTTTTTTTTATACACATATTAGGAAGAGAGCTCGTAATGCCAGAGAAGGTCGAAGAAACCGTGTCCTTTCAACATCGAAAATGGAATTGTGTCCACACGCATCAACGTAGAATCATGAAACTCCAAATATATATTTCCTGACTAAACACAATATTTTCCCCGAAATTTTTTAAGTCTATACATTAGGAAAGCAGTTATAGGTGAAAATGTACGAAAATTTATACCGCACAGTGTTGTTTTCGATATATTTAAAACTTAATAAAACTGACCAAATTCAAATGGAAAATAAATGTGACACGCCCACCTCTTATATAACGTTTTATCTCAAATTCATATAATTTCTCTATAAATAAAGCTTTTCGAATAATAAAGGACTATATTGAAACATCTAAATTGCATTCATTAGTTGCAATAATATCGACTATAACGCCCACTTTTCACGTTAAAAGCTCATAAAGGCGACAAAATTAGAGATATGATGATTAAATTTGCTACAGATATCCTTCTAGTCATTTTCATTGATATGCCAAGAAATTTAGGTGACACGCCCACGTTAACGCCTATGGAAGAATAAAGGATTAACAGAACTATATTGACACGCCTACTTTAACGCCACTTTCATTGAAAGAATAATTTTACGAAAACATTTTACTAGCATATCGAAGGTGATACATATTTATGTATAAAGAGATTATTCCATAGCGATTACTGTTATTTAGGTTAGGTTAGGTTTAAAAGGAGGGGCACTAAAAGCCCAAACCCATGACAGGTATACACTTATGCCCAGTTGGCATGTTGTGCGCTCCGATTACTGTTATTAACCTTTAACTACGGAGGTAAAACTTTTGTACATAGCCAGTGACGTGGTAGTAAATTTTACCCCTTTGAATTTTAATAAAAAATTTAAGAAAACAAAATTTTTATACAACTTTTTGCTTTTTTAAGTTAACAGACAACGTTTCCAAAGTTAAAGGCGTAACAAAATAAAAAGTTGAAAATTCTTTAGTTAACATAACAGGCACTTTATTTCACAGCTTTTTTTTAACATAAAAAAATAGTACAATTTTAATTAAAAAAAAAAAAAGAAATAAAAAATTTTAAGAAAAACATAAAGGGCAATTTTCATAGCCAAATAGTATAAAATAAAAATAAAATAAAAGGGAACACAAAAAATATTATAATTGTAAAAAGTATGGATCGACCTTCATCCAGGTTTTTTTTATTCATTAGACTCCATATTTGCACAATGTACGCATAAACGTTTGCTGCAACTCATACACATTTACTTATTACAATGCAAGCAAAGGTGTGTTGTTTTACGTTTAAGTCTGCTCGGGCATATGTAACATAATTTCCGAGCTCCAGGATTAGACGATACTGGAGGTGGAGCTACGGAATCTGGGCCTAAAATTTTGCCAATTATGCTTCGAAATATCCGAGGAAGTCTTTGATTGTGTTGACGTCTTTGTAGATGTGGTAAGACTAGTTGCCTTGCTAAATTTTTAAAAAAGTCTCCCCTTGAGCTGTTGTAAAAAAATTACAGAAACGCGGACAAGTGGTAATTTTTACACCAGCATCAGAATTCCAGCGCTCACACGTCACCAAATGCATGCAAAACACTACTGAGTTAATAATAATAACATTTTGAGAAGATACTAAGAGAATGAAATTCATAGAGCAAACCATAAGTGAGTTAAATAACAAAAATGTAAAGAGAGGGTAAAATTTACCACTACCTCCGTAGTTAAAGGTTAACAAAAAAATAAATTCTGTGCTATAAAATTACACAAAATTGGTGATGGGTACAATAGATTTGGCACAGCCGAATATAGTGCTCTTACTTGTTTTCCAAAGGTAAGGGCTCAACTTTTTGGCGATTTAAAACAGCAACGACTATTAGCTTGACGGCTAAGAACAAGCATGAATCTAGGAGGAAGAAAAAATTGATATATCCCCACCTAAACCATTTTACTTCTTATAAGTAACAGTTTTGGCAACCATTAAGCAAAAAATTCAGATATAGTTTATTAAAAATTTTATTCCCATCCCAAACGCGAAAGCCGGATCCGTGCCTGACTAAGAGTATAATAAAGCAATTTCGCATTTTCGCAAGAGCAAAATGAGTAACGTGAATAGCTTTATTATTTATATACACAAAAGTTGTTTATTCCATGACAAGGTTTATTCCATGGCAATGTACAATACTTTCACGCTTATAACTTCTAAACTACTAAGCCGATTTTAACAACATACATATATGTATCTACTGCACTGCTTTAAGAAATTACCACGAAAATAGCAAATATCTAATAATAAATTATTAACCAGCAGATGATAGAACTTTTCCTAAATTTTGCACCTTAACCTCTAAAGTTAAAAAAAATTTTTCAACAACAATATAAAAATTTTCACCTATATACGGCCATCATTGCATGTCTAACCGATATTTTCTCAGCATCTGTAAACGTCAACAAATGTCAAACATTCCATTACTGTGTAAGAAGTCACTTGAGCATCACCTTTATTTATGTACGAGAAATAACAGACAAAGATACATCTAATAGAATAGGCGCAGAGCTCGGCTTTTATTGATCACTGTATACACTCTCTCTCTCTCTCTCTGTTTTTTTTTGAATTTAGCATGAATGAACCTAGACTAAAGGTGAATTCACCCATTTGTTCTGAACAAAATTTTTTTCGGAAAATAACATTTTTTACTGAGAGTTTTCTGCAGAACGGTTCACCCATTTCAGAAAATTTGTCTGAAAAAACAAAGCTGCCATATAATATAAAAATGCAAACAGTTGTACAAAGTGGCATATATAAATATGAATTGTATTATTGCGACCGATTATGACCCTATGGCTAGGTTTTTGTAAACAAATGAATGTATAAATAAACTAAAATGTACTTACGACCGATTCCAGTGGCGGCTCCTATTTCATTCCATAGACCCTGTTTTAAATAATTACTTTTGTATGCACTATTGCTCATGTCATGCAAACATTCTCTTCCTGGTTTTTTTAATTCTTCTATTAATTTTTGAGCAATATTTTCATTAAATTCCATTTTAATTGTTAATTTTCGGCAAAAACAATTTTTGTATAATAAATGTACTGACACTGTGTGATGTGGCAACCAAATTCAATTTTCATGTAAATATTGAAAAAAAAAATGGCATCCCAATTCAGTTTCTTCTGAACAAGAATTAAAATTAAACCAATTCAAGAAAAAACTTTCTGAACAAAATAATCTCTCTCTCTCTCTCTCAAAAGTAAAACGTCAAACTCAATATAAAAAAAAATTTGTTCTGAACTAACATTTTATGGGTGAATCCAGTTTAAGATGTGCTTTAACAATAGCGAAGATACAGAATTGATCATGTTTTGTATCATGTTTTTCCTAAAACTGCATGGCAATCAATGAGTCGATTATCGATAGAAAAGACCAGCATTGCCAACTGACAGCTAGAATATAATAATATTTTTTTTTTAAATTAATATTGACAACCGTTAGTTCGTTCTCCCCATCTGTAAAACCATTTTTTGCAACTCGCAACGCAACTAAACGAACCTTAGTTGCCAGTCAACTTATAAATTTGATTTTAATATCAAACAAAAATTATTGGAAGTTGAACCTCGCTACAATGATATAATAATCTTCACATGAAGAAGTGGTTAATTTTCAGGTTTTTGCTATACAAAAGGTTTACTTTCTACCTATAGACGAGGCAAAGAAGCAAACATTTCAAAGATAGAAAATGTTAACTCAAAAACTTTCCCCGAGGGCAAAGTGTTTACGCCTTAATGTTATTGCTTATCCGGGAAATAGGGGTATTAGCAGCACCTCTGACTAAATGGATCCTAGACCTCGTACATAAAGGGGTTAGGGAGACTCAGACGGACTGCATCGGACGCTTATAGCGGATATATCCATGAACAATGAGGGCACGGATAGTGCCATAAGTATCTTTACTGATGTTCCTCTTAAGAGTCAAATCTAAAGGACAATTGCTCCCTGCACAGGACTTGAGAATATTATCAGGTTTTCTGTCCAGTCATTGCGATCTCAGATACCATTTAAGTAAAACTGGCAGGTCAAATGTAGTGACGTGACGGTTTTACGATATGGATGATGAGACCGCATATCGTCTGAAATTTTCCGGTATTTTGAACAAAGAGATTACATTTTGTAGAGTGCGGTGTTATTATGCCAATGGACCTTGTAGGGTAAAAGGCTTCATTAAAAGCATTGCCTTATACGCAATTTAGTGGCTGCCCAAAATACCTATGTTAGCGGTGTTAATGGGCCAATTTTTTACTACTACTGCTGATGGGGCATATGAGAATCCTGGAAGTCGTACTTTAAAAGGTTTGGGAGGCTCAGATTGTGGTAGACTAAGGACCACAGGTATCATTAAGTATGAACGCTAGGGTGGGCATCAGTCTACTGCAAATGGTGGTGATTAGGAAGGAAGGCGCGGCATCACTGAAGGAAGCGATGCCGAGTTATAGTGAAAGGGTAGCGAAAGGTGTCGAAAAGGCACCCAAAATAGTAGCGGTTTGCTAAATACACATATATGTATGTATGTATATATAGTTTCCTGTCGCACAGTTTCAAAAATAAATCATAAATAAAAGCACTACGACTGATTTTTTTTTCTTGCACCAGCTTAGATTTGTAACGTTAGAACGCAACTGGTTTTGTAAAAATCAATTGAAGACAAACATTTAAAGTTGTAACACCACACTAAGATGCGGTTGTAAAACTATTTGTGGAATTTAAATCATTTGTCCAGAATAGAAATCTTAATTTTCAATTAATTCTTTTCCATTAAAAAAATATGTTTTTTTCTAACAAAAAATTTTTTAAACAAAATTTTTTTTACTATTTTTTGATAATTTCAAACAAAATATTTTCGTTGCGGTTTTATTGTTAAAATGTATGTAAATATTTCAAGCATAAAATATGGCTGCCAAAAGTTGTTACGGTGACTCATTTAAGTAATTTATTTTTCGTATGTTATCGTTTCCTTCTTTCTCCGTCTCTCTCTCTCCCTCTGTTAAGAAATCACTTTTTCTTAAAATTATCTTAATCAGTTGAAATGTACGCATATAAAATTCTTAACAAATTTTCTTTGCTTAATGTCAACTGAAATTATTTTTAAACTCAAATACATTTTAAATAAATGTTAAGTGAAATAAAGAAATTTTCCTATAAAACTAAGCAAGAGATTGAACAGTTTTGTAGCAAAATACTTGCAAATGAAATGAATTAACCAACAAGGCGAAAAAAAAGTCTAAATAATTTTATGGTCGATTTTCTTAAAAACCCATTTAAATTTGGGTTAAAGAAAAGATACGCAAAACTAATTTAACAACAATGTTGCCGCAACAACAGACATAAATACATACGTGTCACACGTAAATTTGTAAAAGAAATAAAAAATAAAGAAATTTATTTGACAAGAATTAATGACAATTAAAGGAAATTGTGAACTGAAGTCATTAATACATTTAAGGTCTTTAAAAAAGCTAGAGTTTATAGAGGCAGTCACTATCTTTAATTGGTTAAACATAAAAGAAAATTCTATAAAACGTTTTAAAGTCTAGAAAATTGTGAACGCATTTAAAACGATGATTACAAAGAAAAACCTTTTACACGAAAAAAAAAATAATAATGTGGCGTCATCAATACATATTGCTGTAAATTGCACACAGACTATGTCTGCAGTCTGCCTCATGCCTTGCAACAATTATTTATGCCAAAAATAATTTTAGGAAAAAAAATTCAACAACTTTTCATAGACATATTTTTTCTCATCTTACATTTAATGTTAATGTTTGATATAAATCTAATCGATATTTTTATCCAAATTCAAAACACACAAATTTGATTTTTATTTTAGTGAGCAGAAAACATGGGGCTGAATAATTTAAGAGAACTTTTTATTATTATACCCTTCACAAAGTGAAAAACGGGTATATATAGGTTTGTCATTCCGTGTGAAATTTCTACAATTTTCATTTCCGACCCCATTAAGTATATATTTTCTAAAAGCTTATGAATAGGTTAGTCGATTAAGCCCTGTCAGTCTGACCGTCTGTCCGTGTGTATGTTGAAATCAACTTTTTGAAGCCCCCCGACATCGCTTGGACACGGGTGAGATAATAAAATATCTGAAATATTTGGGAGTAGATCGGTATTGAAAATCAGAAACCCACGACCACCTCGATTTTTTTTCACAAAAACAACATTACAACAACAACATACATACATACAAACGTGTATACTGGTTAGAGTTAACGTGCCATCGAATCCCAGCTAAGCCAAAAAAATTTTTTTTTTTAATTTTTTTTTTATTTTTTATTTAATATATTATTATTTCTTTTACATTTTTTTATATATTTTTTTTTAATTTTTTTTTTAATTTTTTTTTTGTTTTACATTTATTATTTATATTTTAATTATTTTTGTTTTAATTTTTTTTTTAATTTTTTTAAAATTTTTTTTTTTAACATACATAGGTAAATTTTTAATTTTACAATGGGATGTTTTTATATATGTATGTTTTTATATATGTATGTACGGTTTTTGAGATGAATGGTGGTACAAACTACTGTTATTGCATGACTACACGTTGTGAAGGGTATAAAAGATTCGGCACGGCCGAATATAGCACTCTTACTTGTTTTTTTTTAAATTTTTTTCATAATTTTATGGTAAAATTACTTGTCTGCATAAAGAAAATTTTCACAATTTCTTTAATGACGTTTTATTAAACATTCTACAAAGCAATATTTAGACGTAGTCGAAAGGACACTTTTTAATGTTTTTTTTACTTGTTTCTATGGGTCTCTAATGGCACTGTTAAGTATTCATCAGTATTTTTGTGTTTAAGGAGACGTACACCAAATGGCAAGCAAACAAAAGCTTTTTGGGTAGAAATATAAAAATTGTTCAGAAGAGTTTTAGCTCTTACAAAGGATCATGATGAATGCGGAAAATTAAAAAAGTTACAGTTGGTTAAGCTCAACCATTTGTGTAAAGCCCTACACCACAATACACAACACCGTTTAACCACATTTTGTGAACATGCAAATTCGAATGTAGTAAAAATGAGAACTAAGTTTTTCATTTTGAGATCTTTGTTTCTTTTTTATTGGACTTTTAGTTTTAAAAAAATATATATTTTTTAAATAAAGAAATAATAATTAATATCATATAAATAATTTATTTTTTAATTCGCCAGATCATGTTAATAGGAGCTAAGTAAAACCAAGAATGTATTACAATAGAGCGGGACCTTTACTTGACACCAAAAAGTAACACATATCAAACTTCATTGCAAAATATTCAAAAGTAAAGGGTGGCTCAAGCAAAATGCAAATTGTAATTTAATATTTCTCTATTTGAATGTTTTACAAATTCAACCATGAAGAGGTACACAATTGAGCAACGCGTTATCTTGGTAGGTTTCAAACCGATTTATAAGTCTTTCTTAGAAATAATTTTTGTGAGACCACGACTTATAATTTGTTGCCTTTGTAAAATTTAATATATTTGAAAAAAAAAATATTTTTCCTAAAAATTTTTGCCTATAACTTTGCCAATATATCTAGTGGCATAACGTATTTATAAATATTCACAGGCGTGCCTATGAATTATCCTAGGACTAAAAAATTTAAATTTTTGTGGTGAAAATAAGGAAAAAACAAGTAAGAGCGCTATATTCGGCTGTGGCGAATCTTATATACCTTTCATAACGTGTAGTCATGCAATAACAGTAGTTTGTATCACCATTCATCCGATATGAAATACGTACATACATATAAAAAACATACATATATAAAAACATCCCATTGTAAAATTATAAATTTACTTATGTATGTTAAAAAAAACAAAAATAAAAAAAAAAAATTTAAAAAAATTTAAAAAAATATTAAAAAAAAATTTTAAAAAATGTAAAAAAAAATTTAAAAAAAAACAATTAAAACATATATAATAAATATAAAACAAAAAAAAAATATTAATAAAAATAATAATATGTTAAATAAAAAATAAAAAAAAACTAAAAAAAAATTTAAAAAAAAAATTAAAAAAAAAAAAATTTTTGGCTCAGCTGGGATTCGATGCCACGTTTTCTCTAACCAGTATACACTGGGTATTCTGCCTTTCTACCTACCTACCTACCTTCGTAAGCCATAAAGCAGAAAGAGAGAGATTTTAGGGAGGTGAGATTTTACAGATGTCCCCAAAGGATGCGTTTTATCGCCATAATTGCTTCTAATATAATGAATGGAGTAATAAAGGGTTATTTTTTATGAATTAAGTTTTTCGGGCAGGCAACACTGGTTGGTAATTGTGTCCACACTATATCTGTGAAAGTGAAAAGTGTTCAGTACAGTCTGCCATTTCACCAGGGAGAAACTCACAAACGAGCAACGACTGCAAATCGTTGAAATTTATTATCAGAATTCGTGCTCTGTTTCGCACTTTTTTTGCTTCAATTGGCTGAGTTGGACTTGGTTAATATGTGGTTTCAACAAGACGGTGCCACATGCCACACAGCTCGTCAAACAATGGACATTTTGAAGGAAGAATTTGGTGAGCAGTTTATCTCTCCAAATGGCCCTATGAGTTGGCCGCCACTTGACTATTTCTAGTGGGTTTATGAGAAGTCGTTGGTCTATGTGCACAAGCCAAACACGATTGAAGCCTTATAGTATAACATAACACGTATTATTCATGGAATACATGCCGAAATGCTAGAAAAAATATTGCAAAATTGGACCTTACGAATGGATTATTTGAACCGCGGCCGCGGGCAACATTTACATGAAGTTATTTTTAAAAAGTAAATGGCAAAGACAAAAGAAAGCGAAACTTGGGCAAGCTAATTCCTGTGTCAGAACGTGAAAGCAAGTTTTAAAGAAAATAAAACTACTAACTTGCGCAAGAGACTTGCCTAGTCAGAAAGGGGACTTATGGATTGACCATTTATAATGGACATACAGCCTGTATAATAATGGAAAGTAAATTTCTTTCAACGCAGTTAACGCTTACATTAAACAACCGCTTTTAATATAAAAAAATATATTAAAAAAATAGTATTTTAGAAGTTACAGTTGTTTTAAGTTGCTACTAATACATAACCAAATCACGTGTATCCCTGCAGATAACGCGACTAGTACATACACACATGTAAAGAGTACTATATAATGGACTTTGACTAATCCAAGCGTCACTCAAATGTATGGAAAAAACATGGTAAATTTAACATTACTAGGGCTGGACCATATAATCCATCGGAATAGTCTCAAAACTACTCAACGAAGCACCTACTCCACCATTAAGCTCCTGTTGGCCACAATATACATATATAATCGTTAAAACACGAACACTTGCCGTTTAACAACATACTATTCTTTGAAAATGACATTGTCCATGGTTGCGTTACAATGGCGCACGTAGAATGAGCCACGTAGTCCAGTACTATCTGCAGGGATATGTAACAAAAAATAAACATAGTTATGCGTGCTGATATAAATTGTGTTTGCAAAGAGTGCTTTATATGTATGGTATAGAAAACAAAACACAGAGAGGGAGAGAGAGGGAGAGAGAGAGTGTGTGTGTAAACTACTGCTTAAAAACTGTTTTGTTTTTTCTCTCTTTTAAATTTGGTGTTCACAGTTAATTGGATTAACTTCTAAGTTGTGGATTATTTTTCCTATTTCAGCAATTTTAAGAAATGTCTTAAAACTTTTTGGGGACCAGCATAACGGTTCTGTTTTATCTAGTGTTTAAAAATATTTAAACATAAATTAGTGTAGTACATTTTGCCACTCTGTTTGCCAACCGATTTTGGTAAAATAAATACCATTTGAAATGTTTTAATTTACAGATGTACACAATATATATTTTATTAAAGAATTGTAAGCGCTAAAAAATTCTGCATATACAGACATACGTCCATTACATGCATGTAAATAACCAAAAGTAATTAACGTGAGTTAATTAGGATTAGTATCTTTTTTGTGTGGAAACTTAAAATTAAACAAAGTGAATGAACGAAAGCTATAGAAAGTTGAATTTATAAAAAAAAATGTTTTTTCCCCTGATCATACTTAAATCGCACTAAAACTCCAAGCACATATGACAAATTTTTTATTAATTTTCCACAGACTTTGTTATGAATAGTTTGCACCAGTACTGTGCTCTTGCAGTTTTGACTGCATTTGTTCTCCCTAGTTCCAGTGTGCATTGCTTTGATTAAAGCAAAGGAAATGAATAGAAATATTTTGTGTTGTGTTTTTATGCTCTACTCTTCTCTGTGTTGTATTGTTTAATACTATTTGGCCAAATGCCAGAAAAAATCTGCCATCTTGTTGAAGCAGCGTTTTGTATTTAAAAAACACGACGCCAACAACAATAAAAACTACATATGTACATATGTACACGTATCTAGCCAAAAAAAAATTCTAATTGTTTTGCTTGAGCACCACAAACTATTACTAAAGTAAATGTTGGCCAAATGTTTGAGTACTTTAAACTGCTACAAAGCGAAATGAAAAAGACTCCTTTAACAAATAAATTTTCTAAATATATTCTAACAGTACCGCAAAACAAGTAATAGTTCAATTTACTTATTATTTTAAATATTTTTCGCTTTTTAGGAAAAACTAACAAAAATGTTTTTATTTTTATTTTTATTTTTTTTTTTACAAATTGTATGTGTATTGGCGGCAAATTAAATCACCAATGACAATTGTCACTTGCCAACAAATAATAAAAAATTAATTTAAAAAAAATTTTTTTTTTTTTCAAATTAAACATAAAAACATTTTGAACATTTTTTCGTTAAGTGAGTTCGCAAATGTCATATTTGATTGGGGAAAAAAAAATATTATTATTTTTTTTTTTAATTTACGAAAAACAATATAGAAAATATTTTGTTTATTTATGCTTTTTGTTTATTTATTGTTTTCTTTTTCATTTAATTGTCGTAATAGAAAAGTATGCGTGCGTGCGTGTGTGCGTGTGAGATGGTGACCATTAAACACTTTAGGAAAAAAATTAAACATTTTTTTATACGAATTTATTAATAATACAAAGTTGTTAAATGTCGTTTTTTTCTCAAACCCATACGCACACATAAACACTATTTGATTTTTCACAATATTATTTTCCTCTTGAGTAAACAATTAGAGGGTGCCTTTGAGTGGGTGTTGTAAGATTAATTGTTAAGTGGAGAAAATAATATTAATAAGGTAAAATAGATGAGATATTATTTTTTATGAATTTGAAAATTGCGCAGTTTTAAAATTTTTTTTTTCATTAGAGAATAACAAACAAATAATATCTATTTTTAAAAATTTTTGTAAAGAATTTTTCAATTAAAAAATATCTAAATTTAAATTTTTTATTTAAATAAAACATCACTGATTTTCAATTTATAAAAAATAACTAAAAATAGTCACTTATGAAAAAATTGGACTAAATTATGTCTGTCTGTCTGCGGAAAACATTCTCGCGTTCAAACTTTACAAGGTGAGGTTAGGTTAAGTTGTAAAGGAGGGGCATTAAAAGCCCAAACCTATGACAGGTATACACTTATGCCCAGTTGGCATGTTGTGCGCTCCATGTGGGAAACGGAATTCACAAACAAAAACCATAATCAAAATTTTCAAATAAATGTCGGATTAGCTCAAGAACTCAGTCCCCTCAATGTAACTCCTTATGGATCTCCAGTTCGAGTTCCCCAGGTATTCCAAGTTCGGCATAGTATCCACTGTAAAGTTCTCGCGCCTAATATAGCCAAACGCAGGACAATGACAGAGGTAGTGTACCAAAGTCTCATCCTTTTCTTCGCATGCTCTACATGTTGTCTCCTCAGATAATCTTATGCGAGCTAGATGGGTTCTCAACTCCGTATGACCTGTAATTACACTGGTTAGTCTCCTAAGTGTTGGTCTACTTAGTCTCAGAATCTCTTTTAATTTCCCATAATTTGGGTCACCCCATAGTGTTCTTGTCACCTTACCGACCTCAGTGCTTTGCCATTTTCTGACATGTTCCTCCATCGCCCAACGTTTAAGTTCATCCTTAAATCGTTTAAGGGGTTTAGCATTCTCCAAAGTTATAGTACTCAGAAGAGCTCCCATTTTAGATAATTTGTCGGCTTTCTCGTTACCGATCAGCCCGTAATGGGTTCGTATCCATATCATCTCCAGATGTTCACAATTTGCATACGAGTTTAACTCTCTCTTGCATTGCAGGACGTTCCGGGATTCAACTTTATCCCTTCTCAATATCTTAATCACTGATTGGCTATCCATAAAGATACGAATAGGGGTTTCGCTATTCGTTTCCTTTATCCATTTAATTCCTTCCGTAATCGCCATGATCTCAGCCTGGAAAATAGTGTTGTGATCTGGTAGACGGAAGTATTTGCTTCTATTTCGGCTTATGTCGTATAAGCTTATTCCAGTTTGGTCACCAATCTTTGAACCGTCTGTATAAAGATCGATTCCATGGGTGTTTCCCATCCTGATTATCTCATCCCTCTTCCGGTATTATGGTGATGCAGTTAGTGTTCTCATATCTCATCGGGATTTTATCACATGTTAATTCCGTAATATTTCCCATCGGTAAGATATCCGGTTTTCTTTGGTATCTGATCTTATGTTCTCTTATAAGCCATTCATCTATTGCCATTAATCTTGTGGCAGCTAAGGCCGCTTCATATTTTACCTGTATCTCTATTGGCCAAATGGATAATATATTCTCAATGGCCATTGTCGATGTGGTCCTTATGGCGCCGCAAATACTAATGCAGCACTGTCTCTGAATCTTTTGAAGAGGTTTTATATTCACCTTCTTCTCTAAGGATGTCCACCACACTAACAAAGCATATGTAATTGTCGGCCGCAGTACACTCGTATAAAGCCAATGTGTCATCCTTGGGCTTATGCCCCACTTTGAGCCTATCACTCTTCTGCAGATTCTGGATTCCAGTTCGAGTTCCCCAGGTAATCCCAATTTGGCATAGTATCCACTGAGCGTATCACTCCATTTTTCGCCGATCGTTACAATTTCTAGTTGTTAAAAGGAATTTGTTTTTTAAAGTAGCTTGTACTAAGTATAAACCACCAGCAATTAAAGTTTTTTCGAAATGACACCAACGATATTTTTCGGTATGAGGATACCACGTTCCATGATCTGATCTAATCGATTTTTCAAAGGTTAAGTCGAGTTAACTGAACTTACTTATCCTAAACTGTGTTAATTTAATGTGTATGTAAATAGAATTGGAAACTTGACGGCGTATCGAACTTGAGAAGTTCGGGTGACATGTTGTCCAATCCGGGTGGCTTACTATTGTTGTTTTTGAGAACTTTGTTAGCATTTTCTATTTTCTTTATATCTGCGCATTGGGTAGGTACATCTGTACGCTCAACATATTGAGAACATGCGTATGTACTGATGGTTGTTTAGGGTACTTCGTTAAATAATTCTAAGTAGTGTTCCACCATATATCAAGGTGATCGGTTTTCGAAGTTTTTAACAGACTCCTTGTCTGTCTTTAAATGGTTTTCCAGTTGATAATTTTTTGTTGATGAGGTATTTTGTAGCTCTTTGAAGGCCTCCACTTCGATGTGTTTCTAATGCAGACTGAAATTCTTAAGCGAGGTCTTCAACCCATCGACGTTTGCCTCTACGAGCACTGTATGTCACGGCATTATCTGCAATTTTATTCGCTTTCACAGATCTTCTTTTCGATTGTAGTCTTAGGCCAAGGTGTATTGTCAGTACAGTTTACAAAAGTAGATTCTGGAAGGTGAATTCTTAGAGCCATAACATGGGAGAATTAACACTCTTGTTAGAGTACATGTTGAAAGCTAATAAGAGACCTACCTGATATCACGAGAATCAGTGAGCCCTTAGAAATTCGGAGAGCATGTTGAATGCAATAACATCGAAGGGGGAAAACAGACTTAAAGATGGTTTAGTGGCTAACGTTCAACCTTAGTTGGACTTAGGGATACCACTGATGTATGATGATGATTTGGGTGGTGTTTTCGCCTTAAACGGAATGATGGTTTAATGACTGATGTTTGCAGACGTGGCGGACCATAAATGTCTCGGGATGCTGTTGCATTTTAATGTGTTAATTTTTCGACTTACTTTGAACCGCACATCCGATTGTTTACATGAATAATTACATAGCCTTATAGCGAAAAACAAGAAATAAGTGATATATAGCCTGACTGTCTTATAAAATCGGATTAATATTTACCAAGAATTAATGTAGATAATATAATATTGCTACCTGTAGCATATTGAGTAGCGCAACTTGATCGCAGGGTCAGTGGTGGGGAGTCAGAAACTCAACACAGTGGTGAGACCCCGTCATTTTATGGCACATGGCACTGGTGCTGACTTTAATTTAACAACTTACTGCGTGTCATAAACACGCCATACGAACTTTTTATTTTAAATTTTGTTTGTAAATTAATTATTCTGGCTTAAGTTTATTTTAATTTAAGAAACCTTTTCAGTTCAAAAAAATAATAATAAAAAGTTTAAAAATACAACCAAAAAAGGGTCAAATTCTGTTTTAAAATTTAAAAAAATTTTAAATTTATGACATTATGACAATATGACAATACTACACTTAGGACACCTTGTGAATCCAACTATTTTATAACCTTACGTTATTCACCACATCCAAGAATAGGTAAGTAACTTAATATTAAAAATACACAGTGCAACAAAAAATTTAAATGCTTTTTTTTTAATTTTTGTTATATTTTCCCCACTAAACTTCTCCCATAATACTTGTTACGTTCTCCTTAAATTTAAGCTGAAAGCGAATTGTGTGTTTGCTTATAATGATTTATGGTTTGCTGATGATGGCAGTTAAAAAAAAAAACTGCACCGCAAGTACATCATAATCATCAACGTTGTACATCTAAATAGCATTAAGGGATTAAGTTGAATTATTAAAATCATCCAGATAAATTGAATTCAATTTTGGAAAGTGCAAAACTACGTTCATACCACATTTTGTGTTCATTTTGCTTTAGCTACACAAGAGTCTAATAAATCATAGAACTAGCAGCAGAAAACAGCAGTGTAGAAATGAAATATTTGGAAACAATTTATAAAATTAAGAAAACAAATTATTACGTAAAGTGTGAAATTTATATGTTTCTAAGACAATAAAAGGAGTCATACATAATTAATGTCCATTGCATACTTGAGAAGATTTGTGACTGATTGTTAACGACCACATGACCAGATAAAAAGAGGTCATTTAGCAATAAAGAGTTTAATTAAGAACTATTAGTCTAAGATACATTAGTTGTGATTAAAATTTGATTTAATATTTAAAGAACAAATGTATCATTTATCTATTTCTGCTTATTAAATTGAAAATGAATTATATTTTTAATACGAAATTAAAAAAAGAACTGAAATTTAAATATTCCCCAAATAAATAAACTGAAGCCAGTGGCCATATTACAACATTAACAGTTTATAAAAATTTGGACAGAAAGTGCTTTTTTCTAAAAATTATAACTGAAAAAAATTCGATAAAGGGTGTGTGAGGTATGATCGAAATTTTATATTTGTTTGAAAGTCCTACGAAATTATTTTGTATTGCATACAACGTCGTGGAAATCTAAGTCACAGCCTAGAATCCAAAATGTCTCATTTCCATTACCCTGGAACATAAATCAAGTTGAATTCGAATAATGTCTTGAGTTATGTTGTTATTGAAGACCGTTGAGGTTTATGGTTTATTATCGAAGCTTGTTAAAAAAAACTCACAAGAAAAGGTCTAACAGGGTCAAATCGCAGGATTTTAATATTTGAGCTCTACATCAGTTCATGGTGATTTGACAAAACAACACAATAAACGCCAGTTCCACACATCTAGCTTCTACAATATGGCAGCTTTCCACTCTCAAAGTTCAGACGTTTCTTTAGGGAAGATCCTTAAATTACAAATTCGAATGATATAAAATGCTATATTGTTACGTTTATACCTTTTATAAACGTTGGCTTATTTCCTTTTATAAACGTTGGCTTATTTCCTTTAAATATCCCGTGAGTTCTTTTCGTATTGCAAATAAAAACAGTTGAAATTCGTTATAAAGTAAAGAGCATTTTATTTACTTAAACAAACTCAGATATTGTTTTGTAGCACTTTACTTATTTCACTTATTGTTATACACTTTAAACACTGTTAACTCACACTTAACAAGCTCTACTGTTATACTGATCATATTAGGTGTGTTGTTCGGCTATTTATAGTAACATAGTGGTGTTCGGTAACATTCGACAAAGTTCTCGTATGTACACACTAGTTCGTTCGAAAACCGTTACATTTAAATTAAAACGTAATATTAATGTTAAGTAATATGCAGGAATAATAAAAGTGCCTAAGAGTATGCTGCACATAATAACAACTTAACATCTTGTTCGAACAACCAGCGAAATAAACTAATACAAACAAAGCTAAAGTAACTTAAACTACTACAACTAAAATAAATAATAATGTAAATTAAGCTATTTAAAAATAAATCTGTAACAGTATTTGGGTTCTAGGTCCTTTTTAAGTTATGTTTTAAAGCGTATATTTTTGAAGACCAATATAATTTGATATTGGAAAAAATAACAAAAAAAAATTATAAAAATATTTCAGATGCATATTGTTGCAGATTTAATCTGATTAACCTTTTTATAGGCAGTTATCGGCATAACTACCCTTGTCACCAACAAAGACACAGGTGCGATTAAAGTTTAAAATTTTTTTCAACACAGCGGTACTAATATACTCGCATTTCTTGTATTATCATATACCGCGTTGCCAGAATATACTACTTTGCTTGTTTTAAAAGTCTACAGAACATTGTTAATCGCGACCATTATGGCAGAATTAAAAAAATAGCTGAAGAATCCCATCTCGCAATGCAGTAGTATAACAGAGTTCGTTGTGTGTATAACAAATTGAGTTTCAAACCAAAGTGCATAACAATAAGTGAAATAATAAACAAGGTACAGCTTATGTTTAATTTATAGTATCGAAAATCAACAAAGTGCTCTAAACTTTTATACCGTAAATTTTAAATGTTCACAAAAGATATAAACGTGACAATACCACCAGCTTCAAGCGTTGCTGGTGGTATGTTCCAAAAAAACATAAACAATGTTAGCCTCTAACGCCTCAATTGTTGCTGGGTTATCTGTAAAAACCATTTACTTCCTGTAGTTCCAAAGAATCCAAATGAAAAGTGTCAAATCGTACGACCTTAGAGGCTAATTGATAAAAAATTTTGATGGTCGCATATCACTCGAATCAATATCATTCATACCTTTAAACAAAGAAATTTTTGATCATGGCGTGGTAATGATGTTTATTGATAGTATCGCTTGATCCGGCTTTATGTTCGATGGAATAACGTAAGCTGATATCAATACAGTATAAGCCATACCAATTAGCAACCATATGTTCTCACAGATCTGTGTATGTTATAAATTTTTTGAAAATATCCGGTAATAAATCGCTATTGAAATTCGGCACAATCGCCCCACAACTTTCTGAGATATGAGCCAATAAACACGACTGCCTCCGTTTTTCCCCTATTTTTACCACCAAAATTAAAATTTTTCAGCCATAGAATAATTTATAGGTAACTTTGCTACTATTTGTAAATACAATATGCCTCTAGGGATATTCGTGAAAAATTTTGGATAATGTCGGCTCTAATCGGAAAAGTTATAGGCAAAAATTTTTTTTAAAAATATATATTCCAAAAATTTACAAACGAAAATCAATTTTTTTTCAGCTTCTAGACAATCGAGAGAGTCAATATTGGTATAATCTGAGAGGACAAAATGGCGGACAATAAATTTATATATGAGCCAAATTTGGTGCTTTAAAATGTAACTTCTTGAACCCCCTCAATATTGGTATCAAATGAAAGGGCTGGACCAGCAGAATACAGTTAATTATTAAAAAATTAAAAATCCAAGATGGCGTCTTAAACAAAATGGCGGATCAAATTTTTTTAACCTCAAAAATATGGGTATCAGAATAAAGGGCGTGACTAGTAGAATACTGATAATTACGTAAAAACTCAAAATCGAGAATGGCGTCGGAAAAAATAAATAAAAATGGCGTATAACATGATATATAGGTTAAGCTACGACGTGAGATTATACCTATGTACATGATGGTGAAGGGTATTTTCAGATACGGCACGGCCGAATATAACACTCTTACTTGTTTTACTTTCGTGTGGTAACTTGTTTTTACTAGCCCAAAACTCACCGCTGCCAATTTTAATATTTTTTTTATTTGGTTGGCAGCACTTCAATGCATAAACTGAACGTAAATGTCATTTGGGAGTCCCAACACTCAACAGAAAAATTACTTGAATTTTTTTTAAAAAACATTAAAACAATCTGTAACCAAAATACTAAAATTAATAAATACTTACTGTTTCCCCTTTAAATAGCAAATAATTTAAATTTTCACTCGCTTACCTGCAATAAAAAATAAAATTTAATTTTTAGTAAAGACGTGACTTAAGTAAAAACAAAAAATTTTAAGTTTCTGTAAAATAATTCAAATTGTTTTTATTTGAAAAACAGTAAAATTCATTTATTATTTCTTTTGCGAAATGTCATCTTTTGATGTATTTTCAAATTAAAAATATATTTTTTAACTAACTAAAAGTGTCAAGAAAAAAATGGTTTCTTCTATTTGTACAATTTACAATTGCAGATGATGATTTATTTTTAAAAATGTCAAAGCATTCAGTGTTGTGATCAAATAAGTGCAAAAAGGCAAAGTGTTTTTCTGTTTTATATGGGTGGCTTGATTTAAAAATAAACTCATAAAAGCGTTGATAAGAAAACGGCTAAAGCGAAAATGACGTTAAATTCTCAAGACTTTTACATGTGATGTAGCGGCTAAATGCGAACAAAAATAATGTGACCATTAAGGGGAGAGCAAAAACAAAGAAAAAATTAACTAAAGTGATGTCAGAAAAATATTTCTAAAATGAATATTAGTTTCATATTTACATATTTCTAATGCAACAACAAAATATAGACTAGTCTTAATTACGCCTATACAGAAGAACAATATTTATTTCTATGGTTGTCTGCTCTGCTCAATACTAATATTGATTCAATCTTACTTAATGCAATTTCTATTTTAAATATTTATTTATTTTTTTTTTATTTTTTAAATAAACTAATTAAAACTACATGAAAAATTTCATTAATGTTGTACGAACATGAGCTCTTTGTTTTACTTTGCTAAAACGCGCCAAATGTGACACAATTTGATCGAAATACATTTGAGTTGAAATAAATTTGTTCAGGTGTTTTAGTATTTAATTAAAATAAACAATTAGTTGAATACACCTCAACGTTTAACATGTATACAGATACGAAAACTAAACACATGAGACAGTTCTACAAGGACGTCATAGATCTGAAAAACATTTTCTAATATAAAAGTCTGAAAACTTTTGACAATGAAGAATCTGTCATGAGTAGACAAATATGTTGACGATTAATGTGAATTGTGCTTAAATTATAAATCTTTGCTAATTCCGCTCAAAGACCAGCATAAAATGTACTAACAGCTTGGGAGCAAACTCTCATTTCTATCTAACATAAATACAGTAATACTCCTGAACGAGGCAAGAATGATAGAAAGTTTACGCATGTCGACTGTAAAAAAATATTTCCTTCTGCGGATGTACGTCACATCAGCCTTGCATTGAACAAAAGCAATACATCAACTGTGAGATTTATCTATATATATAAAAGTGAAACTCTGTCTGTCTGTGTGTGTTAGCTATAGACTCCGAAACCGATCGGACTCAAACTTTGGCAAGTTATTGTACACATTCCAGGGAGTGTTTATGGGTGGCAAAAAGTTGGCGGGGCCACGCCCATTAAAATTGGTTAACTACTTGCAGTTGACCGATTTCTCTGAAACTTTGCACACATATTGAGCTGTTATGACTATATAATTTCGCGAATAGAAAAGTGGGTAGGGCCACGCCCATACAAAAAGTTATAACTTTGAGGTACTTGCACTGCACGGATTCTTCTGAAACTTTGCACACATATTGAGCTATCATGACTTTACAATTTCGTGATTAGAAAAGTGGGCAGTGCCACGCCCATAAAAAAAGTTATAAATTTTAAGCTACTTAAACATCACCGATTTTTCTGAAACTTTCCACACACATATTGAGCTGTCATGACTATATAATTTCGTGATTAAAAAAGTGGGCAGTGCCACGCCCAAAAAAAAAGGTTTAATTCTGAGATACTTGCTCTGGACTGATTTTTGTGAAACTTTGCACACATATTAAACTGTCATGACTATACAGTTTCGTGATTTTTGCAATTGATATTTAATATAAATTCAGAATGCATTTTTATTCATTAAGGGGCGTAGAAACGCGCGCCGGGCTTTTCTAGTATAAAATAAAGGAAAAAAAAACATTACAGTTTGTTCAATAAAAGTATATTATTGAATATATTACGGCTTATATGGTTATTTGACATTTTTAAGTTAATTTAAAAAAACTTAATCCTTTTTTTGTGTTTTTTTTTATTTATTTTTTATTTAAAGTTTTTTATTATTGCTTATAGTTACTGTTATTTATTAATTATTTATTTTAGCATTTTATTTACTTTTTACAATTTTTACTTGTAATATCAATTACTTGTTTGCTGATGTGACGTCACGCACAAGAGAGCAGAATTGAACAGTCTTGGTTTTATCAATCTTATAAACGAGGCACTTGAACAGTAAATAAATAGATGCAATAGAATGAAAAAAAAATGCAACTGTATTCGATTGTACCGAATCTGATAATACCTTTCACCACCATGTATTTTACTTTATTACTTTTGATGCCATCCAATGAGATGGCAAACAAATATTGAGGGGTTAAAGGGGACAATTATAAGATTTCAATATGAAATTTCCCCAAATGATTGAGATCACATACAGATCTGAGTAACAGACGGTCATTGCACGTAGAAAATATATAATTTAAGGAGATCAAATTAAAGGGCTTGAGTATTAAAATATAGTTAGATATGAAAAGAAAAAAGTTCAAGATGGCGTCCTAGATTATATGGCGAATATATAAGTGAAATATAGTAGTTACTGCATTGTCTCCTTTAACTCCCACAATATTAGTATCAAATAAAAGGGTTTGACCCTTAAAATGTAGTAAACTATTAAAAAAGTGTGAAATCCAAGATGGCGTCTGAAAGAAAATGACAGCGATTTTTTTAACACCAACAATATGGGTATCAAATAAAAAGGGTTGACTAGTAGAACACAATGAACTAAGTAAAAATTAACAAGTAAGAGTGCTATATTCGGCCGTGCCGAATCTGATAATACCCTTCACCATCATGTACATAGGTATAATCCCACATCGTAGCTTAATATATTTCATGTTATACGCCATTTTTATTTATTATTTCCGACGCCATCCTCGATTTTGAATTTTTGCGTAAATAACTGTATTCTACTAGTCAAGCCCTTTCACTTGATACCCATATTGATGGGGTTAAAAAAATTTGTTCCGCCATTTTGTTTTAGACGCCATCTTGGATTTTATATTTTTTAATAATTTACTGTATTCTACTGGTCAAGCCTTTCAAGCCTTTTTCGTTTTTAAAGTTTTGGAATATATATTTTTAAAAAAAATTTTTTGCCTATTACTTTTTCGATTAGAGTCCGCTTTATCCATAATTTTTCACGAATATTTCTAGAGGCATATTACATCTATAAATAGTAACAAAGGTACCTATAAATTATTCTATGGCTGAAAATGTTTAATTTTAGTGGTAAAAATATGGAAAAAACAGAGGCAGTCGTGTTTATTTGCTTATATCTCAGAAAATTATGGGGCGATTGTGGTGAATTTCAAAACCGATTCATTCCCTGATAGTTCCAAGATAATAATACGATACACAGATCTAAGAAACATATGGTTGCTTCTAAAAGTTGATTCTAACCAACTCACGGACAGACGGACATTGCTTAATCGACTCCTCTATTTATAGGCTTTTAGAAAATACATGGGGTCGGAAATGGAAATTGTAGAAATTACAAACGAAAGGACAAAGCTATATATACCCTGCATTACTTCTATTTTTTTTAAAGGAAAACTGGGGGCTATTAGGACACTTTACCCAGTCCAAGTTTCAGTAATACTTTATACTTATATGAGACTTCATTCAGCTCTTTAGGTTACTTACATACTTTTTCATTTCAGGAAGCCTTTTCGTGCTGCAGTCCATTATTAAAAACCCTTCAGCCACATTTCAGCAAAATTGTCAAGACAAATTTTGACAAAAAATTACGTTTCATCACAGCCGTGTGTTTTTTTTAGACAAACTTAAAAAAACAATGTTTTGTATTTAGCGTACAAAAGTTTTTAAGTTTTAAATCGGTAAATCGGCAATTCCGAAAATCGATTTTTATGCGTTTAACTCATATTCATTATAAACAGTTTTCTAAGTTTTTATGTGGAAATATTTCTTAAATTTTATGATCTCATGGATCATGCCTCTCTTTCTTAAAGTGCTCAAAAAAATATATGTCATCATATATAAGTCCCTAAAGAACTTTGTTTTGTATATTAAAAATTTTAATGACAAACATTTTAATTAAAACAAAAATGATGATTAAAAGCCATTAAAAATATATCTGGTATGAAAAAAAGAACATTAAGAAATTAAAATGATTTGGAATGAGTGGTATAAAATGAATGGAAATCGTAGACAAATCCAAGGTAGTTACGTATACTTGTGCGTCAGCAATACAAAATGAATAAATTTGTTGTTTTTTTTTCAAAACACCTTAAATGAAAATATAAATAAACAAAAACTACATAAATACTAAAGGGTCTTTCAATATTGACATTTGATTTCTATATGACTAATAGTGCCACGTTGTCAACAACGTGTTAAAATGATCATCTGGTTTTATCAAAATAAGGGTTCTGTTCTGGGCAGTTTTCCGCTTTAAACTTTCCATCAAAAAGTCATCTTTAGAGATGAGACTTATTGGTGGATAAACCAAATTGTGAATTTTGGGACAATACCAAAGTAACTGTTTGTTGTGAATTTTGGGCTACGGTGTCATCAGTCCATACTTTTTTGAGAACGATGTTGCCCGGGCTATTACTTTTAATAGGTCGATGATGATCAACTTCTGACTTTTATTATATGGATGGCAATGACCTGTGGTTTTAATAAGACTGTGCTCTGTATGCCATAAGGCTCATGCCATATTAGATATTCTGCACGAGAGTTTTTAGGGAATATTCATATCACATGGAGTTGATGTAAACTGACCACCAAAATCGTGCTATTCGATCCCGATTTTTTCTGTGGATTTCGCAAGTTCAAAGCCAACATTATGTAAACTACCGATTACTTTGACTGTGAAAGGTAAAATAACATTAATTATACCCTTCACACAGTTTGTCATTCCGTGTGAAATTTCTACAATTTTAATTTCCGACCCCATAAAGTATATATTTTCTGAAAGCTTATGAATAGGGGAGTCGATTAAGCCCTGTCAGTCTGTCCCTGTGTATGTTGAAATCAACTTTTTGAAGCCCCCCGACATTGCTTGGACCCGGGGGAGGTATTAAAATATCAGAAATATTCGGGAGTAGATCGGTATTGAAAATCAGAAATATCGGTACATAAACAACTGAGATATGAGCAAAAATCCTCGACCACCTCGATTTATTTTTCACAAAAACAACATTACAACAACATACATACATACAAACGTGTATACTGGTTAGAGAAAACGTGGCATCGAATCCCAGCTGAGCCAAAAAGAATTTTTTTTTTTTTTTAATTTATTTTTTATTTTTTATTTAATATATTATTTATAAATATTTTTATTATAATTTTTTTTTATTTATTTTTTTTTGTTTGTTTTATATTTATTTTAATTATTTTTTTTTAAATTTTTTTTTTAATTTTATTTTTTAATTGTTTTTATTTTTTTGTTTTTATTTTTTTTTATTTTATTTTTTAATTTTTTTTAATTTTTTTTTTATTTTTATTTTTTAACATACATACCTAAATTTATAATTTTAAAATGGGATGTTTTTATATATGTATCTTTTTTATATGTATGTACGTATTTCATATGGGATGAATGGTGATACAAACTACTGTTATTGCATGACTATACGTTGTGAAGGGTATATAAGATTTGGCACGGCCGAATATAGCGCTCTTACTTGTTTTTATTTTCAGGTTTATGTTTAACATTTCCAAAATTGAACTCTGTATGCTCGAGTAAAATTGGGAATTATCAAAAACTTACTTTCAAAGTAGTGAGTTATGTCCAGTTTGCGCGTCAATTTGTGAAGGGAGTTCATTTAAAATAAATCGTTATTGGACAAAGCAAATCGTGGAAGCATATTCATCAACATTAACTTCTTATCGTTCTCAGTAACTGAACTGAACTTCTTTGAGAGAAAAAAATTGAGTTAATCGGATGGGGTACCGCCGAGCCAGTCGTGGTAGACATATCAATGATATTGTGTTCCATTCTTAAATGACAAAGTTACCAATAAACCTAGATATTTCAAGAAAAAATCAACACTTTTTTTCATAGCTGATTCAAATTTTAAATTTTAAATGACCTCCCTGTATGAGCCATAAACATACAAAAATTTGACATTTTAGATGCACACACTTGCACGATATTGTACTGATCATAATGTAATTGATGGCACTTTGTAAATGAATTAGAAATTTTGATTTAATATGAATATAAAAAATGCTTAATGAAACACCCGTTACATGTATTGTGCCATTGCTAGACTTGACTGTCTGATCGATCTAATAAAATTAGTTTGTTAATAAAAACAGATTTTCTATCCTGCACGAAATGATGACGGTCGTACAAATCGCATAAACACAAAACTATAAGAACCCAATTCCATAGTCTACGGGGGATAAACTTAACAGGTGTTTCAGTTTAAGCAATTCTATATCACTCGATTACTCATAGTTTTTTAATTGACGAAGAAAAAATTAAAGGCGTACTTTTTTTGGACTTTAGCATTGGATTTTTTTTTTTTTAATTTTTAAACAAATATTAGGAAATTTGATTTAAAATTTGTTGGGGAATTGGGTTTTTTATATATATTTTTTACTATTGTAATATTGCGACACCAGCAGTAAAATTTTTCTTTAAGCTAACTTAAGTCACTTTCAATATTAGCCCTTTTTGTTATAAATCGTTTCATCGAGCAAGATTAACACCCCTTTATTTTCATTTCATTGAAATTTTATACTCATTCCGTAATAAAGTTTACCAACAACAAAAGCTGCCAATGAAAATGTTTATTTAATTTTTATTGAAACAACAACATTTTATTGTTAAAATAATGAAAAAAAAAACATAAACTTAAAAGCAAACAAATATAAATACTTTTCAACAAAATATGAAAAATGAATTAATTAAACAAAAAAAAAATCATTCAACGTGTAAAGTACAAACTAAATAAACAATTTAATACTATTATAGACAGTTCGACGGATAGACCGAACAATCCGCACGACAACAATAACGATGAGACAAACAATATAAAACAAATTAAATTCATTCGGTCACATGATTTCAATTTCATTTTACTTTTTTTTTCACACAAATTCTATGTCGACAGCAAAAAAAAACACATTAATGACGTTCTTCGAGACATTAGATGTATAAAGAAAAAAAGTACTTAAATTTATTACAATAACAAACAAAAAAAAATAACATAAAAAAGTAAATAAAAAGAAAAAAACTTAAGCAATAAATATTTATAACAAATAGAGTCCCGGTATGTTTTACTACCCCTTAAAGCAGTTTTAAATTATTCTACAAGTTGTTAGATTTTCGTTGAAATTTGCTAGAGCGAAATAAAAAAATAATTGTTTTTAATGTAAAAAAAAAACAAACAAATCAAGTAGAAAATTGTCTAATATATGGGCCTTTCCATGTCATCGTACGTGAAATTTGTACTCCAATAAAGTGGAATAATTTTTGCAAAAGTAAGAGTAACTGAAACAAAATTAGATCTTCCATTCAAAGGGTACCTTAAAAAAAAAAAAAAATTATATTCGAATTATTGTTGTCTAAAATATCCAGAAAAGCAAGAATATATCGTACGTGACATAAAAAAGAAGTGATTATACCTGAATATATGGAAATATGAAAAAATCTGCGAATCTTGGGATTTTTTTTTTCTTTTTTTAATTTCTTACACTAAACCAAATATTTTTCATTTAAAATCCATCATAAGTACCTAATTAAAAACAATCTTTAAATGATTTTATAATAAATTCAATTTAATATCGTTCGTGACATATCGTACGTGACAGATTTTTCTCTAATAGCATTCTTAGGTAATAAAATTTATATTATGTTAAGAAAAAAAGTTAACTTCTAAATTAGGTGCTCTTGCGACTGTTCAAATACGAATGACGGAGACAAATAATATTTTTGTACTACGTACGTGACATTAAAATAACGTCCAAGGGAAATCAAAAAAAAAATACCGCTAATTGGACTCTATATTTTCTTTTTTCTTATCGATCTTGTTAATTGTTGTTGTTACCTTAATTTCAAAGCATATTAACAATTACAATTTATTTTTACAATTTAGTCGCTAAAAAAAAAATAGTTGAATGCAATTCTTTAAAATAAGTCAAAGAGATAATCAGATTAAACTCTTATTATTGCTCTTGAAACAATTTAATTAGCTCTTAGTATCTGCGCAAAGTAAAATTTTAGTGTTTTTTTTTTATCAATAAACTTATTTATATTGAAAAACTTTCCAGAGTTTTTATTTTTACAGTCGTGTTTGACATATTCATTAAAGGAGCTCCATATGCTATTTTTAATACAATAAAAAATACCCCATCCTGTTGAAATAAAAATTTTCAAGTGCTGTTTTTAGAACACAAGCGAGTTCTTGGAGTGAACATTTTTGGTGTTTCATTCTATCAATAGTTCTGCCTATTTAAGGAGCAGCTACATACATTAAAAACTAGTAAAATTTACATATTCTTATAGGTCCTTTCCTGGAAATCTGCTTAACGCTTAGAATACCGTGAAATATATATATTTTAAGTTGTTGCTGCTTAATTTTTATTATCGCAATTGCAATAAAAAATTTAGCACAAACAAATTTTATGTTTTATTTATAAGTTTTTTTTTTATTTCTTATTTATATTTTACGACTTACAACAGTGTGGTGCATAAGCAGTTGTTGTTGTATTCACAAAAAGTCATATTGTCATAATTTCACGCAAAATTCTATTATTATCTATATTTATTTACTAGTCAATGAACAAAAATGCATTCTGAATTTGAATTGAATTTATTAAAAATAATAAATATTTTATTGTTGTTTATTGTAATGCAAGTGAGTATACAATAATTTTGGTTTTTCCATTTGCTGTAAAAATGAATAAATTTTATAGTGTTCTCACTCTGGTGCATGCCACGTACAGCTGGCTATGTGAAAAGCATGGATTTTCCAAATTCAATCCTGCAACACGCAGAGATTGTCCTTGTGCTTTGTTGACGGTAATAGCAAAGGCAAGGCGAACTGGAAACTGTAGTCGCTTGAAGTTAAAAGGAAAATCGGTGGGAACCATTGGAATGCATGGAAATAGCTGAAAATAATAACTTATTTTTAATGGGGGTGGCACTGCCTACTTTTCTAATTAAGAAATTATATAGTCATGACAGCTCAAAATGTGTGCAAAGTTTGAGAAAAATCGATCTAGTGCAAGTACCTAAAATGTATAACTTATTTTGTATGGGCGTGGCACTGCCCACTTTTCTAATCATGAATCTGTATAGTCATGAGAGTTCAATATGTGTGCAAAGTTTCAGAAAATTCGGTAAAGTGCAAGTAGCTAAAAATGATAACTTTTTTTTTGGGCGTAGCCCCGCCCACTTTTTACTACCCATAAACACTCCCTGGAATGTGGAATGTGTACAACACACACACACACAGAGTTTCACTTTTATATATATAGATTGATAGAATATTAAAAAAAAAATCTTAGGAACCGATTCATATTTGTAAAATTAAAAATAATTAAAATTTTTTCACAAACGAAATCACTATCACTATTAAAAGGTGGGCCATTTAAAAGTTTCAACTTAAAAATGAATTTAAACAGAAACGGTTTAAAATTAGGCCAAATTTATTTTTTGTTGTTGTTCAGTACAGTTGTTCCGGTTAGAAATTAAATATTGTGTCATTCACACGGCTGCCGCGGCTGGCCCCATTTAATTGGACCAATTTATGAAACCTTTTTTAACGTATTGGGTTGTAGCTCGGCAATAGCATCACAAATGTTGGCCTTCTCATGCTCACTTGTCTCTGGGGTTGGACTGCATAACACTTGTCTTTAAAGGCGCCCCACAGAAAATTGTCCAACAATGTCAAATTGCAGCTTCTTGGTGGCCAATTGACATCAACATTTCGACTAATTTAGCGGCAATCAAACGTTGTACGCAATACGTCAAATATGGCATGAGATGTGTGGCAAGTTTCATTATTTTGTTGGAACCAACCATTGTTCACATCAATACCAATACCAGTGCGAAAACAAAGAAATCTGTAGGTGACTCCATTGACTGTAATAATTGCGCAGTCCTCATATTCAAAGAAATATGGGCCAATTATGCCTCCAATAAATCTAATGTGCAAAGTTAAATGACAAAATTTCAACTCTATTTTGTTCTTATAAACAACCTGACATCAACTGTTGGCAGAAATCTTTGCCGCTGGGAGAAAGTCAATGGCGGTTGACTGTAAAATAACAATTTTGACAGACAGGCAGAGTTACATATGAGTCATCAATTTGACATGTTCGATGAAGAAAAGGCGTATATTAACTGCTTTACCATGTTCACTACTCATGACACACCTATGTCTTGTAAAAGTTTTCACATAACTGATGTCACATATATGTGTGACAATTAAAGCAAAAGTTTAATGCAAGCAGTTATGTTGTACTTCTTTAAGTCTCTGGTATAATTTGGTACACACATGAGTGTTGTGGTTTGTGTAATGTAAGTACAAGTACTTTTTGGAGTATTTACCCAAGTTTTTCTTACGTGTCACATATGTGTGACATAATAATATTTAAAAAAAATTCAAGCTTCACCTGCGAAGCCAAGAGCATACATAGCCATTTGTAATTTCTAGAATATAAATTTCCAACCAAATAAAGTATATATTTTCTGAAAGCTTATCATTAGGGAATCGATTGAGAAATGTCCGTCTGTCCGTGCTTTGGTTGATTTGAAATTTTTTTGCCTAGACCTGCATGTGTTATCAATCTTTTGGAAATATTCGGTATGAAACACTATGAAAATCTGGCATTATCAGCCCATAACATAATGAACAAGACGGCCTCCGTTTTTTCCCATATTTTTACCACAAAGACTAAAATTTGTCGGTTCTAGGAATATTTATAGACATGTTCGACAGTATTTATTGGAATGGCATTTCCCTAAAAAAAACTTTTGAACAAATCGGTCATTAATTGAACATACTATTGGCAAAAATTATTTGAAAATATATATATAGGTTTTTGAAAATATCAAGTTTCTCAAGCCGTGTTTCCAGCCGTGGAATTGAAAATTATTTCGGAGAGAACCTATCAAATCAATTCGAAGCTAACTGAGATATAGGCACCAAAACTCAACTGCTTTGGAAATTTTTTTTAATATTTATAAATTAAAATAAATTTTTTTCAACTTCTAGACAATCGATAGTGATTTTTTTTTATTTTTTTTGTTTTATATTTATTATATATATTTTAATTATTTTTTTAAAATTATTTTTTAAAATTTTTTTTTTAATTTTTTTTTATTATTTTTTTTTTTTTTTAAATACAAACGTAAATTTATAATTTTACAATGGGATGTTTTTATATATCATAAAATCCATGTCACGCACTGTTACAGAGTGCGAATAATTGCAACTAATTTTGTTAAAAAAATATTTTTTGTTAAAGCAGATTTGCCGCTATTATTATTTAATTTTATGCTCTTTCAAAAATTTATAAAGCACTTATTAATAGGTTTTCTAATTTCGTTAGTATAAATCAAAATGTATCGTACGCACATGTTACAAAATTTACCTTTTGAACATTTTATGTCAGTTTCTATCAAAAATTTCTGCGAATTTACTTCAGGTTAAAAATTCATATTTTTAACAGTTAGATTATACGAAAAGTTATATTATCTGAAAAAATATATATATATTCATCTTTTACTAATTTTTAACATCGTCACGCACATGTGTGACGGATGACTTTTCTGTGGAATTCGTGATATATATATGTTTTTTATATGTATGTATGTACGTACATCATATGGGATGAATGGTGATACAAAGTACTGTTATTGCATGACTACACGTTGTGAAGGGTATATAAGAAACGGCACGGCCGAATATAGCGCTCTTACTTGTTTTTATTCGATTATTATGGTTGACTTTATCGAAGACTGTGCTAAAGTCAGTGTCAATTACATCAGTTTGCTTTTGTCACGATTTACTAGCGTAGTTAACTGCAGCAGATTTGTAACGGTCGAACCTTTCCGAAAACCATGTTGTAAAGGAGACCATATAGATGCAACATAACGGCAAAAATTTTCTCACAAAATTTAGGTATTGTGCTAAGTTTAGCAATACCGCTGTAATTAGCGATATTATTTCTGCAACAAGACTTAAATAATGGTATAATGAAAGGGTACTTCCACATAGTAGGAAAATAACCGGATTTTATCGACATATTGAAAAGTAATGTAAGAGGAGAAACTAAAGCCTCAGAACGTTTTATAAGAATGCTACTCGGAATTCCCTTAGGGTCATATTTAAAAGAAAATTTGAAATTTTTTAAATTGCTAAAAACTGTTGATTCATCAAGAAATAGAATTGATATAGATGTTATATTATTAATTAGGGTGCCCCGGTGGACTAGTCAGTAGTGTGCTGGTCAGCTAGTTTGGGGGTTGCGGGTTCGATTCCCGCCAGAGACTCTAGACTGGTCCGCTTCTCTTTCTCTTCTATTCTATTTATTTATATTCTTCTCTTTATTTCTATTATTAAGGCGTCACAATGGACCGTAATGGTCTTCGGGTGAGGGTGTGAGGGTAACTTTTCACCAGCCTTACCTACCGACCTACCTACCTATATTATTAATTAAACTCTTTCAAAAGAAGTTTTAAAAAAAAACAACTTTTTTTATGCATTAGAAATATCTAGTCAATTCAAATACGCTTTTCAATACAAACTTTATGAAATGCTACAACTAATTTTATTTTTTTTTTATTTCCCAACAAACACAGAGTTCAAGACCAAATAGATTTCTTTACATTGTACTAAGATCTCACAACAGGTTCCAGTTTAACCTTAGTCTACTATTTTTTATTTATTTATAATTTTTTTTGTCGATTTAAAGCCAACCCAGCCAAAATTGCTGCTTGCATAGAAGTGTTACTGTAAGGGAGATTTTATTACGGCATCAATTTCAATTGGCATGACTTTGGTTCACCATTAGTCGTTTAAAAGCAATAACTGTCTTATTTTATTGTTGCCATTTAAGCAGAATTAAATTGTTTGCCTTCGTCTATGGCTCTTCTACGCTATAAACAGAGTGTGTTACTTTCACCAGCCGTTACTGTTTTCACAAATTTAAAATCAGTCTACTATTGCTCAAATCTGCAGACAGGAATTCAAGATAAAATTCTTATTTTTTTTTTTTTTTTATTAATTTTTTATAAGTTGAAACAAAAATTCCCGTCTCCAGTCATCATTTTTAATTTTATGACATTTTTGTTAACCTTGCATGTATTCTTTTGCAAACATTTGTGTTTGATGGGTTATTTCCAGTTAATTTCGCATAAACTTTAAACACAATAGTTAATGCAGTAACAAGAAAATAAATAATAGAAATAAATAAAAAAAAAATACAATTTTAATCTAACAATTTTTGCAATCTAATCGCACTTGAAAAGTTTATTATTACAGTGTTTAATTTTGCAGTTGAAACAATTTAAATGGCGGACTATCAGATTGTAGTGCATTTTCAGTTTTAGTTTATAGAATTATGTGTAGTTGATTTGAATTCACAACATTAAGTTTTTTATCGCATTATAAGCATTGCTTTTTATTTGAAACAAATATTTATTTTGTAGCTCAACCTGATAACGTTTTAGTTGTCATGGCGTTTTGGGGGTTTCTTTTCAGCACAAAGTTTCAACGGTTATTTTGGGGTTTTCATGAAATCATTTTATGTATTTTTATTTTATGGTCACATGATGGCAAGTGCATTGATAGTCAATTCATTTATAACTTCTGGATGACTCATTTGCAACCCCATAGTTATTAGATGTATTTTTTAAAACCTCGTGACCAGCGATATTTGTTTGGCCGTCAGCCAATGTATTAGTTAAAAGCAACTTTTAAAAGATCCCTCCCATACATTGTATAGATTTGTATATGGTCTGAGTGCTTTGGAAATATGAGAGATATAATCGCTACGGGAAATCAGCTTAGATATGACTGCCTCTCTTTTACCATATATTAACTACAAAAGTTGATATTCTTCAACTTTTTGTTAATTTACAAAGTGTTTTATTCGTGGAAAGTTTTACTCCAGTTGATTTTAAATCCGTAAAAATAATTTTAAAACAATATTATTGTTAAGTCTATCAAGTTTCTAAGACTGCTGAAAAAATTGGTTTCATAAAAGTGACATCATATTCCCAGCCGTGGTATTTGAACTTCAAATCAAGTAATTAATAAAAATGGACTGTTTTTAAACCCCTTAATCAATTTAAAGAGCTTGACTAATAGAATAAAAAAATGTAAAAAATAAAAAAATCAAATCCGTCTATGGCAACTGAAAAAGATTACGTTAAGCCAAAACAAATTCAAAATAAAAGCGTCCAAAACAAAATGGCGTAAAGATAAACTAAATCTGAAATCTAGGCTGCGCCACGATGAGTTTATGACTACAACTTTGGCATAACGATGCACATGATGGTGAAGGATACACAAGTTGCGGTGCGGTCGAATGCAGTGTTGCCATTTAAGGGGTTTTCTCCCTAGTTTTAAGAGTTGTTTAGGAGGAATTTAAATTAATTTCTCTAGACAAAAAAACGATTGTACATTGCCGACTAATGTCTGTCGACAGTCCTTCGTAACCGCCAGCATTTTTGTTAGACAAAGAATCCCCAAGCATTCACACTTAATATGTGCCTACCTGTGACCCTTAGTCTAATGCGATCTGAGTCTACGTAAACTATTTAAGTGCCTTATCAATTAAGATACTGATGTCACTATAAATGGCCTCATTGTGCATCAATCCAACCGCTATGAGCGTGCAAAGAAGCCCCTAGACCACCTTCACATGACTCATCGGCATCAGAGTCTCCCTACGATGTCCAGTATTCTACTATGCCTGTCAATAACACCAAGACGTGGACCTTCGCAATGGTAATATGCCCCCGGGAGGCAATTAATTGATTACTCGTCTGATCAAATTAACTCAATTAAGAACGCATTTATTTAAATTTACTAATTGCGCAATTAAGGTGTACCCATGTATGAAGATAATTTTGCTTTTTTTTCTTTTAAATTAATTTAAATAATTTTTTATCCTTAACATTTTTCAAGTCATTCATTCATGTCATTCATGTGTTTTATTATATTTCCTGTTCAGACGATTTAGCACATTCTCAATACCAAACAGATTGGTAGAACTTTATCAGAATAAGCTTACAGTTTTGGAAGTTGAGAATATTTTCAATTGACACACAAAATGTTAATTGATTTGGGAAAATTACAACTAAATGAACTGCTTTGGTTTCAGATTAATATTTTTCATGTGACATGCAGAATGAAAACCAAAATTGAACACTCTGCCAACAATTCTTGTAGTGCTGAGTATAAAAACGGTGAATTTTTAAGTGTATAAGGGAAGAAATGATTACTTTACATTCAGACGCATACATAATTTGATTTTTTCCTTTGTATGTGTATAACATTCAAATAAAAAACCCTAATTTTAAGAATTTTTTGATTTTCATTCATTCATTTGATTTTCATTCGCCTAGAAATATTATTATCTGACATTATGGGCCTTTGGTTGTACACTAAGGCGACAGACGGGACTGATTGTATTTGGAATTTGATATTCTAAGTAACAAGTACATTTGTTCATGTATTCTTTATGGCAAAGTCAAAGTCTAACTGATTAAGTATTTGCTCTCGCAATTTATAGATACAAAACGAGTACCCAATTAGTCACACTGTCTGATGTGTATTAACATTTACAAAAGTAATTTATTTATAAGAGAAACAATTTAACACTCTTAAAAGCCATGCTTAGCAGTTTAAAGCCCCATTAAAATTAAAATAATGTTGTGTTATCTTTTTAGCAATCAGGCAGGAGACATGTCTATCTTGATTATTTTGTCTAAAGACATGTTTTTATGTACATACATTTTTTTTTCGCAAAATAAACATTAAATATAAGATAATGAAATGGTAAATAAATACAAAACTCGTGGGCGGCATTAAAATAATCATAATATTTTAGTAAAACACAACACACACACACAAATGAAGGGATAGAAAACCAAAAAAAAAAAAAACATAATTAAATTAAATGTAAAAAAAACACTATCGTACCTGTGTGTGTTTATGCTTACCCTGCAGATAACGTGAGTAGTCCATACACGCATGTAAAGTGTACTCCATAATAGACTAGGACTAGTCCAAAGGTAACCCAAACGTATGGAGACAACATGGTCGATTTAATATTACGATGTCCTAGGGCTGGACCATATAACCCATCGGAGTAGTCTTAAAACTACTCTTTGTCACTACTTGATGAAGCACCTACACGACCATTATACACGTTTTGACAACTATATATGTAATCGTTAAAACACGAACACTTGTCGTTTAACTACAATCTCTTGTTTGAAAATGCTATGGTCCATGACTTCATAACATAGGACCATGTTGTAAGCAGCCCATTTAGCTAAAATGGACCACGTAGCCCAATATTATCTATAGGGTACGAACACACACACACACATACGTTGTTACAAAAAAACTAATGTGCAATATATAAATTAAAATTCGTATAAAAATAACTGTTTAAAAAAAAACCCAAAGCATTAGCATAATTCACAACCGCTATTGTATTGCCCATCGTGTGTTGTATTACGCTTTTACTTTTTGTACTTGTGTATTGCAATTTTATTGTGTCGTTTGTATTATTATTTCCCTCAACGTCATAAACGAGTAGTATTTAATATTATTTAACAAGATATTTGCAAACACCATTTTTTGAGGCAATTAATTTCAGAATTTCTGAAAATTATTCGGCTCTTGGATTTTCAAAACCCGAGAATCTACAGTTCGGCTTTCCAGCAAAATAACACATTACAAAATAATGAGTTGAATGTACTAGAAAACAGTTCTTTACTACTACATATAAATTTGCATCTAAGCCCCTTATTGTAACACGGCGATGTCATTGGAGTCAAGTACTTACCACGCATTTTTACAAATAGCGACTCGTATAAGTACTTACCACCCTCGCTTACAAATAGGAACTCGTGTAGGAAGTTATTATGATCGACTAAAATAAGTACTTACTCTTATAACAATAAATAAGTACTTGATTTTAAAAACCAAAATAACCCATTATTATTATGGACTTACAGAAGGCGTTCGGTTCTTTTTAATGACGAAAATTCTGTTTGATTATTTTGCGCTACGTTAATTTGAAATTTAAAAATCAGTGAAAATCTAAAAGTCATCACTTTGTTAATGAAACGCTTTACCGCTGTTGTCAAAATCATTATTACATATACGCTAAGCGTGTTAAACTAAATGAGAATTATAAAAAGTTATGTATTTTAATGACTTCTAACAAATTTCGCAATAAGAAATCGTACTGTATTTACGTGTACTAACGTCTCACATTATTAATCAAGTCATTACTAAAATACTTGGTAAGCCAGACGATATGTAATAGTCACTGAAAAGTATGATGTTTAGTAAGAGCAAGTGATTACCTAGTTTTTGCTGGGTTATTAACAAACCATTAAAATGAGAATAAGCTTCATTACTTATAATCAGATTTTTAATAAAGTTGAAATGTTTTAATATAAGTATTAAGACATTCCCAATAATCAGCTGATTCTAATTCTTACACCTTAGACAGGAATATCAGTAAATATTATCTAATTGCGCCGCAGTGGCGTTCGAGAGGATCAGAATGCCTTTATTGTTTCTGTTTTTTTTTTTGTAACACTTTGCTCTACATGTTCAATATTTTCCATGGGGAGAATTAAATGTGGTTCTAGGAAAATCTATTACGACGTCGTGTTGGTAATACGATGAATCTAAAAAGCAAATCATTGCTTTATTATATACAATCCCAACCTAGAATTGTTTTTATTTAGAACTTAAAAAAAACAGAACTCAGCTGTCATAGCAAACAGTGTTTGTAAAATTATTACCAAGGCATATTCATATAGGTTTATGCAACGGCAACTTTTGAGGGGATGTTTTATGTGAAGGCCAATTCGTACATCAGGGATGGAAAAGTTGTTTTGACATATTAAATATAATAAAATTTGTTTCAAAAAAGGATATAAATGTTTGAAACACATTATTAATGACGCAAAAGCTACACATATACATAAATTTAGCACATTTATTATCAAAAAAAGTACGCGTAAGTTAATTGTTAAATACCGAATTAAAAATCACATTTTCCATCCCTGCATTAATAAAGCTTGGTTGAATTTTGACAAAAAAATTTCCTTATTAGCTGGGCTTAGAATTTCACCTGTATGAATTCGCCTTGATTATTACATGCAACGGCGAATTAATACAACAAAGCAATTCGTATATCAGGGATGGAAAAGTTGTTATGTTAGGATTAATATAATAAAATTGAATTAAAAAGGAAATATATTTGTGAAACACATTATAAAAATTGCAAAAGCAACATAATATATAAATTTGGTAAATTTCTTATCAAAAAAATACATTTAAGTTAATTGTTTAATATCGAAACCAAAATTACATTTCCTGTCCCTGCATTAATAAATGAAATCAAGGCGGATTCCACCAATTTTGACAAAAACTTTCCCATCAGCTGGGCTGATACTTTCACCTGTCTGAATTCGCCTTGGTTTTTCATATGAATTTCATATAGCAGCTTTGATTTTTCAAAATGAAAAATAATTAAATAAATAAAACGAATTAATCGAGCTTTAAAAAAATTGTTTGTTAAAAAATTGTCTTCAGGAAAATTTTTTTTTTTTTTTGTAACAAATGTGTAAATTTATCAAAATTTTATCCCCAATGGCAAAACTAACATTACAGCTTGGGAATAAACCTCTTAACCAAAACTCTGTTGTTTAAAGATAATTAAACAAAAAAATTATTCCTACTTAAGCTTGAGTTGGTAGTATAAAATAGACTTAAGAAGATACCTGCAGATAATAGTGGACTGCGTGGTACGTGATACGATGTAGCTGAAATAGACTTGTTAAAACATGGTCCTATGTAACGCAAATTCAAACGCTATCATTTTCAAATAGTGGACTACGTGGTACGAGATACGATATGGCGGAAATAGACTAGTTATAACATGGTCCTATGTAATCCCGTCACAGACCCTATCATTTTCAATCAGGAGTTTGTTAATAGTTAAATGACTAGTGTGCGTGTCGACGAATGCATATAGTAATTTAGAGGTCAGTATAATGGTTTTGTAAATATTCAAGTAGTGACAGAGTGTTGTTATGTATTGCTGGTTTATATGGTCTAGTCCTGGGGCATCATAAAAATAAAACGACAATATTT
Source organism: Phyto melanocephala (assembly GCA_941918925.1). Lineage (NCBI taxonomy): Eukaryota > Metazoa > Arthropoda > Insecta > Diptera > Rhinophoridae > Phyto > Phyto melanocephala. The sequence goes on along the minus strand of OW799235.1, from coordinate 82,581,382 downwards.
TCGGTATTTATTTGGGCGATCATAATTCATTATGGATTACATTTTAGATGCGTGAATAGAAGATAAGCCTCGTTTTGTGGGGAGTTTTTTTACCTACAAAATTTATTTGCCAAAACCTAGTCATTCGACTGAAAAAATAATCGTAATTTATTAATTAATATCAACATTTGAACCTTTAACCTTTAGGTTAAATAACGAAAACCTAAGAAACACCTAAATTCCGCCATTATTTCTTTAAAACTGAAAAAGTTTAGCAAAATTATTTTTATTAAAACAATTAACTCTTAATAAGTGCAAAAGAAAAATTAATTAAAACCTCACTAATCATGATAACCGGTTGTCATCATAATTAGGTTATTGTTATTGTAGCTTGTATACAAGTAATTTTAACACCTCCCCTACAACCTCCCTATAAACATATTTGTTTAATAACTGTGACTTGACAAGAAAAAAAATTATATTGCACACAAATGTTATCACATTTTGCATTTCTAACGTAATTGTGGAATATAAAATTAGGGAACGTATTAAACTGTAATATGTGTGTGTGTGTGTTGGCATACGTGAGTGCGCCGAGCATTTTGTATAATTGCCGGCATAAATGGCAAAAAAAAAATGTAAAATAATTAATTACAACATTTCTAATACCCATCCAGCAAGCCGTTCCTCTTCATTTATATTTACACATGTGTAATGTTTTCACATACGGATGCGAGTATTTTACCATTTTTTTTTTTTATATATTTCTCTGTTTTTTTTTTTTTGTTTAGTCTCTCTTTGGCTTAATATTACTCATTTGAGATGCTCTTGCTAAAATATATAATGTTTTTCATTTTGTATTTTTATTTTGATTCGACAAAGTGCACACAACTACAGTTTTATAAGACATTCGAACATTATGTTCGAAAATACTACCTTAATCATTATTTCTTGTTTAAATAAATTATCATGCCGCATAGCTGCCAGATAAAATAGGGGCAAAATCGTCTAATTTGAGGGAAAAAATCGTCAAAATCGTCAAATGGTTTACTAAAATCGTCATAAAAACGTCAAAATAAAAAAACGCATTTTTCAAAACAAAACATTTTTTATTTAATGCATAACATAACAAACTTTTTAAATCCAGAGAGATCAATGGTTTTATTAGACCCTTTTAATATGCTTAAATACTTCAAAAAAATGGTAAGTTCTTTTTAATTATACATTAAAACCTTAAAAATCAAACATTATATTTTCAATAGAAAACCAAGATGATGAAAATTCTAGCAGCTCTCCCTCTGTAAGTAGAAATTTCATCCATTTTTTATACAAAACTTTGTAGTAGCTAAAATAAAATCTTAATGGTGTTTTTCACAGGTAACCAACATGAAGAAGAAAATTAAGGAAGACTGGTTTGCAGATCTAGAAATAAATTTATGGGCTAAAAAGCGAAACGATGTAGTTTATTTTGGCGTTGTGCTCGTATTACGCTTGCCTAAAGCTACCTTAATCGGTAGAAACTTTAGAAAGAAATGATTATAATTATTTGTCAATTAGTCTGAATTAGATGCAGCCAATTAATTATTTATTATTTTTTGTATTTATATACATAGGTTAGGTTAGGTTAGGTTGAAAAGGAGGGGTATAAAAGCCCAAACCCATGACAGGTATACACCTATGCCCAGTTGGCATGTTGTGCGCTCCATGTGGAAAACGGAATTCCCAAACAAAAAACCATAAACATAATTTCCCATAAATATCGGACTAGTCCAAGAAACCAGTCCCCTCAATGTAACGCCTTATGGATCTCCAGTTCGAGTTCCCCAGGTATTCCAAGTTCGGCATATTATCTACTGTAAAATTTTCGCGTCTAATATGCCCAAACGCAGGACAATGACAGAGGTAGTGTACCAGGGTCTCATCCTCTTCCTCACAAGCTCTACATGTCGTCTCCTCAGATAATCCCATGCGTGCTAAATGAGTTCTCAACTCCGTATGACCTGTAATTACACCGGTTAATTTCCTAAGTGTAGGTCTACTTAGTCTCAAAATCTCCTTTGACTTCCCAAGATTTGGGTCACCCCAGAGTGTTCTTGTCACCTTACCGACATCAGTGCTTTGCCATTTTCTGACATGTTCCTCCATTGCCCAACGTTTAAGTTCATCCTTAAATCGTTTAAGGGGTTTGGCGTTCTCCAAAGTTATAGTACTCAAAAGAGCTCCCATTTTGGATAATTTGTCGGCTTTCTCGTTTCCGATCAGCCCGTGATGGCTTGGTATCCATATTATCTCCAGATGTTCACAATTTGCATATGAGTTTATCTCACTCTTGCATTGCAAAACGTTCCGGGATTCAACTTTCTCCTTTCTCAATGTCTTAATCACTGATTGGCTATCCGTAAAGATACGAATCGGAGTTTCGCTATTCGTTTCCTTTATCCATTTAATTCCTTCCGTAATCGCCATGATCTCAGCCTGAAAAATAGTGTTGTGATCTGGTAGACGGAAGTATTTGCCTCTATTTCGGCTTATGTCGTATAAGCCCATTCCAGTTTGGTCACCAATCTTTGAACCGTCTGTATAAAGATCGATTCCGTGGGTGTTTCCCATCCTGATTATCTCATCCCATTCTCCCTCTTCCGGTATAATGGTGATGCAGTTAATATTCTCATATCTCATCGGGATTTTATCACATGTTAATTCTGTAATATTTCCTATCGGTAAGATATCCGTTATTCTTTGGTATCTGGTCTTATGTTCTCTTATAAGCCACTCATCTATTGCCATTAATCTTGTGGCAGCTAAGGCCGCTTCATATTTTACCTGTATCTCAATAGGCCAAATGGATAATATATTCTCAATGGCCATTGTCGATGTGGTCCTCATGGCGCCGCAAATACTAATGCAGCACTGTCTCTGAATCTTTTGAAGAGGTTTTATATTCACCTTCTTCTATATTAATATTTATTTTTCGAAATTAATTCTAAATTGTATTATATTTATTGTTATGTTCTTAACTTAATTTGTTACTTAAATAATTTAAATAAATTTACTTAAAAAACTAAAATTGTTTTAAACGCATTTCCAAATTTATATTTGTTAGTGTTGTAGGTATCAGTTGATAATATGTGGCATATACTATGTTAAAAATGTACAAAGTGGAAAAATTACCCACACAAACACATTAAATAATGATCGATGTATCTCTTTCACTCTGTTCTATTATTAATAACATAAAAATCCGTTACAAATTATTTTTATTTAGTTTAAGGTTGATATAAAAGTAATGAAAAATGTTGCAAACTTGAATTCTTGAAAATCGTCAAAAACATAGCATAAATCGTCAAATCGTCAACACTTAATTTTAGCACGTAAAATCGTCAAAATGACGATAAATCGTCAAATCTGGCAGCTATGATCATGCGCATTGTTAATTCTAACACATTTTTTTTAAACTTGTTTTGAGCGCCATTAAACTTAATACTCTCTTGCCAAACACACATGGAAACTAACATGCAGTGTTGCCAGAATATTGATTTTACTAAATTTTTATTGGTTAAAATATACAAAGTGGTGAGTTATTTTTTTTTTTTAAGTTTAACGGTCTTTTTAGAATGTTAAATTATAATTTAACATGAACTATAACTTTAAGTTAGCCAAAATAAAATTTCACAAAGTACAAGTAGCAGTTTAGTGAAAAAGTTTCGGTTAAATTTAAAATAATGTTCGATAAAGATTTTAACTAGAGTAAGATAGTAAAACTAAAAATATTTTTTAATTTTAAAATTATAAATTTTTACACATTTTTTAGTTTTTTTTTACAAAATTTTTCGAATAATTTTTTGATATTTTTTTACAGCTTTTTTATCTTTCATTGCACTATTTCTTGTAGACAAAAGTATAGAAGTGTCACCTCTCGTTAGGGCATATAAGAATTTTGCGCCTTGAATTAAAAAAGATTAGGGAGGGTCAGATGATCAGGGTTCATAGGAGAATCTTACTTTTAGAACTTAGGGAGACTCAGATCGCGGTATACTAGGGATCACAGGTTGGCACACATTAAGTGCTAATGCTAAAGGGGGACCTCAATTTAATGAAGATGGTGACGATAACGAAGGACTGTGCGATTAGGATTGTCGACAATATTAAACCCTTTACTTGTCCAGAGAAAACGCCTGTAGCGACGCGAGACTCAGTGAAGGAAGGGATGCCTATTGGTAGCCATAAAATAAGTAGGGAGCGAAGGGTGTCAAAAAAATACCCGAAATAGTTAGTTGTAGAAAAAGCAAGCCTATATGCGAAGTTTTTTTTAACAAATTTGTAGTTCATTTTTACTTGATAGAATTTTAATCTGTCTGTTTATCTTTCTGTTATTCATTATTTCTGTTGTTTTTCAATTTGGTGAGAAAATACCCTGATGCATGGTTTAGCATATAGAGTACATTTTATTTTATTCTTAATAGAAAAAATTTTGAATAAATTGGTCTTATTATGAAACAAGAAGTTTTGTAAGAAATAAATGCATAGACGGACACGTACAAAAAAGAATATAAAATAAATTACTCTTAGTTGCCCCAACATGATGAGATTTATATAAAAAAATTTCGCATTATTTGAATCCACTTTGTTACGGCTTTTTAGTTTGGGCCTTACAAAAACTCCATTGATAATAACGAAAAATCGTTTCATTTGACGAGTATTTTTACCAGAGCAATAATTACGTTTTATATCTATAAAAATATTTTTGGCTCAAAAAACATCTTTTTCAAGTCTTTAAATACCCCTTTAATATATACTTGTATCATGTAGTAGTCGGTTGGAATTACGGGAACTTTGCCATTAAATACAAGTGAAACTACTTGTAATTTTTTTAATTTGAAAGATTAGTCTAACACGTTTCTAAAAAGTTAAGATATAGGAAAACAAATGTTTTAGTTGTTTGACCATCTTCTGGCAACACTAATCACATTAACTCAAAATTAAAATCAGTTTCTTTCTCTGGCTCTCTTTTTAGTTCCATACACCGTCTTTTTTTTATTTGTATTTGTAAAGTTTGCCATTTATTACCAAACAGAAGAGAGAGAGTGAGTATATTTTGTTTTTTTGTAGATAAACTTTGACAGCCATAACTGCTGACGAAAATAATCAGCTGAGCTGACAACAACACTATAACTTTTAAAACTGTTATAACTTTCGAATGTGGATTCTATTGAGAGTACAGACATCTGTTTGTTTTTGTTTTCTGTTTTTGGAGTATTCTTTTTGTTTTCTGCCCACATTTTAATAGGTACTTGCTTGATTTACTTATTAACTAGAGTTGGTAAATGTGTGTGCATGCAAAATGTTGAAATTTTCGAAAATGTCCTTCGAATTTCCGGGTCTTATTACTTTGACATTTGCATTGCTTTACAGCAGTAAATGCAGTAAAAATAAATTCAATACAATAAACATGTGGATGGCTCAACGTATTACAACCACAACAAAAACAAATACTTGACACATTTTTATGCTCTTTTTTCAGGTTTTTTTTTGTTTTTTTTTTTCCTCAAGTAACAATATGCCTTTTATGGCCAATATTTGGTAAAGTTATCATAGTATGTGTGGGTGATAATGCAATTTCTTCTCTATATTCTTTTTAATTTTCAACATTGTTGCAATTGTTTACACCCCCATATATGTATATGTACATGTGTACATATACTTATCCTTAACTGATTTAAGTGTTGCCGATTTATATGTAAATTAAAAAACAAAATTATTAATATCAAAATTGATTTGTAAATAAAGAATTTTATTTAATTAATAATACTGTAATATCGAAGAATATGAACAAACTGAAATATTTGTAATTTCTATAAACCGAGCTGCTAAACTTTCTTTTATCAAACAGAGAACAAATAAAGATTTTTTTGTAGAGATTAATATAAATGTTTTACAAAAAACATGTACAATTGTCTGTTGTTTATTATCACAGTGCGAAGCCGATCAATTGGTATCCTCAGCTTGCCGCAATACATTTGCCATTCATGTTGTTGTATATTTTGACACACAACCTGCAACCAACTTGTTTTCCTTTAGTGGTTGGGGTGCTCAGGTTTAGAGAATAGATCATAACAAAAATCATGGCAAAATCGTAAATTTTTAAAGTTTGTTCGTTAACAATGAACTGAAGTAAAAAAGAAAAAATAAAGATTCATACTAAGTATTTAACATTAATGTAACCAGATAGTGAAACCATAAACAGAGTAAAGGCCATTATTACAACTTGCTTAAAAAATTAACGTTAATAACAGGTAACTTTGGCTAACGTTAGCAATAGAGTGAACTTTAAATATTTCTCGTTATTCCGAATTAACTACTGTAACAAAAACTTTTTTTATTTTAAAATATGGCAGTACCGGGGCATATACCGACTACTTTTAACAAGTTAAAAAACGTACTGGTAACGATGCAAATTTTTTTACTTATTTAACTCTTTTATTCATGTAAAAATATTTAAACTATGTATAACGAAATAAATTAAAATATCGCCGTTAGAAAAGTAAAAAATTGTCAGTCACAATTGAATTGCCACATATTTTTTTAACATAAACCTTACGTAAGAAATTAAGGTAAGATGAGCTTCCTGTTAGCTTATCGGTAACTTTTAAGTTAAAGTGCAGTTATAATAACAAAAAACTAGTTATCTCTTCGATAACATCCTAACTTTAGCCATTGGAAAGTTATAATATTAAGCCTTAATATTTTACCCCGCTTGTACGTACGGCTCTTATTATATTATAAAGGGTGTCCCAACTAGAACGCAATTTTTAAATTTTAAATAAAACGCAGATATTTCAAAAAAAAAAAAAAAATCGTGAAACTTTATTATATCGTAAAGTAGACAGAATAAGGTTATGTGTATAACAATATATCGTGCAGATGGCCACCGCGGCTTTGCTGGCACATACGCGATCTTTTAATGAAATTTTCAATGACCTTTTTGCATAAATGCTGCGGTATTTCATTAATGCAGCGTCCAATTTCCTCTTTTAAGGCTTGAGTCGTCGTCGGCTTATTCGCGAAAACCATCGACTTCAAAAAACCCCAAAGAAAAAAATCTAAGGGTGTTAAATCAAGATGGAAATGGGCCTCGTCACTGAAGATGATTTTATCGGCAAAATCAGCATTTTCTATTGTCCCTTCAATACCCAATTAACGAACTCCCTTCGCTGTCCATGGTCAGCTGGCTTCAGTTCCTGAGTCAATTGAAGTTTGTATGCATGAAGATGCAAATCTTTCGTCAAAATTCGCTGCATTGTGGATTTGGAGACACCAATTTGCTGAGCTCGGTGTCGAATTGAGGTGAATGGAGTTTGAGCGACATCATCACGTACAGCTGCGACATTTTCGGTCGATCGACCTGGTCGAAGGCGCGTTGTTGTCTTGACATCACTAACAGACCAAGTTTCGGCAAATTTATCCATTAATATCTTTACAGTTGACTCTTTTGGAGCATTATTGTGACCCCAAATTGATCGCAATTTGCGAACTGTAGCCGCAAAACTTTCACCATTTTGGTAAAACAATTTCACAATGAGAATGCGTTGTTCATTCGTGTAGCGTACGAATGAACAACTGTACCTTCTACTAGCAAACAATAACAATTGTTCAAATGTCAAACAATGACACTTCGAATGGCGCCAAATTTAAAAATTGCGTTCTAGTTGGGACACCCGGTAGAAGTCGTATATTAAAAATATTACCGAACAAACGGTAAAGTGTTTTATTTTTGAGAATGTAAAAATCCAAATTAAATAAGAAACAAAGATTGCATAATAGCGAAGTAGCTGATATTTTACTAGAATTATATAAAAGAATTCCCGTTTTTATTTTTATGTCGCGTTACACATAATTTAATTTTTTAATTTGTTAATGTTTTTGCAAACAAAAATTTATTTTATAAACCTCTCTTAAATATTACAAAAAATTTTAGAATTTACTGGAACTTTATTTTAAAATTTATTTGAAAATTAATGTTAATAAAAAAATTAATAAAACTTGATTTTAATATAAAAAATGTGTCTGGCAACACTGTTTAAGTTTACTGTCAGTAGTCGTACATGATATATTTCACAAATACCTCTGAATACACTTCAACACACTCAGTGTAGTAAAATAAATTTATTTTCTTTTCTTTTTCAGAACAAAACTTTGTGTTACTTAAATTGTGACTCATACTGTGTGTTTGTGTATGTATAAGCTTTTTTAACTCGTATTTTTTACTGCATACTTTTCCGCTGTTGTTATTCCTGCAGCAAATATTTGCTACATTTCCAAGCCATAAAAGAAGAAATAGGATTTAATGTCGGATTAAAAGAAAAAAAATTGTTTTCTCAAAAATAAATTAAAACATTTCCAAGTAGACTTAATGGTTGTAGGAAAAATTAGTGAAAATTAGAGAGAGAAGGTAATAATTTTTTTTAAATGTGTTACTCAAAAAAATTAAACCCGAATTATAAATTATTATAATTTAACAACAAACTTTTTTATCACATAGAAAATTTTACCGCAAACTCCTTACCCCTAAAAATTTTATTTTTTAATCCCCCTTAAACATCACTTTGTTCCTTAAGCATTTAAAGATTTATCGCTGCGATAACATAATGAAACTAATAATTGTCTGACATTATTTATTTGTATTTTTTTTTTTGCTCCATGACAACTTTATTTTCATTTACATTGACAATCGTTAACATGACCATATGCCATTAAATGTTATTATCCTTTTTTATCTTCGTTTGCAGTTTTGTTGCTTTTAATGGAAATTGTCGAAGCCAAAGCTGACATTGACACAAGTGGCAATAAAATTGAAATTAATCATCATTATAGAGGCAATTTTTTTAGTTTAGTAAATGCGGTAACAGCGAAAAGATAAAGGATAGTATGGAAAATATACTTATATTGAGGCTTACTTACAAGAGCTCGCCAAAACATGGGAAATATTAAGAATTTAAGTGATTTTTTTTGTATATATTTTAAAGGATTTTAAAGAAAGCCTTTCTTATATGTATATAAATATTTGTTTGTAAAAAAACGCAAATTGTCATTTAAAATCACTCACTGTTAAACCGCTGAAAATGGGTTTTGTGAAATACTAATCTGAGTTGTAGTGCTTACCTGAAAAGACAAAAAATAAGATATGTTATTAGTTTGAGTAATGGAAAAAAAATTTTATTGAATAAGATTTAGCGAATGAAATATTAAATTAATTATATACCACAATCATCCTTGGCCTTAAAATTTAAATAAAGCAAAAAATTTGGAAAACGTCTGGAGCCAAAATACGGTACTTTATAGCACAATACAATTTAAAAGAAATTTTCAAAAAATTAAGAAAAAAAAAATGTAGTAATTTTCTTTAGATTTTCCAATTTTAAAAAATAACTAGCTGACCCGACAAACGTTGTTTCTAGGAAATATTTTTTACATTAAAAAAACGTAAGCCATATGTGTTCTTCGTTAAGCGATCTATCTAAGTTTAAAATTTCATCAAAGTTTTTACGTTATTAAGGTGAGATATAAATTGTCTCTTGGGGTGAGTCACCCTAAATATTTAGGAGTATGAAATAAGATATTGACCGATTCTTAAACATTAATTTCTGCATTGGCTGCACTTAAAATGTTGTACAATTAAAAAAACAATACTAAAAACTATATCGATGTAAGTACATAATTAAAAAAAAGTGGGTGGGTGTTAAAGTAGGCGAGCTAAAAAAAAGTATCCTAAAAAGGTGGGCCTTAAAGTATCCTTTTTATCATATCAGAGTCGGTCCAGCAGTCTGCCCTACCGGAGGGAGCGTGAAAAAAGTCGTGACGTTGAGGGTTATGAAAAATAGATGTTGACTGATTCTCAGACCTACCTGATATGCACACGAAATTTCTTGAAAATCAGTCAAGCCATTTCGGAGGAATTCAATCGCAAACACCACAATACGAGAATTGTATATATTAAAAGAAATAAAATAATAATAAAAAATATAAAATCTTTAATTTCTATAATTTCAAAATTGTATAATTATAAAGTTAAAGTTTCTTATATCCACTGCTTTTTATATATATTTTTTCAGTTTTTTTAAACCTACTTCTCAAACTCCCTAGAAAGAAAATAAATTACACTCTGCTAAAACGTTTCTAAAAAAATTTAAAAACAATCCGAAATGCGAATGAGGGATGAATAGATAGATATTCTTTACTTAAACCCTTTTAGTACTACCTATGTGTATAATATTAATATGGGAGGTGACACGCCTCTATATCTATTCCTATGAGAGTAACTAAATACTCACTCATTGCCTAATCATATATGTGTTGTTATTATGTTACTGCCACACATAAATTTGTGAGAGATTAAAAAAAAATTTATCTTTTCATTTATGAGATGCCTTCTTTTTTAGTTGCTGAAGAAAATTTAGAATACAAAAAAGCTAAATAAAAGCTTTTACTTTACATAAATAAGAATTTAATTTTTGAGTCCTTCTCATAAGTGATAAACGTAAAGTTAATTTTATATATTTTAAGTTCTATATTAATGAATAAAAGATTCACTTTTTTTTATTGGGGTAGACAAGTAACGTGTTAGAAGTTTAATACATATTCACATCTGTGAGTTTTATATATATTTTTTGCCTCTGTCGTTTTGTTGAAAAACAATACTAAAGTAAGAGTATTAAGCAATAGTTCTGTTTTCTTTGATTCTGTTCTGTGTTATAAAAACTCACAAATATATATATACTCATTTATGAGTGATCGCAAACAGAAAGTTTTGGGAACTAGTTCGTATGTGTAAAAAGAATTAAATATCTCAAAAATTTTAATATTTTACGTCTCATACATGAAAATTTCTGAACCCTGCTTTCTATTCTTCTACAAGTCAATTAAGTAAGTAATATCGTTGAGAATCACTTTTCCAGTTTTACGAATATAAATATTATTTTCTTTAAATATGTCGTGAAATGTTCACTTCTTTGAACGCAACGACCCCTCTGAATAGTCTGAATAGTGTCAATATTAAGGATGCTCATAATAAAGTTAAGAATTACAGAAGCAATAACACAAAGCTTTAAACCTATGGATAGTTTAGTTTCCCAGCTAACCAAACTATAGTTTTTATAGTCTTTGAATAGAACGTGCAACACAAACTGAGATTTTCCAGATCACATTTAGCTGAATTAAAAATGCACAATAGTAATTCTAAAGACTCCAAGTGTTACGGTCGCCAAATTATATAGTAAAAATATTGACCCTGCAGGTTAAATATTTTTATTTTTTTTAAAGCACTGGTGACTTTAATACAACCTGCAGTAATCGTTACTAGTCCATATATTGCAACATCCTAGGGTTGGACGATATTACCCAGCATTGTATTGAGTACATCGAATCAAGTCCTTTTATTTGATCTCCATATTGGTGGGGTTAAGAAAAAAAATAATCCGGCATTATATATCACAGGTCATCTTGAATTTTACACGTTTTTATAGTTTACTTTCTATTGATCAAGACCTTTCGTTTAATACCAATGCTGCTAAAGAGGGCAAATCCGTAAGAAGTATACTTTACCCATATATTCGACATTTCGATAGAACGCTATCTTGGATTTTAAACCATTTCATAGTTTGCTGTATTCTACTGATCAAATTCTTTCATTTGTTAACAACATTAAGTGTTTAAATACTAGATTTCATCCAAAGGCTAAATTCAGTCATTTCGCGGATTAATTGAAAAAAAAAATTTCAAGTACCGTAAAAACTAAAAGTACTCACTTAAATTGCATAAAATTCTACATCACTAGGCAAAAAATAAATGTCACATAGGTAACGGTACTTTTGTAGAGACGCGTTAAAATTGTGTGAAAAAACTGCAAAATAGGCATAAAAAAGCTAAATATATTGTGTAATAAAATCCAATTTACCTTAAGTAATATTAAAAATCTAATAAATCTAACCATGCAGCCATCAAGCTCAGGTATTTCCAAACATGTTTTGCTTAAATTAGTAACATAAATTATTTGTGAAAGTGGTTTTGTTTTTGATGTTTATAATGGAAATGCATGGATTTTTTGAGTTTAACTGGACATAAAGTTATTAATTGGGCTCAGAGATTTTAATTTTTTTTAAGATCAAACGAATGGGCTTTATCCTTGAAAAATTTAGGCTGCCCATCGGTGCGCCACAAAAGTTATGTACGAATTAGTAATACCCTCACGCATTGAGTTTAGCAACAAAAAGCACTTTGAGGCTTCTGATAATACTTTATTGCTGTTGTTGTTGTTGTCATTGTTTTATGTGTTTTTATTAGAGAAGTGCAAATATCGTGATTTGTTGCACGTGAGTCACGCATGAGTTACGGGTGAGTCACGCATTAGTCACGCGTCATCGCAGTAATTGTTGTATATAAAAATGTTTAATGTCTACTACTTGTCCGAGATCTGAAATTTTTAATTTTCGTGGTAAAAATAAGGGGCAAAAACACAGGCACTCATGTTTATTTACTCATATGTAAGTCAGAAAATTATTGAACGATTATGCTATATTCCATAAGCAACTAATTTCTGAATAGTTTAAAAAGATTGGTAACACAAAAAGGGCTGTGCAATATATGAGAGATTCTAAAAGTTCTTTTTCAATAATTTCGCGGTCAGACGGACTTTACAGTCGAAAATGAATAGTGTATGAACGAAGAAGCTATATATGTATATAACAATGAAACCACAGACGAGGGTGTAAAAAATATTGAACATACTTTTGTACTTTGTACAATATTTAAAAGAAAACGTTTACAAATATTTCAAAAGTTTTAACAAAACACAAACTTCATGTGCAAATTTTATTTATTTTAAAATTTTTTAGCAGGGATGACAATTTAAAGTCCTTTCAAAGCAGCCTTAACTTATACATAAATATATTTAGTTCTAATACTCTAATTACGTGTTCTTATTTCGTTTATCACATTAAAGCCATAATGTTTAGTGCTGAAATAATACTACAACAGATTTCCTGTCAAAAGTTGGTGGCAGGGGTTGCGGCCCAGCACATCTAAGTCCGAAATGTACCACTGTATACATATTTTTGTTTTTAAACACATACATAAGTACATATAATAAACCCACATGTGGGCCTTTCCATGTCTTCGTACGTGACATTTGTACTCCTATAAAGTGGAGTAATTTTTGCAAAAGTAAGAGTAACTGAAACAAAATTAGATCTTTATGTACCATTCAAAGGGTACTTTATTTAAAAAAAATTAATAATATTTTGTTGTCTAAAATATCCAGAAAAATAAGAATATATCGTACGTGACATAAAACAGAAGTGATTATACCTCAATATATGGAAATATGAAAAAATCTGCTAATCTTGGGAGGTATTTTTTCTTTTTTTAATTTCTTACACTAAACCAAATATTTTTCATTTAATCCATCTTACTAAATTGAAAACAATCTTTAAATGATTTTATAATAAATTCAATTTAATATCGTTCGTGACATATCGTACGTGACAGATTTTTCTCTATTAGCATTCTTAGGTAACAAAATTTATATGATGTTAAGAAAAACAGTCAAATTCTAAATTAGATACTCTTGCGACTGTTCAAATACGAATGACGGAGACAAATAATGTTTTTGAACTACGTACGTGACATTAAAATAACATCTAAGGGAAATCAAAAAAAAATACCGCTAATTAGACTCTATATTTTCGTTTTTCTTATGGATCTTATTAATTGTTGTTGTTACCTTAAGTTTAAAGCATATTTACAATTACAATTTATTTTTACAATTTAGTCGCTAAAAAAAACTAGTTGACTGCAATTCTTTAAAATAAGTCAAAGAGATAATCAGATTAAACTCTTATTATTGCCCTTTAAATGATTTTATAAGCTCTTAATTTGAGTGTTTTTTTTTCTTATCAATCAACTTATATTGAAAAACTTTCAAGAGTTTTTATTTTTATAGTCGTGGTTGACATGTTCATGGAAATGTCCATATGTCTATGTATTTTCTAGATTAAAAAAGCAATTGTAATACAACCTTCATAGAGGCACATCACAGATGTGTTTATGTATGCATGCATGTATGTAAGTGTTCTTTAGTTTATGTTTTTCGTATTTACCTAAATGCCTTTTTATGGATTTTTGCATTAACAAAAGGTTGTAATTTAAAAAAAAGAAAAAGAATGGCGAAAAATACTTGTAAAAGGGCTTTTTAGGAAGACAACCAAATACAACAACAAAAATCAGAAACAGAAAATTTCTTAAAAAATAACAACATTTTACAACAATATGTTGTTCTTTTTCCACTTTTCTTTCATTTCTATTTATTGTTGCCTCTTATTGGTGTGGCTGTTGGTGTCTCGGTTTGTGTATAATTTCTCTCAAATAGAACATCCGGTTTAAGTTTGGAAAATAAAAACAACAACAACAATAACAAAAAAACGGAATAAATTCAACAACAACAAATCAAATTCCTTGATGGTAGTAGCAGTGGTTTAACCACTAGCCCCAATTTAATATACACGGAAGGAAAAACCAAAAAAAAAAAAAAATTTGCTAAAACACTGTGGCAGAGTCTGCAAATTCCTCATGTGTGTAAAGTATAAGAAATTATTTATTTAAATGTTTTTGTATCTTATTTTTTCTTCTTCAATTCGAAATGGATATTTCTGTATGGAAAATTTGCCACATCCTGTGAATGAACGAAAACTTTTGTTTTTCGATTTATTGTTTAGAAAAATAAAAATTTTATAGAAATAAAATTGTTAGAAGAAATACTTGATAAAAAAGAAAGTAGAAGTTTAATATGTATTATTGATGGCGAGAGAAGATTTTAAGAAAAAATATACACTTAATGCCAACGATTAAGCCTTAATCCCACCATTACAAAACTTCTAATATTGACAAAACTATTCATATCGTTCTATTACAAGGCGAAATCTGTTACATGTATTAAACATGTTGTTATTCCTGTAATGTGTATCATAACTTTCTGTAATATAGAAATCAAGTCCTGTAAGTTAGGAACTTGTTGTCCAAAAAGAGAACAGTATCAATTAATTGCTACTGAGATTGATAGAATAAATTGAAACAAAACATGCACAAAGAAAATTATTAAAAACTATTCGGAATGACAACGTTTCTAGAACTTGCCATTATAAGATTAACAGAAGCATCTTTGCTCTAATACAATTAAATCGTCATACATAAAATCGACTTTTTTAATTTATCGGAGATTCAGAACTTTCATACAAAATTAATTTAAATTTTTTTATACCCTTCACAGTGAGTGTAAAGGTATATATATAAGTTTGTCATTCCATATGAAATTTTCATTTCCAAACCCATAAAGTATATATTTTCTAAATAGGGGAGTCAATTAAGCATTGTCCGTCTGTCTGTGTATATGTATGTTGAAGTCAACTTTTTGAAGTCCCAAGACATTTTCAAGACCAGTGTAAGGTACAAAAACATCAGAAATATTCGGAAGCAGAAAGGTATTGAAAATCAGAAAAATAGCTCTATAAACAACTGAGAAAAAAACCAAGACCACCTCGTCTTTTCACAACAATCCCAGTTAAGACAAAAAAAAAATTTTTTTTTTTTAATACATACATACATACTTAAACTCAATTTATAATTTTACAATGGGATGTTTTTAAGCGTATAAAGTCATTATAAAATTAATGAAACATATATGAACGTAATGTTTCATATTAATGAGACGAATGGTGATACGATTGTTATTGCATGACTACATGTTATGAAGGGTATATAAGATTTGGCACGGCCGTATGTACATATTTCTTACTTGTTTTTGAATTAAAAGGGTCCTTTTTAAAACAAAACCTACTTGGATATATCGATCGAGTTAAATAAATTATCTCTAGTAAAAAAAATATTGGAAAAATTGTGATCAATTAATGCGAATAATGGCCAATATTTTAAAATCTACAACAGTGTTGTTCGGTTTCAATAGAATGGTAGCATTCTAAATACGAATAGCGGTACAGTTGAAGCTGCCAAAAACCGGATAAAGAAAGACTGGGCTCTCTCAAAAACACATCAAATTTAAACATTTTCAATACTTATAAAATATGTGCTCGAAAGTTGGATTATTTATTATTGAAAGAAATTAACAAAAATTAAAAAAGAAATATGGCTGACTCATATACTAATTTCTTCAGTCGAACTTACAAGGATGTTGAAATGAAGGCAGACAAAGAAAGCAGCATGGGGAAGAGTAGCTATAACTGAAGATATTGTTTGGAAAATACCTAAAATATACGTAAAGACAAGTTATGTAAAGAATCTTTCAATAGGGACTTTCGTACAGTGATAGTTGATAGCGGTATGCTATTGATCTACATCTATTAATATGGCAGCAATTTATTCAGTTTGTTTTAAAATCACCATTGAAGGATATAGCATTCAACAAGACGTTTAGGTGATAAAAGTATCAGTGAAAGGTGACCCTAATTTTAATTTAAAATTTCATATTTAGCGATTAGCTGAAACAAACGTTAATAAACAAAATTGTCATATATAGAACGATTTCAGTCCACATGAAATCCCTGGACGTCTAATGTATTCTGAAGAGGTCACAAATGGATGTAGATTTTAAGCACATTTCGTTGACAACGGTAAGCTTCAATTATTTGCTGGGCATAAGTGTATACCTGTCATGGGTTTGGGCTTTTATTGTCCCTCCTTTTCAACCTAAACTACCTAACCTATATGCTAAATATACTAAAGCCATGTGATTAATTTAACACGATACTTAGTTCATGGGATGATCATCTTAAATAGAGGCTATGAACGATATTGAAAGATTTGTTATTCCATATAAAAGAACTTTGAATTAAAAATTTCCACCTAAAAAACGATTTCTTTATTCCAATCCATACACATAATTTTGAATACAATTTTAATAATATCTCTTCAAATTGTTTTCCTCAAAGGCTTGACTTAAGCTTTAAAGAGTTGACAAAATAATTTTTTTATCTTGCAAAACGTAAAGCCAACCCCAAAATCATTTTAAATAAATTTCTTTTAATCAAAAAATATTTCAATCACTTCTACCTTTAGTCCTTTACATTTCTTAAAGTGTATAAACTATTCCAAATAGAACAAGTAAGAGTGCTATATTCGGCCGTGCCGAATCATATATACCCTTCACAATGTGTAGTCATGCAATAACAATTGTTTGTGTCACCATTCATCTCATATGAAATACATATGTACATACATATTTATAAAAAACATACATATATAAAAACATTCCATTGTAAAATTATAAATTAAGTTTACGTATGTATGTATGTATGTATGTATGTATGTATGTATGTATGTATGTATGTATGTATGTATGTATGTATGTATGTATGTATGTATGTATGTATGTATGTATGTATGTATGTATGTATGTATGTATGTATGTATGTATGTATGTATGTATGTATGTATGTATGTATGTATGTATGTATGTTTAAAAAAAAAATAAAAAAATTTATTACAAAACAAAAAAAAAAACAATAAAAAAAAATTACAAAAAAAAATGTAAAAAAAGTTTTTTTGAAAACAAAAAAATTTTTTTAAAAAATATAAAAAAATTTTTTTAAAAAATTAAAAAAAAAATTTTTTTTAAAATTAAAAAAATAATAATAAAAATATTAAATATATAAAATGAAAAAATTAAATAAAAAAAAATTTTTTTTTGGCTCAGCTGGGATTCGATGCCCCGTTTACTCTAACCAGTATATTTATTTTGTTGTTGTAATTGTAAAAAAAAACCAGGTGGTCGTGGTTTTTTGCTCATATCTCAGAAAGTTATGGGGCGATAGTGCTGAATTTTAATAGCGATTCATTCCCGGATATTTCCAAAAGATTGATACCATATACAGATCTAAGGAACATATGATGACGGACAGACTGTCAGGGCTTAATCGACTCCTCTATTCATAAGCTTTCAGAAAATATATACTTTATGGGGTCGGAAATGAAAATTGTAGAAATTACAAACGGAATGACAAAGCTATATACATTTACCCTTGTGCGCCACCGGTTAAAGGTATAAAAATAAAACTACTTACAAATACACATGTAAATACGTATTCGAAAAGACACATACACACCCTGACAACCATGTTTTATTGCTCAGAAATATGTATGTTGCCCCCCAGGCTTCACACAACTGCAACAGCAATATGAATCACATCAACATGTAAACAATAAACAACTAGAGAGTTTAAATTAAAAAGGGCCTTGCGGTTTGGAAAACGTTCTGAGCTTTTAACGTTATAAAACTTTAATCAAACATTTGTAGGTTTTATAGAGTTCTCCAATAAGTAGATCCGACAGATCTACACATCTTTTGTGTTTATTGAAGCATGTACTGGTCGAACGATTGCACTACTAAGTGCTTGATATCGCATATACGAAAAATGTCATAAGATCCTCTCACATGCTTTTATTAGAATCAAAAAGCAATTTCTAACCTCAAATTAGAAATTGCGTTCAGATTTAGTTAATGGGATTATGCCATTCTAAAGAGGGACGCCTTATTTTCTGTTCAGAACATTTTAGTTCTATGCCAAAGGAAGGACCAAAGAAATAAGTTTCAACCTGGGTAAGGTGAGTTAATTTAAAGTTAGTAGAGTAATCAATAGAAGACTGTGTGTTTTCCAGCTCAAAAGTTTTACAGTCTTGAACTTTGAATGCCCGCTGCTTTTACATAAAGTATTTTACCAATTTTGTCCCTTAGTATCATAAGCTCTACGGATTTTTCTTTACAAATTTCATTTGATTTTGTTACTTTTGTAGTTTTTTAGTTTTTATTTATAAGCCTTTTATCAACATCTTGAACAAAAAAAAAAAATATGTGTAACAAAATTTTAGTTTTAAGAACAAGAAAGTCGAGGCAAAATGGGCTAAATACTGAACCAATGGGGTATTCGTAGATAATTGTTATTATTCGTATTACAAAAACTAATTTAACGTGCTTTCAAAATACAAAACGTCTGTGATTTTATCTGATGACTGTATTTAAAGGCGAGTTTTTTATGTTATACTTTTTTGAAACAAGTCGTCATGTCCCAGTTCTGTTTCACCATTCCACTCGGAATACAGAACAGGCACGTGCTTTACAAATAAAAAACGTCTGCGATTTTATCTGATGACTGAATTTAAAGGCGAGTTTTTAATGTTATACTTTTTTGAAACAAGTCATGTCCCAGTTCTGTTTCACCATTCCACTCGGAATACAGAACAGGCACGTGCTTTACAAATAAAAAAACGTCTGCGATTTTATCTGATGACTGAATTTAAAGGCGAGTTTTTAATGTTATACTTTTTTGAAACAAGTCGTCATGTCCCAGTTCTGTTTCACCATTCCACTCGGAATACAGAACAGGCACGTGCTTTACAAATAAAAAACGTCAGCGATTTTATCTGATGGCTGTATTTAAAGGCGAGTTTTTAATGTTATACTTTTTTGAAACAAGTCGTCATGTCCCAGTTCTGTTTCACCATTCCACTCGGAATACAGAACAGGCACGTGCTTTACAAATAAAAAACGTCAGCGATTTTATCTGATGGTTGTATTTAAAGGCGAGTTTTTAATGTTATACTTTTTGGAAACAAGTCGTCATATCCAAGTTCTATTTCGTTATTTCATGTGGAATAAATAGAGAGCAGGCACGTTAGACTTATTACCACAAAACTTTTTAACGATTTCTTTTTTTTTTTTTGATATTTACTATTTAAAAGGAAGATAAATTATCCCACAGAATGATATATAATGTGCATATCCATCTTTTCTATTTCGACTTGTCAAATTAATCAATTTGAAATGAATATTTTTTCCATGTTATGTATGACATGATATCTCTGTATCTGCCTTTTGTTTTGTTTTTGTTGAGTGTATGTATGCATGTTACGTTTTCTTTTTTTTTTTATTGTTATTATTATTTGTTTATGTATGTCGACGCCATTTGTTTTATTATTTGGTACGTAAAGAAGTATGTATTCAACATTTCTATCTGTACTAAAGTGGCTTGAGGCATTTTGTTGTTGTTTTTTTGGTCTTCTGTTACGGTGCTAGGAAGGAGGGTATCCTGATTTGTTTTCTTATAAGCACAAGTACATTTTTATTCTATTGTTGTTTACTATTTGTGTTTTTTTTTTTTATATATATTTTTGTTATTTAAATACATACTAAATATGTATGTCTATGATGTTACCAGTGTCTGTTAGTACCTTTTCGTTACCAACAAAGACTGTGTATCTTTTTTTGGTGATTTTTTTTTTGGTTTGCATTACCCTGCATTCCATTATTTCTGCGGGGGAGTTGATGGTATGCAAAATTTTGTGTGATTATTTGGAACATGTTGTTTTGCAAATAATTAGTCTTTTTGGATATTAGGCTGTTATAAGTGCATATGTCGAAATGAAATAGAGATTGTTAAACTTGACAACTCTATAATTTGTTTTGGTATTATGCAGTACCGGTTAGTACATTGCAGTGAAATTAAATTCATTTTGACAACTGCTTAGTTGGAACTAAAGTTGTTAAGTTCACAAGGTGTCCAGTATATCGTTTTAGCATATAGACCTAAAAAGGATTGCAAATTTTATATATAGGGCATACCTTAGGATGTGGTAGTAAATTTTACCCCTTTTTAAAATTTCAAAATTTTTGTGTTTAAAAAAACATTTTTTTAATTAAAATAAAATGTAAAACCTTTTACATCAAAAACAATAAAAAAAATAATAAAAATAATTTTTTATCTGGGCAAAACTGGCATTTTATTTCAAAAGCTTTTTTTATTATTACAAAAAAAAAATGGAATTAAAGACATAACAAAAATTAAATAAAATTTTTTTTCACAGCCCAGAGTATTAATAAAAATAAATTAAAGAAATTTGAAAACAAATTATCGTAAAAAGAAATCCTAGGTACATCCAGGGTACCCCTCAGAACAGTAGTGCCTTGTTTTTCACTTTAATCTACTGGTGCATATACTTATAAGACACCTTTTGATTATGTTGGCTGCGTTGTGCATTGTGGAGTAAAACCAATTCTCTTGCCAGGTTTTTTTTAAAGAATCTTCTCTCAAGGTATTTTTCAAATTTCTTGAGGATTGCGTTTGTAGCGCTTATAACTAAAATGCAAAAAAATAATGCCAAAGGCCAAAGCTTTTCGAACATATTAAATTTAAACCCATTAATAAATTAAAAAAAAGTTATTTCTAAATCCGACCTAAAGTTGGAGATGTGGTAATTTTGTTTATACTGGATGCTTGCGTTATAACTTGTGAGATGGTAAAATTTTTTGAAGGAGTAAGTTTAATATACATGGACAAGTGGTAAATATTACCCCCAGCACGTAAATATCTCCGCGCAGCTACTTGCTGCAACAGCCAAAATACAACTGAACGTAAAGCTATAAACACATAGACGACAGCAGACTTCACAACTTCACGGCTTCAAATTCTGCCAACTTCAAATGCTGCTCTGAAGTCAGCCTTATAGTTATTTTGAAGACAGCAACAACATAATAATCAGCTGATGTGCATTTTAGCAATACAGATTTCAGGGATGCCACATATATTTTTATAATGAATAAAATTAAAGTCATTGATAAAAAAAATATATCACGAAAAAATATGAAAACACATAAATTTATTTCTTTATTGTATTTTTGTAATGTTCTTTTATGTTTAATATTAAAAATAAGTTTTTGTTCTAATTTTTCCAATTTAATATATATAATGGCAACACTATATTTGTTTATTGCTGCCCGTCAAAATAGAAAATAGCCTAAGTTTCCAGCAGCAGCGAATGCTGTTGTGCAGTCGTGCTGCTGTGCTGCCGTCAAAATAATCGTTTTTATTTAAACACATGGATTTTATTTTCGACATATTGCGGCTTGCTGTCTGCTGTCGTCCATGTGTTTAGAGCTTAAGATATTATGATATCAGAAGATGCTAAAAAAAAACAAGTAAAAGTGCTATATTCGGCCGTGCCGAATCTTATATACCCTTCACAACGTGTAGTCATGCAATAACAGTAGTTTGTGTCACCATTCATCCCATATGAAATACGTACATACATATATAAAAACATCCCATTGTAAAATTATAAATTCTCGTATGTATGTTAAAAAAACAAAAAAAAAAAAATAAATAAAAAAAAAATTTTAAAAAAATTTAAAAAAAAAAATAAAAAAAAAAATTTAAAAAAAAAAATAATAAAAATATAAATAATATGTTAAATAAAAAATAAAAAAAAAATAAAAAAAAAAAATAAAAAAAAAATTTAAAAAAAATTTTAAAAAAATTAAAAAAAAAATTTTTTTGGCTCAGCTGGGATTCGATGCCACGTTTTCTCTAACACGTTTGTATGTATGTATGTTGTTGTTGTAATGTTGTTTTTGTGAAAAAAAAATCGAGGGGGTCTGGGTTTTTGCTCATATCTCAGTTGTTTATGTACCAATGTTTCTGATTTTCAACACCGTTCTACTCCCGATATTTTAATACTTCACCCGGGTGCGAGCGATGTCGGGGGTCTTCAAAAAGTTGATTTCAACATACAATCGGACAGACGGACAGACTGACAGAGCTTAATCGACTCCCCTATTCATAAGCTTTAAAAAAATATATACTTTATGGGGTCGGAAATGAAAATTGTAGAAATTTCACACGGAATGACAAACCTATATATACCCTTTTCACTGTGTGAAGGGTATAATAACAACGCTAGAGTGAAAGAGAAGAGAATTATAAAAGAAAATCAAAGGTTGAAACAATTACAATAATTTTATACCTTTAATTTGTGGTGTCATTCCAATTCCAATTGTAATTCTACAATATTTTTTTGCGACCTCACGTATAGATTTTCTGAATGCTTTCTTATAACTAGTGAAGTCGATTGGCCAATCTCCGTCTGTCTACTTGTTCCCGTGTTGATTAATATCAACTTTTAGAAACCATCACATGTTGCATAAACCTGCATGTGTTATCACTCTTTTAGAAATGTTCAGAATATATTCAGCACTTAAATGTAGCCATAGTCGTCTTATAAGTTTCGGAGATATGAGCAAATTCTCACGACAACCTCTGTTGTTTTCCCACATTTTAACCATAAAATAGTTTTCAGACTTTGGATAAGTTATGGGCACGTTTGTTACCATTTATAAATTAACCATGTGTCTAGAGCTATTCACAAAAAATTTTAGAAAGATTCGGTCAATAATCGGCAAAGTTATAGGCCAAAATATTAAGGAGAATATATTTTATACATATCAAGTTTCTCAAGATTCCCAAAATAATTCTTAAAAACGCTAGTGACACTAAATTGCAAGCCACAGCCTCTAAAATAATTCCCGAGAAAAACTAATAAATCGTTTTAAAACTAACTGAGATATAAGCCTAAAACTTTAACAGCTTCTATGATTTTCTGAAAATCTACAAACAAAAATCCAAGTTTAGCACTTTCTAGATAACCGACATAGTCAATATGAATATTCAACAAAAGGACCTTCCTAGAAATGTACTTAAAAATTGAAATTTAGTCCATGATGGCCTTCACTACAAAATGGCGTACAAAAAATTTGTATATGGGTCAAATCTGATAATTAAAAATGTACCCCCTTCAACCCACTCAATGTCGGTATCAAATGAAAGAGCTTTATCAAAAGAATACAATAAGCTACGAAAAAGTTGAATTCCAATATGGCATCCTAAATAAAATGGCGGAAATATGGTGCAAATAGAGTAATTACGATTTTGTTCCCTTCAATCACCACAAGATTGGTTACAGATAAAATTGCTTGACCAGTAAACATACATTAAGCCATGATAGCGATTTAAACAAAATCACGTATAATTTTCATTGCTTAAGGCCATGACTGACTATTAGATTTAGTCGTTCGATATGTCAAAAATTGTATGTGTGTTCAGAAAGTGTGATAGTGTGGACACAAAATGAACATGTGTGACAGATTTTTTGACAAGTGTGTCCGATTTGATAATCTTATGGAAATTTTTATAAAATAATAGTTTCTGTGCGATCAGAGTTGCTTTTTCCAAGCAAGTATGACAGTGTGGCATCCAATAACACATTTTGTTGCGATTTTTTCATGTAGGACAGAAAACTATCAGATTTTTATTTGACATAATCGCACGACTTTGTAGGATAGTCAGTCATGGCCTTTAACCACATCAATATGGGGATCAAATGAAAGGGCTTGACTAGAAGAGTACACAGGATAACGCAGATAACGCCGGAAATAATAAACCAAATTGGCATTTAACGTTAAATCTGATATCCAAGCCATGACGCAATGACGTCATTATACCTCTGTGTATGATAGTGACGGTGGGTGGCGCGGTCATATATAACACTTTAACATGTTTTTGTGTTATTTTAATATCAAAGAAAATTACAACATTATGACAATACAACAGATACAACTTTTATTGAATACATCAAGCATTTAAACTGACAGTTTACATATGTATACTAGAAGTCTACAACAGTATAAGGTTAAAAGCGAGTACTTAATACTGTACCACGAGTATATACTACAGCAATACAAACAATAGTACTTAAATATACTGTAAGCAAATAAATATACTGCCTAACAAATTTTATCTCTATTCGAACCGTGGTCTAAGTTCTCTTTCCTTTTGTGTTCTTTGCAACAATAATACAACCACAACTACCTGTACACTACAAGTCCTTGTTCATTGCTTTGTTTCGCTCACTTTCATGATGGCAGCGCGTATGTGAAGAGTATTTGAATTTGGTAGGAGTAACCATGTATTTAACCTAAATTAGATTTTGCCATGTTACTTAAAGAAATTACTGTTGTATTTTTCATATTATAATTTTATTTCATATTTTTATTTATAGACATAAACATTCAGTTGTTTTGCGTGTTGTTTATTGTTAAGTTTTATTATGAATTTTGTATGAAAAACCAAGTCATGCAGACATTTAAATTTTTGTATGTCTTTAATACGCTTAAATGTGATGGATATTATTTTTTTTATGTGACTTTTATATTCCATGTACTTTAATGGTAATCAGAGATTATATTTATATTTAAAAGAAAAATCATGAGTAATTATAACAACAACAACAGAAGATGCCAGTGCCAGGCTAAGTATTAAACGTGTATAAAGTATTTAAAGCTTAAGCTTTGTTTCTTAAATTTAATTTAATTGAATTTATTGGATATTTAAACTAAAACTGCCTAATTTATCGGAATAATCCCAAACTAATGCTTTATCTAACTGTCTGCATTACAGATAATTAATAGATTGCAAAAAGTAAAAGTTTGTTAACAAAAAGTAATTAAAAATTAAAAAGCGAAAATGTTACAGTAGTGCAAAATACAAATGAATTATTAAAGCCTTTGCCTTTACGAAATTTTGCTTCCTCTTAACTCTACAATATTTCTTTCCACACTCCTTCTATTTGTCCAAATGACTGATGACATTTCTTTCTCATGCACATTATTTATGTTCTTAAACATCTAACTATTTAATAAATGTTTTATTATTACGCTTTTGTAGTTAAAGAAAACCGTGACAATCTAAAAACTACAAAAATTTAATTAAAGAGGTGTTATTTATAAATGTAAAAAACATACCAAAGAAATTGTTATTAGCGCTCAGGTGAACAATTTCTATTAATTTGGACACCAACAAAAATTAAATTTTTATACAAACATACCTACTTACGTTCGAAAAAAAAAATATTTACATCCCAGCAAAACAATTAGAAGAAGTGCAAATTGATATGCATGTTCAAGTCTTCTAGAAGTGTAGAAGCAATAATTTTTGTTTAAAAATTTTTATTGCGACATAATTTGTCATAAATGATATGCTGCAAAATAAATGCAACACTTAACCATTCTTGTAAACAAACAAAATGAACTCATGAAACACACTCATGCACTTATCTGAATGGAGTGCTATTCATTAAGATCATCATCAAAAAACATCATCTCCAATGAGAAGCTACCGTTTAGTGAGTGAGAAGCTAAGCATTAGTGTTTTTACCTAAATTAAATCAGTTTATCATCAGTTGAACCCTTGCCAAATCACTACTTTGTCACAGTTTTTTGTATTTTTTTTTTTGCTGGGATATTAGCAAACTGTGCTCCAGGTGGTATGATTAATATTATTAAGAAGTATTTGTAAAACGAATGTTTTTTTATAAAACTTACGGAATAGATTTTGTACATTAGAATGACGCAATGAAAATAATATTTTTTATGTTTAAGTACAAATTTTAATTTAAGAATTGAGTCAGTTTATTTATAAATATTTTGCTACAAAACTGTAAGTAAGAAAAGAAACTTTTACAACATAATGTACTCGCGGCAACGTGAACTAATTAAAACCAAAGAAGTTCATGTTAGCGAGAAATTGTTTACGTTAGCGATTGTCAAATTTCATGAAAAAAAAAAATATAAAATTCTACAATATAAACCTGTGTTCTACTCGCTTGAACTTGATTTTTTTTTTTCGTCATCATTTGTTTTATCAAAATTTAAAACGAATTTCCTATATTCCTTTATCGCAAACTATCTAAACTGTCTGCCTTTTCTTTTAACTCCAAACATTTAGATTTTTTAACAATCACTTTTGATTTCCTTACCATACAAAACAAAAATAATTTAGAGGATACACACAGGGGATTCCCCAAACTTTACAAATCAAAATTAACGTGTTTCAGTATTGTCTGCATGTTTAGAAAACATATGCAGTGTAAGAAATTGTTCACGTTCACTTTACACAGTAGTCAACGTAAACAAAAGCTTGTTCACGTTATGCGATGTTCACGTTAGACGGTGTTCAGGTTATTCCGAGTGCACTGTATTTATATATTTTCTTAACATATTCTTAATTATATTTATTAAAACTACGTTTTTAAGATAAACTACAAAAAATATCCTCAAAACCAAGTAAGAGTGCTATATGCGGCCGTGCCGAATATTATATACCCTTCACAATGTGTAGTCATGCAATAACAATTGTTTGTATCACCATTCATCTCATTAATATGAAATACGTACATACATACATATATGTTTCATTATCTTTATAATTGTTTTATCCGCTTAAAATCATCCCATTGGAAAATTATAAATTGAGTTTATGTATGTTAAAAAAAAATTAAAAAATATTAATAAAAAAAATAAATAAATATAAAAATAAAAATTAAAAACTAAAAATAAAAATAAATTGTTTTGTCTTAACTGGGATTCAAACCTACGTTCATCCAGTTTGTTTTGCTGTAAAAAGACGAGGTAGTCTTGGTTTTTTCATTATATCTCAGTTGTTTATAGAGCGATTTTTCTGATTTGCAATAACTTTCTGCTTCCGAATATTTATGATGTTTTTGTACCTTGCACGGGTCTTGAAAATGTTTTGGGGCATCAAAAAGTTGATTTCAACATACAAACGGACAGCCGGAAAATGCTTAATTGACTGTCCTATTCACAAGCTTTCAGAAAATATATACTTTATTGTAGAAATTTCACACTTACAGTGAAGGGTATAATAACGTGGAGGTGAATAGCTGTCCTGTTATGTAGAAGCATTTATCCTAAAAAGGACTTATTACAAAAAACAAAACTGCGGTTCATTTATATATTAACATAAAACCACCAATGAAAGTCCAATATTCAAAACATGCATGCCTTGCTTCACCTAAATCTAACTTCTTAGTCATGAGTTGAACCAAAGCATTCGCTACTTCGTTTGCTGGGTATGGAAGATTGCAAAATAATTTTCGAAATTTTTTTATTTTTAAAATTCCGGTTTATTTAAAGTTAAATAATTTGCGATCCTAAACTAATCGAAAATTTAAATTGTGTATATATGTATGACATAAAAATTTTATTTGTTACAATATTCCGTCAATAATTTTTTTAATATTGTTTTTCTTTCTAATTAAATAATTTCTGTAATTATTTCAAATCACACACATATTTATATATTCAATGACAAACTAAGCAATTAAATTGGTGCATTCTTTATTCATCGCCATTTAAAACTACAAATTTGAAAAAAAAACACTCATATGCCTAAACAGATGCCCTGCAGTGTTTTATAATAGATTCGTGTTGATGAATTTATGAATAACTAGCATTTAACCCGCAACTTCGTTAGCGTAGTTCTTACTATTTACTGAATACTCAAGTTATATTTATAATTATTAAATACTAGCCAATCCCGGCGCGCGTTGCTACGCCCCTTCATGAATTTTAATCGCATTCTAAATTTAAATCGAATATCAAGTGCAAGGCTAAAAACTATAACTTTTTCTTTATGAGCGTGGCACTGCCCACTTTTCTAATTACGAAACTGTATAGTCATGACAGCTCAATAAGTGCGCAAAGTTTCAGAAAAATCGGTCCAGTGTAAGTACCTCAAAATGATACCTTTTTTATGGGCGTGGCACTGCCCACTTTTCTAAATACGAAACTGTATAGTCATGACAACTCAATATGTGTGCAAAGTTTCAGAAAAATCGGTCCAGTGCAAGTACCTCAAAATTAAAACTTTTTTAGGGGCGTGGCCCCGCCCACTTTTCTTATCACGAAATTATTTAGTCATGACAGCTTGATATGTGTGCAAAGTTTCAGAAAAATCGGTCAAGTGCAAGTAGATTAAAATGATAACTAATTTTTTATGGGCGTGGCTCCGCCCACTTTTTTTCACCCATAAACACTCCCTGGTATGTGTACAACAACTTACCAAAGTTTGAGCCCTATCGGTTTTACAGTTTCGGAGTCTATAGCTAACACACACACACACACAGAGTTTCACTTTTATATATAGATTTTTGGTTCAATTTGCGAAAATTTGTATCTCTGATCCGATTTACTAAGAAAAATAAAAAGTAGAGCAAGGATATATCGGGCATATGTTGCCTAGCTAAAAGCAAGATCAATGCTACTGAGTTTCAAAAATAAAGATTCATAATTTGTAAAAATTACCCTAAAAATAATAAAAGTAACATTTTTTCCTTCACTAAAACTTCCACTTGATTTAATATTAACTACATTCAGAATTCTATGTATACAAAATATAAAAAAAAAATTAGAAAAAGTAATTTTTTGGTCGTCCAAAGTATTAGGAGTTACATCTGGATTCAATAAACACTTATTTTAAGAATCTATGTTCACAAACGTAAATATACAAAGAGTACAATAAAAATGCGATAAGGGTTTTTTTGTGTCTCCAATAGTATTTTAATTCTCAACATGAATCAATAATCCTTTATTTCACAATTTTAGCTTCATAAACGTAGAAAATACAAAAAGTACCACAAAAATTTAAAAAAGTACCTTCTTGGTCGACCATAAACTTTTCAGTCTCACCTCGTATCAATAGTCACTAATTTTGAAATTCTAGCTTCGCAAACGTAGAAAATACAAAAAGTACCATAAAAAATCTAAAAAGTACCTTTTTGGTCACCAATTACATTTTTAGTCTTATCTGAAATCAATAGTCCTTTATTTTACAATTCTACCTTTATAAACGTAGAAAATACAAAAAGTACCATAGAAATGCGAAAAAGTACATTTTAGGTCCAAGTTCCAAATTCCACGTTTAATAGACATAATTTAAAGTCAATAAATCTACTCTTTTTTTACAAAAAAGTAATTATGTTCTAAAAAGTACCAAACTCTTTTCCCGATTTTTCCCCTTTCTACCCTGTTATGAATGTGTTTCAATTTTTACTAAATTACATAATTTTTTATGTCTGGTGAAATCCCAATTATAAATTTTGTGAAAATTAGCCGTCAAATTAGGAATTACTTACATTTTACGGAATTTTCCCCTTTTTAGTACCTTTTTTGTCCCCAAAAAAGATTCCAAAAATTTCACCTTGATATTTGTCCATATTCTATTAGGCAATAATAATAATAAAATTTCGTCCCATTGAATAATATTAGAAAAGTTTCTTTTAAAAAAAGTACCAACAAAAGGGACAATTTGTACCCCTTATTCATGTGAATTTGAAAAAAGGGCCAAATTTCTATTAATATTTTTTCGCGGATTACTTAAAACAGTTTAAATTTTTTTCCTAGCTATATGTGTTTGGAAGTTACATAGGGCACCAAAAAAGTACCAAATTACAGTTTTAACCCGTTTTTCCCCTGAGGAGTTGAAAATTAAAAAAAGACCAGACACCTGTCAGCTGATTTTTTGTGCAAATTACAATTCTTTTTCAATTTTATTTGTATCGTTTTTAGTTTAGCAGATATAAGATTACCGATTTTACCCGTTTTTACCCTTTTTTACCCCCTTAAAGTACGAATTTCCTAAAATCCCTTCTTAGTGGAGCTATACATCGAAAGAGGAATCGATTGTCTAAATTTCATGTCTCTAGCTCTTTGCGTTTAGGCTGTGCGATGATGAATCAGTCAGTCAGTCAGTCAGTCAGTCAGTCAGTCACGTTACTCTTTTATATATATAGATTAAAGAGCAAAATTAGTTACTATTTAGTATATTTAAAAGAACTTCAAAATAAGCTATAAAACTTGACTAGTAAAATTCCATCAATTGGTTTTTTTTTTTCAAAACTGCTGGGCACGTTCACTCCTATCTCATTCACACTCTGCTACTCATATGTAAATGTCGAGACATAACGATCAATTGTCTAACAGTAAACAACAATATAGAGAAAAAAAAGGTTTTTGTCATTAATTAGTTTCAATTGTTGCATAATAGTTGATTGTATTTTTAGACGAATACTTTATTGCTTGTGTTAAATTTTGTTATTTTTGTTAATTTTCTGTACACACGGTTATAAATAGTCAAATCATTTGTAATAGAAAATAATTTTTTCAAATATCGAGAATAAAATAAAAAGAAAGAAATGCAATAAAAAGTAATTTCGTTGACAATTTAATTATTTATAGGGAAGTGTGGCTTAATGGTCTTATTGCATCTAAGCTGCAGGACTATTGATTTGAACTAAATTATGACAACGTAGATTTTTTTGTGTGTGTACATCAGACAACTGCCTTTGAGAACACTTACGCAATGTACTTCAAATATGTCCAACTCTGTAGGAAGCTTAAAAATAAACAAGTAAAAGCGCTATATTCGGCCGTGCCGAATCTTATATACCCTTCACAACGTGTAGTCATGCAATAACAGTAAATTCACGTATGTATGTTAAAAAAAACAAAAAAAAAATAAAAAATAAAAAATAAAAAAAAAATTTAAAAAAAAAAATTTAAAAAAAAAATTAAAAAAAAAAAATTATTATATACATATATAATATATATAAAACAAAAAAAAAATAAAAAAAAAACTTAAAAAAAAAAAATAAAAAAAAATAATAATAAAAATATATATAATATATTAAATAAAAAATAAAAAAAAAATAAAAAAAAAATTAAAAAAAAAAATTTTAAAAAAATTTAAAAAAAAATTTTTTTGCCTCAGCTGGGATTCGATGCCACGTTTTCTCTAACCAGTATACACGTTTGTATGTATGTATGTTGTTGTTGTAATGTTGTTTTTGTGAAAAAAAAATCGAGGTGGTCGTGGGTTTTTGCTCATATCTCAGTTGTTTATGTACCGATGTTTCTGATTTTCAATACCGATCTACTCCCGAATATTTCTGATATTTTAATACCTTACCCGGGTCCAACCTATGTCGGGGGGCTTCAAAAAGTTGATTTCAACATACACACGGACAGACGGTCAGACGGACAGACGGACAGACGGTCAGGGCTTAATCGACTCCTCTATTCATAAGCTTTCAGAAAATATATACTTTATGGGGTCGGAAATGAAAATTGTAGAAATTTCACACGGAATGACAAACCTATATATACCCTTTTTCACTGTGTGAAGGGTATAAAAAGTTAAAAACAAATATTTTAAAGAGCAGAATATGCCAAATGTCCGCAACGGCAACGCTAGCAGGACCTTATTATTTTCATGTAATTTTCCCTCACCAATTTGCCATTTGCAGCTTTAAGTTATGGATACCTTCACGACTCCCATATTTGAATTCCAAAATTGATTGTGAACAATTGTCATATACTTTATCTTTCATGTAGTCCCAAAAACAGTCCAAAGATATCAAATCACAACACTTTGGTGGCCAATTGTGATTGCCTCTACGCGATATGACACGGTCGGTAAACGTTTCATATAAAAGAGCGACAGTATCGATAATTATGTGGGATGTGGCGTCTATATTAATGTCTTCCAATTCTGACCATACAAACGGATAAATCATTATTCAGTAGCACAACTCATTCACCGTAACAGTTACCCCAGTCTCATTTTCGAAAAATTAAGGTCAATGATGTTGGCAGATCAAAAATCACATAACTCCACACATTGTGGATGTAGTGGATTTTCAACATTTATTCTTGGAGATTTCGAGACCCAAATACGCCAGTTGTGTTTGTAGACGTAGTCTGCAAAATGAAAATAGGTCTCATCACTCAAGATTATATGTCGATGACATTTGGGATCAAAACAAAAACATGACGTTGGCTATTGTTAGTAGGCTGGAGTTTTTGTTTTAAAAGCCTAAAGACCTCTTTATGTAAAAAACCGAGTAATGTACTTGCACTGGACCGATTATTCTGAAACTTTGCACACATATTGAGCTGTTATGACTTTACAATTTCGTGATTAGAAAAGTGGGCAGGGCCACGCCCATAAAAACAATTATAATTTTGAGGTACTTGCACTGGTCCGATTTTTCTGAAACTTTGCACACATATTAAGCTGTTATGACTTTACAATTTCGTGATTAGAAAAGTGGGCAATGCCACGCCCATAAAAAATTATAATTTTTAGGTTTTTGCACTTGATATTCAATTAAAATTCAGAATGCATTTCGATTTATTAAGGGCCGTAGCAACGCGCGCCGGGTTTGGCTAGTAATGAATAAATACGGCTCTAGAAACAATTTAAAAAAGGGTGTTTTTTTATTTAGATAGAGAATTCCAAATGGAAATAAAAAAATTGCCTTTTTTATTGTTTGAATAATATTTCGAGCATGTGGCCGCCGCAGCTAGCGAGACTACATTTTTACACACTGCAGTTAATGAGGCTGCTTCACATTGAATATTCCCTTACACCGACCTAGGACTTGATATATTCACAGAGAAAACATAAGGCAAGCTAACAGGTCCATTTGTTGAAATTATTTGGTAATTAAGTGGATCTCTCAGTAAATGGATGGTATAGAGCACTGTGTAACATGTGGCATCATCCTACTGGAAACACATGTCTGTAAAGCTAATACCTTCCTTTCAATGAAGACATAAAAATATTAGTTGCGATATCCCTATACTGCTCATTTTTCACTATGGCCTTTAGACAACGTTTTAGTCAAATCAAACTATCACTGTTAATTAGGTGTCACAATAAACAGTGCTGCCAATTAGACTCCAACATACTTACTTACAGTTGGAAAGATTCTCTTTAACAATTTTTGAAAAAAAAAAATGCAATTTGTTAACTAGAATTATTGCTATTTTTCTTCGAATTAAATTTTTTTTTCATACCAAAATGACACTCGTCATTATCTCCATCGCCAACAACGCCATCAGTTTTGACATTTTGACAGTGCTAGAATAATGCAATAATACAAAAACAATAGTCAAATATTTTATTTTATTTTTTTCTTTTTTTAAAAAGAAAAATCGTGAGTTACCAATGAACATAAATTTAATATTTAATTTATGACTTTTAATTTTTAGTTTTTCTCGCAACATTTATTTGTTCTGCGGGTTTTTGTGTTCGTTCACAACCACAACTAACGTCACCACCACCGCTCCACCTAGACGCATAGTTGGGAGTGCACCTATTCAGCGGATCACTAGTATGAGTGATAAGTTCAGTAGTTGGTCACTACACATTTTAGCAGACTATTTTTGTATGTTTTTTTCGTTTCGTTTTCGTTTTTCTTTTCAAATTCATATTCATGCTTTTTTAATTTGCGGCATGTTGTTGTAAATATTATGGTGTTTTGTTTGTTGCCATTCGTTGATGGCAATAAGTGGTGTTGGTTGGTGGCAGTGGCATGTTGTTTTTTGTATGCATGTTGAATATTAAGCAAAGTGTGAAAAATATGATTGTGTGATTATAATTAAAAAATATTAAAAACAAAAAAAATATAGCAACAACAAAACAATTTGTGTTACATTTTCAACTGACAAGTTTTGCATGTTAACACAGAATATTAAATTATGTTACTTATGAACACATACATACATCCAAACACACAGATGCATACATATGTAAGTATGCATATTAAAAAATATGCAACCATTTTTCATATTTGCCAACACACACATACACACAGACACAAACACATACAGAACTCTTAAAATAAGTAATTAAGCCAAATATTTATATTTAAAAAAAAAATAGTATTTAGTAATGCATACATATTTATTTTGCACAATTTATATGTAAATTAGACCGGCTCGAAGAAAAAGTTTTGCATTTAATTCCCTCATAAAAATTTCGCTGTAGACTTAACCTTTCGTAAGATGGACATTCAAAATAATATATCATTTTGCTGCATGTTATGCAGCTTCTAACTTTAATGTCCATTTCTCATCGATCTTCAGAATTAAGCATTTCACAAACAACATTTCGTCGTAGACTCGGTCTTTAGGATTTTTAAGTCCAGTTAAGGCAAAAACCCTGCAGACCATTATCAACGTCGTGTCGTTGCAAATTGTATACTTGAAAGGCACCAAAATGTCATCGATAAATTATCTTAAGTGATGAGGCCTATTTACACCTCGGAGCTATATTAACAACAAGCAGAACTACAACGTTTGGAATTGGCAAAGGCCAAGAATTATTGTTGAAAATTCTCTCCATTGTGAAAGTGTAACTGTTTGATGTGATTTCTAGTCTGTCAGTGTCAATGGATATTAAATACTTTTTCGTAAACACAACTGCAGAAACAGTTGCAGTGAATAGATTACGCTAACGTGTATGGACGGGGTTGGAAAATATTGATGTATTGATGTTCATAAATAATAGAACTAGACACAGCAATTTATAAATATTCTAGCTAATACCCGGTGTGCTTCGCCACCCCCATCGTAATGAAATAAAAATTTTATAGTTCAAAAATATATTTATTTTGCAAGTGCCACGCCTACTATTACTAAATCAACCATTTCTTATTCAAATAATCATAAAGACGTCAAAGTGTCTCTTGCAAAATTTGGGTTCTCTAACTATTATCGCTTCCCGCATATACGAATTTTAGTATTCAATTGCTATGAGAGCTGTCACGACCACTATTTCTAATGTACCCATCTTTTCCAGAAATGTTTATTTGGGTGTCAAAGTTGCTCTTACAAAATTTTAGTACTCTAATCGATATCGTTTTCAAATACACGAAATTTAGTATTTAATTCATGTGGCCACGCCTACTATTGAAAGTCCGCCCATTTTTTACCCAAATGTTCGTGTGGATGTCGAAGTTTACCGTACTTAATTTGAAGACTCTGCTGCATTAACTTTCGTGATATATAATATTTAATACTTATTCTTTAATAGGGCGTGGCACAATTTCAAAGTATAGCCTATAGTTCCTTCCAGACTTACAAAAAGATTCTGTGAAAATTTTAAGGAAATCGGTCCAGCCGTTTAACCGTCTATAAAGCACAAACAAACATACAAACACACATTGATTTTTATATATATAAATGATCTAAGCCGACAACACAGAAAATATTTGTGGTGCATTTTTGTTGTCTTACCGTTTTAAAACATTTGTTGGCAACAAACTAACTGTTTTATAAGGGCTACATCCATTCCCATTATTTAGAAGGACTTATTACACTGTGCGACAACAAAAACATACTTGGTAAGTGATATCACTTTTCTGAAAGTTATTGATGAGCACAGTTAGGTTAGGTTAGGTTGAAAATGAGGGGTAGAAAAGCCCAAACCCATGACAGGTATGCACTAATGCCCAGTTGGCATGCCTGTATTATTAAATTTTTGAAAAACCTCAAAAATATTGAGTTACAAGTAAAACGGGGTTTTCAACCGATAAACACTTATCAACTTGTAACTATGTTTAGCTTTTCAGTGAATTCAAATTTATTGATGAGTTTAGAAAGAAGAAGATTATAGCTTTTAAGCAATATATATTTTATTTAAGTAAATTTCAAAATATCTGTGTATTTTTTAACAAAATTAATTTTTATACTCTTCAGGAAAGAAAGAAGAAGTTCGTCTTTCCGTTTGTTATTGCTACAGTTTTAATTTTCGATTCCATGAAGTATAGATAAACTTTCAGAATCCTTATAGTGAAAGAAGTCGATTAAGCTTTGTCCATTTGTTCGTTTGTGTGAGCGTTGAAATCAACTTTTTGAAGCCCCCATATTTACCACGGATTCCTATGTAGTATCAGTTCATCTGAAATTTCTTCGAGAGTTTTGGCATTAATAATCAGCAATTGAGATCTATTAGTAAGTGGGATATGAAAAGAAAACACGTATGCCTCTATTTTTTATTGAGATTGCAACAACAAAATTTTATTTAAAAAAAAAACAACTACAATAACAGTCGATTTTATACATTAAGGTGAAAAAATTTGTGTGTTTTTGTTGTAGTTGGTGCAGTTTGTATGCTTATTTATGTGAACGAATGTATTTAATACGATGTTTTGATTGTTTACTGTACGTTGCACGAACATGATCTCACAAAACGAGAAGGCATATCCCTATATTATAACATGCCATGAATATACAACGGTAAATATTAAGAAAGTGTAAATCTGTTTTACAAACAACTAAAATGTTTATGCTGATAGTTGCATATTAACACTTTTGTTAAGGAAACATTTAGATTTGACACAGCCAAATAAAGCACTACAACTTGTATGATTT
This sequence comes from Phyto melanocephala, assembly GCA_941918925.1. NCBI lineage: Eukaryota > Metazoa > Arthropoda > Insecta > Diptera > Rhinophoridae > Phyto > Phyto melanocephala. Next base: position 82,544,442 of record OW799235.1, on the reverse strand, counting down.
TCTTCTTCATTTTTCAACTTTGGAGACGTTATTATACAAAATGTTAATACAGGAACAATTCTGTTTATTATTTTATTTAAAAGCTATAGTTAATTGCGATTTAAAATCGGGCTTGTTTTTTTTGGTGACCCCAAGAAAAAAAAACTATTAAGTTCAAGATTCCCCCAACAACGGTAAGGATCTTGAATAACTTATTGGTGCAAAGAACGGCTCCACGAAAAGCCCCCCAATGAAATAACGCCCAAACGAAAAATGAAATATTCCCCAAATTTTTTTCATACATTTTTGGGTGTTATTTCATATGAAATAACTCCCAATTTTTTTGGGCCGTCTTTCATTTTTTTTGGAAATTATTTCATTTCTCATTTGGGGTTTTCAAATTATGAAATAATCTCCAATGAAATAACATCCAACAAATTTTTAAATTCGGGGCTTGTTTCATAGCGTGTATAATTTGGGTGATATTTCATTTTGTATTCGGGGGTTATTTCATTTTTAAAGCTTTTGGTTTTGGGGGTGCTTGTAAATAAATTATATAAAAATAGGCCTTTTACAAGAAAACTTTTAGCCTCTGAATATATTACAATATCTTTTTAAATACATAAATGATAACGTTCTGGATTTGGATGGTGCGACCTTCGTGACAGACTACGAAATAAGTCTACGGAAGGCAATAATGATTGTTTTCCCTAAATAAAAAGTAATCGGTTGTTGGTTCCACTTTTGCCAAGCAGTAAGGAGGTCCACAATAATAAAGTGTAACCAACTGGCAGCATTTGTACATACAACGCATATTTTCTCCATTTTGATTTCATGAGCAACCATTTTGTTTTTTTTTACCATTTCTTACGTATAATGTATTAAGATTATTATTTATGTATGCACATGAAAATAATTTTTTGGTAGTTGGGTTTCAAAAATTAATATATTGGAAATATTAAACAATTCTTTGTCCATACTTCCTCACATCTCCATTACAGAAAATTACTGCCTTCTTCACAATATTATAACTATAAAAACGTCTCCCATGAGTTGGATTTTCAAGCCATTCGTAAAGTTTTAGGATAGCTCGTTGGTGGCTGATCTGATATGGCTTCCATCGTATAAGGGAAATTTACTGCACTGGACTTAGTTCATTTACTGGACTTAGTTCTTTCACCAAAAAAAAATTGATTTTAAATGCTGGCACACTTTTGAAGTTGCATATATCCTTATTATGAAGAAGAAGCCTGCGGCCCTCCACACGATTTATATCAATAAATTTGCGATTTTGCTGTTGGTCCATATTGACTTCATGAAATCCTTAATGAATCTGACTCTTTTATGAATTTCGGGCTTTATTTCATTTTTGTTGCTGATGGGGTTTATTTCATTGGGGGTTATTTCATTTTCATCATTGGGAGTTATTTCATATGAAATAACTCCCAAATATTGGGGGTTGTTTCGTGTTTGCTTTGGGGTTTATTTCATTTATTTTTGGATGTTATTTCATTCACTGTTTTTGGGTGTTATTTCCAATTTTTTGGGGTTTACTTCATTGGGGATTGTTTCCTGGGCGTTATTTCATTGGGGGGGCTTTTCGTGGAGCCCAAAGAACGCGCAACATCAGACGCATCCTGTACGCAAAGGGACAAAGCGCCCTTAATTCATCAAAATAACAGGACACCAAAATATTTGGTGACCCCTAGAGCTTTAATATACATTTAAATTCCCCCCAGTGGCAAGGAATTTTAATAATTCAAAGCGTATTCTACAAAAAAAAAAAAAATCAGTCCATAGTCAATAGCGGCAATTGAACTACTGAAAAAAAAGACGCACCATGACGAATATAAAAAGCCTTCAAGAAGAGAAGGCTAGCGAAATTACGAAGCTCATAAGTAATATTAAAAAGGCTCCTCTCGACAGAAGGAATGAAAATTTCTATACAACCAAATACAAGGAGCTATCAACATTATGGCGAGAATTTGAAAAAACCGAGAACATTATTCGAAGGGATTCCACGATGAGCAAGGACGACCCCCCGGTGAAGACTACAGTGCTCCTGCAGAATATATTGAAGAAAATATAAGAAAACTGAAGGTGGGCAGCCAGTAGAGAAAAGGTATTAGATACTGATCCAACCAACCGTTGCCGCCAAGGAGGTGAAATAATCAAAGGACTGGCAAGAAGAATAACTGCCCGGATGACGGCACTAACTGCAAGGTTTGTCGTCGCCCGGGGAAGACCTTCCCCAACAACTCTACAAGATTAATGTGGAAACAATAAAAGGTCTCTGGAATCAAATTCAAGACTTGTACGATGAGTTATGGCAAAAAACGGAAGATTCATCACAGTTAGGTCTAGAACAAGAACAATATAATAATCTAGGGGATGCTGTCCAACATCAAATAATACAACTTACAGTATTAGCATTTCTCTGTTAGCCTACAACATTTTGTGTATTTTTTACCTCCGGGTTTGTTCAAGTTTCAAGTACTTGAATAAACATTAAGTTAGTAAAAAAATAGTGTAATTCCAAATTTATGTGTTTGGGATTAATAACGCTATACACTAACATTTTTTATTAGAAATTGCCTGAGTAAATAAATATTTAAGTAACTAAAAACACATAGCTGTTTTGAAAATTTTAAAAAACAAATGATGTTATTATCAATACCTACCATAAAAATAGTAACATTCTTCAGATATTTGTACTTGATTTAATTTAAACACTCAGTGTTATGAGACAATTATCACAAGACTGTGTAAATCAAATTTATCTAACCATGGACTGATTAGCACGACATTTATAAAGCGATTAGGGATTATCTAACTTTAACGAGAAAGCTAATATTTGAGGTGCGATTTCGAGAGAACATTTTTATTGGCATTAGGTGAACTAGTGAACCCATTAAAAGCAAAATCAATTTAATTTTTAAATAGGCCCACATAGTTACGTTGACCAAGTATAAATAATTCAAAATGTGTCCCTTATTTGGCTTTAAAAATTCCTTGGACAGACAGACAGCCAGACGGATTTACAAAAAAAAATTAGAAGGCAGGTGGTTAAAGGTTATATTCAGTATTATTGTGAAACACAAAAGGGTCTCATTTATTTTAAATTATCGTAAAATGACACGGTACTAAGAAAAGCGACAACGACGCTATCAATAAGGAGGATAAGGATTCATTATAGATAGTGAAATTACATAATGAAATTCTGTACCTTAAACCATAAAATTATACTCTCACAACTAAATCTTAAGATGACCAACAATTCTGGTAATCACAACCAAAGTTATTTTCTATGTATAACTTTTTTATTGATTTTCGTCAAGTCGTAAACAAAATATTTGGATGCGGTTACTACACTGTCAACAAAAGTAACCAGAATACTGAAAACTACTATCCAGCAGAATGGGCAGGGTATATTTAAAAAGAATTCATTTAAATTCAGTTTTCCATTTTTATAGAGAATTCATTTAAATTAAGTTTTCCATTTTTATACGAAAAATACAGTTGAGATCTGTAAGAAATCTGGCAACACTGTTTAAAATTATGTTCTAGAAAAGTAATTTAACGTTTTTTTTTATTATTATTTTTTCACATTGTTATGCGCATTTGAAATATTTATTTCTAAAGTTAATGCTATTAGACTTTCTTTTCAATGTGTTTTTTTTTGTTTTGCTATTTTTATTAGTTGTCTCCCATCCCAATCCCCTAAGTATTATTAAGGGTTCACCAGCAGCAAATTAACGTAAAAAATTTTTTTTCTGTTTTTTTTTTTCATTTATTTTTTCTATTCTCAAATGGCATAATCATGCAAATTAGTTGTACATGTTATTGTTGTTATTGAAGAAATTATTTTACAGAATTTGTTTCAAAATTGATAGTAGACACAATAAAAAAGAAAAATTAAAACAACTACAACTCATGCGCTAAGTATTTGTTATATTTTTTTGTTATTTACAACAAATACTTGATTTGTTGTAATCGTGCCAATGTGGTTTGAACATGTCTGAGATTTGAAAAAAATGGCTACTCAAGATGGCATTAAAACAGCAAAGACCAAAGACATATTCAGTTATGAATATAGGCAACTAGTAAAAGTGATTTTCTTGCACTTTAAAGTCTTTGCGATAAAGTGGGACATATGTGAGTTCTGCGATTTGTGTAAAATACGGTCAATACAATACAAAAGTATGATTGATTTAATTTTCTGTTTGTTGGTTTTGAGTGTATATGGCTTGGTATGTGGATGGAGACCAACGGTTGTGTGTAAAAATTCAACATATATTTTTTTATCATATATGATCATATATGGGCAAATACAACATACGAGCACACATATTTGTTCAATCCCTTATATGCGTTTTTAATCGTACACCATTACAGACGACTTCAACAACTCAATCGCATTCAAAGTCAGCTGTAAGATGGATCAATCATGCTTGTGTAGTGCATGGGTCCTATAAGTGTCACATATGGGCATTTCCATCGTACGTGACATTTGTGCTCCTATGAAGAGGAGTAATTTTTGCAAAAGTAAGAGTAACTGAAACAAAATTAGATCTTAATTTTCTTAAAAAAAATTATTTATATTCGAATCATTGTTGTCTAAAATATCCAGAAAAATAAGAATATATCGTACGTGACATAAAACAGAAGTGATTTTGAGGTATATATGAAAACATGAAAAAATCTGCGAATCTTGGGAGGTATTTTTTCTTTTTTTCATTTCTTATACTAAACCAAATATTTTTCATTTAAAATCCATCATACTTAATTGAAAACAATCTTTAAATGATTTTATAATAAATTCAATTTAATATCGTTCGTAGCATATCGTACGTGACAGGTTTTACTCTAAGAGTATTCTTAGGTAATAAAATTTATATTATCTTAAGAAAAAAAGTTAAATTCTAAATAAGGTACTCTTGCGACTGTTCAGATACGAATGACGGAGACAAATAATGCTTTTGCACTACGTACGTGACATTAAAATAACATCCAAGGGAAATCAAAAAAATACCGCGACTCTATATTTACCTTTTTTCCAGAAACTTGTTAATTATTGTTGTTACCTATTTTTAAAGCACATTTACAAGTACAATCTATTTTTACAATTTAGTCGCTAAAAAAAATAGTTAATTGCAATTCTTTAAAATAAGTCAAAAAGATAATCAGATTAAACTCTTATTATTGCTCTTTAAATAATTTAATAAGCTCTTAATACCTGCTCATAGTAAAATTTGAGTGTTTTTTTTTTTATCAATAAACTTATATTGAAAAACTTTCAAGAGTTTTTATTTTTACAGCCGAGGTTGAAGTATTCATGGAAATGCCCATATGGTTTTTAATTCCTTATATTAAATTTTGTAATTTTGTAATTAGAAGTTAGATAATTTATAAGTTTTAATCTATTAATATTTATTTGTATTTCAAAAATTAATAAATTATTGTACATACTTTTTCCCCTCTAAAATAGGTTCAATTATTTATTAATTGATTCAATAAATATTAAATAAATTGCTTAAAAACTTTAATTATAACCGTGTTTAATTTAATTCAAAATATTTTTAAAATATTTTGACAATTTTAATTAACTATTTCGTACTATTTTTGTTGATATTTTTTGGTCAATATTTATTAAATTAAATAAAAGAATTATTTTTCATTTATTTTTATTATTAAGATCAAATAATATTTTAATTAATAATATTAATTTTGTGATTGAAATTCCAATATATTTTTTTTCTGTTTGCTTTTATGCATTTAAATATTTTTCATTTGTTTGTAATCTTCAGTTTGTGTAGGTAGTTTTCTTGAAGCATAAAGCAAAGCATATTTTTACGATACTTTCTGTTTATGTTTTTTATTTTTATATCTAATAAATAATATTTAAAATTCAAAAATCATTTCGAGATTATTTCAGTGATGACAAAGACAATATATTGTTTTAAAAATATTTTCAAAACAAAAAAAGAAAAATGCTGTAAATGACTATGCCGAAATAGAGAAATACCCTCTACTGTATAGTGCTGACAAAACATTGTAATTTTAAGAAAACACTATGAATTATTATCACTTCAAATGGTTTTCTTTGGAAAAAATATTCTGAAAAAATGCCTCTTTCTGTTTAAAAATGTCAAACAAATAAATTATTACAGAATGCCGATGATGAAATCGTAGTTGAATTTGAAAACCCATTCCTCTCGGTTTGTAAATATATATAAAGGGTGGGTGATTTGAAAATTTAAATTTAAAAATGTTATAAGACAAAAACGGTTTGAAATTTTGCCAAATTTATTTTTTGTTGTTGTAAAGTACAATTGTTCCGATGTTCGGCTAACCTCACAGTACCCCGTTCGATCGGGCCAATGTTCGAGATGATTTTCGAGTGTATGAGGTTGTATCTCAGTAATGGCATCTCGAATGTTGGCCTTAAAATGCTCAACTGTCTATGGGGTTATTATACTTATTTATTAGTAGATTTGGCAAGGCCCAATATACCACTCTTACTCTGAACTTTTTAAACTGAAATTTTGTTAGGCCAAATGGTCTTATTTTAGACTCTACAGTTTTAGTTTAAAGTCAAATTAAATATGAATTTTTCTGACGCCGAATAGAACAAACAAAATGTCTTGAAGACTTTACTTAATGATTAGTTGAGCTGAAAATTTCCTTATTCCGAGTTAAATTGTTTTGCCACAAGTCCACTGACTCCACCATTGGTGTTGGTGGTGGGTATAAAAAAATGATTGTAATAAATTTTAGCACCCAAAGTTTTAAATAATTTGATGTTCTGTATTACAAACTTTTTTCATATAAAGCAAAGTACCTAAAATATTAAAGAAAATAAAAACAAAATTCATAATATTGAAATAATATAGCAGTTCACTTAATGAATGAAGACGTAAAAAAAAAACATTTAAATATTTCAGTTAAGAAGTAAGTATTTTAGGATTTCCACGGTTCATGCATTTACATATATACACACATACTAAAGTATGACAGATATTTTGTTTTGAAAATTCTTTTAAACAAAATACATCCAAATTACTAACAAGTTGTAATGAGCGTTTGCGTTTTTAGTCTCCTACGCAAGTATGAACATTTAGTTTTACAAAAGTTTTTACATATTTTCCAGGCAATTTTCTTTCGAAACAGTGCCTGGTATTTACGTTGGCCCAACTCTTTCCTACGAGACAGTGATAAATGACTGAGCTGTTTTATAACATTTGATTTATGTTTGTCGAAAAACAGTTTTCAATATAAAAATTTTAAGCATTGCCTCTAGATAAAGAGATAAAAACTAGGTGTCATTGATTAAGAAATTAAGAAAACACCCATTAATTATATTTACAAATTTTGAAGAACACATCTGTTTTTGTGTATTTAGTAAAATTATATTTGTAATTATTATTTTTAATTATTTTAACCATTCCCAATTATAGTATTCGTTGAAAAATACAGACAATAGGTTTTGACGCTATAACTTTAATAAAGATATCCAAGATAGTTAAAAATTAGTCTGATAATAGTTTTAAATTGTGGAATTACAAATATGTGGTTATCACAATTTTAGCTTAAGTCGACTTAAGCAGTTGTTCCTTTTTGGAACACATACCTATATTTAGCTTTGATTTGTTGGAAGTAAATCGTTCGTGCTTTGCAGTGTCTAGTATAATATGGAGCAATTGCATACCCATATGGGTATTTCCATGAATATGTCAACCGCGACTGTAAAAATAAAAACTCTTTAAATTTTTTCAATATAAGTTTATTGATAAAAAAAAAACACGCAAATTTTACTATGCGCAGGTATTAGGAGCTTATTAAATTATTCTAAGAGCAATGATAAGAGTTTAATCTGATTATCTCTTTGTCTTGTTTTAAAGAATTGCAATCAACTATTTTTTTTAGCGACTTAATTGTAAAAATAAATTGTAATTGTAAATATGCTTTAAAATTAAGGTAACAACAACAACTAACAAGATCCATAAGAAAAACAAAAATATATAGAGTCCAATTAGCAGTATTTTTTTCTTTTTTTTTTATTTCCCTTGGACGTTATTATGAAGTCACGTACGTAGTGCAGTAACATTATTTTTCTCCGTCATTCGTATTTAAACAGTCACAAGAGCACCTAATTTAGAATTTAACTGTTTTTCTTAACATCATATAAATTTTGTTACCCAAGAATACTCTTAGAGTAAAACCTGTCACGTACGATATGTCACGAACGATATTAAATTGAATTTATTATGAAATCATTTAAAGATTGTTATCAATTAATTATGATGGGTTTTGAAAAATATTTGGTTTAGTTTAAGAAATTAAAAAAGAAGAAATACCTTCCAAGATTCGCAGATTTTTTCATGTTTCCATATAGACCTCAAAATCAATTCTGTTTTATGTCACGTACGATATATTCTTATTTTTCTGGATATTTTCGACAACAATGATTTAAATATAATAAATTTTTTTTTTTGATAAAGGGTACTTTGGAATGGAATGGAACATAAAGGTTAAATGCTGTATTCATAAAAAATATTTTAGGTTTATTAAACGGTTATTTGACAGATGTTGCAGAGAAATTTGTCAAATAAGCCTTCCATAAACCTAAAATATTTTTTATGAATACGGCAGTTAATTTTGTTTCAGTTACTCTTACTTTTGCAAAAATTACTCCACTTTATTGGAGCACAAATGTCACGTACGATGACATGGAAATGCCCATATGTAAAAGTATGAACTATGTATTTATGTGTGTAAATATGTATATGAAAATCATGCAATTTAGGATTTGATCACAGCATCTTTATTTCAAGCTTTTTAAGAAGAATTAGTAGCTTGCAACCCAGACAAAAAAAATTTACGAGTATAAAAGTTTGATGGAATGTAGTGAAGAAAATTTAATAAATACTTATACAATCATAGGAAACAAACCTGGGTTTGCTAACAATTCAAATTGAACATATATCGATATGACACCGCAAAAGCTCTTTATAATGTTTGAAATGTAAGATGTTTTTATATTTATTAGCGTGTACGCCGACTTAAACTGAGTAGTTATCGGAATTAATCCGAATTATATTAATCTATGTTGAATTATATAAAGGGTGGTTAAATTTAAATGGCCGATGTTGATTTTGAATAAAACAGACTATTTAGGAAATAATTGCCATTTTTTTTTTATTATGATAATATTGGTATGATTCAATCATGTATTGAATAAATAACCTTTGATTGTTGGCACGATTGACGACAATCGCAAAAAACAGCAATCTTGTCCGTTCAACGAACTAAGAAGGTATTTACAGATGTTTACACATTTCATACAGACCTGTTTTGCAGATATTGAACTATTTTTTACGATTCTCCCGATTGTGGAGGAATTTGAACAATTATGTTGGTCAAAAGAATCACGAAGTGCACGAAATGCATTTTGATTTGAACGCCCATTTTCACAATAAACCTGAATAACTTTAACGCGTTGCTCGATTGTGTATCTTTCTATGGTTCAAATTGAGTTAGTCTGAAATTGAGAAATGTCAAATGAAATGCAAACAAACCTTGACGTTTAGGTATGGTTCACATTCAACATCGGCCCTTAAAATTTAACCACCCTTTATAAGTGTGATAAATTTGATTTAACTCAGTTCACAAGTTGTTGTGTGATTGAGTAACATACATAGCTTCAAAAATGTAGACATTCACATCTGTAATACAGGGTATCCGCCGGGAAGGTGTAATACTTTATTTTACCGCCATTTTGGTAAACATTAGTCTTAACAGTTCATATTTGGCAGTCGTGAAGTAGAGACGTGACAAATTTATTATGGAAAATTTTTCGGTAAAACAACGTGTTTTAATCGTTAAAACATTTTGTCAAAATCAATCATCGATTACTGTGACGATAAGAAAGTTACGTAAAATTTTTGGGAGAAACAACGTGCCAACAAGACGCACTATTTATCCTGTAGTGAATGATTTCGAAGAAAGAGTTACTGTAGCTTATAGGTCCAAGAAAGTGTTTAAAACAATCCCTCAATCTCAATTCGACCCCGAGCTCAGGAGTTTGGTCTTCAAAGAACAACTTTGGCCTCAATTTTCCACAAAGACTTGCATTTGTTTCCATTTAAGATTCAGTTGATACAAGAGCTTCTTCCAGAAGACAATTTACGCCGCCATACATATGCCAATTGGATGTTACAGCTCGCCCGTGACAACCCCGATTTTCATGAAAAAATCATAATGAGTGACGAGGCACATTTTCATTTGAATGGATATGTGAATAAACAGAATAGTCGGTTCTGGGCAATGGAAAACCCTCAAATTATTCATCAGTCACCTTTGCATCCATTAAAAGTGACAGCCTGGTGTGCAATTTGGTCAGGAGCAATCATTTTACCTTACTTCCTTGAAACTGAAAACAGCGTAACGGTAACTGTCAATGGGCAGCGATAACGTGATATGATTGAAAACTTTTTAACGCCACAACTGCATGCTTTGGGCTTGACTAACATGTGGATTTGACAAGACGATGCCACATCGCTTACAGCCAGGATTACAAGTGGATTACTACGAGTAGTATACCTTCCCGGCGGACACCCTGTACTAATAGAACGTGCACAAGAATGATAGAAGAAAGATTACGACAACACGAAGTCAAAAATTGAATGTTCTGCGCAGGTGGGTTAAATGACGTCACGAAACAGTCTGGCATTTAAACATGATAGTGGGACATATTCTTATTTTTCCCATAAATAATTTTCTGAGAAAAAAAATTGTTTATATATTACTTTATTTTGTTTAAGAATAAAAATAGTGAAATATTCAAAGAATATGTAAAATTAAGAATAATTTCAAATAAAGATTAACATAATTTAAAATATAATATCTATTATAATGTTTTAGTATATTTTCTTTTTCGGCTACTTATATTTTGTTTAATTTTAGCATTAAGCGATCTTAATCTAAAATACATCCTACATCTAAAAAAAAGTTTTTTCACTTCTTCGCTGGCTTTTACGTCCTTTGCTTTCACTAAACTTTTTTTAAATAATAATTTGTTGGAAATAATTTGTCTCCATTAAATATTATTATCCATTAAAATATTCATTAAAGAAATGGATGGCTTACTTAAGCCACCTTCACTTAAGTGATTAACCCATGAATATGATGAGTCTTCTAGGGGCTTAATGGCAATACAAGGCAATATTGTACAAGGTACAACTCTACATGAATAAATAATGCCCTTTAGATAAAGAAAAACCACAATGCTGTCATTATAATTGCAAGAGATTGTGTTAACTAAATTAAATACTTTTAATTTGAATATAGAAAATGATCAAAAACATATGTACATGTTAGTAATGTCAGAAATTATTGAAACAAACATTGGATCGGCCTTACTCATAAAAAACATTTAATGTTTATTAAGCGCTTAACTGACGTATAACTGTAGGAAATTTGTCAAATAAGCATATATTGAACATAAAATATACAAACGCCAAAATAAGGAACTAATAATATAGAATTAGGTTTTTGTCTTAGTTTACTTGATTTTGTTTCTTTCTTTTTTATATAAAGTGCATTATGTATAAGGTTTAATGTTATTATTTAAGCTAAAGAAATTTTTTTGATCATGTAAAGTTAATTTTCAATGGATTGGTCCTCAATTTTATAAAATTGTATGAAAAATCAAAACCAAAATATTTTACTGAAGAAGATACACAACGTGATACCGAAATATTGAAGTTAAAAAAAATAAAACACAAATTAATAAAAAACAAGTAAGAGCACTATATTCGGCTGTGCCGAATCTTTTATACCCACCACCAATTTTGTGTACATTTAAAGCACAATATTTATTATTTTGTTAATCGCTATAGAATAATCTCTTTATAATAAAATATGTATCACTTTCTTTGTAGAGGGTGGTTAAATTTTTTAGGGCCCATGTTGAAGGTGAACTACACCTAGCCTTTAAATTTGTTTTCTGCATTTCACTTGACATTTCTCAATCTCAAACTTACTCAATTTGATCCGTGGAAAGATATGCAAATGAGCAACGCTTTAAAGTTATTCAGGTTTTTTATAAAAATGGGCGTTCAAATCAAAATGCATTTTGTGCACTTCGTGATTATTTTGGCCGACATAATCGTTCAAATTCGTCCACAATCGGGAGAATTGTAAGAAATATTTACATTTCTGCAAAACAGGTCTGTATCAAATGTTAGAAAATCTGTGAATGCCTTCTTAGTTCGCTGAATGGGAACTACTGCTGGTTTTTGCGATAGTGTGGCAAAAGAGCAGTCAACCTCGCCTCATCATCATGCCTAACAATTGAGCATCAACATTGTCATTGAAAATTTGGACCATCAGATATAGGAGTGGCGCCAAGGATGGGGGGGGGGGGGGGGGCATTTGGCAGATATTTTGTTAAATACATAATTGAACCATACAAATATTATCATTATAAAAAGAAATAATAATAATATCCTAAATAATTTGTGTTTTATTTAAATTCAACATCGGTCCTTCAAATTTAACCACCCTCTATAACTTCGATATCCTACTAAAATGCTTTTGTAAATATAGTCTTTCAATGAAAGTGGTCGTTAAAGTAATCGTGTCAATAAAGTTTCTGCTAATAAATACAACTTACTTACATGAATTTAAGATAAACCGTTATAGGAGGTGGGCGTTAAAGTGAGCGTGTTACCTAAACTTTTTGGCACAACGACTACATTGATTAGAAGGATATACGAAGCAAATTTGATCATCATACCTCTAATTTTGGCGGTTTTATGAGCTTTTAAATTTCATTAACGGTAGATAACGTGAAAAGTGGGCGTTATAGTAGGCGTGTAAAAGTTGTTTTTGCTAATGAGTACAACTTAGGTGTTTCAATATAGCCCTTTATTAATCCAAAATCTTTATTAATAGAGAAATTATATGAATTTTGGGTAAAACGTTATATGGGAGGTGGGCGTAAAAGTGGGCGTGGCACCTTAATTGTCTGGCACAGTAATGATACTGCCAAGGAGGATATACGTAGCAAATTTGATCATCACACTTCTAATTTTGGCGGTTTTATGAGCTTTTAAATTTCATTAACGGTAGATAACGTGAAAAGTGGGCGTAATAGTAGGCGTGTAAAAGTTGTTTTTGCTAATGAGTACAACTTAGGTGTTTCAATATAGCTCTTTGTTATTCCAAAATCTTTATTAATAGAGAAATTATATGAATTTTGGGTAAAACGTTATATGGGAGGTGGGCGTAAAAGTGGGCGTGGCACCTTAATTGTCTGGCACAGTAATGATACTGCCAAGGAGGATATACGTAGCAAATTTGATCATCACACTTCTAATTTTGGCGGTTTTATGAGCTTTTAAATTTCATTAACGGTAGATAACGTGAAAAGTGGGCGTTATAGTAGGCGTGTCAAAGTTGTTTTTTGCTAATGAGTATAACTTAGGTGTTTCAATATAGCCCTTTATTATTCCAAAATCTGTATTAATAGAGAAATTATATGAATTTTAGGTAAAACGTTATATGGGAGGTGGGCGTAAAAGTGGGCGTGGCACATTGATTTTCCGTTACCAAAAAGCGCCTAACCAAAAAGCAAAGTGTGCAAAATTTCAGAGTTGTACATCCAATTTTGTTGCTTTTATGACATTTTTGTTTTTAAATATACCGAAAAATACACTGTGCGGTATAAATTTTCGTACATTTTGATCGATAACTCCCCTCCTAAAGCATAGATTTTGATAATTTTCTAAGAAAAATATTGTTTTTACTCAGGAAATATATATTCGAAGTTTCATGAGTCTACGTTAATGCGTTTGGACACAATTCCATTTTATTCGATGTTTGAAGGTCACGGTTTTTTCGACCTACTCTTGCTTTTCGAGCTATAACTCCCTTCCTAATATTCCGATTTAGCCCATTTTCAATACCAAACAAACCTTGTCTATAAGAAAGATTCTGGCAAAATTTGAGGCCCCTAGCTTTTTCGGTGCGACCTCTATCGTGCTTTCAACAGACGGACGGACATAGCTAGATCGTCATCAAATCAAACCCTGATTCAGAATATATATACTTTATGGGGTCTAAAATGGATATTTCGATGTGTTACAAACGGAATGACAAAATGAATATACCCCCACCATTTTTTTGGTGGTGGGTATAAAAACACCCCAAGTTCATGAAAATAGTCAAGAATACACTCATAACCGTAAATATTTTGGAAATACATAGAATAGTTAACCCTAGTTTGGGTTAAGCTACGTCATCTAACGGGAAAACATGCGCATGGCGTAATCTCTTCTTATATCATTCTTGGAACGTGCATACATATAAATATTCTTACTAAAAATTTTGCCAGCAAATTGGTCACTGTTTCTTTGTATATTCACATTTTACACGCATTTTGATTGGGTTCAAATATAAAAAAAATTTATTTTTATTTTTTTCTACTGACAGAAAATCCTTTGTTTCTCAAAAATATTTAATATCAATTTAAAAAAATTAATTACATAAAATAAAAATATTATTTCAAATTAAAAATTAATCAAGCAGTTAATTAAATGAATTAAATGAATTTCTAGCAATAATTTGTGCTGTGTATGTATGCACAAACATATTTCAAAAGTTTAAACTATTTAACATTGGTTTTTTGTTTTATTCAATTAACTACCGACATAATTAATAATTTTAAGAAATTAACTGATTAAACTGTAAATTATGTTTTATAATTATGCATTATTTTTAAAATGAGTACTTCGATTGTTAACAAACTGGTAATTGCTGCAATTACACCATTAATTGAAACCAGTTTCCATTGTTGACAAAAAATGTAATTGAAAATTTTAATGTAGTTATCACAAAGAACTCATATATTTCTGGTATACAGTTTTTGCTGCGTTCGATTTAGAACTTTTTTTTTTGTACTTATTTAAAATAATTATCATTATTAAAATTATTTTATAATAATTACTAAATTCGCTTTAACACAATTAATTTGTTTCGTGTTCACAACGGCTCATTTATGTTAATTTAAATAATTATGTGTGTACGTACATATTATTTTTATACAAATTATTTATTCAACTATATATTATAAATGATAATTTTCCTTTTTTGTTTGTTTTGTTTTTGTTTTTGTTTTCTTGTTATAAATTATTTTAGTGAAACATTGTATTAACTTTTCTCAAACTAAGTGTAGATACAACACGAACACATTTAAATGAGCAATAGAATAGAAACAAATTTTGAAATAATTTTGTATAAATAAATATATTGAAATAGAAATATTTAGTTCTGAATGTGCAAACATTTTAGAGTAATTTTTGCATTTCATTTACAAATCATTAAATTTAATTCATCTGCTGAAAAGAAAATTGTTTGCAAAAATAAAATCGAAACTATTTCACACGAAAATTTAATGTGATAAGAGAGACAGTAGAATGGCGATTATGTTCTTAAAAATTGTTACTAAAGAAAATTTTCTTTAAATAAAAAAAAAAAAAGAATTTGAAACTCTCTATTTTTTATATATAAAAATTTGTTAATTTTTTAATTATTATTAATTTTTTTTATTTTATAGCAAACATTTTTCTGTCATATTTTTTTTTAATTTCCGTTCCAACAAAATGTTAAAAAAAAGTTTAAGTATCTCCACTGTTTATAAGAAAAATGCAATATGAGCCGGTGAACTAAACACTCGTGTACTCTGCCGCTACAAAAAGACCGACCTTCTTTGTTTCCATCTAGTAATCAAAGAACCTTGAGCGTCAAGTGTTAAAGTATCTGGAAACTTTTTAAGCCTCACGCTTAACGCTCTTCTTAACGTTTGGCTGTACATTTTTCATTCAGAAACTTCTTTAATACAATACATTACTTATGCAATTTATCTATATATATAAAAATCAATGTGTGTTTATATGATTGTATGTTTGTTTGTGCTTTATAGACGGTTAAACGGCTGGACCGATTTCCTTGAAATTTTCACAGATTCTTCCTGTATGTATGGAAGGAACTATAGGCTATACTTGGGTTTGAAATTGTAAGTGGGCGGGGTGCCACGCCCTATTCAAGAATAAGTATTAAATATTATATATCACGAAAGTTAATGCAGCTAGAGCCTTCAAATTAAGTACGGTAAACTTTGACATCCACACGAACATTTGGGTAAAAATTGGGCGGACTTGCAATAGTAGGCGTGGCCACATGAATTATATACTAAATTTCATATATTTGGAAAACGATATCGATTAGAGTAGTAAAATTTTGCAAGAGCAACTTTGTCACCCAAATGAACATTAAGGCAAGAAATGGGTGCATTATCAATAGTGGGCGTGGCACCTGCCATATGAATTAAATACTAAAATTCGTATATTTGGAAAACGATATCGATTAGAGTACTAAAATTTTGCAAAAGCAACTTTGATATTCGAATAAACTTTTATGGAAAAAATGGGTGCATTAACAATAGTGGGCGTGGCACCTGTCATATGAATTAAATACTAAAATTTGGGGTGGCGAAGCACACCGGGTATTAGCTAGTTATTTATACAAGTTAATAATGTCGATTTGGACAACATATGGCATAACTGTCACACATGCTTTGTGTCAATACTAACAAACATGGTATTTTGGAGAGTAAGCATCTATCATTAAAATTCAGTATTCGATAGACGCCAAAGTGTAAACACACATTTTGTTTAAATCGCTTTAATAATGTCGAATTGTCTGCCCAAAAAAAAAAGATGTTTTGGAGGGAAGTCTGAATTTCTTCTTTCATTTGAAGAAAACGGCTGCTGAAAGTTATAGATTGTTGGTAAAAGAAGCTTACGATCAGCATACAACAACACAAAAAACAAAAAATTCAAAAATGGTATTTTCGACACAGAAGACCAGGAGAGGCCTGGACGGCCGAAAAAGTTTAAAGATGAAGAAGCATTACTCGACGAAGATTGTTTACAAGAGTAAGAACAACTGCATTGTCATTGGAAGTCAAACACTAAGCCATTTACCTACACTTAAAAACATTAGAATTCATTCAAAAGCAAGGAACTTGGTTCCCATTTAAATTGAGGCCGAGAGACATTGAAAGACAATTTCGCTTGTCGGAAATGATGCTTGAGTGCTGCAAACAGGAGTAATTTTTCCATGGCATAGTTGCCGGTGAAGAAAAATGGATACATTACGATAACCCCAAGAGGAAAAAGTCATATCTAAAGCCTGGCCAATCAGCCAAATCAACGACAAAGCCGAATATCCATGACTCCAAGGTAATGCTCTGTATTTGGTGGGATGGGAAAGGTGTTTTGTTTTATAAGCTGTTGGAATGAGGTCAGACGATAACAGGGACCCTGTACCAAACACAAATGATTCGTTTGAAGAGAGCAATCAACGAAAAATTATCAGAATATTCGACCAGACATGAGGCCATAATCGGATATCAGGACAACGACCGGCCACATTTTGCAAGACTATTCAAAAAGTATTTGGAAAGCAATAGATAAGAAGTTCTATCTCACCCGCCTTATAGCCCAGACCTTGACCCTTCTGACTACTATTTGTTTTGATAGATGCAGAACGCTCTTACAGTAATACGCTTTCTTCAGAACAGTAATTCAGAAAATGGCTTGATTCATTGTTTACCACAAAACCGAAGCAGTTCTTTTGGCGAGGAGTCCAAACGTTACCACAATGATGGACAAAAGTCTTGGCTAACGATGGACTATACTTTAAATAATGTATCAATTAATTTTGTTATTATTTAAATAAAAGCATTTTCAAACATACCCTTGTATACTCAATAATATTTATTTTAATTTATTCAGGCTTGAGTTTTATTTTTTTACTTTTTATAATTTCATATTTTTCTTCAATGTTCTCTCCAAGAGAGCATTTATTCATTTATTCTACCTCAATTTTATTTACAATTTTCTCATAAAAAAAGTAATATTTTATATTTTCTAAACTAGTTATGGTTTCAACTTAACTCTCTTAGATCAGAACAACGATTTGTTCAACATTATTATCTGTTTATTCTTTAAGTTTTCAGGAAATAGAATACGGTAATTAAATGATGCAATTGTTTTCATATATTTCACCGTATTAAGTGATTGAGAATTAAATTTATCACAACTAATTGTTTTTTCTGTTTTTGTTTTTATTTCACGCTTTTGTTTTTATGTGAGAGTGAAATCATTTGTTGTTGTGTTCATAATTTTATTTGTTAGTCGAGTCGGATGGGTTCTTGCACAATGAGGGCGTGAATAACTGCATCAGTATCTTTACTGCTTAGCTATTAAAGAGTCTCAGATGCCAATAGATCGCAAATGACGATGATCATAGCTGGGGCATAGAAGAATCCTTGACCTAGTGTATTTATAACAAGGTTAGAGAAACTCATTAGTCAAGTGAATGTGTTCGAGGGGCTGCATCGCACGCTTAAGACAGATTGATCGATGCACAATGGGTGCAAGTAAAGTGACATCATTTTCTTTACTGATGGGGCATAGGAGAATCCTAAATCTCATACTTAAAGAGGTTATGAGGACTCATATAGCAGTAGTGGATGGATCATAGCTAGGCACATATTAGGTGAAGTACTATAGGGAACCTAATTTTAATGAAGACGCTAACGCTAGTCCAAAAAAATTTCTGTAGTGGCTAAGGATGAAATGCCAATGAGTATCCATTAAATTACTGGGTAGCACAGTGGGTCGAAACAGGATCCAAAATAGAAGTGGAATATTCCAATAAACATTTATATATAAATTAGATTTTATATCAAGTTTTCGAATGATCGGTACATAATTGGCACAAAATGTTTAATTTTTATTTGGAAAAATTAGACAAACATAAACAAAATAAGGAGAGTAACTCAATAAAGTGACAGCTAACTAATGGAGAAAATAGGTTCTATTTTATAAACATTCTACGGATTTTTCAATTTGTCATAAAATCTAACTCAGAAACTGAGGATAATGTTAATGCGCTTTGTGAACTCGATGGAAAAAAATGACGAGCGATAGCCAATTTTCCAGTGGAAAAATATTAAAAACCCACTGACATTTCGAAGGACTATTACATCTCTCGCAGTGAGAGTTCTTTTCAGTCTATTGACGAATGCCTGGTAGAATTCAAAAGCAGATCAAGCTTGAAGCAATATATGCCCAAGAAACCAATAAAATGCCAATGGAAAAAAAATTTGGAAGCGATGTGACTCAAAGAGAGGATACACATATGATTTTATTATTTATACTGGAAAGGAAGAAAGTATTTTGCAATCCAAGGCCGCTACTCTTGGAGAAAAAAGCAAAAGGTTAGCTCGAAAAAAATCTAAGTGTCACAACAGTATCAGCGACTATAAACGAATTATGGGTAGAGTTGAGTTAGCTGACCAGAAAACAACTGTTTATAATTTTAGCCGCAAATCACAAAAAATTGTTGATGGTAAGCATGATAAATTCCTGGATTGCTTATACTGAATATAAGAAGCAAAAGTTATCGTTGAAAGACTTTTTGGTCTCTCTTGCTGAACGTATGATATTCAAAGGGAATAAATAGCAAGACAATACCACGACGCCAGGGGGGAAGAACTCCCAAGCGTCCAATAACTGATAGCCTTCATGTTGGAGATCATTTGCCAGTAGAACAAGAGAAAAGTTGTCTGCATTCGTTGCACTTCACTTGGTATTGAAAAGCGCACAAACATGATATGCTTAGGCTGCAACAATGCTTTGTGCTACAAATGTTTTGGACCCTTTCACAACTTAAATTCGTAAATACATTACACCAATAATAAAATAACACAAATAAAAATAATTATTTTTTTAAAATATAAAAATCCTTTAATATTTTTTTATATATTTTAAATCAAATCTCCTATCATGAACACGTATGACCCAAGAAAAAAGATTATTGGGATCGTATGTCTCACGAAAAATACTTATTGGGATTATATGTCCCACGCTAAAAGGACGAATTCAGGATATTTGAGTATGCAGAACGTAATTTTTTAGCCATATCTCTTAGAATATACAAAAATTTCTATTAAAAAAAATATCTGTTTTAAAATAAAACTCCTTCCCGAAAGTGTTAAGGCTCCTAAGATTTCTCTTTCTCTCTCTCTCTCCTGCAAAATATGACACTGTTTTGATGATCAAACAGTAAAAGCCAGCCGAATCTTTTTCGGCATCCCTTGTCGCTAATGTAAAGAATTTTTATTTACTCTCAGTACTCCTTTGCTATATAAACTTCAAATATGCAGATTACTTCGTGTTTATACAGTGTATAAGGTTAGGTTAGGTTAGGTAGAACAGGCAGCTGCTGTGCAGCTCACTTGGGTCCATTTTATTGATCCCATTGTGATACCTGAATAGGAAAATAAGAATAGAATAGAATAGAATAGAAAAGAGAGAAGAGAAGCAGACAACACCAGAGTCTTTGGCGGGAATCGAACCCGCAACCCCCAAACTAGCACACCATCACACTACTGACTAGTTCACCGGGGCACCATACATTAGTGTATAAACAGTGATATAAATTTTATTTTATTTTTATATTGTTTCAACTTGAAACTAAAGCAAGGAATGTTTAGTATTACTCATTTCAAATAATACGATTTCAGTTTTATTATATACTCGCCTTCATTGTCAGTTTTCATGATCCCTCTTCTACATGTGCAGAAATTTAATTCATTATATACAAATTAAACTTACCTAAAAAGAGAAAAGAAGATAATTAAATTAATATTTTGAATAAACTTAACTGAAATTAAAAATAAATAGCTTTCATATAACTTTGATGTTAGGCAAATAGGTCTCGAGTCAAAAACTACTTAATACGAACCAAATATGAATTTTTTTTGAATAATTGCCTAAATAATTACAATTAGTAGAGTTTGTAGTAGACTTATGTTTTTGATGCCACACGTAAAAGATGAAAAATGAAGGAAAACCGGACCAAAAGCATACACTGAAATTTTTTGACTTAGGACAGTTTTTGTCTAAACATGCTAGGTAACACTTTAACTATAACATGTATTAAGTCTGAAAGACTTTAATTATAAATTTAATATTAGGTTAGGTTAGGTTTAAATGGAGGGGGGCCCAGTAGGTATGTTGTGCGCTCCATACGGAAACGGAATTCCCAAACAGAAACCATAATCATAGTTTCTCATAAGTATCGGACTAGTCCAATAACCCAGTCGCCTCAATGTAATTCCTTGTCAATCTTCAGTTCGAGTTCCCCAGGTATTCCAAGTTCGGCATGGTATACACTGAGAAATTTTCGCATCTAATATGCCCAAACACAGGACAATGACAGAGGTAGTATACCAAGGTCTCAAACTCTTCTTCGCATGCTCTACATGTTGTTTCCTCAGATAGTCTCATGCGAGCTAGATGGGTTTTCAACTCCGTATGACCTGTAATTACACTGATTAGTCTCCTAAGTATTGGTCTACTCAGTCTCAGAATCTCCTTTGATTTCCCACAGTATGTTTGTCACTTTATCGACATCAGTGCCTTGCCATTTTCTGACTTGTTCCTCCATCGCCCAACATTTAAGATCGTCCTTAAATCGTTTCATTATAACAAAACACTTGTTTGCTGATTTTCTTCTTGGACAACAGAGTGGTTATACTAAATACCCTTGCTTTTTGTGTCTCTCGGATAGCAGATATAAGAAACAACACTGGAAAAAATATTGGCCTACGAGAAATTCGATGGCGATAAAAATATTCTTAATGAAGCTTTAGTTGCACGTGAAAATATCGTCCTACCACCGTTGCACATCAAATTAGGACTCAAGAAGCAGTTTGTTAAGGCTCTCTATCACGATGGAGAATGTTTTGCATATATTTGCAGCAGAATGCCTAATATAAGTAGAGATAAGATCAAAGCAGGAGTTTTTGACGGTCCCCAAATAAGGCAGTTTATGAATGACAACGATTTTGATAAGTGAATGACCGAAACTGAACGAAATGCGTGTACATCATTCGTGCAAGTTATAAAAAATTTCTTGGGAAATAATAAAGCTCCAAATTATGTACAATTAGTGGAGAATATGCTGGATAATTTCAGCGACCTTGGCTGCAACATGAGTAGTAAAATCCACAGTCACTTGGACCGATTTCCCCAAAATTTGGGTAATTTAAGCGAAGAACAAGGAGAAAGGTTTCACCAAGATATCAAAATTATGAAGAATCGATACCAGGGAAGGTGGGATACACATATGATGGCAGACTACTGTTGGAATTTGCAAAGAGACTCTAATCCGGCTGTTCAATCCAGATTGTCTCTTAAAAGAAGCTTTACATCCTGCAACTAGAATTATATTTATATTATGTTTTTAATGCTTTGTGAGATTTTTATTTTATTTCAATAAATCTGTATTAAACAGTTTTACTTCTTTGTTTTTTTCTTTTTAAATTCCAATGGAAAAGTTTTACTTTTTAAATACTTGAAAAAAAATCTACATCATGAAAACTAGAGCTGATAGAGACAAACTGATTACAGATATGAATTCAGCGCACCCAAATTAACTAGAATCAGTTGATAAATTCAAAGAAGCAAATTGAATGTTGGCCTGTGTTATTTGCATAAAATATAAATTGTCATGTGCTATTGTGGATGTGACAACTATCTAGCATTTAGAGTAACAAAACAAATTTATTCGTCACTTGGCCGAAAATACATCTGCAGGTTAAAATATTAAATTGAAAACACAAAAATATTTTTAAAATTTAAAAACTATGCCTGTCTCTACCAGACCTTTAAGCATATTGTCACAGTTCAACAAATTCTTACCATCACAAATTTCCCCAACACTCGTCATGCCAGTGTATTATTTTAAAACATTTTTATTTCAGCTTTTATTTTCATTTCACTTCCAATCATCTCAATTAAATTCATTATTGTTAAATAAATAATATTGAGGATTTGTTTATGTTTTAATGAATTCTAATTTGATTGTTTAACATCAAAACCATCATAAGAAGACTTTTAGTTATACACTTTGAGATTTAATTTTTGTATAAAAACAAATTTAACAATTCTAATGAGTCATATAGCTGAGAAATAAAATAAATTTAAAATTATTACTTTGTTAATAAATTTGATTTTTTGGTGAAAAATGTAGAAAAAAATAAACTAAAAAGTTAACTGCAACTGCATACGATTTTGGAGAATTTTGCTGCAAAATTTTAACGAAAACAAAGCACTTTATATAAAATGGCAGTTAAAAATACTTTTAATTAAGGGCACTTTTATAAGCTTAAATTTATTATAGAAGTTTTCTCTAAAAAGAATTTTCAAACTATATTAAAAATATAATAAAATAACAAGGGGAAGTACTGTATTCGTCGTCATTTAATCTAGGACGCCATCTTAGATTTGAACTTTTTCATACTTTGCGGTATTCCACTTTGATACCAGTATTTTGGACGTTGAAGGAAACAAATCCGTAATTACTATAGTTGACCCATATATTCGCCATTTTATTTAGGACGCCATCTTGGATTTTAACTTTTTCACAATTTAAGGTATTCTACAAGTGAAGTCCTTTTGTTTGACACCAAAATTAAGAAGACTGAAGGGGGTTAAATTTTTAGTTATTAGATTTGACCCATATATTCGCCATTTTATTTAGGACGCCATCTTGGATTTTAACTTTTTCATAGTTTAAGGTATTCTGTAGGTGAATTCCTATTGTTTGACACCAAAATTAAGGAGACTGAAAAGGGTAAATCTTTTAATTGTTATATTTGACCCATACACAAATTTATTGTACGCCATTTTGTAGTGGCAGTCATCATGGGTTTTTAATTTGTTTACTGTGTATTATATTTTGTTAGTTAAGCTCTTTAATCACACACTCATGACACTCAATTGTGTGGGTGCTATGAAAAATTGACTTTTAAATTTAAAGAAAAACACGGAAGCAGTCTTATTTTGGTGCTTATATCTCAGTAAGTCTCAAGCCAATTTGCTAGTTTCTCTTAGCAATAATACGCAAGACTACGGCTTTTTATCTTTTTTCTATAAAGTGTCCCAAAAATAATCAGGAACTTGATTAATTAAATTAATAATAAAATAATTTAGTAACTTCTTATATTAAAAAAAATATGTATATATTTTTGCAAATTAATTTCGCCTATAACTCTGCCGATTAGTGACCGATTAATCTAATATATTTCACGAATTACCCTAGAGGCGTAACAGACGAGTATAAACATTATTCTATAGCAAACAAATTTTAATTTTATGGCCTTAAATTTTGGAAAAAAAAGTCAGTCTTGTATATTTGTTTAAATCTAATAAAGTTATAGGACAATTGTGCTGAATATCAATCGCGATTCATTTCCAACAGATTGATAACACATAAGAGTCTGTGCAATATGTAGGGCTTCTTAAGCTTGAAATTTACACAGAAATTATTGGGCTTTACTTTATGGAATTGGAAATTAATATCGTAGCTGTTACAAACGGAATGACAAAAATACACTTGCCACACACAGGTGAAGGGTATAGTAAACTCTTGACAGTTCATAATCTTTTCTTTGAATTATTAAAATAAAATTGCCTTAAGTGTAATTATTTCTCCATTATCTAAACAGTTTTATAAACATGACTAATTCTAAACAAAGTAAATATGGTGTCAGTATTGAAAATAAACAATAAATAAATAATTGCCTGACACTCATGGAATTGCAATAAAGTATAAAATGATTATGGTTAACATGGATATTCCCTATTCAGGGAAGCAAAAATATTTAAAAAAAAATTTATATAAATTTTTTAAAGCACAAAACCGGCTGATAAAAATTATAAAAACCAATTAATTATGAAGACCTACGGGGCACACACATGATAACACAAGGCATGATTAAACCGGTAATTATGCCAGACGATTGATGTATTGATTCCTTATATGATTGCATCACTTAATTGTGAAATATAAAAAAAGACTATTTTTACATTAATAAACAAATTTAAGAAATAAAATTCTATATCAAGTAGAACCCACTAAAAAGTGGTAGAAAAATTGTAATTTTCTCTTTTATTTTGTCGAATTAAAATACAGACTTTATTTTTACTTACTTAACCCAGATGGGCACATTGCCTATTTACCGTTTATACCAACAGAGATAATGACGAATGATTGAACAAGTAAATTTGTATTCATATTAAACTGGTCATTAAAATGTGCCAGCATATGATAAGAGCCACTGAGGTGGATTGTGGTGCACTCTTTTATTACTCTAGTTCTATTATTTTATATATTTATTCATTTCAATTTACTTGATTTCTATTTCAATTCAATTGTATTTAATGTCTTTTTGTTTCAACAACAACAACAACTAAAGGAGTATGCAATTTTACCATTAAACGTGCGGACAAACAACTAGACGAACGCCAAAGTACACTTGAGTGTAAATCAATAAGTACTTGTCGTACACAATACAACTGAATGAAAGTAGTGAAAAGGGAGAAGAACAGAACATTTAGAAACATGAAAATGTTCAACAATAATATAAAGAAGGTTTACTTGAGTTTGAGATTCACAAAGAAATGGGACAAATAATAATAGTCCGAAATTTTGTATACCCTATAACACTATAGATGGGACAGGTAGCAGAACTGCGTGCTGAAATTATGATGATTAAAAATATCAAAAAATGTAGAATTTATATAAAAGTTTTGATAATAATTTTTAATTTGGGTACGCTGAACATGAACATTTAAGGAAAAAACTAAAATGTGTTGAATGGTTTTGAAGAAAGATATGGCAACCTTTTTTTTACTTTTTCAACATTTTTCCAAACTCTGTAACATTGTTGATTAGAATTGAATACTTTTTAAGCAACATTTACATGATATTTAATTGCTTTTATACCCTTTACCTAAGGTGATGTCGCCATTAAGTATACATATTGTAAAAGCTTATGAACAGGAGAGTCGATTCAATAAAGTCCGTCTATCCGTATGATGGTTTAAATCAACATCTAGAAACTCCCTCCTATTGAACAGATCTAAATTTTATACGAATCTTTTAAAAATATAAGATAATGCAGCACAATTGAAACTCAATACAGTCACCCCATAACTTGCTGAGATATGAGCGGATAAACACAACTTCCTATGTTGTTCACATATTTTTAACACAAAAATTAACTATTTTCAACTCTGAGAAAATTTAAAGACAAATATGTTAATATTTTTACAAATTATATGCCTCTAGGGATATTCGCAAAAACATGCATAAATAGGTCACTTATCCTTAAAGTTATAGACAAAAATTATTTAGAAAACTATATACTTTGTTTAAGTTTATCATGTTTCCAAAGCTCCTAATTAATTTTTCAACAAACAGTAGCTACGAAAATTATTCCTGAGAAAAACTAATAAATCTGTTTTATACCAACCAAGATATAAGCACCAACATACAACTGCTTTGGAGTTACTGCAAAATTTAAAAACTGAAATCAATTTTTCAACCGCCTCGACAATCGAGAGAGTCATTATGAGAATCAAATAAAAGATCTTAACTAGTAGAATAAAAGGCTTAAAAGGGCTTGACGAGTAGAATGCAATTCAATATATAAAAAATTTAAAAATATGGTGTCTGAAATATTAAAGCAAAATGGCGTATAACATTAAATCCTAACTCTTGGCTACATAATTGTGACGGGTATTATTAGATTTGACACGGCCGAATAATATAGCATCTTAACTTGTTTTTTTATTTAATAGGGACTCTATGTTGAGACAGTCACAACTGGAAGCCAGAGTCAAGAATTAATAATAAGAGAAATATAGCTCTTATGAAACATGATAAAGTGGTTCAATTTATGGGAAACATGCATGATTTTAACATTAACGTGTAATTGGAGATCATGTGTCGTCATTAAGAAACTACACTTGATTTCAATAAGTGTATAGAACGCATGCGTTTTAGGTGAAAAGAGTCTCATGTTTGTTTACATGAATTGTTTAAGATTTTTTTTTTATGATGTTACATTTAGAGAGCCATGAGGATGGATGTCTTCTCTTACACTATTAATTTAGAAGTCATGAAAGATGTTATTCTCATTGAAGAAGTGCGAAACGTTTTTTTTCTTTTTTTTTTTTGGGTAACGATGTGCAATATCCCAGCAAAATCTTTTTGAAATTGTGTCATAGGTTGTCATTACTTCATATATTACATAGTAATGAGGGGTCGTTACCAACATCATTATTTTAAAGTGCGAGTAATGGCCTATTGGTTATGACCTTCGTAAATACTTTCTATTTTTTTTTTCAAACAAGAACTTTAAATTAACTTCATAAATATTATAATATGCCCAATATTATAATTTTTATATTTTTTTTTGTATTGCAACAGTATAAAAATATCCAGCTATAATTCAGCTTTATTGGTAACTACTTCTTTTATTGCTTTTTGTAAGTTCATTTGTAAGCGAGGGTCATGATTTCTGGGATAACTCAAACAAAAAAATGTAGTTATTCGGTCGAAAAGTAACTAGTTTATGTGTATCTCCAATATTACCTGCTAACTTACTAGGTAAGTAAAGATATTGCTGGGATGTTATGATCGGGCTACAAATGCCGTCGCAGTGTACAAAAAACCTAAAGTCGTTTATCCAGAGGAAAGGCAAAAAATTTCTAAAAATTCTAAACATCTTTAAAGAAGTTGATATATTCATAAATAAGTAAATTTTTTCGTATTTCAAAATAAAAAAAAAATCCGAAACATTTTTCTCTATTTTCCCCAACGAAAACGTCTTATATGAACACCCTTACTTAATACCTACATAAACATATACAACTATGTACAAACATAATTCTATATAATATTGTGCATTTAAAATGACAAAATAAAAAAAATACAAAATAACATAATATTTTTATGTAGTTGAAATGAATTTGAACAAAATTAAAAGAGAAATGGAAAAAATCGAACGAACTTTGGCCGGCACATGACGAAGCATAAAGACAGGGGCGGGGGGCGGCAAGAAACCGTATGGTTATAACATGAAAATATAATAATTGGACAACATAAGCGGCACACACGCAAATACCCCTGCACTAGTTTAACATAAATATATTCACCCTTTAACAAAAAAAAAAAACAACAACAAGTTACAACATAAATATTATAAAAAATCGATACAAAAAAATAATCTAAACAAATGGAATGAAATACATAAATAAATTTCCAACACAGATTACAAAAATATAAATTTAATATTTTTAAATAGTTTTTCAATTATTCAACTATTTTTATTTGTCAGGTTTCTTCTTATTTCACAGCTAACCTTTTGATTATTTTTTAACCTCGACTAAAGCCAGTGGTATTGCAAAACTGGAAAATAATCATCTACCACCTAATAAAGTTGTATTATATTCTTGATCCTGGTGACTTTCTAAGTTGATTTATCTATGACCGTACTTGGCACTTAACTATCAAGCCGAATTAAATGAATTCATTTAAACTCCTAATTGTTTTCATACGCAGTTTGGTATTGAAGCTAAGATAAATTAGACCTGTAGAGAAAGAGTTATCGAACAAAGTGAGCATTAACCTTTAAAAAAAAATTTTAAATCCATTAAACCAAAATTTAGTAATTGAGTTTATGACTGCTTGGATCATATAACATAGGCCAGAAGAAAATATAAAATAAAATATGGACCAGGAAATATATATTTTTAAAAATTTACTTTAGCACTGATATTTTCAAAATAAAGTTTTTACAGTGTTTTTGAAGACATTTATCAATTAAATCCAATTTAACCATATTTTAATTCGGCGTGTCGAATCTGGTAATACCCTTCACCATCTTGTATATCGTCATAGTGACCACAGCGTACCTAAACCTTACGTTTTTATTATTTACGTCTTATTATTTCCGACGCCATATTTGATTTAAATTTTTTTACATATTTAATTGAAGCAAAGCTGTGAATAACGTTGTAAAAGACAAATTTTGCAAAACCTGTTTTTTTGCCATTACAATGAGTCGGTCGGTAGAAGAACGTTGTAAGTTGTAAGCAAAATTCTACAAACGGAATTGTCGAAAGTGATTGATAAGTGTAACAGAGTTACAAAAGGAAAAGTCTTTAAAAAAAGAGATAATCAAACCTTTTAAATACATTTTTTTCCTCTCCTGAAAAATTATTATTTTGTCATTTGCAACGTTATTCGCGGCGATTCTTCAATTGTATTTTACTAGGCAAGCCCTTTCATTTGATTCCCGCATTGTTGGGATTGTGAGAAAACTATTCGCCATTTAGTTTAGGACGCCATCTTTGATTTTCGCTTTAACATTGTTTACTCTATTCTACTGGTTAAGTCCAGTACCCTTCACACGACAGTGAAAAAATTTGTTGCCTATAACTTTGCCGATTTGGTGACCGATTGGTCCAAAATTTTTCATCAGTATTTCCAGAGGGATACTAAATTTATAAATAGAAAAAAATGGAAATAAATAAATGGAAAATTTTAATTTTTGTGGTAAAAATTAACGAAAAAACAGAGGTAGTCGTGTTTATTTGCTCATATCTCAGATATTTATAAAGCGATTATGCTGATTTCCAATACCAATCTGCTCCCATATATTTCTGATATTTTGATACCTTAGACGGGTCTTGTGCATGTCTGGGAACTTCAAAAAGTTGATTTCAACATACACACGGCCAGACGTACAATTGGTAAACGATTCGGCTATTAATAAGCTTTCTGAAACTATATACTTTATGGAGTCGTAAAAATTTCACAAGAACTGACAAACCTATATATACCGTTGCACTTTCTGTGAAGGGTATACAAAACAAATTGCAATCACTTAATAGTTTTCTTTAAAGTTGCAAAATAATATAGACTGAAACAAAAAAAAAATATGAAAAGAAAACCTCAATGAGTTAAATGAAAGTGTATGAGAAGTAAAATAATTTAAATTGAAATATATACAAGACATGTGCTGTGATGCTCCGGTATCCCATGTGACTTACCTAAGGCACCGGTATAAGAATTTTTGTGTCGATTTAAATTAAAGTAATTAGACAACTATGAAATTTGTATACAAAATAATATCTAAGGAGGCAGGAATAAAGTAATAAAGTTTACATTGAACAAGTTTTCTTGCGCAAAGTTTTATTTTTCTTCCTAATTATGTGCGAGAATAAGAGAGGCGAATACAAATAGGCTCATGTTTTGTAATTTCAAAACTGACATTAGGTGAAAGGAAGACTTCTTGAATGTAAACACAGACCAAAGTTTTTTGGCAGATATTTCTTTTTTTTAACAAACAATTTTAAATATGATGAAATGCAATCGTGTATATATTATATAACTTTAACAGAGCCAAAATTAATAGACTAGTGTAATTTATACATAAATAAAAAGTGTTTTTATTTAAAATTTAACTTCAAATTAATAGAATTTAAATTAATCCGAATTAATTCCATAATTTTTTCACTGCTTAATATTTAAAATGTCAACCTTTGAATTTACCCGTAAAAAACTGTATCAAAAATAGTGTCTCTTAAACAATTTTTCATTATTTGGTTTTAGTATTTTTCAAACGCAATTTCTAATGGCCCTCAAGACCAAACAAGTTTTGGACACATGTGTTACTATCACTTGTGTAACTATCAATGAATTACAATAAATAAGTGTGTTGTTTAAATTAAAGATTTTATAGTGTTGGTGATTAAATTAAGGGCAGTTTAATTAAAAATAATAAAATTTTTTGTAGAGTGCCATTGAGCTGTTTGGTTGCAAAAGCAACACCAAAATTAATAGTTGTCCAGATTATCGGCGGCGCACTGTGTTGCGGCTAGTGGAAAAGTAACTTTTTTCCGATTATTTTTTAAGTGTTTTTAATGATTCAATTTTGTCACAGACATTCCAAGTAAACAAAAAACACATAAAGCTTATTTTTATGTTGGCCCGTTGATTTTTAATTGATTTTAGAAGTCAAATATACAAAATTTTCACGAAAAGAGGGGATTTCAGGGCTGTATTCAAAATGATCTTATTTGATTTTGGTGACAGATATTTTGATTCGGAAAAAAAATCTGCCTTCGGACAAGTTATTTCTGTAAAAAAAAGGAATGTTGTTTGAGACATTTTCATATGCACCTTTTTTAGAGCGAAAACCCGATTAAAGGTCCATTTTTCCTTAAAATTTGGGTTAGGTAAGCAATATCTAAAAAGTCCCAGAGAGTCCCAGTTCCAAACCACTACAGAAATGTTACATAATTTGTTTTCAACGAACTGTGAAAAAATCAGCTGCCCATGCCTGTCCTCCTGGGAGTTATAGCGATTTTAGTATATCACTCTCAGTATTTATTCCATAGAAATAGAACGGAAATTCTCGGAATCACTTATTGAATAATTTAATCATATTGGTTTTCGGGTGACTTTCCGTCATCCCACGCCAAATTTTTATTATTTTCAGACCGGTTTCGGCTAATCGCCATCTTCATCACATATTGAGAAAAAGCAAAGACATTTATTTAGAATGTTAGTTTTAACATAAATATCAATTGAAATATCGCAGCAAATAACGTTGCAAATGACAAAATAATAATTTTTCAGGAGATCCAAAAAACGCATTTAAAAGGTTTGATTATCTCTTTTTTTAAAAACTTTTTCTTTTGTACCTCTGTTACACTTATCAATCACTTTCGACAATTCCGTTCGTGGACTTTTGTTTATAACTTACAACGTTCTTCCACTGACTGACTCATTGTAATTGCGTTTTTACGGTGATAAAATGCATAATTTTGATGTTTTGGTGTTTAAACAAATGTAAGAGAGTAATTTCAACTGTAATCTGCAAAAAAACAGGTTTTGCAAAATTTGCTTTTACAACGTTATTCGCGGCTTTGCTTCAATTTTTGATAAAAATAAATATATTAAAAATTTATATGTTAACAGGTAACGTTCAATAGTGACTTGGCAACACTATTTATTTTGAATTTATTTGAAGTTTATTTGCTGACGACATTTTAAAAATGAAGTTGCTCTGTGCTGTGTAGCCACTCAGAAAATTGTTTGTGTTTTTTTTTTTTTTGCTTTTTTTCTGATTTTCGTTAGTAGTAATACGCTCTAAACACATAGACGCCAGCAGACTTCACAACTTCACGGCTTCAAATTTTGCCAACTTCAAATGCTGCTCTGAAGTCAGCCTTATAGTTATTTTGAAGACAGCAACAACATAATAATCAGCTGATGTGCATTTTAGCAATACGGATTTCAAGGATGCCGCATATATATTTTATAATGAATAAAATAACGAAAAACTATAAAAACACATACATTTTTTTCTTTATTGTATTTTTGTAATGTTGTTTTATGTTTAATATCAAAAATAAGTTTTTGTTATTTTTTTCCAATTTAATATATATAATGGCAACACTTTATTTGTTCTTGCTGCCCGTCAAAATAGAAAATAGCATAAGTTGGCAGCAAATGCTGTTGTGCAGTCGTGCTGCAGTGCTGCCGTTCAAATTATCGTTTTCATTTAAACATATGGATTTTATTTTTGACATATTGCTGCTTGCTGTCCGCTGTCGTCTATGTGTTTAGAGCATTACACTACTTGCAAGTAAATACTTGCAAGTGGCACCGTCGGATAAGGAGGCTTGAAAGATGCGTTCTCTTGCACTATTGATTTAGAAGTCATAAAAAGTTTTATTTATCTTGAACGAGTGCAAATTTTGTTTAGTATTCATGAAATCAGAGCATTGTATCTTCTTAATTTAAAAGACAGAAGGACATTGTTTATAGATATACATATAAAAAAAACTACAAAAAAAAGAATGATTTTTATTATATTTTAATATACTTATACTAGTATTAAAAAAAATTCAACTTTAACCAGGCCATATGATCTAAATATTCGCATATAAAGCTTTTCTATCGCCTGCTGCTCTTAATTAAATATCTTTAAGTGTTAAGAAACGTTTGCATGTGTAGGTAATTGTATGAGACAATTTTAATAAATTCTGATTACCGCATCCAAAAACATTAGCAACCAACACTATTTAGTAAACTAGTACAGAATAAACAAAAAATAAAACAGTTTGATTAAGCTGAAATGTCTAGCGAACAGCACTGAAGGTTTGTGCATAGTATGAATGTATGTACGTACAATCCAGAGTCAAGAATATAAAACTGCATTTGCTTTTCATATCACAGATAAGGGAAGTGATAATAAATTTAATTTCACATCTATCTTTAAATCCATATGCCAGTCACGGACAGATTTGTTCAACATGTTGTCTGGGCCCATTTGCGGAGCACTTTCAAAATTTTTTAAAGAAAACATAAACAAGATTATTATTTTTATGCAGCAAGTGTTTTATAAAATTCTTTTAATTGGAAATTTTTTTTTTAAATTTTAAAATTTTGTTTCCACAGAAACTAACTATATTTTTTTTTTTGTTATCTTCAACAAAAATAAAAGTAATTTTTTAAAATTTTCGAATATTAAATACAAAACAATAAACTATTTTTCCTAATTGTTACAATAAACAGTTTACGAGGATGTTTTGGTTTTTACAAAAATCTTCAAGATAGATTCTATATAATGAATGAATGAATGAAGCAAATTCTCAAGGGTTAACAATTTTCTATAAATATTATTTTAATGCATCATAAACGAAACTTAAAAAGCTTGTATGGCAGCAAGCAGAAAAAACCATGGGTTCGAGACATGATCACGACGTTTATGCTAAATATTTTTATACCCTTCACCAGTGGTGCCTAGGGTTTATACAATTCGTTCTCTGACTGTAAAACACCTTCTTGTTAAAATCTGCGCTCACATCAGCAAAGTTAAATTTATGCAATTTTCTATTTTCATAAGAAAAAACTCTTGGACGTGAAAACCTTTAACATAGTGTTAAAAATATGGGCATAAAAATTTACAATTTAAAACGTATGTAGGTGCCCGTTTCACCAAACAATTGTTTGTAAGCCCCACCTTTTATGTTCTACAATTAAGTCGTCCATGAGACAGCGACGAGTATACATGCTTAGCGGCTGATATTTTTTCTAATACAGTGTGTAGCAAAATTATTATGAAATTGGGAAAATATTTTATTTTTTAAAAGTCAAATTTTTAAATTTAAAATTGTAAAATGCAAGGCATATACATAAGGAATATGAATTGCGGTAACAAACACAACAATTAAAAAACACATGCATTTTGTGTTTGTATATAAGCCGATATATAATTTTTTTATTTTCTTCTTTAATCTTAATAATTTTTAGGCTAACTTTAAGGCGAAAACTTTTTATTCCTGGCTTTGAATTTTGTTAAATGTTTTAAACCAACTGAAACTGAGAATAATTTTTTGTATAATAAAAAAAAAAAGAAAATTAAGTTTGACAAATGCAGACAGACTTTTAAAAAAAGTTGGTAACGCTGATAAATTGTGTACAAAAAAAAACAGTCAGTACCTTATTAATCTACCTTGGTAAAATTTATTGAAAAGTGTGCCATTTTACCAAGTAAAAAGATAATAAATTTAGTGTTTACTTCACTATTATGAATTTTTAAAAAAAACAAGACAATTACATGTGTTTAAATTTTAATGGAAATCTTTACTATTTCTTTTTCGTCCAACAAAAAAAAAAGCAAACTCCGTGTAAACTGCATTATCATATAATTTTTTTACAATAAAACCAACTTTTTGTGATTAAATCTGTTCACTTACTTTTTCGAGTCACTGTACTTCTAAATTCTCTAACCAAAGCGGCTGTAAAACATTTTGAGCAATCAATAACAACAACAATAATTTGTTTTAGCAAATAGAAAAAAATTGTACATTTCATTTATATTATGACTTTATTAAAATACATTAAGATTTTGTGGTTACCTGAAATCATATTTAGATAATTTCAAACTATTGTGTGATCGAGTGATATCATAATATGATTATATGAAATTAACTTTTAAATGAGCATGTGCGGCAATAGTAAAATGTTAGTTCATGATCAGCTCAATCATATTTTTTCTTTGTGTATGGAGATCCTAAAAGATTGGGCACAGTCAACTTAAAAAAATCTTTTTCAAAAATATTACAGATTCGTTAATTACAGATAAAATCTTCCATTAAACGAAGAAAATTGCTAAATCACTGTCCTAAATAAAACGATTAAATATATCCTTGTGTTTACATCAATTTTGATGACTTATGTTTGACTTTTATTTAATCTATGGTCTATATTACTTCAGTACTAATATTTATAAAATAACACTAGAAAAGACCGGCGCACGTTGATACGCCTTTCGATGAATAAAAATGCATTCTGAATTGAAATGGAATATCAAGTGCAAAAAGCTAAAAATTATAACTTTTTTTTAATGGCGTGGCCCTGCCAACTTTTCTAATCACGAAATTATATAGTCATGACAGCTCAATATGTGTGCGAAATTTCAGAAAAATCGGTCAAGTGCAAGTAGCTAAAAATGATAACTAATTTTTATGGGCGTAGCCCCGCCCACTTTTTACCACCCATAAACACTTCCCGTAATGTGTACAACAACTTGCCAAAGTTTGAGTCCGATCGGTTTTACAGTTTCGGAGTCTATAGCTAACACACACACGCACACAGAGTTTCACTTTTATATATATAGATAAATTAAAGTTTAAAGAAATTTTTAAATCGTTTTGTTTTTTTATAAAAAAAACAAGAAAACATACTGACGTTATTATGTCGTTTTATTGTGGAATATTTACTTTAATTTGTTAAAGATAAAGTTCTTTGAATGTCTACACTAACAAAATAACAACTTCTATTTCAACATATTTTGTTTAATATTGCTTTGGCCGGGTATGACATCAATTGTTAGTTTTGATCAGGGAAAATAAAACAAACAAAAAAAAAAACAAAGTAAAAAACTAAAATATTTGAAAACTACAAATTTGCGTGCGTAAAAGTAATCAAAACATTTTATTTATTTTTAGCTTTTTGGTTCTGGCCATTTCGTAAACCACTTTAAACTTTTTTTCTTCTTTATCATCTGTTATGGGGTTTTTTTTCTATTTTTTTATTTGAAAAAAGTTTTTTTCTAGAGTAAAACTTTTGAAAAAAGATTTTGATTTATTTAGTTTAAGGTAAAGGTTTTTTCATATTATTTTATTAAATAATTTTAAAGTAAAAAATATTCTTTAATTCCATTTAATTGGTATAAGTTATAAATAATTTAAAACTTTAGATTTTGGGCTTAAGAATTTATTTGAACGTTACCGAAATTCACCATTAACACATAACCAGCTATCTATCACGACAGTATGACATGCTATGGCACAAAACTAGTCGTTCTTATTATTGCGTGTAAAGTGTGAATACTAAATAAGCCGTCATTATTGTATGTAAACTAATTTATCATTTCTTTCATTAGTCGAGATGTTATCCATTCTAATTTATATCTCCAATTATATTTCATCTCAATTAATTAATAAAAACTTTGTCAAAATACACACTGCAATCATCTGTCACAAGCATAGAATTCGCCATTTGTTGTACATCAAATTGACGGGGGTCTTTTTATACCCTTCACAGTGAGTAAAGGGGTGTATATAGATTTGTTAACCCATTTGAAATTTCTACAATATTAATTTCCGGCCCCATAAAATATATATTTTCTGAAAGCTTATGAATAGGGGAGTCGATTAAGTCGTTTATCCGTCTGAAATCAACTTTTTAAAGCCCACTCCCGACATACTCAAGATCCTTGCAAGGCATCAAAATATAACAAATATTTGGAAGCAGATCGGTATTAGTAATCAGCATAATCGACCCATAACTCTCTAAGATATGAGCAAATAAACACGACTGCCTCTGTTTTTTCGCTTATTTTTACCATACAAATTATAATTATCCAGCGCTAGGATAATTTATAGACACAGTTACCCTTAATACAGTTTGTAAGCCACTGGAGATATTCATCAAAAATTTTGAATAAATTGGTCACTAATCGGCAAAGTTAGAGGCAAAAATTAAGTGAAAAAATATGTATTTTTTAAATGTATCAAATCTCCTAAATAATGTTTGAACTCGCTTAAGATACCAAATTAAAAGCAGTAGTCTCAGAAATTATTTCCAAGAAAAACTAACAAATGCGTTTGAAACCAACTGAGATATAAGCATCAGAGTACAACTGCCTTGATGTTTTTCCTAAAATTTACAAACGGAAATCGATATTTCTCTTTACATCCGAGAGAGCTAATATCGGGATCAAATAAAAGAGCTTGAGTATTAAAATATAGTTAGATATGAAAAGAAAACAAATTCAAGATGGCGCTCTAGATTAAATGGCGATTATATCAGTCAAATATAGTAGTTATGGCTTTGTCCCATTTAACACCCTAAAAATTAGTATCAAATTAAAGGTCTTGACCAATACAATGTAGTAAACTATTAAGAAAGTGTTTAATCCAAGATGGCGTCTGTAACAATATGGCGGAGCGAATTTTTTTTAACCCCAACAATATGGGTATCGACTGAAAGGGCTTGACTAGTAGAATACAGTTAACTATGTAAAAATTCAAAATAAAAGATGGAGTAGGAAATAATAAATAAAATATTGTATTACATGAAAGCTAGGCTAAGCTACGATGTGGTATTTATATCTGTGTACATGATGGTAAAGAGTACTATTAGATTCGGCACGGCCGAATATAGCGCTTTCAATTGTTTTTCCTTTTCTTATGTGCCTTAAAGAAACTAAAGATGATAGTAATAATGAAAATGCCAATGTTTTGCTCTGATTTGTCTTTGTTCTACTGCAACGATATTTGTTCAACTCCTCAGGTAAATTAAACATTGTCAATAGAAACATACTATAATGCTTGCCAAAACTATACTATAGGATTTGCTAGAAAAAAGAGGAAATTTAAAAACAAAGCAATTCTAGTTTGGCCCCATGTACAGCAATATACAAAAAAAAACTTAAAATTCTCAATTATTTAGTAAAAACTTTAATTTGCTCTAGTTTTCAAATATCTATTAATCAAAGGGATGTTTTTTTGTATAGACGATTATTGGAAATTTTTGCACTCCAGTAATCTTTTTCGATAATTCTAAAGTTAAAAATTTTGTTTTTTTGTTTTCATATTTATTTGATTAAACAGAACATGCTTTGAACCTATTTCTTAATCTTTTACTTGACAACGTATTTCGATCGACTTGTTTTTGCGGAAACAATTTTGTTCAGCTGCTATCAGATTTATAATCTTAAAAAGCTTAAGTCATGTGCTGTTAACACAAGTAAGAATATTATCAAAAAATAAAAACAAAAATCAAATAAATTATACTAATAATTCTAATACAAATATTTTTGAACAGATTAATATAAAAACAAAAAAAAATTTATGATTGGTCAATTCCCATCAAACTGTGCCCTTCTCCGGTATAAATGAAAATATTTTGAGCATAAGTATTAAATCAATCAAAGGTATCGCTATGATTTTGGATGATATCACGGATCGAAGAAATTTAATTACCCTGATTGTAGTATATATGCCTAATAGTATATAAAAATTTCTTTAAGCGATGGCCTGCATTATGTTTACCTTGAGAGAAGCGATTGACTAAACTCTATTTTCATAGATTAACGACTTTATAAAACGCAACCAAAAAATGTCGAGCAGCACTCAGAGAAGAATCAAGTTAACGACATGGTCACGACCAAGGCAAAATAAACTAGGTTCAATCAATTCATCAGCTGATCATCAACTGCTGCTTTCCATATGTGACCTTTTCCGAGAAAAGGGAAACGGGTACCTAAAAGGGTGTGGAGTAAGATGAAATAAGTTAGATTTCTGATAAAAATTTATTTACCCCATAACAACGTTGTTGCGTCGATCACTAGTTGCGGCTTAAGATTCAAGTATCGAGATCATAACAAACAGAGCAGCAACAATAGCAAAGGTATTGTCACACCAAAAGCGAAAAAAAAATGTTTTCACATATACATGACGTCACCAAAGTCGGCACCCAATTATAACTAACCATACCAAATCGCATCTCCAAAATGTAAGTGTGTTCACAGTGGTAATGCGTTATGAAACTTTAAATGCGTTTTTCTCAAAACTTCATCTTCACACACTCGAAATTCCATACATTCTCTCTTCACTCTTTAAATTTACAATTGATAAACTTTGTATTAAAAAAAATCGTTAAAAAAAGTTCTCTGCGAATTTCTATCATATTACATATAACACCATGCTCACGACAAACATATTATATTCTCTATAACAATATTTGTTTAAGGCAAACAAATAATTGCTATTTTTGTTTTTTAAAAACATTTTTTTTTTGATTTCAATAATTAAGGGTGTGTCCTTGAATAATTATTTTATATAATATTATTTTTTTACGAAAACTGCGATAAATTTGTTGTAAAAATAATATGATTGAAAAAAATTTACAGCCAACATAGTACAAGGAGTACTATATGTAAAGGACTTAAAAATTGCAAATAACCATACAATATTTATAAGATGTAGTTCAAAAGTAATAAAGTAATGGCAGTATTTAAAAGTGTAACGTTTAAAACTAACGCCACTACGCCAAATACACGGAGGGCGTTTTTTCCTGGCAACGGCAGATGTCAACCCAATTAACTCTTTCAGGTTTGGTGGTCAGTTTTCTAGCCACTTATTTTTGACATTTTAAAACATGCTTTGGCACTATCTATTGGAAAAGTCTTAAATAGTGACGTTTTTTAAAGTGATCCTTTATCGTTTGGTAAAAAATTTTTGCATTAGGGTGCGCTAGTTACTTTGGGATATTTATTTAAAAATTTGACAATCCATTGTTTTTGTATCGGGACTTTCTCTAGTTCAATAAAAATGCTTAGAGTGTTTAATATTTAGCAAGTTTAGTGTTACTTTATTATCTAGTACTTGTTTTGTTGGTTTGTAATAACATCAATATTTTATATAGTGTATTTGTCGATAAATGACGTAAGTAATATGGTGGTTAGAATACTAACCACTGTGACTATATTAGGTTTTATATAATGAGTTTTTCTACATAGTTTTTTTTATATTGTAAGGTTGTCGCGAGTACTCAATGAAAGTGATATCGAAAATATATTGTTTGAAGATATATCTTCTAATGGGGAAAGTATTTGCAATCTTGATTCTGACAATAAAGATAATTATAAACAGCAGAGCGATCCTTTTTACGAAAATGCGCAAGATGCAGCACTAAAAAAAATCCAGCGCGTACTATATGGTAATGCAGAACATGTAAACTTTCTATTTGCATTCGCAAAAATAAAACCTGTTATTCAGGGGGAAAATTATGGTATTCGAACGTGATCGAAATTTGAAAATTCTTATTAGAATCTCTATATCTAAAGCACACCAAACTCGATCTTACGAGTACAATTTCGATCGTGATCAAATGCCGTAATTTTGCCCAGATTTTCACAAAAACTAATTTTTTTTATACTATTTGACTAAAAATACTTAACTTTTCTTGTTAATTTTTTTATTCCAACTGCCACGGTGGTCACTTTACTAACCACCCTATTACGCAAAATACTGAAGACCTAATTCTATTTTTTTCTTGTTTTTTATAATAAATAAGCCTTAATTAAACTAACAATACAAGTGTTTTATTTTTTAAGTTATATATGTAAAACCGTGGCTGAAAGAGTTAACCTAGTACCTAAAACAGCAGATCAATCATCCACTTAGCTGGAACAACAGGCGATTAACGAAACACACAAAAGGCAAAATAACAGTAAACTTATCTTACAAATCGTTTTAGAGGGAGATGCTTTGCGGAAAACATATGCTTTCAAAAGGAGTAATGGAAAAATAATTTTAACTATTTATTCCGCTCTTATGATCATATTATTATTAATTCTCTGAGAGAAAGAACATGAGCTGGTAAAGGTTTTAATGTATTGGTTTTCTTTTCAAGTCTACTGTTTTATTCACAACATCCAAAACAGTGCGCAGATGTACTGATTTTTATACTCTTCACCTGTGGTGACCAGTGGAGTTAAGGAAAAAACTCTACATGCAGCAAGATGTTTTTAAGTTCTCATGAATCAATATATGAGTGATAAAAGCCTTTAATAAGATTATCTGAGGAAAAGAAATGAAACTATTAGTAACCTAGAAGATATTACAGTTAAACGAAAATATTGGCTAAAAGAAAGTCTAAAGTTAAGCAGAAAATGCAAACCGAAGAAGATTTGAGTTGCTTTAGAAGCAATACTATCAGTTAGTT
Organism: Phyto melanocephala; assembly: GCA_941918925.1. Classification (NCBI taxonomy): domain Eukaryota; kingdom Metazoa; phylum Arthropoda; class Insecta; order Diptera; family Rhinophoridae; genus Phyto; species Phyto melanocephala. The sequence goes on along the minus strand of OW799235.1, from coordinate 82,503,159 downwards.
ACATAAAGTGTTTGTTGAAGCTCGTCTTTTTTTTTTTTAAATGTTAAGTAAAAAAGAAACAGAAACTTCAGTACGTATTTTAGTGGTCAAACTCCGCAAGGAAGTAAAATCCTATAGAGAAATTGACAAAAACCTTAAAACTAACTCGAGCTACAGTCCAAACAATTATAACAAACTATAAAAACAGCAACAGTGCTGTAAGCAAGCCACATCCGGGCGACCAAAAAACCTTTCAAGAAGGAATGTTAGAAGTATTATGAACGAAATGAACCAAAATCCAAAAAAAAGTACTCCAAAGTTAGCAGAACATCTTGCAAGATGTTCTGATGTTACTGTGAGAAGCAGTACAGTAGTAAATGTGTTGCATAGTAATGACTTTTAGAGCACGGCTGCAGGAAAGATGTCACTAATTTCGGATGAAAACCGTACACTTCGCCTAGAATTCGCTTAAGACTTCAGTAGTCTCCAATTTCTGCTTTCGTTCTGTGACGTGCCATTGTGTTGTTTTTTTTATAGTTACTTCTTCTGAAAAACGCATCTACCTTAATTTACAAGGTGTCTTATTATATTTTTTGTAAATTTTTCTCGTCAAAGTTTATACATAAAAAAATAATTTTAGAGTGACGGATTTCATTTATAAGCAAAGGGAGTCTCTCTGTTGCAGCCACCTTTAAAATAAAGGCACCTTAATATCAGCTGTTTCTCTCTCAATGGCCGTCACGATTTGTCCGCAACAGAACAGAACGAAAAAGCAACAACAAGCCACTGATACAGATTTTTAATTGAATAGAAACAAAACAGCTGCTTCATAACAGCACAGAATGCGCAAACTAATTATGCCTTTAGGCTCAAGACATAGATTCCCAATAAATTGTCCTTTTGACTGATCAAAGTAAGTATTTAAGTATAATATTTTTGGGAATGATGGCTGGTTCAAAGTTTGGAGAAAATTTAACACTGCTGTTGACCCAAAGAATGTGATGCCTACTGTAAAACTCGGCGGAGGCAGTTTTATGCTTTGCGAAGCTATGGCATCATCTGGGCTGAATCGTGTGGTTTTTTTTTCGAAGGTAACATGGATTGCCATCAATATAAAAACAGATTGAAACAAAATTTTCAATCGCGCTTTGAAAGCTTGAGTCTGGAAGATAAGCGGACTTTCTTGCAGAACACTGACCCCAATTATATACCGCACGCCAGGACAGCTGAATTCCCCACCCCAATCAGCGAACCTCAACCCAATCGAACATATCTGGGATTTTTTGGAAAAACTGGTCCAAGCCGGGAAACCCTAAAAAATTCATCAATTCGTACAGGGGCTGAAATAACGTCCGATATAACGGAAAACTTGGTTATGTCAATGACCCGGCAATTTTAGGATGTAGTTGATACCCAAGCTGGGCCTAAGAAATATTGAAGTGGCTGTTATTTATATGAACAAAAAATGTTAAATTGTAAATAGTTAGGTGGCTGTATGTTGACTTATTTTCTAAGAATTTTTTTAAATTTTGTTATTTTTGTTCTTGGTTTTCTTACGAATTTAAATTTTATTTTCTAAATGCAGTTTTTTTTTTTATTACACTAAAGGCCGTCAGCTGTTAGACGTTCGTTTACTACTAGAAGTGTGAATTCAACCTCCTGGTGATGGCGCCTGGTAACAGACATCGATCTAGTTTCTAGATGGATGGCTGATTCACTCAGGCGACCTGATCCACGGTGAAACAGCATACGCCAAGGGAAGCTTGGTCGCTAGTATGCGAACTCTGGATACCTTTCGTCCTCCAGTTTTAATGCAGACTTGCCCGCGCATGTGGAGCTCTGTGCAGGTGGACCTCTGTTCTCCAATACTCGTGGGATTTTATATGGAAGGGAACATAGAAAATTATAAAATTGATAACCGTGAGCTTCCAACAGGGACAGACAATGAAGCCTTGCAAAAGGGGGAGAAGTTAGACTCTGTAGAAACTCCGGTTAGTTTTGGCCAGTGGAGAGGTCAGAAAGAAATGGACAATGAAACCTCGCAAGAGGTTGAGAGGTTAATTTTTGATGACACTCCAATGGATAGGGCAAATGCAGATGGGATGGATGTCTCTACCCCAATAGCAGTGGCAACGCCTATTTCAAATGCAGAAGCCATAGACTTCGGCGCGAATTCGAAGTCTTAGCAATTGCATAAAACCAATATGCAGAGACAGAAAAGGAGACGTCGTAGGCACTTGAAGGCTATTGAGACGGTGTCAAATCGGATCGATAGTCTCATGGGTGAGGACACGACGCCTGAAATGGAAGGTCCGGGGAAGAAGTTTAAGGCTAATCAGCCTTCAAACTCTGAACTAAACCAGATACGGAAGGGGACGGATCTGAACAAATGACCTAGGGCACGACACGCGAAAGCTGTCGAGGCAGATAGGTTGGAAAATGACGCCAACCAGAGACCAAGCAGTAGTGGTAAAGCTAATAAGAAATCGAAGGGGAGCGAGAAAGTGAAGAACACTTTCGCACAAGTTGCTGAAAGTGGACTCACTTTAGGTGACACTGGCACGTCCATGCTGGCGATTACAAAGGACTCTGTGATGAGGATTGTAGATAATCATCAGCCTGCAATGTGAAGTCACAAAAGTTTAGAGCAAACGCCTGGGACGGCATGGGACTCAGTGAGATCGGGGTAACCTTGTTGATCTCACCCTTTAATGAAAGAGGTCTGCTTCGATATCCCCCCGACATGTATATATAACACACTAAATATACAATATATACAAATTTTTGAAATTACAAACGTAATGACAGACCTTGACACTGCAAGTGAAGGATATAAAAACACTGATGTGAAGCTCGTATATGTATAAGGGCAAAATTTTTATAAAATTTCATATTGTCATTCAACTAATCAATATGGTTTAGAAGATTTTCCATCATCTGCCGTAAATAGCGAAAATAATGACAATTTTATTTTTCAGATTTAGTCACAAATTTACTACGACAGAGAACTAAATAAATATTTTCGTACAGAAGTTGATTGATTAAAGGTGGAAGCATGAGACAGAGGTTGTCGGATTGTCTGAGCTAAGACTTACCATTTATGCCGCTTATCAATGGATAGTTGCCATCACGTCCACCAATTAAATTTTTTAAACCAGTTTCGATCAGTGTTGGGGACGATCGCTCCCGGTCACTCATTTTTTCATAAAATTTTTACTTAAACAAGCACCAAACGAATAAAGAGATTTAGTTTAAAAATTTCTTATAGAAATTTTTAATTGAAAATTATTACTTTTTTCTTGCTTTAAACTTTTGTGTTAAATAAATTTTTATTTATTTTTTTTGGTTTTTTTTATTTTCTCATAAATAGAAAGAAATCACAATTGAAATTATTTGGTTAAAGACTAATTATTATTATTATTAATATTTTTTTATAATAATATATATTGCACGCGTTTAATTTAAAGGTTAATAAATATTTTATTTATTTTTTTTTTTGTAAAATTTGCTATAAATCAAAGGCACCGTTCAAAAGTTTATTTTTATAATTATTTTTATTTATTTATATTTTTTTTTTTGTAATTTTTTTTTTATTGGTAACAGAAAAAAAAATTCGTTAGAGTTTTTTTTTTAATTTTTATTTTATTGCATTTAAATAGAAGCTTTTTTTAAGATGTATTTTTTTAGGCGTTCGCTTGTTTTATTTTATGTTATTTAGAAGGTAATTTTAGTGATTATTTTTATTTGTTTTTATTGTTGTTGTTAGTTCGCAGCTACTACAAAATGCACAGCGTTTTTTATTTTTTATTTTTTTTTTAATTTTTAATTAATTTTCTTTGTGTTTTATTTAGGTTTTTTTTACTATGTAATTTAACAAATAACAGTGTCTATAAAAATAAACAATTTTAACTATTTATTTATTTTTTTTTTGTAGGTGAGTGTATTTTTTTATTTCTTTTTTAATTAAAGGTTGCTTTTAATTTTGCTTTTTTGCATTAAATGCTTAACGGAAAATTTTTGCTTTTTGTAGAAATTGTAGCGTTTATTTGTTGATGATTCTAATTTTATTTAATGTTCCTTAAAGATTCTTTAAAGAATGTTTTAACTATTTTTAAAGTGTTTGTGGGGTTTTTTGTTTAATTTTATTGATTTCAACATGTTTTAATGTTGTTTGAATTTTTCTTATTTTTTAAGCGATTTCTTTATTTTTTTTTTTTAATTAGCCTCTTTTTGGAATTTTAGTTTAACAGATAACTAAGTAAAAATATGTTTAATCTTAAAGCGGTTTGTTTATCTAATTTTATTTGAATTTCGAAGCCAATTATTTGCTGCCAACAACCTTTTTTCTTGTAATTAAGCTTAATTTAGCGCTTTTTTGTTATTATCTTCGTGGTGATATTGCAGTAATTTTAGGAAATATAAATATTTTTTTTATAAACAAGAACAACAACACTTTGCATAAGTAAAAATATAACAAAAAAAAAATATTCACTCTGGGTGAGTACAAATAAAAAATCGATGATTTTATAGTCTATAGACAAAATAATTCAAGTTGTTTTTTTTTCTTCGTCTTTTTAACAATAAATTTTGTTTTTCTGTCTGTGTGTGTTTTAGTATGAGAGTTTCAAGAGACGAAAAGAAGGCAGTCAATTTGTAGATTGTTTTATTTTACAACTTATTTTTGGTGTATACATTTTAAAAATATTTATTTTCTTTCAGGCAACTATTTTAAAATACTTTTTTTCTTTTGTTGTAAATTTCAAAGAAGATTTATTTTTTTATTTTTTTTTTTTTTTTGTGATTTTATTCAAAAATGAGTTTAATCCAAAGAGTTGCCTTGCGTGTAACTAACTAATAACTCGCGTGCAAGTGAACGTTATTTAGCATATGTGTGGGTGTAGAAAAAAAAAACACAACCAGGATATAACACATACTAATATAAAGAAACACGGAATTAAAATCCACTTAGAATCCACATTGGCACTTTATAACAGACACGAAAAAGAAAGAGAATTAAAAGAAAATAACAAAAATATATAAAAAAATATTTAAGTTTTTTTTTTAAATTTTGTTTAATTTTATTACATTATATTAATAATTTTATTTAGTTTTTATAATTAACGTAGTATAACAGTTAATTTTTAGTTGTTATAAACTCAAATTTAACAATAGGAGCCTTTCATTGAACAGCTGATTTGTTTGTAGGTCATTTTAATTAACAGCACAAAATTTCATTTAATTAATTTTTTTAAATATTATTTTAATTAATTATTTGTTTTTTATTAAAACAAGGAAATAAACGCGCAAATTTGTTTTTACATTTTTATCAATAATGAACTTTGGTTCTTAGAGCAACTAGCGGTGACAGCTCTTGCTCTAAACACGTTGCTTTAGTAATGACAAGTAGTAAACGTAAAAACACGGTCGGTCGGTGGTTAAAGGGAGAGGGTTTTTTAATATTATAAAACCTTTTTGGTTTGCTTTTTAATTATAATTTTAAATTTTTTGAAAATTTCGCACACATCTGCAGCACCAAACTAAAACACAAAATATTTTTTGGTTTATCTCGTTTTTTTTTTTAATTAATTTTTTCTTCTGCTCATTATTTTCTTAAAGACAATTTTTACTATTTCATTATAAATTTTAGTTTTTTAGTATTTATTTGCAGATAAATTTGTTACATTTGTTCGCATGCTAAACAAAAAAATATTTCTATAGCCGCACCGTAAATCATCAAACCAAACTAACGAGTGAAACAAGTACTAATGCTTTGTACTGTCATTTGGTCCCAGTCAGCCGCCGTTTTAGCTTTATTTTTTTCGTTTTTTTTTTCGAAAGAACTTTTAAAAACAACAAATACTATAGAGAAAAGCAAAAAATCAAATAAAAACACAAAAACAAATAATAATAACAACAAACACATGTTAACAGTAGAGCAAATATACTTAGGCGCACACTCAAAAATACATACAAACATACATACGTACATACATATGACAATGTTCAAAACTCAGAGATACACAGAATAGCAAAAACAACAACCCATTAACGGGGTTGAAAACTTGTAAGGTACCAATGAATATGAAAAATACCGCCAGGTACTTTTTGGTAAAAAAAAAGCGTAACTAAAAAGTTAATATATTAAGGGCCATTATCACAACTTGCCATTAGTTGAAAGCAGGATTTTGCCAGACCGATTAAAAGCGATTAGAATTTTAATTTGTTATTTGTATTAAGGAGTATATCGAAAAAAACTTGTAGTTGCATTAAGTTAAATAAAACTCAAATCGTGCAAGATAGAAACTCTTTAAAACACGCAAATTTATTGGCATATTGTATAAATTTATTTAACATTGAAATCTTAATTTATTATTTCGTATTTATTAATTATCGACCTTTTTCGGAAGTCCTTCCATTAAAGATTTTACAGTTGCTTCTGTTACCTTTTTTGAGGAGGTGGTCCATCTACACTTCAAATCGGACATGTTCTGGGACACCTTTCCTGTGTTCTTCAATTCCTTTTTTACACGAGCCCATTGCCTTTCCACAGGCCTAAGTTCGGGACAGTTAGGTGGACTTGCCTCTCGTGGCACAAAAATGACATTATTCTTTGACTATCACTCAAGTGCCGTTTTTCCATAGTGACATGATGCCAAATCAGACCAAAAATATGTAGGCACTCGGTGCTGTCTCAAAAAGGGTAAAAGTCGTTTTGTAGGTACTCTTTATATAAATCTCTGTGTTTATCGTGCCTGATGCCACAAATGTTGTTTTTTTTGTCCGGAAGTCTTCCTGAACATTACCTCTTTCATCAGTAACATAAGAATCTTGACAGGAAGTTAAGAAAAGTCTGCCAGTACGTATGTTTCGTCATCCATCACACAACAGATGAATTTTTTTTTAAAAAAACTTCCTTCAATTTTTTCGCTCGTTGTTTTGCTTCTGAACATTGTACGTCTTCAGCTCAACATAAGCTTTGGCCATTTGGACAAAACTATTAGAGCATTTCACCGTACGCGCTGCTTTTCTGATAGAAGTGTTAGGTGCTCTTCGAAACAGTTGATTGACTTCTTTTACCTTAACAATATCCCTTGGACCCTTTTTATTTCCTGATCCAGGTTTTCTTTTAATGCTCAGGTCTTTCTTATACCGTTTAATGGCATTTGAAACAGTTCGAGGGTTTCAAATTTTTTGCGACTGCTTAATGCAACTACAAATTTTATTTGATACACTCTTTATTAATAATAATAATAATAATAATAATAATAGATAATAATAATATTTAATGAATAAAAAAACAATAAATGAAGGCTTTATAACGCAAAGCCATTTATCGGTCCGACAAAATCCTGCCTTTAGGTAGGTAAGGCTGGTGCAAAGTTACCCTCACACCTTCACTCGGAGACCATTACGGTCCATTGTGACGCAACTAATCCTGCCTTTAACTTACGGCAAGTTATAATAATGGCCCTAAGATTTGTAATAAGTGTAAGTGTAAAACATTTAAATGATTACTTTTTAAATTTTTAGAAGGGAAAGAAGATTTCCCAATTGTTCTAAACGGTGCTTTTTATAGTGGCGTTGAACTCCAAAAGCATTTTTAAATTCCTTCAAATTACTTAGTTTAATTAATTAAATAATTGATGTCATTAATGTTTATATATGATTTGGGACATTATGCCGCCGCGGCAAGCGTGCTCAAGGCGTAACTTAGTGGCTTAACTTTTGTATATCCTTCACTTCATCGAGTATTCGCATTCACATTATCGCTTATTTTTGGTTTGTCTGAATATAATAAAAATTGTACATATCCCCAGGCTAAGTAAACAAATGGCGTCAAACAACATGCACGAGGTGGCCAGTTTGCAGGACAATTTCGTTAAAATATTCATTCGTCATTGCTTCAAATGCAGCAATCCATTCAATTCCTGATGAATATAATGAATTCTACATTGAATTTTAAAATCAATTTGAACAATTTCGCAACGTAGTTTTGAAATAACTATATTTGATAAATTTTCAAGTCAAACAAAAAATTTTAAAACAACCAAGAACAGTCAAATGAGCTGTCACAAAAAAATTGTACTGACAACTTAAAGATAATTCCCACACGCAAAGAAAAAATATGGTTGTGGTAACCATAATCGAAGAGCAACATACTATGATTGAATTGTATGATTATGGTTAACATTATTATGTTTAATTAATAAAATCGACAATCTTTGCTTTTTACGGCAAATTATTGTCTTTTGCAGTAACATACACATATTGATTGTACTTACCAATTTAATTGCAATTTTTATACCAATATTTTTTTACATTTTCTCGTTTATTTGTAAATTTTTTTTTTAATTTTTCAAAATTTTTGTTCTTTTTTTTGACATCTCAAACTTTTAAAATAATAAAAATTTATTCAGCAAGAAGAAGAACAGCTGAAATCAAATTATTTTAAAAACTAAATCATAGCTTGATTAATTTGTAGTCATAATGTTGTCTCACATATTATTAAATGATTATTTTTAATTTTTAATGATTTTGAATATAATGTTATTTTTGTCAAATTAATTTGTTTAAATAATACTATTTTTAAATGATAACCATTTTGAAATTTTTACGAAAAGTAAACATTGAATGATGCAATTCAAACAAATACTTGATTATCGCGACAAAATATATGATGAAATTAAACAAAAATAACTATTACTTGTTTTTGAATGCCAAACATTGTTATAGAAACTATAATATGACCGTCGTGATCATGTCGTAACTATGGTTTTTCTTTGCGTGCATTTTAAAATAAAAACAAGCTTTAATTTGATGTTAAAAAAGTTGTGTGGCCCTGGAAATATTTTTATAGTGTTTATCTAATCAGATATAAAAATATTTGGTGCATTAAAAAGGTGTCCTATGTGGGGCATTGTCATAATTGAGCAACATTTTGAAAGGTTTTAAAGTGTTATCAATAAACAACAGATCACCTTTTCATAATTTCAAAATTTTTTTAGTTGTGATATTATGACAATATAACTTAGGACTTCGTGTGAATACACCAATTATATTTTTGAATTATATGTATCAGATTTGCTAGCCAAACTCAGCAACAAATAATATTTCGTTTTCATATAACACCAAAGCCTCTCACAGAAATAGGTGATACCTATCAAACCCCCCAAAGCAGATCCAGCTAAAATATTTATTGTTTTTAATAAAACATATGAATTGTTTGTTTAATGGCTACCAAAATTATTACTTATCAAAGTAAAAAAATTTATTTAGAGGACAAAATATCCCTTTCTCCTCCCACTGGATCAGCGCTTGATATTAAAAATTAATCCACCGGGCTACACATGCCTTAAAAGTATTGCGTATAAAAATTTCCATAGTAATGTTGGATAAGTTTTCGAGCTGTCATATTTAAAAGTTGGGCTATCCGTAAAAAGTACCCTTACAGTACTAAAAAGCTGTTCTAATGTGCCAATATTTTTTTCACATTTAACAACCCCACCGTGTATAGTTGTATTGTATATAGTATTGTTAGAATCTACAAGCAACAATAAAAACAACATTTTGTATCCATTCTAATGTGTTTCGACAAAGATATTTTTTTTTCAATATTTTTTCTATTCATTTCTTTACAAGAAATTAAAAAAAAACATGTGTATTGTGTAAATTTTTGTTGCTGTTGTTCCTAAACTAAAAGTATTTTTAACTTATAAAAAGAAAAAAATTTAAGAAACATAAAAATTAAAAAAAAAATAAATTTTAACCACGTGAGCAATTGCTCTCACTCTCTCTTTTATTAGTTAAAGTATTAGTTTGATAGAGCTGGCAAACAAAAATATAGAGATATTTTGTGAAAAAAAAGAATTAAGAACTTAAATATCAGTCAATATATGTATGTAGTTGTAGTGGTAAAAGAGCGCACAACAAGCCGATACAATTCGATGGGATTTTCTATGTGTGTGATGTGTGAGCGTATCTCACTGTTGTTATTATAGTATTTTTCTAGCTATCAGATGATATACAAAGACAACAACACTAATAATAACAACAATAAAAAAACGCAAACAAAAAATATTCATTCTAAAATGTATTCATGTGAATTTAATAAGAAAAAATAAATAAATAAAAGTACCTACCAACGGACAAAAATATATATTTGTTTTTAATTTAAATACATTAGCATAAAATTTATCTAATTGTATCTTTAAGATACATTTTTAATATCGCCTGCTATTTTTGAAAGTTTTATTTATCTCAATTTTATTTTTTTTTTAACCTTTATGCTTTTAAACGCTTTCTTATATGTAGTTGTATCTACAAACAAAGCTACATACTCACTTAGTTACTCTAAAAAAGTATATGCCCCTTAATCACACTAGGTCAAGCTATTAAAATTGCGTTTTTGCGTTTTTTTTTTTATATTTTATTCAAATTGCCTTAACCTTGAATTTATATTTGTTGTTGCTCTTGATGAATTTAAAACTCATAAATATTTTTTTTTCATTCTCTCTGATTGTGGAATAAATTTTGTTTTATGTGCGAATTTTCTATGAGCTTTTTGCGTAAATGTGACCACTACAAATTAGCACAGGGTACTAAATTGTAAGTATTAAAAGGTAAAAACTGTTTGCAATAAATTTCGGAAATTCCTACGTTATTACCAGAAAAGTTTTTATCAAATTTTTACAATTACCCAACAAACCAAAACGCTTTAGAAATAGCTTAGAATAAGCTTACTAACATAAGCCTTCTTCTTATGGCTTTTGCTACACTTAGGCTTCGCACACTCGTTTTGTCCTCTGTTCCTTTTCAGCACATCTATTTTGCCACTCTTTGAATATCGATGTCATCAAGTATGACATCAGACTCTACATTTTCTTCAGCACTCTATGTTTCAATTTTCTTCACTGTAATAAAAGCCAATCTGACTAGAGCTGGCTAGAAATTCACTTGAATCATTTGTTTTAATATTTTTTGCACTAAACAGCAATTTCACAACTTCTTTTCCCTTCTCACGAACACTGTGTTTTATCTTATACTAGCCAAGCAAGGCAATTTTTCTTAATGGGCGTGGCACTGCCCATTTTTCTAATCACGAGATTGTATAATTTTAAGAGTTCAATATGCCTAATAAGTTTCAGAAAAATCTGTCAAGTGCAAGTAGCTTAAAATGATAACTTATTTTTTATAGGCGTAACCCCGCCCACTTTTTGCCACCCATAAACACTCCTTGGAATGTGTACAACAACTTGCAAAAGTTTGAGTCCGATAGGTTTAAAGTTTTGAAGTCTATAGCTAACACACACACCCACGGAGTTTCACTTTTATAATGTTATAAAGATTATATTTACTTTTTTATACCCTTCACACAGTGAAAAAGGGTATATATAGGTTTGTCATTCCGTGTGAAATTTCTACAATTTTCATTTCCGACCCCATAAAGTATATATTTTCTAAAGGTTATGAATAGGGGAGTCGATTAAGCTCTGTCAGTCTGTCCGTGTGTATGTTGAAATCAACTTTTTGAAGCCCCCCGACTTTGCTTGGACCCGGGTGAGGTATTAAAATATCAGAAATATTCGGGAGTATATCGGTATTGAAAATCAGAAACATCGGTACATAAACAACTGAGATATGAGCAGAAACCCACGACCACCTCGATTTTTTTTCACAAAAACAACAATACAACAACAACATACATATATACAAACGTGTATACTGGCTAGAGTAAACGTGGCATAGAATTCCAGCTGAGCCAAAAAAATATGTTTTAAATTTTTTTAAAATTTTTTTTTTAATTTTTTATTTAATATATTACTTATAGTTTTATTATTATACTCTTCACACAGTCAAAAAGGGTATATATAGGTTTGTCATTCCGTGTGAAATTTCTACAATTTTCATTTCCGACCCCATAAAGTATATATTTTCTGAAAGCTTATAAATAGGGGAGTCGACTAAGCTCTGTCAGTCTGTCCGTCTGTCCGTGTGTATGTTGAAATCAACTTTTTGAAGCCCCCCGATATCGCATGGATCCGGGTGAGGTATTAAAATATCAGAAATATTCGGGAATAGATCGGTATTGAAAATCAGAAACATCGGTTCATAAGCAACTGAGATATGAGCAAAAACCCACGACCACCTCGATTTTTTTTTGCACAAAAACAACATTACAACAACAACATACATACATACAAACGTGTTTACTGGTTAGAGAAAACGTGGCATCTAATCCCAGCTGAGCAAAAACAAATTTTTTTTTATTTTTTTTATATTTTTTTTTTAATTTTTTTTTTATTTTTTTTTGTTTTATATTTATTATATATATTTTAATTATTTTTTTTTTAATTTTTTTTTAAATTTTTTTTTAAATTTTTTTTTAAATTTTTTTTTTTTTTTTAACATATACGTAAATTTATAATTTTACAATGGTATGTTTTTATTTATATATATTTTTTATATGTATGTACGTATTTCATATGGGATGAATGGTGATACAAACAATTGTTATTGCATGACTACACGTTGTGAAGGGTATATAAGATTCGGCATGGCCGAATATAGCACTTTTACTTGTTTTATTACAACTTTAATATATTTTAAGAAAAGTTTATTTTAAACGAAAACTTTCAATATTCTTTAATATTGTTTTATTTTTTTACATTCACACTGACTTTTCAAAACTGGGCTATTAAGATGTAATTCAACAAATTCAGATTCAAAATAAAAATATAAATGATTTTAAAAAAACAGAAACAATTACACAACTATAGAGAGCATAAGTATTTCGCAAGCATTGTTGATAAAGGTAGCAGAATATTGGTTGTTATAAGCTTATTCTCCAATTGGCTTATTTTTAATTCAAATTTGGTTTGTTGGGTACTTTCATATGTATTTTTTTACTTTTTTAAAAATCATAATGCGACTAAGATTTGTTATTTTTAAAATTTCAAAATCAAATTTGAAGTTTTTTCAGTCAATATAGAACGATCATACGTACCAGGTGGGCCAAAAGGAGTCATCCGATGTTGTTTAGCTCTCATTTTTTTCTTCCTTTTTTAAGACAGCACCGAGTGCATATTTTTGGCCTGATTGGACATCATGTCACTAATCAGACTGAATTAGGGGATCAGAAAGGTCGTTGCAAATTAATTGAGAGAGACTTCAAATTCAATACGAGAGACTTCATCTATCCCCGCCAAAATGGTCTGGTATGATCAAGTCGCATAATCTGCGACTGCTACCAAATATGAGATAAATTGCTTAATAAACTCGCCTCTCATAGTGTCGATTGGCAATTGAGCAATGTCAGTGTGTGTGTTGAAATCAGTTTTAAACACCTGACATCGCTCAGATGCGTTTTTAGTATCAAAATATCAGGGGGAACTAAGATCACTTTGTTTTATCCCAAAACTTCAATACAAACGTTGTATAGTTGATACGTGGCGAAGCTGAATTTAGCAAACAAATTTTTATTTTCTTTTAATTTTTAATTACTGATACATAAGTACATTAACATTTCTTATAATTTTACCCCTTCAATATGAATATCAAATAAAAGTGCTTGACTAGTAGAATTTAGTTAAAATTGTAATAAATTTAAAATCAAAATAGCGTTTAACATAAAATCTGAAATTTAAGATAAGTTAAGTTAAAGGCAAAGGATATTGCCTGATTCGGCACGTCCGTTTATTGATTCCTAACTTGTTTTTATACCCTTCACCTGTGGTGCACAAGGGTATATTATAGCTTTGTCATTCCGTTTGTAATTTCTACAATTTTAATTTCTGATCAGGGTTGCCAAATTTGGTACAATTGTACTTTTTGTGGTACAATTTAAACCTCAAAAGTACAATGGTACCCCAATTACCCATTTGGTACAATTTACTAACTTTCTCAATTTATATTCACGAATAGTATAGTGCCACTTCTAATAAAAATTTCTCCAAACGAATACAAAAATTTTGACTCAATTAATACACAGTTTAGATCCCTGGCGGATATATAAGTATCAAAAGATTTTAAAAATGAAAGTATATTCAACTTTTGGGCTTAAGTTTCTGAAATGAAAAACCAATTGAATGAATTAATGTTTCCGAAACTTTCAAGAGTTGTAGGTGGGATATTATCAGTTCCACATTCGCAGATCATTTTTTCCTTCCAATATATTATTAAAACGAAATAACGAAATAGGCTTCATGTGCCTACAGTTTCCGGTCTTATACAGACAAAAGATTTGTTAAGGTCATCAAATTCTTGTTGTTTTAGTTTCAAAATACCAAATAATTTGTTATCAAAACCAATTTTATCTCATGAATGTATATCGGTAGAATTTTTATGTAATTTATTTTATGTTTAAATATGTATTAAATATATTAAAGTAAAATTTTTTGGTACAATTGGGGTTGAAAAAGTACAATTTTATGAGCTTCTTGGTACAATTTTGATGTTATCATTTTGCAACCCTGTTTCTGATCCCATATTTTCCGAAATCTTATGAAAAGAGGAGTCGATTAAGCCATGTCCGTCTGTCCTTCTGTCCGTGTGTTGGTTGAAATCAACTTTTGGAAGCAACCACATGTTCCTCAGATCTCTGTATGGCATCAATCTTTTGGAAATATTCGGGAATGAATCGCTATTGAAATTTAGCACTATCGCCCCATAACTTTCTGAGATATGAGCAAATAAACATGGCTGCCTCTGTTTTTACCCATATTTTAAACACTAAAATTAAAATTTTTCAGCCATAGAATAATTTAAAGGTACCTTTGATACTATTTGTAGATATAATATGCCTCTAGAGATATTCGTGAATAATTTTAGATAAAGCGTGCTTTAATCGGTAAAGTTATAGGCAAAACTTTTTTTGAAAAATATATATTCTAAAAATTTACAAACTAAAATCAATTTTTTTCAGCTTCTAGACAACCGAGAGAGTCAATTTTGGTATCATCTGAAAGGACGTGACTAGCGCAACACCAGCACTATTTAAAAAAATTTAGATTCATGTTAGCCGCCAAAACAAAATGGAGGACAATAAATTTATATATGGGTCATGTCTGGTATTTTAAAATATTGGTATCAAATGAAAGGGCTTAACTAGTAGAATACAGTAAACAAAATGGCGGAACAAATTTTTTTAGTCGGAAATAATAAAGAAAAATGGCGTATAACATGAAATATAGGTTAAGCTACAAGGTGGCATTATACCTATGTACATGATGGTGAAGGGTATTATCAGATTCGGCACAGCCCAATACAGCACTCTTACTTGTTTTAGGTTATTTAAGGTAAAATATCACGAATCTTTTTTTTACACTAAAAAAAATAGCTTATCAATATTAAAAAACAAAATAATTTATAAAAATTATAATTTCAATTAATCGTTCATTTTGTGGCATCCTTTAAAATACTTATTAAATTTTTCAATTTCTTCAAGATTTTTAATTACGAAAACCTTGAAAACTCTTCTTAATAATTGAAAAAAGTTTCATCAATTAGTAATATTTTGGCTTATAAATGAATGACTTGGAATATAAATTTATGAAGTAAAGCTCTAAACCCATAGACGTCAGCAGACTTCACAACTTCACGGCTTCAAATGCTACCAACTTTAAATGCTGCTCTGAAGTCAGCTTCATAATTATTTTGAAGACAGCAACAACATAATAATCAGCTGATGTGTATTTTAGCAATACAAATTTCAGGGATGCCGCATATATATTTTTATAATGAATAAAATTAAAGTTATTGATAAAAAAAATGTAATAATATCACGAAAAAATATGAAAACACATAAATTTATTTCTTTATTGTATTTTTGTAATGTTCTTTTATGTTTAATATCAAAAATAAGTTTTTGTTCTAATTTTTCCAATTTAATATATATAATGGCAACACTATATTTGTTTCTTGCTGCCCGTCAAAATAGAAAATAGCCTAAGTTGGCAACAGCAGCAAATGCTGTTGTGCAGTCGTGCTGCTGTGCTGCCGTTAAAATAATCGTATTCATTTAAACACATGGATTTTATTTTTGACATATTGCTGCTTGCTGTCTGCTGTCGTCTATGTGTTTAGAGCATAAGATTTGGGTTCGTTGCAATTTAAGGGCGTCATACTAGACATAAATGTGTATATTTTTTTGTTCCCAGTTGGTGTTTATAAATAATTTCTAACTTTTACTACTTACGTGAATTTGCTTGGTTGTTATTATAAAACTAACAAAATATATAATTTATTTTTAAACCAAATTGTTCATTTTTTTAACGACTATATTATTCTTATTTTGGCTCTAGTTCATTTTCATACTAAATTTCTCATTGTTATATGAAGAAATCAATTTTTTATCTGTGATAATGAAAGAATATACTGGAAAAATAAGTTTTAATCCCGACACCAGCCGAGTGAAATGCATTTTCGAAACCAGCTACGGTTTCATCATCAACACTCTTTGATCGGAATGTCTTAGTGTTGGATGTAAATATCATCTATTTAACTCACAAGTTTATATGAAAATTGATTTTGTAAATTAAACTGTACATACAAATTCATATTTTTTGCCGTAGCGAGTGATAACGAAATTTACCAAACTTGAGCTTTTTCCTTTATTTGTTATTCTTGTAATTGTTTAATATCCCAGCGAAACAAAGACATCCAAAAGCAATAGTGAATGCATGAGTTCAACCCATGATGAGGTGGTTCAATTTAGGTGAAACATGTATGATTTTAATATTAACGTGTCATTGGAGAGCATGTGTTGAATATGAATATATTAATAAAGTTCACTTCATTCTAATAAGTGCATAGAACGCATTCACAGTTGATGAAAAGAAACCCACGTTTCATGAGTTAATAATAATAAGAACTCGTGAAAAATATTATTCACATTGAACTAGTGCAAATTTTTTTGCTTGGACAAATATAGATATATTTTTTTGTCACATCAGTATCGAAAAAAAATAAGTGACTTAAGAATTAAACAAAATTTACGAAGCAAAAATTTGCAAATGATTTTGAAGAAAAAACCCCAAACTTTTCAAAATTAAAAAAAAAAATTAAAAATTATTAAATAACAAAAATTCAAATATTAAAAATTATTATTAAAACCACATCGCATCGAATTTCAATACGCCTGCGTTCAAGAAGAAAATCGTGATGTGAACATTTTAGTTTATTTGGAAATTCAATTAAGATCAATTTACAACCTCGCCCTTTTGTCTTGTGTATTGCACTGACCAATTCTATCTATCTGCTCTAAAAGTTTTTTGTGAAACGATCTTCAGTTGAAAAAGAAATCTCAATTAAAAGAAAACTAGATAAATAAAAACCATAACAAATATAAAATAAATAATCTATTTTAAATAACGTTTACAATCGTGATTTCATAGTTTTGTGTTATTAATTCATTTGCAGGATGCTAACAAATTATAGATCAGTCAGTCAGTCAGTTAGTCCACTGTGGTGTACAAGCAACATTTCACACCTGAAATTAGTATACATAATTTCTAACACTTGTTTGTCAAATAAATGTACAAATTCAGCATGGATACTACCTTTTACTTTTATTATTAAAAATAAATAATTTTTTTGAAAAGTTTTCTTTAAATTTTTTATACACAATTACTTTATGCTTTTTTTTATCAACAAGTGTACTAAAGATTAATGTAAATCCATAACGAGTTCTTGTTTGCATAAGTATCGAAGAGTACTTACAGTGCCGTGCAATTTAAAAGCAAAAAGCAACATTTTTTTAATTTTATTATTGTAGTAAAAGATAGATAGATAGATAGATAGATAGATAGAAAGATAGATAGATAGATAGATAGATAGATAGATAGATAGATAGATAGATAGATAGATAGATAGATAGATAGATAGATAGATTGATTGATACCCTAAATACCATAGAAGGAAGATTTTAGCAAGTGTTGTTAAAGCGTGATTTTTTAAGCGTAATTTTTTCAAAAATCTAATAAAGCACTCAAATTTGCATCATATATTCAATATTTTTATTGGAATCGATTAATTGGTCTTTGCTATTTACTTTTTAAAAATAACTTCATGTAAATGTTGCCCGCGGCCCCGGTTCAAATGGTCCATTCGTAAGGTTAAATTTTGCACTACTTTTTCGAGCATTTCGGCCTGTATTCCATGAATAAAACGTCTTATGTTATACTCTAAGGCTTTAATCGTGTTTGACTTGTCCACATAGACTAACGACTTTTTATAACCCCACAACAAGTAGTCAAGAGGCGTCAAATCACATGATCTTGGCGGCCATTTCGAGAGATAAACTGCTTACCAAATTCATCCTTCAATATGTCCATTGTTTCACGAGCTATGTGGCATGCGGTACCGTCTTCTTAAAACCGCATATCAACCAAGTCCATCTCAGCCAATTGGGGCAGAAAAAAAGTTGCATATCTTGGCTCGATATCGTTCGCCGTTGACATTATCATTTCTTCCACGGTCGTCTTTGAAGAAAAATGGACCGATGATGCCACTAGTCCTTAAACCACGCCTAACTGTCGTTTTTCGAGATGCACCGGTAACTCTTGTACAACATGTGGCTGGTCTTCACCCCAGATGTGACAATTTTGTTTGTTTACGTATCCATTTAGCTAAAAATGAGCCTAATCGGTGAACAAGTTTTTTCGATAAAACAGTGGATTTCACAGAGCACGAATTTTGATAATAAATGTCAATTATTTGCAGTCATTGCTCCATGATGAAATGGCAGAGTATACTGAACACTTTTCTGTTTCACAGATGTAGTTTGGACACAAATATCAACCAGAGCTGCCAGCCCGAAAAACTTAATTCATAAAAAATCTCCCTTTATTATATGCTTCACCTATTTGGGCCGAATGCACAAAGTTCAAGTCATACTGTGGTAAACTAAACTCAATTATAGACTTACTGCACTAAGAGTATGCTGTATCGGATGAAGCAGCGTCGTCATATCGGGAATTTACAATGACAGACTTACTAAAGCGGAGGCTAGATCAATGCCCATGGAAGCCTAGCAACGGAGATGGTCTTGTAATACAAAGAGAATATGGACGAACAAACGTATACCAGATATAAGTACTTGGTTGGAGACTTGGTGGACTGTGTCCCTGCTGTCATAATCTGGTTGGAGATGCTGAACACGTTTTCTTTATACAGTGAACTTGCGGTAATGTGAACTAATTAATGTCGTGGTAGTTCATATTTTCGAATTTGTTCACATTTTCGATTGTGATTTTTTTTATATATGTACATATATTACTAAGTTATTCTTTCTAAAAATTATTTCTGCAAGAAATGAAAATGAAAAGATTACTAAAAAAAACTTTTTGAAATTTATTTATCCATTTTATAAAGAGTACATACATACGTAGATGTACATAAAAAACAAAATAAATATTTCGACAAAAAAATAAATAAAATTTACAATGAACAAGTAAGAGCGCTATATTCGGCCGTGCCGAATCTTATATACCCTTCACAACGTGAATTCATGCAATAACAGTGGTTTGTGTCACCATTCATCCCATATGAAATACGTACATACATATAAAAACATACATATATAAAAACGTCCCATTGTAAAATTATAAATTCACGTATGAATGTTAAAAAAAAACAAAAAAAAAAAAAAAAATTAAAAAAAAAAAAAAAATTAAAAAAAAAAAATAAAAAATTTTTTTAATTATTATGTATGTAATATATATAAAACAAAAAAAAAAAAATAAAAAAAAAATATAAAAAAAAAATTAAAAAAAAAATAATAAAAATATAAATAATATATTAAATAAAAAATAAAAAAAAAAAATAAAAAAAAAATAAAAAAAAAATTTAAAAAAAAATTAAAAAAAAATTTTTTTTGGCTCAGCTGGGATTTGATGCCACGTTTTCTCTAACCAGTATACACGTTTGTATGTATGTATGTTGTTGTTGTAATGTTGCTTTTGTGAAAAAAAAATCGAGGTGGTCGTGGGTTTTTGCTCATATCTCAGTTGTTTATGTACCGATGCTTCTGATTTTCAATAGCGATCTACTCCCGAATATTTCTGATATTTTAATACCTCACCCGAGTCCAAGCGATGTCGGAGGGCTTCAAAAAGTTGATTTCAACATACACACGGACAGACGGTCAGACGGACAGACTGACAGCGCTTAATCGACTCCCCTATTCATAAGCTTTCAGAAAATATATACTTTATGGGGTCGGAAATCAAAATTGTAGAAATTTCACACGGAATGACAAACCTATATATACCCTTTTTCACTGTGTGAAGGGTATAAAAAAGATAGGTACATACATATATAATTAAATATGGAAATAATCGGTTATTATTTTCTGTTTTTTCTTTTGTTCGATCAGCTTATTTACCGCCAATTCCCTGATTTTTTCAATACTTTAATGTCAGTTTGATCGACCATTTGAAATTCAGCCCATTCAGCTTTGTTAAAAATTTCGACAGCTTCTTTGGCTTTAATGTTGTTTTCAGGCGCTTCAATTAAACGGTCGTCATCATCGTCGGACTCTTCAATTAAATAATTTTCATCAAATGGCGCGACGTCCTCACAAGGATTATTGATCCAATCTCTAATGTTTACAGCAGTAAGTACTTCCTGAGGGCACAATGTCTGTAGAAGATCTGCAGCAGTATTTTCTAAAGATCTAACCTCTGATCGCCACTTTTCTTTTAAAACGCTCAAAGGAACATTAAATTCAGGATCGTCTTCATCATTTACCACATTCAAAATATTTTTCCAACAGTTAGATAAAGTTTCTTTACCAACTCGGTTCCAGGATGCCTCTAGAATAGAAACTCCTTCTTTAAGTGTGATTTTTTTCATCAATTCAAGAAAATCTCCCTCTTTTGCAATATTTGTTGCCAGAAGACTGTTCCTATAATGAAGTTTGGTGATTCTAATTGCATTTTGATCCATTGGCTGGATCAGCGCCGTTACATTTGGCTGCATGAACATAGCTTCTATGGAACCATCCTCGGATTTAAGGTCGGATTCTAGTGGATGGGATGGGGCATTATCTATTGGGAGTAAAGCTTTTACTGGTAATCCTTTCTTCCTTAAAAAATCTGTCACCTTAATGAAAAACAAAACAGTAAGAATCCCAATCGAACTATTTTTACATGTTTACTTACCTCTGGCACAAAACCATTCTTTAAAAATGGAAGAAGTCATCCAAGCAGACTTTGAATTTCTGTAGTTTACGGGACAGATACAATTTTTAAGACTGCGAGGATTTTTCGATTTTCCTATTACTAAAAGTTTTATTTTATGAGATCCTGACGCATTTGCACAGTATAAAAATGTTATCCTTTGCTTTTCCATTTTTGCACCTGGAGCGCTTTTCTCCAATGACGTTACATATGTCTTTTGTGGGAGAAGTTTCCAATATAGACCAGACTCATCGGCATTATACAACTCATCATTGGATAAACCCAAGTCTTCTATCTTTGCTTTCAATTTAATTTTAAAAGGATTTACGAACTGGGATTGGGCAGAAAGTTTTTCACCGCTTATCTGAAGGAGCCGAATTCCGTATCTCTTTTTAAATTTTTGTAGCCACCCATCGCTAGCATTGAAGTCATTTCCGTTTTCACTTATGTTTTTGTGAATTTGTTTGGCTTTATCTTTCAACATTAACCCACTTACAGGGAGGTTTTTATTCCGCATGCAAATAAACCACTTATAGAGCGATTTTTCCATTTTTGGAAGCTCTGAAGATCGTAATGTTTTGCGTTTTCCGGGTCCATAAAACGTATTGTTCACACATTTGAAAATATTGTCGTTTTTATTTTTTATTGAACATATCGTTGATTTTGCAACTTTATACTTTTTACTTAACACGGTAACATTCGATCCTTTTTTTAAATATTCCAAAATTTCGCATTTTTCTTTTAAGGATAAAAATGTTCGACTGTTTTAAGACTTAAATAATTTTAAAAATAAATTCACGAATCTACCGCAACAAGTTACATAAAGCGACTAGCATTAAATACCTTTAAAATAATGACATACTATGGTATTTATTAATTCGGGGATTACCAACATTAAAAATAAATGCTTCTACAAATTAAAAAATCCCCAAAAATTTAAAAAACAATTTTTCACTATTTAGAGCCACTAAACTTTGTTCACTATTTAGAGCGCCCATATAAAAAACTGAGTGTTCACATTAGTGGATAGTTCATTGTATTGGATGTTCACATTACCGCGATTTTACTGTATGTCCGAGATTCAGAAGGGAGTATCTCCAACGAAAGCTCGGCACTGAAACAGGAGCCGATAACATTATGCAGTTAATGGTGAATTCACCCGTGAATTAAGCACATTTTGTCAATTATGTCAGGCGGGTTATTTTAGAACTATCTATCGCCTAAAAAAACACAGTAAAGGCTGAATAACCTACCCATTCTGGTGAGGAAATACTACACAGTGGTACCGCCAGGATAGGGATGACGTTTGAGGTGTTTTAGCGGGTTAAAGTCTGGCACTTTGTCTTTCGATGTTTTTACCTCGTTATAAAATAAAAGAGAGATAGATAAGTAGATGCGAAATAACAAACTTATAATTGCTCACTGTCACCACTGGTGGTAGAGGATTTGATAAAAACTGACTACAATGATCAGTTTGGTTAGTGTGTGATAACTTTATTTTAACTTTTTAACCCTCAACGTAACACGTATAATATCATTGGCGGCATTAATGCAATAATGTTTCAAAATTATTATTCATACATCTATGTACATATGCATGTATTAATGGTTCTTTTGTATGTTCACTAATGCAGTGAAAAAAAGTCGGCAGGGTAGTAAAAGACACGGTTTGTGTTTATCATGATGGTTGTTTCAAATAAAATGCTTTACACTCATTTGTATTCTGGTTATGCTTTAAGTTTTATTCTTTTTCTAATGTCAGTTTTAATTTGGCGGTCATAAAATATTCTTGAAAATGTAATTAAAAAAAATCGTTAATGTTTACACATGAAACAAAAAAGAAATAATTCAAATGTAGAACAAAGAATTTGTGGAAGTGTTAAAACGACGTGAATTGCGGTACAATCGGTTTAGAGATAATTGATCATTCAAAGGAATTAGGGTGGAGCCAATTTGGGGAAAATATCGAGTATAGTCGTAGTCGGTTAAGCAAAAGTAAAAAATTGTTTAAATGGTTACCACTTTTTAAAATAAAGTTTAAAATGTAGAGCATCCGTCAATTTGATAGGGAAACTAAATACCGCCATTAAGGATGTCTACATTTACATCGATAGCTTGAGGATGTTTAAATCCCCCAATACCTTTCATGTGAAGTAAAAATCTATATTCAGTCGTGTAATAAATTTGTAGCACTCCAGAATTAGAATTACGCCAAGCTAGTCATTGAAATAATGTGGCTAACATATGCGCGAAAAATGGATCATTGCGGAATCACTAAGAATCATATCAAGTTATCTTTGATAAAACTTTCGAAAGAGATCAATAGGCACTTGAAGTAATAGCGGAATCACAAAGAATCATATCAAGTTATCTTTGGTAAAATAATAGCGTTCGGATGAGCAGATATTACTACCTGCATAAATGGAAAGCCTCTTTAGCCCTGTACCACCCCTTGAATTTAAAACAAGTAACTAGAGAGCAATTTTAGTAGGAGTACTCAATGGGCTCTACACGATTGGGGGAATATCAGCACCATTCGTTTGTCGTATGACATTTACTTGATCAGGAAGAGAATGATACGATACTGCACGAGGGAATATAATCTTGTTATTATCAGAGTACGAAAACAAACAAAAGGAAACGTTTCCAATAGTTTTGTTTCGATCATTTCAGAGAGGGAAAACAAAACGAAACAAAACCCAGGATAACGGTACATGCATTTTGTTTCAAAACGTTTGCTGATTGATTTGCTCTTTACATGAAAAAATCTACATGTTTATTGCTGCTTGTTGTTGGGAATTTTTTAACATTTTACCTACCTACATTAATTTTATGATCCTAATAACGATATGAAGTCACTGACTATAGTTTGCGAATTGGTAATGGTGCATTGTTATTATGATTGTTATAATCTTTTTGTTCTGCAAACGTTTGCAAACGTTTCATTCTTGTTTCGTACTCAAACGAAACATACCGTCAAAGCAATGCCTAAGTACAAAACCCGAATTGTTTTGTTTATGCTCTTTTGCATTGAAAAGTTTGTGGTTTTGTTTTGCTCGCAAACAAAACGATTCATGAAAATTGAAAAGTTTCTGACTTAGATGATTTGTACTGTGTTTCGTTTCGTTTCTTTTCGTTCACTGGTTATAATTGTATCTCGGAAAAAGACATGCTACCAATACCACTAGCTACACTGAGACAAATAAGTGGAGGAGCCCAGCTCCAGGCTGACTTGAGTTCTACTCAGTACCAATGAAAACAGTAACCTCTTTTACTTTTCCTGATCTAGTTTTAGTTTAGGGTAGAGACTCTATAAGATAGTAGTTATGAAGACCTGATTTGAATGCCAGTTTATTTTAAACCCTGTGCTGTCTTATTAAACTGGATGCCATTCAGCTGTTCAGATGACTTAAATTATCCCAACCATATGTGTGAACGACCTGTTCAGTTTTCTCGAAAGTAGTCACTTTTTTTCGGATACCCTGGATCCATAGGATTATAGTAATATATTTGGTTTTATTGTTTTATAATTTTTTTTATTATGAATTATTTAAAGGGTCCGCCAAATAACTTCTTTTTTTTTTGAAAATGATATAAAAAAAACTACTGAATATTTTTCTCAAAGTTTTTTTTTTATTTGAAAGTACAATCCTTCCGGTTAATAATGGAAAATAATTTCATTCAAATGGCTGCCACGGCTGGCCATGCAGTAGCCTATACAATCGGTTCAATCTTTAAGCACATTATCGATTGGCTTCACGAATATTATCCTTTAAAGCGTCAATTGTCTCTGGCTTGTTGGCGTAACACTTATCTTTGACGGCAACCCACAAATAATAGTCCGACGGTGTCAAATCGCAGCTCCGAGGTGGCCAAACGACTTTAGATCTGCGGCTGATAATACGATCTTCAAAAACAGGGCGCAAAACATCGAGTGTAGCTTCGGCTATTTGGGACGTAGCGCCGTCCTGTTGAAACCAAATGTTGCCAATATCCTCCTCTTCAGTTTTTGTGAACAAAAGTTCGTTCAGCATGGCCCGATAACGATCACCATTGACTAGGGCCACTCCTTGCTCATTTTCGAAGAAAAATGGCCCAATTATGCCTCTGGACCAAAATCCACACCAAATAGTGACTCGTTTTGGGTGTATCGGCATTTAAATGTATGCGTGCGGGTTTTCTGTGCCCCAAATTCACAATTTTACAATTTTACTTGTTTACATTCTCGCCAAGATCAAAATGAGCTTCATCTGAAAAGATGATTTTTTGGCAAAATCGGCATCATCTGTAAGTCGATAGCAGGCCCACTTAGTGAAGCGAAAACGTATTGGATGGTCAGTTGGTTTCAACTCCTGAACCAATTTGACTTTATGCAAAATTCGTCTCAATGATGTCTCCGAAATGTTCAATTGTTGAGAACGACGGTGAATTGATGTTGATGGCGCTTCACGCACACTTTCGGGTGTACGCTCTGTTTTTGGCTTTTCACGCTTTGGTTTATCGATGATGATGCCAGTTTCTCTCACTTTTTTCACAAGAAAACGAACAGACGAAGCTGACGGTGCGTCTCTTCTTCCAAAATCCGTACGCAATTTTCGCACACATTCTGCAACATTACCACGATTTCAAAGTAATGTCGCGAAATTTCCCAGCGTTGTTCAGCGGAAGAATGAAACTAATTATCTGTCAAATCAGCCATGAGCTAAGTGTTACCATTCACGAAATAAGCACTAGTTGAAAAAAAAAAAACGTTAGATGGCGGACCCGTTATTATATTACAAAAGAGAATATCTTAAAACTCATACTGTCGGTACTCATGATGTCGGTATTAACTAGATCAACTAAAAATATTTCATCTTAAAAATTCTTGATTCGAAAAAAATAAAATATTAATAAAAAGAATTTATTAAAAACTAAGGCTGATGAAATTCTTGAATTAAGTAAAAATTATGGTGACTTTTCGCATTTTCATTAAGGGAATTTTTTTGTCAATATTCCTGTTTAAAGTTTTAAAATAAATAAAATTAAGTTCTACCTCAGTGACCTTTAAAATACTATCTGATAGATGTTAGTTAAGCCAATAATAACGTCATGTTTAAGCGACATACAAATTGTTACAATCGCAATGGGTTGCCACACTAGGGGAACAAACCTAAAACAGTCAAACATCAACAACAACAACAATAGTTAATTTTAAAATGATTTAAATTGTCATTTTATTTAAAATCCCTGTTTGTTCGTACTTTTTGACTAACTAAGTGATTACTACCTTAACTGTTATCAGTGCAATTTTTGTTTGATTGCAATTAAGTCCGTCCGTTCCTCTATCTCTACCTTCTGCTGTGTCTGTGACTTAAAAAGACTCAAATAAATCATTTTATTTATTTAGTAACTTAACTTAACTTGATTTTTTTTTTTTTCAATTTCAAACTTAAACATTTATCTTTCTTGCATACACACTACGATATTTTGTTTTTGGTTTTTCTTACTGTAATGCGACATTCATGCACGAGAAAAAATCAAAAACTATTTTTGACAACAAAAAAAAGAAAAAGAAATGACAATCATTTAGTAAAATATTTACTTAAATTGTAGCCAGTCAGTTGCATGTAAGAACGAACACATGTGAGTGTTGAATAAATCTTATAAATGGAGAAGAAAGGTGGGAAAACTAAATTGTTCATTTACACCATTTAAAATGTAAATTTAAAAATAACATGCTCACAAAGTGTTTAAGCTTCTCTGATATTCAAACACACGTAAAGAAAAACCATGATTATAATATGATCACTTCGATCATATTATATTCCCATTGACAATATTTGAGTACCGAAAATGGTTAATATTTTTTTTTTTACTTTATTACATTTATCAAACGATTGTTAGAACGTCATCATTTAATATAAAGTTTTCATAGAAATTTCGATATAATTGTTCTGTGAAACAATATGATTTACAAGATTATAATGACAAAAATAATATAATGACCATGCAACAATAACATCATATTTAAAATCATTTAATCAGGCTCTGATTTGTTAAAATTATAATTTGTTTTGAATTTGTTTTTCTCTTTTGTAATAAGTTTTAATTTTTTAAATATAAAATGTAAAAAAATATGAAAAAAAAAATTTTACAAATTTCTGAAATTATAAAATAAAATTGGATATAAAGAAACATTGAGATAAACAAAATTTGTTTAAAAGATAAGAACCACTAATATGATACGCTTTACTAGGGAACAAAGACTAAGCATAATATGATTGTTTCTTAATACTTTAATTAAACATAATAATGATTACTTGCAACCATTATCTGCTTTAACCACAACCATACAATGCAATTATAATATGTTGCCCTTAGATAATGATAGCCACAACCATGTTTTTTTCTTTGCGTATAGAAGACAGCACAAATGTTGATAAAGGCTGCTGTGGTATAGAAAATATGTCTAAAATTCTGTTGTTGTTTAATTACAATATTTAAACTCCGCTAAACGGAGACAACAAATGCAATAACGACTAGTATTTGTTTATGCTGCTTCGAATCGATTCTGATTGTCAACCAGACCTTGAAGCAAATTACGACATTTGAACGTGTTCGAAATTCGAAAATTCTTGTTAGAATCGCTATACCTAAAGCACAGCGAACTCGATCATTAGAGTAAAATTTCGATTGATTGCGATTTGTTTATGTTCACCTCAAGATTCCATAAATTACAGTTGTCTTCTAAGTTAATAAAAATTCTCTGAAGTGTATCTATATCATCTGACAGGATGACTATATCATCTGCATACATTAACGGACGGACAGGTATGCCTTCTATATTTACACCCCAGTTAGGAAGTCATAGAGATCATTGACATATAATGAAAATAAAAATGGTGACATCAAACAACCTTGTTTTACTGCTGAATTCGTCTGAAAATACTCTGACATTTCTTCACCGCTCCACATCGCATACTTAGAGTCAGAGTAAACAGCCTCTAGCCATTTAACGAATTTGTATAAAATACCAATTGAGTAAGGTGTTTATATATCAACGACTTTCTAGCTATCGTATCAAATCCAGCCTTAAAATCAACGAAAAATGCATATACTTTCCTGTTTTCGGCTATCTTTAAATTGATAATTCCAGCTAAGTTGTATATGCTATCAGCCGTGGCGTACCATTTACGAAACCCAGCCTGATATTCTGTCAAAATATTATTTCTATTGGCCCAATCGTACAAACTATTGTTCAGAATACCCATCATTAATTTTGCAATACAATTCATAAAAGATATACCTCTATAATTTTCCGGCATATTAGGATCTCCCTTTTTATATATCGGGAATACGACAGTTTTAGAAAACATGAAATTGTTCTGTGGCATTAACAAAAAATTCATACGGAATTCCATCTTCCCCAGGCGCTTTATTTAATTTGCATTTTTATACCTTTCACTTGTGGTGCACAAGGGTATGTATAGCTTTGTCATTCCGTTTGTAATTTCTACAATTTTCATTTCCGACCCCATAAAGTATATATTTTTTAAAAGCTTATAAATAGAGGAGTCGATTAAGCCCTGACCGTCTGTCCGTGTGTTGGTTGAAATCAACTTTTAGAAGCTACTATATGTTCCTCAGATCTGTATATGGTATCAATCTCTTGGAAATATCCAGGAATGAATCGCTATTGAAATTCAGCATAATCGCCCTATAACTTTCTGAGATATGAGCAAAAAACCACGACCACCTCGTTTTTTTTCACAATTATAACAACAACATACATATGTATATACTGGTTAAAGTAAACGTGGCATCGAATCCCAGCTGAGCCAAAAAAAAAATTGTTTATGTTATTTTTTTATTTTATATATTACTAGCCAAGCCCGGCGCGCGTTGCTATGCACCTTAATGAATAAAAATTCATTCTGAATTTAAATTGAATATCCAGTGCAAGAAGCTAAAAATTATAACTTGTTTTTTGGGCAAGGCACCGCCCACTTTTCTAATCACGAAATTATATAGTCATGACAGCTTAATATGTGTGCAAAGTTTCAGAAAAATCGATCTAGCGCAAGTAGCAAAAATTATAACTTATTTCTTATGGGCGTGGCACTGCCCACTTTTATAACCACGAGGTTATGTAGTCATGACAGCTCAATATGTGTGCAAAGATTCAGAAAAATCGATCTAGTGCAAGTAGCTAAAAATGATAACTCATTTCTTATGGGCGTGGCACTGCCCACTTTTATAACCACGAAATTGTATAATCATCAGAGTTCAATATGTGTGCAAAGTTTCAGGAAAATCAATCTAGCGCAAGTAGCAAAAAGTATAACTTATTTCTTATGGGCGTGGCACTGCCCACTTTTATAACCACGAAGTTATGTAGTCATGACAGCTCAATATGTGTGCAAAGTTTCAGAAAAATCGATCTAGTGCAAGTAGCTAAAATTATAACTTATTTCTTATGGGCGTGGCACTGCCCACTTTTATAACCACGAAGTTATGTAGTCATGACAGCTTAATATGTGTGCAAAGGCTCAGAAAAATCGATCCAGCGTAAGTTGCTAAAAATGATAACTCATTTCTTATGGGCGTGGCACTGCCCACTTTTATAATCACGAAACTGACATAAGAACCTTCTCCTAATAATAACAAATACAACAAAAAAAGAATTAGTGAAATCGGTCCAGCCATTCACGCGTGATGCCGTGACCAAGGGAAAAAGGGATTTATTTTTATATATATAGATTTATATTTTTATCATTTTTTTTAATTTTTTTTTTAATTTTTTTTTAGAAACATACATACGTAAACTCAATTATAATTTTACAATGGTATGTTTTTTACATGTATGTACGTATTTTATATGAGATGAGTAATGATACAAACAATTGTTATTGCATGACTACACGTTGTGAAGGGTATATAAGATTCGGTACGGCCGAATATATCACTGTTACTTGTTATACCCTTCACCTGTGGTGCACAAGGGTATATATAGCTTTGTCATTCCGTTTGTAATTTCTACAATTTTCATTTCCGACGCCATAAAGTATATATTTTCTGAAAGCTTATGAATAGAGGAGTCGACCGGACGGACCGTCTGTCTGTCTATCCGTCTGTCCGTGTGTTGGTTGAAATCAACTTTTAGAAGCAACTATATGTTCCTCAGATCTGTATATGGTATCAATCTCTTGGAAATATCCAGGAATGAATCGCTATTGAAATTCAGCACAATCGCCCCATAACTTTCTGAGATATGAGCAAAAAACCACGACCACCTCGTTTTTTTTCACAATTACAACAACAACATACATACATACATACATACATGTAAAAAACATACCAAACAAAAAAATATTAAAAATAAGAAAAAAATAATAAAAGAAACTACAAAAAAAATTTAAAAAAAAAATTTAAAAAATTTTTTAAAAATTTTTCTAAAAAAAATTTTTTAAAAAAATTTAAAAAAAATATAAAAAAAAATAATAAAATATAAATAATATATTAAATAAAATAAAATTTTTTTGACTCAGCTGGGATTCGATGCCACATTTATTCTAACGTGTACGTATGCACGTATTTTATATGGGATGAATGGTGATACAAACAATTGTTATTGCATGACTACACGTAGTGAAGGGTATATAAGATTCGGCACGGCCGAATATAGCACTGTTACTTGTTTTATTACCAGTTTGAGTTCCTGTGGAGTAATATCCCTGTCGTGATTTTCTACTCATTTAGCACCTGGGTATGTTTAATAAGGATTCTTTTCTAAAAAAAAAAATTAATAACACACAAGTAAAGTACAGTGCTTACGACCTCGATCTAATGTTATATTTTATACTTTAAAAAATTTTCAGTCGGCAATTTTGAAACTATAACCATAAGTCAGCCTCTAATATGTGTATTTAAACAAAACACATGTCTACAGTCACTTCAAAAGTAATTGCACGAAAAGCAATTTTTGTGTATTTGCATTTTTAGCTCTTCAATTTGGAAACAGTGTGCTAAATAAACATCAGACTTTTACTTGCACAAAGTGATACAAAGTAAACCGAGTAAGTAAACAAAACGAAACAATGTTAAGTAATATTTATAAAGTAATGCATGCATATGTATTTGTATGTGTGTGTATCTGTGTTTAGCAGGAAATGTTGGCGCGATATCATATTGTCATCATTATAGTCGTTGTCTTGATCAACAACATCAGCAAGCCAATCGCTATTATATGCCTGCCTGCCTGCCTCAAGGCAAATTGATAAGGTGGTGCACTAACACCACTAAATACTTTCCTACACCTTTCTCAATTCAATATACGCATGTAAGCAGTATGATGATTAGTTTTAAAAGGTATTTTCGCTTTATTTTTCTTTTCTTAAAATTTATTTAATTTGTTTGTTTTTTTTTATTTTAATGAATTTTCAGTTTATTTGCTCTATGATATGCAATACGTATTTTGTGGCGATAAGAGCCAGTTGTTTTTTTAAGAATTATTTTATACTTTATTTCGTTTCTATACTTTGTTAATGCGTTGAAAAAAAAACCACTATCAAAACAAAAAATAATACTCGACATTTTAAATGCCAACACCAATAGAGAAGAAGTGACAAAATCTTGTATGTGATCTTTTTTTCATCGAATTTTTGTCTTTTTGATTCTAAAATTTTCAGTATGTTTTTGGGTTGACATGACAGCATGTTGGAGGTTATGTTTTGCCACTGACAATAAGCAACAAATATTTGTATTTTTATATTCTTAAAAAAAAAAAAAACATCTAATGTCACATCCCTCCTGTGGTAGAAAATATTCTTATTAAACATACACAGACAGAAAGGCAGACAGACAGACAGACTGACAGACAGACGTATCGACCAACACTTTTAATTATCATTCGGAACTTTTTAAATCATTTTTCATTATAAATTATTTATAATACTCATAAATTATTTTTCTACTCCTTCATGTTGTTCTTGTTGGTTCTTTATTTCCTTTCACAGATTTTCCCATTTCAACCGCAATGTACTTTGTTTGTGTATTTCAACAAATTGTAATTTTTCTTTAAAAATAAAATTTACCCGAAACTAACAAATAAATAAATGACAGTTTTCTTTTGTTGTCATTATTTTTAATATTGAACTAAATAAATAAATAATTTGACTTGTCAAACATGTCTTTAAGATTTTTTTGCTTTGCCGTACGTAGTACATGAATATGATTTTTAAATTCGTTAAATGTATTTTCATGTCAAAGATTTATGTTTGTATAATATTTAAAATGTTTCCAGGACAACCCGGAAATTTAAAAATAAACCTTAAATAAGTTCATGCGAATATGATGAATTTGAAATTTTTTTTTTTTTTACATTCAAGGAAAATTGGCACAATGTACTAATCAAATTCTACATCTATACTAATGTAATAAAGAGGAATTGTGAGTTTGTATGTTATGAATTTTCTTCGAATATACTTATTCAATTTCTAAAAAAAAAATTCAATGCTCTAGGATAGACCATCCTCCGACCGGTCATAGGCTATATTTTGGTTTTATTTTTTAGGTGGGCGTGGTACCTCAAATACAAATTGAACACATTTTATGACATATTTTGAGAACTATAGCAGCTATTCAAACTTCAAACTTTGTACGAGTTACTTTAATAACAGTTTTCTTATTCGCGAAAAAGATCGATAGGATCGCAGCAGGAGGCATTGTATTCTTCATAAAAAAAAACAGCAGACAGTTGTCCGAGGCCATCCGATAAGACAGAAAACATATCTATATATATAAAAGTGAAACTCTGTGTGTGTGTGTGTGTTAGCTATAGACTCCGAAACTGTAAAACCGATCGAATTCAAACTTTGGCAAGTTTTTGTTTACATTCCAGGGAGTGTTTATGGGTGAAAAAAGTGGGCGGGGCCACGCCCATAAAAAATTAATTATCATTTTAAGCTCCTAGCACTTGATCGATTTTTCTGAAACTTTGCACACATATTGAGCCGTCATGACTTTATATTTTCGTGATAAGAAAAGTGGGCGGGCCACGCCCATAAAAAAATTATAGTTTTCAGCTACTTGCACTGGACTGATTATTCTGAAATTTTGCACGCATATTGAGGTGTTATGACTGTCCAATTTCGTGATTATAAAAGTGGGCAGTGCCACGCCCATAAAAAAAATTAAAAATTTTTTCACTTGATATTCAATTAAAATTCAGAATGCATTTTGATTCATTAAGGGGCGTAACAAAGCGCGCCGGGTTTGGCTAGTATAACAATAAATGATAAATAATATAAGCAAATGAATTTATTAATTTGATAGTTACTTTTGATAATATACATGTTAAATTCAAATTCACATTTAACATTTTGTTTCACTTAAATATATAAGTACATATACAAAATTTAAATATTTCATTAATCAAAACAACAGCCGAAGGTTTGTGTCCACACTGAAACAGCAGCAAAGTTTGTGTTCAGGCTACAAACTCAAACACTCAACCAAACACCTAACATATGTTTGAGTGTATGTTTTTAAACAATTTTCATTTGAGAAATTTAAATATTAGGAAGATATCAACCAATATGAAATGTATATCAAACGAAAGATAACATCTTCATTTACCTACAAAAAAAATTTTAAATAAAGTTATCTCGTCGTTTCCTCATAATCAATGAAATAAAGATTACAACAATAACAATCTGAAATGACTCCCTATACCGTAAGGTAAGACGTATTCCAATATGTTTGATGTTATATATAAGAAACTATAAACGAAATTTCGTTGCAAATTTGTACGAGCAATTTGACGACAATTTCCTTATTACAACCAAAAAAGGTTACGATCGGAGTACAGTTAGTGTTATCCTCCACCAATGAAATACTTTCTGTGAATAATCATCAAAAAAACAAAAAGCTGCATATAAAACATTTACGTATAAATATAAATAAAATAATACAAATTATTCTAATTATTCTACCCTGAACTCGGGCAACCAGTTCGTGCATCTTGTTGACTTTCGCATTCTTTTAAATGTTTATTTTGCCACAAGCTGCGTATATATTCCGTTCTCGTTGTATATAAATCATATGCTCTCCAGTCCGTATTCAGCAATTTGCAGCAATCAAAACTCATTAATCATGGCTCCGCATCGCTCTACACTAATAGTAATACTTAAATCCTTGAAAGGGCCCGATGGCACCTCCGTAGTAAATAGCGCATTTTGAAGTCATTTTAAGTAATACTTACACACATAGCAAGCTGTCGACTACAAAGTTTAAATGCACATGTTTATGTGAAGGCGATTATTTTGATACCAGCACAGCTACACGGTTACATGACCAACTTTGCCTCAGTAGCAAACTTTGGCTAATTTTGTACGCTTAATTCTTTTATTTTAAATAAATAATTTTATTTTTATAAAAGTGGAATATTTAAAACAGACAACACTGAAATATGCGTTTCTGCAAGAAACAGCTTTAGTATAAGCTGCTTAAGATGTTGTTGTTTTAGCTGTCTACACGAAGACGATTGTAGCCAACGATAATTGTAGTCATGTAGTCGGTAGCCTGTTGTCTTCTATGTGTTTAATGAATAATAAGTGGGATTTTAGTGATTCAAAAGCTTAAGATTTGTTTTAAATAAAATTGTTAGATAAAATTGGGCACGTTGCCAAGGAAAAATTTCGTCTTAATATTATGTATTTCGCATTTGAGGTTTATAAAAGCGTAAATATAATTTAAATGCGATCTATGAGTGGCAGCTGATAACCGACCTACACTTTCGCCAAAATTCGCTGTAGAGACGATCGTGTAAGGGATAAGTTCGTTAACGTCTCCTGTTAAAGGCTCATAAACAAAATTTTAAGCAACAGCAGCGATGGAATAAGTGCTACGTAGTCTTTCAAATTTTTTTTCTTGTAGTGTTCCAGACTTTTGAACTTAAATCAGCAAAAAAACTAACACGATTGTTCCGCATTGCTGAGGAGTAAATCGTTCCATGGCTTATCAACATACATTTTGTTACTGTTTACCTTACAAGTTTAAAGTGGCCATAACTTGCATCCTCCGATAGAATTCTAATTTTTATTTCAGATACTTAATATGATGTCCAATTTTCAATTACAATATTTTAATGATGTCAACAATTGATTATCTCAAAAAACTAAGAAATTATCTCATGGTTGTACCAGATTTACTTGATAGAGTAGCAGCGGCGAAAAGACTATCTTACTGCAGTAGCAAACTACAGGCCGAGTAATGACTATAAAAATAGCCACAAAACGAAAGAAGTATCATGGAATATTTACATACTTACTGACAGCAAGGTGCCTAGAAGGTCCCTAGAAAATGTGTAAACGATATTGAAAATTGCCAAATAAAGCCAAGTGTCACTTAAGAAGATACTGTGATTATCATAGGTTACCCTTGTATGGGTCCCAGCACATGGGCACATAAATAGTTATAATAAAGCAGAAAGAGAAACAATTGAACACAGACATATTTATAGCGTTAATCTATCGAAAGAATAACAGCTGATCTCCCATAAACTCTACTTAATTGCCAATGATAGAGGGGAGAAAGAACCAACTATGTATATGTATTGCATACGATCTGCAATAAATGGATGGCAGAAACAACCCACTTGTTGTAAATCCAGAAAATTACTGCCCAATATGGATAGGTATAGGACCCGATCTGCAATAAATATGCCCAGAATTCATCTAGAGAATCTCAAAGCGCTCATAAGTACACATTGACCTCAGGAACTCATGTGGAAGTTAAAGTTGCGCTGATGAAGTCGTTATATCGAGACTTGAAAAGTCTGAAGGTCAGGAAATATTTAATGATCAAATATGTCTAACCACACAGAAGGACAGAATGGCTAAAGAAATAAGATGAACGATACAATGGTGCATACAGTAACACAACGGAACCCATGGAGGACCCATATGACCTCTACCCCCAGACGACTGCTGAATAAACCTGAACTAATAGTGTAGTGTAACGGCCAAATAAAGTTTAGAACAAGTCCATTATTTTATTTTCCTCTTGGATATCAATATGATAACAGACAATGTAATCAGATTAAATTTATTGTAAAAACAACTTGTTATTAGATATGAAATGCGACACTTCTTTTTGTTATTTTGTATCATTTAATCAAAATATTTCTGAATTACGTTTTATTTAAAATTCAATGAACAGTGGAACATTGATTTAAATCATACAATTTTAATCGCCAATTATCAAAAGTTATTAGTTTTTCTATTGTTTATAGTTTTAATTAAAGTTTAAATATTTCTTTGGCCAATCAGATTATGAAATATATAATGGCAGACATTCGTTTAGACGCACCATGATTTTGTAAAGATAAAAACAACACACTTAAAACATATTTGACTTGAATACAAAATATTTGATTGATAAAAGAAAAATAAGCATTTGTTGGAGACACAACAAAAATATTCGTGTTTGCTGCGTAAATATTACAAGTAAAATTAAGTTATTCGGGATTGTTAAGTCAGTGTGGCATGTCGGCTTTAGAGATAAATTTATTGCTTGATTTTTTGGTTGTACGCAAAGCAAATGTCACTTAACTTAGACGACTTCTAAGTTTTTTTTTACAGATTTTTGTAATCAAAAAATCTGACCGAAGATACAAATTCATTTTTAAATTATTTCTTTGGTAATAAAGTTCAAAATAGTGGAAAAATCTCCCCACACCAATGTTGCTTTTATCACCAAAATTTATTTCAGTATTAAAGACAATCTTTTGGTGCAAGTCATTGTACGTTAGAGATCCAGACTGTTGAACGTTTAAATTTAAAATTTAATTTAATTTAAAAAAAACTTTTAATTTATTTTATTTGTTTGTTCAAAATTTGGATGTCAATTTTACTAATAAAATGAAAATTAATTTTTATTATCTCTTCGACTATTTATTATTCATTTGCCTTTAAGGCTTCAGTAGTATTCTTGACTTTCTGTTTTCATTCTGTGAAGGTCAATTCGTTTGTTTTTTTTTTATACCTTTCACCTGTGCTGCACAAGGGTATATATACCTTTGTCATTCCGTTTTTAATTTCTACAATTTTCATTTCCGACCCCATAAAGTATATATTTTCTGAAAGCTTATGAATGGAGGAGCCCTGACCGTCTGTCCGTGTTTTGGTTGAAATCAACTTTTAGAAGCAACTATATGTTCCTCAGATCTGTATATAGTATCAATCTTTTGGAAATATCCAGGAATGAATCGCTATTGAAATTCAGCGCAATCGCCCGATAACTTTCTGAGATATGAGCAAAAAACCACGACCACCTCGTTTTTTTCACAATTACAACAACAACATACATATATACTGGTTAGAGTAACCGTGGCATCCCAGTTGAGCCAAAAAAAATTTTCTTTTATTTAATATATTATTTATATTTTTATTATTTTTTTTTAAATTTTTTTTATATTTTTTTTTTTAATTTCTTAAAAAATTTTTTTGTGATTTGTTTTTAATTTTTTAATATTTTTTTATTGTTGTCTTTGTTTTTAAAATTTTTTTTTTTTTTTTTTTTTTTTTTGAATCACATAAATACAGTGGTCAAAAAAACTATTCGACATTAAATGTTATTTACCTTAATTCTACCAGGTTATTTTATGCTTAGGATATTTTCTTATTTCGATAATGGTGTTTTGTTGTATTATTATTGCATTTTAATGTACAGTCAGAAAATTTAAATATAATGCGCTTTTTACAACAATTTTGCAATCGAAAACAAAATCATGAAATTTCCAAAGCAAAAAAAGTATTCGACATTCAACTTTGTTTTTTTTTTACTCATTCATCTCTTAGTACTTTTGATTTTTCTTTTCAAAAAAACCGTTAAAATTCCTGGTTACAATTTTCTTGTAGTTTTTTTATATTTCTGTACAAGTAATCATAACAATGGGACGCAAAGGTAAAGACACATCTTTGAATGTCAGAAATTTAATAATTTATCATTTTTAATTGGAAAAAACTAAAAAAAAGCATAGCAAATATTATTCAAAGATCCAGAACTACTGTGTATCACATAATAAAAAAGTAAAAAAAACTAAAAAAGTGTGATCAACAAGTGGGCGCCCTTCCAAGCTTACTGAAGCAGACGAGCGACGAATAGTACATGAGGTACTTTGGCGAAAACCACTGAAGAGTACTTAGGAGTATCTTTTACTCCTCAAACAATAAGAAACGTATTAAAAAAACACGATTTCCACGCAAGATCAGCTAGAAAGAAGCCACACATATCCAAAAAGAACATAAAGCTAAGACTACAATTCGCAAAAGAGCATGTTAGTAAGCCTCCGGGGTTCTGGATGGATGTTATTTTTGCCGACGAAAGCAAAGTGTATCGTAAGCCAAATACAGAGTTGGAGGAAAGAAATATGATATCCACCGTAAAACACGGTGGTGGTGGTGTTATGGTTTAAGGGTATATGGCGGTATGACGGTATCAGGTGTGAGAAATTTAACATTAATTGATGGGATTATGAATCATCGTAAATACATTGAACTACTCAAGCTTAATTTACGACCTAGTGCAGAAAAGCTGAGACTGGCAAATAAATTTCAGTTTTACCAAAATAACGAACCCAAGCATTGTGCTCTTAACACAAAACTTTAGCTCCTCTATAATTGCCCAAAAATAATAAAAACGCCGCCACAATCCCCAGATCTTAACACTATTGAACATCTCTGGGGTCACGTGGAGATAAAATTAAGAAATCGTAAATTCACAAGCAAGAACTAAATAAAGAAGATCCTTCTGAAGGAATGGAATAAAATCGATCCAGAGTATACCAAAACCTTGGTAAATTCTTTGCAAAATCGCTTAAGAGAAGTAATTCGCCGACGTGGAAAAGCAACTCGGTTCTAAAGTACAAATACGTATTATATTTTCCAAGAATATTAACTATATCGAATACTTTTTTGTTCTCCTTTTTTATATATTATTTTACCAAATGAATTTTTTTATAATATTTTAATAAAATTCCAATATTTTTGTTAAGAATAAAAATCTTCGTTCCCTAATAAAACGTTTTTAACGATATTTTTGTTAAATAAAACAGTTCACGGTTTTTTATTGATAAAAACATGAACTTCTTGGTCTATGTCGAATAGTTTTTTTGACCACTGTACGTAAACTCAATTTATAATTTTGCAATGGGATGTTTTTGTATGTTTTTTTATTTCATATGAGATTAATGGTAATAGAAACTATTGTTATTGCATGACTACACCTTGTGAAGGGTATATAAGATTCGGCACGGCCGAATATAGCACTCTTACTTGTTTTTTTTTGTGTCCAGGTAAAAACTGCTATTTGTGTTGTTTTACACGACGATCATAGAAGACGCACTCGTAACATATGCTCTGCATATAAACGGCCAATATGTGTGCAACATTCAAGAAATTACTTTGTATACGAAGTTTGCAATAATGGCGAAAAAACTTTAATTTAAATTATAATAAATAAAATTAAAATAAAAGATAACTTTACCAACAAAGAAAAAATAAAAATGTTTGGATTTCTACAGTCAATTCATAGAATTTCATTAGTGGCCAGATTTGTACTTGTGTAGACGTTCTTTGGGGGGTCTTGACTTTAGAAGCTCATACCTACTCAAAGGCTTGATCCAGGATAGTAATTAAGATGTCAGTTAGGGCATATTTCATCCATTTTTTTAGATCCAAAGTTTCAGTAAAAAAACCATAAGCCGTTTAGGAGGTGCATTACTCTAAAGTGTCAATGGTCACACCTGTACTCGGGTACAAGTGCTAGGGTTAAAATAAAGCGACTCGACTTATAATTATCATCATTTTTACAAATTATTGGAAACATTTTATTTAACAAAAAAATATTCTAAATTTTCTGGTACCCCTTTCATCAAGAGTACTTGTCACGGAAGCCTTCGACATCTTTGGCGACTTATTTTTTGCCTCAATTGTTCTTTAAACCAAAGCCCAGTACCTTTGAACTGGTTTGTGTTTTGGACAGATTGTTGGATTTTCTTTTTAAGGCACCCTTATCTCATTTTTCTTTAAGAAGCAACAGTTCGGTAGCACTAGCGGAGTAGAATGCATTTCCATTATTGATCCCAGATCTTATAAAAGTAATTTCTTCACATTTCACATAACTACAATCAAGAAACAATTTGGTATAAGTGACTCTCGTATAAATGCCAATTTCGATATCAAGCCCAATAAGGATGAGATAGAGATAACTGGCATTAGCCAATTCCAATTTAAAACTGTTTAGAAATATAAAATTTAAAACTGTTCAAATAAACTGGAATAGAAAAAAATTTACAGCAAAACTGCTTTATTTAAACACAAATGTCTTAAGTTCATAATTGGTGTAGGGTATAATGCGGTAACACTTAGACGTCTTTTTACGTATATTCTTGTACATTAACCTTGATTCCTTTTATTGCAATAGTTTTTGTTTAATAAGTATTATGTTTAAACACAGATACAATAAAATCTTAAATATAATAAAATTTTCAAAATTTTCTACATGAAATTCCAAAAAGTCTTCAATGCCATCTATAATTTGACTGACTTTAAGATTTGAATATGTTGATATTTGTTTCAACTAACTAGTCCTCACTTTGTTAATGTTAATTAATTGTTTTTATTGCCTAAGTTCTTAATTTGTTACGATTTTAATGTATCGCTTCTTTATAGAGACGAAATCCCTTGAAACAGTCATTAAAACACTGACGAAATGTTGAAACAAATTTATAAATATTGAAATTATTTTGTTTACATTTTGAAATATTTATATGACCAATTAGCTGAAATAAAAAACAAACATAAAAAAGTTTTTTCTATTAACTCAATTTGTTAAGTGGACAAAATTTTAAAAGTCAAAATTTTGTAATTGCTGTAAAATCATTAGTGAAACAAACAAACAAATTCCTTAATAATAATTTCAAAAATATTTTATAGACAAGTTCGTCAACCAAGTGAATTCTTTATATATGTATGGTTTTTAATATATACGAAAGGTATTCACTTAAACTACTATTTTTAGCAACCCTAAGCCGGTTTGCATTTACCCACGGAATTAAACTGACAAATTTCGCAATTTATCTCATTTAAAAGTAATGACAGAAATAAGTGAAAAACATAAAAATATGTAAAATTTTACAAGTAAATTTAAAGCTTAACATATATCTTATCTTATCGTTTAGAAGATTAAACGGAGACCCCTAATAGCTGTGTGCATTACGTCAGTTTTTAATTTTTTATATAAACCAGAGAACGGTTTGATTGGTCTATTTGATGTCTTTGAATACAATCCCAAAAAGAGAGCCTTTTGTTGACAATATATAAAAAAGTAAAGTAAAGCAATGCATGACATGACTCACAATAAGGGAGTGTAACGAATAACGAATCATGCATTGCTTGTCTTCTACAAAAATAAACTAACAGTCTCAAAAGCAACGAATACTGAGCGAATGAAATGAATGGTTTTAATGCTGATTGATTAAGCAACGAATACTGAGCGATTGGAATAAATAGTTTTAATGATCATTGAAAAAATATCTAATTTTTATATATATACTAGCTAATACCCGGTGTGCTTCGCCACCCCTATCGTAATGAAATAAAAATTTTTTAGTTCAAAAATATATTTATTTTGCAAGTGCCACGCCTACTATTACTAAATCAACCATTTCTTATTCAAATAATCATATAGACGTCAAAGTGTCTCGTGCAAAATTTGGGTACTCTAACTATTATCGCTTCCCAGATATACGAATTTTTGTATTTAATTCATATGACAGGTGCCACGCCCATTATTACTAAAGCATCCATTTCTTATCAAAATAGTCGTATAGATGTCAAAGCTTCTCGTGCAAAATTTCGGTACTCTAACTGTTATCGCTTCCCGAATATACGAATTTTAGTATTCAATTGCTATGAGAGCTGCCACGCCCACTATTTCTAATGTACCCATTTTTTCCAGAAATGTTTATTTGGGTGTCAAAGTTGCTCTTTCAAAATTTTAGTACTCTAATCGATATCGTTTTCCAAATATACGAAATTTAGTATTTCATTAATGTAGCCACGCCTACTATTGAAAGTCCGCCCATTTTTTACCCAAATGTTCGCGTGGATGTCAAAGTTTACCGTACTTAATTTGAAGAATCTAGTTGCATTAACTTTCGTGATATACAATATTTAATACTTATTCTTTAAAAGGGCGTGGCACCTCGCCCACTTACAATTTAAACCAAAGTATAGCCTATAGTTCCCTCCAGACATACAGAAAGATTCTGTGAAAATTTCAAGGAAATCAGTCCAGCCGTTTAACCGTCTATAAAGCACAAACAAACATACAAACACACATTGATTTTTATATATATAGATGTATGTATGCATGTATGTATGTATGTGTATTGATTCTTATAAAAAAATTAGTAAAAATTGTAGCCTTGGAAAAAACTACGATCTGTAAAAAAAAATTGTTGGAAAACTTTTTCAAAATTTTCCTTTGAAATTGAATACGTGTCCATACAGTGCGACTCGGCTTAAGTCTATAATACACGGCATGTTTTTTACATCTGTCTTTAAAATTTGTGTGACAAATGTAAATCTACATGTCTGTCAAAATTGTATTTTTACAGACAACCGTCGCTGGCAGCAGAGATTTCTCCCAACGGTTGATGTCACATGTTTTGACAGAATAAAATAGAGCAAGCTCTAATTGAAATTTTGTCAGATGTCTCAATGCATGTTTTTTTGCAAAAGTAATGTTTTAAAGGTAACAAACGATTTGTTCGTATTAGCAGTGGAGATTTTGACAAGTCAGATGTAAAAAACATGCCGTGTATTAGCTCTTTTACGAAACTTGTTTTTGTTTATATATACCTTTATATAGAAAATTTCTTTTCGAATGAAAAGAATCGCATGTACATAAAACATTTTCCATGCATATAATAAAATATTTATAAACATACATATGCTTAAGCATTACTGGTTGTTTACAAACTCTACACACAATTGTCAACGAATACTGAACGAATGGTGCGAATGTTTTCAGTTCTTTCATATGATATCATCACAAAAAGAGATTGTTGAGAGTGCAAGCAGAAAAAGAAATGAGTATGCAATTGTCAATACACATTTTTTTATTATCAATCAAAGGCAATACAAATACAATGTATTTGTGAATAGGCAGCAAACGTGAATGGTTTCACTCTGTTCTCTGATAGGAACCCTACACCTAATAGTGGACGAATATTAAAAATTTTAAAGCGAATTTTTGCATTCCACAAAGCCATAGAATTTAGTTTTAAATTTAATTGCAAACCAACTGAAAAAATATTAGTTCATTATAATGGCTGTTGAAAGTTTCCTTTTTAAAAAGAAAAAGTTTTGAATGTAAAATTCAAGGGCCGAAGTGCAACATTCGACATCGAATGTAATTTTGAACGCACAAGCATTTAGTATTGGATTCCAATAAGAAATCTTTCATGTCCATATCGAATGCCACAATTCCATAATTTCACAGCTACTGAAGAGACAAAAGAAACCAATTTAACTTAAAATAAAAAATATCCTGAGGCCTTTAACAAGATAATGATTCTTTCACAGCGAACTTGTTCTGCAAGGCATAGCCTTTGCTATCATTAACACATTTGTATATAAGAGGGTTTGCCAACTTGTTAGCACAACATTATTTAATATAAGGCTTTATTTTCGTAGTGTCTCCAGAGAAGAAAATATTATGCGCACGTTTTATTTTTACAAAATAAATATCAAAATTATGGCAGACTCAGGCGAGTTATTAGTGAAATTTCCGGGACTATGGAACTATCCAAATGAAATTCATAAAATAAAAAACAGTCCAATGACATCTTTACTTAAAAAAAATTTCTTCGCAAAATAAGATTGTACAGTGAAATTGCTCACAAGTCGTCTTTTCGGCGGTCAAAATACACAACACGATTATGTTAGGTTAGGTAGAAAAAGGGGGACAATTAAAAGCCCAAAAACCATAACAGGTATGCACGTATGCCTAAGTGGCATTTTGTTTGCTCTAAAATAACGAAATTCTTCTAAAAAATATATA
Organism: Phyto melanocephala; assembly: GCA_941918925.1. Taxonomy (NCBI): domain Eukaryota; kingdom Metazoa; phylum Arthropoda; class Insecta; order Diptera; family Rhinophoridae; genus Phyto; species Phyto melanocephala. The sequence continues at coordinate 82,458,892 of OW799235.1, read as the reverse complement.
ATCCCAATTACGTTAAAAATTGACTAGCGCATAAACCCAGTCCCTTCAATATAATTCCCTATCGATTTCCAATTGAAATTCCTTAACCTTACGCCCCACCTTAGCACATTGACAACTACTTTGTTTCAAAGTCCCATGCGAGCAAGATGTCTTGTCATTTTCATGTGACCTGTTTTAACAGTGATATCTCCTTAGTGTTTGCCTACTTAGTTTCACAGTCTCCGTTGATTTATCAAGATTTGGATCATTTTACCAATATCAGTACTTTGTTACCTTTTAATTTTAAGTAAATTTTTGAGCCTATGAAAAGGTTAAGCATTCGCCAAAGTAGTGTTATTTAAATATGATTTAAAGTTTATCTCATTCTTCTAATACAGGACATTTCGAGATTTATTAGGATATTGGTAATTGATTGGTAGACAACAGTATTGTGATCTAGTAGGCGGAAGTATTTACTCTTGTTTCGGCTTATGTCATATAAACCCATTCCAATTCGATCTGCAATCTTCATTACGTTCATATAAAGATCGATGCCTTTGATACTTCTTACCATTATTACTACATCCCATTCTTCATCCTCTGGTATAATGGTGATGTAGGTAAGGCTTTCATATCTCGTTGAAATTTGGTAACATATTACCTCTGCGATGTTCCCATCTTTGGTATCTGTCATTATGGTCGCTCACGACCCATTACATACATTAGCCTTCCTCTCTTAATATGTCTACTAGCACGGCATAAGGAAGGATACCGATGTTCTGTCTTTTGAGATAAGACAATTGAGATTAATAAAAATATCAAATACCTAGGAGCAGAACTTGATTAGAGGCTGGAGATTTGTCTCCTGTAGAGACATCTTTAATGGTTGTGTGGAGAAGCCCAAAAAATGTGGATCTTTTGTAGAAGAGCGATAGACTCAAAGATGACCTAACGTCGCATAACAGACAAATCTAAACAAAAGCTGCAGACCCTGAGTTTTATTGCGCCTAGTGCTAATGTTAAAGTTAAAAACCTAAGCAAGATCTTCTATATATTAAAAAAAACATTGTATAGCATCAAAAATGAAGATAAAATTTCTAAATTGAATTTGAAATAGCAAAATGTAAGTTTGTTTTAACAATTATAAAAGAAAACAAATATTACAGTTGTGTTGCAGCCAACTTCACTGCCTAACGCTTAAAACAAAAATGGAGATTAAATCGCTAAATTGACTTGAAAATAGCAAAATTTGAATTTTTAACAATTATAAAAGAAAACAAAAAAAAATATTACAGTTGAGTTGCAGCCAACTTCACTGCCTAATGCACGCCAGCATCGGCTGAGTAAACCAAAAGTATTGTCAACCGTAAGTTTAGGTTGTGTTTGTATTTTATGATTATAGCAACAGATTTTTTTAAATATTTCAATGGGCCAATTCAAAGTGGTTGCATATCAGTCATGTTTGTACTATTTCATATTATTTTATGCATGCATAAAATTTTTGTTAGTAATTTCCATACAAAAAAAATAATATGACTTTACACATTTGTTTCCTATGTATAAGAAATTGTTTATGTTATACCTTTAACCATACTGTCTCTCAGAGAGAATTTCTTCGCTTCTCCCCTCTCAGAGAGAATATTTTCTATTTTCTTCTTTCCTGTATACATACAATTTTTAACAGCGTCATCTCTTTGTCTTCTTTCTTGTATTAAATACATAATTTGTTAACAAAAGGGTGTTCAAAGTCACTAGTCATATTAATATGAATTATATGACATAGTACAATATGAGAGTCTACTTTGAATTGGCCCAATGTATCATTATGTGTAAATATTATCACAAATAAAAAAATCTATTGCCGGAACTTTGTCATTAAATTGTTTAGGATTTATGTATGTTGCCACAACAAATATGTCCTCTATATGTAATCTTTGATAATTCCACTATATTCACAATTAAAGCACAGAATAAGACGCAGTTGTAATTTTGCCAGCAATATGATGTTTTCATAATTTTAATGATTGTTTAACCAAAATATGATTAATGATTTTTTACTTTAAAATACATCCATGTTTCGTAAGCGACCATTTTATGTTAACAAAAAAATTTATTGACAACTGTTTTTGAAATATGTATGTAGATCATTTTATAAAATGTTTCCATAAAAACAAAATTTACTTCAAATTTTCGAAAACAAATGTATTTAAAATTTTGTTTAAGTAGTACAGCGTGGACCAAAAGTTACCGTTGCTTTTATGTTTTTTTTTTTTGTTTTCACATTTAATTATTCAGAATAATACATGGAGAATAAATAATGGGAAGACTCACAACTAAACAAAGGACTAGAATGAATATACTTTAAAAAATTTACAATTTTATTATTAAAATCAGCGTTCAATTATTTTAATGCAGAGTAAATCGACCATAATTTTTCTCTCTAAAGCAATGATTTTGTTGCTTATTTATAGTCACAGACAGCATGGGACCGTAAGAGATTTGACTTGAACTGGTAGACCATAATAAATCAAACTTTATAAAATATTGCAAATATAGAGCAAAGAATTAAATGCCCACCAGAAACACCTACCAGAAGACGAAGGAATGACGTCAATATGGCGAAATTAGTTCAAAAATTATAACCCGAATATCATCGACAACATCTAAATTTTGCAATTAAATTTCAATAGTTGGCCAGAACTGAAACTAATTTTATTGAAAATTTGATTATGATGAAGCTTATTTCCATTTGAATGGCTTTGCTAATAAGCAGAACTCAAGGTTCTAAAATTCCAAGAACCATTCACCAACATTAATTACACCCCATTAGAAATAGTATGGTGTGATATTACGTCTGAAGATATCATTGGGTCTTACTTCTTCAAAACTGATAATAAAAGTGCTGTTCCCATAAATACGGAGCGGTATCGGTTTACGATAGAAAATCGTTTACGTCTTTCTCTCAAAAACAGACCTGAGCTGTAGTTTCAACCGAATGGAGCCACTGCCCACACTACCTGATATACAAATGTACTTTTAAGTCACATTTTTAGATCTTAAATAAAAAAACTATATAAACGAAAAAATTAATAAAATTTTTAAGCCCCATAGAGACTTTTGATCCACACTGTATATATTGCTGTATATGTAACAGTTTTGACTAAATAAAAAATTTATTAATATTTTCTTTGTTTAATGGTTCTTTTCTTTTATGTTAAAGTTTTTAAAATATTATACAACTACAAAAAAAAGACACCAACATATTTAGGTGGTTTTTCCATTTTTTTCGTGTTTTTCAACCGAGTTTAAATAAACAACAATTAGTTTATACAGATACTTTTTCATTTCAATAAAACTAATTTAATTTAACTAATAAAAATTTGTTGTAAATATTTAATTCTCAAGTTAACAGCTTGAGTTATGAGATTGTCGGAGAAAAGGACATGTAGAGCATGCGAGGAAGAGGATGAGACTTTGGTCACTACTTCTGTCATTATCCTGCGTTTGGGCGTATTAGACGTGAAAATTTTGCAGTGGATACTTAGAATACCTGGGGCACTCGAACTGGAGATCCATAAGGAATTACATTGAGGGGACTGGGATCTTGGACTAGTCCGATACTTATGGGAAATTATGATTATGATTTTTGTTTAGGAATTTTGTTTTCTATATGGAGCGCACAATATGCCATTTGGGCATAAGTGTATACCTGTCAAGGGTTTGGGCTTTTAGTGCCCCTCCTTTTCAACCTAACCTAACAGCAAGTTAAATGTGGACAATTTGGAGTTTTTGTATTGAGCAACATAGTAAAAATTATCTCGGGAGGTTTAACTTTCTCTTCTATCCAAAGTTGCAAAAAAAATTATTTTTTTAATTTTTATAAAGATTTGTCGAACTTATATATATTTCATAGACTACATAATATATTTTTAAACTGGCTCAAGTTCATTTTTAAATTTATCATTTTTATTTAAAGAAATTAAATTTGTATTTGTGATAAAGAAAGAATAAACTTATTTTTAATACCTATTTATTATTTTTATTTGATTGTCAGGTCTTATCTACTTTACCGGTACGTATAAAAGATCATCAATAGACATTTATCGAACCTTTAAAAAAAAAAAAGGTACAGGCATTATTAAAAATTCTGCTTACTGAAAATGTATTTTTTTAATTTAATAGATTTCGTTGAAATAATCATGTTATATAAATTATCCATCCATAATCAATTAATATTCTTTCTCTTAGTTATTTGAGTATTGTGGATTAAAACAAGCCATTAAAACGCTACATAGATATTACTGCTTAACAATAATAACTTATGTCAGCTAAAGGCCATGACTGACTATCCTACAAAGTCGTGCGATTATGTCAAATAAAAATCTGATAGTTTTCTGTCCTACATGGAAAAATCGCAACAAAATGTGTTATTGGATGCCACACTGTCATACTTGCTTAAAAAAAGCAACTCTGATCGCACAGAAACTATTATTTTATGAAAATTTTCAAAAGATTATCAAATCGGACACACTTGTCAAAAAATCTGTCACACATGTGCACTATGTGTCCACACTATCACACTTTCTGAACACACATACAATTTTTGACATATCGAACGACTAAATCTGATAGTCAGTCATGGCCTTAAATAATGAACTACGTTCTCAATAAACCAACTATTCTAAACAGCTGTTAATTGTAGTTTATTTTTATACCCTTCACACAGTGAAATAGGGTATATATAGGTTTGTCATTCCGTGTGAAATTTCTACAATTTTCATTTCCGACCCCATAAAGTATATATTTTCTGAAAGCTTCTGAATAGGGGAGTCGATTAAGCCCTGACCGTCTGTTCGTCTGTGCGTGTGTTGGTTGAAATCAGCTTTTAGAAACAACTACATGTTTCAGAGACCTGTGTATGCTATCAATCTCTTGGAAATATCCAGGAATGAATCGCTATTGAAATTCAGCACAATCGCCCCATAACTTTCTGAGATATGAGCAAAAAACCACGACCACCTCGTTTTTTTCACAATTACAACAACAACATACATACATACATACATACAAACATACATACATGTAAAAAACATGCAAAAAAAAAAAAATACAAAAAAAAATATATTAAAAATAACAAGTAAGAGCACTATATTCGGCTGTGCCGAATCTTTTATACCCACCACCAATTTTGTGTACATTTAAAGCACAATAATTATTATTTTGTTAATGGCTTTCTTTGTAGAGGGTGGTTAAATTTTAAATTTAAAACAGAGGCCGAATTACGGCACTCGAACGTGATCGAAATTTGAAAACTCTTATTAGAATCTATATACCTAAAGCATACTCGATCGTTCGAGTAAAATTTCGATCGATATCGAATGCCGTAATTCGGCCCCAGGTCTGTATAAAATGTTAGAACATCTATAAATGCCTTCTAACTTCGTTAAATGAGAAGCATTGCTGTTTATCGCGATAGTGTGGCAAAAAAACAGTCAACTTCGACTCATCATCGTGCCAAACAATTGAGCATCAGCAATGTTATTTAAAATTTGGACTATCGGATCGAGGTGTGCCGTTGAGGTCGCGGGGCCATTTGGCCGATATTTTGTTCCATACATAATTGAACCATACAAATATTATCATTAAAAAAGAAATGATAATAGTTTCCTAAATAATTTGTGTTTTATTCAAAATCAACATCGGCCCTTAAAATGTAACCACCTTTTATAACTTGGATATGCTGGTAAAATGTTTTCGTAAATTAAGTGTTTCAGTGAAAATGGGCGTTAAAGTAAGCGTGTCAATAAAATTTCTGCTAATAAATACAACTTAGATATTTCAATATAGTCCGTAATTCTTCCAAAATATTTATTCATTGAGATATTATATGAATTTGAAATAAAGCATTATATAGGATGTGGGCGTAACAGTGGGCGTGTCACCTAAATTTTCTGGCATAACAATAACATTGACTAGAATGATTTCCGTAGCAAATTTTATCATCATACCTCTAATTGTGTCGGTTTTATAAATTTAAATTTCATTAACAGTAAATAAAGTGGAAAGTGAGCGTTATAGTAGGTGTGTCGAAGTTATTTATGCTAATAAATACAACTTAGATATTTCAATAAATTCCTTTATTATTCGATTTATAGAGAAACTATAAGAATTTAAGAGAAAACGTTGTATGGGAGGTTGGCGTGTCACATTTATTTTCCGTCAGAAGAAAGCCTTTGACCAAAAAGCAATTCCTGCAAAATTTCAGAATCGTAGATCTAAATTTGTCACTCTTATTAGGTTTAAAATTTTTAACATATTGGAAAATACACTGCGCGGTATAAATTTTCGTACATTTTGATCTCTAACTCCCTTCCTAATGCATGCATTTAGGCAATTTTTCTTTCTTCCTTATACTCCGATTTAGCCAATTTTCTATTCCAAACAAACCTTGTGTATAAGACATATTCTGGCAAAATTTGAGCCCACTAGCTTTTTCGATGGGACCTCTATCGTGCTTTTAACAGACGGACATACGGACGGACATAGCTAGATCGTCGTCAAATAAAACCCCGATTAAGAATATACATACCATTTTTTTGGTGGCGGATATAAAAACTCAAATACTTCAAAAAAACACTTTACAAAAAAATTTGTTTATCTCTTTTACTAAAATTTTGCAAAAAATATTTGACCTTGTGTCACAAAAATTGGTCTGCTGATCACGGTCGGATCGTAACGGGTATAAAATGGGGAGGAGAGGAGAGTTTTATCTACTAAATGGTGCTAATTTCTTTTTGTTATCTTATGTTTTCTAGAAGGTATGGTGTATTAAAAAAAGGAATTTAGGAAAATTTAGACCTAAAGATAAAAAAAAATTATTTCTAAACATTATAAACAATTTATTTTCATGTACTAATGGCTAACAAATTTTAAAATTATACAAAACTTATTTTGTTTGAAAATCTTTTAAAAGCAAAATGTTATAGAACTTTAAAAATCAAAATCTTACTAATAAATTTCCTGTTTTAGCAAAATGCTGAGCATGTCTATTTTGAATCACCCTGTGGCCCTTAAAATTTAACCACCCTTTACAAAAGAATAGATAGATAAAAAAAAAATTTGTTAAAATATGTATTTTAAATATTCAAATACTTATTTTAAATCTACTGATGCACATTTTTTTAAAATATTTTTAAATCTTAAACCTCATAAGACTGTGTGTACAACTATATGTAAAGTTGGGCACAAATCATTACTCTAGTTAATTTATGTCAACAAACTTCGGTCATTTTCGTTTTCACAAACCCCTATAAAATTCCTTTGTAGTTTGTGCAAAAAAATGTTACTAGAGTCATCTAGTGTTCTACGTGATGTTTAGCAAAGACATCATCCTCAGTGTTTGCTAAATGTAGTGGCGCCTTCAACAGATGTCGCCATCTGCAATGAATAAATGCTAATGAATATGACTAATATATTTTTATAAAAATTTAAAAAAAAAAGTGGGCGTGGCACATTTATTTTCCGTTATAACGAAGACTTTGACCAAAAAACCATGTTTGCAAAATTTCAGAACCGTACATATAGTTTTGTCAGTTTTATTACGTTTTAAACTTCAAATATACACTGAGCGGTATAAATTTTCGTACATTTTGACCTATAACTCCTTTTCTAATGCATAGATTTAAGCAATTTTTGGGGAGAAATATTCTTTTGACTCGAGAAATATATATTCGAAGTTTCATGACTCTACGTTCATGCGTTTGGACACAATTCCTTTTTTTTCGATGTTTGAAGGACACGGTTTTTTCGACCTATTCTTGCTTTACGAGCTATAACTCTCTTTCTAATATTCCGATTTAGCCCATTTTCAATACCAAACAAACCTTGTCTATAAGAAAGATTCTGGCAAAATTTGAGCCATTTAGCTTTTTCGGTGCGACCTCTATCGTGCTTTCAACAGACGGACAGACGGACGGACATAGCTAGATCGTCATCAAATCAAACCCCGATTCAGAATATATATACTTTATGGGGTCTAAAATGGATATTTCGATGTGTTACAAACGGAATGACAAAATGAATATACCCCCACCATTTTTTTGGTGGCGGGTATAAAAAAAATATATAATAAAAAAATTAAAAAAAAATTACAAAAATTTTTTAAAAAAATTTAAAAAAAATATAAATAAAATAAAATATAAATAATATATTAAATAAAATAAAATTTTTTTTGGCTCAGCTGGAATTCGATGCCACATTTATTGTAACCAGTATATACATATGTACGTATTTCATATGAGATCAATGGTGATACAAACAATTGTAATTGTATGACTATACTTTGTGAAGGGTATATAAGATTCGGCACGGCCGAATATGGCACTTTTACTTGTTTATATTTTAAATTTGTTGAAAGTATGATCTCTTTAAGGCTCAAATAAACGTATTCAATTGATTCTGTGTGTGTTATTTAAAAGCGCGTGTCATTTCATTATTAATTATTTTGAGTTTAAATTTAATAGATTTTATTTATTGATAAGTCATGAGCAAAAAGTATATTTTTGTTTTGCAGAATTGAAATTATTAGAGGGTACTCAGCATTAATTTAAAAGCTAAAAGTATCTGCTTGTGCATTTGTGTGTGTTTTCTAAAATATCAAAAATATTCTAATAATTTTTTACTACGTATTTGTTTACTTTTATTATTACTTTTTTCAATGCAGTGATTATTTTACCGCTCGTGTATGCAATTTGAAGGTTTTTGTTTACAGTGTGTGTGAAGAATAAAAAAAAATATTTAAAAATTAAAATTGTGGTGGTGTATTTGAGTTAAACTTTCGATGATTTTAATGGAGGTAGTTTTTCATTTTAAATTAAAATTATTAAAATTAAATTATTATTTAAATTTTTAAAAATTATTATTTTTTTACAAATATTAACAGAGAAATTAAAAGGGAGTTAATTATGATATTCGAACGATATGAAAATATTGCTTGAGAGTTTTTTATAATTTTAATATGGCGCTTGCAAAAAGAATTGTTTAAATAAACTGCCTGTTCAACGATGTCGAAAGAAAACCCAAGAGAAATTTCATTCGTACAAATACGTTGAAAACAAAAACAAATTTTTAGTTTTTGTTGTTGTTTTCAATACATTTGTACGAATGAAATTTCGCTTGGGTTTTCTTTCGACATCGTTGAACAGGCAGAAAATCGCGCTTGTTCATCACCTGTTTTTATTACTGTATAGAATATATTAATAAACATGATCATGCTACAAGGAGAAAAATTTAGAAGTTCAGATACTTGTCTTGTCTTTTAAAAAAATATACTAAAAGAAAATTATTTGATCAAAAATTTTTATGAATATATTTCAAGATATCTTCAGAACAGTTGAATAACAACAGGAATTTTATTTTTTCATTAGCCTGCAAATGTCAAAAAAAAATGTTTAAATTTAAATAACTTTTTAACAACTTTTTTAATAAATTTTGCAATAATGTTTTTTTTTCTCTTTAACAGCGTATTATTATTGTATACCAACAATCAAAAAATAAACAAAGTTTGACAGCTATACATTAAAAGCAATCAGCTAGTCAAATACGACTACCTTTATAATGTAGGTAAGAAAGAGGGGTGGATGATGGAAACTAAGAAACACTATACGAAAAGTATCAAAAATTCTCAATTAACAGAAAAGCTGTTGAAATATTTTCTACAAATAAGAAAAACAATTATCAAAAAGTTTTTAAAAAAAACTTTAATGAAAAATTATTCTATTGAAAATTTATAAACTGCAGGTTGGGCCAAAGTCACCATGGGGTTTAGAAATTTAATAAGTTTTTCGTGTTTATATTTTTTCAATGGATAAATGACGCCTGTAGAATAAATAATGAAGAGATCGACAACTGAACAAATAATTAGAATAATAAAGTTTTATTATTAAAATCAGCGATCAGTTATTTTAACGCAAGCATTATATCGTATAGATTTTAACGTCAGAGTTTTGACTTGCTTTGTTCATTATCACTACCAACATGGCATCGTAAGAGATTTGCCTTGAACCGGTAGACCAGGTTTAATTTGAGCAAAGTTTTAACGAAACATCTATCAGAAGGCGATCTGCTTAGCTAAAACCGGCCGAACATTATTACGCCTCATTTAAAAAAATATTTATGGTTACTTTCATATATGGTGCATTTGGTGCAAGAACTACAACCCGCAGATCATGGGCAGCGTCTAAATTTTTTAGTTAAATATCAACAGTTGGTCTGAAAAAAAATATATTTTTATTTAAAATCTAATTATGAGTCATGAAGCAAATTTTTATTTGAATGATTTTCTTAAACAGCAACACTAAATGTTCCGGAAATCTAAAAATTCAAATCAACGCCAATTGCGCTCACTATGGCGTGGCATTACATCTGAAAATATCATGAGGCTTCACTTATTTGAAAATAAAGATGGAAGTGCTATAGACTTAAATGAAGAGCGGTATCGGTATAAAATAGAATATTTTTTTACGACCTGCTCTTAGACCTTACCACCACTTCCAGAGACACAATGGCACTTTAAGGTAAAATTTTTGATGAGAAAATAATTTCCAGAAATTCAAAATTAATTAGCTAGCGTGCTCACCGACTCAACCGACTCTGGGGTTACTTGAAGGAGCTGGTTTATGTGATGAGATCAACTTTTTGAAGCCCACCAACATCGCCTGGACCCGGGTGAGATATTAAAATATCAGAAATATTCGGGAGTAGAACGGTATTGAAAATCAGAAACATCGGTACTTAAACAACTGAGATATGAGCAAAAACCCACGGCTACCTCGTTTTTTTAACACAAAAACAACATACAACAACAACAGACATACATACAAACGTGGTATACTGGTTAGAGTATCAAACCCCAGCTGAGCCCAAAAAAAAATTTTGTTTTATTTTTTATTATATATATTTTTTATATTTTTATTTTTTTTTAATTTTTTTTTTTATTTTTTTTTCAATTTTTTTTTAAATTTTTTAAAATTTTTTTTTTTGTTTTTTTATTTTTTTTTTAATTTTTTTTTATTTTATTTTTTATTTTATATTTATTATTTATATTTTTATTATTTTTTTTATTTCTTTTTAAAATTTTTTTTATATATTTTTTTATGTTTTTTGTTTAATTTTTTAAAATTTTTTTTATATATTTTTTTAACACATTTACGTAAATATATTATTTTACAATGGGATGTTTTTATATATGTATGTTTTTTATATGTATGTATGTACGTATTTTATATGAGATGAATGGTGATACAAACTATTGTTTTTGCGTAAATACACGTTTTGAAGGGTATATTAGATTCGGCATGGCCGAATATAGCACTTTTACTTGTTTTACATTTTCTCGTTTATTTTTAAGTTTATTATTTTTTTTTGTTCATATTTTTGACATCTCAAACTTTTAAAAAAATAAAAATTTATTCTTGAGAAGAACAAGAGTTGAAATCAAATTATTATTAAAATATCATAGCTTGATTAATTTGTAATCATGCTGTTGTCTCACCTATTATTTAATGATTATTTGTAATTTTTAATGCTTTTGAATATAATGTTATTTTTGTCGCAATAATTTTCTTCAATCATACTACTTTTAAATGACAACCATATCGAAGTTTTTAGAAAAAATTAACATTAAATGATACAATGCAAACAAATGCTTGATTGTCGTGACAAAATATATGATGAAATGAAACAAAAATAACTATTACTTGTTTTCGACAACCAAATATTGTTATAGAAACTATAATATGACCGTCGTGATCATATCGTAACCATGGTTTTTCTTTGTGTGAAGATACAGTTTGTCACGGAATTCAAATATTTTCTATAAATAAAGAATTTCTTAAATGTTTTTGAAAATGTAAATATAAATTCAGCATTTTCTATAATTAGGAAATTTATTAAAATTTTTATTTCAATTGTGAATTTTTCTAAAAATGTTCTGCTCCTAAAATTCGTTCCAAATTTTTTTTGATGAAAAGAAAATTCCTTTCAAAATTATTTTGAATAGAGACTTTAACAAACAACAATTTTTTGAAGTTTAAGAATTTACAAAAAATTTTATATCAATAACATTTTTTTTAAGTACTCAACTGTTTTGAATCAACATAAACTTAGTTGTTGTACACAATTTAAGCAAAAAATTTTTTTATTAAAAAAACAAGTAATTTCACAAAAATTAAACACCACCAATTAACCAGTCAGCAACAAATTCGATTCTTATCACGTGATTACACCTGATAACTAAAAAGATTGCGAAATGGAAACTGAAACTTAATGGTTTTTTTTTCATGATAGAATGAGTAGACTTGTATCGTTTTACTTGACAACTCTCAATATAGTTTAATTGTGTGTATGTGTGTGTAAGTTAGTAAAAAATTGCGTGTTGTCTCTTTCTCTTTTGACAATATCGCAACGTTTTAACGTAAACGTCACAAAAAGTTACGATACATACATATTTATTAGATAAACAGTATCATGTTTTATTTCTGAGACAAATTTTGTCAGCTGACCCGTAACAACACTATACAAATACATTAACTCTACCACTATAGCCGAGCCCACAAAAAAACATGCAACTTGAAAACAAACAATGATGGATGAATCAGTGTTGTCAGATCTAAATATTTGTGGTAGAATGCGGCGATTTTAAATTTCTATACCCTTCACACGAGAGTGTAGAAGTGTATAAGTTTGTCAGTCCGTTTGTAATTATAACAACACTCTGAATCTTTCTGAATTCTTACACATAGAGGAAGTGATTTTAAAAGTCCGTCTGTCTGTGTGTATGTTCAAATCAACCTTTTGAAACCCCCACGTATACATCAGACTCTTATATGATATTAATTTATCAGCCATACTTTCGATAATTTTGCTATTGAACATCAGTTATGTGAGTATAATACGAGCTGAGATATAAGCCAAAAAACTCGATTGCCTCTGTTTTTTATCCAAGCTAAGTCATATTTAGCAGCATTTGGCAACATTTACAGAAATTCTTGGTTCAATGGATCAATTACCGAAAAAACTAGATCGGCGAAAACAATTTTTAAAAAAGAAATGTCAATTAAGAGTTTAAATTATCGATTTCCTTAATAAGTTTTGTTCACAGTGGCACCATATATTTGCCCGTTATCCATATAAGGACAAACTGTGTGAAGGGTATAAAAGATTCAGCTATTAGTATATTATTGGTGCTATTAATTTCCAGTGATTACCAGTACGATATTATTCATATTCTCGTCTATATGTAACAAAAAAAAATACTGTAGTTATAAAACAAAATTAGGACCCAGGCATATTTATTTATCAGGTAATCGCAGTTAGGAGAGAATTTTTCGTTTATATTTTTTAAAACTATCTATATGAAGTTTGACATTTGATATAAATGACAGAAAAAAGATAATTAGTTTTTATCTATGAACTTTGATAGCTGAAGTTAAAAATAAGTGAAGAAAAAAATAATCAGCTGACAAACCAAGACTATCTGATGAATAAATATGCCTTGATTAGGATCATACGATTTAAAATCCAAAAAAAAAAAATTCTCAATATATAAAGTACTGACCGCAACTTTGTAAATAAAAAATAACTGTTAGTTATGCTTCAAACCTACATATACCAACCACTCAACAATTTCAGCACAACAATCTCTAAGTAAGTAGGATTTCTAAGACTTATAGAACTTTCGATAGAAATCACTGTAAAACTTTTGCCAGAAAAACGTTTACAAATCGCAAAAATATGTTTTTAAAATTCACGCTCTGTTCACAAAACTTGTAGAGAAGTTTATAAAGTTTACGGTGAACATAATCGTTCATCTGAACTGGTAACATGATACTATGGATTGAATTAAAAACACATTTACTCTTTTAAATTATATTCAATTAAATCGAACACGTACCGTGGACACAGCAGAATCTCTAGACGCAAGTCTGACAAAAGACAAAATATTAATCCGACGCCTGTCTCAGTAATTCGGTATCGTGATTTGTGAGTTGTTTATTCCTTAAGTCATTCTAAATCATTTATAAAAGAAATCGTTTCAAAAAAACCGCGCAACATGCCATATAAGTATCTCAATAAATGAATCTGTAAATTTGTCACTGTTGAACTACTTTTTCTCTTAGTACGTCATATCATTATACCCTTCACCTGTGATGCACAAGGGTATATATAGCTTTGTCATTTCTACAATTTTCATTTCCGACCCCATAAAGTATACATTTTCTGAAAGCTTATGAATAGGGGAGTCGATTTAGCCCTGACCGTCTGTCCGTGTGTTGGTTGAAATCAACTTTTAGAAGCAACTATATGTCTCTCAGATCTGTATATGGTATCAATCTCTTGGAAATATCCTGGAATGAATCGCTATTAAAATTCAGCACAATCGCCCCATAACTTTCTGAGATATGAGCAAAAAACCAAAACCACGTTTTTTTCACAATTACAACAACAACATACATATATACATACATGTAAAAAACATGCAAAAAAAAATTACTAAAAAAAATATATTAAAAATAAAAATAAATAATAAAAAAAATTTAAAAAAAAAATTTAAAAAAAAATTTAAATTTTAAAAAAATTAAAAAAAAAAATATGAAAAGAAAATAATAAAATATAAATAATATATTAAATAAAATAAAATAAAATTTTTTTGGCTCAGCTGGGATTCGATGCCACATTTATTATGGCGTGATGATAAGACGTGGTCGAAAAGGCCATATACCAGAAATTATTTTTAAATATTAAATACCATAAAATGCTATTAAAAAGCTTTTAAAAGCAAAATTTTAGTAATTTGTATGTAAATATCAAGCCTTTCACGAGTGTTCTTAAAAACAGGTTAACGCTAAGTAAGCGATTTAATAAGCGCTCTTTGCGAGTGAAGTAAATTGATGAGATATTGGCGAGTATTTTGTATCAGTTTACTTTATATGTAAATATCAAAACATCACTGACATTTATCGTGATTTGTAAAAAATATAGCATCTTCTAATAGGAGGATGTCTACTCATATAAAAAATTATAATTTACTATTAGCGAAAGTAGAGGCAATTCGTTGGAAGAGCAAACAAAATCTGGCAGCACTGGTAATTATAATAGATTTATTAAAGAACTTTGTGTGTGTGTGTGTGCTCTTTTAATAGTTATGAAATTAGGCAAGTTTTATATTTTTATTTATTTCAATTTAAAACATTTAATTGATATCATGACAAATGTGTCAAATATGGGAACAAAAAATTTATATCATTAATCAAACTGAGGCGTCGACATCAAGTGTGGATTTAAGTTGAAAAATTTTTGCATTCAAGGCCAGATAAAAATAAATGTTAGAATTCAAAGTGCAAATACAGTGAACTCACAATTCAGCCTAATTTTATAACTAGTTAACAAAAATTAGTATTCAAAAAGCTTACAGCATAAGGAGCATCTTCTTATCGTTTAGAAAAATTTCATATTCAGGGACAAAGATCCGAGATACCAAAAGTAGCATCTTGAATTCGTTCTTTGGAGAAGCTGTGTGGTCAAACTATCAACAACGATATGCAATATATTGTAATCGGTTTTCAAAAAAAAAAAAAGGCGGAACTGAAATTACCTAGATTTGAGAGGGCTATTATGTGACTTGAAAAAAAAATTATCAATACATATTTCAAATTTGTCGTCCAATAAAAAACCACCAAAAACAAAATATAAGCTGTATCAAAGCTATTAACAATGGTAAACAGTAAGTTTCTATCGAGGCTGAAATTGGTGACGCTAAATAACAAAATCTAATTTCATTGTATTTAAAGGCGTAGAAAGAAATTTTATATAGTTTTAGACTTGTCATTGAAATATCTTTTATACTATGCGGTGATCGGTACAAAATTTTTTTCCGTCCACTAGGTATACAATTTTTTTTTTCTTAGAAAACAAGCCCAGCTGTTGGGGAAGCATAATGCCAAAATTTTGTGGATTCGCCATAATTTCGTTTATTAATGTAGTGAAAGCCCTGTCATGGGTTTGGGCTTTTAGTGTCCCTCCTTTTCAACCTAACCTAATGTAGTGATGGAAAATAAATTTTGGTTTCGGTATTTAACAATTATCTCAAGTGTATTTTTTGATAATAATTACACCAAATTTATGTATATTTGTTGCTTTTCTTGTTTAATTAAATTTTATTTAATTAAATATATCATAATAACTTTCCCATCCTTGATATACGAATTAGTCCCTTGACAAAAAATTTCCCTAAAACGTTGCTTTGTTGTATCAGTTCGCCGTTGAATATACGTACTTGTATGAATATGCCTTGATATTAATATTAAAGCGGCTTTACAATTAATAATTGCCGTATAAATGAAAAACAACAAATAATAAATTTGCTAGAAGGTTAAAAAACGAGAGCCGTTACATAATTTTTGTATACAGCTAAGGCTATATTATAATACCTTGGCAAGGCAGATATGTAGCTACAAACACCGCACTAAGGTTCAATGCCACGCTAGCATGGAGATGTATGAATTACCATTATTACAAAATTTTAGGTGCAGTCAATAGTGTTCTTCAGGTTGACTACAAGATACCTGAAC
Organism: Phyto melanocephala; assembly: GCA_941918925.1. Lineage (NCBI taxonomy): Eukaryota > Metazoa > Arthropoda > Insecta > Diptera > Rhinophoridae > Phyto > Phyto melanocephala. The sequence continues at coordinate 82,442,285 of OW799235.1, read as the reverse complement.
CAGCATTCGATCCAGGTTTTACCACGATCATACCGGATGGATTGGATTATAACAACGGTCCCCAATTCTTCGAGAATGTTATAGAGATATTCACTGACGGATCAAGAATAAGCGCTACATTATAATGTGGTATCTTTTCGGGCAAATTTCATATGGCTATCGTATTAGTGTAGCATAACACGCCGAGTATAAAAACAAGTAAAAGTGCTATATTCGGCCGTGCCTAATCTTATATACCCTTCACAACGTGTAGTCATGCAATAACAGTAGTTTGTGTCACCATTCATCCCATATGAAATACGTACATACATATATAAAAACATCCCACTGTAAAATTATAAATTCTCGTATGTATGTTAAAACAAACAAAAAAAAAATAAAAAAAAAATTTTAAAAAAAATTTTAAAAAAAAATTTTAAAAAAAAATTTAAAAAAAAAAATTAAAAAAAAAAATTATTATATATATAATATATATAAAACAAAAAAAAAATAAAAAAAAAAAAGTAAAAAAAAAAAAATTTCAAAAAAAATAAAAATATAAATAATATATTAAATAAAAAATATAAAAATATAAAAAAAAAATTTAAAAAAAAATAAAAAAAATAAAAAAAATTTTTTTTTGGCTCAGCTGGGATTCGATGCCACGTTTTCTCTAACCAGTATGTATGTAGGTTGTTGTTGTAATTGTGAAAAAAACGAGGTGGTCGTGGTTTTTTGCTCATATCTCAGAAAGTTATGGGGCGATTGTGCTGAATTTCAATAGCGATTCATTCCTGGATATTTCCAAGAGATTGATACCATATAGAGATCTGAGGAACATATGTATAGTTGCTTCTAAAAGTTAATTTCAACCAACACACGGACAGACGGGCAGACGGTCAGGGCTTAATCGACTTCTCTATTCATAAGCTTTCAGAAAATATATACTTTATGGTGTCGGAAATGAAAATTGTAGAAATTACATGTATGTATGATGTTGTTGTAATGTTGTTTTTGTGAAAAAAAATCGAGGTGGTCATGGGTTTTTGCTCATATCTCAGTTGTTTATGTACCGATGTTTCTGATTTTCAATACCGATCTACTCCCGAATATTTCTGATATTTTAATACCTCACCCGGGTCCAAGCGATGTCGGGGGGCTTCATTTTAACATACACACGAACAGACTGACAGAGCTTAATCGACTCCCCTATTCATAAGCTTTTAGAAAATATATACTTTATGGGGTCGGAAATGCAAATTGTAGAAATTTCACACGGAATGACAAACCTATATATACCCTTACACTCTCGAATATTTTTCTTTAATATTAAATTTATAAAAATACAAAAAGTAAGCGACTGATTGAGTTTTGTAGATGATATTAAAGTTCAAAACTAAAATCAAGGATCGTAAGTAATGAATTCTAACGCTCTAGGGTTGGGAAATTTAATTTTACCGAGTACTCTACAATAACGAAAATTTAATATCTTCAAAGTCTATAAACTCAAGTTTTTATAAAAACTATGTACATCAAAACAATAAAAGTTCATCAAAATGTTCATTGAAAAATTAATGAAAAATCTTGTATAACTTTGACACACGTACGAAGAGACATGTGTAGATCTTTTGTGCCAATTTATGTTGCTGTAGTGTATGTGAATAATTTTACTGGCGATAATAAAAAAATAATATATATTAAACGCACACACGCGAAATATTGTTGTTGTCTCTTTTTGTCTGTCGTTTCAATGACGTTATTTATTAAAAACAAGTAAGAGCGCTATATTCGGCCGTGCCGAATCTTAGATACCCTTCACAACGTGTAATCATGCAATAACAGTAGTTTGTATCACCAATCCATATGATATACGTACATACATATAAAAAACATACATATATAAAAACATCCCATTTTAAAATTATAAATTTACGTATGTATGTTAAAAAAAAAAAAAAAAAAAAAAATAAAAAAAAAAAATTAAAAAAAAAAAAATTAAAAAAAAATTTAAAAAAAAAAAAAAAATTTTTTTTTTTAAAATAATTAAAATATATATAATGAATACAAAACAAAAAAAAAAAAAATATTAAAAAAAAAAAAATTAAAAAATTATTAAAATATAAATAATAAATATAAAATAAAAAAAAAATAATAAAAATATAAATAATATATTAAATAAAAAATAAACAAAATAAAAAAAAATTAAAAAAAATTAAAAAAAAAATATAAAAAAATAAAAAAAAATTTTTTTGGCTCAGCTGGCATTCGATCCCACGTTTACTTTAACCAATATACAAGTTTGTATGTATGTATGTTGTTGTTGTAATGTTGTTTTTGTGAAAAAAAAATCGAGGTGTTCGTGGTTTTTTGCTTATATCTCAGTTGTTTATGAACCGATGTTTCTGATTTTCAATACCGATCTACTCCCGAATATTTCTGATATTTTAATACCTCACCCGGGTCCAAGCGATGTCGGGGGGCTTCAAAAAGTTGATTTCAACATACACACGGACAGACGGTCAGACGGACAGACTGACAGGGCTTAATCGACTCCCCTATTCATAAGCTTTCAGAAAATATATACTTTATGGGGTCGGAAATCAAAATTGTAGAAATTTCACACGGAATGACAAACCTATATATACCCTTTTTCACTGTGTGAAGGGTATAAAAATAACGTCAATAATAAGACTGATAATAAAGATCATACAGCAATAATAATAATAATAATAATATGTGCTCATGTAAGAGAGTGAAAATTAGGGTAGTAATGAATATAATGATGAATTTCGTGAATAAACAAACAAGTACAGGGTGGGCCAAAAGTTTTATATATTTTTTATACCCTTCACACAGTGAAAAAGGGTATATATAGGTTTGTCATTCCATGTGAAATTTCTACAATTTTCATTTCCGACCCCATAAAGTATATATTTTCTGAAAGCTTATGAATAGACGAGTCGATTAGCCTTGTCAGTCTGTCCATCTGACCGTCTGTCCGTGTGTTGGTTGAAATCAACTTTTTGAAGCTCCCCGAAATCGCTTGGTCCCGGGTGAGGTATTAAAATATCAGAAATATTCGGGAGTAGATCGGTTTTGAAAATCAGAAACATCGGTTCATAAACAACTGAGATATAAGCAAAAACCCACGAACACCTCGATTTTTTTTTTCACAAAAACAACATTACAACAACAACATACATACATACAAACTTGTATATTGGTTAAAGTAAACGTGGGATCGAATCCCAGCTGAGCCAAAAAAAAATTTTTTTATTTTTTTATATTTTTTTTTTAATTTTTTTTTATTTTGTTTATTTTTTATTTAATATATTATTTATATTTTTATTATTTTTTTTTTTAATTTTTTTTTATTTTATATTTATTATTTATATTTTAATAATTTTTTTTTTAATTTTTTTTTAAATTTTTTTTTATATTTTTTTTATTTTTTTTTTTAACATACATACGTTAATTTTTAATATTACAATGGGATGTTTTTATATATGTATGTTTTTTATATGTATGTACGTATTTCATATGAGATTAATGGTGATACAAACTAATGTTATTGCATGACTACACGTTGTGAAGGGTATATAAGATTCGGCATGGCCGAATATAACACTCTTACTTGTTCTATTTTTCTGATTGTATAAATAACACTTGGAGAATAAATAATGCAGAGTTTCACAACTGAACAAAGAACTAGAATAATAAAATTGTATTATTTAAGTCAGCAGTCAATTATTTTAACTCAAAAAGCATAACAACGACATAGTAACGTAAGAATTTTGTCCTCTAAAGCAATACATTGCTTAGTTTATTGTTACCGCCAACATGACACCAACAGATATTTGCCTCGAACCTCGAACCAAAGTGTTAACGAAACACTAGAAACATCTACCACATGACGTTTTACTCAGCAAGGAAAGACTTGTATGTCCCTACGCGCATTTGAAAAATATAATTACTGTTACTCCCATATAAGCTGCAATTTGTGCAAGAATTAAAGCCCCAGATCATCGGTAAAGTCTTAATTTTGCAGTTAAATGCAGAAATGAAATCACCTTTATTAAAAATCTGATTATGAGTGATGAAGCTCATTTTAATTTGAATGGCTTTATTAATAAGCAGAACGGTTCTCTGGTTCTGAAATTACAAGAAGCATTCACCAACGCCAATTGCATCCCATTAGATGTACAGTATGGTGTTACATTACATCTGTAAATATCATTAAACCCTTACTTTTCCAAAAATTAATATGAGAGTGTTGCCCACACTTTCCGAGACACAATCGCTATTTTAAGTAAAATTTTTGGAGAATGATTGATTTCCAGAAATTCTGAAATAAGTTGGCCAGTGTGTTTGACAGATTTGTCTATTTTCTTTGAAGTTATTCAAAGGAACGAGTAAATGTGAATAAACTCGAGACAATCCTTACAATTAAGGCCAAAATTGTTGCAGAAATTAGAGCGCTACATCAAAAAAAATTAAAGATGTTTTGAAAAATGCCCTGAAATGAGCCCTTCATTGTGAAGCTTTTTTTTACTTTTAGTAAAAAATATGTGACTTTTGACCGACCCTGTACCAACACATTTGCCATTACACACACTCGCTGTTATGAATGCTTATGAATGAATAAGATTGCAAATGTGGCAAAACTGCGTATAAGAACACTTTTAGAGTGTTGAGACAATAAATAGAAAATACAGTCAAAGCCCGGTATAGTGAATACTCGACTTAACGAAAACGCGATATAACGTACGATCAAATTTTTTACATTGACTTCCTTATATTACGAACATAAATATCAAAAAACTTATACCCGATATAACGAACGCAGGGCAAAAACTCAAACAAAAAATAAACGCTAAAAATAAAACAAATAAAAAATGTGTGTAAGTATTTATTTATATGTAATTCAAAAACAATAGAAAAGAGAACCTAAAACGGTAAAATACCGTTTGTTTTTCAATAAATACTTAGTTGATATATGCGTATGCGCTGATTCCAAAAGCATTTTAGTGCGTTTTTATTAGGTTGTTAAGAGTTTAAGCGTAAAATAAGAACGGGAAATAGAAAAAGAATTTATTTAAGTAAAAAATTTAAAATTTTGGATGACTGTAAAAAGACCTTAGTGCAAATTCACAGGATTATGGGATTCCAAAATCTGTAATATGCACATTATAGAAAATGAAAGACAAAATTATGTTAAACCTAGAAACTACCAAATATGGATCAAAGAACCGTAGATTACTTAAAGAAGGTGAGTACCCAAATATAGAGCAAAAGCTGTTCGATTAGTTTCTGAATCAAGGGAAGAAGTTTGTAGCAGAAATTGGAATAGCACTGAAAGCAGAAGCCATTGAAATACAAAACAAATTTTGTAATGGAGGGTTCAATACAAGTGATTCAAAAATAGATACGGCATTAGACTTTTTTAAGGAATCTGATGAAAACACTTGATCTAGAGAGGATTTAGTAGAACCATTAAACAATAATTGCAAAATGCTATAAGAAAGGACCATTTAACTTATGGTGTAATTTTCAATGGTGAAGAAATGGGACTTTATTGGAAAATACTTCCAAACAAAGCATTAGTACATGCTGGGGAAACTACAGCTCCAGCAAGAAAAATATCAAAAGAAAGAGTTACTTTACTACTCTGTGCAAAAGCTTCAGGCACAAAAAAAGATTATTTAATTCTTGATAACGCTCCAAGTCATCCTCCTCCAGAAAAGCTTATTAAATTGACAAACGACGGTAAAATATGGACAATTTATATGCCTCCAAACGTGACACCTCTTATCAAACCAATGGATCAAAATGCTATTCGTTTAGTAAAATTACAATATAGGAATAGTCTTCTAGCCAAAATTGTGTCTTCTGAAGCAGAAAATTTTTTGAGATTCCACTGGGGCAGATGATGCAACAAGAAGAATTTGTGTACATGAGACGCGGAATATGACTCTTGAGTTCAGTTTTTCCAAACGCAAACTATATTTAAGCACTTTTTTAACATTTTTATCATTTTAACCTTAGACATCTTTCATTATGGACGATCTAATAATATGAAATCAAACTGGGGCATATACATATGTACAAATGTATATTCTTAACTTATTTCTGTATGTCTTATGTTAATTTTAAAAAATAACGAGTGAAAAATATAGTAAACATGTACAAAACTTATTTATTTATTTAGTTTTAAAAATCTGATATTGCAAAAATAAATATTAATTAACATAATTTGATTTTTTATGTTAACTTAATAAAACTAATATAAAATAAATCTTAAATTATTCGATATAACAAAAGGGCCTGACAATATATCATTCGTTAAACCGCGCTTTGACTGTAGTTGATTTGATGATGAAAATGAAAAAAATTTTTCTTCCACACATTGTCGAAATAAACAAATTTATTAAATAGAATATAGAAGAATTTTACAAAAAAAAAAAAACAAACAAATTAAGACTTAACTGTGCCATCAACGTTGAGACACGTTGGAAGCCAGGCCTTCTAAAATGTTTGTGACACACATATTATAGGCAACAATTGGGAAATATTATTACAATAGAATAATTTTTAATTTCTTATATTTATAAATAGTTAAAAGTTTGCAAATCGTATGTTTTATTAGAGATAAGAAAAAGTTTGATTTTCTTTGTGCACGAAAATGTTGATTTTTTTTAAATATTCACATTTTAAATCACTGTACAAATGTTATAAGTTTTACATTAGACTGTACCGGAAAAATCGTTATAAATGTAATAAGTTATATTTTTAAATTCTCATTAACAAAATGAGAACTTTAAAAAACTTTTTGCAAAAACCCAACCTCAAATTTTTCAATTTTAATTTATTTTATTTTTTGAGTAAAGGTTTACTGATGATCTGGCATACATAAGTACCAGTGAAATGCATATAAACCAGCTTAAACCCAACAACCAAATAAATATTATTAAAAAAATTTTAATTTATTTAAAATTTTGTTTAATTGGGTTTCTTTAGAAGTTTTCCGAATCCTGACTTTTGAGCATGTGCTTTTTTTTCATTTAATGTATTGCACTTAATAACAATAATAACAACAAATATTAACAGTAAAATCTTGATAAGTTTTTGCCATGACTTGTTTTTGTTTCAGAAATCACACATAGTACATACATACATAAATGTGAGATTAATATTTCTAAGCTCCTTAAAATAGCAAAAAATAATAAAAACATAATTATTTAGAATAATATTCATTTGAATTATTTATTATCAATGATGAAATTGAGCGAATAAATGTTTTGCCTTATAGAGTAAAGCTGTTGGAAAAATAAAAAAAAAATCATTAAGACTGTGACAGGCTCATAGAAATGGAAATTTGTATTTAATAACATTAAATTAAGTCAACTAAGTCTTATAGTGTGTCAAAGCCCTTTAGTGTGAATAAGTTTTTCATATTATGATAGGACCACAACTGCGATGAACGACGAATTTTTGTCCTAAAATATTCGTCCCAAAATATAACACATTGGTGTATGCTAGCATGTTTTTGCGATCGACCCATTCGACCGTAATATAGTTGTAAATGTGACTACTCTGTTTTTATACCCTTCACACAGTGAAAAAGGGTATATATAGGTTTGTCATTCCGTGTGAAATTTCTACAATTTTCATTTCCGACCCCATAAAGTATATATTTTCTGAAAGCTTATGAATAGGGGAGTCGATTAAGCCCTGTAAGTCTGTCAGTCTGTCCGTCTGTCCGTGTGTATGTTGAAATCAACTTTTTGAAGCCCCCCGACATAGGTTGGACCCGGGTAAGGTACTAAAATATCAGAAATATTCGGGAGTAGATCGGTATTGAAAATCAGAAACATCGGTACATAAACAACTGAGATATGAGCAAAAACCCACGACCACCTCGATTTTTTTTCACAAAAACAACATTACAACAACAACATACATACATACAAACGTGTATACTGGTTAGAGAAAACGTGGCATCGAATCCCAACTGAGGCAAAAAAAATTTTTTTTTAAATTTTTTTTTAATTTTTTTTTTATTTTTTTTTTATTTTTTATTTAATATATTATTTATATATTATTATTTTTTTTTTATTTTTTTTTTAATTTTTTTTTTAATTTTTTTTTTGTTTTATATATGTATATTATATGTATAATAATTTTTTTTTTAAATTTTTTTTTTAAATTTTTTTTTTTTAATTTTTTTTTAAATTTTTTTTTTTCGTTTTTTTAACAAACATACGTGTACGTATTTCATATGGGATGAATGGTGATACAAGCAACTGTTATTGCATGACTACACGTTGTGAAGGGTATATAAGATTCGGCACGGCCGAATATAGCACTCTTACTTGTTTTTTTTTTTTTTTTGCTATACCATACACAAAAAACTCTATTTAAAAACAAATATTTTCAACAATGTTGATGCAACATGTTTTCTAATTTTTTGTTTTGTTACACACATATGTTTTGTGTATGTGTTAGTAGAAATTTTAAACGCATGCGAGGTATATTACATTGCAGCCACACGTTCAAGTTTTTCTGTCAAGTTTTTCACACATACTATTTGTCAAAATTAATTTAAATTGGTTGATGTGACGTAGGCTGCACGCAATTTTAAAGCAATTTTATTATTCAAAATGTCTTTGTCTCAAGAAAACAACTTAAAATGGATGCTTCGCTATATGATGAAAAATCCATATTCCAAAGAATTCCATGGCTTCTGTATAGCTCAATGAATCGCAACACATCATTACACTTATTATTTTTATTCACAAACATTATTAATTATATTTAATTTAAATTGCAGCAGAATATTTGTAAAACACAAAACAAAAAATTATGGCGGCAGAATATTTGTCAAAAAAAACAAAAACAAAAATTCGTCACAACAATTGCACTCAGCTGTGTTCTTGACTGTAAATTGAAACATTCGGTGGAAAGGGAATTTCAAAGCAAGTTCGCATCAAGTTCTAAAAGTATGAGTGTATTAGTAAAAAAGTGTGAGTGCATTGAAACTTGATACACAAAACTTGATCGTGTAACCCCTGTGTAAACAAACGCATATAACTTTCAAAGTACTGAAACAACTGGTATATTTATACCCTTCACACAGTGAAAAAGGGTATATATAGGTTTGTCATTCCGTGTGAAATTTCTACAATTTTCATTTCCGACCCCATAAAGTATATATTTTCTGAAAGCTTATGAATAGGGAAGTCGATTAAGCCCTGTCAGTCTGTCAGTCTGTCCGTCTGACCGTCTGTCCGTGTGTATGTTGAAATCAACTTTTTGAAGCCCCCCGACATAGGTTGGACCCGGGTAAGGTATTAAAATATCAGAAATATTCGGGAGTAGATCGGTATTGAAAATCAGAAACATCGGTACATAAACAACTGAGATATGAGCAAAAACCCACGACCACCTCGATTTTCTTTTCACAAAAACAACATTACAACAACAACATACATACATACAAACGTGTATACTGGTTAGGGAAAACGTGGCATCGAATCCCAGCTGAGCCAAAAAAATTTTTTTTTTAATTTTTTTTAAATTTTTTTTTTTAATTTTTTTTTTATTTTTTTTTTTTTTTTTATTTAATATATTATATATATTTTTATTATTATTTTTTTTTTTAATTTTTTTTATTTTTTTTTTGTTTTATATATATTATATATGTATATAATAATTTTTTTTTTAATTTTTTTTTTTAAATTTTTTTTTTTTTTAATTTTTTTTTATTTTTTTTTTTTTGTTTTTTAACATACATACGTGAATTTACTGTTATTGCATGACTACACGTTGTGAAGGGTATATAAGATTCGGCACGGCCGAATATAGCGCTTTTACTTGTTTTTATTAAAATCTGTTGTTTAATGTGAGCGTAAACTGTGTAACAGAAAATCGACTTGCCTATTAATATAAAAGATGCAAGTGCACACTATCATGGCGTCGGGCGAAATTCGCCGTATGCGTTAACCTCTACAACAGATTTATTTCTATTTCTAAAGTCAGCTAATAACGAACTAATAAATATATATTATAATGTTAAGTTTTTGGTTTCAAGTACGTCCTGTAGTTATTAAACATTTTTTTGTTCGTATAACAGCCATCAGTGTGATAATTCTAAAAAATTAACATTAGCAAAATCATATCTATTTTAGCATAAAGTGAAACTAAATATTATTAAAGTAAAAAGAATCTTTATTTACTTAAAGTATCAACTATTATCAGCTATTATGTTTTCGCCATTATTCTGACAAATTTAAAAAGCGAATTTTTAGCTACAAATTCGTCGTATTGGTTGAAATTCGCACAACGTGCCGGTTGTGTTCCTAGCCTTAAATATTAATGCACATACATATGTATATAATAACCCACGAGTTTAAGTTTTGATTCTAATATGTTAAATGTTAAAGGTCAAGTACTTTATCGAGAGTAAAGGTTTAATAATTTTACCCACTGTTTGCTTATAAACTCAAGAATTTACTTTTATTGTTAACTCTGTAAATGTATGTATGTATGTATGTATGTATGTATGTATGTATGTATGTATGTATGTATATAATTACAAGTAGATATCAATTTTAAATATTTATTGATTTTGTATGTTTTTTTTTACTTCTCCAAGTGTTAATTTTTGTTATTCCCCTGTGTTCTGTTGACATTTTGCTGTTCTCTTATTAATACTCTTTCACAATAGTAATGACGTTGACTCATACTTTAATCTGTTCAAGTAGCTGTTTGATTTAACTACTCAAATGTCGATTTGTTCTGTTTAATAATATCTTATCAAAATAAATAACAAAAATCACAGCAGCAACATAAAACTAAAAAAATAAACTCTAATACATAATGACTATAAGAATTTTGAGCTTATACCCTGCAGTTCACATAAATTGTAGCAAATTATTCATCACCATATACCTAAAGGTAAACGTCAACAGGGCTTTATATTTCAGGCCTTTTGAAAGACAATTTTAAATCTTCTTTTAGATTTTTAATCTCACTCTACCCTGGCTTCCCTAAGACGCCTAATAAAAAGACTCTGAACTTTTTTCTAAAGATTCCATAGACATTGTAATAAAAGGTGTACATTGTTTAGGTATTCTTTTTTTTAAATACTTATATTTTTAGCAACAACAAAATTAAGAGGAATCAAAAGGCTAAAAGAAGATAAAAAATCACTAAAAAAATAAACAACAATTTATTTAGTTGTGTTTAAAGGGGATTAGACACGTTCGATCAAAATACTTGTCAAGTATTTGTAAAAATGTGTTTGTATGCGTTACAGGGAAAAATCAAAATCTTTGGTTTTGCCATCAATCACACTTTCACAAGCTAACACAATGCTTGATGAGTATGCTTGATATGTGTCCAGACTCCCTAAAGCCTCTAAAAAGTGAGTTTAAGAGGGCTAAGCTTAAAACAGTAGGAAAAAAAATTAAAATTTATATGAAAAAGATATAAAATTTTTAGAAAAAGCAAAAATTTTGATAAAATTAAAATCAGAAAGTGTTTTAACAGATCTTTATATGCAATTTCACAAAGAAGCGTTAGTCAGAAGATCTTCTAAAAACAAGTGTGGAAGCCCTTGCCCTATTCCCAACGCGTGTGAAAATATAATAAGTATAAAATATTCTTGTCCTTTTAAAGGACCTTTTTACCCCATATTTTTACCGCTAATATCAACATTCAACTGTTCTATGAACGTTAAGTCGATGAAAATTTACATCCATCATTAACAATTTGGTAGATAAATTGTATAACGATTTTCATTTTTTTTTAACTGATTTATAAGCGTTTAGTTGACTTTCAGGAATCAGATTAATATGGCTTAAATCGTCACAAGATTCCGTAGAGAAATTCGTAATAATAAAAAATATAAAATCTTTGTCTCGTTTGAATTTCATTTTAACAAGAACCTTTTTTAAGTCAGTTATAAATTTCGGGAGGACATTTGCATGGATTGAAATACAGACAGATGGACTTCAATTATTTGTTTCAACTAATATGAAACTGATAAAAACTAATAATTTTCTTCAAATAAACAACTTTCAGCATACATACTTTCTCATTAATTTTTTAATAAATATTTTATTTAAAAAAAAAATTATAGAAAAAAATTAACTAAAGACTATCTTAATGTAGAAAATAATTTTAAAATTTTATAAAAATTATAATGTTAATTGGCATTTGTCTTAAAAAAATATATATGTATATTAAATGTTTTTTTTTATAAAGATTTACTAAAAATATTATACAAAAAACGTTGTTGTCTATAAACAAAAAAAAATATAGAAATTTTTTCCTTAAAAAATTTATGTAAAAAAATACAAAAAGTGTGTTGTACATTTTCTAAATAAAGTGAGCCTCTATCGACCATTATCTATTTATTTCAATTCTTTTGACCATTTGCTAAAAATAGAAAATTTAGAAAACTAAATTTTCCCTAATGCTCCCTAATGCTCAACGCGTCGAAATTGGCACGCTATAAATATAAATTTTTCAAAAAAAAATTATTTCTTTTAAAAAAACTGTTTTCGAAAGTCGAAAGAACTGGTGTTAATTAAAAAAATTTTAACTATTTGTTAGTTCTATTGCTAATATAATATCTTATGCTAAACCGGAAAAAGTATCACAAAACTGTGGATTACTCATAAATATTACAAGTCGATAATCGACCGTAGTTTGATGATTCTAAGAATATATGTATGCTATAGCCTCTAATGTTTTATGTTTTTATACCCTTCACCTGTGGTGCACAAGGGTATATATAGCTTTGTCATTCCGTTTGTAATTTCTACAATTTTCATTTCCGACCCCATAAAGTATATATTTTCTGAAAGCTTATAAATAGAGGAGTCGATTAAGCCCTGACCGTCTGTCCGTGTGTTGGTTGAAATCAACTTTTAGAAGCAACTATGTATATGTCCACCAGATCTGTGTATGGTATCAATCTCTTGGGAATATCCGGGAATGAATCGCTATTGAAATTCAGCACAATCGCCCCATAACTTTCTGAGATATGAGCAAAAAACCACGACCACCTCGTTTTTTTCACAATAACAACAACAACATACATATATACTGGTTAGAGTAAACGTTGTATCGAATCCCAGCTGAGCCAAAAAAATTTATTTTTAATTTTATTTTTTATTTTATACTAGAAAAGCCCGGCGCGCGGTGCTACGCCAATTAAAGAATAAAAATGCATTCTGAATTTTAATTAAATATCAAGTACAAAAAGCTAGATATTATAACTTATTTCTTATGGGTGTGGCACTGCCCACTTTTCTAATCACGAAATCGTAAAGTCATGACAGCTCAATATGTGTGCAAAGTTTCAGAAAAATCGGTCCAGTGCAAGTACCTCAAAATTATAACTTTTTTTTATGGGCGTGGCCCTGCCCACTTTTTTAATCACGAAATTGTAAAGTCATGAGAGCTCAATATGTGTGCAAAGTTTCAGAAAAATCGGTCAAGTGCAAGTAGCTAAAAATGATAACTAATTTTTTATGGGCGTGGCCCCGCCCACTTTTTTCCACCCATAAACACTCCCTGGTATGTGTACAACAACTTACCAAAGTTTGAGCCCGATCGGTTTTACAGTTTCGGAGTCTATAGCTAACACACACACACACACAGAGTTTCACTTTTATATATATAGATATTATTTATATTTTTATTATTTTTTTTTTATATATTTATTTTTAATTTTTTTAAAAAGTTTTTAAAATTTTTTTTTTATTTTTTTTTGTAATATTTTTTATTGTCCTTTTTTTATTTTTTTGTTTTTTTTTTTTGTAGAAACATACATACGTAAACTCAATTATAATTTTACAATGGTATGTTTTTTATATGTATATATGTACGTATTTTATATGAGATGAATTGTGATACAAGCAATTGTTATTGTATGACTACACGTTGTGAAGGGTATATAAGATTCGACAATGCCGAATATATCACTGTTACTTGTTTTTTTTTTAGCATTTTTGATCGCTGATTAAGTGGGGATGTTAATATGTATCATCTATTTAACTCCCATGTTTTTTTAGTTATAGAATTTGGTAACAGTTTATTTGCCTTTTCATATTTTCTAACCACAGCGAGTTAGAATGAAATTAAGCAACGTTTTTTCAATAATTGCTTATCTTTTATATTATCACTAGCTTTGTCCTGCTCTGGTCATTCGTAAGTTCGCAATTTATGTATGTATGAGTACGTTTCTAGCGAATGCTTCAATACCAAGGCGAATTTAATTATCAGGTGATGGTAATTCTACAACATTAAAAAAACAACATGCTTTTTATTGTTGCTTTTGTCTGCCGATGTGTTAAAAACTACATGGTTTTTGGTTGTGTTTCTTTGTTCGGGAATAAGTAATAGGTATATGTAAACATAAATAGTATTTGACAACTCAACCAGCATTTATGCAAATAAAAAAGTAGATCAGCTGCGTTGTCAACACCACCTGATAATGAATTCGCCTTGCTTCAATACTTTCTATATCAAAAGAACTACATAATGCTTATAAACAAATTTTATCGACTGCTTTATTAGATAATTTTTTGGAGTCACACACATTCAAACATTTTTATATAAAAATTTAACACATTCCAGTAAGCAAACTCCACTGACATTGTCGCAGTTAATTGACTATTTACAGATAGGACGTATAGATTTATATCAGATATGTCTGAAAAATTAAACATTTATCGCATAAAGGATTCTATTATTTTTGTTTGCCGATATGTCTGTCAGGCTGCTGACAGATTTTATACAGATTTAACCAAGTTGTCGTAAATTTGTTTCGGGTTTTTTTAAAAGAATAATCTTTTAGCTGTTTCTTTTTAAGATAAAAAATAATTGAATAATAAAAAACGGAAACAATTTAAAGTATTGTTAAACCTCCTACAAAGCTGCTTTTGTATGAATTTTAATAGATGTTCTTTTAAATTGCTAAAATAAATTTGTGTTAGTAAATTCTACTTTTTATATTAATGTTTCTGTCATAGACATTTTTGCCATACAAATGTGGGACAATTTTGTTTGCTGGGGTATAACATATTAAATCTGAACATGGTTGTCAGCAGTGATGCCGTTGTGTTATTTTTTGGCTTTAAGAATTTTAAAATTTTATTATTTCTATTCCTTTGACTTTACATTGAACATTTAATCAAAAAATATTAATAAATAATAATGTTTGAATTAGAAATTTGTTTCTCAATATTTTTTATGAGTCCGTGTTTAAAGGGCGAGTATTGGAGCACTGTTTTTCGGCGACACGCTTTGTAACCAAAGAAAAACATAAATTAACGCACTGCACAAAATCGAATAATAATAATGGAATGATGCCGTCATATTCGTCTGTGTGAGCGTTAATAAAAAACAAAAGATAGTTCCAAATGTTCATCCGTCTAAACTCGGACTAACACAGGTTTACGTAATGTAGTTTTTGTTTCCCTAGAACTTAAAGATACTTTTAAGATTTTCGAGACATAACGTTATGTAAAGAATTAAAGCAGTTAAGCCCTAAACACTTAGATTACAGCAAGCCGCAATATGTCAAAAATAAAATCCATGGTTTAAATGAATACGATTATTTTGACGGCAGCACAGCAGCACGACTGTACAACAGCATTTGCTGTTGCTGGAAACTTTTGCTATTTTCTATTTTGACGGGCAGCAAGAAACAAATATAGTGCTGCCATTATATATATTAAATTGGAAAAATTAGAACAAAAACTTATTTTTGATATTAAACATAATAGAACATTACAAAAATACAATAAAGAAATAAATTTATGTGTTTTCATATTTTTTCGTGATATTATTACATTTTTTTTATCAATAACTTTAATTTTTTTCATTATAAATATTTATATATGCGGCATCCCAGAAATTTGTATTGCTAAAATACACATCAGCTGATTATTATCTTGTTGCTGTCTTCCATTCTCAGTCGTGATTCAGCTCTGGTAGGGTCAAGAGCTCGTGCGTTTTTGCCATTATCATTTAATGGCAATCAGGTTGTCCCTTTTCATCTGACTTTGAGAGTTTTGCGTCTCACTTTCGCGAGGTTAACTGTGTGGCGTCGCGTAACTGTGCTTTGGATACAGTTTCCAGACTATTCTACAGTTAATCGCGTGTTTTCGTTTTAATTGGAGAAGTATCATATAAACTCAATTTACATGTGACTGGAGGAGTTCCATAAAGCTCAGCAGTAATTATTGTTCAGACGTCTCCGACTTCCTATACAATGGTATATGTCGACCTGCGGTACCTGAACCAAAGTTTTGTAACTGGAGGAGAACCATATATGTAACTCAATTTAATTTATTGTTTTAATATCTCCGACTTCCTATACAGAGGTATATGTAGGTCGTTTCACGGAGAAGGAACCTAGTGAATACCCTGGCTTTTTGGTTAAATTTTAAAAACCAAGAAAAAATGTTGCTGTTTTTAAAATAATTATGAATTTGAAGTTGGCTGCATTTGAAGCCGTGAAGTTGTGAAATCTGCTGTCGTCTGTGTATTTAGAACTTTACACGACATATTTATCAAGTTACGCCAAAATTTGTTTTCAATCTGCACTTAACTTGCATTTAAAAATGATCTCAAAGTTATATTTAAGTACGTTAATTACTTTTTCACTAAACAGTTAAATAAAACTTTGATAATATATGATTACTTTTTTGCATATTTTTTGTAAGCAAAAGTAAACAAGAAATTGTCGGTATTGACAGTTTCAATGAAATTTGCATCTCTTATCCATGTTTACTTAAACACATGTCTTAATAGTTCTTGATATTTTCAGATGATAAATACGAATTTTTAAACATACTCTGACAGAAGATGGAAGTTTAATTGTGGATAGTAGTGACTCACTCATTTATTTGGCCTTACTAGTAACAGTGATAAGTTTTATAAAAACAAAGGGCATTAATTTTAAATTTTCGTCTTTTTATTAAAATTTTATTACAAAATAAATGATCGAAATTGAAAGTTTTCAATTAACTTTCGTAGTTGTCAACTAAAATCTAAGGACACTAATTTAGTATAAAACCTTACCGTAGTGAAAGGTGCATAATTACATTCGGTCTGAATATATGTATGTATGTAGCCGTCTTTATTTATAAGTAAAATAGTGACATTTAAATGAGTTGCCTTAACTTAATTCTGATGAATATATGTTACCTTCTCTGAGAAAAGGAACCTAGAGTGTCGAAAACGGGTTTAGACTTAAGAGGGGATTCTGGTACCTTAAAGGGGTGTAGAATAAGATAAAATAAGTTAGATTTCTGATAAAAATTTATTTACCCCATAAAAACGTTGTTGCGTCTGTCAATGGTTGCGGCTTAAGAATCAAGTATTGAGATCATAACAAATAGAGCAGCAAAAAAAATCAAAGGTATTGTCACACTAAGAGCGAAAAAAATACATCACCACATACATAGGAATGACGTCACCAAAGTCGGCACCCAATCCTAACTAACCATACCAAATCGCATCTCCCAACTGAAGGTGTGTTCACAGTGATAATGCGTTATGAAACTTTAAATGCGTTTTTCTCAAAACTTCACCTAGTATGTAAACTAGGTCCCTTTTCTCGGAAAAGGTCAAATATACATATGTATTTTATAAATAGGTATAATAGCGACATTTATACGACGTGGCTTCACTTAATTCTAATTAAAGTTTCCCTCAAGAAAACATATTCTTAAAAACATATTTCAAAAATATTTAACGGGAATCTTCATAATACATCACAATGCCTTATAAAAATTAAAACATTATTTGTAACTTAAGTTTAGTGCAAAAATATGTACATATATAAACAAATAAAATAAAATAATTACAATTACCTCTGGTAACACTGAAAAAACTAATAGTAAATAAAACCATTAAAAAAAACTTACCTTTCATTGATAAATCCATAATATTCGATTGCATTGCTCTCGAGGAGCCCTTAAAATATTTAAGATGGCTTGAGCTTGAGGGCATCTTTTAAATTTTAATAAAACACTACTGTAAAAAAATAACAACAATACTACACAGTCTTTGTTTTTTTTTTTTTTTCTTTTTTTTCAAACACTATTCAATGAAGGGGGTAGGAGCAAACGCTTGATTTAAATTCATATGTATCACACACACGCGATTTGAATATTCTCCTGCATTTGCATGCAACCAAATGCAAATAAGTGTTTTAGATATTTGATTTTGTTTTCAGTGGGGGGCTTGGGGTGACGACAAATACAATTATGTTTTTAAGAGAGAATAAAACCAATAACTTTTTTTATTTCTTACTATAAGAGTACACTAAAATATGTTTTAAGCGCTTACTCTGTGTACACAATCACGTGCCAGTTTATTTTTAAAAATTTTACTCAATATTACTTTTTTAATGTTTTATTGTTGATATTTATCACACTTATGTATATAATTTAATATTATTGTTATTAAATTCTTAGCACACATTAACAAATTTCAAATAGTAAATCGCTTTTCAAGTAAAATAACGACGTCGAAAGTGATCTTAGGGAGATTTAAAACAACACTAAAAAAGTGTGCTTCTGCTTGCCAGCCTGTAAGTTGTTTGCTTCCATTATATGTATGTATGTATGTATGTCCGTCTGTCGGTTTGTCCGGCCGTACATCTACATACAATGCGTTTTGTTTTTATATAAGAATTTTTTTTTTTCTTTACACCAGCAGTGCTCAACCAGTGAGAGAGTGTACCAGCGCGTGTCTGAGCAAGGGAGTCAATCGTACAGACATTTAATTGTTAAATTCAATTTTTATACAGTCATTTGCTGCTGCACGCAGCGAGGGTGGGTAACAGGAATAACAATGTTGTTATCTAACTCGGTTTTTCGTTGGTAGGTGCAATTAAAACTTAAAAAGTACTTTGATACACCAATGACTCTAGTTAAGTAAAAAATAAAAATAAAAATTCTATTATTTTATTAATTTTGTGTTGAATTGAAAATTTATTAATTTATGTTTTGTATTTTTTTTATTCACTTATAAATATCTACATACATATGTTACTGTTAACAATTTTTTATGTCTTAGCCGGTCTTTTAAAAAATTGATACATTTTTATGCAACTTATTCATAAAGTAAACAACAAGAAAACAAAAATTTTTTTAATAAAAAATAATTTAATTAATTGGTGGTAAATTTAAAATTTGATATATGACAAACCATCTAAGCTATCCGCTTATTAAAGCTGCTCTTTAGTAGAGTTTTCTGCATATGTATGTAGGTAGGTAGGTAAGGCTGGTGCAAAGTTACCCTTACACCCTTACCCGGAGACCATTACGGTCCATTGTGACGCCTTAATAGAGAGAAGAATAGAAGAGAAAAAGAAGCAGACCAGTCCAGAGTATCTGGCGGGAATCGAACCCGCAACCTCAAACTACTGACTAGTCCACCAGGGCACCCGCATATTTATGTAAGTACTTTTAAATTTTTCCAATTAATTATTTTATAAAAAATTATTAACTTAAAAATATATTTAAAATATTTGGGCACCTTTTCAAAAAAAATTTAACAAAATATTTATTAAAATTATAAATTTGTCTTTTTTTTAATTATTTATTTCAAATTTAAATATTGTAATAATATTAATGAAAATTAACATGGAGGAAATGTCATATGATATGAATGAAAATTTTTAAAATTTATATATGTTATACTTCCCATTTTCTAATTTCATTAAATTGTAACAGACACATAATAAAAAGTGATAATAATGATATTGTACCTAACTGGTTTTGAAAATGCATTTCAATCGGCTAAAATCTTAATAATTTAATTAATTAATTAATTAAAAAATAATTTTGAAAGAATCGCAAATTATGAAATTAATTCTTTTACAGGTATAAACTGTAAATAGTCAAATAAATTAAAAAAAATTTATTTCCACAAAATTTCTATTATAGCAACTTTTTTATTTTACTTGTAAAAAGTAGGGTATATAAGATTAAGCTTATTTTATATTTTTATTATATATAAGCTCAGCTTATTTTATATAAAAAGATAATTTAATGTTTAAATCCTGCCTTTTAAAGAAATTATACTGAAATCTTTTTAAGTTAACAATTGTTTTATTTACAAAAACCTTTTCTCTGAAAAAATTTCTCAGTGTGATAGCGAAATATTGTATTAAAATACATAACATAGTAAAAACTAATCTCAATATTGAATACAAGGCATATTCATACAAATATATGCAACGGCGAATTGATGCAACAAAGCAACTTTTCAGGGGATATTTTCTGTCAAGACCAATTCGTGTATCTGGGATGGAAAATATATTATAATGTCTTTTATTTAATAAAATTTGATTGAAAGAAGGATATATTTTTTTGGAATGCCTTACAAATGGTGCAAAAGCAACAAATATTCATAAAATTGATACATTAATTATCCAAAAAGTACATTCAATCTAATTTTCCATCTCTGCAATAATAATTAAATTTAAAACGAATTCAATCAATTTTGAGAAAATGCTTCCCCATCAGCTGTACGAATTCGCCTTGATTGAATACTAAGAAAAAAAATAAATTTAAAACAAAAGACTGAATTAACTGTATATGTACTTTCAAGGCATAACCATAAGGTATATGCAACGGCGAATTGATACAACAAAGCAACTTTTCGGGGATGTTTTATGTCAAGGCCAATTCGTATATCAGGGATGGAAAAGTTGTTTTTACATATTAAATATAATAAAATTTCATTAAAAAGAGGATATAAATTTTTTAAACACATTATTAATTAAAGCAACAAATATACATAAATTAAGCACATTTATTATCAAAAAAGTACACTCAAGTTAATTTTTTAATACCGAAAACCAAAACCACATTTCCTATCCCTGCATTAATAAATAAAATCAAGGCGAATTCAACAAAAAGTTTCCCAATCAGCTGGGCTGATAATTTCACCTGTATGAATTTGCCTTGTGTACTTTCTTTTACAAAAAAAAGTTGGCGAATTAAAATATATTTGAAAAAGTTTAACAATAAAGGAATTATCGAAGTTTCCGTATAATTGTATTGGTAAAATTTCTGATAATATTTTTAGATAAGTAAATATGTAAAATTTAATCTTTTTATAGAAAATTAAAAAAAAAAACTTTTATCATTGAAAATAAATTCCATCAATATGCGGTTTGTAGAGGGTATATAAGGTTCCACACAACGCAATATAAATTTTGCATATGTTCTACTTAAAATGTATTCTATATTCATAAAAAAAGTTTCATAAATGTTTTTGTTAACAAAAAATGTTCAATAGTAGGTATAAAAAATATATTAGTTAAACATTTTTAAAAAATTTTCCATTCATTAAGTTTTTTTTTCGCAGTAATTTTCCGTTAAATACCTACTTTTTCCAAAAATTCCTCGACTTTTTCTTCACTCATAGAAGAGCATCTGTAAATCTTCTATTTATAAAAGATTCTTTAAATTTCCTATTTATAGGTACCTACATACATATATAAGATAAATACATATATATACTTAGGTGTAAATTTTTATACAGAAAATGTTTGGTTTACTTATCTCCCATATTATGGAGATAAATTCCCTCATTCGAAGACACTTTAGTGCAGTCTGTATCACAACAACACTGAGAGTAAGGCGATAATAAAATGTGAGTATACATACTTACATACATGCATAATTATTTTCTCAATTTAAGTTTTTTTTTATCTTAGTAAATAATTTTATTTTTGTATTATATAAGGCTTATGTAATGGAAATTATTGTAAAACAGTTGTCCACATATATTTTAATAAAAATATATTTGTATTTGTAATGATACAGTTGGTATTTTAATTAAGCTAAACGTAAACAATTTTTTTTACAGGGTGGGCTAAAAGTCTCCATGGGGCTAACAATTTAATTAATTTTTCGTTTATATATATTTTTTATTATTTATTTTTCCAGATTGAAATATGAAATTTTTTTCACAAAGTTTTTAAATTCGCAATGATGGGCTGGCTGGTTTTAGAGCAGTTTCCATGAAATCTTTCAAAATTTGTGACCGTTTTTCTTTGGCTTGAAGGATTGTGTCGGACTTGTTTACATATACTAGCTCCTACAAAGAAACCCAGAGAAAATAGTCGTGTGTTGACAAATGCGGGAATTATGCTAACCAATTAATTTCAAATTTCTGGAAATTATTTGCTCACTAAAAATTTTATTTCAAATTTTTATTGTGCCCTTAGAAGTGTGGGTAGTGGCTCTATTCTGCTGAAATGTCATCTATTTATAGTTATAGCACTTCCATTTAGTAAGGCTTAATGATATTTCCACATTTAATGACACACCATAGTGCGATGGCTCTTATCTCAAAACATTGCTTATTGGCATAGACATCAGATTTTCAATAAAGTTGATTTAATTTCGGGCCAACTTTTTAACCCTAACTGCAAAATTTAGACGTTGCCGATAATCTGCGGGCTCTAATTCTTGCACCTTATAACAGTAAATCTTCTTCTAAAATGCGCCGTACTGACGCAGAACTATGTATTTCTAGTAGAGGTTTTTGCAGTTTCGTTAATAATATTAATATTTTCCGTAGTGTGAATTCGACGTGATATATCGTTTTGGGTCAAATCTCTTGCAGTGAGATTAAACTTTATTTAAGATAAAGTAAATATGACTGAAAAATTTTTGAGAAATAATAGGAAGCTACTTTTTTTAAATGCTGATAAAGGCAATACCACTGTTGCAATTAATTAAAGTGACTTTATTTTAAGGATGAATAGTATTGTGGGGGATATAACCACTTATAAATTATCCGACAACTTGATTACAAATTAAGAAAAATAATTTAGTTGATGATCTTTTTAAATTAAAGATTACACTGCTCAGCAGCAAAATCCTCCATTAAACAAAACTATGTGGAATATATGGATTTTGATGCGGCGAACTTAAATCCGTTGTCGGTTTTTTTTAAGTTCGGGATTTTTTTTATGGGCGTGGCAAATTTTTTTCCCTAAATTTGTCAGGTACGGAGACATATTTCATGCTAACTCGAGAACCAATCATCATCAAATAAAATAAAAGCCCATAAAAAATCTCGATCTGATGGAAAAACCCGAAAACGGATTTGAGTTCATTGCATTAAAATCTATATAGTCCACATAGATTTAATTAACGGGAAGAAAAAAATGGTTTTTTGTCAAGCAGTGTTATTACTTGGTTGAAGAAAAACCAACTTAAAACGAACATATCTACCGCACTTAGGTCATACGAAGTATCAAAGATCAATAAGCAAAGTTTTCCTTTAAGACCAATTTAATGTTCATTTGTGAACTCTCCGTCGTATGAACTTTGTAAGTATATTACAAATATTCTTAATCGAATAACTGAAAAGCCTAAATATAATGTAAATGAATCTTTACAATTTAGATAAAAGATAGAAAAGTTAACAACGATACGATCTGAATAAAAGTTAATTTCACTTGATGTGATATTTTTTTTCCAAGTATTCGAATAGATATAGCTGAAGATATTATTTAAGAAAAATGGGTCATCATTTATAATATACAAAAATGGAAAAGACCTTTTCCTACGTACGTATTTTAAAAATTTGTATTAGAGACAGTCAATGTTTTAAAAATTTAAAGACAGTGTATATACCTATACAACTATAAGGATTTCCAGTGAGATCTCCAGCTTCTCCAATTATAGCAGATATTGTTATGGAGAAATTATTAAATAGATTGTTGTATTGATAAATTAAATCTTAAGCAAAAGATAATTGCAAAATATTTTGACGACTTGTCTTGTATTGCATCAAATCATTCAATTGATAACAATTTGGGATAATTGCTTTGATTTTTTTTGTTCACATAATTTGCATATTTACCCTGAAGAAGCTACCCATTGTTTGGTAGCATGATCTCAAGCTCAACAAAAAGAAGAAAATATTTTTATAAATATCCAAGACTTTAGACGACATAATTAGAAAAAAATATGTATATAAACTCAAAAGTATATACCAATTTAAGCCCCCCTGATCACTTTTACACCACCCTGTATAAAAAATGTATACATATGGGGATGCAATTTAAAAGGAGCAAAATACGGAATTTCTATAAAATAAAAAAAAATAGTAAGAGCGCTATATTCGGCCGTGCCGAATCTTATATACCCTTCACAACATGTAGTCATGCAATAACAGTAGTTTGTGTACCATTCATCCCATATGAAATACGTACATACTTAAAAAAAACGTACATATATAAAAACATCCCATTGTAAAATTATAAATTCACGTATGTATGTTAAAAAAACAAAAAAAATAAAAATAAAAAAAAAATTTTTAAAAAAATTTAATAAAAAAAATTTAAAAAAAAATTTAAAAAAAAATTTATTATATATATAATATATATAAAACAAAAAAAAATTAAAAAAAATTAAAAAAAAACAAGAAACAGTGCTATATTTGGCCGTGCCGCATCTTATATACCCTTCACAACGTGTAGTCATGCAATAACAATTGTTTGTATCACCATTCATCTCATATAAAATACGTGCATATGTATATACTGGTTAGACTAAATGTGGCATCGAATCCCAGCTGAGCCAAAAAAATTTTATCTTATTTTATTTAAGATATTATTTATATTTTATTATTTTTTTTATATTTTTTTTAAATTTTTTTAAAAAAATTTTTTACAACAATTTTTAAAAAATTTTTTAAAATGTTTTTTTTAAAATGTTTTTTTTAAATTTTTTTTTGTAATTTTTTTTATTTTTAATATTTTTTTTTTGTAATTTTTTTTGTTTGGTATGTTTTTAACATGTTTGTATGTATGTATGTTGTTGTTGTAATTGTGAAAAAAAACGAGGTGGTCGTGGTTTTTTGCTCATATCTCAGAAAGTTATGAGGCGATTGTGCTGAATTTAAATAGCGATTCATTCCTGGATATTTCCAAGAGATTGATACCATATACAGATCTGAGGAACATACAGTTGCTTCTAAAAGTTGATTTCAACCAACACACGGACAGACGGGCAGACAGACAGACGGACAGACGGATAGACAGACGGACAGACGGTCAGGGCTGAATCGACTCCCCTACTCATAAGCCTTCAGAAAATATATACTTTATGGGGTCGGAAATGAAAATTGTAGAAATTTCACACGGAATGACAAACCTATATATACCCTTTTTCACTGTGTGAAGGGTATAATAAAAACAAGTTAAAGTGAAGAATATTGGTTTATTGTAAGTTAGTCACAAAAAAAATTATTCTGGTTATTTAGTTTTGAACGAAACTTAAATGTGGAGCAATAACGACTGCAACTTTTTAATAGTCCTTTGAACCGAAAACTATGCGATGTCCTATGGTTTTCGATTTTTACAAGCTGCTTTGATTTCAACGAAACCCAGAGGTATAACGTCATCCAGAACCTCTGATATTACGAATTTCACTCTGCTGGTATCTAATTACAAAAAAATTAATTTCATACCTCCAAACACAGACAAGAAAAGACATAGCGGAGAAGACAAATATAAAGGGTGGTTGAATTTTAAGGGCCGATGTTGATTTTGAATAGAACACAAATTATTTAGGAATTATTGTCATTTCTTTTTATGATGAAAATATTGATATGGTTCAATTATGTATGGAACATAATATCGGTCAAATGGCCGCCGCAACTTCAGCGGCACAACTCCATCCGATGGACTCAATTTTCGATGACGCTGAGGTATAATGGAGGTTCTATGCCGTTAATGTGCCTAATTAACTCATCCATGAGCTCTTGTTGTTGTTGCTGGCTCATCGACGTGCACCTTTTCTTTCAAATAATCCCAAAGAAGTTCAACGGTGTCAAATCACATGATCTTGGGGCCCAATTGACATCACCACCACATGAGATAACATATCCATTGAATTTGTCGCGAAAAAGAGCCATTGTTTCGTTAGCTGTGTAGCAACGTCCTGTTGAAACCACATTTCGTCCACATCTATATCTCCCGATTCGGTCCATAAAAAGTTCGTTGTCATCTCATGATAGCGAATACCATTCACAGTAACTGCCTGACCGGCCTCATTTTGAAAAAAAATACGACTCGATGATATCGCCAGCCCATAAACCGCACCAAATAGTCACTCTTTGTGGGTGCATTGGTCTTTCGACAATCACTCTTGGATTATCATTCGCCCAAATGCGGCAATTCTGCTTATTGACTAATCCACTGAGGTGAGAATGTGCCTCATCACTGAAGATGATTTTCTTCGAAAATCGGTCATCCACGGTTGCCATTTCTTGCCACTATTCTGACCACTGACGACGTTTAAAATGCTCAAGAGGTTTTAGGTCTTGAGTCAATTGCACCTTGTAAGCGTGTAAGTCTTTGTTCATAATGTTCATCAACGATGAGCCACACTAACGCGAACAGCAGCAATATTTTCTGCAGTACGAGCTGTACAAGCATGCAATGGTTTTTTCACATTTCCTACAGACCCGGTTTGCTCAAATTTTTTACTGAAAAAATCACGAAGTCCACGATATGCATTTTGATTTGAACGCCCATTTTCATAATAAGCCTGAATAACTTTAGCGCCTTGCTAAATAGTGTACCTTTCCATGGTTCAAATTGAGTTAGTCTGAAATTGAGAAATAGCAAATAAAATGCAGAAAAAGCTTTACGGTTAGATGTGGTTCACATTCAACATCGGCCCTTAAAATTTTACCACCCTTTACTAAACGAAACTTAAACACAATTAGCTATAAAAGTGTTTATTTAGCCAGTAAGCGGAAAAAAAGATTTAAAAATGCCTTAAGAAAATAGTCCCACAGAATGGAGTAGTCATTAAAAAATAAAATTAATTTTTAAAATCGATCACTTAAACAACTTAACTTTTCTGTGTAAAATGAAAAATTTTTATATTGATATGATATATCACAGTTACACACAACCAGATTTTACCCCAGTTATATATTTACGAAAAATTTATATATGTATCTGTAAAAAAAACTATACATGCTTTTATACTAAAAACTGTTATTTTCAAACAAATCTCCTCCGAAATCTTTTGGCAATTTTAAGAAATTTTTGTAGAAAGTTTAGCTCCTTTTTCTCACCACACACTGGTTACTCTGACGTTCACACACACAATTATCGCTTGTTTTATTTAGCATTAACTATACATTTTCAGCACTGTAAATAGGTATTCAAAGTTTAATGAAACGAAAAAATGTAGAAAAAATTTTATGGTGCAAAACAATAAAACCCCTTAAAATATATTTAAATTTTATAAGGGATCATAAATTTTAAATTATTTAAATGGCAGCCTTAAGTCATGCTACAGTTTTAATTATTTATTTTTTACTTTGTTAAATTGGTGTTCGTATACATGTGCATGATAAATTCGTTTGTATACGAGTTCAACACAAGAAAACAGTCACACCAGTGCTGCCAAGTCAAGATATTTTCTTTTTATACCCGCCACCAAAAAAATGGTGGGGGTATATTCATTTTGTCATTCCGTTTGTAACACATCGAAATATCCATTTTAGACCCCATAAAGTATATATATTCTGAATCAGGGTTTGATTTGATGACGATCTAGCTATGTCCGTCCGTCTGTCCGTCTGTCCGTCTGTCCGTCTGTTGAAAGCACGATAGAGGTCGCACCGAAAAAGCTAGGGGGCTCAAATTTTGCCAGAATCTTTCTTATAGACAAGGTTTGTTTGGTATTGAAAATGGGCTAAATCGGAATATTAGGAAGAGAGTTATAGCTCGAAAAGCAAGAGTAGGTCGAAAAAACCCTGTCCTTCGAACATCGAATAAAATAGAATTGTGTCCAAACGCATTAACGTAGACTCATGAAACTTCGAATATATATTTCCTTAGTAAAAACTATATATGTCCCCGAAAATTATCTAAATCTATGCATTAGGAAAGGAGTTATCGATCAAAATGTACGAAAATTTATACCGCACAGTGTATTTTTTGGTATATTTAAAAACAAAAACGTCATAAAAGCAACAAAATTGGATGTACGACCCTGAAATTTTGCACACATGGCTTTTTGGTCAAATGCTTTGTTCTAACGGAAAATCAATGTGCCACGCCCACTTTTACGCCCACCTCCCATATAACGTTTTACCCAAAATTCATATAATTTCTCTATTAATATAGATTTTGGAATAAAAAAGGACTATATTGAAACATCTAGGTAGTACTCATTGGCAAAAATAACTTTGACACGCCTACTATAACGCCCACTTTTTACGTTATCTACCGTTAATGAAATTTAAATGCTCATAAAACCGCCAAAATTAGAGGTATGATGATAAAATTTGCTAGGTATATCCCCCTAGGCAATATCATTACTGCGCCAAAAAATTAGGGTGCCACGCCCACTTTTACGCCCACCTCCCATATAACGTTTTAACTAAAATTCATATAATTTCTCTATTAACAAAGATTTTGGAATAATAAAGGGCTATATTGAAACATCTAAGTTGTACTCATTCGCAAAAACAACTTTGACACGCCTACTATAACGCCCACTTTTCACGTTACATACCGTTAATGAAATTTAAAAGCTCATTAAACCGCTAAAATTAGAGGTATGATGATCAAATTTGCTACGTATATCCTTCTAGCTAATGTCATTACTGTGTAAAAAAATTAAGGTGCCACGCCCACTTTTACGCCCACCTCCCATATAACGTTTTACCTAAAATTCATATAATTTCTCTACTAACAAAGATTTTGGAATAATAAAGGGCTATATTGAAACATCTAAGTTGTACTCATTCGCAAAAACAACTTTGACACGCCTACTATAACGCCCACTTTTCACGTTATCTACCGTTAATGAAATTTAAAAGCTCATAAAACCGCCAAAATTAGAGGTATGATGATGAAATTTGCTACATATATCCTTCTAATCAATGTAATTGTTGTGCCAAAAAGATAAGGTGACACGCCTATTTTAACGCCTACCTCCCATATAACGGTTTATCTTAAATTCATCTAATTTCTCTATTGACAAAGTTTTTGGGAAAATAAAGGACTATATCGAAATATCTAAGTTGTATTTATTAGCAGAAACTTTATTGACACGCCTACTTTAACGCCCACTTTCATTGAAAGACTACATTTAGAAAAGAATTTTAGTAGCATATCGAAGTTATAAAGGGTGGTTAAATTTTAAGGGCCGATGTTGAATTTAAATAAAACACAAATTATTGAGGAAATTATTATTATTTCTTTTTGTAATGATAATATTTGTATGGTTCAATTATGTATTAAACAAAATATCGGCCAAATGGCCCCCCCCCTATCCTTGGCGCCTTTCCTCTATCTGATTGTCCAAATTTTCAATGACAATGTTGATGCTCAATTGTTTTGCCACACTATCGCAAAAAACAGCAATGGTTCCCATTCAACGAACTAAGAAGGCATTCACAGATTTTCTAGCATTTTATACAGACCTGTTTTGCAGAAATTTAAATATATTTTACAATTCTCCCGATTGTGAACGAATTTGAACGATTATGTTGATCAAAAGAATTACGAAGTGCACAAAATGCATATTGATTTAAACGCCCATTTTTATAAAAAACCTGAATAACTTTAACGCGTTGCTCATTTGCGTTCTTTTTCACTGTTCAAATTAAGTTAGTCTGAGATTGAGAAAGGTCAAATGAAATGCAAAAAAAAACTTGTTGTTTGTGTGGCTCACCTTCAACATGGGCCCTTAAAATTTAACCACCCTCTACAAAGTGATACATATTTTATTATAAAGAGATTATTCCATAATGATTAACAATATGATAAATAATGTGCTTTAAATGTACACAAAATTGGTGGTGGGTATAAAAGATTCGGCACAGCCGAATATAGTGCTCTTACTTGTTATAAAACAAGTAATTAGAAAATTAATGGTCAGTTATATTAAACACCACAATTATTAAAATATTCGTTCTAATTTTGATATTACAATGTATTTATTTAAAATTATACAAATAATGTTGCTTTATCAAATGGAAATTAAATACAAAATAAAATTATTCGAGTTTAATACACTTAAATAATATTAAAAAAGTAAATAAAAATCTATAGAAAAAAACAAAAATCATTATATGACACAATAAAATAAGAATAAAATATTGAATAAAAGTAATAAAACATTCAAACAAAATCATCAAAAAGAAATTTTTTTAAGCAAAATAATTGAAAAGAATTTTTTTTAACTTTACTTTACAGAAAAAAGTAAAAATTCCAAAAATAAATTAAGACATAAAATGAGTTTAGAGCCTTTATAAAGGGTGATTTTTTAGCTACTATCTTTTTGGTAACACTGGTTTAAACAGCTGAAGCACGCTTCTTGCTTTGTTTCACTGTCAAACATCTTCAGTTTGGTCTATAATTTAACCATGAATCGTCTTACAAACGAACAACGCTTGCAAATTATTGAATTTTATTATCAAAATGCGTGCTCTGTTAAGAAAGTTCATCGCGCGCTTCTTATCGAAAAATTGTGTTCAGCGACAAAGCTCATTTTTGGCTCAATGGTTACGTTAATAAGCAGAATTGTCGATTTTGGAGTGAAGATCAGCCAGAAGAATTGCAAGAGCTACCAATGCATCCAGAAAAAGTCACAGTTCGGTGCGGTTTATGGGATGGTGGCATCATTGGACCGTACTTGGTGAGGACCGTGAATGGTGAGCGCTCAACTTTTTTTTGCCCAAAATGCAAGAGCTTGACTTGCATGACATGTGGTTTCAACAAGACGGTACCATATGCCACACAGCACGCTTAACAATGGACTTATTGAGAGGCGAGTTCGGTGAACATTTTATTTCACGTTCGGGACCGGTCAATTGGCCGCCTAGATCGTGCAATTTAACGGCTTTAGACTATTTTTTGTGAGGCTATGTTAAAGCTCATGGCTATACACACATCCCCGCTTCAATTGACGCATTGGAAAACAACATTGTAGCATTTATTCATGAGATACCGGCCGAAATGTTGGAAAGAGTACGCCAAAATTGGACTAAGCGGATGGACCATTTGAGGCGCAGTCACGGCTAACATTTGCATGAAATAATCTTCAAACATTAAATTATATGGACCGTATTATCGATTCAAATAAAGATTTCATGGATTTTTCTGAATTTAATGTGTTTTCTTTTAACTTTACTATAGCTCTTAAAAAATCACGCATTATGTGGCTATAAATCGTTTATTTTCAACGATAGCTTTAGGAAAAAAATCGAGATAGGCCCTTTTGATATCAATCCGTATATCATAGTTTGTCCTTCCATTTGTATTTTCTACAATATTCATTTCCGACCTCATAAAGTTTATATTTTCTGCAAGCTTATGAATACGGAATCAATGTCCGTCTGTCCGTCTGTCCGTGTGTTAGTGGAAATTCTAGATGTTGCATAGACCTAGATGTGGTATCAGTGTTTTGAAACATTCGGTCATGAATCGCAATTGAAATCCAGCTCAATCACCCCATAACTTAATAAGGTATAAACAAAAAATCACGACTGCATCTGCTCTTCCCATATTTTTGCCACAAAAAAGAAAATTTTTCAGCCCTAAGAAACTATGTTATTATTTTTTAAATTAAATGTCTCTTGGAAAATTTATAAAAAATTTTAGAAAAACCGGTAGCTAATACCTTGCTTTAAAACTATAACATATTTTTGATGGCAGACTAAAAATCAGGCAATATTGCATACTGGCCTTAATCAGTTACTCTTATTATTTACATTGCCATACTACGTAGGAAACTCTATATGAAGTTTATTATTAAGTTTTTTATCGATTAAATGAAAAAGTTTCATGGCAACCGAATTTATTGCATTAGAGAAAATCAACTTGAATGACCTAATTATTCAGTGGTGGTCATAGAATTTCTATGGTAGCAAGCAAAACAGCCCTGCCAAATTATTCAGAAACAATCTCTTGTTATTGCTTAGAAGGCTGTTTTAAATGTTAGGATCAAGGCATATTCATACAGGTTTATGCAACGTCGAATTGATACTGCAAAGCAACATTTTAGGGGATATTTTCTGTCAAGGCCAATTTGTATATCAGGGTTGGAAAAGTTTTTTTTTTTTATATATATATTATTATATACATATATTTATATATTTTAAAAACGCATTACAAATTGTGCAAAAGGAACCAATATACATAAATTTTGTACATTTATTATCAAAAAAGTACGCTAAAGTTAATTATTAATACCGAAACCAAAATCTAATTTTCCATCCCTGCAGTAATAAATTGAATCAAGGCGAATAAAAAAAAATTATAAAATGCTTCCTAATCTGTTGGGCTGGTAATATTTCCTTTATGAATTCGCCTTGTTTAAAATTTTGTACAATTCGCTTTAATAATTTTTTTTCCTTTTTCGAGTTTTCGTAACTGACTAATTTTTTGTAAATTTATCGGTACACTTCAAACATATTATAGGTATTGTACGTATATAGTAAGAATA
This sequence comes from Phyto melanocephala, assembly GCA_941918925.1. Lineage (NCBI taxonomy): Eukaryota > Metazoa > Arthropoda > Insecta > Diptera > Rhinophoridae > Phyto > Phyto melanocephala. Next base: position 82,409,766 of record OW799235.1, on the reverse strand, counting down.
TCCCCTTTTCAAAAGTATATACGTTTTTAACTTGTATGTATAATAATTATTAAAATTTCATCCCCTGCCTTAAATCATATACAAATGCAACAACTCAATTTAAATTTAAACAGCATTGGAGAAATCCAGCATTATGAGAGATAATTTTATTTTCACCTGTTGACTAAATGTGTGCATTATCTTTAAGGTTTACTCAAACAGAAACAAGGTTGTATGTTGTGTACAATAACGCTATCAAACCAGATGCATATAAAAATTAACTCTGAATGTAAAGCCGCTGTCAAACCGAATACACATACATATAAAAATATAAACAAGAAATTCCTCTCCCCAGTGATATCACATTATAAATGAATGCACTTAATTTGATTGCAACCAGCGTTGTCAACTTAGTGCATAATGCACTGTTTTTAGTGCTTTTTTGGCTCTTCGACGCATAAAATTTTCGAGTTAGTGCCTAGTGCTTTTTTAGTGCTTTTTTTCAAATTCAGTGCCACCAAATCATTCATTACAAAATAAATTTTCGTTATTTCAAACGCTAAAGTTGAAAGGGTTTTCAGTGACATAAACCTATTTAAATCGAAAATACGTAATCGAATGTCATTACAATCCGTAAGTGCTTTACTGCATATAAAGTGTGGATTAAAAAGAGCAAATTCTTGATGCGAATTATATCAAATACCTGATGAAGTAAATATTCTTATTAATAGTAAGGATGTTTATAAAACATCAGAATTTGAAATAAAACAGTATTATGGCCGGAGGAAAGTGATAATGAGGAAATAATCGATTATATATTTGATATTTAAATTAACAAATATTTATAGTACCTGTTCAGTAAACTGAAAACTATTTATTTTTTGTAGAGTACAAAGTATATTTAATTTTAATTTTTTTGTTTTACGTTTTTTTTTTTTTGATATTTCTTTTTGTAACTACTTCTTGTTTTCTAGTAATTTTTTGTACTAAAAACTATTTATATATATATATATATTTTTTTTTAATTGTAAAAATAAAATTTAGTGCTTTTTTTTGGAAAATACGCTTTTTTTCCGGGTTTTTGTGTTTTTTAATATTTCAAAGTTGACAACGCTGATTGCAACTACAGTGAAGTACAACAGAAACAATATCGTGAAAAGAGCATAAAAGAGAGATGATAATTTGTAACAAGTTTTTATTTTAGAAAATATAAGCACATTGAATAATAGCAGCAACAAATAAATATTTTCCCATGAAACTTAATGCTGCAGTCTTGAGTTTATTATTTTCAGAAAAAGTACCAAAAATAACTTAATAAAAGTACCAAATATTTAAAAGAGTATGGAAGTTTCTTATTTGTTAAATGCATTGCAAAAATATATACTTATGTATTGATTATTTCTTTGTTTAAAACTCAATGTTGCATTCATAAAAATACTTGTGATTTATTGCCAAATTTCTGTACATCTGTCAAATAAACCTTTAATATTTTTTTATGAATACGTCAGTCAATATTTATTAAAAATTTCTGCACACTTTTATTACAATCAAATAATTAAAACAATTTCTTTTTAAATAAAAAGATTTATTAAAAACTTTCCGTATGTAAGATATGTTAAGAATACTAGTTAAATTTAATTTATCGTTGATTGTGTAAAAGTTAATATTAAGTTTATTTTATCTAAAAATTTTACAAAAAAATTTTTCGTAAATCAAAAATTTTAAGCAAATTTTATGTAAATCAAAATTGTTTTTAAGTACATGGCAAAATTATCAAAAGTTTTTACATTATAAATTAACGAATTATCGTTAATCTTCTAAGAATCGAAAATAGTTTTTTCAATTTCAAATACAGTTTAACTTCAATTAAAGTTTAACAGTCAACTCTAAAAATACCAAGAAAATACTTTTGTGGTAAAGAGTACGAAAACTACTCTATATAAGGTACTGCTTAAGTTAATATTGGTTTATAATTGTACAAGGCATATTTATTCATCAGGTACTCTTGATTCGTCAGCTGATTTTTTTTATTTCTTATTTTTAATTTAGCTGTCATAATACATAAATAAAAAACAATTTTCTCTCTTTTCTAATTAATTTCAAATGTCAAGCTTCATATATAAAAAATATAAACAAAAAATTCTCTCCGAACTGCAATTACCTGATGAATAAATATGCCTTGATAATAATACAGCAAAAATCCTTGGCTGTATCTGATATACTCTCTCAAACATTTTGAGAGAGTAGCCTACTTTGCTATCTACCTGAATTCAAATACTACTGAATAGACTTTCATAAAATTTGGTGCGGGGTTACTCCGATACCTGTGTTTAAATTAATGACACCTTTAACGGGGAAATAATATTTAATTTCCAAGAAATATTAATAAATAAAAGCGAAAGTATGCAAGTTTATCGCTTTTAATAGTCGAATAAAGTTCGGAGTAAGTAAGAAACTAAGCATGCACGGACACAACAAAAAGAGAAATATAAAAAAAAAATTAACAGTAAAAACAAAATGTTGATTTATGTATATGAAGAAAAAATATCTTCTAATGAATACAACACAAAGATATTCTTGGGACCATTTATGAGATTTGGCTTTAGCAGTTGTTGACGGCGATGGACAAATAACGTCTTGTAGAAGTACTTCGCACCACCAGTTTAAAATATTCCTTACGGTGGCTGCACTATTTTCTGGTAAACAACGATTATCAAATTTATCATTCAAAATTAAGGTCCTCGTTTTAATGCTGCAAAGGCAACATGGCGAAAAAACAGGCCATTGTTAGTTATGACTTTTTTCCATCTTTTTGGAAGCATATGAATTCTGCGCCAAAAGAACTTCTGAGGCAAATAATAAATCAAACTAATTTCTGATATCCTATTCTGAAGTGAGGGAGCGTTCTGCATCGACCGATACAAATAGTAGTCGAACGGGACAATTTCTGTACTATGTGGCTGGCATGGGCGTAACTAGACCGGTCTGGAGGTTCATGGTCTCCCTCAGAAGTGTTTTTGAAAAAATTAACTATTTGCATTTAATATACAGAAAAATATTTTGAAGGTTTTTTCGCACACAAATTTTTTTTAGTTTTTAGCAGATATTGCAACATACGGCCGAGTCTTGTTATACCCCACTCAGCTCAGGTTAACCTCTCTTCACATACGATTGTGTTACTGTAATAGATCTTTTTTTGCATTGCAAGTTATAATTTTGTGCAGACATTATTCTAGTTTTTTGCATATTTTTCCCTTCAAAGCATACATATAAAAAATAAATTTTAGTGTCAAACATTATTTATAAACAAGGAGAGCCACTCTTAATATTAGCTGTTGCTCTCTCTTATACGCAACAATAGCTGTCATTTCACGTTGAATTCTATTTTCTACAGATTTAACCGCAACAGAATAGAACGAAAATGAAACAACAAACCACACTAAAGCTATAAACACAATCAATGGCTACCGACCATCGACTACCGACTACAAAAGTAGCTGGCTACAAAAATAGCCAAGTCGCCAGCTACTTAATTCTTTTAACGACTACCGACCACTAACTACAAAAAATAAACATCTGTTTTGACATATGTATTAAGCTATAAACACAATCAAAGGCTACCGACCATCGACTACCGACTACAAAAGTAGCTGGCTATAAAAATCGCCAGCTACTTAATTCTTTTAACGACTACCGACCACTAACTACAAAAAATAATCACATAATGAACAGATGATTATTATTTTTCAATGGTGCCACTATAATAGTTTTTCGCGTTTTTAATAGCGATATTTAATGTATTGCGTTTTTAAAACCACCATTTCATGCATTTATTGTATTGGCAGCACTAATCTGTTTTTTGTAGCCAAGAAAAATAGAAATTAGCCTAAGTTGGCTACGGGCTACAAAAGTAGCCGTGTAGTCGGTAGTCGTGTAGCGGCTAAAAGAATTATTCTCATAAGCACGCATGTATTCTATTTTTGACATCTTGTAGTCGATGGTCGGTGGACTTGATTGTGTTTATAGCAATACAATTGAACAGAAACAAAGCAGCTGATCCATAACAGCAGAGAACTTACAAACTAATTCTTCTTAAAGTGAGCGCAAAGCACGTTACGTTTACACTAGGGTGATCGATTATTCGACTTTTTTAAGAAACCGGTTTTGAAATAGTTTGAAATTTAGAATTAAAAAAACCGGTTACTATATTGAAAATTGAAAAAAAAAACAAATACATTTCTTACAATATTATGGAAGAATATTTAATAATTTTTATTTTATGATTTTTGGAAACTTTTCGCTCACTAAATATACTATGGTACGATTGGTTACAAAGATATATGAAAATAAACTTAAATAACCGGTTTTTTGACATTCGAAAAATCAACATTTTGAAAAACCGCCAGCTGAGAGAGAAAAACACCGGGTTTTCCTAGTCTACACTAACGAATATTGCTGTTTAAACTTTTCACGACGATTTACGTTCAGTTAGTAGTTTGTATTTTTAAAATGTATGCGGTAGTTATTAAAAACTGGTTGTTATCTATCTCTTTGGCTCTTTCTGTCAAATAAGCCTTAATATTTTTCATGAATACGACAGTAGGAGTTTAAGCAGGGACCGTAATAATTATTAATTTTTTCATAAAAGTCAGATGATAACAGTTATTTTTTGTTTTGTATTTTTTCTAGCAATTAAAGGTATTTTTTGATTTTTATTTTTTCAAGCAACAATTAAAGGTATTTTTTGATTATTATTTTTTTGAGCAAAAATAAAATTTATTTTCTAACGAAATGTACGTGTTACAATAATTTAGTTAATATTAAATATTAATTTTAATGTGCATAAAAAATCACATTTTTTGTGATTTCTCACATTTTTGTATACTATTCTAAATCAATTGTGGGTGCTCGTTTGCCTGAGTTACGAAGTTGTTCGGGTATTTAGTAAGTCATCCTAGTTTTTTTAAACAACAGTAAGAAATATGTACTTCCCTGGCTACGTAGACTGGCTTTTGTTGTGCATTCCGTACCTGTGAAACAAGTTAGTGTAGAGAGATCCTTTTCAGCCCTCAAACTGATTCTAGCAGAGTTGCGGTACAATTTGTCAGTGGACAATTTGCAAGCTATAATGATAGTAAAACTAAATTCTGATGTTTAAAATATACTTGATGATATTGGCTTGAAAAAATAAAAATTAAAAAATAACTTTTATTTTTGATCGAAAAAATAAAAATCAAAAAATAACTTTTATTTTTGATCAAAAAAATTATTTTTTTATTTTATTCTTGCACGAAAAAAATAAAAATTTAAATTTAAAAAAACTACTATCATAGACCACAATGCATAAGGATCAATATGGTATAATTGAATCCGTTTTCCGACATTTACTTCTATATGCTTTTTTTGTTTTAAAATTTCAAAATATGTAACTGTTATTTTCCGTCCCTGGTTTTAAGTATTTGTTTTTTTTTCATTATAAAAAAACAGTTTTTCAAAAATTTTATATAAATAGATAATTTGGTGAAAATTTATCTGCACTAACTAAACGTACCAAAGTTGTTAGTACTTTTTTATAAAATTACTTTTAAACAAACTTCCCCACTGCAAACAAACACACATTATTAACAGGTGAGAGTCAGACTAAAACAAAATGAACATAACGTGAGAGCCCCCATAAAACTAAAAAGATAGAGATAGAGATAAACAAAATAATGAAAAGATATTAAAGCTGTTGTAGTTGTTGTTGTTGGATATAGTTGTTTGATCGAAAAACTTTTAAACACACATTTCTTCGCTAAAGAACTTTATTTTCAGCAAATTTTAGTGTTTAAATAACGGTCGCATGGTTAAGACTTTCAAGTAAAAGAGTGTGTGAATATATTTTAAAACAAATACATAATTAACAAAAATAAAAAAATTTAGCAAAAAATCGAAAATTTAATAAATATAAATGTGAATAAAACAAAATGTTAACTAAAATTTTTATAAGTTTTAAAAATTTTCCAGTTGCCAGATATTTTCTTAATCCTTTATAAAAAAAAAGTTTGAAAGTAAACAAAATCAAAGAAATTAAATAGATATAAAAAATCATTATTAAAAGAAAAAAAAAAACAGTAAAAAATAGAAACACAAAAAGTGTGAAGAGCCAAACCAGGAAAAGAAATAATCAATAAATCAAATTTGTGTCATAAAAGCGAAACGAAAGAAATTTTTATTTATTTTTTGTTATGTGAATTGTGTTGGTCTTTTTTTTTCGCCGGCCTAACGAACGTGTTTGGATTTAAATAAAAAATAAAATTAGTGGAGTTTTTGTGTTTGATTATTTAATGTCGACTTATAAAGATTGTCGAAATCTTGTCAATAATTTAGCAAATTTCAAAATGGATACCAGAGATGATACCTTCAATGATGATGTCTCTAAAATCTCGCCCTCGAATGCCTCACCACCGGATTTTGATTTTAGTTTGCCGTGTCGTTTTTTCAAAAGTTCTTTTGCTCGATCACTTTCACTTAACAGCGGCAACAACAGCAATCTATGCAAATCTCTGGATTATGACATGCGTTCTAATAACAGCAACAACAATAAATTGTCTTGTCTTAAACGAGACACAACAGCTGTTAAAGCAGTGCCCACTCAGACACAACGATTTGTTAGTCAAGCCGTATTGTTTTACCAACAGAATGAGGCAAATTCTGCAGAAGAACAACAAGTTTTCACTACTGCAGCAGCTATAACTACTAACAATTCTGACGGCAATAGAGATGAGGAAAAGGCTCCTGCTTTGCCAACCAGATGCCCTCCGAGTCTACACGCTCAGAATACAGAGCAAAAACTGCCACAGCAACAACAAACCGCGCTGGCACAATTAAGACAACAGGCCTACAAACAGGCTGTCAATAATTCAAATAACAATGCCATAATGCCGGTAAATGTTAATAACAACAACAAACATGCCACTGTTGTAGCACAAATGCCACAGCAAAATGCTAAACCTCATCACTTTTCAACAGCCTCCAACTGCAACAATAGCTCTATTAATAATAATAACAAGAACAATAGCAACAGCAACAATATTAGAAGGAATAACAACAACAACAATCAGCACATTGTCTGGTCAAATGAAAATCAGAAAAATGTGGAACAGGTTAGTCATGCTTTTACTTAAATGTAGGCTTAGTTTGAGATTATTTTTCTCACTTTTTTTAAACTCTTTGAATTTCGCTTCTTAACTTGGCCTTTGATAATGTAGCAAAATATTTTTTTAATTAATTTTTTTTATCAACATACGAGGGTCCTATTAAATTTTATATACTAAATTATCGGATGTAATTAAAATGTTTAAATTAAATAAATTTTTGAAAAAATTCATTGGATTAGATTCTCTATTGTCTTCTTTGAAAGAAGTAGGAATATTAAGAATCTATTCGAATGACATAGAAGAAGGATTTTGCAATCAACTACATCTAAGTACTTGCTACTTTAGGTATATGACCTAAATTGCGGCAAATATGCTAGAATTGGAACACATTGAAACTTCCAAGTCTTTGAACACACAACTCGAGAGCTAAAAATATTGTGATGCTTAAATAAAACTTGTCAATTAATTTTGAACGAGTAATTCGAAACTGGTATTACACATACTTAGCGCGGGGGGTCTGATTGTAAACGAATTTCATCCAAGGCCACATAGGCAAAATATTAAAAACTAATTTTGCATGGGCTCTATACTATCAATATCAATATTATAGTAAAGATCCCATATAATTGATCCGCATTCTTGAATATAAATGTTTCGTAAAATTATTTGCACCACTTCTTCATAAATCCAAGAACACCATTTGCTTTGTTAATAATTAACGAAATATGGTCATGAAAATTTAATTGGTGATCAAGCAAAATACCAAGATCAAGAAAGTTCATAACTTTATCAAGTTTATACTCATTAACGCAATAATTCTTAATTCTGAAAAAGGACACGTTCTTACATTTTTTTATATTCAGCTCCATTAAGTTAATTTCACACCAATTAACCAATTTGTCAGTCTCAGACTGAAGGAAAAGTTGATCTTTAGGATTATTAGGGATTTCCAAATTGAATTCCTTAAATTTTCTAATTTCGGCATATTGTCCGAATTTAAGATATCGTGTCTATATCGCCGAAACGCTGAACACTGACAAAGTCTTCTCTTCTCCTTCGCATGCTCTACAAATTGCTTCATCCGTTAGTCCTATGCGAGCTATTTGAGTTCTCAGCTCCATGTGACCTATTACTACACTAGTAAATCTTCTAAGTGTTGACCAACTCAACTTCAATCTCCTTCGATTTTACGATATTTGGTTCATTCCATAGTATGTTCGCCACCTTAACGGCAGCAGTATTTTGCCTATTTTTGACTTGCTCTTTCAACACCCCAATACAAAGTTATTTTTTGAACATCTGAAAGTGTTTAGCATTTTCCAAGGTGATGCGGTTCTAAAATGATCTTATTTGAATAATTTGTTGTCTTCTTCGTTTCCGATTATGCCTTGATGACCTGGTTTCCATACTTTCGGCAGACGTTCACAATTTTCATGCGAGTTTATCTCACCCTGGCCTTGCAGGACATTCCGAGATTTAGCTCTGCCCAGAGTGATACGCATCGTAGTGTCGTTATATATGTATCTCCTTCGTCCATTTAATTTGCCATAAACTCAACCTGGAAATACTGTGTTCCAGGTTGGAAGATAGAAGTATTTACCTCTGTTTGTCATAGAAACCCATTTTAATTCGTTCATTAATCTTTGATCCGTCTGTATAAAGATCGGTGAGCATTACCGTTTATTATTTAGGTTTATCACTTTAGTGGTAGCGCTAAGCACAAGGCTTGCCTCTCTTATTTACATTGATCTATATGTGATAAACAACAGATTTAAAGAACGTCGCCAAAGTCATATAGACGTGACAAAATGTTAATATATTTTAAAATTCGTTTATATAAAATTGTGTGTTGCCATAAAATATTTTAAAAAGTGTGACCGGATTTTATGTGAACAATTTTAAACCCATCTAATTAATTTTTTTTTTTTTTTGTAAAATTTTTGATGTCTTAATAATAATTTTTTTTTTGTTAATTTTGTTTTGTCATGTGGAAACACTTAGAAAATTATATGATATTTTAATTGAAACCTTGAATTGGCTTTTCTTAATCTGGTCTCATTCATTTAACACCAAATGTTTTAGTCCATTACTTTTAGTTGAATGCTGGCAAAAACTTTGTACTACAGCAATTCTCATACAGCTCTCGCATATAAAATATTGTAAAAATTAAATTGTTTTAAGAAGTGGCCTTAATACTTGCATTTTTTATTTATTTTTTAATGTTCGCGATGTGTTGTATGTTGCTACTGGACATGATTGATACATGAACGTAATGTTGTTGTTACCATTTTTCTAGAGAGATCTTTTTTTTTTGGTTATCAAACATCATCATCTACATGATCATTGTAATTATCAACAACTATGCTGTTATTGTTGTTGTTTATTTTTATAATTTCCTTTTTAAGTGAAATCAGTTTTTTTCATCTCTATTCACTCATTTTCTAAATATGTACTTGTACATCATCATCACGAGTGCAATATATATTAGTAAATATATTTTATTATGTTAAATATGAATGCATGTTTTAAAATGACCTTGACCGGTTGCAAGTTGTATTAAAGTGTTACAGTGTCTTGTTTTTTGTGTTTCTTTTTTAGGTCAGTTTCCTTGAATTTCAATGTAAGTGTACGTTTAAGCCGTTTAGATTTTGATATTGAGATTTTTAAGATCATTAACAGATTTTTATTCAAGAACACAATCTAATTTGAAATATTTTCTAGATTTGGTAAGCAAACAATAGGAGAAGCTTATCTTTAGCATTACATGTAATGTAGTTTGTCAGCAATCTTTAATGATGCTTGACATCTGACTTTAAAATTTGTTAGACATACATATGTAAATCTACTGACTGCTTTGCAGCAGCAGAGATGTCTGCCAGTGGCTGATTTTACATGTTTTACCACAAGAAAATAGAGCGCGCTCTAATTGAAATTTTGTTCATATTTTTTTACAAAAGTAATGTTTTAAAGGTAACACGACATGTTTGTATTTAGCGGTGTAAAAATTTGACAAGTCAGATGTGAAAAATAAGCCGTGTATTAGCTCCTTTAGCATCCGGCTTTTATGTAAATATTTATTTGATTTACTGCTAAGTGCTTTCATATGCCAACTAATTCGACATATTTAGTAGGGTGATCGACTCGGTTTTACAACCGATGGAAAAACCGGTTTTTTACTCCTTCAGCTGGCGGTTTTTTCCAAATGTTAATTTTTCGAATGTCGAATACACCGGTTTTTTTACTCACAGAAACCGGTTTTTTTACTTTTAACAAACTAATTTAGTTCTTAAAAAATTTTACAAAACGAAATAAAATTTTTTTGATTTATTTACTGTTTAAAAAGGTCGAAGTAGAAAAAAAAAATACTGATCACAATTTAGTTGCCATATTTTGTTTCATGTAGAGAAACAATGGCTTTTTTAAGTTTATAAACCTAATCTTAAAAGTTAAAGGTAATTAAAGCATAAACTTAACTTTTTGGTTACTTTTTGGTAAAAAGTTTCTGTCCTTTAACATCTTTATTTTAAATAACGGCATTTTATAATAATGCCATTGAATGTGTGTCAGCTTAAAATGCAATTAAACAATAGAACAAACTAGTTTATACCTATATAAGTATGTATCTGTGTCATGGGTATAAAAAAGAATTACATTTTATGTATTCGACCGGTTAACCGGTTTTTTATAAATTTTTAAAAAAAGCAACCGGTTTTTTTTAAATTCTAAATTTTAAACTATTTGAAACCCGGTTTCTTAAAAATGTCGAATAATCGATCACCCTAATATTTAGGCTTACTGCCTGTTCAACGATGTCGAAAGAAAACCCAAACAAAATTTCATTCGTACAAATACGTTGAAAACAAAAACAAATTTTTAGTTTTTGTTGTTGTTTTCAATATATTTGTACGAATGAAATTTTGCTTGGGTTTTCTTTCGACATCGTTGAACAGGCAGATAAAGTTCAGTACAGTACATATACCTCCTCTGTTTGTTAACAGATTTCGACGTATATGCTTATTGATATGCACAATTGCAGTTCAGGGCTTAGCAGTCATATCCCTTAAGGTCATGACTGACTATCAGATTTAGTCGTTCGATATGTCAAAAATTGTATGTGTGTTCAGAAAGTGTGGACAAAAAATTCATATGTGCGACAGATTTTTTGACAAGTGTGTCCGATTTAATAATCTTTTGGAAATTTTCATAAAATAGTAGTTTCTGTGCGATCTGAGTTGCTTTTTGTAAACCAGCTGTACAAAAAAATTGTTTAGCATCTTTTTTTGTATGACAGTGCGGCATCCAATCACACATTTTGTTGCAATTTTCTCTTGTAGGACATAACTCTTATTAGATTTTTATTTGACATAAGTCAGTCATGGCCTTTAATGATGAATTTTAAGTATCAGGGACATGATCAGTTTTTTCATTTCATGTTATATTACATTCAAAACTAGATTTAAAATTTACTTTACTTTGAAAGCGTTAATGCCTATGTTCTTATAGGTTAGTTGCTGTTTTATTATAACATAACTTCATTCATGTTTTTGCTATTTAAAATTAACGAAACATAAGATATTTTTTTTTAATTATTCTATAATTATTGCATTCATCTTGTAGCCTAATTTAAATTAATTAAAATAAAATTTTAGTTTTTGTAGTTATTGCTGTAGATTTTGACAGCGCTTTTGCTTGAAGTTGCAGTCTTATTCTGTTTTTATAACAGAGCAAAGAGTAAGTCTTTGCTTTTTTTACCAACAAAAATTTTTGGTTACAAATTACAGTGATGGCAAAGTAGAGACAGTTAGAATTTTTTTTCTAAAACTTTTTTGAATTACAAAATTAAAATTGAATATGTTACAGCTTAGTTTCAACCTCTAGGCAACCACTAGTTTGTATAAATTTTTATTAGTTTTTTATGTCTTACTAAATATTTACCAACATCTGCATGCAAAGAAAAACCATGGTTACGACATATCTGCTGTTCCTATAAAATTAAAATTAATTTTCGTTCGTAATTTCATACTAAAAACAATAACAAGTTTAAAAACATTGTTGTGATTTGGAAAATAAAATTTGAATTTTTTTATAAGAGCAGGAGGATAATCACGACGCACATAGGAGTACCAATCTAGCCGGACATTTGGTCAAAAGTGAAATCTAGGATATGTAAAAAATGTTACTACGCAGCTTGATAGACAACAAAATTTGGCATCGTTTAGTGAATTTTCAAGACTTTCGCTTGAGATGTGTCGTTTTGGGACACTGTTAAAGTCAAGAAAGTTGAGTAAATTGCATCGGTAATTATTGACTTTACGGTTTTGAGAGGTTAACAATATATTATTTTGCATTGATTTCTTCTTTCTGTGAAAGACTATATTTACAGCTGCTTATAATAGTTTTTATAATTTTTTTTTTTAATTTTTATTATAAAAAAATTCATTCAATATTACAAAACTGTTTTTTTTTGTTCACTTTGTGAGAGAAAAAACATCAAGAGGTTTTTGAAACTGAGGGCTGTCGCGATCTTGAAAATGTTATACATCACGAATAAAATATTAAATCTTCGCTATTAGACTAAAAAAACATGTTGCGCGTTTTTGCGTCATTGTTTTTTTTAATTTCTTGAAAATATCACCTTTTTTTTTGTTTTGGCTCATTTTACATAGGCACAAGCTGACCTTTTTGTCAGCCATAAAATATTTTAGTTTTTTTTCTAATTGTACGTAATTTTTTTATTTAAATTATTACACTTATTTAGTATCCTTAATTACCTTTAGCACCCTTAAAACTTATGCTGACCATAAAAGAAGCATTTGCTAAACAAAAGTATTGGAAAACTTAAAACAAAAAGAATTTTTCACAGGTAGGATTAGTGCTTCTTAGGAAAACTTTTTTCCCCTTGATCCGATTTTTCTAATTTTCAAGCTCTACTAGTCTATAACTATAACACATATTTCATATACAAAGTTTTTTTTGATCTAGAAGCACTCAATAAATTTTAAGAAGCAACATAAGCTAAAACAAGTAAGTAAGTGCTATATTCGGCCGTGTCGAATCTTATATATCCTTCACAACGTGTAGTCATGCAATAACAATTGTTTGTATCACCATTCATCTCATTAATATGAAATACGTATATACACACATATAAATTTCATGATCTTTATAATGACTATCCGCTTAAAAACATCCCATTGTAAAATTATAAATTGAGTTTATGTATGTATTAAAAAAATAAAAAAATAAATTTTTTGTTTGTCTTAACTGGGATTCGAACCTACGTCCATCCAGTTTGTGTAGTTTTGTATGTTGTAAATATTGCAACATACACACGGACAGACAGACAATGCTTAATTACTTACGCATTAGGATCGAGTCGGTTTTACAACCGGTGGAAAACCCGTTTTTTTTCTCTTTCTGCTGGCGGTTTTTTCTAAATGTTGATTTTTCGAATATCAAATACACCGGTTTTTTATCCGAAAAAGCCGGTTTTTTGTAACCAATCGTACTATAGTATATTTAGTACGCGAAAAGTTTCCAAAAATCAGGAAATAAAAATTAATAAATATTCTTCCATGATATTGATTCCATAATAATTGATTTGTTGTTTAAAAAACAAATGTGAAGGAAGAAAAATAATTGAGCTTAAATATTATTTCTTTATAGGATATAAGCCTAACGTTAAAAGTTAAAGGTAAAATTGAAGCATAAACTTAGCTGATTGATCACTTTTGGGTTACAATAAAGAAAAACCAATAATCTTTCCTTCCAGATCCTGATTTTAATTAATGGCATTGAGTGTCTGTCAACATAAATTTAAATTAAACCATCGAACAAACTAGTTTATGCCTCTTTTTGTATGTCTGTCAGGGGTATAAGAAAGAATTTTTAAAATCAAATTTTAAACATTTTCTCCCTTGCCTATAAAACGTATTTCAAATTACAGAAATCATTTCAAGCAAAATAACCTTCAAAATTTTTAAATTGTCACATAACCGATTACGTCAGAGCAGCGACGATATACGCTTTTACACTGTCGTGTGAAGGGTATAAAAAGTTATGTTCGGCTAGTTTGGCACACACATAGGGGTAACGGCCATATTATAGTTTCTATAATATTATTTGATTATCGAAAACAAGTAATAGTTATTTTTATATTGCTAAATCATATATTTTGTCCCGATAATCATAATCATAATCAGGAATTTAATTATTTTATTCATAAATTTTTTTTTAATTTATTGAAATTTCTGTTAACATCTATCAAATAAGCCTTTAATAAACCTAAAATAATTTTTTAAGCTATTTAGGTTTACTTTTCATGAAATCTTTGATCTAGTTGTCCTCTAAAAATAGTAAGTTCTACAAAATCATGATGATAAAAATAGTATGATGTCATTATGATCAAATTGTTATTAAAGGAGCTAATACACGGCATGTTTTTTACAACTGACTTGTTAAATTCTCCACTGCTAATACAAACATGTCGTGTGTTACCTTTAAAACATTACTTTTGTAAAAACACATGTGTTGAGACATCTGACAAAATTTTAATTAGAGTGCGGTCTATTTTCTTTTGTCAGAACATGTGACATCAGTCGTTGCCAGAAATCTCTATTCCTGAAAAGCAGTCAGCGTAAAAGTACAATTTTGACAGACATGTAGATTTACATATGTCTCACAAATTTTGAAGTCAGATGTAAAAAACATGCCATGTGATATAGTCTTAAGCAATCAAGCTATGATTTTTTTAACTACATATTGTTGTCAAGTGTTCTTCTTGCTGCATAAATTTTATCATTTATTTGACATGGTAAAGAGTAAATAAAAAATTTTAAAAAATATTTAAAAATTAAAGAGATAATAGACATAAACAATTATTTGTAACAAACAATAATTTGCTTTAAAAAAAATAGCATGGATTGTCCATTTCATTTGTAGTTTTAATATAATTATTCAATGATACTTTAAGCAAACACATGAATGATAACTTGCAACCATTGTATGATTTCACCACAACTATACAATTTGATCACAGTATATAGCTCTTTAATTATGATTACCACAACCATGTTTTTTCTTTGCGTGTATTATGTATTTTGAAGAACACTTTTAAGTCTATAACAAAGTGTTGAAAGTTTTTAATCACACATTGTTTGCATAGCTTTCGCTATGAATTAAACAAATTTCTCTTCTACTTTTTTTTGTTATTTTCGAAATGTTTTTTTTTTTTTTTTTTTTTTTGGAAGAAATGTAAAACTCTTCTTATGATTTAGAAGAAAAAAAAGGTATTAACAAATTTGCACTAAAAAATTAATTCTGTGATGGCAAAAAGCTTATAACAACATTAAAAGTAAAAACTGGAAATTAAGTAACTAATATAAAACTTATTTACAAAATTATGAATAAATAAAAACAAACATGTTTAAGTGCTATACTTGGCTGTGTGCCGAATCTTAAATACCCCCCACCAACTGCACGGTAAAACTAGGAGTTGTAAACATTATATTTTTATATAAAGAAATTTTTGATAAATTAATGTAAATAGAAAATATTTATTTGGATTTTTTTATACAAGATTTCTTTAAAAAAAGAGCCAAGTTTTTTTGTTAGCAAATAATATGTCTTTCGATTTGTTTGAAAATTAGAAATTAAAAACACATCACAACTAATATCTATCTATATCTATATATATAAAAATCAATGTATGTTTGTTTGTGCTTTATAGACGGTTAAACGGCTGGACCGATTTCCTTGAAATTTTCACAGAATCTTTCTGTATGTCTGGAAGGAACTATAGGCTATACTTTGGCTTGAAATTGTAAGTGGGCGGGGTGCCACGCTCTATTAAAGAATAAGTATTAAATATTATATATCACGAAAGTTAACACAGCTAGAGTCTTCAAATTAAGTACGGTAAACTTTGACATCCACACGAACATTTGGGTAAAAAATGGGTGCACTTGCAATAGTAGGCGTGGCCACATGAATTAAATACTAAAATTCGTGTATTTGGAAAACGATATCGATTAGAGTAGTAAAATTTTGCAATAGCAACTTTGACACCCAAATGAACAGTTAGGCAAGAAATGGGTGCATTATCAATAGTGGGCGTGGCACCTACCATATGAATTAAATACTAAAATTCGTATATCTGGAAAACGATATCGATTAGAGTACTAAAATTTTGCAAAAGCAACTTTGATATTCAAATAAACATGTATGGAAAAAATGGGTACATTACCAATAGTGAGCGTGGCACCTGCCATATTAATTAAATACTAAAATTTGGGGTGGCAAAGCACACCGGGTATTAGCTAGTGTTAAATAATAAAAATATTTTGGAAATCTAATCTTTTTATCAAAACAAAAAAAAAAAAGAGAAGTCTTAACAATAAAGGTGGTCTAAGGTAGCCTTATGTAGCTGCATGTTAATTAAAACATTGTTCTTCTGAAATAGCATTATTAAAGCCTGTCTTTTCCTCATAACATGTTCCGAGTTCAGAATTTCTAAATTCATTTCGATTTATTTGCACACAGAAAAAATTATCACAAAATTTTTTTTTAACACAAACGTTTGTCTCTAAATTTAATTTCAATTTCTCTTAATATTTTAATTGATTCAAAAATTTTTTGTTTGATTATTTCTTGAGATTTACTCATTGGCTAAATTAACAAATTAGGATTTTTTTATTTGAAGTATGTGTTTTTATTGTGTGTTATTTTTATAATTAATTTTATAATTCTTATTTAGTTAAAGATATTGTAAAGAAGCTTTGCACTTGTTTGGTCTTATGTCTTCTATACTGCTTATTTTATGCCTCTCCTTTACGGGCTGCTACCTTTTTCAGCAGTGCGTAAGGGAAAGGCCTGATTAAGCTGTTCCTAGTTGGGGTGAAATTATTATTAATTGCAAAGAGACTGCAAGAGAAAGAGACCTGCAAAATGGGATATCGCAAAAAAAAATCATGACTTCCAGAAGCGCTCTGCAAAGCAGGTAAGCATTGAGTAAGCGATTCAAGAAGCGCTATTGGCTCTTGTAGTGTTATGGCAGGCATTGATGTTTAACTTATACAAACACCCATGTTAAGTATGTACTCGCATACAGAAGCTCGTTTTGGGTGTTTTCTTTAAGAGTCATAGACCTTCCTTCTATCAATAAATCGCAACAAAATTTATGGATTGGCCAAAATTTTGACTTTATTAATTCAAACATTTTATGGCATTTTTTTATTTAAAAATAATTTTTGGCATACGACTTCCCCGACTGTGCCTTATGAACTCCATCCTATCGATCCAATTTGGCACCATTTTTTCCAGCTTCCGTCTGTGCCAAATGTATTTATTTCTCATAACTTGTTAGCGACTGAAATACCGCAAAAACAGTAGAAGAGAGAATGAAGAATTAAGAAAGTCAAAGGAAAACAAGCAGTGGTCATCAAAAAAGAGAGCTTCATGCTACAATATCAATTTAACAATTCTTAACGTTTTTTATACCATCTTCATGGGCGTAACTAGACCATTCTGGTGGGAGCAATGAATCCCTCCCCCTGAATTTGAAAACACTAACTATTTGAATTTAATATACATATAAAATTAACTCATTTTAAGATTTTAACACAATACCACATCCCCCATTCCCCAGAAAAGATGTTCTAACCTTTTGCCACCGCCGGAAAAAGAATTTGTGACTATGCCATTGACCATGTTTTACGATTTTTGCTTTACTTCATCGATTTAGCTTATTTTAAATACTTAACTGCGTCTTTGTAATGTGAAACATTATGAAATTTTTTTAATCGGCTTATCAAAAACGGACACTGAAAACTAAATGAATTCACTACGAAATTAAAAATTTCTATACCTACACTAAAAGCGATTCAACATTTTTTTTTTTCATCAAATAGAAAATCCTTACTTTACACGTCCAGACGAGCCATCGATTTGTTCAGACTATAAAAAAACGTCGTCAGAGCAACTGTCAAAAAATTTTTCATGTTCTTTGTTGATATGGAGAAAACGTATAAAGTGTATTTTGTTGCTATTTTTATGTGTCGTCTCTTTCTTTCATATTCAACATGCCTTTTAATATCAGACAACGTTGTTCGAACAAATGTTCTGACAACGCTGTTTGAACAAAAACAAAACATCGACAACAGCGGTCCACAACAGGCAAATGCATGTGCGCAAAAAAATGGTTCGTTGTTCGAACAAATCGATGGCTGGTGTGGACCGTACGTTTGGAAATCTTTATTGGGAAATTAAAAAACTTACAAAAAAAATGCTTTTAAAATAAAATACTCATCAAATTTTGTTTCGTTTTCTTGACTACAATCGAAGAAGACTGGTATAACTCCGTTTAACGAAAAAAATTTATTAATTATTTTGGCATCTGCCTAAATACATTGCTACCTATGAAAATTATTGTTTATAAACTTCAACAAATATTTAAATTCTATTCAACAAAAATTTTTACATTGTCTTACTGCATTTTATGTGTTTAAATTTCATTTATTGGTATGGAATACCCCTAATAATTCGTTAAGCATAATTAAAGATCCAAAACGAACTGTTTTTATTTTAATGCGTTAACATTGCGTAGGTTTTTTATATTTTACTTATTTTTTTTTTTAGTTAACTGTTTTATTTATTTATTTTCGTTATATTTTAAAACTTTATAATTTATATGGACAAGCATTTGGACGTGTAACAGAGAAAGCCTTTTAACTATATTTCTCTCATTTTACCACTTGAACAACAAATTGTTTAAAATTTTTATTTGCAGCTTAACAAACTTTATTTATATTTACGAGCACAAGCACATCATTTTTTTTTTAAATTTTTATGCTCGTAATTTTTATTTAAATTTTAATTGAAAATGGTTTAACTGTAAAACTAATATCAGTTTAGTTTTTAACACCCTGTTTTGTAATTTTTTTTTATTTTGTTTTTTATTTTTCCATTGTTTACACAATTTTAATTCATTTATCTTGTTGTGGCGGACATTATTAGCGAAAACATTTCGATTTAATAACAAAATTATGACAATTTCAATCCGAATGTAGTTTAACTGCCAGTTAAACTTGTAAAGTTGTAAATTTTATTAAGTCTGGCAAAATACATTGCTACCATACGATGGTGATAGACCGTAGTTAGGTAAATAATTGTAAATTTTATGATTTATATGTTTGCTTTTTAAAATTTTTAATCATTTAGGATTGAAATTTTATAAATACAGAATAAAGTGCTTGGTGACATTTATGTAATCAAAAATATTTATCATAATTATACCCTTCACACAGTGAAAAAGGGTATATATAGGTTTGTCATTCCGTGTGAAATTTTTACAATTTTTATTTCCGACCCCATAAAGTATATATTTTCTGAAAGCTTATAAATAGGGGAGTCGATTAAGTCCTGTCAGTCTGTTCGTGTGTATGTTGAAATCAACTTTTTGAAGCCCCCGACAGCGCCTGGACCCGGGCGATGTACTAAAATATCGGAAATATTTGGGAGTAGATTGGTATTGAAAATCAGGAATATCGGTACATAAACCACTGAGATATGATCAAAAACCCACGGCCACCTCGTTTTTTTTAACACAAAAACAACATACAACAACAATATACATATATACAGACGTGGTTTACTGGTTAGAGTAAACGTGGCATCGAATCCCAGCTCAGCCCAAAAAAATTTTTTTTTTTATTTCATATATTTTATTTATATTATTATTTTTTTTTTTTTAATTTTTTATTTACTTTTTTTTATTTCTTTTTTTATATTTTCTTCTTATTTTTTTTAATATTTCTTTTAATTTTTTTTTTAATTTTTTTTTTAATTTTTCTTTTAATTTTTTTTAATTTTTTTTAATATTTTTTATTTTATATTTATTATTTATATTTTTATTATTTTTATTTTTTTTTATTTTTTTAATATTTTTTATATCTTTTTTTATTATTTTTTTTTTATTTTATTTAATTTTGTTTTATTTATTTTTAATTTTTTTTTTTAACATAAATACGTAAATTTATAGTTTTACAATGGGATGTTTTTATATATGTATGTTTTTTTATATTTCATATGAGATGAATACAAACTATTGTTATTGCATGACTACACGTTGTGAAGGGTATATAGGATTCGGCACGGCCGAATATAGCCCTCTTACTCTTCGAAAAGATAATTGTTATTTTTACAAGATTTTCCAAAAATAACAAATTTATATTAACTATTATTTAACTTTTTGTACCCGGCGTGCACTGGGCCAGCAGAAATTTTATGAAATACATAAATACAGAATTTGATATAAATTGTCTCCATTCTAATATTAAAAACTAACGGATGCAAATCTTATCAGAAAATTGTTTAATAAAAAAAATTTTTACTATTGCTACTACAGTGCCACCTATAGGCATATAATTTATAGGAACACGTTATGTACACTAATATATGTGGTGGCCTTAATAGCCATAGATTTTGTGTGCACATGCACAAAGTATCTGTCTTTACTTGCGATGGGAATTTAAATTTTTTTTTTCACCAAATCAAGTGATTTCCAATCGAGTTTAGCGGGCAAAAATACGTTTTAGCTATTTTCAGGATATTTAGTGATTTTTTCTGACCCACCACCCACTGTACCTCTAAGGCATTTCTTTTTGAAAATTTATTTTGCAATTGTAACCCCTCTACAACGGTATTTTCTAGAATAAAAAAGTCATTGCAAGCCTATGGTATACTAAACAAGTTATAATACTCTATAAGTCACTTTCTATCGATCTCTTTGTGTCTTTTCATATAAAAATAATATTATTCACTTTTAATGTTCGATCTACATTTCTCGATGCCTGTGAAACATGGATTTCTGGTCCTTCGAGTACGAAATAATTTACGTTAAATATTGAAATACAAAGGCGATAATGGAACTAAATAGGTCACTTAAAAGAAAACCAAGCAAACACGAGGGGCTGCCATAAAAGAGCACAACCAGCTCATACATGTCCCAGATAGAAGAGGGAAACATATAAACTAGTTGGAATGCAAGATCTTGATATAAAGCTTTTATTAAAATCCTATGCTCCTTAAGTGATTAACGGGAATACAAATAAAGGAATTTTAAAGTGCATCATATCGTATAAGCTTGAAAAAATTCCTTTTTGATGCTGTATCAATAAGTCAATCAAGCTGGAAAAAGATTATTATGTATAAAAAGAGAGAAAAACTTCAATATTTATTATTTTTAGAAATGTTGCCAATCACACCGAAGAAATATGAAGACATTTCCTTTAATCCTCATTTGCCCATTAAGAAAAATTATGTCCTGTACTCACACTATGCTTTTTTGTTCCTTGCCCACACAATTCGACTTGTTTTCTTACAATTTGTGAAGTGTAAAAGGGGACTATATAATTTTTGAATGAACTTAATTGAGATTTTAAACATATTTTCACATAATTTTGAAAATAAGAATTTTATCATAGTATTAGAAAAAATGTTGTTTTTTAAGCGATTTGAGGCAACATTTGGCGGGATTAATACCAAGATTAAATCGATTGATTAAGGATGCTTTCTATTAGATGACGACTTTTATTTAGAGATAGATATTTTACAAAATATTTTTAATAAAAAAAAAAGTTTTACTTTATAGAATCTTTGCAGCTTTTATGTAGAGAAAATATGAAATCAAAAGATCAGTGATGCAAACATTATTTGCTTCCTAAAAAAGCGCCAAAAATAAAAAAAAGGATCTTTGAAACGCTAAATATGTACTATGTCAGTTGTTAAATTTTAGTACCATTGTAAACATAAAAAATAAAGAAATTCTTAAGGGTTTGGGCATCTCGAAATTTCCTCCAATACAAGAATGAGATAAAAACGGATGCAAAGTGTAAACGTCTAGAGATAATAAGGCTACCAGTTCAACACGGCATAATCGGAAACGAAGAGGCCGATAAATAAACATAGACTTAGCTAAACTTTTTCATAGCTGTAATACGAAACTTAAAGTTTGAGCGATGAAAGAACATGTCAGGACTTGGCAAAAACTGCAGCGGTAAGGAGACGAACGTATAAGGAAAATCAAACCTGCAGATATCTGTAACTGAAATCAACACTCAGAAGATAAACTAGTATAATAACTGTTAACACAGAGTTGAGTTCTTATGTAGCTCAAGTGGGACTATAGGATAGAATGAATGTAGGGCGAAGAAGAGGATTAAATATAAGAACACTATGCCAAACTTGTAGCCTATCCTAAACAATAGCATGCATTTTCAACGCTCTTGTTTCGGTTTGGCTGTTAGAATACTTAAGGATTTCGGATTGGAAATCCCTAAAGAATTGCATTAACGAGACTACGTTAATGAATTGGAATTATGGTTTATTTGGATTTTGAAATATAATTTCAAAGAAAGTTTTATGCTTTTTGTTGGGAAATTATTTTAAAATATTTAATCTAGGATCGCTCTCTCATTCAAGGTTCGCGTCCCAATCGTGCTTCAACCAACATGTTTCGCCATACAAAATTTTGAGAGCAAACCTGTTCATTTTAAATGTTACTGCGAACCTCAAACCACTTACTATCATCTCCAATTTTGATTAAAAAAAATTATCGCTGGCTTATCTGGACTAGTTGTAAAAAAGTATCAACAATATTATGATTAAGTCTTAAGATGGATACACTGCTCCGTAAGCAGAAAGTTCTTATAAAATGATTCGAAGTTATTTCTTCATGTATCAATGTATAGACATATAGTCCTTCAATTCCTGCTTAAACATAAATCATAGCGGCCTTATGTTAAAATTTGTTGTATGTTTTATGAAAAAGTTATAATAAATTTGATTTAAATTTATATTTGAAGAAAATGAAATTTGACTTAAATTTATATTTGAAGTAAATGTTTTTGCTCAAAAGAAGATTATCCGTGTAGACGAACTCTTTCATTTATACTGTTTCGCCGACCAACAATAAAACCTTAAACTTAATGGCATTTTTGACTTCGAAAAACTTGTCTGTCTTCATAAACATATTTGCACGAGTGGCTAATTTGTAATAAACACATTTTTTCTTGTCTCTTTTTTTTATATATTTTTTTATAATTTTTTTTTCTTTTGACTTAAAGTGCTTTTAAAGTTTTCTTTTTATTTTTTTCATGTGATTTTCCTCATATGCGCTGTATTTCTTTAAATTTTTATTAAAGACTTTGCAGTCGTTTTTTAATTGCAATTTCGCTAGTATTTATTTATTTATTGCCGTCATAATAGTTATGGTAGAGGCAATAATAATTTTAAATACACTTTTTGCTTTTATTAAACTGAAACAAGTTTTTAAATGAAAATAAATAAATTAAACTAAAAAGAAGTACGCGTTTGTTAAAAAGTTGCTTTAAAGCGTATTTTTAAGTTTATTTGTATTGTGTGTGTCTTTAAATGTGTTACAAATGTTTCTAAATATTTGCATGCTACTGTCAAGGGGTGCGGTAATTTAGTTTTAGAAATAGATTTGATAGTTTATTAATTGATACACATGTTTGGTGTATGCATAAGACGTCCTAAGTGTCTTGTTGTCATAATCTCCGAAAAATTTTAAAACATTCTGAAATTTTTAAAAAAATTTTCACATTTGTTTCACAATTCTTAATTATTGGCTTCACAAGATCGGTTTATCGTGGCCTAAGTTGGCTACAGAAACAACTGTGGTTGTGTAATTGCGTAAAAATATTCGTCTTTATATAAACTAGTGCATATTCATTTTGACAGATTGTAGTCAGTAGCCTGCAGTCGTCTATGTGTTTTATCCCTAAGGTCACAATTAATACCTTATCAGCTAAGCGGCGCCAGTGATCTCTATTTGTAATTTAACTGAGTTCCAACATGTTTTTAAATATTTCTACAACAACATTGCTACTAAAGCGTGATTTTTTAAGAGCTATAGGAAAGTTAAAAAAAAACACATAAAATTCAGAAAAATGCATGAAATCTTTATTTGAATCGATAATACGGTCCATATAATTTAATGTTTGAAGATTATTTCATGCAAATGTTGACCGTGACTGCGCCTCAAATGGTCCATCCGCTTAGTCCAATTTTGGCATACTCTTTCCCATATTTCGGCCGGTATCTCATGAATAATTGCTTCAATGTTGTCTTTCAATGCGTCAATTGAAGCGGGCATGTGTGTATAGACATGAGCTTTAACATAGCCTCACAAAAAATAGTCTTAAGGCGTTAAATCGCACGATCTAGGCGGCCAATTGACCGGTCCCGAACGTGAAATAAAATGTTCACCGAACTTGCCTCTCAATAAGTCCATTGTTAAGCGTGCTGTGTGGCATGTGGCACCGTCTTCTTGAAACCACATGTCATGCAAGTCAAGCTCTTGCATTTTGGTCAAAAAAAGTTAGATATCATCTCACGGTAGCGCTCATCATTCACAGTTACGTTACGATTCGCATCATCTTTGAAGAAGTACGGTCCAATGATGCCACCAGCCCATAAATCGTACCAAACTGTGACTTTTTCTGGATGAATTGGTAGCTCTTGCAATGCTTCTGGCTGATCTTTACTCCAAAATCGACAATTCTGCTTTTTAACGTACCCATTGAGCCAAAAATGAGCTTCGTCGCTGAACACAATTTTTCGATAAGTAACGCGCGATGCACTTTCTTAAGAGAGCACGCATTTTGATAATAAAACTCAATAATTTGCAAGCGTTGTTCGTTTGTAAGATGATTCATGGTTAAATTATAGACCAAACTAAAGATGTTTGACAGTGAAACAAAGCACGAAACGTGCGTCAGCTGTTTAAACCAGTGTTGACAAAAAAGATGATAGCTTAAAAATCGCCCTTTATAAGCGACGCTTTTACTTTTCGTAGAAATGCGTAAAAATATTTGTAGACGATCTGTAGGTCATTCGGCATTAATGATTAAAGTCGAATTCAAAGTTGCTATTAGAAAATGCCAGAAGTATCTTAAAATTGAATCAATCAAATGGGGTATTTAGATTATATTGAGACAATATTGTGCTTCATTAATAGCCTACCCTTTAATAGGAATAATAACTCTGCAGGTTGTATCTATGAAAAAGGTCTGATTAATTCAATCTGATAATTGCTCATAAGGTCCTCTTGATATCCTTAACAGTATTTTACCTTTCACCTCTTTTTTTCGAAAGACTTTTCAATGAATATCTCATCAGATAGTGAAGACCGGGGGTAACATACTGCTTTCCAACTCTATCGAAATTTTACTGGAACGTGCAAGTTTTCTGTTCTTCGTATATAGAGATTCTAATAAGAATTGTATAATTTCGCAAGCAATCGAATACCGCAAATTGTCTCTTGGAAACAAATTTCGGCACCCACAATTTGGCGTTTCTCTTCTTAAGAAAGCGAAGGTCCCTCAGTTTGAATTGATTTAATTATCGTTCGTACAAAAGTGAGCTGAGTCGCCACATGCATGCATGCTCCTTCATTTGATCCTATACATTTTTTAGGTAAATTGTACAATATTTATTAAAAACTTAAAGTTTTATAGTTTTTGAAATTTGTCATGCAATAAGTTTTTTTCCCTCTTCCTTCGTATCGAATTTCAGCTGTATTCAGTCAAATGGGATAGAAGTAAAGCACACAAAGTTTAGGTTAGGTTAGGTTGAAAAAGAGGGGCACTAAAAGCCCAAACCCATAACAGGTGTACACGTATGTCCCATTGGCATGTTGTGTGCTCTATAGAAACGAAAAATTCCTTTAATGAAACCATAATCCTAATTTCATTAACGTAAAAATATCGACTAGGTCAGAAGACCAGTTCCTTCAATATAATTCCCTATCGATCTCAAATTTTAATCTCTCAGGCAATTCAAATTAGGCATATATCCACCTTAAAGTGTTCGCGCCTAATACCCATAAACGCAGGGCATTGTCAAAGGTAATGTTCTAAAGTCTCCTTCTCCTCCTCGCATGCCCTACATGTTTCATTTGACAGTCCGATGCGAGCTAGACTAGTTCTTATCTCCGTGTGACCCGTTATCACATTAATTAATCTCCTTAGTATCGGTCTACTTAGTCTCAGAACTTTCTTCGACTTCCCAAGATTTCGGTCTCCCCATAGTATATTTGCGCTCTATACAAACGTAAAATTCTCCTAATGAAACCATTATCCTAATTTCATCAACGTAAAAATATCGACTAGGTCAGAAACCCAGCTCCTTCCCTATCGATCTCAAATTTGAATCTCTCAGGCAATCCAAATTCAGCATATATCCACCTTAAAGTGTTCGCGCCTAATACCCACAAACGCAGGGCATTGACAGAGGTAATGTTCTAAAGTATCCTCCACCTCCTCACATGCCCTACATGTCGTTTCATTTGACAGTCCCAAGCGAGCTAGACCAGTTTTTATCTCCGTGTGACCCGTTATCACACTAATTAATCTCCTTAGTATCGGTCTAATTAATCGCAGAACTTTCTTCGACTTCCCAGGATTTGGTTTTCCCCATAGTATATTTGTCACTTTACCGACATTTGCATTCTGCCATTTCCTGACGTGTTCCTCCATCGCCCAAACTTTAAGTTCATTTTTGAACTTCTGATAAGGTATAGCATTTTCCAAGGTAATATCATTAAAAAAAATTAAAAACTTGTAAACGTAAACGTTTTCCAGATATCACATTAAATGTATTTGCCCTATACGAGTATTGAACGTGCCACGCCCAGTACTTTTTCAGAAAAACCACTCCTGATCTTTAAAGATTATTTTATAAAAAAAATTCGCAAACTTAATCCAGCAATTTCCTGGTGATGCGCTTAGCAACGGACGTCATTTAATTTTTATTTAAATAGATAGACTCTATTTGTAGTGTGAAATTGTAAGTTACACATAAATGACTTTTACAACGTACACATACGTACTTATATGTATGTATGTTAGTATGCATATATGTATAACTGTAAAATATGTACCATGTAAAAGTGTGTAATGACTGCTTGCACAGTATGTATTTGTTAAGTACGATGGGGTCTTGTTAACCGGAAATAAATTAGATTTTCCTGTATTTTTTTTATTTAAGTTTACGCGCTTGTATTTATGTTTGATTATGCCAGGTCTCCATAGACAGCAATAAAAACAAAAACCCAAAAAATATTTTCAACATTTATACGTGTCATGATGATCAACAGCCATAGCGATGTACAGTGGTGCGTTTCTCAAAAAAGGCCACAATATTTATTTAAATTTTTTTTCAATTACAAAATAAACATACTTAAAATTTTCCATATACATACAGGGTGGACCAAAAGTCTCTGTTGGGTTTAAAAGTTCAATAATTTTTTCGTTTATATATCGTCGGCTTAACTTGCAAACCTGCTAAGTCCACTTTTTATGTAAATCGAGATTTTTGTGGTAGAGAGAGAGATACGCCTCGTCGACCAGCATGTTGCTTTTCTCCAATTTAAGTCTTGAAGTGTGTAAAAAGGTTTGATTAGAAAAATTGCTAAATCCTCGCACAGAAAATTGTTTGTAAGAAAAACTGCTAAATCCAGTACATTGTTAGTTAAGTGTTTATTACTAACTCCAATTAGTTTTTTTTGTTTCTATATTGCAGTCATACATGAAGACTACCATTAAATAAACCAAGTATATTTTTTATTATCCTCTCAAGGTACAAATATAAAATCTAATATGTTTTTGTCTCTCCTGTAAAATTTGCTGAAAGGGAGTTAGCTGGTTTGCATATTAAGCCGACGATATTTTTTTAATTATAAAATATACAAAATTGATTTTTTTTTGCACTAAGTCACTTAAATGAACCCCCTTTTTAGCTTCGTCTTAGAGCCTTATCAACAATATATTTCAAAATTTGTGTGAAATCTGCCGAACGCACTTTCCAAAACTTATTCGCTCCCCAAAATGTTTACCTTAAAGTGCCATTATTTTTCAGACATTGCAGGCAGTGGCTTTATCTGCCTAAAGCCACACATTAATTGTATTTTCAAGAGCAGGACGTAAAAAATATTCTATTATATACCGATACCGCTCTCCATTTAATGTTAAGGCACTTCCATCTTAATTTTCGAAGCAGTAAATCCCAATGATATCTGCAGATGTATTGCCACATCATTTTGTACACCCTTGATAAATGGCTTTTGGAATTTCACAAACCCAGATCCTACTGTTCTTGTTATTAATTTCAATGAATATAAGCCTCATCACTCATAATCAGATTTTCAAAAATTTTTATTTTACATCCGATTACTTGCAAAATTTAGACGTTGCCGATAATCTGCGGGCTTTAATCATTGTACCAATTGACGCTTTTATGGGAATACATGCACCGTAGTGACGTACGATCTTGTCCTTGCTTAGTAGAACGACCTCTGGTAGATGTTTTTTGGAGCTTTGTTAACACTTTGCTCAACACGTTGAATATTTTCTGCATTGCCAATTAAACGTAATCTACCGGTTCGAGGAAAATCTTACGGTGGCATGATGGTGACAATGAACTAAGCATCGAATCATTGCTTCAAAGACTGAAGATCTGTAGTTACAATGTCGACGATAGGGTACCCTGGTAGACCAGTTAGTAGTGTGCTGGCCTGCTAGTCTAGGGATTGCGGGTTCGATTCCCCACAGAGACTCTGAACTTTTTTGCTTCCCTTTTTCTTCTTTTCTATTCTTTCTATTTTACTAAAGCATCACAAAAAGGTTCAATATGATGGACCTAAGTGAGCTGCACAACACTTCTCTTTCTTTTTCTACCTACAATGTCGACGATGTAGTTTGCGAGTTGTGGGTTCGATTTCCGCCAGAGACTCTGAATTGTTTTGCTTCTCTTTTTCTTCTTTTCTATTATTTCTATTTGATTCAGGCATTTCAAAGGGATCTATCTACATACATTGTCGACGATACAATTTTTGCGTTAAAATAATTGATTAATTTAAATAATAAAATTCTCTTGTTTTACTTCTTTGTTCAATCTCTCCATTATTTATTCTCCAGATGTTATTTATATTTACATTCTGACAAACAACTAGAAAAAAATTTTAAAGCAGCCTTTGGCCCACCATGTCTAAGTGTATGAAATGTTTATGAATGAAATTTCAATTTTCAATACAAAATTATTTTTTTTTTGTTTTAAGTCACAGTTTAGCCGTTGCGAGTGGGTTATTTATTGCACAAATTGTAAAAAAATTACTGAAAAACAAACAGTAGCATACTTTTTGAAATTACAGTTTGCCAATTACCATAACACACCAACAATTTGACAGCGAAATAATAACAAATATTTAGTCATTTATCCAGGTTCACCACCAGCAACACCATCAACATGACATTCAAATCGCATCAATATTAATGATAAATTTTCTTTTGGGAGAGACAATATCATGCATATTAGCCTGACCAGCCTTTTTTTATTTCCATTAAGCGGCCATAAATTTTATTTAGTTAGCAACACCTCAATATTCACTTGCACTTGTACTTGTATCTCTCAAATACTAATTCGTAATGTTGTTACAAATTAATTGATCGTGTTTTTAGTTGTTGCAGCAGCAGCAGCAGCCGCTGTTACTGTCACTTGAATTTGTTCATTATCAATCTGTATCTAAACTAGTTGTTGCTGTTGTAAAAAAGACTGTGATAACGTTGATTTTAATTAAAAAAAAATTACTATTTCATTAATCATTAATTTCAAATTGTTACGAATAATTTTCTTTTTTTTTTTTCTTCTTCTCAAAACCTGAACATTTTGACTATAGATGTAGAGAATTGTTAATGATACAGAAATAAAAATGATTTGAAATTAGGCTAACTTATATTTGATAGGGGTTTAAATGAGTTTTATAATTACTTACCTGAGATAGATAAAAGATTTTGATTGACGTATGACAGGTTTGAAATTAAAAGTTTCTAAACGTAAAACTAACAACTTAACGATTACAATTAGGGCGATAACGCTGCGTCATTTTATATTAAAAGATATTTAATTTGAGTGCATTTTAATTACATGCGATGGAAAACTTTCTTTTAACAGCAAATTTATAAAAACAAATTTATTTTCTTATAAACAAAGTTTTATCTATTTAATTTTATATATTTATAGCATCTAGCCTGCTGTGAAACTTATCCACTGTTTGTTTATGGGTCAATGTTTATCAATATCCGCATATAAAAATGTTTATGCTTCTATAAAAGTGCAGTTTATGGAAAAATGTTTTTTTTTTAATTTAAAATTAATAATATACATTATTTGAAAACGTTTTCCAAAACGAACAGTGAAAATTAAACTTTATTTTATAAATTTAAAATTAATTTTGACATTTGACGTAAAAATGTTTAACAACAAAATACACTACAAGCCTGCAATATAAAGGTGTCTCCGTTATAATGCACTAGTTATGGGGCGATTGTGCTGAATTTCAATAGCGATTTATTCCTGGATATTTCCAAAAGATTGATACCATACTCAGATCTGAGGAACATAAAGTTGCTTCTAAAAGTTGATTTCAACCAACACACGGACAGACGAGCAGACGCACAGTGGTCCAAGATGTCAATCTAGCTGGAAAAAATTCATAACTTCTCTTCGGAAGCTGCTAGAAGGATGAAACTTTTGTATTATGTACTTCTTATTGAAAGCATTTCTTGCGCAGAAAGTGGGCGTTGTAGATAAAATGGGCGTGGCAATTTTTAATGGCGTTTTAAGAATATCAAAATGTAACGATTTAGAATGTTATTGTATTAATTAAGAAGAGGAGAAAACTCATTTTGGAAATTTTAAAATTCGACTGCATATGCGCAATCGAACGAGGCTTTCGGGCACAGCTTTTTAATATTAATAATAAATATGAAAAATTTTAAAATAACAAATTCTTTGTAATACATAATTTTTCCGGAATGAATTGAGCGATTTGAAAAGCATTCAAGAAAGCGCGTAAATTCGCTTATTTTTATGTTATTTGTTTGCAATTTTTCCCCTAAAATCTCTGCAATATACTTACATACCATAAACTATTCATAACTTTCATTTTATTTGCGAAAAACTCAGTATTAAGGCAATAATTTGCACCATGAATAAAGTTCTAATATGTATGAGCAAGTTTTTAAAATCCAATGAAAAAGTTTTGGGGGAAAAAATTCATGCTAGATTCATAATATTTATTAAAAAATTCCTGGCAAATATGTATTTCTTTTTTCTGTGTACATACAAAACAACATAATAATATTAATATATAAAAAAAATAATCTTTTATTTAAATTATTCTATATCTTCCTGTATGAAAGGATCTAAAAGTAACGAAATTTCTTCATCATCTAATAGTTCTTCATTTCGAGGGCTAAGAAATGGTTTTGTTGAAAAAGACGAAGTTAATGGATCTGATGACATAAGCAAATATTTAAAAAGATCTTCCATTGTTGTCTCTCGTGACATCTTTCTAGTGTGATGTTCACGAATAAATCTGAAATCTTTGTTCCGAGACTCAAACGCATCCTCCGACATCATTCCTATCGGAAGTGCCGCATTTTGAATTATGTCTGCGCCGTGTATCAAAATTTTGTGCACACTCGATGGCATATAGTACCATTCGTACAATTCCACGTATAGTTCCGCAGTATCCATTGTATACTTTCGGAACGCTTCCACATTAATTGCATAACCAGATGACATAGTTCTCAAAATTATTCCTAGCCTTTTTATTAAATTTTCATTTACTCCTGTTATTTGAGAAGTTAAGGAAGGTTGCTGAAAAAATTTTCTAGCGGTATTACCGTCATTTGAACTTCCCTCTCCCGGCTTTGGAATATCAATAAGCAAATTCATTTCTGATTTCAGAGCATTAATTATCTCTTTTTTTCTGTTATTCTGTGAAGCTTTATCAGATTCACTACGAGCTTGCCATTTTTTAATTTCAATTTTGTAAGATATATGCAATACACATTCCAGGCACCTTATCCACGCATGCAATGTCGATAATCCATATTCGTAAAAGTTGGCCCTTACACTCAAGGCTTTAATTTCATTTAATTTATTCATAGTGGTTGGCGTTGCTCCACAAATACCACATGTTTGAGTAGAGGAATCGCTAAGAATTGAGAAAACCTTGCCATCAATCATTGTCAAATAAAAAACATGTTTAACAATAACTGTGTTATCTTCAATTTTAGTGGATGTTGACACTATTGCATCAATTTGATTTTGTATATAATTAGTTTCGCTTTGAATCAAAGATTTTGTTTCCTTTTCAAAAATCAGTTTAATCGGTCTGCAAAAACGTGTAGATGATGGACGTAGGTTTTCCCA
Organism: Phyto melanocephala; assembly: GCA_941918925.1. Classification (NCBI taxonomy): domain Eukaryota; kingdom Metazoa; phylum Arthropoda; class Insecta; order Diptera; family Rhinophoridae; genus Phyto; species Phyto melanocephala. The sequence continues at coordinate 82,377,352 of OW799235.1, read as the reverse complement.
TACAATATCGTCACCGGACTTTAGCTGCAAAGGCACCAAGCAAATTGCAAACAAATATTGATCTGTTTTGCGGGAATCATTTGAACTAAACTTTTGTTTATAGGTTGAGTGTCCACTGCTACCATCACAACCCCATTTATAAATCAAAGTCAATTCCGTACAACTAAAGTTATTTATGACCTCTTTTTGTAACTTTACAATTCTACATGCAGTGTGATCAACTAAGTCCTGCAGAGGCACTTCTGCTATAACATCGGATACTTTTATTCCATTACTTGGGTAGCACTTTTGTTTAGCTTCTAAAATTCTATGATATGATGGGTATATGTCTGCGTTACGAATCTTAGCACCAGCACGCATCGCATTATAACTTGCTTTCGTATATTTTCCATCGATAAACAGACGTAATGCTTCTTCATCTGTATATGGTATTGGTTCCTTCGATTGTCCACTAAGAATTTTTTTAATCTTAGTTGCTCTTGTTGGAGATTCATTTATGTTTTTTAGAATCGCGGCAGCATCCCTCTTGCCAGATTTATAAAGACTAACGCCAACAGCGAAAGCTAGTTTCTCAGGTGAACATTCACCAACTAAAGCTGACACTTCCAAGCGCTTTCCCTTTTCAGATTTAGCTAAAAAATCTAATCGAGGTCTGCCAAAATTTGACGTTGACGGTTGGATCCCTAAATCCTCTGGAATTTTTAATGTGTTTTCAGAAGGAAGACAAAAAAGTCCATCTAACCAAACTTTGTTGGAGTCTTCAAAATGTTTTTTAGATCTTTTTGCTTTTATCCATCTTTCGTTAATTGAATACGTTAGTCTCCGTACAGCTAACTTTACTTTATCGCAATAATCTTCCGTTTTAATTTTCTGTAACCCACTCTTAGCAAAAAAATACCTAATAACAGCATTTGCCTTTTCTTTGCTTTGTATTTCGGCAATCCACACATTATATAGTTCTCTCCGTGTTATGGGTATGTTATCTATTTATGTATATAAAAAGTTTACCGGTCAATAATTGCAGCTAATTTTTTTATCATCTAAAGTGGACATTACACAGATAAACACGGCACAATTCATTTCACGGGAATCCACGGGAATCCTATTTAAAAGTTACTCTAAAAACCATAAAATGCTAAATATTGACTTCACAAAATACATATTTCCTCTTACCCATTATTTTACATACAAAACATTTAAATTCAACATTTATTTATAATATAGATATAACATACCTGACATAATGCAGTATAAAAAATTATTTCAAAATGTGTTATTGTTTGATGTTACAAACAGTTCAAAAGTGATGCTGTGAATCGACTGGCCTTCTATAACAACAGAGACAATGCAGTTGATCATTTTCGAAACATCATAACAAAGCAAATAAGAAAAAAATAAAAAAACCTGATATACAGTTATGTACAGTGGATAGTTGTCTAACAAATACCAAACAAATTATGTGAATTTTGAAACATAAAAAAATTGACTTTTTTCCAGCTAGATTGGCATCTTGGACCACTGTGAGACGGACAGACGGTCAGGGCTTAATTGACTCCTCTATTCATAAGCTTTCAGAAAATATATACTTTATGGGGTCGGAAATAAAAATTGTAGAAATTACAAACGGAATGACAAAGCTATATATACCCTTATGCATCACAGGTGAAGGGTATAAAAAGACCCCCTTTACAGGCCGTTACTCTTATCATGAAATTGTCCATAACTTTTTCACAGAGATGTGGCTGCATTTCACCAATGATGATCACAGATTTCTGGCTTATTGGCATAAACTCGACATTTGGCAAGTGATCTTGGTGGCAAGTTGAAATAATTTCTGGAGATAATTTGCTTTAGAGATCGTTGCTGCAATAATTTGATTATTTCATACGCGGTCTGTCAGGTGGCGCCTTCTTGTTAAAACCTTATGTCCTCCAGATCTATGAAATGCAGTTGAGGCTACAAGAACTCCATTATCATGTTCCTGTAACGAAATCCATTCACATTTATTGTAATTTCGAACTCATCGTCAAAGAAGCAAGGCCTAATTACGCGGCCTAACGAAATTGGCAATAACTCACTTTGCTGCATTAACAATTTAACGAATTGCCGGCGCTTTCTATGGTCTGCTAGTTTGAACTTCTATGTAAGCTGAATTGTATATGCTTGAAGGTCAAAATTCGCTACGTAGTGCGAATTTAAATTTTAAGTAGTTGAGAAGGATGTCGAATTGATGTTTTCGGGTTTTTGGAGATGCTCCCATTCAAAACAACAATGTTTTCAAGAGATCGACCGGTTAGTTAACGCACAGAAATTTTACTGTTCATAACCGACCCAATTTTTTTTTTTTTAATTTTATGACCACTCTTCGAGTGGTTTACACATTAGGTTTCTTTCTCGTCTGAAAATTCTTCGAAGTTTGCGAACGGTCTTAGAATTAGTTCCCAAATTTTTGTTTCACAATTATTACGGGTTTTCGTTTCGTTTTTAATAGTTGAAATAAACAGTTGCCAAATTTCAAAGTTGCCACTTTTACAGCAAAAAATTACACCAAATTAAAAAAGTGCATTTATACTGAGACACCTGTTATCTTTATTATGATCTTGTTATGTTTGATTCACGGGCACCTTTTTTCACATTTAGATAATTATTTGACGGCTCCACGAAAAGCCCCCCAATGAAATAACGCCCAAACGAAAAATGAAATATTCCCCAAATTTTTTTCATACATTTTTGGGTGTTATTTCATATGAAATAACTCCCAATTTTTTTGGGCCGTCTTTAATTTTTTTTGGAAATTATTTCATTTCTCATTTGGGGTTTTCAAATTATGAAATAATCTCCAATGAAATAACATCCAACAAATTTTTAAATTCGGGGCTTGTTTCATAGCGTGTATAATTTGGGTGATATTTCATTTTGTATTCGGGGGTTATTTCATTTTTAAAGCTTTTGGTTTTGGGGGTGCTTGTAAATAAATTATATAAAAATAGGCCTTTTACAAGAAAACTTTTAGCCTCTGAATATATTACAATATCTTTTTAAATACATAAATGATAACGTTCTGGATTTGGATGGTGCGACCTTCGTGACAGACTACGAAATAAGTCTACGGAAGGCAATAATGATTGTTTTCCCTAAATAAAAAGTAATCGGTTGTTGGTTCCACTTTTGCCAAGCAGTAAGGAGGTCCACAATAATAAAGTGTAACCAACTGGCAGCATTTGTACATACAACGCATATTTTCTCCATTTTGATTTCATGAGCAACCATTTTGTTTTTTTTTACCATTTCTTACGTATAATGTATTAAGATTATTATTTATGTATGCACATGAAAATAATTTTTTGGTAGTTGGGTTTCAAAAATTAATATATTGGAAATATTAAACAATTCTTTGTCCATACTTCCTCACATCTCCATTACAGAAAATTACTGCCTTCTTCACAATATTGTAACTATAAAAACGTCTCCCATGAGTTGGATTTTCAAGCCATTCGTAAAGTTTTAGGATAGCTCGTTGGTGGCTGATCTGATATGGCTTCCATCGTATAAGGGAAATTTACTGCACTGGACTTAGTTCATTTACTGGACTTAGTTCTTTCACCAAAAAAAAATTGATTTTAAATGCTGGCACACTTTTGAAGTTGCATATATCCTTATTATGAAGAAGAAGCCTGCGGCCCTCCACACGATTTATATCAATAAATTTGCGATTTTGCTGTTGGTCCATATTGACTTCATGAAATCCTTAATGAATCTGACTCTTTTATGAATTTCGGGCTTTATTTCATTTTTGTTGCTGATGGGGTTTATTTCATTGGGGGTTATTTCATTTTCATCATTGGGAGTTATTTCATATGAAATAACTCCCAAATATTGGGGGTTGTTTCGTGTTTGCTTTGGGGTTTATTTCATTTATTTTTGGATGTTATTTCATTCACTGTTTTTGGGTGTTATTTCCAATTTTTTGGGGTTTACTTCATTGGGGATTTTTTCCTGGGCGTTATTTGATTGGGGGGCTTTTCGTGGAGCCTATTTGACGATAGATGCATAAGTTTTTGTCTTAATAAATAAATGTTTAATTACTGGGTGTATAACTTAAACAGATGGCGTATCGTTTGAATGCGGTTTTTGTCTTTATAAAATTAGATGTAATTTTAAAGAGTACATATTCAAAAGAGAGAGAGAATGCCCAGGGCAGAGCAATTCAAAAACTGAAGGCATTACTCCGTGAATATTGTTGTCAAACTCAACAAGAACTTGCTTATTTATTGGAAGCTAATTTAACAGCAACCTTGATACGTTTGCGAGCTGCAGGAATTATCCAAAAGTAGGAAAATTATGTACCATTTGAATTGAAGCTAGACATCCTTGAGCGACAATTTTGCATCGAAGAAACCTATTTTACTTACGATGAAAAATGGATCCATTATGTTAACCCATAGAGTAAAAGATGATATCTGATACTCGGCCAACCTCGGACACCAAAATCAAGTATCCATTTCTCTAATCTAATGTTCTGTATTTGATGGGACATACATATATATTATGAGCTGCTATCACAGATAACCTGAACCTGCATTAAACGTAATTGATTCCTTTGAAGCGATCATTGGCCAATAAACGCGCAGAATATGCGGCCAGATATGAAAAATAATATAATAATGACAATGCTCGGCCACATGTTGCAATATCTATTTGAAAATAATTTGGAAAGAAACTATTGGAAAGTTTATTCTCACCCACCTCATGGTTCAGACATTTCCCTGTCCGACTAATATTTGTTTCACGATCTCTTTGGTATGTGCGTCACTTCAGAACAAGGTATTCGAAATTGGTTTGATTCGTTCTTGGCCTCAACACATGAACAGTTTTTTGTTGACGTGCAATCCATATGTTGCCAGAAAGTTAGAAAAAGGTCATAGCTCACAACGGGCACTATTTTTTAATATACCATTTTATTTGCGATTTTTCTATTTTCTGTTAGAAATAAAATATTATCCCGTGACAGAAAACATCCTATATCTCAACCCAGGGACCAAGGTATCTCCGTATCTTATTTTTTTTTAAATCCAGCCAGTAGTTTTTGAGGCGATTGGGCTTAGGAAGGCATACAGAAGGACTGACAGACAAAAATTCTTCTAAGTTATGTATTTTACTCTAGATCATTGACCGTATACAATGGCATCAATTTAGAAAAATATATGTTTAAACATATTTTTTACAACCTTATTACATATAAGTCAGAGACTAAAGTTTAAATACAGCCCTAAAATATTGAGTAAAAAAGAGACTAAATGTTTTTGCGAAATTATAAATATGCAGTTTTATTAATTTTCATATATATTTTAAAAAGAAAACAAAAAGTATACATTTTATTTCAAACATAACGGTAATTCATACAAAAACTCAAAAATTTATTAGACAAAAATTTAAATACAGTCAGAATGGGAAGAACATATCTTTAAATAATCAAAAAAAAAAAAAAAAGTAATTTAATATTTTGTTGGACCACCTTGGCTATCTATGACTGCTTGAAGGCGCCGTGGCATGGAATGGACCAATTTTTCTAGCTCGAGCACGTTATTTCAGACCAGATTTTCTTAAGAGCCTCTTTCAGGGTGTTTTTGCTGGTTACTTCTTCCTTACCTAATTTTCTCTTCATTAAATCCCAAACATGCTCTATTGGGTTTAAGTCCGCAGCCATTCTTTCATCGAACGTGTGGTATGCTTTGGATTATTGTCCTGTTGAAAGATCCATTGCGGTGTGAGGTCCAATTTGTGGACAGAAGGCTGTAAATTATGTTGCAGTAGGGTCTTATATTGGTGCTGGTCCATTATACCATCTATAAAAGCCAAATTACCAACACCAACTGCTGCTATTGCTCCCCAAACCATAACATTGCCACCCCCCTGCTTTACAGTGGGAATCAGGTTTTTTGTATGAAGGGAAGTGTTAGGTTTCCGCCAGACTTTAGCGCGGCCATTGCTTCCAAACAATTTAAACTTGCATTCGTCAGTAAATATAACGGTTTTCCAGAATTCCACATCTTTGCTTTTATATTTATTAGCAAACTCCAATCTTAGTAGTCTATTCTTTTCACTAATTAACGGTTTTTTACGTGGAACTCTGCTTCTGTAGCCATTCTCCCGCAATGCCCTTTGTACAGTTTTTGAATGCACATGTTTGTTTAAACTTTTTTCAATGTCATCTGCTAATTTCGCGGCGCTTAATTTAGGGTCCTTGTTCACTTCCCTTAGAATATGACTAACATCTCGTTTTGATAGTTTTTTGGTCGACCACTTCTAGGCATATTTTCCGAAGTATCATTGTGTTTGTACTTCCGGACGATATTTTGCACACTAGAAAATGGGACATTTAATATTTTTCCAATTTCACGGTAAGATTTTCCTTCTGTGTAATGTTTTATTATTAAAATTTTCACGCTAAACTCTATTTCTTTTCCTTTGCCCATAACTAAGACTGAACTGACAAGAACACAACCAGAATAAGAATAAAATAAATGTTTAACAGCTTAAAAACTAATTTAAACAAAATATGAAATCTAACAGTACTTAGATTGGAAACAATTGCAAAAACGAGAGTAATAATAAACATGTATTTAAACTTTTGTCCAATACATTTTTCTCTTATTGTGGGATTTACCGTTAAGTCTCCAATGTAGTAGATCTTTTTAAATTAGTTTTTAGTTTAACATGTTGTCTTAAAAATCTGCATACACAACATTTTTGTAAGATGTTTACTTTTCTTTAAACTGTATATTTTAAATCTGTATTTAAAATTTAGTCCCTTACTGTAAATTATTGTATCTTACCTACCGTTGCCACATGCAAGTGCAAGTGAAAAAAAACCAATACACTAACACTTTTTTACTAACACAACTACACTTTAGCAACCTGCGACTCAGCTTGCGAAGAAATTTTTAAGCAAGTAAAATTTTCACAGTTACGGCAAGTAAAGTGACAAGCCGAAAAACAGTGTTGTCTAATACTGAGTTTTTTGTTAACTCAATAATATATCATACAATTGTGGTAAATAATTCAGCTAATTTTTTTAATAAATATGTATATATGTATATGAAGAATATTAAGAAAAAATATAAATATTCATTTAAAATGTAAGTTTTAATATAAATATCAAAATTTAATAAAAAAAAATTATATTAAAAAGTTACATGTCTAAAGGTAACGTTCAATAGTGGCTATTGACAACACTTAATTACCAATTAAAGCAGCGCCATTTGTTTTAAGTTTGTTTGAAGTTTATTTGTTGACGACATTTTAAAAATGAACTTGCACTGTGCTGTGTAGCCACTCAAAAAATTTTTGTGTTTTTTTTGGCATTTCTCCTGATTTTCGTTAGTAATACGTATACACTACTTGCAAGTAAATACTTGCCTGTGGCAACGTAGGGTTACTTATCTTTAATTGCCTTTCCACGTTTAAGCTTAGAAAAGTCAAAAACCTAAAACGTTTGCAGCTTAATATTAAGATTAAAAATCTGTTCTTTTTAAAATTACGCAAAACATTGTTCCTATGTTTGCCAAATATGTTAGCAACAAATTATGTCTTTTTTATTACTTCGATCGCATCAATAGCAATTGACACTTTTAATTAAAAAAAGAAAAATGTTTTTATACAGATTATATGCAGACTTTTTTTACTTTCAAACAATTTCACTTTAATTTAGTGCAACAACAAACACTAATGGTTTTCCGAACATGACACTTTTACGCAACGTAACAAGCGTAAGAGAGAGAGAGAAAAAAAACAAGCCATTTATGAATGAATATTCAAATATAAAACTGATACCAAGTTTAATTGAAAAACAATAAAATAATTACGATTGTTATAAAGCTTCACTTGCTAATGAACAACAATAATAAAAAACAATGAAATTAATTAATGTTTACTTTGCAACAAACAAACACACAAACAAACAAAGAAGACGAAAAAAAAACTACATGAAACCACAAAATAATAAAATACAGCTTAAGCAACAAAAATATATATTTTTTCTTAATTTTTTTGCATTGACAATATTAAATTGTGTGTAATAATAGTAATCACAGCAATAACAACAATAATAAACGTCATTATTATCACAATCAAGTAATAACAATAAAATCTTTAAATTTATGTGTGGGTGGTGTTTTAATCACACTCAGACACACACGCGCAACATTTTTAAAACCTCAAATGAACTGTGCAGATACAACATTGAAGTTTGTGTATCTGTGCGTTTAATGAAATGCTTTCTAAAGTAGATGTGAATGAAATCTGCAAAAAAAAAAAAAAAAATACCAAAAAAAGGACAAATTGTATAATGTGACAGACAATGTGAAAAGAAAGATGCAAGAAAAGGTCATTGATATGAATGCAGTGTAGTTGAAGAGTCATTTAATGATGGAATTTACAATGAGAAAAATTAAGCTTTAAAAATTTGTTAAAAATATATTTGTTGAATTCGCCAAGTGCCTTAAGTGTAGAATTCTACATTGTCTTGCTGAAACCATATGCCAACTAAGTCTTTAGACTTTAACGTTGCATATTTTATCGTTGTTACAGAAGTACGGTTCAATGATGCCGGCGGCCCACAAGCCGCACAAAGAATTTATTTTTCAGGGTGCTTTGGCAGCTCTTGAACTACCTGTAGATGCTGTTTATATAAAATTTAACGTAATTTGCATTGGGGTAACTAGGCCATTACAGCGGGCGCAATGACCCTCACCTCCAAAATTGTTTTGAAAATATTTAAAAAAAAATTAACTAGATAAATTTAATTTACATGTAAAATGAACACGGTTTAAGATTTTGCCCCTTCCTCGAGAACATTTTTTTTAGCTTTTGCAACCCCTAGAAAAATTTATAGCTACGCCAATGGTAATTTGTGAAAAATATTTATTACGCAGCACTAATTTTAATAATACTAGCTGCCTTTATTCGTTTACTAGTATATTCATGGTGAAATGGCAATCCTTAGCATTTTTGAGATTACATGGAAAACTCAAAAAACAAAAAAATAAAAAACCAAAAAACAAAAAATTGGAATCTTAATTGATTTAAGTTTCAAATTTTTTTTTTCTTAAAAGTTTAAAAATCTAAATTCCACAGACCACGAAGTTCCAATTTATTTACGTTAATTCCCGTCTTGCTACGTGTCAAAAGATCGGAATTTTAATTGATGTTTGTGTTTTTTTTTGCGATTCTGAAATAAAGGGTGATTTTTTGCTATTATCTTTTTGGCAACACTGGTTTAAACAGCTGACGCACGTTTCGTGTTTTGTTTCACTGTCAAACATCTTCAGTTTGGTCTATAATTTAACCATGAATCGTCTTACAAACGAACAACGCTTGCAAATTATTGAATTTTACTATCAAAATTCGTGCTCTGTTAAGAAAGTTCATCGCGCGCTTCTTCCATTTTATGGTTTAATCGACCCACTGAAGCAGCTATTCGGGCCATTGTGACTAAATTTCGCACCAAATTTACATTGTTGGACATTAAACCACCAACACGCTTACGTAGAGTGCGAAGTGAACAATATATCGCAGCTGCATCGACCAGTGTTAATGATGACCATCAGTTATGGATTCATACGTAACTGTGAATGGTGAGCACTACCATGAGATGATATCCAACTTTTTTTTGCCCCAAATGCAAGAGCTTGACTTGCATGACATGTGGTTTCAACAAGACGGTGCCACATGCCACCGTGAGTGAGTTCGGTGAACATTTTATTTCACGTTCGGGACAGGTCAACTATCTGCCTAGATCGTGCGATTTAACGCCTTTATACTATTTTTTGTGGGGCTATGTTAAAGCTCATGTCTATACACACATGCCCGGTTCAATTGACGCATTGGAAGACAACATTGAAGCATTTATTCATGCGATACCGGCCGAAATGTTGGAAAGAGTATGCTAAAATTCGACTAAGCGGATGGACCATTTGAGGCGCAGTCACGGTTAACATTTGCATGAAATAATCTTCACACATTAAATTATGTGGACCGTACTGTCGATTCAAATAAATATTTCATGCTTTTTTCTAAATTTTTTTAACTTCCTATTGCTCTTAAAAAATCACTCTTTATTTGAATATTCGACACAAGTCTGCAGATATAAGTGTATATCGTTGGTCACAATCAGGAACCCCCTAACTCAAATAATTGTATCTGTATAGGAGAAGGTGAAAATGTAATAGAAACTGTATGATCATAAAGTCACTTCTTTTGTAAATTTGCTTTTAAAACTGTTATTTGTGAAATATTTGGTTAAATTTTTGTATCGAATTGTATTTGTGTGAAATGTATTGGAATCCCTGATAAACTCTATTTCCTAATAAATACGAGATAGGGCCTTACTACTTGTGACCTTCGATATGTGTACGTATTTAAGTATTTTGTAAATTTTACATTTCTTTGATGTTTCCATTAAGAAAATTTAATCCTAATTTTTTTCCAGTGTACTTAAAGTACAATCCCCAAAACTTAAGTCATTCTCTTAATTTACTCACTCATCTGTATGCCCACACTTTATTCGTACCTCTGGTTTCATTGTTTTTATTTTTATTTTTTTCTTTAATAACTTTTTCTTTAAAATAAATATTCAATGTAACTTTCAGGTGCAAGAAAATATATCTTATGGTTTGTTGTACTTTTGTTTTGTGGTATGTATGTAGATTATTTAATTAATAATTTTTTTTTTTTGTTTGTTTACTACAGTGTCATTCATTCATCATTCATCATTAAATTTTATTTTAATTTATTTATGCATTTTAGGCGTATGTACTTTGCGGTTTCATTATTTGTGATCTGATACTCGTATCTTTATAGTTATAGTTTGATGTCATGTCGGTACTTGAATTTTGTATGGCTTGTGAAATATTTCAAATATGATCATCGCAATTGCATTGACCTTAGATGATCTCCTATTGTATTTGGAATGTATGGTGTTTGTCTTAACAGTGTAATATTGAAACATTTTAAAATTAAAAAAGCAATACCTAACAAATATCCAGCTGCACAATGGGGCTCAATTAGGGCTTGGGATTTAGTATATTCATTTAAGGCACGTTAATAAATATATTTTGAAATCTTAAATATTTTTTTAATTTAGAAATAAATACTTAAGAAATATCCAGCTGCACAATGGGACTAAATGTGGGTTAGGGATTTAAAAAGAAAATACATTTAAAATTTAATCATGAATGAATGACGGACAGACAGACGGACACTACATAAAAAAAATTCTGACGTGTACATGAAAATCGCCGAAACACGTGTATTTTTATTTTTTCTCCCCTTTCCGATAAAGTATATTTGCTTCATAGGACAGAATGTGTATAACGCGGTGTTATAAATAAGTTAGTGCGTTTTTTTAAGAACTTGTGGAATTAAGATAATATTTTGCGGCATATTGTGAAAGATGTTTTAATGTTGAGAGTAGATTTAAGCAATTATCGATTGAAAATAGACAATTTTTAAAGGAAATTCCCAACCACTCAGATTTTTCTAATTTTAGTTTTGTTAAAAAAAAAAAAAATTAATTTTAAAAAATTTTACACCACCTAGTGGCCGCTAAAGAACTGAAAAAAATTAATAAAATTTAAATTTTCTGATCCTTTGCTTTGTGTTGCTTTTTACAGACACAATGTATTTGAACCAGAGTTGGAAACTGTTCATGGATGTTTAAATATGATTTCAGGCATATCGGCTGCGCTACTGTTCTGGTATATCAGCAAGAGCCCTTACAATGTTAACTTTAAAGCCTTTAAAGTTGTCTTTTTGGATTCAAATGCCATTATATGACCAATAATCGTAATGGAAAATTAACTAGTTTGAAAAAAAACACGCTAGCAAAATGTTTCTCTTTATACATCAATTGGGTTAGGTTAGGTTGAAAAGGAGGGGCATTAAAAGCCCAAACCCATGACAGGTATGCACTTATGCCCAGTTGGCATGTTGTGCGTTCCATGTGGAAAACGGAATTCCCAAACAAAAACCATAAACATAATTTCCCATAAGCAACGGACTAGTCCAAGAACCCAGTCCCCTCAATGTAATTCCTTATGGATCTCCAGTTCGAGTTCCCCAGGTATTCCAAGTTCGGCATAGTATCCACTGTAAAATTTTCGCGCCTAATATGCCCAAACACAGGACAATGACAGAGGTAGTGTACCAAAGTCTCATCCTTTTCTTTGCATGCTCTACATGTTGTCTCCTCGGATAATCTCATGCGAGCTAGATGGGTTCTCAACTCCGTATGACCTGTAATTACACTGGTTGGTTTCCTAAGTGTAGGTCTACTTAGTCTCAGAATCTCTTTTGATTTCCCAAGATTTGGGTTACCCCATAGTGTTCTTGTCACCTTACCGACATCAGTGCTTTGCCATTTTCTGACATGTTCCTCCATCGCCCAACGTTTAAGTTCATCCTTAAATCGTTTAAGGGGTTTGGCGTTCTCCAAAGTTATAGTACTTAGAAGAGCTCCCATTTTTGATAATTTGTCGGCTTTCTCGTTTTCGATCAGCCCGTGATGGCTTGGTATCCATATTATTTCCAGATGTTCACAATTTGCATATGAGTTTATCTCACTCTTGCATTGCAAAACGTTCCGGGATTCAATTTTCTCCTTTCTCAATGTCTTAATCACTGATTGGCTATCCGTAAAGATACGAATCGGGGTTTCGCTATTCGTTTCCTTTATCCATTTAATTCCTTCCGCGATCGCCATGATTTCAGCCTGGAAAATTGTGTTGTGATCTGGTAGACGGAAGTACTTATACATCAATTAGATGACGCACTGTATGGCACGGTGTTGTAATCCTGTAGGAAAACATGGTAATAATTTGTTTTTTTTTGTTTAACGCCGCTTGCCGTTTATGATGTTAAATACAAAATTAATTTTGTATGAAGAATATAACTTGAAAACCCGCTTTCCGAATAATTCAAAAAACCTATTTTTAATCCGGTGCGGCTAAATACATATGTATGTATGTATGTCCTTGCCAACATAAACAACGTTTGACTCGAAAATTATGCAACTTTTTCTTTATGAAGTGTATAGAGTTTATTTTGTTTTTGTACCCGAAAAAGTATATATTTTTTGAAAGCTCATGAATAGGAGAGCCGATTAAGCAATGTCCGTCTGTCCGTGTGTTGATTGAAATTAAATGAATGAATCTCAATTAAAATCCAGCACAATCCCTCCATACGTTTCTGAGATATGAGCAAAAAAAACACGACTGCCTCCGTTTTTTCCCGTTTTTTTTAGCACATAAAATAAAAATTTTAATGTCTCTAGATATATTCGTTAAATATTATGAAAAAATCAGTCACTAATCGGCAAAGTTATAGACATAATGTTTTTTTATAAATAAAGTTTCTCAAGCTGCTAAATAATATTTGAACTCAATAGTTACAACAAATTGCAAGCTACGGCTTTATTCCTAAAAAAAATTTAAAACCGGTTTGAAACTAACTGAGATACAAGCACCAAGATTCACTTACCTTGGTGTTCTTCCTAAAATTTACAAACCCACATGGATTAATTTAGAATTTTAGACAACATACAGTCCATATCAAATGATGAGGCTTAACAACTAAAACTCAGTCAATTATGTAAAAATTCAAAATGAAAGATGGCATCGGAAAAATAGGGGAAACTGGCGTATAACATTAAATCTGAAATCTAGGCTATGCTACGATGAGGTCATTTTTTCTTTGTGCATGATGGTTAAGGCTAATATCAGATATAGCAGTCTTACTTGTTGTCATTAAAGTTATATCGTTAATATCTGTGGTTTTCATGGGCAACCGCGCATGTTCATTTTATACGATTTTGAGTTAATAATGCCATATTGCTTGGTTTTAGACGGCCTTTACTTGGTTTTAAAAATTTCTCAAATAAGATGGACTCATTACGATTATTTTAATGACATAACAACGTAACTTCTATATATATTGAAAAATCGTTCAGCACTAACACGGTTTTGTAGCTCTCCTGAAAAATTTTATTTTAAGACATACGTGGTTGCCCATGAAAACCACAGATATATCTATGGCAATAAGGAAAACTTGCATATCTCTGTTTTTATAGACTTTTAGAATTTTGAGTTGATTTTTATAAATCAATTTTCATTAGGAATTTATGAATTTAATTTTTAAAGACTCAGGGCCGTATTCATAAAAAATACTTTAGGTTTATTGAAGGCTTATTTGACAAATTTCTCTACAACATCTGTCAAATAAGCCTTTACTAAACCTAAAATATTTTTTATGAATACGGCCCTCAATTTTTAATAAAAGATAAACTTAATAAAATTCGTACCTTTTTATTTTCTTATTAAGGAAAACATAACATTAAAATACGTTATATGAACCGATTTTAGGTGTAAAAAAACCGAAACCCGGTTTTTAAAATATCGTTTTCTAAATTATTCGAAAACCGGGTTTTCGTATATGCCAAAAATTCCATCAATCTGGTGATGAAGATCTCATAGATCAGGGTAATTTTGCTAATTAGCCACAACTCTGAACCGAATTTACTAACTTTCAAAACGTCCATTTCTTTGTATAGTGTTACATAATGTCGCAGTACCAAACATTGGCACTGAATAGCTTTTCAAAAATCCAGGGCATCAGTTTAAATGTTGCTGCACATGGTGGCAATGTTTCACAACTTGGCATACGTACACGATGTAAATAGCACAGCTGAACTAAAGACAAAGTTTGTATTGTTACATTTTGGAAGATTGCAATTACTACGAATGTTACCCACGAACCGATAACCAAATCGATTTGCAATTTACAAGCGTTGTCCTAGCTTTTCTCTTAACTAAACACAAATCCTTTATATGATAACCGCAAGACAGTTTAATCTAAGTTAAAAGATGGACCCCTTAAAAACAATTATTCCTTTTTGAATTGAGCCAAATTGTTCCGTCTGTTGTTGGGTGTTGCCAGAATCTAAATAAAATAAAAATCAAATTTTCAAGAAATGCGAAACTATAGAGTGATCTCTATTCAAAAGATCTTCTACGAAAAATATTAACAATTATTCAATTGTCACATGCAGTTTTATTTCTTTACTAGCCAAACCCGGCGCGCGTTGCTACGCCCTTTAATGAATCGAAATGCATTCTGAATTTTAATTAAATTTCAAGTGCAAAAACCTAAAAATTATAATTTTTTTTTATGGGCGTGGCATGGCCACTTTTCTAATCACGAAATTGTAAAGTCATTACAGCTCAATATGTGTGCAAAGTTTCAGAAGAATCGGACCAGTGCAAGTACCTCAAAATTATAATTGTTTTTATGGGCGTGGCCCTGCCCACTTTTCTAATCACAAAATTATAAAGTCATAACAGCTCAATATATGTGCAAAGTTTCAAAATAATCGGTCCAGTGCAAGTACCTCAAAATGATACCTTTTTTTTTATGGGCGTGGCACTGCCTATTTTTCTAACTACGAAATTATTTAGTCATGACAGCTCGATATGTGTGCAAAGTTTCAAAAAAATCGGTCTAGTGCAAGTAGCTAAAACTGATAACTACCTTTTTTTGGGCGTGGCCCCGCCCACTTTTTTAATCACGAAATTATAAAGTCACGACAGCTTAATATGTGTGCAAAGTTTCAGAAAAATCGGTCCAGTGCAAGTACCTCAAAATTAAAACTTTTTTAGGGGCGTGGCCCCGCCCACTTTTCTTATCACGAAATTATTAAGTCATGACAGCTCGATATGTGTGCAAAGTTTCAGAAAAATCGGTCAAGTGCAAGTAGCTAAAACTGATAACTATTTTTTATGGGCGTGGCCCCGCCCATTTTTTTTCACCCATAAACACTCCCTGGTATGTGTACAACAACTTACCAAAGTTTGAGCCCGATCGGTTTTACAGTTTCAGAGTCTATAGCTAACACACACACACACACACACACAGAGTTTCACTTTTATATATATAGATTTAATTCTACAAATTGAAAACAATTTATTTTAACTCTTTAACGCATTTGTTGTTAATGTCTTGCATTTTAGTTTTTATTGTCGTTATTAAGTTGTCTGTGTAATGGCTCAAGTCCTTATATGGTCATTACAGCGAAATATAAATTCAACTCAATCGAATGAAGTTGTAAAACATTTATTTATTTATTAAATGCCCATGACAATAATTTCCATCGTATTAATATTATTTTACGGACTGTTGCCATCAAAATTAAATGGTAATCTAGAGCGTTTAGAGTATGTAATAGCAAAATTGTGGCACTTAAAGATACCTACATTCATACATTCATATACATATGTAAATATGTACGTATTGCGAACAACAACCAGTAAATAAATCGCTTGTCTATTGTCTGTGAATGAATTTCTAAGCAAACAGTCTGCCTTGCAACATGGTCTATTGAATATTTAATGTCTATTTAAATGAGAGTTGTATGAAATATGGTAAAATATTTCTAAATATGTTGTAGGAATTTGTGACAAGTTTTAGACTCGAAATTATTGCTATTATTGCCGTCTGTCTGTCTGTCTGTCTGTCTTTCTATATCAGAGACTGATAATTCAAACAATGTTGTTGTTAATATGCATATGCATTTAAATAAATCAATAAACAAATATGTTGATTTTTCATGGAAAATATTTTGTGTTTTTATTTATATTTGATTTGTTTTTTTTTATTTTATTGTTCGTTTATTGTCTATTGTAATGCTGACAAATTTTGCAGTTTGTTGCAAATAAACAAATAAATATTTGAAATAATTATTTTACTGCTTTGTACACATACACACATCAACTAACTGAGATAAACAATTTAAGCAAAACAACCTCAACTTTACCATAACGGTAATAATTTCAAAATATTTTCTTTCTTTTGAAATTGTTCCATTGAAATGAGTGATATTGGGTAACCCATCAATTTAAATTGCCATGTGGTAAATTTCGTCTGAAATGCAATAAATTCCAATACTTTTTTAGCTAAACAATTTTAAACGCAAAAATTTAAGACACAACGTATTACGCAAATGACTAAAATGGTAGACCAAATGCAAGAAGAGAAAAATCAATTTGTAGATCAAATGTTAAGACAGTAAAGTCAATTTGTATCCCTCACTTATAAGTATGTAGGCAGGTGCGTATGCTGTTTACGGTTTTGTGGGGGGAGTTTTTATTTAAATATATGAATTTTCTTTTTACGGCTGTCGACTGTAATAGCTTTTATAAAGGAAAAAAATGGTTATATGCAAGATGGGGAGGGTCTGATCCCCTGAATCCGCCTTTGAGGTATGTGTGTGGTATTTAACTATTTGTTCTATATAATAAGATATTTTAGGTAGTAGTAGTAGTAATAAATTGGTCCATAAGCACCGTTACCAAAATAAGGCTTTTGTGCAGCTACAGCTACTAACTTGCCTATAAGTCAAGGCTTTTAATGAAGCCTTATACCCTACAAGGCAAATAATTGGAAATGCCCATTGGCGTTATAATAGTCTACTCTAGAAAACGTAATCTCCTTGTACAGAGTGCCGGGCAATTGCAGAGGACCTGCTCCGCGGTTTTATCATTCACATCTCAAACCCGGCACATCACTACATTCGACCTGCAAGTTTTATTTAAATGATATCCAAGATTGCAGCGTCCAGTTAGAAAACCTGATAACACTCTCGGGTCGAACACAAACCTCTTAGCCAGACTTTGACCCTGAGCTCTTTGCAAACTTAGCCTCAAGAAGACCGGATTGTCCACCCATAATAAAACATGAAGGTACACCACAAAAAGGCTCCGGGACAATAATTACACGGATAACCTCACAGTTTGCAAAACGGAACGTTCATAACCAACATGGCAATCGTGACTTAGAATTCAAGGCATTGTATATGCCAAGCCGGTTGCGGAAGTATATACATTCCATAAGGGTTTTTAAAGCCACTTGGTTATCAGAGAGGATGTAAATGAGGGCTTTCTCCACATTTCTTCTAAAAGATTCATAAGCACTGATACAATTGGCATGGACCCTTTGGAAATTTGGACTAAAAATCCCAGCACCAGTATCACCATTAAATTGTTTAGAACCATCCATGTAGCAGCCCTGAGCACCTGCACAGCCCAGTTTAAGCACTCCGTGATTGCATAGGCTTTCGGCCTACAAGACCGTGTCATAGTCTGGGAGGCGAAAATAAAGTTCGGTCTCCGGTTATCGCTCTTCTAGAGTCATCTGTGTAGCAACACGACACCAAATCATCAGCTCTAGAGTTCCACTAAACCACTGTGACTCTTTTTCAGTATACTTTGGCAAATCACCATGTAAGAACTTTAACCAGAACAATATTTACAAATTGTAAAAGTTTATTTCAAAAATTCTCGCTCTGTTCCCCACCTTTGTTAATTTTACGGTGCGTATAATTAACCATTTGAGCAGGTCATACGCAATACTATGAATCGATTCATGTCTACAGTTACTGTCTTGGATAATATTCACTGTGCATACAGAAAAAGCCATCGGCGCTGTAGCGCTCGAATTTCTACAACAATGACTTTCAGTTCATTGTATGTTCACATATACCAGCTCCATCGAATAATCCTAAAGAAAATAGTCGGATGCTGACAAAACTGGCAAACTCGTTGGCCAATAAATTTCTAGAAATTATCCGTTTTCAAAAAATTGTATTAAAAGTGTTATTACATCTCAGGTCTGTTGTCAAGAGCAGGATTTAAAAAATTTTTTTATCATAAGCCGTTACTGCTTTGCATTTATGGTTACAGCATTTCCATCATCATTTTCGAAGAAGTAGGGCTCAATGATATTTTTAGATGTTATGCCACATCACACTGCAGCTGAAATTGATGTTGAAAAATGGCTCCTCGACATACAGAACCTCAGAACCTACAGTCCTGCTTATTACCAAAGCAATTTGAAAGAAAATGAGGTTCATCACTTATAATCAGATTTTTAATAAAGTTGATTTCAATTCTGACCAACTGTTGCCACTATTGGGGTTTTAATAGGGCACTGTTCTGTGAGAGCTAAGATTAGTAGAGGGGATCGTGGCACTCCGGATTATTGTAGAATGTGTGAGGATAAGGAGGAGCTATAGACTGTGGAACACATTGTTTTTCACTGCCCGAGGCTAGAAAATCACAGGTTTAAGTGGTTAGGTAGACGATTCCACGATAAGTTCGATGATGTTTCAGAGTGCAAACTGGGGAATATCATCGGATTCATCATTGGGGTTCGTGTGGCTGATGAACATGCAATGGGGCTCGTAGGGAATCTGTATTTCTTTCTTCTATTCTTTTTCCTACGAACTATTTTTTATTTTTTTATTTACTATATCTTTATCAACCCTCTCTCTCTCTCTCTCTTTCTAATCAATCCTCTATCTTTCTTGTATAAATTATAAACAAAATGGACCATATTGGTCTCCGAGTGTGGCTGTTGGAGGTGGCTATATAAAATACATAAACTGAAGAATAAAAAAACAAATAGACAAAAATTGTATGTAATTTTTAAACCCAATGGTGACTTTTGACCCACACTGTAGTTGAGTTTGTGATCAATAATTCTTTTTAAAAGAAATACTTTTTTATTTCTACAAATTTACAAATATATTTTTCATAAGAATTTTATTTATTTTAGAAATGTATTTTAATTATTTTCTTTTTTCAATTTCAGGTGAGTTCATGCTTAATTAAAAAAAAAACTGAACAAAATATTCAAAAATAAAGATTTTGTAGCAGGTACGTTCCAGAAATATTCTTTTAATCCCTTTAAATTAAAAATGGCTGAGAGTAACGTTTGGATAAATATATGTAGTTAGTCCCTGTTCTATAAGTTTTTAATATATTTTCCTTAAATCTCTCCCAACAATATTGAAAAGAACACAATATCGGTCATTTATTTTTGTATGAAAGTGAAGTGCTTAAAACATGTTGCAACTGTTGAGCATTAACAATGACACAGCAATTAGGCAAATGCAATACATCACATACAAACTGACACAAAACAAATTTAATGAGTGTAAGAGAACTAGTTCCATTAGGCAAAGCACTATGAGTTGTAAATCCCTTAATTAAAAGGTTACAAAAAAAAATATGTTAGAATACAATAATAAAATTATTTATCAAATATTTTTTCATTATTGTTTGTATTGCAATGTTTGAAAACAAACTTATTTAAATTATACGAGTACACCTAAAATACAAATTTAAATCTAGTACGAGTTCTTTTTTTATTATTATTTGAAATTCAACAAGTGGAATTCTGATTAGCAACAATAATATAAATAGTTTGCTCATACATATGTACAATTGAACGAAACATTTAACCATTTATGTACTCGTATGTTACTAACAGTCAGGTATCATCTAAACAATACGATCTACATATACATAAAGTATAGTATAAGTAGTTAAATAGATGGTGGTGTTGATCAACAGACCATAAAAATTTAAGGCGAACTGAAAAACTACCAGTATATAAAAGGGGGAGAAAGGAAATTGCTATACAATACATTGAAATATAATTTTATTTTATACCTGCACATACTTATGTACCACTTACATATGTCGTTAGCTTAGACGCAAAACGCTCTAACTAACAAAAAAAATCCACTATATGTTTCCTCAAAAATATAAAACTTTTCTGAATAAAAATACTAATTTTATAGTGTTTTCACACGTATGCTTTCAACGTTAAAACAAATCATTAAAACCTGGTTTTACCATACAAAATAATTTCGTTAAAGCCATCTTAAAACCTTTTTCGTTTTGGTTTAAAGTAGATTTTATGAAATACAACCTTGTTTTCGGTGTACTTAATTAAGTGCTACCAAGTTAAATAGATTCAAAATAGCTGATAATGTTAGATGTCGCTCAATAAAAAAAAAATTGTTTAACATAAGAAATAAAACAAAGAAAACAAAAGCAAAGGTTGCAGCAACAACCACATCAAAAAGAAAAGTATCTCCATAATTTTCCACCATTTTTCAACTATTCATTTACAGAAAAGAAAATAATTTCTATTTTGGAGCGTTTTTTTTAAATTTCTTAGTTTTTCATACAAACACACACAGCTGATATACAGTGTGTGAAACAAATATTTTAGCAAAAGTTTTAAAAAATATACATTTATACACTATTACACTTATTTCTATACAAAATAATTTTGTTTTCGAAAAATTTATTGGACATACTGAGTGAGCACCAAAGCAAATACCGACTATTTTTAACAAATTAATTAGTTCTTTAAAAACAAAGTGGCAACGACAAACGAACAAAGTAAACAATTCCTTTGTACCGTAGACAATATGGTAACTTTTACTTTATAAACCTCACATTAAAAGTTAAAGGTAGTGTGGTCTCCCTTTAACACTTTTAGGTTAAAGTAAAGTTGTAGTAACAAAAAACTTGTTATCTGTCCGATAACATCCTAACTTTAGTTATCGGTCAGTTATAATAATGAACCTTGGTGTGAAAACACTATTACAAACAATTTCATTGAAGCAATTTGTATTAAAAGCCATATTTCTAATTTTATAATTTTTTTTTAAATACTTCTACTATAAAATTACCACGCGTTTTGCGTTTGAAGTGACGATATATGTACTATATGAGAATTGTTTTACATATTTTGTTGGATATTATGGCCAACGTTCCTGTTCAGCGAACACCCTCATAAGTTTTAGTTAATAACAATTCAAAACAAATTCACAACATGTCTCTGTGTATAAAGTTGCGTTTGTGTGTGCGTTCTCTGCTATTTCAGCCTTTGTTGCAACAGAATATCATATGAAGAGGGCCGAAAGAGAAGGCTCAAAATATTGTAGATTATATACCAAAATTTTTTATATAAAAAATTAACTTAACATTAACTCATGTGGGTAGAACGTATGTACACTTAACAAAAAAAATGTTGATAAGCATTTAGCTTTAGAACATTTAAGTGAACTACAGTGAGCTGTGTGCAATTTTCTTTACTCATTACTGAAAACTAAATTGAAGGCATTACTTACACTAAATTAAAGTTTTATCTCCGTATTCATAACAAATAAATCAAGTGGTTTTTATTAAAAAAAATATAACGGATATGAAAGTCAATATCAAATATAAATCAATTGAATAATTTTTAATCTTATTTGAATTAATGCATCTTTAATACTATTGATAAAAAAAATACAAAAAAAAATATTATTATTAATTTTTAGTTTTATTGGTTGTTGGGTTTAAGCTGGTCTATATGCATTTCACTGGTGCTTATGCCAGATTATCAGTAGACCTTTAAACCACAAAATTTATTAAAAAGTTTAAAATTATTACAAGTTTTATTTAAAATTTTTTATAAACAATATGAGAATTTTAAATAAATCAAGAAACAAAAATAAAAACTTTCTCATAAACCCAACCAACAATTTTATTCAATTTGCATTATTTTATTATTCTAATCCCTTATTATTAATAATTATTATTATTAATAATTTTTATTCTGGCTTAAGTTAATTTTTCTATTATTAAACATCCTAAAATATTTTTAATTATTAGAGAATATCAATAGTTGTTTTTTGTATTGAGCTTGAGATCACTTTTTTATAAAAAATAGTTTTAAGTTTATTTTCCAATATTTCGCTACCACATTGGATAGCTTCTTCAGGGAAACTATAAACAAATATGAACAATTAATTAATTTTTATAAAAAAGTGATCTCAAGCTCAATACAAAAAACAACTATTGATATTCTCTAATAATTAAAAATATTTTAGGATGTTTAATAATAGAAAAGATCAAAAACATTTATTTATTATTTATTAGAGAACTAGCCAAGCCCGGCGCGCATTACTACACCCCTTAATAAATAAAAATGCATTCTGAATTTTAATTGAATATCAAGTGCAAGGCTAAAAATTATAACTTTTTTTTATGGGCGTGGCACTGCCCACTTTTCTAATCATGAAACTGTATAGTCATGACAGCTCAATATGTGTACAAAGTTTCACAAAAATCGGTCCAGAGCAAGTACCTCAAAATTATAACTTTTTGTTATGGGCGTGGCCCCGCCGAACTTTTACCACCCATAAACACTCCCTGGTATGTGTCCAACAACTTGCCAAAGTTTGAGTCCGATCGGCTTTACAGTTTCGGAGTCTATAGCTAACACACACAGACAGACACACAGAGTTTCACTTTTATATATATAGATAGATATAAACATAAATAAAAAATGTAATTTAAAAACAAAGAAAAAAATAAATTTAAATATGAATGCTGTGCTTCCCTAATTCCAATTTCATTAAATTTTCAATTACATAGTAGTATACCGATAAAGAATGCTGATAATAAAATCGTAGTTGGTTTCGAAAATGCATTCCACTCGGCTTATATCGGAATAGTTTTTAAATATTCTTAAATGATTACAATCTAATGAAATAAAGGTTTAAGAAGTTTAATAGAATGAAAACGATTTATAAAAAATTTAAGAATAAAAAGTTCAAATAGATATTAGTTTATAATTATAACAAAAAAATATTATTATTACGTTATACCTTTTCTAAACGTTGGTTTATTTCCTTGAAATAAACCGAGATTCCTTTTATTGCAAAAAAAAAAAAAACAACACTTGAAATTTGCGCTATTAAAGCTTAGAGCACTTTATTGGTTTTTAAGGCAAACACTTTGTTAACAAACTGATTTTGATGTACATACATCACACTTTGTTGTTGTATTTCTGCTGTACCAGCTACGCTTTTTTAAACTATTTTAATTAGCACTGTCCTAATGCCCTCGATCTACAATGTTCTATTAACTTCTGCTACAATTATATTAGTATGCTACAGAAGCCAAAGACAGTAACGCTTTTTATGATATTTAACACGCACGTGTGGGTGGGTCTTGTCAGTGACAAGGGGCATAACTATGATAATCGCCGGCAAAGAATTTAATTCAGACTGAATCTGTAAAAATATGCTAAATTACTATTGCAAAAGTTTGTGTTTTAGTTCATTAAATGTTACACACAACCTTTGATCGAAGTCGACAATGTTTTATTGGTTTAAAAAGACTCAATCTCTGATGTAGATCAAACTCTGTGTTTAAAGCATTTTTTTATTAGCTTTACTTTTTAAGCCTTTAAGTAGTTTTTATAAAAAATTGTTTCATAATTTTTCATTTAACACAAAATTTCTCTCAGTGTATGCACCTTGTTCTCATGATGGCACAGTACTTTTTTCCACACTTTTTTGCTGTTTAAAATTTGGCGGATATAATCAAATAAATTCTATAAAAAATGGTAACAAGTGGTGGTGGTTTTTTTTATTATTTTATTATTTTTTTCATTATTTCCAAATGTTCTTTGTCTCGTTTCGGTTTTATTGTCTTTATGATGATATAATTGTTAAAAAAAATATGTACATCGTTGACTTTATGCATGACGCATTATTAATTAAATGAATGGTTGTCGTTAATAGAATTTAAATGAATAAAGGATTTTCTCACTTAAGAATCTTATTTGCAGTATTTAACATTAAAATTAAAACTTTTGCTTTAAAAAAACTATTTAAAGAAGCTTGTTAGATAAATGGAGAAAAAGTAATGTCAAACATTTTTAATTTTTATAGTAAAAATATAAAAAAAAAAATTTTAAACAAATATAATTACTACTCTCGCTAGTGTTGGTATGTTACTAAAGCAGTTGTCTTTAATAAATTTTACTTTTTTATTATTTATTTTACAAAATTTTTCAAGTGACATTACTAATGGGCTTTTGCACATTATTTATTAGACAGACATATATTTTATAAATTTTATAAATATAAGAAATTTGTTTTTTTATTTTTAAATTTTCATACTTTTTTACAATTCCAACTTTCTCTATTACAAGCTGGATATAATGTTGGACGTTTTAATAAAAAAATGAGATTTTTTAAATGGCAACGCATGAGCGCTCATAACAATCTATTAAACTTTTTGATATTGAAGTTCAAGTGTGGAAATTTTAACTAAGTCACTGACTTTTCCTATGTCAAGGAATTTCCAATATGGACGGGTCAATCTTGGAGCAGCATTTTTTTGTTTTGTTTTTCTATTTGCAATCTATTTTACAATTAAAATAATGAGCAAGTTTTCTTAAAACTCAAAAAGAAATAAACACAAAAAAAATTTTACTTTTATAATTAAAAATTAAAAAATTAAATAAAATTTTTCTATTTTCGCTAGGGTAGGGTAGTCTTTTAAGTCTCTGGATTTCATTGCTATCATCTAACAGGTTTATTGCTAACACATTGGAATGATTACTTAGTCTATTTAGGTATATTTCACTGAAGTTTTTAATCTCGTCTTTGACCATTAAAATTCGAAGATATGTTTTTGTTGCTGTTAAACCACGGCGCATTTGTTAAAATTCTGAGGGTTTTGGACTGGTTCCTCTGTAGTATCTCAACATTAGAATTACTTGAAGTTCCCCAAAGTTGGATGCCATATGTCCATATCGGTTTTAATATTATTTTGCATAGTAGGATCTTATTTTCTAAGCTTAAGCTTGATCTGGGGCCCAATAGCCAAAACATATTTTGAAGCAGCATTAAACAAAATTTTTTTGGAATTTTTTTTTTTCATTATTCAAAAAGTTTATTAAGTTTTGTTTTATCAACATAAAATTAAAAAAAATAAGGTTGATGTTTCAAATAGTTTAATCATTCGCAAAAAAAAATAATTTTGTAGGCCTACACACAAGTATTAATTACATCTACAGAGTTGCATTTTCAAACAGTTCGTTCTGCGGAAAATTGTAGTGTTGTAGTTCGCGATAGTGTGACAGCAGAGCCACATACAACAATTCAAAATAATTTCAAATAAAGATTTGAATTAATACGCTTGCATGGTTCAATTCACTAATGATCATTTCAAGCAACGTCAATACGCCATATAATTAGTTGAACAGACAGAAATGAATGGTGACTTTACAAAGAAAATCATCTTTAGCGACGAGGCACATTTTCACCTACGTGGATTCGTTAACAGGCAGTATTTCCTCATTTGGGCAAATGAGAATCTACGAGTGAAGTTGTAAAGCCCATTCATCCACAAAAAATTACTGTTTGGTGAGGTTTATGTGCTGGCGGCGTTATCAGGCCCTTCTTCTTACTACTTTTCGAGATGATAATGGCCAGAAATTAAGGATTTTCGGCAGAAATTCAAAGGCGTTATCTTAGGTATTATCTTATGTCGTGGCGATGTTAATTGGTCGCTGCTTCTTTTTTTTTGAGATATTCAAAAAATGTTCTTTAATAAGCCAAGAACAATTCAAGAGCTAAAGGATAAGATAATTCGGCGCATTAACGACATTTAACCTCAATTATGTATCAGTGTCATTGCATATATACCACCGAAACCGTGGCGAACATTTTATTTCACACATAATTGCCATAGATCCTTTTACCTCTTTATAATAAAAAATATTCAGGTAATTCTCTGAAAAAAATTTTGTTATATTTACAATTAACATCGTGCGTTTTGGTAAAGCCACCCTGTGTTTGTGATATGAATTTATAAATCTGACGTTAATGCACAAATAAAAATCCGTTTTTAAGTTCTAACATAAAAAAGTAATATCAAAATATGTAAAGGTTTTTTTAGAGGTATAGAACACTGACATCTCATTAAGACGTTGTGTTTAATTATGTAACCAAACACTGTTATTTGGCATCAGTGAATGAATAATAAACAAAATATTTGACAGACCTTGTCTAAACAACATGACCGCCATAAACTGTCAACATCGATCCGCTCTTATTAAAATACCTTTCGAAAACTCTTTGTTAATTCTGCTGAGAAAAAATATTTCATTTAAACTCCAGCATAATTTTAATAACCCTTTTTTTCAAATAATGTCAATGACATTAAATTTAAAAAGAAAAAAAAATTTAATTAAACACAATAATATTTATTCAATTATTGTACAAATATACAAGTTTTTCTTTCAAGCCCATTAAGCTCGTTAAAAATTAAATGTTTTCAAGATTGTGTACGAAATAAGCTTAAGATTATAAACACTTTCTAGGTTACTAAGATAATTTTAATAACTTTGTAGCTTTACCATTATCTGATCGTATCTACATTTGGCAATTTATGTAAAATTATTTTAAATTTATTTCGAAACCATTTATGGTGTAATTGAGGCACCATAAATTGCTGCAGCCCCAAACACAGTTTTAGGTTGTTTTTTTTTTTAAATTGAGGAAATGTTAATTAAATTATTCTTAACATTTTAAAGAAATAAACAATTCGAAAAAGTATTTATAATTTTGTGTTGGCTAATGGTTGTAACTGTTTATTTGTTTATGCATAAAAATGTAAATTTTTTTGTTTTTGTAAATCTAATTTGGCTACATGATTTTGACCTATTTTCTACACAAAGTTTATTTTGATAAATGTCTTCGAAAAAATTAATTTTAATATTTTATTAATAATTTATGAGATTTAGGAAAAAATAGACTGTGAAAACTACGTTTATAGTGCATAGCAGACGTTAAATTAATTAATTGTTGAATTTAGATTTTTTAATTCCAGTATTTATTTAAAAAAAATATTCAGGTTTAGGAAAGTTTTCTATTTAAAATGTTAATAATAATAAATTACATTGATTTGTTGGTCAAAATTTCTCAATTAATATTTATTTTTAAATTAGTTTTTTAAATAAGTTTTTGTGGAAACTTAAACTTATATGTATTGTACATAACCTAACATTTTAATAAAAAATGTTTTCACAAGAAAAGCTAAAAAAATAAAAAAAATAATTAAATTGACTTAATGCGGAAAAGCTAAGTCATAAATATTAATAAAAATTTTTAAATTTTAATAAAAAAAGAAAAAAAAAAATTCGTTGTATTAGATGGCAAAATCAGCGAAAACTTTATGCTTTAAATATGGGGGTGACCTTTAAAACAGCGTGTCCACTCATATTCCGCTGATGATCTCTTGTTGACCTTGTAAAAATAGCATAGCATAACAGGTCAAATTCGAGGTGTTTGCATATCATTGCTATTTCAAATTTTTTCATGCATGCCTAGCCACCATCTACATGATGACTTTATTGCATGACTTTATGTCATGATGCTCGTATTAAACTGATAGCAAAGTGTGTAGCGGAATATAGAATAGAAGAGGGATTCTCTGATTATATATTGTTCCTTTTTGAAATTAGTTAATGCTTTTTGTAAGAAATAAAATTCAGAAAATCTATTAAAAAATTATCTTTAAAAAAGTAAAAATTTTTATAAGAATCAAAGATTTAATGAAAATAATTTTTTATAACAAATATTTATATTTGTATTCAAAATTTGTATATATTTCTTAACACGCTCGAGCATGTAAAAAAAATCATGAAAAAAGTCATCGTAAAAATAAAAACAAATTTTGGTGGCAGCTTTAACCCCCGACCACATGAGCAATGTATTTGGCAATTATTGCCACAGCAACTGTCAAATTCTATTGCCAACACAAGATATTAACGTGTGGACTGTATGAATATGTATTGGAACACATATTTAGCAATAAATGTTATAATACATTGCAGATTAATAATCTTTTAACACAAGCTGTCAAGAGAACGTAGCAGAAAAAAGAAAACAAAATATTAAAGTTAACATGGTTATTATAAAAAAATTTTAGTTTTTTAATTATATTTAAATATATAATGGCAAAAAAATCGTTTTAATCTAGTGCTTTGGTGAAATTTATTTTCGTATATTTTTCATACAATTTTAAATTATAGGTGAATCACCAGGAAAATTTTTAATTTTATGTTTTAAGATATTTACGTGTTCACCACCTATAGATATAAGCTTGAACATTGGCAATTTGATGCCGTTATTCTGCCGGCTTTATTGCTTATATTAAGACATAATCAATCGCTCGTGTGGTCGGGGGGTTAAAGAAGAATTGAAAAAAGTCATAACATTAAAAGTCATCCTAAAAATCCGGCCTTAAAATTGTTGTTGTGTATTTCATATTCTCACCCATTCCCCTTAAGGGCGAAACTTTCGGCTGTCTTTCTTTTTATATCAAATTCGGTGTTGCCACAACAAATTTGTAACCAAATTTATTAGATAAAATAATCAAATGAAAAAATATTGCCCCAAAAATGTTTCAGTATTTTTTCTATACCACAAGTTTGTATTTATTTTAAGTTTATGTAAGTTTATTCAAATAAAAAATCATAGAAAAATTTTTAATTTTATTACAAAATATCTATCAACAAAAGGTAGAAAAAAGTTTTCGGTACCAAATTAACCACAACAAGTAAGAGTGCTTTATTCGGCCGTGCCGAATCTAATAATAAGTACATAGGTTTAGTGACCACATTGTTACTTGGCCTACATTTCACACTTAATGTTATACGCCATTTTGTTCTCATCTTTCCAATGCGATTTTTAATTTAAAATGTTTACATAGACTTCAGAATTCTACCAGCGAAGCTCTTTCATATGACATCCATATTAATGGGATTGTGAAAAAAAATTATTCGCCACTTTGTTAAGGACGCCATCTTGGGTTTTAACATTATTATAGTTTACTACGTTTTGCTGGTCAATTTCATTCATTCGATACGAATATTACAGAAGTTAAAGGAAACAAAACCGTAGTTACTTTATTTGACTCATACATCCGCCATTTTATTTCGGACGCCATTTTGAATTTCACAATTTCCTAATTAACTGTTTTCCACTAGTCATCACCTTTTATTTGATACCAACGTTGTGGGGTCTGAAGTGGGTATAATTATAAGATTTGACCCATATATAAATTTATTGGACGCCATTTTGTAGTTGCGGCAATCATAGATTTAGAATTTTTAATAGTGTATTATTATCTCTTAGTCAAGTCCTTTTTTTACCCATTTTCACTCCTCTCTGTAGCCTATAGACTGAGAATAATGGAATAATCGTTGTAAATTTTAGGAACATACTTCAAAGCAGTTGTATATGTATTTGTGTGCTTATATCTCAGCTAGTTCCTGGCCGATCCGTAAGTTTTTTACAGCAATATTTTTTCACACTATGGCTTGTATTTGGGCATCTTTAATGTTTTCCGAAATAAATTAGAGGCTTTAGTATATTGATAATAAAAATAAAATATATATTTTTAAAAAGTACTTTTGCCTATAACTCTGACCAATTTATCTTAAAAATTTTATGATTAGTCCTAGGAGCCATTTCAAATCTACAAATAGTAGCAAATGTGTCTAAAAGTTATTCTGGGGCTGCAAAATTTTGTGCACCAAAAATGATCTCCCAACAAGTCCATTGTTTCACGCGATGTATGACTCGTAGTGCCGTATTGTTGAAACCAAAGCTCACCGGCACCATACGCTTAAATTTCAGGTGTCACATAGTCCGCTAACATGTGTGTGTGATAATGGTTTTTATTGATGGTAACAACCCGAGTTGCCTCTTTTTTGAAATGAAATATGGACTAAAGATTCCACCAGCCCAAAAAACCATACCGTTGTTTTTTGTAGTAGCTCTTTGTACTCTTCGATTTTCTTATCAGCTCAAATATGGCAATTTTGCTTACTAACGTATTTACTGAGCTAGAAATTCACAATAAAACACCGGTAAAACTTTTCTCACAGAACACTGTTTTTCGTAATACAGGTGAACAGTTTAGAGACGCTATTGTTGTGTGAGTCTTTCCATAATGACTGGCCAAACGATAGTCAACGAATATGGCAAAGCGGTCTTATATAAGATGCGTGATAGCCTATTGAATATTAAGCCTCACGATGACTAACCCGATTTTATGCATCACTTTTGGAAATTCAATTCTTTTGCAGGATAACTGCCTGTGTTACCCAAAAATGAAGGATGTGAAATTGTTCTATGAAAAAAAAATATCAGTCTTTAAATTTTGAAATGAAACTTAGATAAAGTGAAACTTTATACCGACCAATCTATTGTACTAAACTTTTACTAAAACATACACATTTTTCGTTGAATTTTTTTCATCATTTTTTGTTATTGCTGATAGGTATGACTAGATAAAAACACCAACCAGTTCTTTTAATTTATTCCATAAAATATCGCTTACAAGTTCTTAAAGTTAAACTCTCTCACTAACAAACACACACACACATACATACACACATTTGAGTGTTATTATAAATCTTTAGATTTACTTTCTTTTTTCAGAGGCAATATTTTACATTCTGTGTGATATAGTAAAGGTGTCGAATTAAAAGATTGATTATTAAAAACTACAAGTAACTAAGAAACACTCTTAGCACTTTAAGCGCACAGGAAAAAAAAAACAAATCGAAATTGGACCAAATGTCAGCAACATTGCATGACAGTTAGCAAGCACTACATACATACATATGTATGTAAGTGGGCGTTATAAAGGGTGTTTAAAAATGTTTGCCAACAGATATATAGATATGAATAAATTAATTATAATTTAATTAAATAAACAAACATGTTTATATAGCAAATCGAATTGAAAAGAAAAAAATATTTGGTTCAAGTACGAAAAAGTTCATTTAACAGTTATTGTACAAAAGCGTGGGAGCATTTTTC
This sequence comes from Phyto melanocephala, assembly GCA_941918925.1. Lineage (NCBI taxonomy): Eukaryota > Metazoa > Arthropoda > Insecta > Diptera > Rhinophoridae > Phyto > Phyto melanocephala. Next base: position 82,345,767 of record OW799235.1, on the reverse strand, counting down.
TATTCATATATTTGTAAACATTCTACTTTTATTAAAACTTTAATGAAATATGTATGTATGTATGTATGCATGTATGTATGTAGGACTTAGGTGTCAAACACCCTACGCTTTTTTATACAAACATTAATTCGTTTGTTGACAACTTTAGATCGCTGTAGATAAAACTTTTCATAATTAAACAATATTTTTCTTCTTTTTAGGTTGATTTACAGTTGAACCCTTTAGTCATAATAAATTTTCTTATTCTTTTGTCTCCAATTTTCTACAATGGGCATGTTCTTATTTTTGTGTCGTATTTTTACATTTATTTTTTTTTTTATTTAAAAATTACATTTAATATTATATAGGTGTGGCCCTGCCCACTGTATTAATTATTAAATTCTATTGTCAGAGGAACTCAGTACCAGAGAACTGCAACAATACATAATGCTTGCGAGCGCACTCGCTGTTTACTAAATCATTTTTAGTCTCGAATACTTTTAAGCACTCGCTTTTACTGATAAGTTGGCTCGTTGGCTCGTTCTTCATACAAAGCGAGCTTATGCATGAAAATATAACGCAATAGCTTTTTACTTGTACATGTATATATCAAAGCAAAGTTTCGTGTTTTTTCTGTTTTCATATTCGGTAACTTCTTTGTATTTAACTTACACGACTTAAGTGTTACGACCAGCTCGCAACAACAACATTCACGGCAAAAGCTTATGAATAGAGGAGTCGAATTAGCTCTATCAGTCTGTCCATGTGTATGTTGAAATCAACTTTTTGAAGCCGCCCACAATCGTCTGGACCCGCGTGGAAAATAAAAATATCAGAAATATTCGGCAGCTCATCGGTATTGAAACTCAGAAAAATCGGTACATAAAAAACTGAGATATGAACCACGACCGCCTCGTTTTTTCACAACAACAACATAAAACAAATACATACATACACAAACCCAGCTGAGCCACAAAATTTTTTTTATATATTAATTATATTATATTTATAAATTTTTTTTTTTAATTTTTTTATTTCTTTTAATTCTTTTTAATTTTTTTGTTTCTTTTTTTAAACATACACACATGAACTTAAATTATTTTTTTACAATGAGATGTTTTTATATATGTATGTATGTTTTTTATATGTATGTACGTATTTCATATGAGATGAATGGTGATACAAACAATTGCTAATGCATGACTACACGTTGTGAAGGGTATATAAGATTCGGCACGGCCTAAAATAACACTCTTACATGTTCAATCATAAATATGTATGGATATTAGTGAGAACTTTAAAGTTGATCAAATCTCTTGATAATCGTAAAACAAACATTGAAAGAACACGTTAGTGATAAAACAAGTGCGTCTGCAAAAGCCAACCAAAAACTACGACCCATAATTAAATTGACGGGAGTACTATTTTTTTATTGTTTAACCTTCGGCTGTGTTGCCAAGGGTACTATGGCTTTGTCATTCCGCTTATAGTTTCAACAATATTTGTTTCCGAAGCTTTTGACTAGGGGAGTTGACAAATCAATGTCCTTTTATCCGTCTGTCCGTCGCTTGGTTGAAATCAACTTTTAAAACCCCCAACATATTGCATAGACCTGTGTGTGGTATCATTCTTTTGGAAATGCTTGGAAATTAATCGCCATTTCAATACAGTAAAAAAAATATATCTTACTGAGGTATTATCAAATCAAAACCACTGCCTGTTATTTTCTATATTTTTACCACAAAAGTTAATATTTTTCAACGCTTCAAATATGATCTTAAAGTTTGGGCGACGAAGGAATATGTCAGAAAATGGCAAAACACTGAGGTAGGGAAAGTGACGGAACATACAATGGGGTAACTCAAGTCTTGAGAAATCGAAAGAAATTCTAAAATTGAATATACCAACACTTGGGAGACTAACTAGTGTAATAGCAGGTCACACAAAGTTGAGAACTCAACTAGGTCGCATGAGATTGTCATAAGAAACGTCATGTAGAGCATGAGAGGAAGAGGACGAGACCTTGGAAAACTAACTTTGTCATTGTCCTGAATTTGGGCTATATGCCGAAATTTTCAACCTGAATACTATTCCGAACTTGGAACACCTAAGGAACTCGCACTGAAAATCCATAAGAAATTACGGGGCTGGGTTTCTGAACTAGTCGATTTTTATGGAGAAAATAGGATTATGGTTTTTATTAGGGAAATTTCATTTTCACATAGACCGCACAACAAGCCAATTGGGCACACGTGTATACCTGTAATGCGTTTGGGATTTTAGTGTTACTCTTTCTCAACCTAAACTAATCTAACATTTTTCAACATTCGAAAATTTTTAGAAACATTTTATACTATTTATATTTATCATATGTAGTATGTCCCTTGGCCTGTTTGTTAATAGTTAGTGAATCCGTTTTCAATCGGCAAAGTTATAGGCAAAAATTATTTAAACAAATATAAATTTTTCTTCAATAAAATTTTTTTTTTCAAAATCCTAAATAACTTTTAGACAAGCTGGTGACACCATAATTTTAGCTGTTACCTCGGATATTATTCCTGGGAAAACTAACAAATTGGATGGTAGCCAACTGAGATATAAGCACCAAAAAACAACTGCTTCGATGTTTAACGTAAAATAAACAAAAGGAAATAAATTTTGTTCAGCTTCTAGACAACACAAAGGGCCAATATGGGCATCGAATGAAAGGCCTTAACTAGCAGAATATAAATAACTACAACAAAATTTAAGGTTCACGATGGAATCTACTACCAAGTAGCGTACAATCAATTTATATATGGATCAAATCTAATATTATAAAATGTACCTCCTTCAACCCCCTCAGTAGGGGCTTACCTAAATAGTTGAACACCGTAAGCTATGATAAAATTAAGATCCAAGATGGCGTCCTAAATAAAATGATAGATATATGGGTCATATATAGTAAATAAAATAAAATTTATCTCGAAACTAAATTCTGCGATGTATTTTAGAGGCCATGGAAATGGCAGAATGCTACTTGATCATTTGTACTCTTCAGGTAAAAAACTATTTGATCTGTCCATCATCCCGGTTGTTTGCAAAATATTTTTAGCATGAATTTCGAAACACCCTTTAAAGTTTATGGAAGCAAAAAAATCTGCAAAACTCAAGCGAAAACTAGACAGAGCAAGAAACATAATTTGTTTTAACTATCATCGAAATGATGTAGGCCGGAAAATAAATCAAACTGCACTTCACATGGGAAATAAATCTTTGCAACTAAACAAGAAGAAAAAATTACCAACAAGAGCACTTAGTATTATTTGCTTTTATTAAAAGAAAACACAAACTGAAAATAAAATACTTTTAATACGTCTTCTTTCTTTAATTTGTTATTATTTTCATTTTTTTTTTGCGTCTTCTAGAAACATTTTCTCGCACTCATATTCCAATTTTGTAAAAAAACAAAACAAGAAAAAAAAATAGAATAGTGAAACGCACTTGCAACATTTGCAGCAGCAACAAGAAAATGTTGACTTCGTAAAGATTTGCCTTTTCCAGCAACTTTAGGAAGATGAAAATGGAAGAAACTGTGCATGGATTTTGTATGTGTGTATTAATGAATATCAGAGATGGTCTAATGAACAAAGACTAAGGAAATAAGTAATTAAACATTAGTTCGTTGTACTCGTATTAATATTGATCACAAATAATAATAATTTTAATGTAAATATACAACCATGACATAGCTTTAGCCATTTTTGTCACGAACCGCTTGATCTGGCGAGTTTTTCAGCTTGCTCCTTATTAAATTCTCTTTCCACCAACCTCGTTTTCGAACACACCAAAAACAATACTTAAACACAATTTAATTTTTCTGCAAGATCGCTGGAACACATTCTTTCTGAGAGGCAGGTGTTGGTCTCTTCTTATGCCCTCCCATCCTGTCGCTATGTCGCTATGGCAACCACCTTTAATTTTTATAAGCGACCATATGCCACATTATAGTAGACATATCACTTACTCGATTATAAAACGTATGCAGCGGATAGATGTGAACTGCTGTTTAGTGCTTGAGTGTGTTCTAAAGCTCAATAGGTGTGCCTCTACAAATGAGGTAACGCTGATGTGGGTTATGGGACACGAGGGCATTGCTGGGAATGAGGCTGCTGACGAACTTGCGAAGAAGGGGTCTGAGGCTGCATTCTGCGGACCGGAACCCAGAACTGCTCTGGGCAATAGGTTAGTGCGGTCGAAGATCTTTCAATGGATGAACTCTATGAACTTGCGAATGTGGATGGAGGGATCCACGTGTAGATAGGTTCGTATAGTGCTCAGGAAGCCACTTGGCAGGGGTGTAGTGAAGATACTCGGTTTTAGTTGGAGTACGATGGGGTGGATCACTGCGTTGATTAAATACAGGACATGGGAACTTCAAATATCATTTGAAGAGGATGCAGAACGTGGATGATGATATTTGTAGAATGTGCCTGGAGGATGCCGAGACGGCAGCGCATGTAGAATGCGAGTGTCCGGCGATGGCGAGCGGAAGATTAAGGGTCACAGGCAAGCACACATTAAGTGTGAGCACAATGGGAACTTAATCTGAGGGAGATGCTGGCGATTACAAAGGACTGTGTGATGAGGATTGTCTACAGTGTGAAATCTTTTTCCTAGTCCAGAGCAAACGCCGGTTGGGGCGCGGGACTCAGTGATTGAAGGTATACTGATCGGTGGACACGAAATCACTGAGGAGCGAAGGGACCCGTGATAGTAGTGGTCTGCTTCGATATTCCCCCTACATGTGTATATATGTGTATATATATACAGTGTTCATCTTTGTCGTATCCATATATTATAACACCTCTGTTGGCTCTTTACTTTAAGAATACATTAAGCGACCAATATTACAGTGTCAACTTAATAGGGAAATGTTTTGAACAAGGAGAAAACGCTTAAAATTTTTCCAAAATGGGCTGCATTTTAAATTTATAAATATTTACCCCAGCATAATTTTTACGCGCTTAGAAGTACATAATGGATTATCACGTGCAAATGTATAGTCCATTTTAAGACGGATTTTTTTAAGAAAAAAATCTGGAATTCTTTTTTTTTTTTCCATTCGCAATCACACAGACTTACATTTTCTCTTCAACATTATATTATTGTTGTTTTTGTTTTCTTCTTCTGGTTTTTGTTTTTTTTTTTTCTTCAACAAAGAATGTCCCCGATTACCGAATACAAACACGATGCTTTCTTTCTCGACCATAATATGCCGCCAAACTAAATGTTTCTCTTACAAATTTTTGGCGGTCTAAGCTCAGACTCAGAATTTTATATTTATATAGTATTATTTAACAATTCATCACGGTTAGCCATTTCCTTTGTATTTAGCTGTATCAGGAAATTCAGGGTTCTGTGAAAAATCTTTTTTATATCGAAGAGCATATATGATGTGCATTCATTGGCCTTCCTAGTCCACTCCATATACAACTTGACTTTCAACTTCCAACTCGTTTAAGATTTGCAACTCAAAAACTACAATTTATGCCTTAATTTTGCGCCGAATACTGATTAGAGACGAGGCATATTTCTCGCTAAGTAGAAAAAAAATTAACCAAAATATTCGCGTTTTGGCTGATCAGCTACCCAAAGAGAGCATAAAAATACCATTACATCCCCCTTCAGAAGCATGTTTCCTTGTCTAGAGTCACTGCCTAGGTGTATTGTCAGTACGGGGTATTGAGGCATTAGAAACACTTCTGGCTGCTTAGAGAAATAACTTGGATGAGCTTAAACTCTGGTTAGAGAATTTGCTGGTAGCTGTACCACAGAAATCAAAAAGCGCCTAGTACTTTGTTCTAGACTAGTTATGGGTGAGGTCTCTTTGAAGTGCATATAGTCGCTGCGGTTTATTTCCAAGCATGAAAACAGATTCGGCGGTGGTTTAATGACTGATGCTCGACATTTTGTCGAACAGCCACTTATGTTTCCGGGTGCTATTGTCTGCTCTAGAGAAAAAGAGAATAATGGTTTAATGACTTGTGTTTGCATGGGTGGCGGATCTGCAGACTTTGGGCAGCCATTTAAGTTTCAAAGTAAATACAAAAGCAGTTATTTAATGACTTGTAAGACTTCGCTTGGTCCGCAAATCCTATTCTATCGCTGATTAATGTTTCGTAGCGAAAAAATAATATAAAGGTGTACATATCTTTAGGAAGGAGTACCAAACCATAAACCAAGAGATTAATGTAGGACGAATTGCCATCTGTGTTCATGATTGAGCTGCACAACATGTTAAACAGCAGCAGGGGTTGTACTTCAGAAACTCAACCTCGTGGTAAGACCATAAATTATGGCACTTTAAGCCAGTTGCATTCACAAAAATGCACTGCTTGGAGTGACTTGTAGATTAACTGAATTTTCGTTTCGAACATCATTGAAAACGAGGCCGGACAAGACAAAGCCTTCAAATGCGAGCACCATGACAATATGCGCCAACATTAATTGTGTAATTCGCGAGATACCGGCAACAGTATTTTAAAGTGTAATCGAAAATTGGATTTATTGTATGAACCACCTACAGCATTCTCACGATCAGTCACTATTTGTCTTGTCTTTAAAATGTAAAAGTGAGAGAGAGAGAGAGAGAGAGAGAGATTTTATTTTCTCTTTTGATCTTAAAAAACATTCCGACATGTATGATATTTCGAATTTTATTTAAAACTAGCCAAACCCGGCGCGCGTTGCTACGCCCCTTAATGAATCGAAATGCATTCTGAATTTTAATTGAATATCAAGTGCAAAAACCTAAAAATTATAATCTTTTTATGGGCGTGGCATTTCCCACTTTTCTAGTCACGAAATTGTAAAGTCATAACAGCTCAATATGTGTGCAAAGTTTCAGAAGAATCGGACCAGTGCAAGTATCCCAAAATTAAAATTGTTTTTATGGGCGTGGCCTTGCCCACTTTTCTAATCACGAAATTGTAAAGTCATAATAGCTCAATATGTGTGCAAAGTTTCAGAATAATCGGTCCAGTGCAAGTACCTCAAAATGATACCTTTTTTTTATGGGCGTGGCACTGCCCACTTTTCTAATCTTGAAATTATTAAGTCAAGACAGCTCAATATGTGTGCAAAGTTTCAGAAAAATCGGTCTGATGCAAGTACCTCAAAATTATAGCCTTTTTTTATGGGCGTGGCCACGCCCACTTTTTTAATCACAAAGTTATAAAGTCACGATAGCTTAATATGTGTGCAAAGTTTCAGAAAAATCGGTCTAGTGCAAGTACCTCAAAGTTAAAACTTTTTTAGGGGCGTGGCCCCGCCCACTTTTCTTATCACGAAATTATTTAGTCATGACAGCTCGATATGTGTGCAAAGTTTCAGAAAAATCGGTCAAGTGCAAGTAGCTAAAACTGATAACTAATTTTTTATGGGCGTGGCCCCGCCCACTTTTTTTCATCCATAAACACTCCCCGGTATGTGTACAACAACTTACCAAAGTTTGAGCTCGATCGGTTTTACAGTTTCAGAGTCTATAGCTAACACACACACACACACACACACACACACACACAGAGTTTCACTTTTATATATATAGATTTTAAGTAAAAAGACTAAATATATAATTCGGTATATTTGCCTCAAAAGAGGAAACTGGGAGAAAGATACCCCTAGTCGGCAAGTACTTGTAAACAAAAACTAAATACTTCGCTAAATCATAACCAGTGGAATAAGAATATTTAGTTGGAATTGTCGGAATATATAAAATAGTTTTATTACTAGGCACTTTACGCTCACTTACCCATCTCACCTGGTCATTAAGCCGTATACACTTACGAATGCCTTAATAATCTATTTACTACACAAAAATACAAATTATTGTTTCTTCTCAAGGAACAAATTAGTATTTTTAGAATCTTGAAAATAAAAATTAAACGCCAGATTCAGTTGTACATTTGTAACAACACGCAGAGTTGGAATTTAAGAGCACATTTTTTTCGAATAATTTGCAATAATATTCACATGTACGTAAGTAGATTAACGTATGGGTGGAATTCAAGAGCGGAACCAGCTTACGCATTTGTAGGGCGGAGGTGTTCAATTTAATTTAAAATATAAAAATAATTTATTTTATGGCTGCCAAAACTATTTCTTATCGAAAGAAAAAATTTGGTTTTAGATAAATATAATTTTCTTCAAACTCCCTACCCCCTTAGATCCACGCTTTTTGGAATTAAGAAGAATTATTTATTGCGTTAAAAAAATGTAACATTGTTGGCAGGTATTTTATGATACCTGTCGCATACACACATACACTGACATCTACTTATGCAGAAATATTTGTGATTTTCTTGCTTTTTTGCATAAAGTTCCAAGTTTCTGAAAATTTTTTTCTTTTGTTTTTTTCATTAAAAATTATTTCAAATTTGTTGTAGACTATTCTTTTGTTTTTATTTATTTTTTTTTTTAAGAAATGTAAACAATGTTTTTCGACAAGTTTTGTAAACATAAAAACAAATAATTTAAGAAATGTTGAGCAAATGTTTTATATTAAATTAAAGTGTGCTAAAATAATTTATCAATTGAATAATTTAGGAAAAGTTATTTTTTGGATTTGTTTTTTGGAAGAGTTTTTAGTTGCCAAAGTATTTAGCAAAATAAATTCATTAAACGAAGAGTTATACTCGTACAATTGTAGATGGATGTTGGATAAAATATTGCATAATAGTGTTAAACAAAAATAAAAAAAATATGGCCTCATTAACATATATATTTGTTTTTTCAACACATAAAAGAAAAAAGGGGCCAACCTGGGACCTTTCTGAGTGATATGTCAACACACTGTAAACACATTTCCATTGTTATATTCGATATCTCAACAATTTTATAAGGACCCTTGTGATTTAAAATACAGTAGCCACTCGGTTATATGAACTAATTCAAACAGAGCCTGTTCACTAAATGGAGAAGTTAACATAAACGAGAGAACATAAAATAAGTACATAATTCAAATAATTTTTATTACATTAAGTTTTTTTTAATAACTATTTTAATAATAAATGTACATGAAAGTAGTCGGTTAAATTTTTTTTGTACTTTTTTTGCTTCAAAGGATTTCTGTAGTGCCTTGTCCCTAAATTTTCGCAATGTCAAAATATCATTAATATCTGATATATTATTTTCACTCCAAGCAATAACTTTATTGAACGCTTCGATTGCCTCCTCAGCTGTTTAACGATTCACTGTTCTTGAACATCATTTTCAACTTCGCGACAATTTCACGTCTGAGTCTCTTCCCGTGAAAGCTGTACAACATTCTTTAATTCATTGACTAGATCCATGACCTCGTTCATAGGCCTCCTCGAAACTCGTAATATTTTTCCAACACTTTTGTATTGTGGATGCATCAACCTTTTTTGATAGTTGAAAGCTGTTCACATAATAGAGATAGTCTGTGTTCACTCTTTAGAGCCTCCTGTATTTAAATTTTGTTGTTCACTATTCTGGAAGTTTACATAACTGGATATTCATATAAACGAGTGGCTACTGTATATACACAAAGCCCTATAATCGTATAGCCTTGTTATGTTATTCTTATCCAACGCCATCTTGAATATTATTGTTCTTCATCTAAAAACAGACACATATAGAAAGATTATAATTTACTTAATCAGCATCTTATTCATAAACAGGATATACAGGGTGGTCCAAATACATGTGTCTTTTTAAAAATTAAATAAAATAAACTGAAAAAAAATTTATTTTTATTTTATTTTATTAGAAAAACCAAAAACATATTCCCATTATTAATAAAATACGATTTTATTTAAGTGCCTGTTGTGGCTAGCTTCGTAGAATTTTCCAATTTTCAAACACTTTGCAAATGGTGCCCGCTTGTATCTATGACATAACCCGCACAATATTAGTTTGGAATTTTTATGGGTTATTCGATTAAAATTGGTCTTTAACATCACCCTCAAGAAAGAGTCTGAAGGGGTTGAGTTGGAGCTCAGAGGCGACCAATTGGCATCATCAAGACGACTGTAAACACTCAATGCGCAAACAATCGATTTTTTAAAGAGCTGCGTCACTATGTCACATCTACTGAAATCAAAGATTATTCAAATTTATATTTTCAATTTAAGCCTAAACATGTGTGTTATCATGGTTATCATGACTCAATAGTTCTTGCCATTGGGCCACCACTTCAAAATCCAAACTAATTTGGCACTCTTTATGGAGACATTGGCTTCTTAACAGAGACGTGTGGGTTATCTGATCGAAAAATGCGTTTTTTTTGCCATAACTACCGATATGAAAATACAATTCGTCAGACAAGATAATTTTTTGGAAAAGTTTGATACCTGAGCCTTGGTAAGACCCAAAGTGAGAAGCCGTAGCTAAGTTAACGGTCGTTAGACTTCAATTTCGAAATAAGTTGGACACTGTAAACGAATAATTAATTGCTAGTGCGTGTTTTTGCATGCTTTATTAATTTTATATTGTGCTATTTTGACCGTACAATAACTTTCTTTAGCGCATCCATACTGATATATTTTTATGTACTCACCTTGACCTGTAAATGCTCCAGATTGTAGAGTCCAACAGATTTCCATCTAGCGAATTCCAAAGACATTGTATAGACAAAATTAAGGTGGAACATGATTTTCTAACCATTTTGTGTTCACACGAGCTATATGAGACGGTGCCGAGCTTTGTTGGACCGTCGATGGTCTACGATGAAAATATTTGCGTGCCAACAGCTTTAAAGCAGCTTCCCAAACACTTTCTCGACAATAAAACGCATTGACTTTGACGTCAGACTCGATAAAATTAATTGTACAGCATACATCGGCAGTCACAGCTATACATAACATTACTTGAGATAAAAAATTACTTCGGGTGGCCGTTAGAAGGCTCAAATTTTGTGAGTGCGTTCACGATCATTTTGAGAATATCAATAGAAAAATTTTTTTCATTTAAAAACACAGTGTTTGAAAATAAGCTACCTTCGTGCAGCATGCAACTCACTTTTTATCCGTCTTAAGGCAATAGACAAGGTAAAAGGTGGCCACATCAAGCTAAAGTAAATGGATTCTGAAAGTTTATTTATTTTCACACATTTTGTTACTTAAATCGGTAAAAAATAATTTCGCACAAATAAATATTGTCCTTTAAATAGGTAACACTTTAATAACCCAACTCTCTACTTTATTATTAGCACGTTTGTTTGTATGCACACACATATGAGCATTTCCATGTCATCGTACGTGACATTTGTACTCCTATAAAGTGGAGTAATTTTTGCAAAAGTTAGAGTAACTTAAACAAAATTAGATCTTTAAGTTCCATTCAAAGGGCACTTTATTAAAAAAATGTAATTTATTTGAATCATTGTTGTCTAAAATATCCAGAAAAATAAAAATATATCGTACGTGACATAAAACAGAAGTGATTTTGAGGTATACATATATGGAAATATGAAAAAATCTGCGAATCTTGGGAGGTATTTTTTCTCTTTTTAATTACTTACACTAAACCAAATATTTTTCATTTACAATCCATCTTACTTAATTGAAAACAATCTTTAAATGATTTTATAATAAATTTAATTTAATATTGTTCGTGACATATCGTACGTGACAGATTTTCCTCTAATAGTATTCTTACGTAATAAAATTTATATTATGTTAAGAAAAAAAGTTAAATTCTAAATTAGGTGCTCTTGCGACTGTTCAAATACGAATGATGGAGACAAATAATATTTTTGCACTACGTACGTGACATTAAAATAACATCCAACGGAAACCAAAAAATACCGCTAATTGGACTCTATATTTTCTTTTTATACCCGCCACCAAAAAAATGGTGGGGGTATATTCATTTTGTCATTCCGTTTGTAACACATCGAAATATCCATTTTAGACCCCATAAAGTATATATATTCTGAATCGGGGTTTGATTTGATGACGATCTAGCTATGTCCGTCCGTCTGTCCGTCTGTCCGTCTGTCCGTCTGTTGAAAGCACGATAGAGGTCGCACCGAAAAAGCTAAAGGGCTCAAATTTTGTCAGAATCTTTCTAATAGACAAGGTTTGTTTGGTATTGAAAATGGGCTAAATCGGAATATTAGAAAGAGAGTTATAGCTCGTAAAGCAAGAATAGGTCGAAAAAACCGTGTCCTTCAAACATCGAAAAAAAAGGAATTGTGTCCAAACGCATAAACGTAGAGTCATGAAACTTCGAATATATATTTCTCGAGTCAAAAGAATATTTCTCCCCAAAAATTGCTTAAATCTATGCATTAGAAAAGGAGTTATAGGTCAAAATGTACGAAAATTTATACCGCTCAGTGTATATTTGAAGTTTAAAACGTAATAAAACTGACAAAACTATATGTACGGTTCTGAAATTTTGCAAACATGGTTTTTTGGTCAAAGTCTTCGTTATAACGAAAAATAAATGTGCTACGCCCACTTTTTTTAAATTTTTATAAAAATATATTAGTCATATTCATTAGCATTTATTCATTGCAGATGGCGACATCTGTTGTAGGCGCCACTACATTTTGCAAACACTGAGGATGATGTCTTTGCTAAACATCACGTAGAACACTAGATGACTCTAGTAACATTTTTTTGCACAAACTACAAAGGAATTTTATAGGGGTTTGTGAAAACGAAAATGACCGAAGTTTGTTGACAAAAATTAACTAGAGTAATGATTTGTGCCCAACTTTACATATAGTTGTACACACAGTTTTATGAGGTTTTAGATTTAAAAATATTAAAAAAGAAATGTGCATCAGTAGATTTAAAATAAGTATTTGAATATTTAAAATACATATTTTAACTAAATTTTTTTTATCTATCTATTCTTTTGTAAAGGGTGGTTAAATTTTAAGGGCCACAAGGTGATTCAAAATAGACATGCTCAGCATTTTGCTAAAACGGGAAACTTATTAGTAAGATTTTGATTTTTAAAGTTCTATAACATTTTACTTTTAAAAGATTTTCAAACGAAATAAGTTTTGTATAATTTTAAAATTTGTTAGCCATTAGTACATGAAAATAAATAGTTTATAATGTTTAGAAATAATTTTTTTTTTATCTTTAGGTCTAAATTTTCCTAAATTCCTTTTTTTAATACACCATAACTTCTAGAAAACATAAGATGACAAAAAGAAATTAGCACCATTTAGTAGATAAAACTCTCCTCTATACCCCTATACCCCATTGTATACCCATTACGATCCGACCGTGATCAGCAGACCAATTTTTGTGACACAAGGTCAAATATTTTTTGCAAAATTTTAGTAAAAGAGCTAAACAAATTTTTTTGTAATGTGCTTTTTTGAAGTATTTGAGTTTTTATATCCGCCACCAAAAAATGGTATGTATATATTCTTAATCGGGGTTTTATTTGATGACGATCTAGCTATGTCCGTCCGTCTGTCCGTCTGTTAAAAGCACGATAGAGGTCCCATCGAAAAAGCTAGTGGGTTCAAATTTTGCCAGAATATGTGTTATACACAAGGTTTGTTTGGAATAGAAAATTGGCTAAATCGGAGTATAAGGAAGAAAGAAAAATTGCCTAAATGCATGTATTAGGAAGGGAGTTAGAGATCAAAATGTACGAAAATTTATACCGCGCAGTGTATTTTCCAATTTGTTAAAAATTTTAAACCTAATAAGAGTGACAAATTTAGATCTACGATTCTGAAATTTTGCAGGAATTGCTTTTTGGTCAAAGGCTTTCTTCTGACGGAAAATAAATGTGACACGCCAACCTCCCATACAACGTTTTCTCTCAAATTCTTATAATTTCTCTATAAATCGAATAATAAAGGACTTTATTGAAATATCTAAGTTGTATTTATTAGCATAAATAACTTCGACACACCTACTATAACGCTCACTTTCCACGTTATTTACTGTTAATGAAATTTAAAAGCTCATAAAACCGACAAAATTAGAGGTATGATGATAAAATTTGCTACGGAAATCCTTCTAGTCAATGTTATTGTTATGCCAGAAAATTTAGGTGACACGCCCACTATTACGCCCACATCCTATATAATGCTTTATTTCAAATTCATATAATTTCTCAATGAATAAATATTTTGGAAGAATTACGGACTATATTGAAATATCTAAGTTGTATTTATTAGCAGAAATTTTATTGACACGCTTACTTTAACGCCCATTTTCACTTAACACTTAATTTACGAAAACATTTTACCAGCATATCTAAGTTATAAAGGGTGGTTAAATTTTAACGGCCGATGTTGATTTTGAATAAAACACAAATTATTTAGGAAAATATTATCATTTCTTTTTTAATGATAATATTTGTATGGTTCAATTATGTATGGAACAAAATATCGGCCAAATGGCCCCGCGACCTCAACGGCACACCTCGATCCGATAGTCCAAATTTTAAATAACATTGCTGATGCTCAATTGTTTGGCACGATGATGAGTTGAAGTTGACTGTTTTTTTGCCACACTATCGCGATAAACAGCAATGCTTCTCATTTAACGAATTTAGAAGGCATTCATAGATGTTCTAACATTTTATACAGACCTGGGGCCGAATTACGGCATTCGATATCGATCGAAATTTTACTCGAACGATCGAGTATGCTGTGCTTTAGGTATATAGATTCTAATAGGAGTTTTCAAATTTCGATCACGTTCGAGTGCCGTAATTCGGCCTCTGTTTTAAATTTAAAATTTAACCACCCTCTACAAAGAAAGTGATGTATATTTTATTATAAAGAGATTATTCCAAGCGATTAACAAAATAATAATTATTGTGCTTTAAATGTACACAAAATTGGTGGTGGGTATAAAAGATTCGGCACAGCCGAATATAGTGCTCTTACTTGTTTCTTATGGATCTAGTTAATTGTTGTTGTTACCTTAATTTAAAAGCATATTTACAATTTTTACAATTCAGTCGCTAAAAAAAAATAGTTGATTGCAATTCTTTAAAATAAGTCAAAGAGATAATCATATTAAACTTTTATTATTGCTTTTAAAATAATTTAATAAGCTCTTAATACCTGCGCATAGTAAAATTTGAGTGTTTTTTTTTTATCAATAAACTTATATTGAAAAACTTTCAATAGTTTTTATTTTTACAGTCGTGGTTGACATATTCATGGAAATGCCCATATGTATCTACCTAGCTACACACACCTATGCACACAGAATTGTACCATTAGCTAGATCTCACTCAATCCTATAATAAACTAAATAGTACAAATACAATACTTCATTAGAAACTACTTATAACTTATAAGTTTGTTTACTAGACACAATAAATGAATATAATTTTAATTACTTATTCGTTATTGAAAATTAAAAAAAAAAAATTTAGCACAAAAGAATTTGTTTCATAAACAATTTCTGTAACAGCCCAAGGAAACTTTAAAATAATTTAACACATTTTAATTTTTAAATGTTTAACAGTCGGTATATAATAAACAGAATTTAGATGTTTACCTTTAAAATAAACTAAATTGTACACGAATCTGACATTTGGCTGATATTTCAAGTGTATTTTGTTTATACTTTCTAAAACATATCAATAGCAAAAAATCAATAATCAAGAGATGTGTAAAATTATTTGAAAGAAAAAAAAACACAAATGTTTAATAAATACAATTAAAATTTTAATGATGCAATAATATTCACGCCTTTTTTTGTTATTGTTTTCGTTTGTTGTTTTAAATTGGCCACTAATTGTTATTCATGCTGATTGCCACTCTGTTAGCATAATTGGAAGTGTTTTTAAAATAAAAAAAAAATAAAATAAATTTTTTAGAAATTATCCCGACAAAACGACAGAAAGTGCTTAATCAGGTTGAACATTAAATTTAAATAAAACGCATAAAAATATTTAAAATATCCAAGAAATTCATTTGATTTAAGAAATTTTTGTATGGCACTAATGTATGGTGATGATAGGGTACATGGCCGGCGTGTTATATGGGAGGTGGTGCAATTTGCACACACTCTGAACAGTAAACCAGCTGTAACGATTCTAATGTTAGATTTGAAATTGTTTGTAATCGGCGTAGATAAACTACTTTTCACATTCGCAAACAACATATTAGAATGGCGTGCCATCACAGGTGCCCAGTGTAAAGTTCAATTTTGCTAAAAGAAACTATCACTGGTTTTCTTCAGTAAATAAATTGTATGGCGCATGTGGTGCCTTCTAGTCAAAACCAAATAACTTCATTATCCAGCTCTATGCCTTCCAATTGAGAAACGAAAAATTAGGTACTCATGTCTTTGTGCCCATCTCTCTATCAATATTTTTGAGCATATAGCCGAGAACTCTAAAATCAAATGTCACAGACAACAGTATTGCCAACTTTAAAATATTCTTTAATAAAAGCTCGTTAGAATCGCATTTTCTGCACTTCATAAGTGCATACTTAAAAATTAGCTTTAGTTTTTGGTAAAACAAAATGTGTGTATTTTCATGTGCAATTATAGTGGTGACTATAGTATATTTCGCTTATATTCACAACTTTGTTTTATAAGATTTGCGCTCAGTAATCTTGTGCGCCATTTCTTTGTTTGCGTTCGTTATCTAAACGTTCACAATTTTCGTGCGAGTTTATCTTACTTTTGTATTGCACGATATTCCGGGATTAAACTTTTCTGTTCATTAGCATCTTAATAACTGATTGGTTGTCCGTAAAAATACGAATCGTAGCTTCGTTATTAATAATCTTCATCTATTTAATGACTTCGGTAGTTGCGATAATCTCATCCTGGAAAATAGTATTGTGATGTTAAAGACGAAATTATTCACCCCTATCTCAATTTATGTCATTCTAGTTCAGTCTGCAATCTTTGATCCATTTGTATAAAGATCGGTGCCTTATATATTTCTAACCCTAATTAATTCTGCACATTCTCCCTCCCCAGGAATAATGCTGATGCAGTTAACGATTTCGAATTTTTTTTTTTTGTTTATTAAATTTTATCACGTGTTACATCTGTGATATTTTCAATCGGTAAAGTATCAATTATTCTGTGTTTTTGTGTGTTATCTGTCACCAGCCATTTACTCAGTATCATTAATCTATTTTTCACCTGCATCTCAATCGACAAAAATTTATTAAATATTTTCAATAGCCATTGTTGATGTGGTACTCAAGTATCGCTTACACTATTGCAGTACTGTCTTTGGACCTTTTGATACGGTTTTATATTAACTTTCTTCTTTAAAGATCTGCACCATACTACCGAGCCATACGATAGGCTCCTCCATAGTACGCCTGTGTATAGCCAGTGTAATATCTTTGGGCTTTTTGAGCTTTTTCCACTCTACTTTCAATATGATCTCTCCAGGTTAGTCTCCAAACAACAACTACTGCTAGATTTTTGACTTTTGTTTATCTGTATTTTCTTATCTCGAAAGACGGCATGGCTGTATACCGGTATCTTCCTCTTTCTCGTAAGCAAACATATTTCCGACTTGCCGACAACTAGGTTAGTAGTGAACCCTTGCTCCTTTGCTTCTATTTCTCTCCTGCCTAAAAGATCAGATTTTCCTGCCTTATCAGTATCACAACATTATTTGCGAATTAGATGGATTTGAAACCATCATTTGATAGAATTCTCAGTAGGGAGTAGGTAATTGGCAATGACACACTTTGTCTTTTATTCTCTCCACCTTCGTCTCAAAAATTACCCATGTATTTAGTAACATATTGCTAATCCACGCAAAAACCCTAAGTTTAAAAATAATGATATCCAGGGTATACACATCCAGATGAATGGATTGTTCTAATTGACAAACAACTTTTTGTAGAGCTGTCTCAATGAATTTGCTCTCAGATATTTGCCTTTTAACCATTTTTTCGACGATTTGCTATTAGATTTTCCATAAAAATTATGTTCAAGCTTTCCTTCCACGGTTAAGATATGAAAATGAATCTGGCGTTGCTGCATGCCATCGGGATATACGTATTCTTTAAACAATTAGTGAAAACATTCACCAAGTATCAAGTGTATCAATTCTTCTCTAAAAAGGAGCCGGAGCTTCTCTATAGGGGAGCCGGAAAAATACCATACCGGTGCCCTATATGCAAGACTCTTTTGACCGGACTGGACTCTCTTTCCATTTAGGCGGCTACAACTATGTTTGTTGTGGCATTTAGATAATAAGAATGTGTACGTTCTGTATCATCCGCCATTCCCGTTTAGAAGTGTGCATTTATTAGTATTTCAATCGTCTCTGCCATAGTCCCCAACCCTTATCCATTCGACTCATCGGGTGTTCGCAGTGGGGTATGGAAAACGTTATAAATGCTGTGAGCCTGATTGAAAATTAATCTCCAGGACTTAAGTTTGGCGGTTTGTAATGTATTTTTATATATTTTGAGCTTTTCATTATAATCATTCCAGTATACTAAGCGTTCTCTCCGATAAGCTCTATTTAAGAATCTTCGGGTTTCCTTTCTGAGATTCTTAACTTAGAATTGCTTTCTTTAAATAAGCGACGAAATTAATAAAAATAGGTCTGTTTCTCTTAAGTTTATTGTTAATTTATTTGTTTTTAAAGCTCCAAGCTCTTCACGCGGAGAGGGAAGGGTATAGAGATTGAATCTTTAATGCTTTTTGGAACCGAGATCAACGTGTCTAGGACGGTTAAATATGAAACTAACCTGGAATGATCATGTTGTGACAAGGGTACAGAAGGCAAAGAGAATTCTGCATCAGTGTAAACGGGTTTGCGGTCGGAAGTAGGGAATCTCACCTAAGGCTACACACTGGATTTACACAGTGGTGGTGAGACCGACGATCACACTGAGATATGAGCAAAAACAACATTACAACAAAAAACAAACAAACAAACTTGTATATTGGTTAAAGTGAACGTGGGATCGAATCCCAGCTGAGCCAAAATATTTTTTATATTTTTTTTTAAATATCTTTTTTATTTTTTTTTTATTTTTTATTTAATATGTTATTTATATTTCTATTATTTTTTTTTTTTTAATTTTATTATACGTTGTAACTTTATTTATATTTTAATTATTTTTTTTAAATTTTTTTTTAAATTTTTTTTTTAATTTTTTTTTTTATTTTTTAACATACATACGTCAATTTTTAATTTTACAATGGGATGTTTTTATATATGTATGTTTTTTATATGTATGTACGTATTTCATATGAGATGAGCTGATGAGGTGATACAAACTACTGTTATTGCATGACTGCACGTTGTGAAGGGTATATAAGATTCGGCACGGCTGAATATAGCGCTCTTACTTGTTTACTTTTGCATACTTTTTCTCAAAAAAAGTCATCATTTGATTCTCTCCTATCTATAACTCTTTCATACATTCTGCTGTAATTTAATTTGTTGTTAACCCATTCGATCGATCGACCCCATTGTGCAACATTTAATAGTAAACTTGCTCTAAGCATTTTATAAATAAATAAATTCCAAAATAACTAATATTTAGTTGCATTTTGTATTTTCCACAACAACAAATATTTAGTGTTATGACTTGTACGTACATCTCTAATTTCTATTGTATCAAACATCATGGAACATTCTGCAAGTTAATAGCTTTTTTCTTTCTCTGGTCTTCTACCCTCTAGTTTGCATCAGGAAATTTAATGCATTTCTGGGGTATTGTTACCTACATAACTGTAAAATTAACAAAGACAATACGAAAACACGAATCTTCTAAGGCACTGGTTAAAGTGAAATTTTATACAAATTTATCTATGCATACCATTGCATTGTATCTTAAAGTAACAGATACAATGTCAAAGTAGAACGTTATTAATACATACTACTCACATACATAGACTAACTATTGTTACACAAATGTATTTTTAGTTATTGTTCTTTTTTTTTCTTTTAGGGAGAACTTAGAGGAGATAAAGAAACTTTGAAAATAATATTAATGGGAATTAGGTGCTCTAGGTTGAATAAAAATTTAAATTTAACTTTTGAAAAATTTATAATAATAAATAATTGCTTGTTCATAATTAAAATAAAGAAGAAGAACGAAAAAAAAATTGATTAGGGCTTCTTTGAAAGTAAAAGAACCAGTTACAGAAATCTAAAGAATAAAATAAAATTAACTGTAAAGTTATACATTGTATTTATATGTAGGAATTCATTATTAATGATGCTGTTAAAATACTGAAATTAAT
Source organism: Phyto melanocephala (assembly GCA_941918925.1). Lineage (NCBI taxonomy): Eukaryota > Metazoa > Arthropoda > Insecta > Diptera > Rhinophoridae > Phyto > Phyto melanocephala. The sequence continues at coordinate 82,325,596 of OW799235.1, read as the reverse complement.
AAAAAAAGGCAGCTGTGTGCAACTTTTATGCACTTTACTGTTCGTAGGCTAAAGTGTGCTATACAATCTACACATGAATACATTATTCTCTTAAAAGAAGCATTATTATAAAATGTTTTTAAAGAATGTAGAATCTTGAACAAAAAAGAAAGATCTAAAGTCATTCATTATATAAGTATGTTTGTAGTCGAAAATGTTGAAAGGTGTAAATTTAAATTTTACTTAAAATAAAAACTAAAACAAAGAAAATCCATCTAAGGAATTAAAAAACATATTATGCATTATGTTTTCAAAAACTTTACTGTCATCACCAACAGTTAGCAAGAAGCTTAAAATAAATTTCTATTTGGCTGTAACGAATTCTGTGTACCCAGTATTAGTTTAAAAATTAAAAATTTTTATTGCTGTTTTTTTTATGGAAAACATGGTAGAAAGATCGTGATGTAACATGGCATCTCTTTAGGTGGAATTTCGTTGAGAGGAGTATTCTCCATTTTGTGCATAACGAGGTTAGGTACACCGAGATGCCAAAGGAACATGTGTCGAGTGAAAGTGCTCGAAACTATACACCACACTTTTAGGGATTCATCCCTGCACAGTGTTTTTGCTGATGTATTTTTTATGGATGGAAGTGCAGTAGCTGGAATCAACTTAACTAAGTTGAATTTGGCCTGCATTTTGAGTCTGAGAGTGTCATTCAGTCATTCAGCCCGATATGCTTGGATTGGTGCATGTGTTGTATCTTCCGTTGTTCTTGATAAACACTCAGTTATGAAGCGCATATGGAGAATGAACGTGAACTCTGATCTAGTGCTGCATTGTATTTTTAAGCTTAGGTGTGCTAATATCGGGTGTCCCAACTAGAACGCAATTTTTAAATTTAAAATAAAACACAGATATTTTAAAAAAAAATCGTGAAGCTTTATTATATCGTAAAGTAGACAGAATGAGGTTATGTATGGAACAATATATTGTTCAGATGGCCACCGCGGCTTTGCTGGCACACACGCGATCTTTTAATGAAATTTTCAATGACCTTTTTGCATAAATGCTGCGGTATTTCATTAATGCAGCGTCCAATTTCCTCTTTTAAGGCTTGAATCGTCGTCGGCTTATTCGCGTAAACCATCGACTTCAAAAAACCCCAAAGAATAAAATCCAAAGGTGTTAAATCACACGATCTAGGCGGCCAATTCTTGTCTCCAAAACGCGAAATAACACAACCGGGAAATGACTGATGCAGCAATTGAATTGTTTCTCTGGCTGTATGACATGCTGGCTTCAGTTCCTGAGTTTGAAGTTTGTATGCATGAAGATGAAAATCTTTCGTCAAAATTCGCTGCATAGTGGATTTGGAGACACCAATTTTCTGAGCTCGGTGTCGAATTGAGGAGGACGGAGTTTGAGCGACATCATCACGTACAGCTGCGACATTTTCGGTCGATCGACCTGGTCGAAGGCGCGTTGTTGTCTTTACATCACTAACAGACCCAGTTTCGGCAAATTTATCCATTAATCTCTTTAAAGTTGACTCTTTTGGAGCATTATTGTGACCCCAAATTGATTGCAATTTGCGAACTGTAGCCGCAAAACTTTCACCATTTTGGCAAAACAATTTCACAATGAGAATGCGTTGTTCATTCGTGTAGCGCTCCATTTTTAGTATCCTCGTACCTTCTACCAGCAAACAATAACAATTGTTCAAATGTCAAACAATGACACTTCGAATGGCGCCAAATTTAAAAATTGCGTTCTAGTTTGGATACCCGATATTAACGAGGTATTGAATATGTGGCTTAGGAGTCATATGGACGTTGCTGGTATCGAAGTAACGGACAAAGAAGGCATCTTTAGTAGCATTCAGACATTCAGTGAGTTGACTCTTTGAAACTGAAAAGATGCAAAAAGACAAGCACATGCAAGTAGGTGTTTAAAAAAGCCCGCCTGTTGATTAAAAAAGCCCCTTGGCAGAAGTACAGTAAAGGACCCAGAGTTGGATAATCAATACTAGTCATAGGTCACGAACACATCTAATATCAATTGAACTGGATGAAAATCGATGAAATTATGTTTGCAGAATGTAACTGAAGGATGCTAAGAGAGCAACACATATTGTATGCAAACGTACAGCACTGGCTAGCACATATTACACACGGGTGGTGACAGTCTAGAATAGATTCTGGGGATTACGAAAGACTCTGTGATGATATTTGCAGACAATTTTCAGTCATGAGTTCAAAATCTCTTAAGTCTAAAAAAAGAGTTTGTAAAGGCACGGGTCTCGTTAAGGCAGGGAATACAATTTCAGCAGCTTTAAGATCACTGCAGAACGAAGGTGATCAAAAAGGGATCCGTTTATGAAAATGGTTTGCTTTAATAACCAATTAATAACTTTAATCGATTAAAGATCCAGATTTTCAAAAACTTATCCCTGGTGCCTAACTAGGATATTTATTTCTTAAAAGGAGTGAACCCTATGAATTGGTTGCATACACTCTATTAAAATACTAACTAGTTTAGTCGATAGTCCAAAAAATCATCGGCCTTTTTAGATTCCGTAATAGTGTTTTGATTTAAAACTGCATTCCAGACACCACAAGCAAAATTTCTTCCTCCAAATAGTCTCTTAGTTGTCGTCACGATTATTAAATATGTGTGGCAAATCCTTTGACATTATAGATGAAATTCGAACGATTAGCGTCATCGCCACCCTAACATGATGCTAATCCTATCTCTGATTCTTTACAATGCGTTCAATAATCGCAATCCATACTGCAACATATTTACAGCTCACAGATCAAGCACATAACGCGGGCTATCCAATCCTTTGCTGCAAAATCGTAAAGGTGAGATATCGAGTGTACTTCCCAGTCTATGATGCCAACAAACAGTTGTGTTAAAAGGCAAGAGCACTCTGAGACCTTATCAATAACCTGTCTAGAGCAACAGCTTACCGTGATATCAAATGAGGCTTTGGTCAGTTAAACTTGCACAATTAAAAGCTTTGTATCGCTTGATTTATTGGTAATAGCTTTTTACCCGCCTTTCAATAACCTCAAACTAGGTACATACTTATATCATCTAAATAATATGCCAGACATAAATCATTAAAAAAAAAAACTTTATAAATAGAGACAAATAAAGTTATTATAACTGTAAGATATCTCTATCTATTAACTATTTATATTTGAAATAGACATAAATGTTACGTCGTACCATACAACAACAACAACAATAACTAACGCAACAACAATCAAAGAAGTACCAGTATCACATTTAAAAATTTAAATTCTTTCATTATTGCTATTGTTGTTGCTGTAGCTGATCTCTACGAATATAAGCTTTTAATTAGCCCATTGTTAAGTCTAGTAGTTTTTAGCGTAGTTGCTGCCACTAATTGTAGACTTTGTACTATTTATAAGTGGCTGAATTGCTTTTAGTTCGTAAGTTTCTGTTTGTTATTGTTTTAGTTTAGCATACCAAAACTATTTTTGTTGTTGTTGTTGTGAGTTTTCTGGCTTTGTTTCGCCCATATAAACATTAATCCAACATTTATTCAGACATTTTACAAGTCATATTTTTACCGTAATACGCCACAGTTAGTGATGGCAAATGATTGTTTGGAATTTCTTGAAATCATTTTGAATATTTAAAAAAAAAATTAAAACGTTAAATGAAAAGAAGACAAAAAAAAACTATGAATGTAAACAGAAAACTAAATGCATTTTATATATGTATATTAGCCCTGTCTTTGTGTGTTTTTAGGCATGTAAACATGTATGTATGCATGTGATTCCATTTGATATCTACGAACGTGTAAAGCGCCGGCATACATGTACATAAATATGATTTTTAAAAGATATTACAGTAGACTCGCGATAACGTGAACTTTTAAAAACCGAGCGTGTTCACGTTTGAGAAGTTGTTCATGTTGACGAAGGTGCAACTCTTTAAAATTTCCAAATAAATTAGACATGTGATTTAACTCAAATTCATATATTTTTTTGTATTTCGGATTGTTATGTACATATGGTTTGTTAAGAAAAAAATGTACGTTAAAATTAATTTAAAAAATGTGTTACCTTTTTTTTTTTGGGGTTATCTTTTAATTTTAAAATTTTAACTGCTAAATAAATTCTTTCTCTCAAAAAAGCTAATGGGATTTCCTCTTCACAGTCTTTTTCATCTCCTAAAGAGCTAAAAATGTTCAGCCAGCATTTTGCTATTGTTTTTTTTTCAAGACGTTTCCAAGTTAAATTTAAACAGCCAATAGCATCCATTAATAGTTCAACCAATTTTCAAAAATGGCAGCTGTCATCCATTACGATTTACAAGAAGTTTAACTTTAGAATTTTGGTAGTTTTTATGACATTTTTCACGAAAGCGCGCACTAAACTAAACCTCTGCAATCATTTACGGGGATACCCCTTTTTATGAAAACGATTTAGATAACCGACAAATTTGCTCACGTTATAAGGCCTTCTCACTGTGTTCACGCTACAGAGTAGTCAGTGTAAAAAAAATTATGTTCATCTTATCCGGTGCTCATGTAAGGCAGTGTTTTTGTTATTGCGAGTCTACTGTATTTAAAGTGTGTGAAAATGCTAGTTCACAAAGGTATTTTCTTTTGTTTTCCTTTTTTTTTGTTATTAAAAAAATCTAATTTAATTAAAAATTCTAGGCTTTAGATTTTTATAACAAATATAATATTTGAAGTTATTAACATTAAGAACTTGTATAAGACAATTCTAAATATTTAAATTTTACCAATAATAGTAAAATTTTATATTTTTAAGACTAGGCCGACCAGTTCTATAAAAAGAATTAGGTTATTTTTGAAGGAATATTTAAAAAGAAAACGGTAAAATCTATTAAGTTCCCACAAATTTTGAAAATGAATAAGTCGAAAATTGTCTATAAGTAAATTCCAAAGATAAATTCGTTTCATAATAGATATTTAAAGTAATTTTTCTATAAATAGAATAGAACTAGTTTAAAAACCGCAATTGATGGAACATTTTCCGTCAAAAGCTTTGTTTACATTTTGAATTTTTTTTGTAAATTCTATACAAAAAGATTTTTTTTTGTTAAAATATTTTTATACCCGCCACCAAAAAAAGGTGGGGTATATTCATTTTCTCATTCCGTTTGTAACACATCAAAATATCCATTTTAGACCCCATAAAGTATATTATTCTGAATCGGGGTTTCATATTATAACGATCTAGCTATGTCCGTCTGTCCGTTGAAAGCACGATAGAGCTTGAACCGTAAAAGCTAGGGGGCCCAACTTTTAGCAGAATAGTTCTAATACAAAAGGGATAAATCGGAATATTAGCAAGAGATTTTTAGCTCGTAGTGCAAGAGTAGGCCAAAAAAACCATGTCCTTCCAACATCGAATAAAATGCAATTGTGTTCAAACGCATTAACGTTAAAACAATGTATATGTATGTATGTAATGTATATTTCCTGAACAAAAAAACATGTTTCCCTAAAAAATTTATTAAATCTATCCATTAGGAAAGCAATTAAAGATCAAAATGTATAAAAATTTATACCGCACAGTGTAGTTTTCGGTATATTGAAACTTCCAAACGTAATATAACTGACAAAATTAGATGTATGATATTGAAATTTTGCTCTTTGGTCAAAGGCTTTGCACTAACGGAAAAAAATGTGACACGCCCACCTCCCATATAAAGCTTTATCTCAAATTCATATAATTTCTCTATGAATTAAGGTTTTGGAAAAATAAAGGACTCTATGTTAAAATATCTGAGTTAAATTCATTAGCAGAAACAACTTCGACACGCCTACTATAATGCCCACTTCTGACGTAATCTACTGTAGTCTAACATGTTTTTGTTTAAACAAAACCATTGTACATGTTTTCTCTTAAATTGAAAATTGTTTCTTTATTGTTTCAAATGTGTAAATATTTAATAAAATCATCCTAAACTGTGCTACCCTTTACACTAGGGGTTGCAGGTTATATTCCTGCCAGAGACTGATCTGTTACATTATAACGGGCAAATGGTGTTTGTTACTCAGCTCGTTTAATTAAATTAAAATATTATTTGTAATTGTATTGTAATTAAAGTAAATAATAAATACTGAGCTGATGCTAAATGTCTATGGCGGCTAAGTAGTTTTGCAGGCGTATATTAACTCTGTGGTTATTTTTATACCCTTCACCTGTGGTGCCAAGGGTATATAAAATCTTGTCATTCCGTTTGTAACTTTCGCAATATTTACTTCAGACCCCATAAAATATATATTTTCATAAAATTTATAAATAGGGTAGTCGATTAAGCAATGTCCGTCTGTCCATGTATTGGCAGAAATCAACTTTTAAAAGCCTCCACATGTTGCACAATGGTATTAATATTTTGGAAATATCCGTAATGAATTGTTACTGAAATTTTAGCTAACAGGCAACCGTCAATATGAATACCAAATAAGATGGCATGAATAGCAGAATAAAATAATTATTTAAAAATTTTAAATCCACACCCAGAAAACAGATAATCAAATTCATGGCCAATCGAATAGTTCAGCACTTGCAATCGAATTTTTCTTTCGTGGTTATAGAAATTATATTGCAACAATCAGAATTTCATAGTGCCGACTACAAATTTAAATTCCGAAACGAAATTCTATGGATACTACCTTAAAATTCTACTATCAGAACTAAACTATGCGATTGGTAACAATTGTCGTACTCACAACCGATACTGTATTCTCTGTGCATAATGGCCGTCACTACAAAATGAAGTTCAATCAATTTCTATATGAAACAAATCCAGTTTTTTTTTAATTGTACCCCTTTAAGCAGAATCCAAGATGGCATTGTCAAAAAATGGCGGATAATTTTTTATCCCATCCCTATGAGTATTAAATAAAATGGCTTGAGTACAGTTCGTCGTTCATAAATTATTGTGTTCTATATGTATACGTTTTATATGTCACATAGAACACAATAATTTACGAACGACGAGTTATCTATACAAATATGTAAAATCGAAAAAAAAATTTTATATCTAGGCTACAATGTGACCAGCATGGTAAATAACCAGACAATTTTCGTAAATTCGTGGGTAAAAAAATTAATCCGTCCAGAAAATCGTCTCTGCCTCTGAAGGGCTAATAACCCACACAAGACATTCGAGCACAAGAACGCAAATTTTCCCTAAATTTAACTTGGTGAACTTTTTGTTTCGAAACGTGACCCTTTATCCACACAAGAATCAACTAACCCAAAAGCTCACAGTAAGTGACCGTATATAACGCCGTTCGTTCACTGAGTGCTTCTTAGCTGCAGAAATAAAAAATTTTTTTGCGATGGTTCGGTTAAATATAAAATATTAATTATATGATTCCGAGAAAATCACAATATGTTTCTTGTTATCATTTTAAATTATTTTTTCGATCAACGTATTAAGTCCTAGTATTCAAGCTTGAGATCAACTATGACAACTAATTATGTTTTTGACCCTTCTTCTCTTTAAACAGGCAATTTTACTTATTAACAGCGTAATTAAGCTGACTTTTCAGGGGTAGTTGGAGTTTAATGCAATCTGATAAAATACAGCAGTTCTCTTGAGTTCATTGAAGGCAACGGTTAAATAAAAGAATCGATTCATAGGATATATATATTTTTAATCAAATCAAGTTTTGTGTTGTGTTTTACACCTTAACAGAATTGTTATTTATATCAAGTTTTGTGCTGTGGCGTCTACCTTTACAAAGCAGTGATATAATTATAAGAACAATGTATTTCGACTATTAACACCGAATACTAAATGAATCTTAAATCCCTAATGAAGTTTGAAAAAATACCAACGAAACGACGGATTAAGCTGATTAAGAGAATTGTAAAAATATTAAAAAAAAAAGGTCGATGAAAACAATTTTACTGCTCCACTGTAATGCTGCAGTGAGATCCAAGCGCCGCCAAACATAAACAAGAGCGGCAAGAGTTTTTAAGCTGTCAAAATTTCCCATATTCGTACAAGCAGCAAACAAATCGAATTACTGTCGCAGCAATGCTTTACAATTGTAAAAACCAATTTTCACCAATCTGCAGTTCAATTTTTTTTTATTTTGCTTTTGTAATCAATTCAGATTAATCTAACGATTTTATTTATTTTTTATACTAAATGGGTTTAAATAAATAACATAAGTGAACATTACTGTTCATTGTACAATACGGACGTTATTGTTTAAGCATAAATTAGACGTGCCGTAATCGTAATCGTACAAAACAGCTGCTTGAACTAAACTTATGGGCAATAATGTATTTGATTATAGATGACTTGCCATAGGCATAACTATAGAAACCAATTGAATTGATTTCTTATTGCTATGGTACTATGTTTATGTCATAACGCTGGCAGCCCTTGTCTATCTTTGGCGGTTACTAAACCAAATATTACTGATGTCAACATTTGCTTATAATGGCCACAAAAAATCTGTAATCATGGTTTGCTATAGCAGAAAATTCACTATTATAAATTCGAACCACAAACCACACTTTATAGTCACTATCTTCGAATATACATAATTTTTTTTTCGAAGACTACATGTGGATTTTGTGAAACCCAGATTTTCTGTTTGCAACAAACCGAATTATTAAAAGTGGGCCTAACCACTATAAAATATTTTAATAAAAAGCGTTTTCCAAAAAGCCAATTCGCAGGAGTTTACCGCACGCAGGTAATTGTTATCTATATATATAAAAGTGAAACTCTGTGTGTGTGTGTGTTAGCTATAGACTCCGAAACTGTAAAACCGATCGGACTCAAACTTTGGCAAGTTGTTGTACACATACCAGGGAGTGTTTATGGGTGGAAAAAAGTGGGCGGGGCCACGCCCATAAAAATTAGTTATCAGTTTAAGCTACTTGCACTTGACCGATTTTTCTGAAACTTTGCACACATATCGAGCTGTCATGACTAGATAATTTTGTGATAAGAAAAGTGGGCGGGGCCACGCCCCTAAAAAAGTTTTAATTTTGAGGTACTTGCACTGAACCGATTTTTCTGAAACTGTGCACACATACTAAGCTGTCATAACCATATAATTTCGTGATTAGAAAAGTGGGCAGGGCCACGCCCATAAAAAAAAGGTTATAATTTTGATGTACTTGCACCAGACCGATTTTTCTGAAACTTTGCACACACACTAAGCTGTCATGACTTTACAATTTCGTGATTATAAAAATGGGCAGTGCCACGCCCATAAAAAAAGTTATCATTTTGAGGTACTTGCACTGGACCGATTTTTCTGAAACTTTGCACACATATTGAGCTGTTATGACTTTACAATTTCGTTATTAGAAAAGCGGGCAGGGCCGCGCCCATAAAAAAATTATAATTTTTAGGTTTCTGCACTTGATATTCAATAAAAAATAAGAATGCATTTTGATTCATTAAGGGGCGTAGCAACGCGCGCCGGGTTTGGCTAGTTACTTTATAAAAGTGAAAATGAATGTTTGTATTTTCATGCAACGTTTTGCGTAGTGCCTCTGGTAAATGAAATCCTATTGTGTGAAAATTTTAAATTTTCAAAATACAAAAAAGTTTTTAAAATATTAAATAAATTTCAAAAACCTTTTCGCTGGGTCTCCACGTAGCAATTTTCATTGCTAAGTTTAAGCAAAAACGTCGGCAGAATAACGGCACTTCATTGCTAAGGTATGATTATTTTCACTGGGTGGAGAACACGACACAAATAATTTATTTTTATAATTTAATATTTTTGTTTTAACTTTTATGAGTTTTTTTGGAATACCTCACTCTTAATTATTATCAGGTAAAATTATTTAAATATTCTTTTGTTTCTGCAAAGAAAAACATAAATTTCAAAGAAAATTAAACGATTTTGACAGCTAATTGCGGCAATAATTGCTCAAGCAATCAGCAGAGCAATGATTGCGCAATAAATTGCTACATATGGCAATTTGCGGTCTCCACCTTGCAATTTCTATGGACGCAATCAAATTTGACAATTGCGGTAATAAATATTGCTACGTGGAGACCCCGGGTTAACAACATCCACTTAGCTGTCTATTTGCAAATGGAATACATATTCAAAGAATTTATTAATCTCTAAACTTTAGCCGCAATTAAAGCAATTTAATAATATCACACATAATTAACTGCTTGATAATTTTTTAAAAATTTCTTAATGTCTAAAACTTAAATATTTTAGGAATTTTCTCTTTTTTAATTTTTTTTCCACATGTTTTATATTAAATTAAAGATTATAAACGGACAGACGGATGCGTGTACAGCAAAAATATTTTAATGCTAAAATATTTTTTGCTAAAGTGGGAAAGGAAAAGAAATAAAGTTGTAAACAAAAATAGAATAAACATCAACAATTTTCACTATTTTTTTAAATATTTTTTTTTTTCATTACAATAAATCTTCTGAAGAATTTCTGTATTACTTCTGTGTGTTTTCTTTATGTTTTTTTAACCAAATTTTGTAAATCACTTTTCCTCACCTTAAAAATATGTTTGTACCAACAGAAATAGCTTTATTAAAGTGTGGTGAGTAGGGGCAGTGATTTACAAAATAATGAGAGCAAATGTATTTAGTTGTAAATAAACAAAGACGACCACATATTTTGACTCTTTCATATTTTTCTATTTTTCGTTTATTTTGTAATTTACGAGCCAGTGATGTATAAGAAATAAATATTTGGAGAGCAATTCTTTGATGTGTGAGCCAAATAAGTCAAAATATTATTAAAGATTTTTCTTGCAAGTTAAATTATGAAAAGTGAATGTTTGTATTCGACTATAAAATGGTAAATGATAGACGTTTAAAAAGGAGAAGTAATTGGAAGGAAAAGCTTTAAAAACTATTTAGTTTTCATTAAATCTACAGTAAATCAAAGTGAAGTATAAGAAAGTAAACATTTAATCAACCGACTAGCTTTTAATCATGGAAGTTGATTTTTAGATTTAGCAGCCAACTTTTAAAAAACTCAACTAATAAAATATTTAAAATCTTGCATAATTATTTGCAAACAAAAAATTTTTTTTTGTTTTAACTGTGGCCGCCAAGCTTTCATTATTTTCAAAATTTTGTTCTGTAATGAAGACACGCTGTTCTATTGTGTAACGCTCTATTTTTACTAACCCTAAACTTACAGCTGTCGAATTGTTATTTTCTGTGGCTGCCAACATTTTATTGCACAAATGATGACAAATTCAAATCTTGCGTTAATTTTGGGACACCCTTTATAAACTATCTTGGGTCGTATTTTGTTTTGCTTTATACCCTTTACATTAGAATGTGTTCTTTCTTCCAAATGATATTAAATCACTCAGAATTGCCATGACATTGTTGTTATAAACAATAGCACTACAATCAATGGCCATTACGAGTGATTTAATTTCACTCGGAATGCAGAATACAGGCGTATATAAATTCGTCATTTTTACAATACTAAACTATATACTCTGAATCCTTATAGATTTCTTTAGCTAATTCCGTCAGTCCGTGTGAATGTTGAAATCAACTTTGTGAGGCCCCCACGTATACTTCAGACGGCTGTATGGTTTCAATTTATCAGATATGCTTTCGAAAATTTTGCTATTAAAAATCAGTTATATGAGCACATTATGAGTTGAGATATGAGAGAAAAAACTGGATCGGCTCTTTTTTTTAACCCAAACAATATAAGATTTTACAGTTCCTATGGAACTTCTTGAAATATTTGTTACGTATATATTAAAAATTTACATTTGGCAATATTTGCAGAAAATCTTGGTTGAATGGGTCAATTTTATTTAAATTAAAAAAAATTCAATTAAAAGTTTAGGTTATCGATTTCCGAAATAAGCTTTCGTCACAAATGCGCGACTTAAATGATAGTTATAGTAGTAACAAAATTTTCTTATAGAAATCAGAAATATAAGCAAAAAACTACTAGTAATTCTGTGTCATACTCTTCATACGAGAGTATAAAAGAGTGTATAAAAATTGTTATTCAATTTGTATATATGAAAGAATGTACATAATATTACTAAACACAGTTAGGGAATAAAACATTCGCCACAGCCGAATATACTTTTCTTACTTATTATTTGAATTTATTATTAATTTTTAAATTTTCTTTATATTCTTTGGCAGCTAGATATGGTCTTTAATATTCCTTATTAAGAGTTAATTTAAATTTTTTCATTTACATTCATTCATTGTTCTCGTAATAACGTGAACAACGTCTAACGTGAACACCGAATAACATGAACAATCTTTTGTTAACATTGACTTCTCTGTAACGTAAACAAACTCAAAAAGCTCTATAACGTGAACAAATACTGAAATATAATAATTTATATTTTTAGTATTTTTATTATGAGAAGAGTTTATTGGCATGAGCGTAAAAAGATCTAAATGTTTGGAGTTAATGAAGACAGGCATTTAAGATAGTATGCAAAAAGAAATATCATAAATTTTGTAATGAATTTTAATTACTAATTTTAGTTGTATATTTTAGTAATACAAATAGTAACAAAAGAACTTCCTATTCAAGAGTATAAAACACAGGTTTATTTTGAAAAATTCTAGTTTTAAATTCGTCAATCGCTAACGTAAACAATTTCGCTAACATGAACGTTACCGCGAGTGCACTGTACATTTGCTTGTATTTTTATAACCTTCACCCAGTGAAAAAGGGTATATATAGGTTTGTCATTCCGTGTGAAATTTCTACAATTTTCATTTCCGACCCCATAAAGTATATATTTTCTGAAAGCTTATGAATAGAGGAGTCGATTAAGCTTTGTCAGTCTGTCCGTCTGACCGTCTGTCCGTGTGTATGTTGAAATCAACTTTTTGAAGCCCCCCGACATAGGTTGGACCCGGGTAAGGTATTTAAATATCAGAAATATTCGGGAGTAGATCGGTATTGATCGGTATTGAGTAATCAGAAACATCGGTACATAAACAACTGAGATATGAGCAAAAACCCACGACCACCTCGATTTTCTTTTCACAAAAACAACATTACAACAACAATATACATACATACAAACGTGTATACTGGTTAGGGAAAACGTGGCATCGAATCCCAGCTGAGCCAAAAAAAATTTTTTTTTGTTTTTTTTATATTTTTTTCCTTAATTTTTCTTTATTTTTTTTTTTATTTTTTATTTAATACATTATTTGTATTTTTATTATTATTTTTTTTAATTTTTTTTTTGTTTTAAATTTTTTTTTTTTTTTTTTGTTTTATATATATTATTTTTTAATTATTTTTAAATTTTTTTTTTTTATATTTTATTTTTTATTTTTTTAAATACATACGTAAATTTATAATTTTACAATGGGATGTTTTTATATATGTGTGTTTTTGATATGTATGTACGTATTTCATATGGGATGAATGGTAATACAAACAACTGTAATTGCATGACTACACGTTGTGAAGGGTATATAAGATTCGGCAGGGCCGAATATAGCGCTCTTACTTGTTTATTTATACAATTTACCTTTAACTTTTAAAAGTGAAAATCTAACCTTTCAGTTTAGCACTTTGTAATATGTAGAAATGATTACAACATTACATGTACATCTTTAAAGCAAAAATATTGTTGAACCCATTTCAAGACTGACAGCATAAAAAAGAAATCGACACTTTAAGTCACATAACAAAAGAACTAGATATAAACAAGAGTTCAAATTAAAAAGCCTACGAACGTACATTCTAGTTGCAACATAAAGCAGCTTTTGCAAAAAGAAAACCTAAAATACATAAATACATACCACTCATATAATTATAATGATTAAGGAAAAAAAAAAACAGAAAAATTAACACCAATTTAATACCAATTCAAGATAAAGAGTGAGTCAGAAAAAAATTGTACACTAAACTTATTCTTGGTAAAAAAATGATTATTTTCTTAATCACGTGTATATGATATTGTCCAAGGCGAATTCATGCAGGTGAAATTATCAGCCCAGCCCATTGGTAAGTTTGCTTAAATCCAATTCAGTATTTTGTATAACTTAAAGATATCACTTTTGAAAGACCAAAAAAAAATTATAATTTTTTCTAAAACTGCTTCGTCACACAGGATTTGACCACATACTATTTACAAGTACCAAATCGATTTGAAAATTGGATAAGTGATATAAAAGCGAATTTATTCAGAAGCTTTAAAGGTAATTTTTATATAAAGCAAAGGTCATTGATATAAATATTTTATGTTGTATATGCTCTGCTTTTTCTTCACCTTGTACTGACAGTTAAACTTTTTCTTTATCAACGCCCACACAATATTTCAATTGTCTTAAAAACAACATTGGGGTCACACTTTTTTTGTAACCACAAAGACCGTCATAAGTTTGAACAATTTTATTAATAAATTTCACAAAAAAAGAAATAATAAAATTGTATAACTGCCCCCCATACGTAAGTATTTATAATCAAATCGTTAATTCATTCATTGAATCTTGCACTTATTGGCCTTCAGAAAATCAAAGTGCAACATAAATCAATACCTTGCATATGTATGTACATATCTACATGTATGCTGTTAGTACATTAAACAAACTACTTGTTGTATGTTGCAACAACATAATAGAAATGAAAATTAAAAATTTTAAAAACAGCGACAACGACAACAATAGGAAAACACTGAGTTAAAATAGCAACAACAATGAAAAAATAACTTTAGAACGGAAACGCATACGAACGGATGCACAAACCCACGGTCATTTTGTCTGTTATAGTGGATACCTGTTGAAAACATAGCAACAATAACAACAGCGGCAATAATATTAAATAATAAAAGACCCTTCCTCCTCCTTCCATACATACTTCATTATTGATGAAGTACATAAATAAAAAATAAAAAAAAAATAAAACAACTAATAGATGGATACAATAGTTTTTATAGTCTATTGAACTGGTAAATTGAAAGAGAACTTACAGTAGTTGCAACATTACAAAATAATTTGATTGTGTGTGTTCATCAAGTTCACACACTTCCATGTGACCATATGGCTGGTATTGGCACAGTCAACACAACCAAAGAGGGAGGTTAAGACGAGGTTCTATATCTATTTATTTATGTGTTGTAATTATTGTTTTGGTTCAATGGTCGCTTAAAGTGATTATGTAATTCGGAAAATTACAAAAAAAAAACCGAAACAACAAAAGCCAAAATATTTAGACAAATGGCGTACAAAAATTCTAAATGTTGCACCCATACGTCATTTTGCTTTTAAATTGTCGTACCTGTGTTGAATTTAAAAGAACTAAATAGAAACAAAAAAACTACAACTAAAATACTTTAGTTTATACCTGTCATGTTTGACTGTGTATGTGTTGGAGTATTTATTTAATTTAATTGTTTTCTGCTTTAAATATAACATGGAATCATAAATACAACTCTACGAAATTTTCAACATATTGGCCTGGCTGACTGACCATTAATGCGATACACGTATGGCATGTCCACAAGAGTGGAACCATTTGGCTCTATAAACTATTCAACATTTTTTGACATCTTGGCTGCAATTATGAGTTTGTACACCCTACATTCTGTGTATTAAAAATTGTGTGTGTTCTGAGCAATGTTTTGGATATAAATTAAAATTCTCTTTTCCGCATTATTTTAAATTTCAATTATTTTAGCTTACTTTTCAAATAAAGTTTTTAAAATATATTAAACCTTTCGCTGCCTTTTGTGTTATATTGGCAAAGCAAATGCTACAGAAAATATTCAGGATTGAATGACTAAATTTCCTAGCAACAGTCTGTCATCTCATGAACGATCTCTGTTTTTATATCTGTTCCTTATTGGTTTAATCGCTTAGTTAAAGAAAATTTTTTCTTTATTTCTAAGATCAATATGACTGTCAACATTAAGTTTTTAAATCAAAAAAACGTTTCTTTCAACCATTTCTACTTAGTATGGATTCACCAATATGTTCCGTACATTTGTATGTATGTATGTAATTCAACGTCTCTCTTCTTGAGTGAGAAACAAGTGATTCCGTTCGGTCATCCCAAGGCATATCCATAAGGTATATGCAACGGCGAATTGATACAACAAAGCAACTTTTCATGAGATGTTTTATGTCAAGGCCAATTAGTATATCAGGGATGGAAAAGTTGTTTTTACATATTAAATATAATAAAATTTGTTTCAGAAAAGGATAAAAAAGTTTGAAACACATTATTAATGACGCAAAAGCTACAAATATACATAAATTTAGCACATTTATTATCAAAAAAGTACACGTAAGTTAATCGTTTAATACAGAATTTAAAATCACATTTCCCTTCCCTGCATTAATAAGGCAAATTCAAGCAATTTTGACATAAAGTCTCCCCATCAGCTGGGCTGATAATTTCACCTGTATGAATTCGCCTTGGGTCATCCAATAGCTTAAAATTTTTCAGTTTTTTCTCAGATAGAGTAAAACTGAGTTGCCATAGTGTTTGAGGTGACTTTTGTTTTGATAAATTAAAAAAAAAAACATTATGGAAAATTGTTTAAAAATGCATTGAGATAACTTTTTTTAAATCTTATTGGGGATATGGTGTTGATTCAGAAGCTTATTTCGGGATAACCAAAGGAATGACAAATTTCAAAAATAAGTACTTATGTACATGAGTATATTAATGTATAGTTTTATTTAAAAATTCAGAAGAAAAAAAGTTATTTAGCTTATATGTGTAAAGTCCACTTTGAGTACCTTAAGGAAAATAGTTAGGAGTCGTAGGCTGTTGTTTCTTCAAGAGTTTGTGAGATAATAATCAAAAAATCAAATGGTGTTGCCAAAATCGCGGCAAACTGTATAACGATGGTTATACAAAATTCACAATAAATTTAGGCCTGGAAACACTTCCTGTTCGAATACTCGTTTAAACAAAAAAAATTAACATGCATGGCATTTCATATGGCAGCCTTGATTTTCCGGGTAAAATTTTATAAATAAGTGAAGCGAGCTGCAGAAACAAGTAGGTGAATTCGCCTTTAGTTTTTAGCTTTGTAATTTTCGAGACAATTCTGCACAACCACAAAAAAAAATTGGAACTCATTGTAAATGCATCACTGCACTACGTCATGATGGCAATCTTTTAAGGAACATTTTTAAATAAACTAATTATACAAATTTTCAACGCCAGATTACATTAAACTATTTTAAAAGTAAAGCAGTGTAGTGTAAATGTCAAGATGCAGAGCAGTTATTTATTTGCGAATAGATCCATTTTTAGGCAAGTTTTACCATTTAAGTGTGGGGGTATAAGTAGCGTATACGTAACAGTGTAGTCTATAGAACGATATATCACATGATGAGAACTAAAATTTGGCTGCACTTATATGACCAAGATCTCCCCGGGGGCATGTTACCTTGGCGAACTGTCCATGTCTTGGTGTTATTGCAGAGCTGTAACCACACCTCTGGCTGGGGCATAGGAGAATTATTGGACCTCGTACATAACGATAGATCCATGCACAATTATGGCATAGACAGTAACATCAATATCTTTACTGATGGGGGGCATAGGAGAATCCTAGACCTCGTAATCAAAGCGGATAGGGAGACTCAGATCGCTGTAGCAGGTATCATTAGCAGGAACACATTAAGTGTAAATGCTTTGATAGATCTGAGTATAACCAAGATGCACACGATAACGAAGGGTTTTTTCGTTTAGGATTATCGGCAGTCATCATTCGACAATATAAAATCGTCTTATAGTCCAGAGACAACGCCATTGATAATGCAGAAAACTATAAAAAATGTAATTTGTTTACTGATACCGGAAAAAGGATCAAGCCGTCTCTCAGCTCAGGACCATTTTTTCGGACTACCTTAGGGTTAAACAAATTTGTAACTAGTAACTTAGTTACTTGAAAGACAGATTTAAAAACAAATTTTTTTTAAGGACCAACTGCCACAAAGTTAAATACTATTTATCAGAATTTAATTTTGTAATTTGTCGCCTTTAACTTTACCTGTTACATTTTGCATTCAGCACGTACACACATACCATGAATTCAAAGAAGAAGAAAAACGCAAATTCTTGTGTCTTTTTTTCAATTAACGTTTAGTGAGTTGCCTGTCAATCAGCGTGAAATAACACCATATTACGCAAGTGTGTACAAGAGTACGGTTATTTGGCCATCAACTCCAAAAATACAGTTATGTGCGTTTAAATGGCCCGTTGGATGACTGTTTGGCCGGCTGGTTGACTAAGTGACTTGTGAGTAATGGCTGCTTTTCCTCCTTTAATGCCGCATACAAATTAATTCTTGATTTAAAACGTTTTTTTTTATAAAATTTAAACATGTGTATAAACTTGATTTTTTATGATTATGTTCTGTGCATGTACCTAGTAGGTATCAATGTATGGTTGTATATTTAATGTACATTTTTCTTAAACCCAAGTATGTTTGTACAAAATTCGTTTATTAAAATTAAACACACATGTCGTACTTCTTATCTTTTTGTTTCATGAATTTATTAGAATATTTTTTGGAGTTTTTATTTTTGTTTTATTTTTTTTTTTTTACTTTTTTTAGTTCGCTAAACTTTTGGGTGTTTTTAAGATTATTATCGTATAGAATTCTGTATACCTGACGGTTTCTTTCAAAAGGTAGACAGACAGTCAGATATACACACTCGCCTTAGAAATATAAAATAATAATATTTCATGTCATTATTTTGGTCTGTGAGAATTTTTTTTAATTGTTTTTGCTTAATATACTTACATACATATATTTCTTTAAAATTATTTAAATTAGTAACGAGTATTTCATACTAATCCACATACTTTTTGTTGTTTTTATTTTTAGGTAAGATGGCAATTTGTATAAAGCTTTAATTAACCCTTTATGGGTAAGCATAATTTAAAATTATGTAATTCCAATTAAGTAACTTTTAAGTTTACTGTGCTACTGTTTAAAAGTTTATAAATTCTTCTTTAAGTTCAAAGTTAACAATTTAATTTTTTAAGAGATTCCCACGAAGTAATTAACAACATTCCATCTTAATAGTAACTTTAATAAAATCTTATCGACTGAGTTTTTAAACCGTCTTCTTAGGCCTGTATGAGTTTGATTTTTATCCCAGCAAACTAAAACTCTTCAGATATAGTTCGTAACAAAGCTGCTACCATAGTTTACAACAAGCTCATTCGAGTTAGCTTTTTGTAAACTTATAAATACAATTTTATTAGCTATTATTTGCTCATCTAATTACCAATAATAATTAGTATATTAAACAATTTGATAGTTTCCGTCTAACAAAATGCCCTTCACAGACTGCAAAACATTGACCGGCTTATTATGTCCTTCACAATGAGTGTAAGGTTATATATAGGTTTGTCATTCCGTGTAAAATTTCTGTACAATATTCATTTCCAACCCAACAAAGTATATATTTTCTGAAAGCTTATGAATAGGAGAGTCGACTAAGCACTATCAGCCTGACCGTGTGTGTGTTGAAAATCAGCATAATTGCCCAATAACTTCCTTAGACATAAGCAAATAAACACTACTGCCTCTGTTTGTTCGCTTATTTTTACCATAAAAAAATTTTCACGCCCTAGGATAATTTATGGACACGGTTGTTACTATTTGTAAATTTGGTATGTCTATGGAGATAAAAATTTTGGACAAATTTGTCACTAATCGGCATAGTTATAGGCAAAAATTATTTGAAAATAATATATATTTTTTTTAAATATAACAAAGTTTTTTAAACTCTTAAATAACTTTTGAACACGCTTAAGATAATCTAAGAAATAATTTCTAAGAAAAACTGACAAATCGGTTTGAAAACAACTAAGATATATGCGCCAGAGTACAACTGATGCAGTGTTTTTCCTAAAATTTACAAACACAAATCGATATTTTTCAGTTTCTATACAATCGAATATGTCCGTGTGTATGTTGAAATCAACTTTTTGAAGCCCCCCGACATCGCTTGGACCCGGGTGAGCTATTAAAATATCAGAAATATTCGGGAATAGATCGGTATTGAAAATCAGAAACATCGGTACATAAACAACTGAGATATCGAATCCCAGCTGATGCAAAAAATTTTTTTTTATTTTGTTTCTTTTATTTTTTATTTAATATATTATTTATATTTTTATTATATTTTTTTTAAAATTTTTTTTTTATTTTTTTTTTGTTTTATATATATTATATATATAATAATTTCTTTTTTAATTTTTTTTTAAATTTTTTTTTAAATTTTTTTTAAATTTTTTTTTAAATATATTTTTTATTTTTTTGTTTTTTTAACATACATACGTGAATTTATAATTTTACAATGGGATGTTTTTATATATGTATGTACGTATTTCATATGGGATGAATGGTGATACAAACTACTGTTATTGCATGACTACACGTTGTGAAGGGTATATAAGATTCGGCACGGCCGAATATAGCGCTCTTACTTGTTTTAACACAAATACTTCAACGCCCACTTTTTAATTATGCACTTGCAGCGATATAGTTTTTAGTATTTTTCTTCAAATTGAACACAATTTAAAGTCCAACAAATGCAGAAATAAAAATTTAAGAATTCGTCAACACCTCTTTTTCATACTCCTAAATATTAAAGGTGACACACGCCAAGGGAAAATTTATGCCTCACCTAAATAACGTAACGACATCGATGAAATTTTAGGTAGCTATCAAAAATGATAATTTAAAATATATTCGTTACTTTAATAAAGAATAATTTATTAAGCTAAATAAAGCATACTTTCATTGTCTTAGTAATTTTTATTGAATATTTCCGAGAAATAATTTATATAGCAAAACAATGTTTGCAGGGCCAGCTAGTTTATTATATGCATTTTAAAAAATTTTTAACAAATATTTTATTTATTTTTACACAGACTTTCATAAATGTTAAAATCAAATTACAGTGATTATGTTAAAATTACTAAGTTAGAAAAAAATTTAATATTTCGCTTTTAAGAGATGCGTGTGTCATTGAATTTTAAGTTAAAAACTAAATGTCAATAAATAAAAGTTTGTGCAAGGTATTTAACTTCAACATATGGAGATGTAATTATCTGCATGATTAAGTTTTCAAATTGATTATATTTTTAAAACAACTTCAATCAAAATTTATACATTTTTAAAATTATTATTTTTTTTACAATAATTGAGATTAATAGTGAGTATTGCGAGGGAAACAAAAACAATATTAAATTACAATTTTTTTCAAATAATCGAAACAAAAAAATAGTCAGGGTCAAATTAAAACACATTTTTCATTTTTTAATCGAGTTCATCAGCAATAATTTTTTAAACTTAAAGTTGATAAAAAAAATCAAAAATTTTGTTTTCTAAACAACATAGGTATGTATGTAAACTAGAAGGTCTGTTCGATTTTTATAATCACTGCTGTATTGTATTTTAAACTAGCCAAGCCTGGCGCGCGTTGCTACGCCCCTTAAAGAATAAAAATGCATTCTGAATTTTAATTGAATATATTAAAAATAATATTTTATTGATTTTTATTGTAATGCAAGTGGGTATACAATATTTTTGGTTTTTCAATTTGCTGTAAAAGTTAACAAATATTTTGCTGTTCCCACTCTGGAGCATGCGACATACAGCTGGCCTTGGTTAAAGCATGGATTTTCCAAATTCAATCCTGCAACAGGCAGAGATTTTCCTTGTGCTTTGTTAGTAATTATAGCGAAGGCAAGCCAAACTGAAAACTGTAGTCGCTTGAAGTTGAAAAGCAAATCGGTGGGAACCATTGAAATGCGTGGAAATAGCTGAAAATAATAACTTATTTTTAATCGCGGTGGCCCTGCTCACTTTTCTAATCTTCAAACTGTATAGTCATGACAGCTCAATATGTGTGCAAAGTTTCAGAAAAATCGGTCAAGTGCAAGTAGCTAAAAATAATAACTTTTTTTTATAGGCGTAGCCCCGCCCACTTTTTACCATCCACAAACACTCCCTGGAATGTGTACAACAACTCTCAACTTGTGTAACCCATTCAAAAACAGTCTTTAAAATTGAACATCATTTATTCTGCTTAAAAAACATTCATTTAAATAACATTAAGAAAAAAAATAAAGGAGTGTGTTTTGAAGGTTTTTGGGGCTGTACCCAAGCAGGTACAATGTCTCAATGCAGTATAAATACTGTTTATTTTTTTGTATGAAGAATTTTAAAGTACTCCTTTTCTACACACATCTTATTCGGTCGTGGCATTGACGGCAGTAAGTGCTACACTAGGAACAACCGATTGTTTAAATGTTGATGGTAGGGTGTAGATTCGTAGGTAGTGCCGGACGATGGCACGATGAAACTCCAGTAAGTCTATTACGAGTATCTTCAGATAATTTGCAGTACATGTTTTCTCTCGATATATTGTGATAACCACTTAACAATAGAATTCCGAAAAGAAACCTTCAAATCATTCTCTGTAAATAAAAAGTTATGCGCATTACACTGTGAAGCATAAAGGCGAGTTTGATCGACGATATAAACGACCACTTCAGAACCGAACAAAGTTTCAAACACTTCAAGCTCTGACTTTCCTCCTAAATTCGACACCATTTCATTATTGTGTATAATAGAAGTTGTTTTTAACATATCAATGGAACATACTCTTATTGACCATTTGGGAGAGTTTTGACCTGGGACCAAATTACAGCATTCGATTACGATCGAAAATTTACTCGAACGATCGACTTCGCTGTGCTTAAGGTATACAGATTCTAATAAGAATTTTCAAATTTCGATCACGTTCGAATGTCGTATTTTGACCCCTGGTGTTGAGTGCTGGATTCTCCAACGAAGCTCTTGAAGGGGTATATCGTCTTAGCTATTGCTTCTGCAAATAACCTCTACATCGCCCGGAATATCTTGTGGCATGATGTTAGCGAAAAAATCCTCAGCATCCCATCCTCCTCATCCGTATTGATATCCGTATCTGGCGGAATATACGCAATATCAAAAAAAATATGATTTGAAGCCCCTTCCACAAAATCAAAAGCTCTTTCTAGATTGTTAAATCTTCTCCCATAAAAGATTGATGGATTGATGCTTTTAAACGAAATATCGATTTAAAAAAAACTAAAAAAAATAATCAAAATAATTACGTTATTAGCCACTGTACCCAAGCGAGTACACTGTTTTTCAAACTTACCTATCGCCTGGAAAATCACTTTTTATCAATCACTGACCTGCCTAAAATGAGAAAAACTTGAAAAGGTTAAGCAAAATTCGCAGTACCGTTATTCGCTGACGCAGCTTATTCAATTTGCTTTTGTTAAGCAGAGAACACATAACACAAAATCGAAACAAATACTGAACAAAATTATTTATTATTGGATTTATGTCAATTCAAATATGGGTATTTTTCTGTACCTGTGCGAGTACAATGGCCAATAATGGGTTTAGTCCAATCGGCTTTACGGTTTCGGAGTATATAGCTAACACACACACAGAGTTTCAGTTTTATATATATAGATAAAGATTTATTTATTCTACTTTAAGTTCTCATTATATTAGTTTTTAGTTGTTAAGTACATACATATTTATGTTTATCAATTGTACTCACGTAGAATTTATTTATCATTCTATTTGTTTAAAAATGTATTTAATTTTAAATATTTTTATTTTTTTTTTTATATAATAACATATTGTGCATTTGTATTAACGCATGTAATTAATATGATAATTTTTGTTTCAAATAACAAAAACAACATAAAAAATTAAAAAAAAACAAATAAATTGTGAGTTAACTA
Source organism: Phyto melanocephala (assembly GCA_941918925.1). Lineage (NCBI taxonomy): Eukaryota > Metazoa > Arthropoda > Insecta > Diptera > Rhinophoridae > Phyto > Phyto melanocephala. The sequence continues at coordinate 82,301,826 of OW799235.1, read as the reverse complement.
TTTAAGTAATAACGAACTAAAGGGAAGCACTGAAACTTGATGTTAATTAAAAGCAATTCAAGTTTTAATAAAAACAAGTAACAGTGCTATATTCGGCCGTGCTGAATCTTATATACCCTTCACAACGTGTAGTCATGCAATAACAATTGTTTGTATCACCATTCATCTCATATAAAATACGTACATATGTATATACTGGTTAGAATAAATGTGGCATCGAATCCCAGCTGAGCCAAACAAATTTTATTTTATTTATTTAATATATTATTTATATTTAATTATTTTTTTATATATTTTTTTAAATTTTTTAAAAAAATATTTTTTTTTAAATTTTTAAAAAATTTTTGTAATTTTTTTTAAAATTTTTTAAAAATTTTTTTATTTTTAATTTTTTTTATTTTTTTTTATTTTTAATTAATTTTTTTTTTGTAAATTTTTTTTTTGGCATGTTTTTACATGTATGTATATGTATGTTGTTGTTGTAATTGTGAAAAAAACGAGGTGGTCGTGGTTTTTTGCTCATATCTCAGAAAGTTATGGGGCGATTGTTCTGAATTTCAATAGCGATTCATTCCTGGATATTTCCAAGAGATTGCTACTATATACAGATCTGAGGAACATATAGTTGCTTCTAAAAGTTGATTTCCTCCAACACACGGACAGACGGACAGACGGTCAGGGCTTAATCGACTCCTCTATTCATAAGCTTTCAGAAAATATATACTTTATGGGGTCGGATATGAAAATTGTAGAAATTACAAACGGAATGACAAAGCTATATATACCCTTGTGCACCACAGGTGAAGGGTATAAAAAATTTTCTGAAAACTATTTTATATCACCGTCATCATCTTGGGTTTGAATAAAATATTTAATTAATTCGTAGCCTTTTGTTGCATCGTTGTATCGATGTAAGTCGTTAAATGTTTTTAATATATTCGTTTCTTTTCTTATAAAACGTAAACGAGGCAGAAAACATTTATATTAGAATTTTAAACATGTTTAAACATATTTTTTATTTTCAATTCGTTGATATCTGGAAAATTCTTGTTAGTTTATATTTATAAGAGTTTATTTAAACAAAACGCTTAAAATAGAATTGTTTGTCGTAATATTTTTTATGGCCCAAAAGAACAATTTTTGATATTTGAATTTTAAAATTGTTTTAATTCAAATATTGGACGAGACTATACTGAAAGTGTTTCATTAAAGAGGTCTAATTTTTGGTTACTTATTGCAGCATTGCTAGAAGTCGTTAAAAATGTAATACAGTTTGCACTAAATCTAGTTTTTTTTGCTGGCAACTTCTGAACAATAGCTAAAATATTTACTGCCGTATTCATAAAAAATATTTTAGGTTTATTGAATGCTTATTTGACAAATTTCTATGCAACATCTGTTAAATAAGCTTTTAATAAACCTAAAATATTTTTTATGAATACAGCAGTTAATGTTTACGTCAGAGATTAATACCTTAAAGCCTCCTCACACAACTCAACTCATCAAAAGTTGCAGGCTATATTAAATGAACTAGATCATGCTGCTATCAGGGTTGCAAAGAACAGAAGGTTGTGTTGAACATGATTGATAGGATATCATCTGCAACAACTTGGGCCTTTAAGAAACCTCGATAGAGATCGCCAAAAAATTACATTTACGCTGAAACCAACAAAAAGTACATTCTGTAAGGCAAAAGTGAATGCCTTGAAGATATCCCGAGTCATGCGTAAATTATGAATGTTTCTCGGATAACAATACCAACAGTTCTCTTGTGTGTCATTTTACAAGTAAGTTGTTAGAATGCCAATATTTAACAGAATATTAATACTATGAAGTTCGGGCTATACACTACTCTTAAATCTTTCCTGCACATTTTCAAATAAACCAGATTTTATGCAATCGAAAGCATCGATCGCAACACACAGCTCAAGTTAGAGCACCACTCCACCAGCAATGTCTTAAATTATATTAGCTATCAAGTTGCTCAAGAATAAGAAAAGCCTAGCTAGTTAAAATATATCCGAACTCCTAAAGGCAAATCCGAATATGACCGATTTTTATAAAACAAATCTGGGCATCAGAGAAAAACCCAGGCGGTCTCAAAAAAGGCATAATTGTCAAAATACCTAAAATAGGTGACTTTACAAATCTCAACAACTATCGGGAAGTCAACTTATTAACGAAGCTATATAAAGTCTTAGCTCACGTTATAACTATAAAGATATCAGGCAAATTCATGCCAAATTTAAGAAAGCAACAGGCTGGTTTTGTTTCAACAAATCATGTGTGAAACACATTAACTCACTGAGAGTAATCGCAGAGCTGTCAGTTGAATGGACGTCTCCTCTGTACCTTATTTTTATTGACTTTAAGAAGGCATTTGATACTTTAGTCCATAATGTTATTTGGAATGCCCTCAAATGAAAGGAGGTCCACCTTAAAGTCTCTTTTATTTATGACTAGCCAAACCCGGCGCGCGTTGCTACGCCCCTTATGAATCAAAATGCATTCTGAATTTTAATTGAATATCAAGTGCAGAAACCTAAAAATTTTAATTTTTTTATGGCCCACTTTTCTAAAAACGAAATTTAAAGTCATAACAGCTCAATGTGTGTGCAAAGTTTCAGAAGAATCGGTCCAGTGCAAGTACCTCAAAATTATATTTTTTTATGGGCGTGGCCCTGCCCACTTTTCTAATCACGAAATTGTACAGTCATAACAGCTCAATATGTGTGCAAAGTTTCAGAAGAATCGGTTCAGTGCAAGTACCTCAAAATTATAATTTTTTTATGGGCGTGGCACTGCCCACTTTTCTAATCACGAAATTGTAAAGTCATGACAGCTCAGTATGTGTGCAAAGTTTCAGAAAAATCGGTGAAGTTCAAGAAGCTGAAAATTATAACTTTTTTATGGGCGTGGCACTGCCAACTTTTCTAATCACAAAATGGTAAAGTCATGACGGCTCAATAGCTGTGCAAAGTTTCAGAAAAATCGGTCCAGTACAAGTACCTCAAAATTAAAACTTTTTTAGGAGCTTGGCACCGCCCACTTTTCTTATCACGAAATTATTTAGTCATGTGCAGGTGCAAGTAGCTAAAACTGATAACTAATTTTGTATGGACGTGGCCCCGCCCACTTTTTGTCACCATAAACACTCCCTGGAATGTGTACAACAACTTGCCAAAGTTTGAGTCCGATCGGTTTTACAGTTTCGGAGTCTATAGCTAACACACACACACAGAAGTTCACTTTTATATAGATAAAATGTATGTTTGGCTGCCGAAGTCTATATGATGGCATGCTGAGCCGTAAGATTAAAGTTAACACTGGATGTCTAGGATGTATGATGCCCACAATTTTTCTAAATGTAGTGCTTGATAGCATAAAGCAATGTTGGGCAACCGAGGAAAAGCAGGAGGACCTAGATTATGCCGATCACATATAAAACAAATTTTATTCTTCAATTCTTTTATTTTCAACTGAGTTACTCTTATATACATATTGAATGTAAATAAGTAATTTTGTCAAATTCTGAGGAGGGAAAATCAAACCTGGGAGGATCATTGAATGATCTAGTAACGCCTATGCAGATAACTAATATCCCAAAGAACTCTATCGTTGTCACATAGAACTTACAACTTGATATAAAAAATTTTAAATAAAAATAATAAAAAGAATTTTAAATTAATTTTTATTTAAATAAAAGTTGGCAAACATTTTTTCGCCCTGGTAACACTGTATTTCATGCAAGAAAGAATAAAACCGAGGAATTTCTCTCTGAGAACGAAAATTACTAAGAATATAATATAATTTTTGAAAAAGACCAGCACGCGTGCATTATTATGTATTTTGTATACAAATTACTAACAACAAGCCTCGGCATGCTTATAATAATACTAATAGCGCTGATATGCAGCTACTTTGAAATGGCCGAAGATGTTGTTCATAGTTAAATGTATTCTTACAAGTGGGAGCAGTTGTTGTTAAATTTCCAACAAGTGGGAGTAACTTTCAAATACTTTAACAAAAATGTAAACTTTATGAACCAAATCAATGAATTTTTTTTAATTTTATTAAAGATTAGATTAGAAATCAAAGAAAACTTTTTTTTGGGTTGATTTGGGTCAAAACAAGTTTTGGAGGAAGCGTCTTTATGTAATTATAATTTATAGAACTTAATGCCCCATTTACATATGAAAAAAAAATTTGTTTAAATAATACAGTGCCTGATAAAAGTAAGTAAAGTTTTTTTTTCATTACTTTAAGATCTAATTTTTTAGATCTAAATTCCCATAAATATATTTGTTTATATAGAGATTTACATCTGAAAATAAATAAAATTTTTTTAAAAAAAACAATAACTGCTTAAGTCGAGATAAGCTGAAATTGATATAACCACAACGAAACTTGTAATTTCGCCGTTTAAAACTATTCTAAGGAGAATTTTCTACAATCTTGCGCAACTTTACAGGAAGTTATAGCGTAACAACTTATTGCCTATAAATTTTCAACGAACAATTTATTCTAACTTATAATTTAACTTAATATACATATGAAAACCGATATGCTCTTTAATTAATTTGAAGCAAAATTAATAGAAAAGACTTTATCTTAAAGAAAAATCAATTTATAAAAATCAGTTCTAAAAAAAGCTTTCCCGAAATACTAGACATAAGCAGTTTCACCATTTGCCACAGATGTTATTTGGAAAAGCAATTTTTTTTAAAGATAATCAATTTATCAAAATCAACTCAACAACTTAAAAATGCTTTCCCTTAAAACTATAAAAACAGACGTAAGCAGGTTTTCCTTATAACCACCTCTAAATAAATGTTCACATCTTCTTTATGAATAAAACATTTATAAATGTTTATTCGTTTGTTCGTCCTTAGTGTGCGTTAGCGGGCGTTACGGCCGAAATGCGTGACCGAGTCATCGAAAATTGGCTTTAACGAATCGACTGCTGCCGACGTGTCGCGCTGGCCATATGAACGAAGTCGAGTTCCATTCATAAATGTTTTGATTGTATTTCAAGTCGATCATAAAGATTTGGAAATATCTCAAATGGGTTGCGTTTTATTTTAAAAATGTTGCCAAGTACTTTTGGGAAAACTCTTTACATGCATGTACGGACACGACAGAATAATGAAGACATTTCACTGACAACATAATGAATACAATACAAAAATATGGTTAGGGCAAGCAATGTGATAAAAAAAAACCATTGTGGGATGGGCATTGCACCCCCCAGAATGGTCTAGTTACGCCAACATATTTAAAAACTATTTCCGAGGCAGAGGCAAGAATTTCAAGTTCTCTGGTAAATTTCGAGAACTTCTCCATGAATTTATGCTTTGGCTTATACCTTTGTATTTCCATTCATTAACGACGTATATTTTCTTAAAAAAATGCATAATCTTTTTTTATTTCATACTTTATCCTGTTGTAGATTATTTTCTCTTTTCCTTTCTTTACCTGCTTGAACGATACCCTTAAATAACCCTTATAACCCTTCCCTTCTGGGAGTTTTAAACAGCTTCGAAAAAAAAACTAATTTCAAAACAATTATTTCTTTATAAACAACATGACTTTCTAGTGAAAAAAATTTTCACTAGAAATAATACTTAACAGTGTCCGGTAGACCTGTGCAGTTTATAAGTTACGGATTCGATTCCCGCCACAAAATCTGATCTGTTACACTACAACGGGCAAAAAGTCTATGCTACCTACCTCGCTGTTTCAATAAAATTAAAATACAACTTAAAATTGATTTGTAATGAAATGAATTAATGAAAGAAAATTTGTACAAGTTTGTTGACATACCTATGTCACCCACTGTATTTCACTTAAAAGCTTGATTAGTGGTATTGAAAAAATGTCTCATACAAAACACAATAACAACAAGATCTCATAAATTTTCATAAAATTTTATAAATTGCTCATAAATTTAAAAAAAAAAAATTGTTGTCAATGTTAAATGAAAATTCAATTGTGCATTAGCAAAAGACGTTTTGACATTTTTATTTAAACAAGCCCTGATAAAATGATTATAAAACAGTAAAATGTTGAGTGGTTTAGTGCCAAATAAATTTGATCTTTAAATTAAAAGCAAAAGGTTTTATTAAGCATTAAGTCCCTAATCTGGTTTCAATAATTGATTTTGTTTTTTTTTTGTTCATACTCACTTGAAGATGTCAAATGAAATCGATTAAATATAAAATGTTAACTATTAAGATTGTACACTGTTCGAAAACTCATTCCAAACTAAATATATATATGTAAATAAATACCTTGTATGTAAATGATGTTTGGGAGAAACTTCAGTTACTATTCATTATGTTGAAAACATATATACACTAAATTTAGTTTTATCTTACATTAACAAAAGTCTGCCATGATTTTTTTGATTAAAAAAAAAACACAATAATGATAGAAAAAACATGTTTCTACTTTCTTTTTTCAACATATTAATTTGGTTTTGTAGCAAAATACGTAACTTTGATGAAAGCAACAAATATTTGAAATATGTACTCAAGTAGTTGTCAAAGAAACCTTTAAGGTCATAAATCACACAACACTTGACTTGACGTAAACATGCCAATTAGCCGACCATTCAGCGCACCATACCATAACAGAGAATTTTGTATGTGTTAAAAAGTATCCAATAAAAAAATTGTGCTTCGAACGAAGCATGTTTGTGGGAGAGAAATATAAAAATTTCACTTACAATCAGCGTTACCACTCAAAAATTATCTATCCGACCAAATTTGCCTATAAAACCGACCAAAATCCATTTATACCGACCAATTTTTTTAAATATTTAATAAACAATATATGCATACCATGTATTTTTAAAAAAAACTTTTATTAAGTTTTAGATTTTAAAAACCACAGGATTAAAATTTTTATGAGATCAATAAAAAGCCGTTACAATTGCTTTCACCTACTTAACGTACATCAACTTTTACAATTATGATGGCTTACACAGCCAATGCAAGAAAACAACTACAAAATTCCTTTTGTTATTCTTGCTGTTATGCATTTTGTGTAGAAGTAGCACCACCTTACAAATGGGCTCATCGTATTTTTTATAGTCTTTTACACACGTTTGACATTTGCTTTTGATTGTTTTTCGTTGCTGAGAAGTAAATAGTATTGCCAAAAACTGAAAAATTTAATAGCGACCAGTATTTCAAATGGCTTTAAATGAATATGGTACATTTTCTTAAACAGACCAAAATAACGTTTAGCCGACCATCCGACCACGGCCATTAATGTCTGACCATTTTGGTCGGAAAAGACCAATAGTGGCAACGCTGCTTACAATCTTACAATTTTGTGCTGAATTCCCGCTTGGAAGCATTACTTTTTTCAAAGCCTATGCAAATGAGAGGCTTACGCATTGAAGGTTTCAAATTTCCTCTCTTACAAACCTGCTTCGTAGTAAGGGAAAGATGGATTCACTTGTAGTTGATTAATTTGTATAATTTTTTCACTTCCACAGCTGCAAAGTTAAGATTTTTTTTAAAGCGCATATAAACGTACTTCCATTTTAAAGATTAATATATGTAAGTGCTTCAAAAACTCCTCTTTTCTTTGATAAGAAAAACTAATAGAACGCTGATTTCTGAAAGCGGAAAATTAGGGTAATTTGTGCGGCACTCTCCAAAATTGTTAGACGTAAAATTTGTTACTATTAAGTTCAAACAATTGGAAATTAATAACTTTTAAGGCGAATTAAAAAAGAGTGACACAATATAAATCCATACCTATTAGAGGTATACATGTATGCTCATTTGGTGTGTTCCTCATATCGGAAGTTTCCCAATTATTTTAAAAGCCAATTCCGTTCACAAAAGACTTAAGGGATTCCTAATTCAAATAAAAGTTTTCTTTCTAATACTTTGTTTTAATTATTTTGCATATTTTACTCTATGATAGTCTTACGCGAGCTAGATAAGTGCTCAATTCTGTATGACCTGTTATCGCTCTAATCAATCTTCTTAATGTGTTGGTCTTCTCAATTTCAGAGTTTCTATTGTTTTCTCAAGATTTTAATTTCCCATCACTTCTTCTGTTACCTTTACTTTTTTTACATTTTCAGATCTAGACCAAGCTCACAGTTAATTTTTAAACTTCCAAAACGGCGTTTCCAAGGCAATTGTGTTCAAAAGCAATTCGATGTTCGATGTTTTTTTCGTCTTCTTTAATTTTGATTATGGCATGATAACATGGAATCCATATCTCTAAATATTCATAATTTACGTACGAGTTAGTCGCATTCTTGGATTGTAGGTCATTCCAAGATTCATTGGTTTCGTTTCTTAAGGTCTCAATAACCAATTACCCGCCCGCAAAAATACGAACCGGAGTCTTATTATCAATTTCCTCAAACCATTTAATGCCTTTATTAATTGTGATCTATTGTAGTAGAAGGGATAACCCGTTTCAGTTCTGTCACAAAATTTTCATCCATTCGTATAGAGATCGACAGCTAGGTTATTACTCACTCTAATTATTGCAGTCCATTCACTCCTCTCTGATACTCTAGTGATACAATTAATGTTTTGAAATATCTATGCGATTGTGTCATATGTGCCATCTGTAATATTTTCCATTGATAGAATCCAAATATTAATAAACACTGCCCTACAAAAAAAGCCAACTCTCTGCTGGCGATCTATCTATCTAAGGTAATGTTATGTTATGTTACCAACATCTCTGGCTAGGGCATAGAAGAATCCTGGACCTTGTACATCAAGAAGTTAGGGTGGCTTAGATGACTTTACCTAGAGTCGAATGGATCCAGGCACAATTAGGATATGCATAGTGATATCAATATTTTTACTGATGGGGAATAGGGAAATCCTGGACCTCGCACTCAAATATGATAGGGAGACACAGATCGCGTTAGATTAAGGATCATTGGTAGTCACACATTAAGTGTGAATGCTATGTGAGACCTCAGTCTAACAAAAATACTTTACGATTAGAATTGTCAGAAATGTGAAATCGTTTTCTAGTCCAGAGAAAATTTCTGTACTGGTGAGGGACTCAGTGAAGGAAGGGATGCTAATCGGAAGTCATGAAATCACTAGTATGCGAAAAAAGTCATAAACGCACCCGAAATAGTAGTAGTCTGCTTCGATATTTCACCAACACATACATAAGTCTGTATATAGTAACGAAATAGATTATTTTGTGTAAGGGAAACCAAAACGAAATAAACTACACAGATAAAATGGTATCAGATGTGAATACCAAATTTTTATATACATATAGAATTTCGTTTCGGAATATTAATGTCTAGTCAGAACTAATAAATTATAATGGCTCGCTTCTTGCAATCGAACTTTTCTTTTATGATTTGAAAATCTCTATTGCAAGAAGCGAGCCATTCGATTGGCAATAAATTTGATTTTCTGTTTTCTGGGTGTAGACTTAGAAGTTGCAATTACTCGCTTAGATGAACGTAAAATGGGCGTAGTAAACGGCCAAAATCTTGAACATAACCAAACTACAAACATTCTTCGGGCAGCAAAAACTAACATACGAAATACTAAAGGTGCAAGATCTAAGGCCGAATTACGGCATTCGAACGTGATCGGAATTTGAAAATTCTTATTAGAATCTCTATACCTTAAGCACAGCGAACTCGATCGTTCGAGTAAAATCTCGATCAATATCGAATGCCGTAATTCGGCGCTGTGGAGAAGTTTAAACCTTAAAAGTCACCTCTTATTTATACCCCCCTTATAACTTGAACAGGAATAAGAATACAGCTCTCTTAAGTTGACCAGCTTGCGCTCCAAACTGTATTTAAAGAACGATTCAAAATAATTTATTCAGGGCAACCACAGCAATATTAATTATATCCCGCAAAATGGTATACCGAACCGATTACTTGGCTTAGGTCTACCTCCTGCAGGATAAGGGACCTTCGTCTTTTAGACATCAACTTTTCAACCTTATCTACAATGAAATTTTATCCGATGAAATTAGAAAACTCATTTCTGGTAGTCGTACATTACAGAAATAACGATATAAATAACACCACCCCCAGAAAACACCCTTTTATACAATGTAGCATAGTTAATTCATCCATACCAACAGAAATTTAATATTATCTAGGTAATAATGGGCAGAGAGATCATCATATAGAAAAAAAAGGTAAATATTTGCATTCAAATCATCATCCAGTAAAGCTTCCGTTTCATTAAACACACTACATAAGCAAATGCATATATTTTTTTTTTTTTTTTTAAAGCCAACTACTAGATTCTGCAACAGCACATGTGATAAATTAATGCACATTATAACCACAATAGCAACAACAACATGCAAAATTTTATTTTTATACCTGGCCTGCACACATCACATCACATAATCAACAACAACAACAACAACATTTGTATACAATTTATTCAAAATCCATGCTCTACGAAGTGTAACCAATGTTCCTCCGGTGGTGTTGGTTGCTGCTGCAATCGTAAGTAATAATGGCGATGATTATGATGTTTATAGCAAGGAGGATGATGAGGCTGATCATCATTATAATAATAATAGCAGTAATAAATTTTGATGACGCTGATGATATCCGTCAGTTACGCGACACTACATCTCGTTGCGTTTAATTATTTCATTAATGCTGTATCTTTTATTAATAGTTTTTTGTTTTTTTTTGTTTTCTTTTATTAACAACATTAAACAGACAAAAAAACATTGTAAAAATGTAAATGCATTACATACATACAAGGCGGCGCAAAAGAAATCCTCCTATCAGAAAATGCTACAAATTTTGCAATTGGCCCCTAATGTCAGTTCTGTTTTGACATTTGTGTAGTAAACACATGCAAAATACACGTTAATAAACAATGTTACGCTACACTGCTCCAGAACGCGGAATATTGGTGACTATTTATTTGACCAATAATCGGTCGGTGACTTTGGCACAACGTGAATTTCGTCGCAGATTTCCTAGCCGTCCAACGCCTACTGGTGAAACACTGCGACGTTTAGCCGCTCTCCTCGAAGAGACTGGCACAACACGAGATGCTGCCAGGAGTGGCAGACCCCGGAGTAGCCGTTCTGCAGAGAATATTGCTGCTGTAGCCGAGGATGTCATGGAAGCGTCGTCGACATTGACCAGACGACGTGCCACGCAAATGGCTATCAGTCGACGGTCTTTACAGCGAATTTTGGTACAAGATTTGAAGATGTTTCCGTACAAAGTCCAGACGGTGCATCAGCTGTTAGCTGCTGACCGCCAATCGCGTCTAACATACGCTCAAGCCATCCTGAATCACCACCAAGAGGAAGATGATTTTTCATCAAAAATAATCATTAGTGATGAGGCCCATTTCCATCTTAGCGGGTACGTAAATAAGCAAAATTTACGCTTCTGGGGCACTGAAAATCCGCGTGTAACCCACGAAGAGCCATTACACCCGCTCAAAGTTACTGTATGGTGTGCTGTTTTCGCTGGAGGAGTCATCGGACCTTTTTTCTTCGAAGACGTCGCGGGCCAAACAGTTACTGTGAATGGTGAGCGCTACAGAGCAATGATCAACGAGTTCTTTTTGCCGCAACTTGATGAATTGGGATTGGAAAACATGTGGTTCCAACAGGACGGTGCAACAGCACACACTGCACGTGCCACAACCGATATGCTGAAGGATGCATTTCCCAGGCGCCTAATCTCCCGTTTTGGCGATTTGAACTGGCCAGCAAGATCGCCTGATTTGACCGCTCCAGACTTCTTTTTGTGGGGCTTTTTGAAGTCGCGGGTTTATGTCAACAAGCCTCAGACTCTTGCAGCTCTTAAAGACAATATCCGTCAAGAATGTGAGGACCTATAGCCGGAAGTTTTGGCCAAAGTGATGGAAAATGCCATAAAAAGGGCTCAAATGACAATCAACTGTGGCGGCGGCCATTTACATGACATCATATTCTCGACTTGATGTAAAAAAAATTAAAAGACCAAATAAAAATACTCCACAAGAAGAATCAAAGTTTTTAATTTTTTTTTTAAATTACAGCCAAAAAACATCGGAAGGTTATTTTTGCGCTACCTTGTACAAACATACATAAGTACGAACACTTCTAAAAAATTGTCCATAGTAAAGTTTTATGTTTTTTAATTTCACTATACACACATTTGTAGGTTTCGATTTTATAAAAAACGATTAAAAAACATCTTGAGAGTTTTCTTTTAATATTTCTTTAATTTGTTTTAAAAGTTGTTTTTCATTACGTATGTTTTCGAAACACTGTTTAAAGTGTTTAAGAAAAAAACCCAAGTTGTCATTTAACTTCAAAAGAATAATTAAAAATAATTTTTATATAGTACAGTGGAATTGAGCGGACACCGAAGGGACCATTGAAATGTGTACGTAAAAGAGAGTTGTCAGATCAACAGAATGCAATGCAATGTCGCCCGGACCGCCCCCAATAGTGTCCGCCCAAAAGGGATGTTCGCTTAAGGAAAGTGTCCGTAATGGGAGATTCCATTGTATAAATATTTGTGTCTTTAAATTTTTACTGTAAATCATTTTTCTTTTTTTTTTGCTCAAGTTCATTTTCATATTTTATTATTTAAATTTCCCAAAACATTTTCTAAATTAAATTGTAACCATTTTAAAATCTTGGAGATAATTTTTTGCTTATGTTTTTTATACATGAAGTTTGACATTTGAAATAAATGAGAAAGGAGAGGGAATTACTATTTAAATACGTACTTTGATAGCTGACGTTTGAAATGAGTGAAGAAAAACAATAATCAGCTGACAAATCACAAATCACCTAATGAATAAATTTACCATAACTTGAGTCAAGAGAAATAAGTTTTCTTTTGTGTAATGACCAACTTTCTATACTTTTCCTACTCAATATTTATTCAAAGTTACATTTTGAAAAAAAAAAAATATTGAAAATTTTTAAACAAATTTTTTATTAAAATTTGTATACAGGCTTGAGTTTATTTTTTAACATTCTAATTTTAGAAAGAATAATCTGGAAAAGTATGTTTTATCGACACTAGCCGAGTGAAATGTATTTTCGAAACCAGCTACGGATTTCACCATCGGCACTCTTTGATCGGTGATAGCGTGTTGGATGTTTAACTCCCAGGTTTTTAAGTTAATTGAATTCGGTAACTAAATTGTTTACTTTCTTCATATTAAACATGCATATTTACTTTATGGCTCCTCTTTTAAATGTTATTTATAAGCCCCTTCTTAACAATAACATTTAACATTCTATTTCATTTCATTTTGCCTTAAATTCAAATGACCTTTGAAATTTAATATTGTACATTTATTATTTTATTATAAATTATTTAAAGTGAATTTTATGTCGCTGCATTTTTTAAGAGGCTCTTACTGTTCCAATCTTTTATGTTTAAAATGAATTAATATTATACGAACGAATATTATATTGTTAATTCCATTCAAACACCAATTGTTACATCACTTTTTTCTTTGAATATTTTAACAATTGTAATATGTAGTTTTAAATGCAATATAAATATATTTAAAAAACAATAACAAAAACAAAATGAAATGAAATGAAATGAAAACAAAAACAAAAACTAATAATTTACAGTAAAAGTCTTACATTCAAATTTGAATGGCTTAAACCCTTAATACCCTAAAATTACAAACAAATAAATACAATATTAAATTTAAATATTTTGACTTTTACAAAATGTTTGTATTTCTATTGCATTCGAATAGTTTAATAAGTTTTAAGAGTGGGTAACGAGTTCATTACTAACGTGGGCTAAGATAATTGTTGGCTGATTGAATTATTTACAAATTATCGAAAAGCTTAAATTGCTTTAGCTGCATTACATTACGAATAGATTTTTGCAAATTAACATGTTAAGGGTATTTATTATGTCTTAAAAATTTGATTTTTCACCCATATTCATAAGCAAATTTTAAATATATAAAATATAAAAAGTTTTCAAAAAAACTTGTTTCTTAATATTTTTTTTTTTCAATTTAACAAATAACAATACTGTCTTAGGTTGTTCTTAATCATTTTCACTATTTTCCATTATGTTGAGTTATGTTCAAATTTCAAAAATTATCTCATCGCACCGTAGCCTAAATTTCAAATTAAATATATTTATTGTCCGCAATCTAAAATACGCTATTTTGTTTTGGACACCATCTGTGATATTTACTTCTGCATATTTAACTGTTTTCTATTACTTAAGTGCTTTCGTTTCATACCCATACTGATGGAGTTTAAAGCAACAATATATTATTCACCACTTTGTTTCAAATACCATCTTGGATTTCGAATTTTTTCAAAGCTTACTGTACTCTCGTAGTCTAAAGCCTTATACCATAGACAGACGACAGCGTTAATTTGCATTAAAAGTCTTAATTCAAATTAACTAATGCATTATCCCCATACCAATGTGTATTAGATTTCACGTAAATGCACTAAATCATATTGAATTTAAACTGCATTTAGCAATTTCAATATGGCAACACGGTCGGCAATCAATCAAAATATTAAAAAATCAAAAATGTAAAATTAAAATAGATTCGATATTTTAAAATTTTTTACATATTTTTTGGAATACCTTTCTATTTAGGTGAAAGTTTTCCCTAATACTGGTATCGTCCATCGTAAGCACGTCACTCTCCAAAAAAGTGCTGTTACGGTCCTTTAAAAAAAATACCATATACCCACATATGAATTATAACCTCAATGAAAAGATACCATTAAACCTACGAATTTCCACAATTCCCTTTCTCTTATTTCAGAGTGTCCTTCTGCCATCCAACTTGTAGCAACATGTTCAGATTTGTGATTGCTAGTGCAGTTACAATTTTTACTAAATGCAAAAACTGTCATCTGTTATAGCAAAATTGTAATTTGCATTAGTGAGATTCTAATGCAAATTAACGCTGTCGTCTGTCTATGGTATTATAGTACACAAAATGTAAAAAGCCACATGCACATGTGGGTCTGACGTCACTAAAATGTTCAGCACTTTGGTTACATTTTTTTAAAATAGTCGTAGTGGCTGCATGCGGTAAAATTTTGATATAACACGAAATGTATTTTAGTCCTAAAATGCAAATGAAATACATGTGGCCGAAGCGGATACATTTATGCTTTATGATGACGTCAAGATTACGTCATAGCCACTTTTAAATTTTTTATTGTTATTATTATTATTATTAATAATAATATTTAATGAATAAAAAACCAATAATTAATTAATTAATGCAAAGCCATTTATTGGTCCGACAAAATCCTGCCTTTAACTAACGACAAACTGTAAAAATGGCCCTGAGTCTAATAAATAGCGAATAAAAAATTCAACATTAGAAACATTTTCAAAATAAAATTAAATGTTATTCGCAATTGATATTACTTAGTTTGTATTATCGCGAGTTCACTGTATACGTATCTCAACGACGCTCGACATACATAAGTATTCTAAATATCGGTTTGTACACGCAAAGAAAAACCATGGTTACGGCATGATCACGACGGTCATATTATTTTTTCTAAAACAATATTTGGTTGTCGAAAACAAGTAATAGTTAATTTTGTTTCATTTTATCATATATTTTGTCACGATAATCAAGCATTTGTGTGAATTGTATCATTTAATGTTTACTTTTCGTAAAAATTTCAAAATGGTTATCATTTAAAAATAGTATGATTTAAGAAAACTAATGCGACAAAAATAACATTTTATTCAAAAGCATTATAAATTAAAAATAATCATTAAATAATAAGTGAGACAACAGTATGATTACAAATTAATCAAGCAATGATATTTTTTAATAATAATTTGATTTCAAGTGTTCTTCTTCTTGCTGAATAAATTTTTATTATTTTAAAAGTTTGAGATGTCAAAAAAAGGAACAAACATTTTTAAAATTTTAAGAAAATTTAAAAATAAACGTGAAAATGTTAAAAAAAATTGCAATTAAATTGGTAAGTATAATCAATATGTGTATGTTACAGCAAAAGACAATAATTTGCCGCAAAAAAGCAAAAATTGTCGATTTCAATTCTAGTCATATATATGATTATTAAATGATACTTTAATTAAACATAATAATGATAACTGGTAACCATTATTATTTTTAACCATAATCATACAATTCAATCATAGTATGTTGCTCTTCGATTATGGTTACCGCAACCATATTTTTTCTTTGCGTGTATTTAAAATCGAAGTTCTGTTTTATCTTTTATGCTCTCAAAATGAAACTCTTTTATTGTGCAGTTAGTGAACTCGCTGTTTTTTTTTTAATTTCTGTGATTTTTTTTTTTTTATTTTCTATAATTGCAACACTTTAATTTTTATTCCAACATGTTTAAGCATTTTCAAATATCGCATTTACTAAAACAACATGCCAAAAATCATTGTTACGCTTATTATGTTAAACATTTCCCCGACCTTTATAAGGTTTAAGGTGAGGATGACGCAATTCACTGAATACTTATTCCCTTTTTATATTTTTTTCGTTACAAATTTCCAGTTGAGTACCCAATAAAACAAGACTAAATTAAAAGACAATAGAACTATTATTTTTGAAATACTCCAATCTTAATTAATTTACAATGGCATTCAAGGAAATAAGAATAAACACCAAATTAAAGTAATTAGAATTTAAAACTCAAGAAAATGTTGAATAATTCAAGGGTAAAAAAATATGCAATTTAAGTTTTACCATATAAGTATTTTATTCAAACCTATGTTAGTAACACTGTTTAAGTTAAAAAGAAACTCAATCTGACTTTTTCCGTTAAGAAAAATAATCAAATACTTCCCTTCGTTTTCATTTTGACTTTTTTTTTTCTTTTATTAAAACAAATCTTAAAGTATTTATACGAGCATAACAAAGTATAACAATGTTTAAAACGAAACCTTAACAGCATTTATTTCATCTTATTGGCAACACTTTACGTTGTGCACCAGTAATTTTGTTGCTCCAATAAGTTGTAAATAAAAGGTAACAATAACAACGACAATAGCAACAACCATAACAAAATGTACACATTCACAGTAAAATTGTTGTGGAAACAAGAAAACAAACAAACAAACAGCAATGAAAATGAGTCAGTCTAAGTAACAGCTCTGCAATTGGAGCAGCGATGTACAACCTTTAGGTGTAGGAAGTAATGGACATATTTTTTTAGCAAGTTTATATATCGAACATATGCCTTTAACTTTGACATCTATAGAAAAAACTTATTTAAACTTATTAACAAAATTTATTATAAATTTTCTGTAAGTAAAAGATTATAGATAAAATTTACCTCGAACAAAGAATTTATAAAATAACTAGCATTTAACCCGCTACTTCGTTAGCGCAGTTCTTACTATTTATTGAATACTCAAGTTATATTTATAATTATTAAATATTTTTGGTTCAATTTATGAAAATTTGTATCTCTGATTCAACTTACTTAGAAATATAAAAAGTGCTACTGAGTTTCAAAAATTAAGATTCATATTTTGCAAAAATTACCCTAAAAATAATAAAAGTAACATTTTTTCCTTCAATAAAACTTCCACTTGGGTTATTATTACCTTTATTTAGAATTCTATGTATACAAAATATATAAAAAGAGAAAAAGTAATTTTGGTCGTCCATAATATTAGGATTTAGACCTCGGACGTAAAAATACAAAGAGTGCAATAAAAATGCGAAAAGGCTTTTTTGTGTCTCCAATATAATTTTAATTTTCAAATTGAATCAACAATCCTTTATTTCACTGTTTTAGCTTTATAAACGTAGGAAATACAAAAATTCCCATTAAAATGCAGAAAACTACCCTTTTGATCGCCCATAACATATTTAGCCTTACCTTGTATCAATAGTCACTAATTTCGAAATTCTTGCTTCGCAAACGTTAAAAATACAATAAGTACCATAAAAATTCAAAAAAGTACCTTTGTGGTCGCCCATAACATTTTCAGTCTCACCTTGTATCAATTGTCACTGATTTCAAAATTCTACCTTCGCAAACGTTGAAAATACAAAAAGTACCATACAAATTCAAAAAAGTACCATTTTGGTCGCCCATAACATTTTTAGTCTCACCTTGTATCAATTGTCACTGATTTCAAAATTCTACCTTCGCAAACGTTGAAAATACAAAAAGTACCATACAAATTCAAAAAAGTACCTTTTTGGTCGCCCATAACATATTTAGCCTTACCTTGTATCAATTGTCACTAATTTCGAAATTCTTGCTTCGCAAACGTAGAATATATAAAAAGTACCATAAAAATTCAAAAAAGTACCTCTTTGGTCACCCATAACATTTTTAGCCTCACCTTGTATCTATTGTCACTAATTTCAAAATTCTACCTTCGCAAACGTTGAAAATACAAAAAGTACCATACAAATTCAAAAAAGTACCTTTTTGGTCGCCCATAACATTTTTAGTCTCACCTTGTATCAATTGTCACTAATTTCGAAATTCTTGCTTCGCAAACGTTAAAAATACAATAAGTACCATAAAAATTCAAAAAAGTACCTTTGTGGTCGCCCATAACATTTTCAGTCTCACCTTGTATCAATTGTCACTGATTTCAAAATTCTACCGTCGCAAACGTTGAAAATACAAAAAGTACCATACAAATTCAAAAAAGTACCATTTTGGTCGCCCATAACATTTTTAGTCTCACCTTGTATCAATTGTCACTAATTTCGAAATTATTGCTTCGCAAACGTAGAATATATAAAAAGTACCATACAAATTCAAAAAAGTACCTTTTTTTTCGCCCATAACATTTTTGGTCTCACCTTGTATCAATTGTCACTGATTTCAAAATTCTACCTTCGCAAACGTTGAAAATACAAAAAGTACCATACAAATTCAAAAAAGTACCTTTTTGGTCGCCCATAACATATTTAGCCATTTTTGGTAGCCTTACCTTGTATCAATTGTCACTAATTTCGAAATTCTTGCTTCGCAAACGTAGAATATATAAAAAGTACCATAAAAATTCAAAAAAGTACCTTTTTGGTCGCCCATAAAATTTTTAGTCTTACCTTGTATCAATAGTCCTTTATTTTACAATTCTACCTCTATAAACGTAGAAAATACAAAAAGTACCATAAAAATTCAAAAAAGTACCTTTTTGGTCGCCCATAACATTTTTAGTCTCACCTTGTATCAATTGTCACTGATTTTAAAATTCTACCTTCGCAAACGTTGAAAATACAAAAAGTACCATACAAATTCAAAAAAGTACCTTTTTTTTCGCCCATAACATTTTTGGTCTCACCTGAAATGAATAGTCTTTGATTGTACAGTCCTACCTTCATAAACGTAGAAAATACCAAAAGTACCACAAAAATTCAAGAAAGTACCTTTTTGGTCGACCATAATATATTCGGTCTTACCTTGTATCAATAGCCACTAATTTTAAAATTCTAGCTTCGCAAACGTTGAAAATACAAAAAGTACCATAAAAATTCAAAAAAGTACCTTTTCGGTTGCCCATAAAATTTTTAGTCTTACCTTGTATCAATAGTCCTTTATTTTACAATTCTACCTCTATAAACGTAGAAAATACAAAAAGTACCATAGAAAAGCGAAAAAGTACATTTTTGGTCCAAGTTCCAAATTCCAAGTTTAAAATTTTTAAATATCTATGAAACAAAATATTTTAATAGACATGATTTAAAGTCAGTAAATCTACTCTTTTATGCATAAAAGTAATTATGTTCTAAAAAGTACCAAACTCTTCCCGATTTTTCCCCTTTCTACCCTGTTATGAATGTGTTTAAATTTTTACTAAATTACATAATTTTTTTATGTCTAGTGAAATCCCAATTAAAAATTTTGTGAAAATTGGCCGTCTAATTAGGAATAACATACATTTTCCGGAATTTTCCCCTTTTTTGTTCCCAAAAAAGTTTCCAAAAATTTCACCTAAATAGTTGTCCATATTATATTAGGAAATAATAATTGTAAAATTTTGTCCCATTGAATAATATAAGAAAAGTTTATTTCAAAAAAAGTACCAAAAAAAGGGACAATTTTTACCCCTTATGCATATGAATTTGACAAAAGTGCCGAATTCCTATTAATATTTTTTCGCGGATTACTTAATACAGTTTAAATTTTTTTCCTAGCTTTATGCGTTTGGAAGTTACATATGGTACCAAAAAAGTGCCAAATTATAGTTTTTACCCGTTTTTTCCCCTTAGGGGTTGAAAATTCCAAAAAAGGCCAGACACCTGTCAGCTTATTTTTTGTGCAAATTACAATACTTTTTCAATTTAATTTGTATCATTTTTAGTTTAGCCGATATAAGATTACCGATTTTGCCCGTTTTTACCCTTTTTTACCCCCTTAAAGTACGAATTTCCAAAAATCCCTTCTTAGTGGAGCTATACATTGAAAGAGGAACCGATTGTCCAAACTTCATGTCTCTAGCTCTTTGCGTTTGGGCTGTGCGATGATGAATCAGTCAGTCAGTCAGTCACGTTACTCTTTTATATATATAGATTTCTATTCAAATTTATTTTACGTTTTACAAAGATTTATTTTATAAATGTAGGCGTCTTTTATATTAGTATAAAGAAAAAAATTGTTTACCAGTTCAATGTGAATAACTTTTTTTATGACTTCTTATTCTTAAGTGCAAAAGGAAACATGAAGAATGCCTTCTCCAAATCCAAGATAGTCATCCTTTAATGATATGCTTCAAACTACATGCAAGTGCATGCCAAAAAATTTAAACAATTCAGGTAAACAAACATTAACTCATGAAACATGGGTTTCTCTTCATCTTTTGAGCATTCCTTCCATATTCACTTATTAGAATAAAGTGAATTTTGTTAATATGCTCTCAAATTGCACGTTAATGTAAAAATCGCCTTTATTGAACCACTTCATCATGGGTTGAACTCATGCATTCACTATTTCTTTTCAATGTTTTTTTTTGCTGGGTTATTCTTTGGTCTATAGTTATCTAATAAAATGCTATTTAAGACGAAAGAAAAATACAATAAAAATCTTTGGAGAACCTTTAAAAACAAAAATTTTTTAACTTAACAGAGGGTGTTTTTTTAGCAACACTTTTTTCTCAGACAGCAGATTGAAGACTACTAGGCTGTTTTTAATTTAGTAATTCATTTTTAATAGACCTAGGCCAGAGAAATTTGAATAAAAAATTGTATTTTAAAAAATGTGTTCATTCAGGGAATAATGCAGTTCGGAATATTCTATCTTGTTTTAATATTTGAATCTATGTTAATAAGCCGAGTTTGGAAGCAAATATGTATGAGAAATTTCCCATTCAAAAACTGACACCGTTTGGTGCGCATTGTTACCCAGTGAAATAACTAGTCAATAATTATTTTTAAATTATTATAGTGTCTTTATAAATATACTTGATTTATCAAATTATTATTTGTTTTTTCTCACTTGCTTTGGAATTTATCTCTCAAACCTCATGGATCAAGAGGAGTTCTCCCGTTAAGTTGAAATGCCGAACTTCATATATAACAAACTGTAAACAAACAAATTTTCGTCAAAATAAGTCTACTTATTTAGTAAATAAATATGAATTGATCAACAAGTTACAGTTAACGGTGAGCGGTAGTTAAACATAATTAATAACTCTTTCAAATCTCAATTGGAATATTGCCAATGCGTGGATTTAGGACGACGGTACCTCCTATCAACTTCCGTTCAATTAATTAACTGATGAAAACATTTGGCAAAAGATTAATTGATCAGTGTTTGTGCGATTTGACACCATTAGAATCTTTGCTTCACCAACAAACTTTTTAAGCAGCTCTTATTCGCTTACACAGCAATGCTAACATTGTTTGCAAGCGAAAGTGCAATAAGCTACAAGCGTTGCATTTTATATTTCAGGGTTAGAAATAACAAATAAATATTTAATATTAATTTTGTATACTTGTGAACCAACTTTCAAAGCGATTTTTTCATTTCGATTGAGCTGCTTTGGAGGTAACATTTCAACATTCCAAAATTTTTAACGCACAACCGCTTCATCAGGTATCGAAAAACGTTGATGTCGCAATTTTTTTTCATGTTCGGGTTTAAAAAGAAGTCGTTGAGTATTAAGCCAGGACTATACGGCGAATTAATCTTTGTTTTGAGTGCTCAAAAAGTCCTTTGTCTAAGCCGATGTGTTCAAACTATATGTGTACCATTCCCACCGTCACCGTTCTACATTGCACCAATGGTATGATTTAAAATTCCAGTTTTTCCGAAAAAAAATACGATCATGTGCTTTAAAGTGCATTGAGCCTTAATGATTTTTGTAAGGCTTGGCTCGCCTTTTAGGCCCCATACAGTCGACAACTGCTACGTTCGGCTGATACGCGTAGATCTATGACTCGTCACCTGTCACGATGTCATACACATATTTAAAAACACTACAATGGTACTTTTGAGCATTCCTTGCGACCAATTGACTCGAGCCTCTTTGTGAGCGATTGCCAAATTATGTGGGATCCAACTCGAGCAAATCTTTTCTTCAGATGAAATATTGAAAGCATGCTAATATTTAAGATAACCTCGATGTCACGATAAGCTATACGACGATCTTTTAGTATCATTTCATGCACAACATCAATGATTTTCAAAACATCAACCGATTTTGTCATTTCATTCGGAAAATAGAACTCTCCGGTTCTAATATATTTTTTAACGTACAGTATCATTTGGAATTCTAAAAATGATTAATAAAAAATCGACTTAAAATAAAAATTTAAATATAATTTATTATAAAACATCGAAATCAAACATAAACAGTTTTTACTTAATGCTACAGATATTTTAATGCAATTATTCTGGCGTGCCACTTTGTTCACATACCGGAACCAATTCTTACCATTTTGCACTCTCCAATATAAAACAGAACCAAAACAAAACAAAAGATGTGCAAATGTAATCGGTACTTAAAAAAAAACGATTTATCGAATTTTATAGTCAGCAGAGAAATACATAAAGTAGGGTGAATTTAGTACTGTGAAAAAGCCAATTTATCAACATACCAGTAAAAAAACTATAAACTGCCACTATGACAACAACAACAACAAAGGCAACATGTGTTATAGTTCCCAGAGTTTTATTTAAGTTGAAATGAACTACAAACTTAAGAAATATAAAAAAGAACAACAACAACAACAACAATTTTATTATTAAATGTATCCAAGAAATACATGATGTGTGCTGTGGGTTTGTTGTTGGCGTTTATATTACCTGTAAATACAACTTGATTCCCCTTTTAAATTTAAATTAAATGGCTTAATGAAGAATTTAAAAGTAAATTAACAAAAGAAATGGGGGCCTAACTAAAATAAAAACAGTTGCTCTCGATAAAGACGGAGATGTTAAAAAAGATAAGACACACTATTACACCTGGCATAAACACTTTTAAACTGCGGCTGATGTCGACGTCTCAGAGTGTACAAATGTATATGTGTTGTTGATCTATTGTTGTGGATCTTTTTAGTTTCAGGAAATGATCAACACCACAAACGATAAATACAAATGTTTCAACATTGTATTTAAATTAACAAAATTAAACAAATTAATTTGAAATTAAAAGAAAATTTACGATTTCACATATCGTCACCAAAAACGAAAGCCGCCTTAACTAAATCATCGATAAATAATCGAGTTGAATTTCAAAATGCTTTAAAATGTATGAAAATACATGACAAAGCGATAAATCGGATTTCTTTAAAAATATCAATTTTGGTTAATTTTGTTAAAGAAGTTTGCATTAAAAATCATAATAAATTTAATTTTATCAAACTCATATTTTTAAACCCTTTTATTAAAGGGTATAAATATGTATGTTTGTCATTTCGCTTATAATTTCTATAATATTTATTCTAGACCCTAAAAAGTGTAAAGTATGAATCCTTTTAAATATATTCGTCAGTCCGTGTGTATGTTGAAATCAACGCTTTGAAGCCCGCACGCATACTTTAGACTCTTGTATGGTACCAATTTATCAGATATATTTTCGAGAATTTCGCTTTTAAAAATCAGTTGTGTGGGCACATTACGAGCTGAGATATACGCGAAAGAAAATAATTTCCTCTGTTCCTCAATTAAAAGTTAAAACTATCGATTTCCTAAACAAGCTTTGGTCACAGTTGCACCATATTATTGCCAGTTTTAATCATTATATGATGGTACGAATTGTGAGAAGGGTACATAAGATTCAGCATAGCGCTCTTACTTGATGTACTTCTAATGTTACCCATTAAACGAATTGCTGGAGCTTTTCATGGTCTGCTAGTTTGAGCTCCTGAGTTAGCTGAATTTTGTTGACATGAAGGTGAAGGTCTTTTAAAAAAATTCACTTCGTAGTGTTTCGTGAAATTTAAAGTTGTTGAAAACGATGCCGAATTGATGTTTTCGGATTTTTGGCTAAACTCTTGTTTACAACAGCAATGTTTTTAAGAGACCGAGACGCTCAGGAGATTTACTGTTCTTGACCACTCTCGAATAATTGACACATTTGGTGCACTTTCTGGACTGAAAATTCTACAATCGGTCTTAGCGTAACTTTCAAAATGTTTTTTTTTTTTTTGCTACGTTACAAAAAATCTTTAATCTAAACAATGCCTTCAGAATTGGGAGTAAGCAAGTGAAAATAACATTTTAACCATTTAAGCTTGACCATGTTACAAAGTTATTTAAAATAAATATTATAGACCAGAAACATGTTTTCGTTATCAATGAACTTCAAGTGATAGATAATTTTTTAGCATTTATATTTCAACATGGCTTCTGATACAGTACATGCTCCTTGAATGGCTACAATTTTATCCTCTTGGATATCGCATTTTTCGACCATTTTTTCACTCATTTTATTTTAGCAATGGTACACATAATTTATCCTGTCAAATTGTCCAAAGTTGTTGGTATATTCTCATTAACCAATAACTTTACATGAACCCAGAGTAAGTAAATCAATATCGTTAAATTGCATTAATTTCAGTTTTGATCCAAAGTAAATTACGGCTCAATGGCTATAGAAGTATGGACCAAAGATTTTGCCGGGCCTTACAGCCTATCAAAAATTAGTTTTTTGTGAATGAAATATCTCTCGTAGATTTGTTCTCACTGCAAATTAGGAAATTTATTACAATATTGCATATAATGCGCACTTAGAATGTTATCAAACTAAATCGCGATTTCCAAATTAATAAATAAATTCAAAGAATTTGTAAACGATGTTCGGGGTGGGAGTCTATTCATCATTAAACAGAAAACTTCATTTTGTATTGACTGTACTGACTGTAGCTCTAAATGGAGATGAACTGACCCTGATATTTTGATATGACATATTTGTTGAACAACATTTTACCCTTTGATTTTTGTTCTTCCACAATTCTCGATAATTGTACGTTTAAGCTAGTGATACATATTTCTTAAACGAAAGTAAATTATAGTATTTGAATATCAATAAAAAGTTTGCTTTAATGTTTAAAACTGTGGAAATAGATGTTGAGGGTGACCTCCGGTTATAAACTTCAGTACCGTTTCCTATTTCAATGACAATAGAATGTTGGACCAGTCGGTTAGGTTAGGTAGAACAGGCAGCTGTTGTACAGCTCACTTGGGTCCATTATATTGATCCCTTTGTGATACCTGAATAGAAAAGTAAGAATAGAAAAGAGAAAAGAGAAGCAGACAATTCCAGAGTCTCTGGCGGGAATCGAACCCGCAACCCCCACACTAGCACACCATCACACTACTGACTAGTTCACCGGGGCACCAGTTGGATCAATAAACAATGTGCTATTCTTAATTAGAAATTTGTATCAATGTTTACAAGATTGTATGCAGAAACTTGGAGAAAATCCCCATATACATTTCCTTTGGATAACCAACCGATCTTAAAGGCCCATATGACAAGCCCAAGAATATAATATTCCACTAAAATTTAGGGAAGTGTTTCCCCCAAGGATTTTGTTTGGCTTGTTGACAGCATTGGAGTGAAGGCGGTAAGTCGTAGTTTTGTTTTGCAATATGGAGGATGGGAATGCGGAACATGTTCTCTGCAAATGTCCGACAATATGCAGAATGAAATTGTGGTTCACTATGACAGCGGACATTTAAGTTTTATTGCCATGTAGGGTTTTGGACTTAACTTTTAGGCAACTGCTTATCTGCACAAAATACCCATTTTGGTAGCGATGTATTTGTGCCAATTTTTACTACTACCACTACTACCAAAATTACAAAAATAATGGCATTGTAATCTTGACATAGCAACCAGTTTTTTAAGTTTCGTCTTTAGAACACTACTTTTTCTGTGTTCGAAACTTTATCGATACAGTCTTCAAAACAGCGTTGAAACGAGGGGACAAGTCCCAGAGGTCAGAAAGCTCTCCCATACCAGTTACTTTAAGATGGAATTCCCAGCGATCAGCCTTTTGGTCATAGAGTAACAAATGCCTCTTTTGCAAATCATACTCGCACCCCACACACATACAGACTGA
This sequence comes from Phyto melanocephala, assembly GCA_941918925.1. Lineage (NCBI taxonomy): Eukaryota > Metazoa > Arthropoda > Insecta > Diptera > Rhinophoridae > Phyto > Phyto melanocephala. Next base: position 82,275,319 of record OW799235.1, on the reverse strand, counting down.
TTTCTCTGCCGGAGAGCTCACATTCTCGACATATTTACCTTATTTGAAAATGGTGTTACTTTTATTACAACGCACACCTTAAATTTTATCACAAAAACTATTTTGGTTACATTTTTATTATCAAATATCTAATAAAAAAACGTTTTTCAAATATATAAATAATTTATTAACACATTTAAAAATCGAAATCTTGATTAACTTTTATTTTAAATGTGTTAATTTTTATATTTTTCTGTTTTTATTAAAGTCTATTGAAAATGAGGAAACCGGAATTACAAAATTTTCAAACAATAAACAATTTTCAGCATCATTTTTTTTTCTTTTTGTCTTTTTACAGACTTTTTCAATCTGTCATTCATGAAATTTTAACTCATTCATCCATTCGTTTACAACAATTGTTTAAAGAAAAAAATTTTACAAAATATAAAAAACTACATAATACATAACTACAATACATCCATATTCACATTTGTATTTTAAATTTTTATTAGTTATTGCACTAATAAATTGTTTTTATTGTAATATTTTGACATTTTTATTAAAAAAATCTTTATTAAATTGCTACATTATTTATAATAATTTATTTTTTAAATATTAAATATATGGTTTTTTTTATTTATCAATTATGGCGATTATAATGTGAAACCACACTACATAAATAATTGTATTACTTAAAAAACGGTTTAAATATAAAAAATAAATTATAATTTATTGTAAATCATTTTTATTCTTGCTTAAGTTCATTTTCCTATTATTAAACTTCCTAAAATATTTTTAAGTTAAATGGAATTGTAATCATTTAAGAATATTAAAAATTTATTCCGACATAAATTGCGTGAAGTGCCTCTTCGAACTATTATTTATGTTACAATCTTAATGAAATTAGAAAATGGGAAGAACAATATTTTTTTCAAAATTTTTCCTTCTTCCTTTCAAATAATATTTTAATCATATTTATAAATAAAGTATTATTACTAAGTTTAAGTTTGGAACTTAGGAAACTAATTATTAAGTTCGTAAAGAACTAAGGTGAAAACATAAGTACTAAGATTGGAATTTTATATTCGTTAAAAAACTTACAATAAGAAATACAAATACAGTAGAATCTTAAAAAAATTAACCAAAATGTCCCAAGGGGTATTAACTTTTCTAAGCGCGTTTTTTAGTCAAAAAAGGGAATAAATAAAGTATGTAATAAATTTTAAATGTAATACACAACTTTTTTTAGACGACCGACGCCTAACAAGAACTTCAACAGCAATGTTGAAGATGGACAACATTTTTGGCAGCTCAAAATAAAAAGGAGGTTCGGGGAATACCATAATCTATTAAACAAAAATAAAGATTTAGCGTTGCCATTGAGAAGATTTTAAGTGATCAAGCTGCCACTATTATCACTGAAACAACCGTTGTTTTAAAAAAAAATTACACGCTCTAAAAATTTAACCGAAAAGTTAACTTTTTAGAGTTGCACGTTGATAACGAAAAACTGTTAACTAATTCGCGTGTTTAACTTTTACGCGAGTAAACTTTTCTAAGATTTTACTGACATATCTAAAAAATTTTGTTTGGTGAATTCAGTTGCCTGCTTGACTTGAAATTGTTTTTTTTTTTTCAGTGCGAGCGTACTGATCTTAGTAATGCCAACAATATTACCCGATATTAAATATAACTACGGGATTAAGGGTAAAAAAAAATTAAAGTTAAAAATTATTTTTAATAAAAATTAGTATTTATTAAATTTTCTTTTATAATAAACCTTTTATATTGATGTTATTTTTAATCTGTATATAACCAAATCCTGTAGGACGAATGTTTTCGTTATAGGCATTTCTTGATTAAAATATAAACATTTTATGGTCTTTCAAAAGCGTTATCTTCAACTTATACATAGTGTTTAATAGTATTCAAATGTATTTTTGAATGACATAAAAATTTTTTTTAACAGGTATTTGTTGGGAAATAATTGATCACAAAGTTTTGCGGTGCACACTGCTAAAAAGCGGGAGTAACTCATAAATTTAATGGTTTTCTTATAAATTTTAGCGAATTTTCCACTGATATCAGAGAACTCTAAAAAATATATCTGTAGCCAAAAAATTTTTTCGTTTTGTATTAAAAGCCGCGAAGACTTTGTGACGCACGCTACGTGTTTGTCGTTACATTATTTCCAGTAGCATATCAATAAACACAATTTTATTTATTTTAGTAAATTAATTTTTTTTTTTTTTTATTAACACTTATTCATTCTTATTTTATGTTTATAAATGAACGTGTGAATATAAATTTGTTACCATTACACAGTTGTTCAGAATTTAGAAATAATTTTGGAATTCGGTAACATGCGAGCCATTGCGTGAAAGTGGGTGGGTGTGAGTGATCGTGCCTCCAAAGCTGGTCGCCTCGGATATATAATTTTGAAAAAAAAATGCCAAGAATTAATTTTTTATAGGAATTTAAAAATCGTTTCACATTAAGATAGCTGTTCAAGATATAGAGTATTATAGAGTTAATATATTCACATATTAAAAAATATTTAAAAGAAATTAAATAAAATTAAATTTAATAGCTGACTTTTATTGTATTTTTTTTACCTGACGGGCTTATACAGTGCCAGAAAATATTTAAAAACAAGTAAGAGCGCTATATTCGGCCGTGCCGAATCTCATATACCCTTCACAACGTGTAGTCATGCAATAACAGTAGTTTGTATCACCATTCAGCCCATATGAAATACGTACATACATATAAAAAACATACATATATAAAAACATCCCATTGTAAAATTATATATTTACGTATGTATGTTAAAAAAAAAAATAAAATAAAAAAAAAATTTTAAAAAAAATTTTAAAAAAAATTTTAAAAAAAATTTAAAAAAAAATTAAAAAATATTTAAAATATATATAATAAATATAAAACAAAAAAAAATAAAAAAAAATTAAAAAAAAAAAAAATATTAAAAATATAAATAATATATTAAATAAAAAATAAAAAAAAAAATTTGAAAAAAATTCGAAAAAAAAATTTTTTTTGGCTCAGCTGGGATTCGATGCCACGTTTTCTCTAACCAGTATACACGTTTGTATGTACATATGTATGTTGTTGTTATGTTGTTTTTGTGGAAAAAAAATCGAGGTAGTCGTGGGTTTTTGCTCATATCTCAGTTGTTTATGTACCGATGTTTCTGATTTTCAATACCGATCTACTCCCGAATATTTCTGATACTTTAATACCTCTACCGAGTCCAAGCGATGTCGGGGAGCTTCAAAAAGTTGATTTCAACATACACACGGACATACGGTCAGACGGACAGACTGACAGAGCTTAATCGACTACCCTATTCATAAGCTTTCAGAAAATATATACTTTATGGGGTCGGAAATGAAAATTGTAGAAATTTCACACGGAATGACAAACCTATATATACCCTTTTTCACTGTGTGAAGGGTATAATTAAATTTAATAGCTGACTTTTATTGAATTTTTTTTTACCTGACGGGCTTATGCAGTGCCAGAAAATATTTCTTTTAAAAATATAAATACTATAAAAAATCTTCATTTACCCAGCAAAATAACACATTATAAAATAATAAGTTAAAAATACTAGAAAACAGTTCTTCACTACTTACAATTCGACATCTAAGCCCATTATTTTAACACGGCGATGTCATTGGAGGCAAGTACTTACCATGCTCGCTTACAAATAAGTACTTATTAAAACCGCTTATAAATAGTGATCTAAATAAGTACTTATTTTTAAAGCAATAAATAAGTACTTAATTCTAATAACCTAAATAATCCATAATATTATGGAATTACAGAAGTCGTTCGGTTCTTTTAAGGACGAGAATTCAATTTGATTATTCTGCGATACGTTAATTTGAAATTGAAAAATCATTGAAAATCTATAAGTCAACACATTGCTAATGAAATGCTTTGCCGCTGCTGTCAAAATCATTATTATTTATAAACCTAAACGCGTTAAAACTAAATGACAATTATAAAAATTTATGTATTTGAACGGCTTCTAGCAAATTTCGCAATAAGATATTGCATTGTGAGTGTATCTAAGCAAATGTGTAAAAAAAAGTACTTACGTATATATAGGAAGAACAAGTATTTGCCAAGGGCCAATGTCAAAATATTTACTTTTGAGAAAATTTGAATTGAACTTTAACTTTTATAGATGCTTTCATAGTGACATTGGCCAGCATTTTATCTATAAAGCTGTTCTGGGTTAAGTATGACTTTAGCTGTTTTACCATAATGAAATAGAGCAAGAAAACAAATCTAATGCAATGATCAACTCAAAAAGGAAAAAAGTGACATTGGCCCTTTTAGCTCCAAGCCACAGATATATGGTTGAATTAAAAAGTAACAAGTAGCAAAATCAGTCATATGTAAAAATTCGTATTTAAAAAAATATTAAATTTCATTTATTATTTATTTGCACAAAAAAATTAAATAAAAATGCGTTTTAAATAGAAAATGGTTTAGGTTATTTAACAGATATCCCAACAATATTATTGCAGTTTTAAGAAAACAAAACAACAAATGCAAAGCTTTTGAAAGCAATTTTACAGAAATTAATATTCCAAATTATAATTTGTATACCCTTAACACAAAAGTGAAAAAGGATATATATTTGTTTGTCATTCCGTGTGGAATTTCTACAATTTTCATTTCCGACCACCGTGTGAGTGTTGGAATTAACTTTCAGAGCCCCCCTGACATCGTCTGGAACCGCGTGAAGTATTTAAATATCAATTTTTTTGGAAGCAGATCGGTATTGAAAATCAGCAAAATCGGTACATAAACAACTGATATATGAAGAAAAAACCGCGACCACCTTGTTTTTTTACAACAACGTACATACAAAAGTTGTATACTGGTCAGAAGAAACGTGGCATCGAATCACAGCTAAGGCAAAAATATTTTTATATTTTTGTTTTTTTTTTAATTTTTTATTTTTTTTTATTATTATTTTTTTAATTATTTTTTTTCTTAAACATAAATACATACAAAAACTCAATTTATAATTTTACAATGGGATGTTTTTATATATGTATGTATGTATTTAATATTAATGAGATGAATAGTGATACAAACAATTTTTATTGCATGACTATACGCTGTGAAGGGTATGTAAGATTCGGCACGGCCGAATATTGAACTTACTTACTTGTTTTTTGTAGAATTTAAATTTTTTATTTGCTTAAAGACATAATATGAAATTGTTTTAAAATTATAGACGACTTTAAGAAAAACAACTTCGTTCTACTTATAATATATAAAAATCTTTTTTTTATGCGTGACGCATGCTACAACGAACTTAGCTAACATTTCATAGCTAATTTCAATATTTTCTTTCCAAAATAGTAAACAAAAATTGTTTTACTTAAGTTAAAGAGAATTGAATTTGTAAAAATACGGCTTTAGATCGGATCATCTATATTAAAACTAAAGTAAAAATATGAACATCTAAAAATATTTTAATTTATTGTAGAACTTTATTTACTTGTAATTTGTGTATTAGTAATTAATGAAATACATTTTTTATATATATATTTATTTACAAAGTTATATATCTCATATTAAAAAAAATTAAGTTGGATTACTAGCTTAAAAAAAATCTGGGATTTGTATATAAGAAATATTGAGTATTTGAAAATATATTTTTATATTTTTAAAATTTTTGTTTAATTTGATGTTAGATTTAAGCTTATGGTGCTTATGCCAGATCATAAGTAGAGCTTTAAACCACAAAATTTATGGAAAAGTTTAAAAATGTTACAAGCTTTATATAAAATTTGCATAAACAATTAGAGAATTCTAAATAAGACAAGAAAAAAAATTAAAAAATAAAAACTTCCTTTATTCTTCTTTTTTATTTGTTTTATTTTTTTAATCCCATATATTTATTTATTTTATATTTTTTATTTTTTTTTATTGTAGAATTGCAATACTTGCACTTTCAAACCAGTTAAAGAAGACATTGACAACGGCGGTGAAGATTTTAATTCTAATTACCATGGCACAATAAAATCATCAGCAGCCAATAGTGATTATAATAATCATTTTCATAATTCCCATCAAATAATGCATAATGCAATGATACCGGCAATAAATATTCACAACAAGCAACAGCAACAACAGCAACAAAATCAACAACAAATGCCATCATATGAAATGTTAAATGACAACAACACAAATGTTGAGGCTATAATATTACAAAATCAAGTGGACACACTGCAATGGCAATTAAAACAGGTAACTTTAACTCATTAAGATATTAACTTAAGTTATCAATTTAAAAATACCTGAGAATATTTTCCAAATAAATGTGTAAGATGCTGAAAAATGAAAGAAATACATATGGGAACAGAAAAACAAAAGAGTTAAGAAACAAACTTTAAATAGATTTCTTGGCAGAAATGGTGAGAGACTGAGAGTTGTTACGGTTAGCAAAATGAATTTTTTTACTTTAACGTTTTGTATTAGACTCAATCGAATGTTTACTTAAGTACACAAATTTAAAAAAAAAAAATAAAAATTTTACACAAATTTTCAATTAATTTTCTCTACTATTAGGTTCCTTTACTTCTAAACAATTTTACTTAGAAACATACAAAAAACAACAACAACAAAATGATAATTAAGTAAGAATTTGTTCCAGTCAACGACTGTTACCAACGTTCGTGTAATACTTGAAAGTTTTTATGTCAAAAACATACATTTTTGTATGTTGTTTTTTCTTGCACTATAAACACGGATGCAATAAGTACACAACAGCCAAACATACGGTCACTTACTTACATGCCACACACATACAAACCTTATCGTGATTAATAAAACGAAACCAACAAACATTTTATTCGCATCATTTGAAAATAATTTTTTGGAAGTTTTAATAATGAAAAAGTCAAAATTCAAAAATTTTATAAAACAAAAAGCTTTTCATAAATTAAGCACTTGTTAAAGATATTAACACGCATTGCTGTCATATTGTCTCAATGTCATAATTTCCTTAAATTGTAAGACGGATGATAAGTACAGTATTGTTTATTGTGAGTTTTTGAAACTTTACAAAGTTCTTTAAAATTATGACATTAACACACACTTAGAACATCTTGTGAGTTCACTTACCTACTGATTCCGAAGGGTTTTTTACGGTTTTTAAAATTGTAACATAATTGATTTAAATATCATGTCTTATATAAAAGTTAAACATTTTTCAGTTTTGTTACAATTTTGTAAAAATTTTAACTTTGTTACAAAATTCAAATAAAGGGTATTAAATGAAAAAAGATTTTAAAACACTTTTCTTATTTGAAATTAATTTTTTTATTTTCGATATTTAACTACAAATTTCATGAAACTCTATTATGTTATTATGCTCTATTATTAACAAAAAAAGTAGGTGAATTAACAAGCTGTAATATCATATCATATTATAATATAACATTTCTATAAATGTTTACAGTAACAATATTTTTTTATTTTAGAAAATTAAAACTTTGTTTGAGTTTGTTTACTTTTACAAATTACCATACACAGTAGCGAGCACCATAAAATATGTTTGCTGGGTTATAAAATCACGAACGATATGAGCACATATACGAATCCATATGTAGTAATGCCCAAGAATGATTAAATAAAGATTACGCCTTGCGCATGATTTACCGTTAGATGACGTAGTAATCCCCTCATAAAGGTTACCAAGTCTGTATCATATGTAAAATTTATAATTTCTTACAAAAAATTTATGTATTTTGAGATAGTTGGCAGCCCTGTAATTAATTTACTCAGAGAGTTCTAAAAAAAACTATTACATCGGTGTTTAATAAACAACGAATTTCGTGTCATATTTTATAATAAATACATAAGTATAAATAATATTAAAATTATATAAAAAGTGTTTTAATTTGGTTATTTAAAAGCTGAAAAACAGAAAACAAAATAAAGTGAAAAGATATAAAAGAGAGCAAATATAAAATGTGCAGTGGGCAAATGCAAGCAAAATAACAGCAAAAAAACAAGTGAGAAATTATATTAAAATATAATAAATTGCGCATTTTTAATAAAACGTTTGTATATTCAAAAAGCTGTATCATTTTACAATTTTTCAAAAGATGAATCTCGAAGGAAGTTATGGGTAATATTTTGCAAACGAGTGAAGCCTGTAAATGCGGATGAAGAAAAAATTTGTGCTTTACATTTCAAGCAAGAAGATATTGAAAGAAACTTGATATTTGAAATGGGTAAGTTAAAACAAAATTAATCCTTGCAGTACATTACTAAGGCATTATGAATAGAATTTAGCAAACGGCGTGCAAAAATTTCAAAATCCCATGCAGTTCCGTCTTTAGACACTAGTGCTATTGAATGTGAAACGAAAACTGCTAATGAAACTGAAGTTTCAAATGTACATATAGGACTACGTGAAACTGCAAAATGATATTCCAAATAGTTTTGAAGAAAAATTGGGCGCGGAAAATGCTCCAAGGCCGACTGATCTTGAAGAAGATCGCCTAAAAACTTGCACCATATTTTTCAAATTAAATGGTAACAAATTATTACTTTCAAGCGGATATTTACAAAAGAATTTGTTGGAAGCCAAAGAAATTGAAGCCAGTGAATACGTGAAAAAACTTTTTTTAGGTGTCGAATGTATTTTAGAATTAGGAAACTAAATGTCGAAATCGCTGAAAATACTTATAAGCGAAAAAGAAAATTTGATAAAATAACAAAATAAAATGAATTCTACACCTAATATAATAGTGAAATATTGTAATAAAAATAATGAAAATATATATGTATACATATATATAAAGAATTTTTTTGCTTTCAAAACATTTAGTTAGAAAAATAACAATTTGTCCCACTGTCATGTTTTTACACAAACATTATTAGTTATACAGCTGAATTTTATTAGCCAATCAGAACACAGCTTGAGTGACGTCAGAATTCCTACATGCGCAGAAATGTTTTTTTATGGCTGCGTGATGGCGTAATCTTTATTTAATCATTCTTGGTAATGCCGATGTTTACCACATGTCTTTTGTATGTTCTAATATTATGACCATATTTATGTTTTTCTCACGACTAATTTGTTTTAATTATGGGTTGCTAGGCATTATTTTCTTTAGACAAAAATAAAACACAAAATAATTGTGTCGATTACCATATTAGGAGTAAGTTTAATAAGAACAAATAAAAGAAATGTACTTATGTAGAATAAAATATACCACTTCAAAGTAGATTCTATTTAGAATTAAAGTCATGCCTACTTTTAAACAGGAAAAAAAATATAAAAAAAATTTTCAATTTAAAATTCATTTTCATGTCAATTTAACCTCAAAAAATCTTCGGGTGAAAATTCACCTCTTTTGAATTTTAAAATCACATATTTTTTAATACATTTTATCAAATCGAAATGAAACCTTTTTTTAAATTTACTAGGCTGAAATTATTTGAGGAATAACATTAATGTCGCTCGAGTGATATTTCACCCATTTAGAAAAACGTGTTATTATTATTTTAAACTAAAATTTGACAGAAATAAAATATTTCTGGCAGCACAATTAGTTTTTTAAATTTTATGTCATACTTTTAAAACAACGTACAGTCGTAATTCAGCTCTAGTCTGGGGCCGAATTAAGGAATTCGATATCGATCGAAATTTTACTCGAATAATAGAGTTCGCTGTGCTTTAGGTATAGAGATTCTAAAAAGAATTTTCAAATTTCGATCACGTTCGAGTGCAGTAATTCGACCCCTGGTCAAGAGCTCGCGCGTCATTTTCATTATGTTATAATTAATATATAAATAATAATAAATAAGGACGTCGAATCAGGACGTCCTTTTCACCTGGCAACGAGAGGTTTGCATCTCACTCCCGCAATGGTTAATTGCGTATTGTCAGTTAGCTATACCGAGATACAGTTATGCAGAGTCTCAATTTACCACATGCAGAAGCCGAACCGAACTTGAAAGTTTTTCTTGCATTTTGTATTAGATTCTAATAAGAATTATGTTATTTTCTATCAATATCGCATGGCGTAATTTGGCCCCTGAATTTTACATAAGAAGTCGAACCTTTTTTTCGTGTTATCGAAATGAGATTGTAGTAATCGTAAACACAAAAAAAAAACAACAACGTAATTCCTCTTTTCAAAAATGTTTGCTTAAAAGTAGGTTTTTTGAGTTGAAAGAGTTATGTATGTCGTGTTATTAGATTTGACGATAGAGCTAGCATAACAGGGGACGAATTACGGCATTCGATATCGATCGAAATTTTACTCGAACGATTGAGTTCGCTATGCTTTAGGTATAGAGATTCTAAAAAGAATTTTCAAATTTCGATCACGTTCGAATGCCGTAATTCGGCTTCAAAACACAGAGCTTGTGATAAATTAACTCTTATTAGAGAACTATGCGATAAATGATATACGTTGATGTCATGGGCAAGAGCTTGTAAACGCCTTAAAATTAAGTATATCAAAAAAAGAGTAGAATACCAGCTGCTGGACTTAAACTAAGCGTAAGGAAATTTGCATTATTTCCGAAGGAGATAAAATTTTCAGGGCATTGCGTAACAAAAGATTGTATATCAACTAATAAAGATAAAATGCAAGCCGCTAAGGACTGGCCTCGTCCAAAGAAGTTGAATAAGTTATAAGTTTTTAGGCCTTAGTACATAAAACAGATAGTTTGTGCCACTACAGCAGAATACTCTCAAGGTCTGAAAGAAACTATTACGTTATGCGATATGAACTCCTGGCGGTGACAGAATGTGTAAAGCATTACTTCAATTGCCTTTTTATTCCGTCGCTTTAACACTTAGTCAAATCTGTGCCACTGACTTTTCGTCTCTGCTATCAAATTAAATAGCAGCTTGACTTTTAGCTTGTTCTGGTTTTCTTTCTCTGCCTCATGACACTGCCCACAAATCTGCATGTATCAACACGATTTTCGTTTGGTCACTCCAAGTTATTTCACACAGAAATTATTATCAACTGTTTTATTTTCACACAGATTTTTTTCTCTCTTTAATTTCACACAAAAATTATTTTAAAATATTTTCATTTTACCTCTTTTTTCCGACGCGCAATTAAATAATGCCTGGGCCTATAACCTATTGGGTTTATAATCAAAAGTTCATTTATTAAAAGTTTTTTTTGGTAAATAACTTAACAACTAGAGAGATTAAAATTAACTGTACAGAAATTCAATCATTATTGAAAACTCTGACGTTGTTTGCTGCATTACACCTATATGGTCAATATTGGGTACCTGCGGTAAATTGAAAATAAAATCTACATTTTTTAACCGATTTTTATGGCTTTTTTATTTTTAAGATAAGTAGCTCTCAGAAAAAAGTACAAAATATTAAATATTTGTTTTTAATTTTTTTTAATTCCATTTTTAAATTGAAAAATATTACGAATTTTGCACGAAAAAAATTATTTTTTCTTTATTAATTTCTGAATAATTCCAAAACGATAAGAGATAGAGAAAAATTCTATTCGACTTAAATAAATACAATTTTCTTACACATCTTCTGGTGTCTTATTTTGCGGATGAGTGGTTCTTGAGTTAGGATCAAATATGTCTCCGTACCTGACTAATTTAGGGAGATAAATTTGCCACGCCCATAAAAAAAATCCCGATCTGATGGAAAAAAACCGATAACGGATTTGAGTTCAGCGCATCAAAATCCATATAGTCCACATAGTTTTAATTAACGGGAAGACAAAAAATGATTTTTTGTCGAGCAGTGTAAACAGCGTATTACATAAAAATGTAAAGAACAGAATAGAATTTTAAAGTATAGAGCAAGGCATATTTATTCATCAGGTAATCTTGATTCGTCAGCTTATTATTTTTTCAACACTTATTTTAAATTTCAGCTGTCAAAATACATAAATAAAAAACAATTTTCTCTCTTTTCTAATTTATTTCAAATGTCAAACTTCATATATAAAAAATATAAACAAAAAAATTCTCTCCGAACTGCAATTACCTGATGAATAAATATGCCTTGGTATAGAGTTACGTTTGATATGAGAAGAGCTTATAATAAATTTCATATTGTGTTGCCACACTTTTAACAAAAACCAAATTTTTATCTTTAATAAATAATAATTTTGACTGCCATAAAACAAACAATTCATATATTTTAATAAAAACTTAACTTACTTTCTTTACCCAAAACACGTAATCTGCATCCGCGCTTGGTGAATATAATATTATCGGTCTATATTGACCTTAAACTTCCTTAATTATTATATAGTAGTATATTTGTGTACGCATACATACATATTTTGTATTTAAGTTGTCAATTATTAAACAGATGTTAAATTTTGTATTTCGACTATAATCAATCAAAAAGTTGAATTAAGTTATTTAACATTTAAGATACAATTTAACTACTAATTATATTGTAAGACTAAACATTTAAAAAACATTAACCAATTAATTATTAATTTAAGATTTATTACTAAATCAAATCAAATTATTTATAAAATTTTATGCAATATTTTTTTCTATGTAAAATTTGAAAAACTTGTGTCATGATTTTCAACATTTCATTAATGGCCTTCAACTACTAAAGTTTTCATATGTAGATTGTTAAAGCCTAACGTGGGTTTAATTTGTTTTAATTATAAATATTTTTTGTATGTGTTTATAAATAAATATAAGACAAAACTTAAATGCTTAATTCACAAGGTTTCGTCCAATCTAGCTGGACATTTGGTCAAAAGTTAAATTTAAGAAACGTAAAAAATTTAAGTAGACAGATCGACAGCCAACAAAATTTAGTGAATTTTCAAGACTTTTGCTTGAGACTTGTCATTTTGGGACACTGTTAAAGTCAAGAAAGTTGAGCAAATTGTATCGGTACTTATTGACTTTTAACGGTTTTGAGAGGTTTACAATATTTTATTTTTGTAGCTAAATGAGAAAGATTTTACACTGATTTCGTTTTTCTGTGAAAGATTATATTAACAGCTGCTTATAATAATTTTTATAGAAATTTCCTTTTAGACGGTTTTTATACCCGCCACCAAAAAAATGGTGGAGGTATATCCATTTTGTCATTCCGTTTGTAACACATCGAAATATCCATTTTAGATCCCACAAAGTATATATATTCTGAAACGGGGTTTCATTTTATGACGATCTAGCTACGTTCGTCCGTCTGTTGAAAACACTATAGAGGTCGAACGGAAAAAGCTAGGGGGCTTAAATTTTGCCAGAATATTTCTTAAGCACAAGGATTGTTTGGTATTGAAAATAGGCTAAATCGGAAGATTTATTAGGAATTAGAAAGAGATTTATAAAAGGTCCGCCATCTAACGTTTTTTTTTTTCAACTAGTGCTTATTTCGTGAATGGTAACACTTATTTACCTCATGTCTGATATGACAGATAATTAGTTTTATCCTTCCGCTAAACAAACATGGTTGTGTATACGCTTGTACAACGCTGGGAAATATCATCTTTTCAGATGAAGCTCATTTTGATCTTATCGGGTATGTAAACAAGCAAAATTGTCACATTTGGCGCACAAGAATCCCGCAAGCATACATTGAAAAGCCGATACATGCTACGTACCACACAGCCGAAGCTACCCTTTTTTTTATAGCATTTTCAAAAAAAAAAAAGTTATTTGGCGAACCCTTTAGCTCGTACTGCAAGATTATTGGACCTCCTTCCAACATCGAATAAAATGCATTTTTGTCCAAACGCATTAACGTAGAACAATGAAATTTCGAATGTATATTTCCTGAGTAAACAAATATTTTTACCTGAAAATTGCTTAAATCCATGCAATAGGAAAGGAGTTAGAGATCAAAATGTACGCACAGTGTATTTTTCGGTATGACAAGCTTAGATGTACACAGCCGAATATAGTGCTCTTACTTGTTTATTTGTTTCACCTTTAAGCTCTAAACACATAGACGCCAGCAGACTTCACAACTTCAAGGCTTCAAATGCTGCCAACTTCAAATGCTGCTCTGAAGTCAGCTTCATAATTATTTTGAAGACAGCAACAACATAATAATCAGCTGATGTGTATTTTAGCAATACAAATTTCAGGAATGCCGCATATATATTTTATAATGAATAAAATTAAAGTTATTGATAAAAAAAATGTAATAATATCACGAAAAACTATAAAAACACACAAATTAAATACTTTATTGTATTTTTGTAATGTTCTTTTATGTTTAATATCAAAAATAAGTTTTTGTTCTAATTTTTCCAATTTAATATATATAATGGCAACACTATATTTGTTTCTTGCTGCCCGTCAAAATAGAAAATAGCCTAAGTTGGCAGCAGCAGCAAATGCTGTTGTGCAGTCGTGCTGCTGCGCTGCTCTCAAAATAATCGTTTTCATTTAAACACATGGATTTTATTTTTGACATATTGCTGCTTGCTGTCTGCTGTCGTCTATGTGTTTAGAGCATTATATGGCAAACATCTTAACGAATTAGAAAAATAAAAAAATAACAAAATTGTGAGTACATGCAATTGTAAACCACTTTCTGCTACATTCTCTTTTACGCACAAACTCAAGAATTCCAGCAGTACATTTGCACTTTAGTCTATGCCAAGGTATGTCTAACGAGGTGACGTAGTAGCAAATTCGACTGAATTCGCTTTTGTGTGAGTATGTCAAACTTCATATAAAACTTCATATTTATATTATAAAGAGTTTAACATATAAGCATAAAAGCAAAAAACGTTCAGCTTGGCTCTTAAGTTTATCCATGGTCTATGCATGATTAAAGGCTGGGGCCAACTGGGCACAAAACTATTTTTGGCAAAACTCTTTTTCTCAAAAGAAACATATATAAAAAGTCATCGCAATTTTACTGGTTTAATGCATGGTGTAATCACATAAGCTGATAGCGCAGAGAAAGAGAGAGTATCTCTTTCTTTTTTTATAAATAAAGCTTGACAATTCTTGACACTGGAGTTTGGCAAACACTTGGACACAAACAAATAATCAGCTGAGCTGGCACCGCTACCTGGACAAGTGTTCACTGAAATAAATTTTTAGTCCTTTGTTGAGTATTTGAGAATTTTTCAATGTTTTGGACAACAGCGCCATAAAATTTTAGTTCAGAACAATTCACCCATAAAATTTTAGTTCAGAACAATTTTTTTTTATATTGAGTTTAACGTTTTACTTTTGAGAGAGAGAGAGATTACTTTGTTCAGAAAGTTTTTTCTTGAATTGGTTTAATTTTAATTCTTGTTCAGAAGAAACTGAATTGGGATGCCACTTTTTTTTCAATATTTACATGAAAATTGAATTTGGTTGCCACATCACATAGTGTTAGTACATTTATTATACAAAAATTGTTTTTGCCGAAGATTAACATTTAAAATGGAATTTAATGAAAATATTGCTCAAAAATTAATAGAAGAATTAAAAAAACCAGGAAGAGAATGTTTGTATGACATGAGCAATAGTGCATACAAAAATAATTATTTAAAACAGGGTTTATGGAATGAAATAGGAGCGACTCTTTTTATTTTCGATTTTTTTTATAAATTTATTTTGCAAACAAATTGACTTTATGCACTTCAGTTAAAAATAATAATTTTAGTTTTCTTCTATCCGACATTTTCTTCACAAATATTTTAATGAAATAATTTACGTTTGTATTTATTTACATAGTTTGCTAGCGGTGCTGCCACTTTGTACATTTTATATTATATGGCAGCTTTGTTTTTTCGGACAAATTTTCTGAAATGGGTGAATTGTTCTGCAGAAAACTCTCAGTAAAAAATATTATTCTCCGGAAAAAATTTTGTTCAGAACAAATGGGTGAATTCACCTTAAGTGTATTTGCACATATTTGAACACTTGTTATACTCAAGTTTGCTTAAGCATCAATCATATCAATTATAAATTAAAAAAGTACATACCTGAGTACATAAATAAATGTTTCTTTTAATAAAATTCTTATGAAAAATTAACTCAGAAATATCATCCCTAGTCCAGTATTGACCTTATTTAATATGAACTGTATGGATTGTGTTAAATATTTTACAATTCAACGGACTACATTCCTACACACAATTCCAATCAGACCTAAAATAATCGTGACTTAAATAACAATACATATACCTAAATATAAAAGTAACAAAAACATTAACAATTAAAAACTATCTATAAAATTAACTCTTCAACCAAAAACTGTCATGGAATTTACCCAAAAGTTTAAAGAAAGCAAAAAAAAAAACCCGAGAATAAGGAAATACGAACAACAAACTTTGAGCATAGTTGCCAAAATATTTTAAGTACGATCATGCCATAAATATTGCAATAACATACAAACATATGCATGTTATGCACATACATATATATCTAGGAGTACAATTATATTTATGTATGTAAATAAATTTGGGGTTTTTTATATGTATTCTATTGCAGCTTCTCAGCTCGAGTGTTTGTTACTACTGTGACAAGAGCAATTATTTGCAACAACATAAATTCATACGTTTGTAAATGCAAGTGTGTCTACATACCAACAACAACACAAACAACATAATAATGTACAACTATTATATATCTTTGTAAATTACAGTGCATCACAGTGAAAATGTAACATCTTTGGAAATTTTGCAATTTTCATAAATTTTTTTTTTTTTACAAAAAAAGATAATTTTTAAAAATAATATTTATTGAATATTTAACGTTGAGAAATTAGTATTTTGTAAATTTTATGGTAAAAAGGATTTTCTTTTAAGATCAAAAATTGTCAGATACGGCGACTTCTCTTTACGTGGAGTGTTAGCTGTTTCCAGAATATAGGTAATTCCAGCTGCGTTGAAAGATATATCTAATAATGAATTCCAATCAAACTTGATATATAAAATAAACTAAGACTAGTCAGTATCGTGCTAGCCTGTCATTCTGGGGATTGCGGGTACGATTTCCGCCAAAGCTTCTTTGTTACACTACAACGGGTAAATGACTCCACTCTTTTAATAAAATTACAATAAAATAAATATAACTTACGCTTATAACAAATATGCTAATTCCTTATTATTTCCTTCACTTGTGGTGCCAAGGGTACAAGGGTGTATATAAAGCTTTGTCATTCCATTTGTTATTTATACAATACTCATTTCCAACAACATAAACTATATATAATTTCTGAAAGTTTTTAAAGATAGGAGTCGATTGAACAATGTCCGTCTTACCTTCTGTCCGTGTGTTGGTAGAAATCCACTTTTGGAAGCCCCTACATATTGTAAATATCTGTAAGTGGTATATGAAATCCAACTCAATCGCCCTATAACTTACTTAGATATGCGCAAATAAATCGACTGCCTTAATTATTTCCCATAATTTTACCACATAGATTACCTCTTTTTATACCCTTCACATAGTGAAAAAGGGTGTATATAGGTTTGTCATTCCGTGTGAAATTTCTACCATTTTCATTTCCGCCCCATAAAGTACATATTTTCTGAAAGCTTATGAATAGGGGAGTCGACTAAGCTCTGTCAGTCTGTCCGTCTGTCCGTGTGTATGTTGAAATCGACTTTTTGAAGAAACCACCCCCCCCCCCCCCCCCCCCCCGATATCGCTTGGACCCGGGTGAGGTATTAAAATATCAGAAATATTCGGGAGTAGATCGGTATTGAAAATCAGAAACATCGGTACATAAACAACTGAGATATGAGCAAAAACCCAAGACCACCTCGATTTTTTTTTCACAAAAACAATATTACAACAACAACTTACATACATACAAACATGTATACTGGTTAGAGAAAACGTGGCATCGAATCCCAGCTATCCAAAAAAAAAATTTTTTTTATTTTTTTTTAATTTTTTTCTTATTTTTTATTTAATATATTATTTATATATTTATTATTTTTTTTTAATTTTTTTTGTAAATGTTTTTATTTAATTTTTTTCTTGTTTTATATTTATTTTTATTATTTTATTTATTTTTTTTTAAACTTTTTTTTTTAATTTTTTTTTAAATTTTTTAAATTTTTTTTTTTTTATTATTATTTTTTTCTTTTAACATACATACGTTATACATAAGTTATAATTTTAAAATGGGTTGTTTTTATATATGTATATTTTTTATATATATGTACGTATTTCATATGGGATGAATGGTGATACAAACTACTGTTATTGCATGACTACACGTTGTGAAGGGTATATAAGATTCGGCACGGCCGAATATAGCGCTCTTACTTGTTACCCCTAGGATAATTTATAGTCACCTTTGCCTTTACTTGTAGATAAAACATGCCTTAAGGCTATCTTAAAAAAATTTAAAAAAAATCGTACACTTATCGGAAAAGTTATAGGCAAAAATATTTTTTTAAATTTGTATACTTTTTAATGTTACCAAGTTACTAAAGCTTCTTAATAATTTTTGGACACGCTAAAGACACAAAATTACAAGCCGTAGTTATAAAAATTAATGCCAAGAAAATCTGACAAATCGATTTGAAACTAACTGAGATATAGACACAAAAATAAAAATTCTTCGGTGTTTTTTATAAATTTAACAAACAAAAATCAAATTTTTCAGCCTCTGTACAACAGATTCGAGCGATATGTACGGCATCAGAAGAAAGGGCATGACTAGCAATATAATGCTCTAAAAAAAATTAAAATCCATGATGGCCGCCAATATAAAATGGCGGATAATTAATTTATATATGGGTCAAATCTAGTAATGTACCCACTTCAACTCCCCCAATATTGGTATCAAACGAAATGGCTTGAGCAAAATACAGTCAGCTATGAAAAAGTTAAAATCTAAGATTGCGCAATAAAAAAAATGACGTATAATTTTTTTTCTCAACCCTATCAATATGGATATCAAATAAAAGGGCTTGACTAGTAAAATACAGCTAGCCATGTAAAAACTTCAAATAAGAGATGGCCTCAAAAATAATAAAGCAAAATGACGTATAACATTAAATCTGAAATCTAGGCTAAGCTACAAAGTGACCACTATATCTATGTATAAAATGGTGAAGGGAATATAGAATGTTTCCTTTTTTTAAACTTAAGCACCACAGATAAACAAATATATCTCACATCTCCGTTATTTTAAACAAGCAAAATTTTTTTTGGCTGATTGATAAATATGACTTGTTTCAACTGTTATTCTTCTGAGAAAATATTTTCTAATGTGAAGTTTTGTTTATTGACTATTACTTAAAATAATTTTGCACCGTTGCACGTTATATTCTAAACGTTTTTGCTTTCGATTTCCATCTTTGTAGTGGTGTAGAATATTTCAATTGTTTGGATTGTTGAAAAATCTAAATATGAAAAATTACTAATTTCTTTTTTTTTTTTTTTTGTTTAACTTGGGATTATTTTTTTTTACATTTTTTTATAAATAAACTAGCCAAACCCGGCGCGCGTTGCTACGCCCCTTAATGAATCGAAATGCATTCTGAACTTTAATTGAATATCAAGTGCAAAAGCCTAAATATTATAATTTTTTTTATGGGCGTGGCATTGCCCACTTTTCTAATCACGAAATTGTAAAGTCATAACAGCTCAATATGTGTGCAAAGTTTCAGAAGAATCGGACCAGTGCAAGTACCTCAAAATTAAAATTTTTTTTATGGGCGTGGCCCTGCCCACTTTTCTAATCACGAAATTATTTAGTCATGACAGCTCAATATGTGTGCAAAGTTTCAGAAAAATCGGTCTGGTGCAAGTACCTCAAAATTGTACCATTTTTTATGGGCGTGGCCCCGCCCACTTTTTTAATCACAAAATTATAAAGTCACGACAGCTTAATATGTGTGCAAAGTTTCAGAAAAATCGGTCCAGTGCAAGTACCTCAAAATTAAAACTTTTTTAGGGGCGTGGCCCCGCCCACTTTTCTTATCACGAAATTATTTAGTCATGACAGCTCGATATGTGTGCAAAGTTTCAGAAAAATCGGTCAAGTGCAAGTAGCTAAAACTGATAACTAATTTTTTATGGGCGTGGCCCCGCCCACTTTTTTTCATCCATAAACACTCCTCGGTATGTGTACAACAACTTACCAAAGTTTGAGCCCAATCGGTTTTGCAGTTTCAGAGTCTATAGCTAACACACACACACACACACACACACACACAGAGTTTCACTTTTATATATATAGATAAAAATTTTATTAAAAGAAACAAAAGTCATCTCAAGCTGAACCAAGGCATATCCATAAGGTATATGCATCGCGGCAGCAAACACAACAATAACAAACACATGTATTTTGATTTTGAATATATGTCGGCATATGTCACACAATTTTTTTATATTCTTCTTTAATTCGAATCATTTTTAAAAAACTTTAAAGCGAAAACTTTTTATTCATGCTTTTGTATTTTTTAAAACGTTTTAAACCAACTGAAACTGCGAAATATTTATTGTATAATTAAATTAAAAAAATTAAGTCTGACCACTGCAGGCATGACACTTAAGTTGGTAACGCTCAAGGCGAATTCATACAGCACATGATAATAGGGAAACACGATGTCTAAATTTGTTGAATTCTCCTTGATCTCATTTTTTAATGCAGGAATGGAGAATTAGATTTTGTATACCGAATTAAACATTTAACTTAATTGTGCTTTTTTGATGATAAATTTACTAACTTTATGTATATTTGTTGTTCTTGCACCATTTATAATGTGCTTCACAAACACATATCCTTTTTTTAATAAAATTTTATTAAATTAAATATATAAAAACAACTGTTTCATCTCTGTTATACGAATTGGCCTTGACAGAAAAAATCCTTTAAAAATATGCTTTGTTGTATCAATTCGCCGTTGCATATACCTGTATGAATATGCCTTGGTAACGCTTATAAAATGTTTATAAAAAACAGTCAGCTGATTGGATACGAGTACCTTATGGATATGCCTTGAGCTCAACGAAAAGAAGAAATTATTTATATAAAAAAAAGATAAAAAAATGTAGACGATATTTAAAGAAAAATTACAAAATAATTTTTACTTTTAGTGGGAGTGTACCATTTTCACTGCGATTCACTGTATATTTGTTAAAACATTTTGACCACTTTTCTTGCCAACAAACTGTTAATCTGTGTAAATACTCTGCCATAACCTCCAAGCAATTCAAAAAAGAGAAATAAATAAACAAACGAACAACATCAGCAGCAGCTACTAGCAACTTTGTATGTAACCCAACATTTTCAGGCTTCTCTTTCTTTATGGCTTTTTCATCTTTAGATTTTGGTTAAATAATCCACATTGCATGGCCAACACACTGAGCTGTGTGTATGTGTGTTGCTGTAACCGATTTAGTGGCCATCACCAACACCAGCGCAACTACCTTGTCAACCACCACCATCATCTTTATCATCGACGTCATTGTTATCAGCAACAACATCACTACTGTTATTTGTAAATGCCAAAAAATTGTTTGTTGCTATTTAGTACCCTACAGTAAGACAATGGATCTAATGGAATTATAAAAATGAATTTACGGAAAGTTTTCTCTAAGTAAAGAATTTTTACAAAAAATGTTTTATAAATTAAAAACAAATGTCTACTAGTAGAAAATTAACAAATTTTTATATATTTTTTTTTATAAAAATAGAATATTTAACAAATATTTTCTAGCAAAAGAGAATTTATGGCAATTTTTTTTTTTTTTTTTGTTTTAAATAAGAATAAGTCGAAAATGTTGCATCAAAAGAGATTATCTCGAAATTTAAAAAAAAATCGAAGCCTTAATAATAATTTTCTATCAAAATACTCTTATTTATTTATTTATTTAAATTTAGGCAACCAAGCTTCTAGGCCATAATCGGCTGCAAACTTCTACTAAAAATCAAAAATTGTATATGTAATGAGATTCAGTCAAAAACATCCTATTGAAAGAGATTTTCCCGAAATTCTATTACGAGTAAAAGATAATTTCTAAAAATTTCAATGTAAATATAATTTTTTCTACATATATTTATTTACGCTTTTTTATTGTTAAATGGAGATCCCTTTCCTACCCATCACGTTTCTCTAATCTGCTCACTATCAATCACAAGTGTCGTGACTTGAGATGTTGCATTTAAATGCACCTTAAAAGTGCATATTTTAAAGTTTTCCAAAAGCTAAGAATTTATTCCAAAATATTTATACATACAAAAGGGAAAATTATTAAAAAATGTCTTTACATAGAAAATTTAAACTAATTTTAGAAACTATAAAGTAATCACAAATTATTTGATATGTTGATATTGTAGCGTGTTGCGGTGTGCGACCACATCTCAGGCCAATTTCATTTTACGAAATTTTTGGGTGGCGTTAAACAGTTGTACACAATTGTAAGCGCAGTAGTTGTTTCCCTATAAATTATTGTTGGCTAACTAGCAGCAATAATACTGACTATACGTATTGCCATTACTGTCTTTTTCTCTAACCATTTAGTCTTTCCGTCTGTCTATCTTTTTATCTGTTGCCAGTATACGAGTGGAGGTATAAATATTTTGTTACTTAAATTTAAGTCTTGAGATTATGTAATACTTTGTACAATATATTTGGTAATAAATTTTCTTATTTAATTTTATGTTTAATTTAAATACTTGCTTTTTCTATGGCTCTTGTTTAGTTTGCTCAAACGAATTTTTTTTTACCTAATAATAATACACTATTTGAAGTGGTTTTCATACCATCACATATACATACACACACAAACACACAAACACACACACATACACACCCACTTACATATTTTTTTAATTTAAGTTCTATTTTGAAATTTTTCACTTTCTGTGGTAAAACCTACTTAGGTAGAAAGTAATCAGCGTTTTATTTTAATTAGAACACATACAATAAATTTTGATGTCAGAGTCTTTATTATTATGGGAAGGAACAAATGCTGACATTTAACATTTTTAAAATATTTTCGATCAGATCACTCTTTCCAGAATTGCTACCAGTATCGCATTTTGGCTTCACATTAAAGGATCGTAGCTGACTTATCTATTCAGACTCTTTTACTTTGCATAACCCTAACTAAAAACTACCGAGTTGTGTTTACATATGATTACGGCAGTCAATATAATAGTTGCGGGCCATATATGATGCATGTAAAAGTGTTGACAGCTTTTAAAATATATTTGATTGCCTCTTAGGCAACTGAATAGCCATTTGACGCGTACATTAGCCATTAGTCCGATAATCTCAACCATATATTGCACCATGTAACTATTTAGCGATGTATATCTTCCATGCTAAATTCTCGCACAATACTAAATAAAATCAAGCTGATAGTATACACCAATCACGTATAATCTTTAATCGAATCGCACATGGTGTAAAACCACCAAGAGGTTTTTTTATTAAGAGTGATATTGAAAAAATCTTAATGAATCGCAGATGTGTAAATCAACCAATAGGTTCTTATAAAAGACTGAAAACGAAAAAATATTAACTCACGTTTTGTCTCTTAACTTTTTTCGGAAGCAATATTTAAATTTTTTATCTAGTTACCTTTAAAAAATATTTCAGTTATTACTTTAAATCGAGGCATATTCATAAGGTGGTATATGCATCGCGGCAACAAACACAAAAATTAAAAAAAACACATGTATTTTGGTTTTGTATATATGCCGGCTTATGTCACACAATTTTTTTTATGTTCTTCTTTAATTTGAATAATTTTGAAAAAACTTTAAAGCGAAAACTTTTTATTCATGGTTTTGTATTTTTTAAAACGTTTTAAACCAACTGAAACTGCGAATTATTTATTGTATCAAAAAATTAAAAAAATTAAGTGTAACAAATGTAGGCAGATTTTTAAAAAAAAAGTTGGTAACGCTCAAGGCGAATTCATACAGGTGAAATTATTAGCACATGATGATGGGGAAACACGATGTCTAAATTTTTTGAATTCACCTTGATTCCATTTATTTATGCAGGAATGGAAAATTAGATTTTGTATTCCGAATTAAACATTTAACTTAATTGTGCTTTTTTGATAATAAATTTACAAAATTTATGTATATTTGTTGTTCTTGCACCATTTATAATGTGCTTCACATGCACATATCCTTTTTTTTTATAAAATTTTATTGAAATAAACATATAAAAACAACATTTCCAACCCTGTTATACGATTTGGCCTTGACAGAAAAAATCCCCTAAAAAGTTGCTTTGTTGTATCAATTCGCCGTTGCATAGACCTGTATGAATATGCCTTGGTAACGCCTTTAAAATGTCTATAAAATAAAAACAGTGAATACGAGTACCTTATGGATATGCCTTGCTTAAACCTACCGTTGCCACATGCAAGTGCAAGTGCAAAAAAACCAATACACTAACACTTTTTTACTAACACAACTACACTTTGGCAACCTGCGACTCAGCTTGCAAAGAAATTTTTAAGCAAGTAAAATTTTTACAGTTACGGCAAGTAAAGTGACAAGCCGAAAAACAGTGTTGTCTAATACTGAGTGTTTTGTTAACTCACTAATATATCATACAGTTGTGGTAAATAATTCAGCTAGTTTTTTTAATAAATATGTATATATTTATATGAAGAATATTAAGAAAAAATATAAATATTCATTTAAAATGTAAGTTTTAATATAAATATCAATTTTTAATAAAAACAAGTAACAGTGCTATATTCGGCCGTGCCGAATCTTATATACCCTTCACAACGTGTAGTCATGCAATAACAATTGTTTGTATCACCATTCATCCCATATAAAATACGTGCATACGTACACGTTAGAATAAATGTGGCATCGAATCCCAGCTGAGCCAAAAAAAATTTATTTTATTTAATATATTATTTATATTTTATTATTTTTTTTTTTATATTTTTTTTAAATTTTTTTAAAATTTTTTTTTTTTAGTTTTTTTTATTATTTTTTTCTTATTTTTAATATTTTTTTTTTGTAATTTTTTTTGTTTGGTATGTTTTTTACATGTATGTATGTTGTTGTTGTAATTGTGAAAAAAAACGAGGTGGTCGTGGCTTTTTGCTCATATCTCAGAAAGTTATGGGGCGATTGTGCTGAATTTCAATAGCGATTCATTCCTAGATATTTCCAAGAGATTATACCATACACAGATCTGAGGAACATATAGTTGCTTCTAAAAGTTGATTTCAACCAACACACGGACAGACGGGCAGACGGACGGACGGACAGATGGTCAGGACTTAATCGACTCCCCTATCATAAGCTTTCAGAAAATATATACTTTATGGGGTCGGAAATGAAAATTGTAGAAATTACAAACGGAATGACAAAGCTATATATACCCTTGTGCACCACAGGTGAAGGGTATAAAAATGATATTAAAAAGTTATCTTTCTAAAGGTAACGTTTAATAGTGGCTATTGACAACACTTAATTACCAATTGAAGCAGCGCCATTTGTTTTAAATTTGTTTGAAGTTTATTTGTTGACGACATTTTAAAAATGAACTTGCACTGTGCTGTGTAGCCACTTAAAAAATTTTTGTGTTTTTTTTTTTGAATTTCTCCTGATTTTCGTTAGTAATACGTATACACTACTTGCAAGTAAATACTTGCTTGTGGCAACGTAGGGTAAATGACAACCATGTTGATTTTTTGCAAGTTTGATACAAATGAATCAAGAAAAAAAATTATTACAAATTTTCAAAAAAAATCCAAATTGATCTTATAAAAAAATGCCCAAAGAATTAAAGGTCAACCGTCAAACCGCTTTCAATGATATTAAACAGTATAGGAAGAATCTAACCATTGATAGGAAACCGGATTCGGAAATTAAAAAAGGTCTGCATTACATTAGGGAGGCCAAGAAAATTAAAAGCATATTAAAAAGTGCACCACGATACAATAATAATTGATTGATGATTGTTCAGTTATAAATCTCTCCATTATTTACTGTCCAACTTATTTATACAATCTGAAAAAAATATATACATAAACGAAAGTCTATGGTATGTACAAATGTATGTTTTGTTATGTTTTTATGTTATAAATATTAAAAATATTATTCACATTAAACATATTATTAACATTGTGAACAATGTGTTGACATGCAAATTTATTTATTTTATTATTTATATATACATTCATATGTTTTTTTAATTTATATTTGTATACAAATTATTTACATTCGAATACTTTTCACACGAAATACTGCGTGTAAGTACTTGTAGATACATAAATTCATATAAACTCTAAAGTATGATTTCCCATTGAAATATAAAATTAAAAAATAATCGCAATTATTAGCCGACATTAATGGGGGAGAGGATTAACTGTAAACGTGTGAATAAATACACAGTTAAAACAATAATTATTTTTAAAAAATTTTTACCACGAAATATAGATTAATTCACGATTATGTCACATTTTTTAACGACATTGAGAGATAATTGGTGAGAGGTGTCATAATTTAATGCTCTTCTTTTAGTTAAGTATAAGTTATAATGGATAAAATAAATCCGTCTTTTTAGTTACAAATTAAAATTAATAGCATTTAAAAATATTATCCACGAGAAATACAGCAAAATATTTTATTCAGCAATAATGATCATTTCTATCCAAATAATTATAAAAACTAGTGGAATTTCCAATTTAATTACCTCGATACAAAACTAAGGTTGTGGGTAGTTAAGCGACAGATTTAATTATCAGTCCAACGTTACTTTGTATCACGACATAATTCTAAACTGACTTAACTGCGACCAACTAGATGACCCTACTGGACACTCAAAACCCCGTTTAAGCATAGACTTTATGCACAAAAAATTTGGAGAACAGTTTGTTGTCAAGCAAATTTTAGTAAGCTTTGCTTTGTGAACAGAATATAACGATCTAAACCACAATCTTTAAAACAAATTTGTATCAATTAAGCTAGCGATTTGTTCTGGCTATTCTATACAAGACAGTGTTGCCATCTTAGGGGCTTTTCCTCTTGATTTTTTTTTTTATTTTTTGCGAATTTAGTGGTTTACAAGTCCTTCAGAGAAGAACTTAGAGGACAAAGATATGCATTTAAAGGCTTTTATAGGGTTTTAATGTTAAATAGTCCGATGAAATGGCTGTTTATGCAATATTTTACAAAATTTTGAAAAAATTTCCTATTTAAATTGGACAAAAAAGGAAATGCAAGGGGATGTTATTGTAACAAAAACACAACACATGTAGAACTCTAACGTTTGATGCTCAACGCTTTTGTATACGTTTGGCTGTCAAAGGCAATATCGACTACGACGATTTGGCCAACTGGCATGTATATTTTATGAAATCATAGCTATGTTTGTAGGCCATTACGCTATGTTTTACGAATTCCTTTAACATTAGTTTGTTGCTTTTGCTTTCATCTTGAAAATGAATCAATAATTTATTTTACATTTTGCTAATATCTTATATATTTATTAATAGGCAAGTCGATTTCTTGTAGCACAGTGTGCGCTTAAATTATACATCTGATTTTAATATAAAGGAATTGAAAGGAATTTTCTTGCCGATGTACAGAATGTAGATACTTTTAAAATCCGTTGAGTAGTTAAGTAGTTATAAACATTTAAAGTTGCTATAACACATAAGCAAGCTACATGTATGTAGCAAAACAAAAAATAAAGAGAGCAAAGTAATTATAAAATTATTAAACTTTCCAAAAGATTTTTACATTAAACTGTAAACATTTAAGAATACTGCAAAATTTTTCCGAAAATAGCCGAGTGCATTCGAATGTATTTTCGAAACCAGCAACGATTTTATCATCAGCACTCTTTATCGGTATAGTCATATGTAATTTAAAACTTCTATTTATGTTACAATTTAATGAAATAATAATATGGGAATCATAGCATTTATTTTTAAATTTTCATTCATATCAAATGACATTTTCTCTACGTTCATTTACTCTCATATCCTTGATACATTCTTGATGTTTTGTTTGTTTGATTTTCTTTCTGTTTTAAGTATACAGTTCACAGTTTGTTGGATTTTTTTTTTCAAATTAAGGAACCGCCCATTTTCAGGTTTAACATAAAACCAGGAAAGCGGTCTGGGTTGTTACTCAATCGCGCGTAAATAACTTTGCGTAATAAAATCTGGCATACAAATAAACAGCAAATAGGCTGCCTTTTATCCCGATAAACACACAAATTTCGTCAGGGATAAACGCTTACACTTTGTAACTTAAGCTAGCATTTTAAAACATGTGATTGCTTTGTTTACCACATTTTTTGCTCACTATCTTTTTGAAGTGCCATATTTTTTAAAGCCCTATTATCTTGTTTTACACATTTTATTTTCATAATATTATTATTGTAAATAATTGGCTTAATTTTTCCCATCACAACTTTATCCATTGCCATCATCTTCTATCTGTGTGAGAAGTAGTCACAGCACTTATAGCATCTTCTTGTCTGACATTAAACAAATGAACTATTTTGTTTCCATTGAAATACTGACTTTAAGATAAGGCTGCTTAATTGCATATAATATGGAGATATGTAGTCTGATATATTTAAAATAAAAAGAAGAAAGTGAAAGTGTTTCAATATACATACTTATGTTTTAATGTGCAATCAAACTATTGTCTTTTCTTTTCTTCACTTGCTAAATAGACATGAGATTTAGCAAAATTAAAAGCAGGCTTTCTACAATATTTCGCTAGAAATTCAAAATTTTACAATTATCCGATTTTAATAAATTATGTGTGGTTACACAGGAACAAATAAAAATGATTTTCAATTACGAAATTAATTTTACTAATTAAAATTTTATTTGATTTTGCTCCAATCATCAAAATGATACTATTAATTAATTGAAAATTATTTATTTATTTATCGTTTATCCTATACAACAAGAATATATCTTATAATTAAAGTATAGGAATGCAAAAATTGTGTAATAATTGTTATACAAAAAAAATATTTTAAAAAATTGCAAGTAAAAAACAAGTCAGAGCGCTATATTCGGCCGTGCCGAATCTTATATACCCTTCACAACGTGTAGTCATGCAATAAAAGTAGTTTGTATCACCATTCATCTCATATGAAATACGTACATACATATATAAAAGCATGCCATTGTAAAATTATACATTTACGTATGTATGTTAAAAAAAAAATAAATAAAAAATAAAAATTTAAAAAAATTAAAAAAAAAAAAAAATTTAAAAAAAATAATGAATATAAATAATAAATATAAAAAAAAAAAATAAAAAAATTTAAAAAAAAAAAATAATAAAAATATAAATAATATATAAAATAAAAAATAAAAAAAAAAATTAGAAAAAAAATATAAAAAAAAAAAATTTTTGGCTCAGCTGGGATTCTATACCACGTTTTCTCTAACCTGTATACGCGTTTGTATGTATGTTTGTTGTTGTTGTAATATTGGTTTTGTGAAAAAAAATCGAGGTGGTCGTGGGTGTTTGCTCATATCTCAGTTGTTTATGTACCGATGTTTCTGATATTCAATACCGATCTACTCCCGAATATTTCTGATATTTTAATACCTCACCCGGGTCCAAGCGATGTCGGGTGGGCTTCAAAAAGTTGATTTCAACATACACACGGACAAACGGACAGACTGACAGAGCTTAATCGACTTCACTATTCATAAGCTTTCAGAAAATATATACTTTATGGGGTCGGAAATGAAAATTGTAGAAATTTCACACGGAATGACAAATAAAAATATTATTTAAATTTGTAAATAGTTTAATTATTAAATTAATTTAAAATGTTTAAACAATATTTTTTCCTGTCTACAACAACAACGATAAAATAATAATAATTTAAAAAATATTTTTTTTTAATAGGAAATGTATAAAGAAAATCTAAAAGTACAAAACAAAAGAAATTTAAATTGGTAATTCTTTAGAGTCATCGGAGAATACGAATGGCATGTGGACATACATATGTATGTTGCAGCCATCTGGATTAAATTTTGTTTTGGTTCAGAACTGGAATTCGATGTGATATCGTCAACAAATCGTAACATACATCTTCTTCTTATGGTATTTCTTTTTCTCGCAAAAATGTTACCCTTTTAGAATGCACATATTTAAAAATTGAATTTGCTGTCTGGGTAGAGTGAACTCCCGATGCTATGAATACCTCGTTAGAGTGAACACCGGAATGTTTACATTGACTACTCTGTAGAGTGAACACTCATGAACCTCTATAGAGTGAACATACTTTATAGTGAGTTTTTAGGTTTGGTGAAGGAGAAACACCATGAAAAAGAGAATAGAAATTAAAGAGAACATAAAATAACGGTAAAGTAACGATTCTTTTAGAGTAAGTTGACAAGTTACTCTCACAAATACGCATTCTATGAAGTGTTAATTTATTTAAGTCTGCGCGCATGTTTCATTAAGGTCGTGTCAATAGAGAACAGAGAGCCAAATTATGGGCAAGACTTCGTCGGCACATTTGAAATATCAGATGATAAAGACAATGGCGAAACACCAGCAAACAAGATCTACATTGACTTTGCGATCAAGCAGTGCAAATATCGATAAAAAGAACCAAAAAAAAGAAACAACTACTAAATACTAATTTTTTCTAGTCATAAATTTAAACTTTAGTATTACATTGAAATAAATAAAATTTATAACCCATAAATGCAGTCAAAATAAATAAATTAGTTTTTTAAATAAAAAAATAAAATCAACATTGATTTAGTGAACAACCTGGGTGTAATGAAATCCCTCTGTAAAAATTAGTTCACTCTACCCAGACAGCACTGTATTTATGTGAACTTTGATATGCACAAATGCATTTATTGCAATAATTTTTGGGACAAGCAATCGCTCATTTTTTTCAAACACAACTGCGACGGACGAAGAACAAATTATTAACAATTGTTATGACTTAAAACATGATTTATAGACCGACAACCTCTATTGAATTTAAACAAATAAAATTTCTAATCTTTCCAACGAAAAGGAAAGTTTTCTATCAATTTTTAAAATTCTTTTTTGTTGAATCATAAAAGTAATTAGTATGAGAAAATAATTGTGTTACAAAAACTCTTTTCCTTATCAAAATGTTTAGTTGATTTGATCACAAAGCTTAACTTGCATGATTGTCATGTACACACATACACACACACACACACTCACACATTTAGTTGTTTATAGTTGTTCCTCTATTAAATCTCCATCTGGAGTCTCCTACTGATTTATATTGACAAATAACGATGCTAATAAACCATTATGTTCAATTTTTATTTTATTTTATTCGTCTTTTTTTTTTTTTTTGTATGATTTTAATAGGTGGAAACCAGTTGTGACATGTATCGTGCTGTTATGGAGGAAGTGGCAAGATTTCTTGAACGTTACCAAAGTCAAAAGCAACTACAACAAGAGCAGCAGCAACAACAGCTACAACAAATGCAACAACAGAAAGCCGCATTACAAAAGCAGAGCAATAGCAAAACCAGCAATAAATTGGAGCAAATTCAACGTTCAAAAAGTCTCTTTCAGGTAAATACAATAGCCGGAGGTCATGAGAAGTCTACTAATGGTGGTAGTAGCAACAATAAAAATTTGAATGAAACATCAACAGCATTAACATCAGCATCATCAACGTCAACATCATATTTGCGTGCACGCAGTAGCACCAATCTAATTGATTTAAAACATCAACAGTCAAACGACAGATGCAACAGCCACAGAAAAGATGATCACAATTTCGAGACAGGACTGACACCATCTCAATCATACAGTGCCTTTAAAGATTTTACCTGGTAAATTTGAGTGAAAGTTTTGAAAATACTACAAAACTAAAATTAATTATTTTTTCAAACTCTATCTTTTAGGCGTCGCCCTCCAAAACAGGCGGACTCACACTTAATCACCACCAAAGATGATGTCGAAGTGAAATTGAATCAGGAAGTCTTTCGTCTCTTGCGCACTATAAACAATTTGCTAAACACTTCACAGCATCAGCCAGACCTGACACATTATCATCGTCATTCGTTAGCTCCTACCGCAAAACTACCATTCGGTCGCCTAACGAAAGCCATGTGCACAACATCAGAAATGACACTGCCGCCGGAACCACCAATGCTCAATTCGACAAATCTTGCCTTAGGCGCTAATATTGCCGGCTCCTCAACGGCCGACTCATCGACTGCCTCCTCCACCATATGTACTGGCAATAATGTTGCCACCAATAATCTTGCCCCTGAAATGATTTTCATGCGTTCTGCCAATATGCGTGATTCTCGCCTCTCCTTACGCAGCTCAACCGATAGTTCCGTCCATTCCACCTCATCGGCCGCTTCGTCGGCCTCTTCGAAAGTGGAAACCGATGAAGAACCCTCAACACCTTTTCACTCGCCCCCAAATGCCCTTAAACACAAACAACAGCAGCATTTAGCCGGTTCCAGTACCGAAGATGAAAGTGGCTTCAGTTCGATTAGTTCGTTTCCCGACATCGGTGTGCCTCTCAGTTCCACCATGCTCTCAAGCACACCCAAAAGCAGTAAGGGGCGCCTGGTGGCTAAAGAACTTAATTCTCTAAAAGCAAGCGAAAAAGACTTACAGACTACCGACAGTCGTAATTCAACGCTAAAAGCAAACGTTGTTGGTTTGCCCTTGAACTCTTCACAGGATATGTCTCATCGTTGGGATTCACCTTCCAAGACATATCACAATGCCAGCAATAAGTTTCAACGATTTTCAGCTCTAAATAATGAAGATTCCAATACCGTTTTATGGGTTTAGATTTGAATACATAAAAAGAATCGATTCAACTCAATGTTCTTTATCCTTAAATTTATTTCTTTCAATATTTTTGTAAAATATTTGTATCCTTAATTAAGTGTTGCTGATCACCTCCAAAATATTTATACAACGTTTATCGATCGAGACCATTAAATACAATATTTCTATATAGATGATTATATAGCTTTTAAACCGATATTTGTATTTTCGCATGTATGTGTTGTTTAAGTTGTTGTAGTATTGTGCCTTTTACTACAATTTAAACAAAAGAAAAATATAAATATTTATTAATTAATTAAAGATTAAATTAACATTTATTTAACGCATTTATTGGATTTTTTATTCAAATCATATTTTTAAGGTTTTTTTTTCGTTTTTTTTTTTAATATACTTATTTGTAATTTTTTATTAAAATCATAAATATATCTATATAGTATTCATTTAAAGAAAAAAGATTTAAAAAAACTTGTTTTTTTTCGAATCGAGTTACGAATCTGTGTGTGAGAGATCCATGACTGAATTATACATGGGGCATGAACCGTTCAAATGACAGCCGGACAGTGGTTTGCCATCGTAGAATAAATAAATTTAATGGGCTGCTTTATCTAATTTCGAAAATGTAATTTTAGCTGCAATTACAATAAGAATGTAAATCAAGCTTTTTTATCTTCGTGAACAATTTCATTACAATCTAAAAAGACATGCCGAGCTCTCATCCCTCTTATGTTTACTTATAACAAAACATTTTTGAAATTATGCTCTGTAGCTCTGTACTTCATTTTTTGGCCATCTTGGAATCACTTTTGTTCTACCACCTTCATATACGGTACCGTTTAACTTAAGGTGCACCTAAGTTTTTTTGAAAAGCGAAAATCTTGTGAAGTAAATTTTTACATGGCACCCCTAAAAGAATGCACATTTATCGCTACTTATTGTAAATAATAGAAATAGAAATTTCGAAATCAATTCCACTTGAAAAATTGGTAAAAATTTAAGTCTTCCATTTTCTAAAGAAGCAAAATGCGCACTCATTTCCATATCCATACAAAATACATCTCTGGGGCATGCCTGAATAATGCAAATTGAAAGCCCAGCAGAAAATAATCGTAATTATGTAAGCAGTAAACAACTTTTGTGGCATATATATTCCTTTCACAGTGAAAATCACATGGAAATATTTCATTAAATAATGCATAATTAATGCATATTGCAGAAAATGTTGTTGAATTTCTTGCTCATATTTTTATACCCGCCAC
The DNA here is from genome assembly GCA_941918925.1 of Phyto melanocephala. Lineage (NCBI taxonomy): Eukaryota > Metazoa > Arthropoda > Insecta > Diptera > Rhinophoridae > Phyto > Phyto melanocephala. The sequence continues at coordinate 82,241,329 of OW799235.1, read as the reverse complement.
CAAAAAAATAGTGGGGGTATATTTATTTTGTCATTCCGTTTGTAACACATCGAAATATCCATTTTAGACCCCATAAAGTATATATATTCTGAATCGGGGTTTGATTTGATGACGATCTAGCTATGTCCGTCCGTCTGTTGAAAGCACGATTTAGGTCGGACCGAAAAAGCTAGGGGGCTCAAATTTTGCCAGAATATGTCTTATACACAAGATTTATTTGGTTTTAAAAATGGGCTAAATCGGAATATTAGGAAGAGAGTTATAGCTCGTAATGCACGAGTAGGTCGAAAAAATCGCGTCCTTCCAACATCGAATAAAATGGAGTTGTGTCCAAAAGCATCAACGTAGAGTCATGAAACTCCAAATATATATTTCCTGAGCAAAAATTGCTTAAATCTATGCATTAGGAAAGGAGTTATTGATCAAAATGTACGACAATTTATACCGCACAGTGTATTTTTCAGTATATTCAAAATTTTAAACCTAATAAAACTGACAAACATAGATGTACGATTCTGAAATTTTGCAAGAATTGCTTTTTGGTCAAAGGCTTTATTGAAACAGAAAATAAATGTGACACGCCCACTTTTACGCCTACCTCCCATATAACGTTTTATCTCAAATTCATATAATTAATTTCTCTATGAATAAAGATTTCGGAATAATAAAAGAACTATGTTGAAATATCTAAGTTGTATTCACTAGCAGAAACAACTTTGACACGCCTACTTTAACGCCCAATTTTAACGTTATCTACTGTTAATGAAATTTAAAAGCTCATAAAACCGACAAAATTAGAAGTATGATGATCAAATTTGCTACATATATACTTTTAGTCAATGTCATTGTTATGGCAGCAAAATTAGGTGACCCGCCCACTTTAACGCCTACCTCCCATATAACGGTTTATCTTAAATTCATGTAATTTCTCTATTGACAAAGTTTTTGACAAATAAAGGACTATATTGAAATATCTAAGTTACATTTATTAGCAGAAACTTTATTGACACGCCTACTTGAACGCCCACTTTCATTGAAAGACTAAATTTACGAAAACATTTTACTATCATATCGAAGTTATACAAAGAAAGTGATACATATTTTAGTATAAAGAGGTTATTTGATAGCGATTTCTGTTCATAACAAAATAATAAATTCTGTACTTTTATAGTACATCAAATTGGTGGTGGGTATAAGAGATTCTTCACAGCCGAAAATAGTGCTCTTACTTGTTTTTTTTTTAAATACAGAAAGAATTAAATTTTTACGTTATTACACATTCCCTTACTCTGTATGTCCAATAATAATTTAATTAATTTTGCAACGAATAACGAACATATATGATGTCATATTCGTATGTCACTACGTATTCAATGTGCTGAAATAAGTGCTCACTAAAGCTACTAAACCTAAGTTAACAATAAAATACAGGTCGAAAGATTTTAATTAGATTATGTGGTAGCCATGGAAAATTTAAATTTTTTTTTTATTAGTGTTAAGCATAACCGTCCTTTTCAGTGATTGTTTATTTTGGTTCAGAACCTATAAAAGAACAAGTTTGTTCTTTTCTTTTCTTTTTCACTTTGCGTTTTTTTTTTATGCGCTTCGCACGTGAGTGTAAAAGGCTATAATTTGTCATTCCGTTTGTAATTTCTAAAATATTTATTTTAGACCCTATAAAGTAGATATATTTTGAATCCTTTAAGAGAAATTGATTTAGACAAGTCCGTCTGTTGAAATAAACGTTTTAAAGTCACCAGGGGGCAAATTACGGCATTCGAACGTGATTGAAATTTCAAGTACCCCTATTGCGGTTCACCACTCAACTCAGTTTGGTTGTGTGAGAGTCAACCCAACTTATGCGCAACCAAACTCATTTTAGGTATTAAAATATCGAACTGCCAACTTTAAATATTACATTTGACAAATGAAATTTAAAAAAAACAAGTAAGAGCGCTATATTCGGCCGTGCCGAATCTTATATACCCTTCACAACGTGAATTCATGCAATAACAGTGGTTTGTGTCACCATTTATCCCATATGAAATACGTACATACATATAAAAACATACATATATAAAAACGTCCCATTGTAAAATTATAAATTCACGTATGAATGTTAAAAAAAACAAAAAAAAAAAAAAATTTTAAAAAAATTTAAAAAAAAAAATTTTAAAAAAAATTTTAAAAAAAATTTTTTTGGCTCAGCTGGGATTCGATGCCACGTTTTTTCTAACCAGTATACACGTTTGTATGTATGTTGTTGTTGTAATGTTGCTTTTGTGAAAAAAAAATCGAGGTGGTCGTGGGTTTTTGCTCATATCTCAGTTGTTTATGTACCGATGTTTCTGATTTTCAATAGCGATCTACTCCCGAATATTTCTGATATTTTAATACCTCACCCGAGTCCAAGCGATGTCGGGGGGCTTCAAAAAGTTGATTTCAACATACACACGGACAGACGGTCAGACGGACAGACTGACAGCGCTTAATCGACTCCCCTATTCATAAGCTTTCAGAAAATATATACTTTATGGGGTCGGAAATCAAAATTGTAGAAATTTCACACGGAATGACAAACCTATATATACCCTTTTTCACTGTGTGAAGGGTATAAAAATTTCCCTAAAATTGTTTTTAACTGCTGTGCCGAATAAAAAGTATTTATAATGGATATAAGTTTCGATTATTATGAAAATAAACTTCTGTGTAGATGCGCTACGTACAAGAAGAAAAATTCGTGATGATTCAAACCCTCTTGAGCTGCCCAGTACCAAGTATATATTTTTAATAAGTAGCGAAACTAAAAAATAATTTTATATTAATAGACTTATAAGTTACTTCCGACTAAACAAGGAAGCGTTTTTGTTATTTGCGGGATGAAATTAAAGATCATCTAAAAACACCTGTTCGCGTGGTGGCTATTCCTCCTATTTTAAAGTGATGTGCTGCTCTTAGATTCTTTGCTGACGGGAGCTATCAAAAATGTAATGAAATTAAAAAGTAATTATAAAAATGTACATATACATACAATCTCTCCATTTTGTTTTCCATTTTTACTGCTTTAAAAAAAATTAACCTTAACTGCCAATAACACAACTACTCTTAAGCAGTTAAACGTTTTTGTCGGCCAAATTTTAACAAAGTTGAAAACGGTAACACCACGAAAAAATAGATACACAACTGAATAGTGAACAGTCAGTTGAGTTGAGACTGACAATATCAATTTGCCAAAGACAACCAAACTATTACAAAAGTGGAGAACCGCAATAGGGGCAAAAATTCTTATTAGAATCTATATACCTAAAGCGCAGAGAACTCGATCGTTCGAGTAAAATTTCGATCGTGATCGAATGCCGTAATTTGGCCCCAGGTATACTTCAGACTCTTATATGGTATCAATTTATCAGAAATGCTTGCGAGAATTTTGCTATTAAAAATCAGTTATGTCAGCTGAAATATGAGCAAAAGAACACGATTGCTTCTTTTTTTTACCCAAAGTTAAATTTTGCAGCTCCTATGGAGCTTGTGGCAGCGTTTGTTATGTAATAAAACACATGCACCTTTGGCAACATTTACAGAAAATCTTAATTTAATGGGTCAATTACCGATAGAGATTTTGGCGAATAAAATTTTTTGAAAAAAAATATCATTTAAAATTTAAAATTATTGATTTCCTAAAAAAGTTTTGGTCACAGTTGCACCCAATAATTGTAAGCTAAGGTCGTTAAATGATAGTACAAACTCTGCAAAAAAAAAAGGAATATAAAACTTGGCACAACCGAATATAGCGCTTTTACTAGGGTAATCGATTCGGTTTAACAACCGGTGGAAAACCGGTTTTTTACTCTTTCAGCTGGCGGTTTTTTCCAAATGTTAATTTTTCGAATGTCGAATACACCGGTTTTTTCACTCACAGAAGCCGGTTTTTTCATTTTTAGTTTTATGTTCATTTACCTTTGAAACCAAACGTACCATACTATATTCATTACTCAAAAAATTTCAAAAAATCAGCAAATTTATTAAATACTCTTCCATAATATTGTAAGAAATTTATTTGTTGTTTCAAAAACAAATGTAAAATAAGAAAAATAGTTAGGTTAACTATTGTTTATCTTAAATGTAGAGCAGGTATTTTATACGTTGCTGCGCTTATAATTTGCTATAATAATCAGCTGTTCAGTTAAGTTTTTTGACCAAATCATTGTACTTTCATAATATTTTGCTTCTACGAAATCTAGCGACTTGTACTAAAGCCTGCCCATAGCTTTACTACTATTTCTGATAACATATGACTTGTATACAAAAATAGTTTGGCACACAAAGGGTCATTATTACAACTTGCCTACAAAATTAATGTTAGTAAAAGGTAAATTTGACTACAGTGAGCAGTGAAGTGACTTTTTAATATTTTTCATTATTACAACCTCCTTGTATCAAAATTTTTTTTAATATGGCAGTACCAGAGCAAAATCGATTACTTTTAACAAATTAATTTAGTTCTTAAAAAATTTTACAAAACGAAATAACATTTTGGATGATTTATTTGATGTTTTTTGTCACTAATATAAAAAATTAAAACTTAAAATAAAAAAAAAAATAAAAAGGTCGAAGTAAAAAAGAAATATAAATCACAATTTAGTTGCCATATTTTGTTTCATGTAGAGAAACAATGGCATTTTTAAATTTATAAACCTAACCTTAAAAGTTAAAGGTAATTGAAGGAGCGCACAACTTGCCAACTGGGCATAAGTGTATACCTGTCGTGGGTTTGGGCTTTTAGTGCCTCTCCTTTTCAACCTAACCTAACCTAAAGGTAATTGAATAATAAACTTCAACTTTTTGGTGTCTGTCCTTTAACATCTTTATTTTAAATAACGGCATTTTATAATAATGCCATTGAATGTGTGTCAACTTAAAATGCAATTAAACCATAGAACAAACCAGTTTATACCTATATATGTATCTCTGTCATGGGTATAAGAAAGAATTATATTTTATGTATTCGACCGGTTAACCGGTTTTTTCTAAATTTTCAAAAAAGCAACCGGTTTTTTCTTTAATTCTAATTTTCAAACTATTTAAAAACCGGTTTCTTAAAAATGTCGAATAATCGATCACCCTAGCTCTTACTAGTTTTTAATTAGCGTTATTATGTGTTACCTTTAAAACTCTCTGCTAGTTTTATCCTACTTAATATAATAAATGTGAATGTTTGTATGTTTGGATATTTGTTACTCAATCACGCAAAAACGACTGAACGAAACTAAATGAAATTCAGCACATATATAGATAACAACCTAGATTAACACATAATAACGCGAATCGTTGGTAAACTCATCATCACACATTCTTAACGGGTTGTTTGTGTAATAAATATTTTTACTTTTGTTGTTAATACTAAGTCTAATTTTTATCCCGATAACTACACAGACGAAGTCACGGGCACAAGCCAGTTTTAAATAATTTTACACTTTCACATGGCTTAAGTCCCCTTGAAATATACATAAAACAGGGACAATTAAAACAAGCAAAAATAAAAAAATACAACATAAATGTAAATACTGTTATGGTTATAAAAAAATAATTTATATTTTATTTATACTGAATAATTACTACTATACAAGTTAAATAAATCATTTATGAAAATAATTTTTAAAGAGAAACACAATTCTCAGTACAGAATTATACAATGATCAAAAGTTTTACGTAATGTATCCTATACGCATTTTATACTTTTAATAAAAAATATTTAGGATCTTACAAAAGAATAGATTGACCCTTTTATTGTGGAAACCACTTTCCCTCGCTCTTAGAAATTTTATAGAAATTTTTATTGTTTTTTTTTTTTTATTAAAAGTTAGCTGAAACGATTCACATAATAAATGGATCAGGTTCTATTATAAAAAACACATGTGCTTTTTTTATATATATAAATAAAAACGCACACAAATTTGTATACTTTATGTTTGCAAGTTATTGATCACATATTTTTGCAAAATATAATCAAATTACATTATGTATCTTATAAAAAGATATTAATATTTATAGTTTAAGTAATTTTGTTTGATATTACCTAATGCTAAATAGACAATAAAATATGATTAGGGTAATAAAAACTATACATAAAAAGAAGAGATTCTCATGTAAATGTTAAGTGGTAAAGTTTTAAAAATATAATTTATATATACAAATACTTAAAATATAACTAACCGAATTTTATAAAACAATATCTTTAGAATCAAAGTGTTACATAAACTTGGATTTTGTAACACACAGTTACTCTCTAATCGACACAATTATGTTGAATTAAAAATACTCGTATAAAAATAATTTACTTCAAAAAAAAAATATATAAATATATTAAAGTATTTGTATATAACTACAGATAATTCCGATTTTAGAAGTACTTTATAGACTACAAAATATGGACATGGAGTGTTGAGTTTTGTTTGTTTTTTTTTTTTTTGTAATAACTAAAGTTTAGAATAAAAACAAAGGGGTAGCATTTAAATAGTCTTATAGGCGACATATACAAGTCTAAAATTAAAAACACACACACTTAAGTTTAAAGTAATGAAACATATTTTCTTTATATTTTTAGAGAAGACAATATAAAAAAATATTTCATACTTAATTTAGTTTTTTCTTCTTCTTTAAGTAAAATTGTTTTAAAAAAAATCAAGTATATTTAAACGCAAGTCTTTTTGCTTGAGGGCAAGTTTTCATTGAAAGTGTACGAACGATTACCGTAAATTGATATTACGATATTTAAGTATTTCAAATACTTTAATTGCAAGATTCAGACAATTTCATAAAAACACCTCAATGTAAATGTTATGCGAGCATAAGGAAAATTAATTATAAATATGAAATTCTTTTAAGAAAATTGAAACAGCAAAGTACGTATAAGACATTATTCTTTTGTTTTTGTTTTAGTTTTCTTTTAATTTAGTTTAAAGTGCCTTGTAGTAAATGACACTAGGACGCCATTGATGATGATTATCACGATGATACAGATGATGATTATAAGTATAATTTTAACTATAATAACGTTAAAAGTAACTTATATTTTCATATTTTTTTCATTTTGTTTTGAAAATAACAAAAAAAAAGAGTATTTAATTTGCAGACAATGTTTGTTATTCTGGATGATGGTGCCGTGCCGCCTTCTTTTTAACATTTAAATACGACTCACACTGTTTATAGTACATGATTTATTTTTACGTGTCGGCTGTACTGAAAGGGGTGCTAAGACTTGTGACTGTGTTGAAGGTGAACTACTGCGCTTGCCAGAACTTTCTTCATCGACAGCTTCCTGCAAATAAATAAACATAAAATTTTGTTTAAAAAATGTACTTTAAGGAGTATTTAAAACTAATATTACGAAATAACAAACAAAAATTTCACTTGTGACAAGTATTTTGATATTTTATTTAATGCTCAAATCAAAGTACTATTTCGAACTCTAGCATAAATACAAAATATTGAAATTCATTCCACAATGTTTTATTTTTTTTTAATTTTTAATATTTTTATATATGTATGAACTTCTTTTAATCTAATATGTATATAAAATTCTCGTGTCGCGGTGTGTGTTATTAAACTCCTCAAAAAAGGTTCGACCGATTTTCATAAAATTTTGTGTGCATATCAGGTAGGTCTGAGAATAAATCAACATCTATTTTTCATACCCCTCAACGCCACGCCTTTTTTTCGCGCACCCTCAGGTAGGCCAGACTGCTGGACCGATCTTCTTGAAATTTTCACATAATATAACTAAGAATTTGGTATGATTAATAGAATACTTTTGTTTACCACGCCTACTTTAACGCCCATTTTTTTTAAGTTATAAAGGTGCTTGCATCGATATAGTTTTTAGTATTTTTCTTCAAATTGTACACAATTTATAGTCCAGCCAATGCAGAAATAAACGTTTGAAAATCGGTCAATATATTTTTTTCATACTGATCGAATTCTTCATTTTGGATAGAAATCTGCCCTTTTATGAATGCCCACACATTCTCTATTATGTTTAGATCTGGACTCTGGGGTGGCCATGGAAGAACATCTTGTCTAACTCGATGGAGCATTATCACGCTGCAAAATCCAATTTTCATCAGGAAATAATCTCTGAGCCGAAGTAAAAGTATGGTCATTTAAAATATCTGAAATCCTGCCTGGTTTAGAGTGTTTTGTATTGGTACTAGATCTCCAAATCCAATGTATGAGACACATCCCCAAAACTGAGCCCCCGCCGAAACGATTAAGAGGTTGTACTGCTTTATGCTTCGAGCCTTTGGAAAGATGCATAAAAGTTTTTCCAAATGAAAACAGAACCCATTCGTCCATAATACATTATGCCAGAACTCCACTGGCTTATGGATATACTCCATGGCAAACTCTAGACGTTTTTTTTTTCTTTTTTTTTCAGATATGTCTATTACTCTTCTCACGACATAGGTCTTTATATCATACGTGCTTAATCTTCTCTGAATTGTGGATTCACTTACAAGTTTTCCAATGATGTTTTCTGCCTCTACAGCAACTCTAACCGGACTTGCGACTGTCTTTTCTGCGAATATTTTAAGAATATAACGATCTTCTATTTTGTTTGTCACATATTTCCGACCAGTTCTGACCATATTTTATAGGCTTCCATACGTTTCTTTCTTTTAAACTAAATTGTAGACTGTTTTTCGACATATTCCGTACTCTTTTCCCAAGTCTGATGCCGAGGAACCCATTCCAAAGTTCGTTGCGATCTCAACTCGCGTTTCGACGGGAATATCCTTTATTTTTACCATCTTAAACGTTTTTAAGCGACTTTTCTAAAAATATTTATTTTAATGCAATAAAAATTTGCAAACTATAAGGTTTTTTTAAAAGATGTCAGCGTTTCTAACTTAATTTCACGAATTTGTAAATACTTTTGACAGACAAAATAAGTGTGTAAATCATTTTGAAAGATAAGGTGTAGACTTCATTTGTAATTTAAATCAACAGCCGCCAAGTTTTTTGCTAAAATATGTTAACTAGTAGAAACTGCACATTTTAAGGATTACAATTTAGTAGATTCCATTTGGAAATTTATTCGAAAAGCTCAAACATTTTGTTTTATTTCTAAACATACTAACATTTTTTAATTTGTGTTAATATAAATGACTATGTCTGTATTTAACTCACAAGATGTTAAAAAACAGAGTTCGATAATAAAATGATTATTATATTCATATTTTTTGTCATAGGTGAGTGAGAACAAAAAAAGTACTAAAGCCTTTAACTGCTGGTACTATTCTTTTTTTATTTTTAGTTCCTTTTCTTTATATATTTTGTTTTATTAAAGCCTAATTCGAATAGCAGTCAAATCCATAACAACCTAATTATTATCCTTTTATAATAATTTGTAGGAAAAATTTCGTTTCATTATTATTTTCTTTAGCTATTAAAATTAAAAAGTAAAGCATATGTGAGGTATTTCATAATTAAAAGTCCCAAAAAAAATTAAGCCACAACAGAAATAAAATAGGTAGGTAGAAAAGGGGGATGCAGGAAGCAAGAGCAACTTCCAACACCCACACTCGGAGACCAATATGGTCCATTGTGTTTTCTTTTATACATAAAAGATAGAGAAGGAGGAAATAAAAAAAACTTGCGAATAAAAGAAGTAAGAGCGTTATATTCGACCGTGCCGAAACTTATATACCCCTCACAACGTGTAGTCATGCAATAACAGTAGTTTGTATCATCATTCATCCCATATGAAATACGTACATACATATAAAAAACATACATATATAAAAACATCCCATTGCAAAATTATAAATTTACGTATGTATGTTAAAAAAAAATATATAAAAAAAGTTTAAAAAAAAAATAATTAAAATATATATAAAACAAAAAAAAATAAAAAATAATAATAATAATAAAAATATAAATAATAAAAAAAATTAAAAATAAATAAAAAAAAAATTTTTTTTGGCTCAGCTGTGTTCGATGCCATGTTTTCTCTAACCAGTACACACGTTTGTATGTATGCATGTTGTTGTTGTAATGTTGTTTTTGTGAAAAAATCTAGGTGGTCGTGGGTTTTTGCTCATATCTCAGTTGCTTATGTACCGATGTGTCGGGGGGCTTCAAAAAGTTGATTTCAACATACACACGGACAGACGGTCAGACCGACAGACTGACTCCCCTATTCATAAGCTTTCAGAAAATGAAAATTGTAGAAATTTCACACGGAATGACAAACCTATATATACCCTTTTTCACTGTGTGAAGGGTATAAAAATGAATGCCGCTAAATTTTTCAAAAAAAAATGTGCAAGGCTTAGCTTAAGAAAGTGTTGTTGATTGATTGATAGCACGCCTTCGGCCGTTCACTAGAATTTAAAACTTCATAAATTTTAAACGCCGGATTAGCTAGATAAACCGGCTTAATACGTCCAATGAACTTTTTAACACTTTAGTCATAGAAGCTATGACACTAGAAAATTAATCGATTCACACATTAAGAATTTACCAAAGTTAAAAGAACCTTTGCCCGCCCAAAATCTGTAGCTAAGCCGGCGGTTTTATAACAAAGTTATTTCCAGTAAATAATTATTAAATAACTTTGTTGGTACGAAATTACAGTCTTACTGCTGTATTCATAAAAAATATTTTAGGTTTATTAAAAGCTTATTTGACAGATGTTGCATAGAAATTTGTCATATAAGCATTCAATAAACCTAAAATATTTTTTATGAATACGGCAGTTAATATTAAAATGTAATTATAAAAAACTTACATGTATATTCGTACAACTAGCCAAACGCATTTGTGCTAGTTGTGAGGCAGGTGTCAAAGAATTAGTACTACCAAACGGTGATGTCATCATTGTGGAAACGGCGCGTTTCAATTTTGAAGGGGTCTTGTTGAATGAAAATGCGCGCCCGACCTAGGTAAAGTAAATATTTTCTTTAATTAAATAAAAATACATACATATTAACAACAAAAACAATAACAAAAACAAAACAGCAAAAAATAATAAACAAACAAAAAAACATAGTATTCCATAAATAAACATAATAAAAATGTATTAAATTAAGAATGAACATAAAAAGTCTATTATAAACACAAACATTCTCTAAATATTTATGAAATGAATAATAAGCAAACAAATAATGTAAAAAAAGAAATACTTACTTTTAAACGTGTACGAGCTGCTAATTTAAAGGCCTTTGATAGCGTACTTAAATTCACATCACTAATATCCACTTCCAATTCCTGAGAAGTGCGACATAGTAAAGCTTTATCCTTTAATAATAACAAAGAAGTAAGAGGAAAGAGAAAACCAATCAATAAATTAAATTCATTAAAGGTGTTACGAAAATAACTCACAGTATCAGTGCGACATGCGTTTTCAGCCATTTGTTTGCACAATGTTTTTAAATAGACAACTTTGTTTATCTCTTCATCACTTATGGTAAATGAATGCAGCTTATCTTTGTCCTGGCGACAAAGTAAAGCAAACGCACGAGGACTGTCGGTTATGTCAATAACAAAACGTATGGCATTTAAGGATATTAATTTAATGTGCTTATACGACTTATTCGTACTGGGCGATTTAGCACTATTGAAACCTCTTGAACGTTTCTTACATACTTCAATGGTATCGGAGAATAAGTACAGCATTAAATTATCACCACGCCCGCTAAGATGATCTGTCAATTCGGTGACTTCACAGCGTGAAATAAAACTACGATTGGATGACACCAAATGAGCCTGCACAGATGCAAGGAAAACAAAAAGAAAAATAAGTATGTTGTCATGTAATTAAATCCATTACTTTCCACACTTACCGGACATCCTTCAATATCATTGAATATGTCAAATATGGCCATACGTGATTCAGTTTTTCTTTTATCCTCATTTATGTGCATCATCACCTCTTTGATGGCCTTCAAAGCCTCCTCCAGCCTCGCATAGTCAGGATTATTTTTATTCGTATGCTTTAGGATGTCATTCAACAACAAACTGATGCTGGGCAGTCTCTGCACCGGCCGTATCATTAAGTCCTGCAGACTTTGTCGTCCACACTCCGGTTTCGTTTGATTTATCTTGAGAAAAGCATGAAAACGTGGATTTTGTGTATCACAGTGCAACAGTGTTTCTTTCATTTGTTCGAAGAAATTCACATAGGGTGGGTAAGCTTTAATTAATTCATCACGATGCTGCAGTATTATGTCACCAATTGAACAATCCTCCGACCATTTACTGTGTATGCTACGTAAACGTTCAAGCATACTTTGATGTACCTCATGAATGGGTATAAAATTACCGAAGATAGCACGAATCTCTGATTTATTTAATAAAGCTTCGTTGCTTTCGGCAATTTCTTCGAGAGGATTCTTAAAGAGCTAAAATAGAGAATAGGGGGTAGGAGATAAAATTTTTAAATAAGGCAGGTTCCAAGGAATTATTCGAACTTTATTTATGAAATTTATTGTAAATCATTTTAATTTTGACTCAAGATCATTTATTTTATTACTAAACTTCTTAAAACATTTTCTTAATTAAATTAAATAATAATCATTTTAAGAATATTTTAAAAATTATTTCGATTTTAACAGAGTGGAATGCATTTTCGAAACCAGCTACATTTTTATCATCAGCACTCTTTATCGGTCTAAACAAATGTAATTTGAAACTAGTAATTATGTTACAATTAAATGAAATTAGAATTAGGAAATAATAATATTTATTTTCAAATAGCATAGCAAAATTTATAAACTTTCATTACAAAATGTTTAACCACTTTACATCCCACCAAAAAAATCTATGACAAAAAAGTGATTTTGCTGGGGTTCAACTGGTGACGAAGTGATTAAATTTAGGTGAAAACACTAGTAATTTTAACATTAGCGTATCATTGGAGACCATGTGTTTACATAAATATTTTAACGAACTGCACAGAACTCATGCACATATTGTGAAAAGCATCCGCTGTTACATGAGTTAATTTTGTTTTTTACATAAATTGTATGAGATATTTTGCATGATTGTGCATGAACTTTTAAGCCATCATTTATGACAAATTTCTTCGCATTTAGAGAATTATTTAGAATTAATTCTTTTACACAATTAACTTAGAAGTCTTGAAAATGTAATTCGCTTTGCACTACTTCCAATTTTTTTTTTTTTTTTTTTGCTGGGAATTTATTAATTGATATCACACATAAATTTATCACTTCCCCTAGAACCAAAAATATTCAAAAATTTTATCAGAATAAGTTATTCAACTTCTTTAAGAATCTTTATATATTTGTTATTATTAAGCAATTCTAGATTGAAAGAAAACATGGCTGTGGTAGAAAAAAGCGTTGATACTAAGTTGAAATAAACTTTTTCCCATAACTTTCCCATAAAATTAACAAATTTTTCAAAAGTTTTTTTTGTTTACCAGTACAACAGAATTTAATAACGCAATTGTTCAATTTATAAAACACATTAAACATCAATGTAGTTCGAAGGACCAGTATATTAAATAAGTTTCGTAGGACACAACAAAATTAAATATTTCAAACATATTTTATTTGTAAACTTTTTAAAGACCAACCCTTTAAAGAAATTTTAAAATAAGCAATTCAAAATCTAAACCTAAGAATCATATCAAGCCACAAACAGAACTTTATGTGAGTATGTGTATGATATTTTTATTTATTTAAAATGGTGCTTAACAACATCATTTATACAAAAAAAAATCTTAAGTTACTTACATTCACAATTGTATCCAATATGCCAACGTAATTAGATTCTGTACTATAGAAATCCATAAAATGATTAAAACGCATCGATAGCTTTTTCGATGGCGTTTGTTCGCATACTGACGTATCTGGTTCCGTCAACAGTTTACCGCCACTTTCCAACTTATCCGGACTTGTGGTGCAGTCAAAGAAACTGCCCGAAACAGATAAAAGACCAGCATCTGAAACGGATGAACGTCGCTTGCCTGAACCTAAAGGTGTGCCTTCTAGTTGTAGGCGTTGTGAAAAACGCTTACGTTTACGCTTGTTAAAACTGATGGGTAAAGATTCACGACGATCACAGTTGGGTGTATTGGCAATACTGTCAAGGTACTGGAGAAAAGGGGGGATAAAAAAATTGATTAGATGAAATAATTTATTTAATTAAGCAAAATTCCGTAGATCTTACATCCCCGAATAAATAGTCCATTTCATCGGCATAACCATTTTGTATGGTGTACCAAAACCAATCCGATTTTAGTATATGGGTGCGATGATTTTTAGGTTCTGGTTTAGCTTGGGTGGCATGTTCATCAACCACCTGTACAAAATAAAAGAATTTATTTTAGGAAATAAATGTATTTTTAAACTGGAATTTTTATTTTAAGAAAACCATTTTTAATGATAAAACACACACACACAAACAAAGAATAACATTATTTTAGTTTTGTATGATTTATACTTAATAATTTAATTTTTTATTTAGTAATTTGTAAAAATCTTCACCAGACAAATTCCAAAGAAGTTTACCGACACCCAATTACTGAATTTCGAACGCGATCAAAATTTTACCTTGACGTGCGAATTTTCTGTGGTTGTGATTTAAAGGTTACAAAAGAATTGTGTTTTTTTTTTTAATGCAAGAATGTGGGCTCCAAATTTTGGTGGAATTTTTTTTAACAATTTTCCTTAAGTTTAAAAATTAATTTAAATGAAATCGTTAAAAAGTATTCACATACAAATTTACGGTATTTTTAAATTCGTCTTAAACCATTAAGGCTAAGATATGTGCATAATTTTAAAAGACAATCATTTAGCTGACCTTGTCTTTTTCCCGCTGTCTTTTTACGTTAAAAGTTTCTTTAAACAAGAATTTTCATTCATAAATTTCTTTGTTTTTGTTGTGTATTTGAAAACATAAATTCAAAACAAAAGTTTTAAGAGTGTGTGTGTTTAACATAAAAAATAAAATTTGCTAAATTTTTTTTTTAATTTTATGTAGAAAAGAGAAACTAATATTTTTTTATTTTTTATGCTTCTAAACATAAGGCGTGCAGTTGTTTGAAAACGTGTAAATTTTAAAGACACAATAATTGAAGTAAACTACATTACATACATAAAATACATACATTAAATTAAATACTAAATAGAACATCAATTATGAGTATAGAACTAGAAAATTTTGTTAATATTGATAATTTAATGATATTTTCTAGTTTCTTAAACATTTTCGAACATTAATTTTTTGGACTATTTACAAATTTTCAACTTCTTTTTATTGTTTTATATATAACGTTTGAAAATATAGCATTTTTAGCAATGTTCGAAAATTCGAACTTAAGTTCGAAAATTTGTATATGTTAAAAAATACTGTTTTCGAAATCGAGTTTAAGAATATATTAATAGAATCTTAATTTTTTTTAAATTATGAAATAATGTGAACAAAAACAAATTATATTTAAAATTATACAAGTTTTTGTTTAACAATGTTTGAGTATATTAAGCTCAAAAAGCTTCTACTACGGAAGTACAATGTTAAAAAACTAAAAATAAATATATATTTTTTGTTTTTTATCACTGTTCGACGATTTTCGAATACTGAAAAATTTAATTTTTATCCTACATATGTATGTACATATGTACGTATGTATGTATATACATGCCTTATTTCTCAACTTCTTATATAAACATATGTATGTATGTACATACATACATATGTATGTATATTAAAAATTCAACAGCACATTAAATTTATATTTTTGTATAAATGCAAATTCAGCTATTAACAAAATTTTTTAGCAACTATTAGTTTCTCTTTTTTTTTATAAAAGTAAAAAAAATAAATATAAAATTTTAAGACATAAAATTAGAAAAATAAAATACAATTTAAAAATTTAAGAAAACATTTAGAATTGCAAAATATTTTTTTCTTGTGTGTATAAAAAACAGTTGTGCAAATACCATTAAAACAAATCAATAAAAGAATGTGCATTTTTATTTGATTTTTTAATAAATAACAAACAATTTAAATAACGTAAACGGAAATTGTAATTTATGGGCATTTTTAACATTTAAATACAAAAAAAAATATTTAAATTAAACAAAATAGTAACCAAAGAACAAAAGTTGAAGAGTGAGTGACAACTACTTTTAATAGTTTCAACTGAATTTGCTTCTTTTTTATTCAAAGTTATTTTAAAGTATGATTTAAACAAAATTAAAAAATAAATTTATTGTGCTGTTGTGTTGTTTCCAAAAAAATATATTGTGAACAAAAGAAAAGAAAACACCAAATCACCATAAAATATTAAAATTACACTTAATTAGAAAGAGAAAATGAAAAACTAGAGAAATTACAATATACATAATGAAAAGAAAAAACACAAACATTTAAATATTATCTTTTAGTGGTAGCCTTAACATGTAATTTATTAATATGGAAATGTTAACAAAATGATAGTAATTTTTGTTTATTTAAATGACAAATGTTAAAAATGCGCTGCAAATTACAACAAAAAAAAAGAAAAGATGTAAATGTGCACAATTAAAAAAACATATCACATGTTTCGAAGAGACTCAGAAAATGAATCAAAACAATTGTAAAGCAATATTACTTTATAGAGATAAATCAAAAGAATATTGAAAAGAAAAAAATCAATTCTTTGCCTATATTTATCCGAAAATTCAAATTGCAGTTATATTTTTAAAGAAAACGATTTCTTTAATTCTTTTACATTTTTTACAATAAGTAATTTTTGAAGCTTTTTTATAAATTACACTTGCTCAATTCACAACCTGTCGTAGGAGTCGTAGGTTGTAAGAAATTCACTTCTACATATTAAAGAAAAATGGCGTTAACACTTACTTTTCCTGCTATGATAAATTTATACCACAAAAACATTAGTGTAGGAATTATTAAAAAATGTGTACAACAACTACAACGTACAACACCTACGTCAACTTGTGAATTGAGCAAATATTTTATAAAATTTTTAAATAAAAAAAATTAAATTTATGTGACAATTTCAATTGCTTATCACAAATTTTCTTTCAAATGTTTTCTTAAATTTGTTAAGAGTATGTTTTCAAAAAAAAAAAAAAAAAAAAAATGCAAAGAAAATTGATTTTAAGTACCGTTTGATTATGATCAGCACTATTGACATTAACACCTGTAGCAACAAGTTCATTGTTATTGTCTGTGCTATATTGCATGTCCACATTTAGCATATTATGATTGACATTTGATTGATGATGAGAATGATGAAGATTTGTGATTTGTACTGTTTGGTTCCTTGAGGCTAAAGTAGCAGTGTTAGTAGTAGCCGAAGTGATAGAGATGGTAGTGGTAGAAAGTGATTTAATAGCAGTATTAACACAAGCTACATCGACAGCAGTTTTACTATCGTTAGGCAAATTTGCAGAGCAAGTGGTTGGAATTGTAGAAGAGGAAAGACTTGGGAAAGTGGGCAAATCGTTAAGGGTTAAATTAAGGGATTTGTTAAAAAATTTGTAAGTTGAAGATTTTGCAGTTGATGATGTGGATCTGGTGCTAGGACGTGGTGCTGAAGAACAGCTAGATGCATATTTCAGGGGTGCCTTTGGCGTTTTAAAATCTTCTTGTTCATTTTGATTGGCAACATTATCTTTTTCGGGTGACTTTTCTTGCGCATTCATAACATATTTGTCTTTGCGACTACTGTTGCGCGTTATACGATTTCTCAAACTGCGGAATTTCTCTTTGACCGGCTTGCGTATAGACTCATTAAATGTTGTTTCAATGGAGGCAATGGAACATATCGAATCATTGGCATTTTCATTACATCCATAAATATTGTTATCTTGGGGCGCTGCATCCAGAGCAACTGAACTGCGACGTGGTCTTAACATTTTGGCAATGGGCGTGCGTACAGCAACAAAACTCATTGAACGTTTTATGGAACGTGTTATGGAACCAGTGCGTAAGAGTTTTGGTTTTTTAGTACTAGCAGGCAAGGCAAAAGATTCTACAGACATTAGGGAAACACTATCAAAACTTTCACGTTTACGTTTTAATTCCGATTGAGCATCATCCAAGTCGTCGGCTTCATTATTAACCTCACCAACATCCATTTCCAACAAAGAACAATTGTCGACTTTAGCTAAAATTTCGATTTCTTGTTTTGCATCGTCAACACCCAAAGGTATTGACGCTCCATATATGGGTGATATATTAGTATTTTGTTGAAAATCATTATTTGATTCATTAGTTAATTTTTTACCATCCATTTTAGGGCTCTCGATAACTAGTGGCAACAGTTGTTTTTTAGAAGATATCTTAGATGATTTGGGTGTACTGGCGGCATGTGAGTTAATATCTTGAGGTTTTAAATATATTCGATCACACACCTCATCGTTATAGGGTAAAATTAAATCATTTACTAAGTCATCCTCATTAGCATCTTGTCTTAAATTGCCTTCAAAATCAACCACCAGTCTTTCATCAAAATGATCTCCATCATCATCGTCGTCCTCGATTTCGTTCTCATTATATTGCTTCATCTCAACATCATCATCAACTTCCATAGCATTAGCATTTTCTGATAAGGATTTATTACTATTTTTACTATTTTTAGGGGGAGTTTGAATAGATTTTATAGGAACTTTCGAATTGTTATTAGTATTATTAGAAAGAGTTTCTGAAAAGTAACCACCCGTATTAGGCATAACCTGAAAATTTTAAATTATTTTTTTTTTTCAATAAACAAATTAAAATAAAATTATAATCAAACTAAAGACAAACATAAAATAGGTTTAAGTGCGAAAAATAAACAACAAATATTAGGTGCGTTGTAAAATGTTTTTTTATATATTTTTTTCTTTTTTGAAAAACTTACAACATGTGAACACTCGGGATCATCTAATTCGGCTGGCACACCGCCATTACTTTTCAAAACATCAATCATATGCTGATGCTCATCTACGGGGAAGCCGAAAAAACATATTTTTTGTCCCTCAAAAGCTTTTAGACGATGGTCTTTGGAAAACTCTTCCGTTGTAGCCTTAAAGTCTATATCGTCTTTACGTTCCCAGGCTGCATAAACCCAGGCGGGGCGAACAACTGTTAAGCGAAACGTTTTGGCATATCTGGAATGAAACAAAAAATGAATAAATAACTATCATTTTCGAGATTTAAACAAAGACATATTAATTTTTTTTATTTTTTTTTTTATAGGAGTCAAATATCGAAATTTCTAAATTTCGAACTTTAGTTTAAAAATCTTACCCAATAGAAATATGATTAATAATTAGGAATTATTTTAAATCATGATCAAAGAAAAATTTTATAGTTTTAAAAATTCGAACATAGTTTATATGTATGTATATAACTAAACACTGATTTTTTTATAAATTTTCATAGTTTACAAAGGCATGAATACTGAGATATATACACTCGAATTTAGAGAAAAAAAACTTTTTTGGAATGTTTATCTTACCCTAAAGGGAATTTTAATTACTATAGAAACAGCTAATGATTAAACGTATAACTTAAAGTTTAAAGTAGAATCTGGTCAATTACACTGAAACAAATTTTTTTCAATAAACACATAATTTAATTTTCATGTACTTACTGATATTTATCACCACCACTATGGGTACTTATTAAGTGTGTAATTTTGGAATTCATGTCTTTTCGTATACAGCCACCCATAGAATGTATTAAATTTACTAATTTTGTCTAAAATAGAAATCAAAAACATGGCATTTATTTAAAAAAGCAAAAAATTAAAAATAAATAAAATAAATACTTACCAATTCATCTTTTTTGCGTATGCCCGTAAAGCATGTCACTACACCACGCATGGAATAATTATAAATTGGTCTAGCATTATGCGTAAGACCATCTTTCATGGCGGCCGATTGTTTTAAAGCTGGTGGACCCAAAATACTGCAAATTAAAAGAAACACAAAAGTTTAAATTTAAATTAAACAAAAAATAACTTAAATATTAATATTGCATTTTTCTTTTCTTCTGAAAAATCAATATGCTGATGGAGCATTTATGTTTAATATTTATAATATTTTGTTAAAGAAAAATTACAAATTGTTTCCCACAACTTGCAACAAGTTACCACATACACTACAACTACAAATGTAATACATGAATTAACGATTAAATAAAAAAATTTTTACGACTTTTCAAAATGTTTTTTTAACATCAAAGGATGGTTGAAATAATCAACAGCATTTAAAATTTATGTGTAAACACTTTTTATTAAATAATTAAGAAGAACCGCAATAAAATAAAAGAATACTTTTAAACACATCAAAAAGGTGTTAAACTAAATATTTAGCGTAAATGTTTATTCAAATATGAAATAAATACTAGAGATATAATTTTTATAAGCAAAATACTTAGACAGTTAATTAAATTATAGAAATAAAAGTGCTTAAATCGTATTAAACAAAATATTAAATTATAAAACCAAAAAGAAATTTTAAATAATTACACGGTAAGACAGCAAAAAGCTAGCAAGAGCGCTATATTCGGTTGTGTCCTTCACACAGTTTCTACCATCAAGTACATATAAATATGTACATATACTTGAATATTTATTGTATATCATTCTTTGTACAAATGTTCGTATGAAAAAAAAACAAAAGTGCTGGTGGGTTTTTGCTCATATTTCAGTATCATAACTGGACAATTATATGGTGCAGCTGTGACCCAAACTTTTGAAGAAAAGGATGAATCTAAAACTTTTATATTTTTATTTTAATTTTGTTTTCCGATATTTTTGTCGGTAATAGACCCAGGAACTAAGATTTTCTATTAATGTTGCCAAAGATACATATTTTATATTTATATTCGTAACAAACATTGCAACAAGTTCCATAGGAACCGCAAAATCTAAGTTTGAAAGCCATTCCTGTTCTTTTGATCCAATCTCAGTTCGTAATGTGCCCACATAATTGATTTTCAATAGCAAAATTCTCGAAATCATATCTGATATCTTGATAACATATAATAATCTAAAGTAGACGTGGGGACTTCAATAAGTTGATTTCAACATACCCACGCACAGAGAAACTTAATTAATTTCTCTATCTATAAGGATTCATTACATATTATATAGTATGTACTTTATAGGGACTCAAATGAATAGTGAAGGAATTACAAACTGAATAACAAACTTGTATACACCCTTTAACACTCTAGAGTAAAGGGTATAATTACAAAGTTTTGACAGAGGGGGCCAACAAATAAATGCACGTGTATTACGTTTGCAAATTTGTTGTCGAGTTTAGCGAAAATGCAAAACTTTTTCAAACATAACAACAACTACGTAATATGTAGTCGGCTTAATATAAAAAGAAAGTACCTTGTTTTTCTGTTACTTACGCGAAAAGGAAAATATCGGAATCAAATTTTAAATAATGAAATGAGACAAAGCTTTTTATGTAGCCTCAAATTCGTTAATTCGACTACAGTTCAATAAATTTTTTGTGAGTGATGTGTTTGTATGTTACCTACCAGAAACGTTAAAAACTCAATTTCGTTCAAAATCGAGATACTAAGTTAAAACAGCACAGAAAATTTATATTTCTGACCCGATTTGCCATCATGCTTCTATGAAACTTATGCCCTTGAGTAGTCAGGGGGGGTTTTTGGATAGATTGATTCAATACTATTAGTGTAATTAGAATTCATGGCTACTTTGACGGTGTAATTACTTTAGATCTGATTTTTAAAGAATTAAGCAAGGAAAGCGTTGTGAAAACAAATATTTTTACAACATGAAGAAAACTCTAACACGAGCAGTCTACACTTACATCATATAAGTGTTAATGTTAGGCATTTCATGTCTGTTGTGGACGGGGTATAAGAATAAAATATCTTTTTTTGAATTTCAACATTGACTTTTTCCAAAAAATCTCTTAACTTCAAAGTCATTAAGAAAAACACGAGTATTAATTTTTTAATATTCTTATGTAAAAAAATTTACGTTTGACCTCGGTGATTAATTCTATGGATTTTATTAAAATTAGCGGTCAAAAATTGCTGATTAAATAATTTTTTTTTTCTTTTAAGTCTTATAGTTAAAACCAAAGTGTAACACATACGATTATTTAATAATTTTAGCTTTAATTAAATACAAATATAGACCAGATTTTTATCAGTTTTGCAACGCTTTTTTATTTTTTAATGGATATTTTTTTATTTTCAATTAATTAAAATTTTTTACATAAAAAGTACTTCTCGTACGTTAAGCCTTAAGTGTGACAAATAATTTGTTTTATTTTAATTTTTTATTAACAATAAAAATTATGATAAATTTGACCTTTAAAGTTAAATCAACTGGATAATAAATTTTTGTGTAAAAAAAACAAACAGAAGAAAAAAAAACATAAACAAAAATAATGTGACAGAAATAAATAGTCTGTAGCCAGGCAATAATCTGCTGGAAACAACAGACGACAGCAACGTAAAAGGAAAATATTTTACCTAATGTTTCAGGTGAAGTGATTAACAAACCGTTTGAGGGTCTTAAGGGGGTCCTCAAAATGTATGGAGCACGAAAATACATACAAGAACATATGCGTTGCCAAATTATGTGTTTTATTTCTTTAATATTACAATCATTAAGCAAAAATCAAAATGTTGTATACAATGTCATCTAGACGACTGACAACAAGATGCTTGACGCTTTGGATAGTTGTGTATCTGTGCTGAAAGATTTAAAATATCATACAAATAAATTATCTTTAAAAAAATAAATAAAATTATAATAAAAGCTTTAAGAACCCGGTAAGCGTTACTGGCCCTTATTAAATTATTTTTAACAAACAATTTAATTTTGACTAGAACCATGGCAAATAATTTAGAATACCCACTCGTTTTATCAACCATCGATAAAAAAAAATCATTAGGCGAAATGAACCCATTATAACGGAGAAAGCAAAATTTAAAAGTATATCCATTCGGCATCGAACCAAATGCAACAGCACCTAAATGCCGAAATAGAATTACAACTGCAACTGCAGTAAAAACTATTAAATATACGGCAGTTACCGTAAATACTCACACTTTGTTCCTTAATTTTTTTGAAATTGGTTTCGTTCACACTACGAAAAAAATTTATAAAAATATAGTAGCATTGTCTTAAAATGAGGGCATAATAAAAAGGTCTCAAATAAAAATAGATACTGCATAATGATTTTAAAAATGTGCTCTATTTCTGTTTCCCCCTTTCCTTTCTACCTACCTTACCCACATGTGACACTTATGTGACACTACCATTTTTTATGCCCACCTTTCGCATGAGACTTATTCCGAAATTTATATATTTTCTGTAAACAAAAATTTCAGATGAATATAAGATTTTGGTTTTCAATATCGAAACTATATTCATCAGCAGATATAAGTGGGACATGATAGCGTATTACGAATTTACACATTCCCTTAGATCCCTTTCACAGTGCTAAAATTGAAGGGCAGACATTTTTCTTAGTCTTATTTGCACTTGCCTAAACCTTATACTATCGCGAAATAATAGACAGACTGAAATTTACTTTTCCTTCATTTTTCTTATTTTAGTTGATGCATTGTGTTTAACATGCATTACAAACTACCAAACAGACAATGAAATGGGAAAAACGATGTGAAACGAAAGCATAAATAGAAAGTAAAAGTGAACGAAAAAATGTTCAGTACAGATAGTCATACATGCTCTACCTTTTTAATCCCCTGCCAACAAATTTCGTTTGTCTGCCGATCAATTTCGGCATTGTAAAAGGGGTCGTACTGTAGAGCACACTGGAGAGCTCTACTATATGACATTAAGTAAAAATTTACCAATTTTTCGATAAGTAACGACCATAAACGATGCCATGTTCACTACATTTTACAACGTATTCATTATGCTGAAATAGAGTTAAAAAAGCAATGCTACTAAGTAAAGCGCAGATCCAATGGGAAGACAGCAAGACAAATACTTAACACCACACCCCTATCCAACCAAACCAAATTTTTTTAAGGTAAGTAATAGTGTTGGCAGCCATAAAACAAACAATTCATATATTTCAATAAATATTTAAAAACTTTTCCCCACTACTCCAAACACGTAAACTATATCCACGCCTATACTAAATTTACAGTTTCACAGAGTGATAATTAAGCCTCTGAGCAGATTTGTAAGTAAAGCACTTTTATATTGCGTTATAAACTTACTTACTAAAATATAGTATCCTTCACCTGTGGATACTTTAGGACTCGTAACAATATTTGTAAACAGAATTTGGAGAAATCGGTGAAACCAGCAAAGTTATAGGCAAAAATTATTTCGAAAACTATTTTTTTAATATATATTAAGTTTTTCAAGCTTCTTAATAATTTTTAGATATACTTAAGACACTCAACTGCAAGTCGTAGCCTCCGAAATTATTCCTAAAAAAAACTAACAAATCGGTTTGAAACTAACTGAGATATAAAAACCAAAATTCAGCAGCTAAGGTGTTTTTCCTAAAATTTACAAACGAAAAAAAAATATGTTTGTAACTTCTAGACAACCGACAATCAATATGGGTATTAAATGAAGGAGATTGTCAAGCAGAATATTAAGATTGAAAGTCCATGATGACTGCCACTGCAAAATGGCGTACAATAAATTTATATTTGGGTCAAATCTTGTAACTAAAAATTAATCCTCTTCAACGCCAACAATATTGGTATCAAATGAAATCGCTGAAGCATTAGAATATAGTAAATTTTAAAAATTTTAAATCCAAGATGTCGTCCCAAATAAAATGTTGGATATATGGGACAGATATAGTAATTACGGCTTTGTCCCCTGAAATTCCCAAAATATTGGTATCAAATGTAAGGGCTTGACCAGTAGAAAACAGTAAACTATTAAAACGTGTAAAATCCAAGATGGCGCCTAAAACGAAATGGCGGATAATTTTTTTTTCTTAACCTAATCAATTTGGCTATCAGATGAAAGGGTTTGACTAGTCGAATACAATTATCTATGAAAATATCAAAACTAAAGATGGCATCGGATACAATAAAGCAAACTAAAGTAAAATAAATATTTTACCTATGTAAATGTTGGTGCAGGGTATTATAAGATATAAAGCATTCTTATTTGTTTTTAATGTAATTAGTATAAAAAAACAGTTTTCCATCTCTGATGGCGGCATTCAGTAAATTAGTCGATTACAAACAAACAATTCTTTTCTCTTAATATATTTATTGCGTGTAGATATCACACATTTTTTAGTATAAACATATTATTAAGTGTTAAATTCACATAATAAAATAGATTAGAAGAGTACACAAGTTGAAAAAACAATGCCGAAACAAAAAGGGTTTTGCAAAATGTGCACAGCACAATCCAAGAAATCGTTAGTTAATGAAAAATTTTAGTTGTTTTAAGCCTAATTTTTGTATTTGTAATCATCAAATTTCATAATTTCTTATCAGTGTTGCCAGATGTTTCAAATACAAAAACGAAATCAAACGTTTACAGATTTTAACAGTTAAACTGTATTAAAATAAGACTAAAATACATTCGTTATTTGTTCGTAACAAGAAACTGTGTGTTAACATACAATCTGCTATCTTTCCCTTATTCAAATTTACACTTAGAAAAAGTTACAGCTTGGTAGTTAGCACACAGTTTCTTGTTATGAATAATGATGTTTTGCTTACAAGTTTGCCAATTACTTGTTGGAAAAAATTATATTTTTGACTGAAAATGTTGCTTTTGATGAGACTTTCTGTTTTATTTCTTGAATTACGTTGTCTGCTAAAGAGTGTTACACACAGTTTTAAAGTGTTAATAATTTAAAAAATTTCTTAACCCAGTTTCTGTCGCTATTATCAAACACAAATCTGAACCTTACAGCTGACAACAAATATGGCTACAACAACAAATATAGCCACAACTATTGGCTTTCTCTGGTTTTATAAACGATTAATAGTTTTAAAACCAATGCGATATCTGTTAATTTTTGCATAAAATGGTTTTCGAGAAAGAAAAAAAACACTAAATAACACCTCTTTTGACAACATCATTTAAACATTATTCACACCACCACAATTAATACAAAAATATTATGCATGTAAATATGTACATAATTCGTTTGTTATACATACGAATTTATGTATTTTTTTATTTATTTTTTTTCTGTATTTATTTTTTAACACTCTTACTTTTTTATATTCAACGTATTGGCGCCATTATATTTTTTTTCAGCTTATTCTAATTTAATTCTATTTTTCAAAATTAACAACAGAAACAATTTATATATAAAACGAATTCTATGAATTTAATTTGAAGGTTTGAAAAAATAAAAGATTATGAAAAAAAAAACAATGGCCAACAACATCATCGGCAATAAACTGATGTGGCAGAACTATCAAAGAGACAGTGAGTGGTTAATCGCTAATTTTCTATAATTCCCAGCGAACGCAAAGTAAAAAAGTTAAAAAATATTAATTTCAAATCGGTTTAATATTTTTTATACAAATTCAATTTAAAAACAAT
This sequence comes from Phyto melanocephala, assembly GCA_941918925.1. Lineage (NCBI taxonomy): Eukaryota > Metazoa > Arthropoda > Insecta > Diptera > Rhinophoridae > Phyto > Phyto melanocephala. The sequence goes on along the minus strand of OW799235.1, from coordinate 82,214,793 downwards.
TTAAGAGAATTGTGTTTTTTTGAGATTAAATTTCTCTAATTAACAAAAGAACCCCGTTATTTGTAAAACATTCTCAAAACTTTGGTTTGATTTTAATTAACTTTCGAATTTGCTGGGTATTATTATAAATTTTTTGAAAAATTGTAATAGAAAATATTTATGTACATTTAATGATCATTTTTATTTTATTCGGTATATGAAAAATATGTGACAGAAAGCAATTTCAGGCGGCATTATTAATGAGAAATAGGTCGAATGGTGGGCGGACTTTAAGCATTATTATTATATTTTTAATACAATAAATTAAAATTATACAGTCAAATCCCGATAATTCGTAATAAACTGTCGGTCCCTTGAAAAAATCTCGTTAATTCGTAAAATGTCCATACATTTTGGTCCCCTCGCTAATTTGTAATTTTTGTTTCAAATAAAATCTTCTTTACCTCTTATAAATCGTAATTGTTTGCTAACTACCACTTATAATTCGTAATAAAAACAACAGAAACATGGAAAGAATGCTAAAAGCTAACAATATAGAAACTGATGACGATGATGGCGAAGTTCCCTTAATGACGAATAAAGATGCAAAATTGGCAATTAATAAATTAAGATTTTATGTCTCCAATCATATTGTGGACGAAGAAATTTTCATTTCCTTAATAAAAATAGCAAATACTTTGGACAACCTCCGTAAGAAAAGTCTGAAACAAATGCAAATCAATCATTTTTTTTAAATTAATTTTAGATAATGTAAATATGTACATTATGTATTTTAGGTTAAGAAAATTAATTTTTCAGTTTAATCTTTTTTTTATTGTTTTTTGTTCGCTATTAAAATTACACATATTTTACGCTAAGAAAATGAATTTGCCATTTTATTTTGTGTATTAATTTTATTTATTTTGTATTTTATTTTTAACAATTGTTTTTTATGTTTCTTTTTATCGTTTTAGTAAATAAATTGATAAACCCCGTTAATTCGTATTAATTTTATTTTAACCCCATTAAATCGAAACCCCGCTAAATCGAAAACCCCTATAAGTCGTAAGAAATGGCCGGTCCCTTGCGATTACGAATTATCGGGATTTAACTGTACATATAAATACATATTCATTTTTATTTCAACTATTTCAAGTATACACATACTAATTGATTTGTTTTTCAATTTAAATAATATTTTTAATTAATTTAAATAATTTTTTCATTGATAATAAATATTTTCGAAAATATTCCGATATTTCGAGATTTCAGTCAGTTAAAAAGTTATATTGAAAAAATTAACTTTTTGTCAATAATTGATTTTGGTGGAAAGGTTTTATATAACTTTAATTGATCGTGTATAATAAAAAGGTTAATAATAGAAAAAATGGCCAATCAGCAGACTTAAATTCCAGTAAGTACATATTTTATTCTAACATATTCTACATTAAGCTAAAAGCATACTTTGTTCCTTTAAAAGGTTTTTCAATAAGAGTGATATGATTTCTTTAAAAAAAACACACTGCTTTATAACAGGTTTATAAAACAAATTTTCATACAAACAATGTTTTATAAAATCTTTATAATAATATTATTAATATTTAATAAATTGTATAAATAAGCTAGCTAGTATGTACTTTGCCTTATTTAGGTTTCAATTATGAAAAATAATGTCACGTTTCATCCATCAATTCACAATTAGGCTCATCAAAAGGCATTTGCCATAACAGCATGAGAAATATCAGACTCTATTGCCCTGGGGATCAGTTATCGTTATGTGAACTTGTAAAATGAAAAGCTTTTGTACAGTAAAAGGTACGGTGGCACTATATGATATGACAGGAAAAAACTTATTCATTTTATAGAACTTTAATTGATACCCAGCAGTTTTATTCTGTAACGCGCTTAACTTAAATCTCTATCGCTTAAACTCTAAACAATATATTTATAGAATATAAATTAGCGCAATATCTCTAAATATATATTTTAGAGTTAAGGTGATAGAGATTTAACTTTAGCGAGTTTCAAAATAAGGCTGCTGATCTCAGTTTCGATGTTGTGTTTTAGTGCACGCTAAAAGCGAATAATAAACTACAAAGCACGTCTGTTGTTATACCCTTCACACAGTGAAAAAGGGTATACATATATAGGTTTGTCATTCCGTGTGAAATTTCTACAATTTTCATTTCCGACCCCATAAAGTATATATTTTCTGAAAGCTTATGAATAGGGGAGTCGATTAAGCTCTGTCAGTCTGTCCGTCTGTTCGTGTGTATGTTGAAATAAACTTTTTGAAGCCCCCCGAAATCGCTTGGACCCGGGTGAGGTATTAAAATATCAGAAATATTCGGGAGTAGATCGGTATTGAAAATCAGAAACATCGGTACATAAACAACTGAGACATGAGCAAAAACCCACGACCACCTCGATTTTTTTTTTCACAAAAACAACATTACAACAACAACATACATTCATACAAACGTGTATATCGGTTAGAGTAAACGTGGCATCAAATCCCAGCTGAGTTTTTTTTTATTTTTGTTTAATTTTTTATTTAATATATTATTTATATTTTTATTTTTTTTTTTTTTTAATTTTTATTTTAAAATTTTTTTTATTTTTTTGTTTTATATTTTTATTATTATTTTTTAACAACATACATACATACAAACGTGGTATACTGGTTAGAGTAAACGTGGAATCGAATCCCACCTGAGCCAAACATTTTTTTTGTTTTTAATTTTTTTTTTTTAATTTTTTTTAGTTTTTTATTTTACATATTATTTATATATTTATTATTTTTTATTTTTTTATATATTACATATTTTTATTTTAATTTTTTTTTTTTTTAAACATACATACGTAAACTTAATTTATTATTTTACAATGGGATTTTTTTATATATGTATGTACGTATTTCATATGAGATGAATGGTGATACAAACAATTGTTATTGCATGACTTAAAGTTGTGAAGATTCGACACGGCCGAATAAAGCACGCTTACTTGTTTTTGATGGTGTACGGTAACAAACTTAACCATAAAAATTGTTTCCATTCTAACAGAATTTAAATCTATTTTCAAAAATATATACTGTATCAAACAAACATAAATACATACATAATAATGTACGAGTACGTGTGTATAAGAAAAATAACATGTGTCACATAAAAATAAGGAGATAACACATTAAACATTTAAATTTAGCTAGAAAACCATTCTTTTTTTTAAATTTCACTTATTTCCTATAAAAAGAAAAATTATCCCCTACCCTATATGTACAAGACAATGTATAAAAATTACAAAGTTATTTTTGTGAAAAAAAAACTAATCTAATGAAATGAGTATAAAGATGCAGTAAATAAAGACAGATCTGCTATATACCAAATAGAGAAATATAGACGTTATTAAAAAAAACTAAGCTTTTTTAAATAGATTTCAAATATGTATATATTTCGCACAAAAACTGCTTATATACGTAAAGAGCACTATTGCTATCCGGTATTGTCAAGATCTTATAAAAAAATAAATAAATACAACAAAATTTAAAACAAATGACACATGTGTTCATTTTGTATTGATATATTCGTTAGATGTTAAAATTTTGCAAAAACAAAAACTGTTTACTTTAAATATATTCAAAAAAAATTTATAACTTAGCTAATTAGAGTATCTGAGAAAAAACAAGTAACAGTGCTATATTCGGCCGTGCCGAATCTTATATACCCTTCACAACGTGTAGTCATGCAATAACAATTGTTTGTATCACCATTCATCTCATATAAAATACGTGCATACGTACACGTTAGAATATATGTGGCATCGAATCCCAGCTGAGCCAAAAAAATTTTATTTTATTTTATTTAATATATTATTTATATTTTATTATTTTTTTTTATATTTTTTTTTTAATTTTTTTAAAAAAATTTTTTAGAAAAATTTTTAACAAAATTTTTTAAATTTTTTTTTAAATTTTTTTTAAATTTTTTTTTGTAGTTTTTTTTGTTATTTTTTTCTTATTTTTAATATTTTTTTTTAATTTTTTTTGTTTGGTATGTTTTTTACATGTATGTATGTATGTATGTTGTTGTTGTAATTGTGAAAAAAACGAGGTGTTCGTGGTTTTTTGCTCATATCTCAGAAAGTTATTGGGCGATTGTGCTGAATTTCAATAGCGATTCATTCCTGGATATTTCCAAGAGATTGATACCATATACAGATCTGAGGAACATATAGTTGCTTCTAAAAGTTGAACCAACACACGGACAGACGGGCAGACGGTCAGGGCTTAATCGACTCCTCTATTCATAAGCTTTCAGAAAATATATACTTTATGGGGTCGGAAATGAAAATTGTAGAAATTACAAACGGAATAACAAAGGTATATATACCCTTGTGCACCACAGGTGAAGGGTATAAAAAAACAAAACAAAAAAGCAAAAGAACAACAAAAACTGAGCAGTCTATTACATATTTAAATATAAGTTATAGCCAGTAAGTATCTCAACTAAACATTTAAACATATAGGAATCCCCGTAAAAAAAGTAGTATTATGCGCTTACTGTTTGTTACATCTTACTATAAACCAATTAGTTTTGTATTAATAAGAAAAATAACTGAAGAAAAGCATAAAGTATATATTTTCTGAAAGCTTATAAATTTGTGTGTATGTTGAAATCAACTTTTTGAAGTCCCCCGACATCGCCTGGACCTACGTGAGGTATTAAAATATCAGAAATATTCGGAAGCAGATCGGTATTGCAAATCAGAAAATTCGGACACATACACAACTGATATATGAGAAAAAAACCACGACCACCTCGTTTTTTTTTCACAACAACAACATACAACACATACATAAGTACATACAAACGTGGTATGTGGCCAGCTCAGTCAAAAAAAAAAATTATATATATATTTTTGTTTTTTTTTTATTTATTTATTTATTTTTTTTTTAACATACATACCTAAACTCAATTTATAAATTTACAATGGTATGTTTTTATATACATACATATGTTTTTATATACATACATATGTTTTTTATTTCATATGAGATGAATAGTGATACAAACAATTGTTATTGCATGACTACATGAAGGGTATAAAAGATTCGGCCCGGCCGAATATACAATAGCAATCTTACTTGTTTATAGACATAGCAAACATTGCAAAAAGTTCCATAGGAGCTGCAAAATTTGACTTTGTTTGGATAAAAAAATAAAGGCATTTGTGTTATTCCGCTTATATCTTTGCTTATATTCTCAAAAGCATATCTGAGTCTGAAGTTTACGTGGAGGCTTCAACATACAAAGGCGGACAGACGAACTTTGTTAAATCAATTTCCATATCTATACGGATTCAAAATAAATATACTTTATGGGGTTGCAAATGAATATTGTAGAAATTACAAAAAAGATGACAAACTTATATACACTCTCTTGTGAAGGGTATAACAAGATCTTTTATATATTTAATCAGAAAGTTCCTAAACAAATATCAATAGATCGAAAAAAAAATATATCACTATATCGGCCTAAAAAATCGAGAATATATATCGATGTTATTTTAAAGATCTTGATATTTTAATATGTACATCAATCAATTTTTTTAGTCAACCCTAGTGTGCAGGTCTGTCAGCCTAATGAGGGTTGTGGGTTCAATTCCCGCCATATAAGGATTATTAACGCCGTCAATATTCGTTTTCCTCTCGTTGACATGAACTCCTTTTTTTATTAAAAAAGAATACAAATCAGCAGCCATTAGGTTTATCTTAGTATGTATTTTAGTTGTTTGTAAAATTTGCTATTATTTCAGTAATACAAAATGCAAAAGTTTAAGCACAACTATTTTATTAATAATAGATCGATCGCAACTGCATCTCAGTGGCGTTGCCAAAATAGATGGCAAAATAACATACAAACTAATATGGAGAACATGTATAAATTTTTAAATAAATAAATAGTTAATAAACTACGCTTTTAATAAACATATTTGGTCAATTCAATTCAGGTATGAGTTGTATGTTGTAAGAAATTCACAATTATAAGACAAAACAAAATTAATAGTCATACATTTTCCCATCCCTGGTGTATTTATACGACATTTTGGCTGACTTCCAAAACGCCAAATGCTTTAAGTTTAAACAAAGTATAGTGTTTCATAAAGTCACAGTAAAACACATTAACATTGCATACCTTTTTTGAAACGTGTCGCTGTCAAGTAATTATTAAAAAAATTGAATTTATAGTACATAGTTGAAGTGTTTCTTGACTTTGCATAAGCACACGATCTAAATACTGCAGCAGAACTGTATACATAAAATCTTTAAAGTATAACGTATTGTTTTAGAAAGCAATCGCCACCAAAAACGCATAAGTCTGAACTAAAATTGTGACATAATCAAATTAATAATATTATGGTCGCAATGAAAATTTTTCCAATAAAATTATTTATAAAATCGCTATTTTTTTCGCAGAGGTGTTTTTTTTTTTTTGTTTTGTCATTTTGATAAAACATGGCATTAATAAAAACAAATAGATTTTTTTGTTAGTTACTGCTGTTTTCGTTTTAGGTAACGATATGTAGATAATAATAGTATGTGTCGTATCAAATATTATTGGAGAAATTATCAACAACATTTGTACAACCACATATTGTAAAATCTACGGACATACAACTCATACGATACGTTTTGAATTGAGAATTTTTATTTGTACTTTTTTGTTCATTACGTAGATAAATGTGGGAATATATGTAGATACATATGTAGTGTAATTAAACATTATTATTATTTTTGTATTTTTGTTTTTTTTTTTTGTAAATTAACAAATATTTAAAATTAAATTGAGCATTTAAATACGTTTGACACTTTTTATTTTTTTTTTTTTTTTTGTTGTTGGGGTGGGGTGGATTTTTTTTATACATATACTTTATAAAGTGTTAAAAATTAAAACATTTTTTGTCAAAAACAATTGACAAAAGACCCTCATGTATCAAAATAAGCAAAAAAAAAAAACAACAAAGAATCGTATCTGTAATTATTGTATTATATAGTAAAACATATTTTTTTATTTTATTTTAAATACAAACAATTTGTTAATTTCATTGTTTCATATGCTAATTTAATATGTAAAAGAAATAAATAAATTTTTTGTTTTTATTATTTTTTGAAAAATTAGTCACGGTTTTTTTGGTAAGGGATTAAATATTTATATGTACATACATACATACATATGTATGTACAATGTGAATTAAAATTATTTATACAATTTGCATATTCACATTAAATAATTGTTTCGACGGAATAATTAGTTTTTTAAAAAAAAATTTAAACTTACCATTGTTTACTTTTATGTATCGCTTCGTACACAGGACTCTCAAAATCGCTAAGTATAAAATATGTTCGCCAATCATAATCGTTAATAAGTTCCAGACCCGTTTCCGATGTTATGATGGGAACACCAAATGTTTGGGCAGCTTCAACAGTCGCCGTATCATTAATCACATCGCCTATCAAGCAAATGCGTAAATTTTCCGGTGAAGGAGATGGGGAAATTGACATTTCTAAAATTGGAAAAAGAAAACAATATTCAACCATTTGCTAATACATTAATTTTTTGCTAGAACTAATGAAGCAGAACTTAAAAAAACAATTTTTAAATTTTTTAAACATAAATATTTGAAATCTGTATTTTAAATAAGTAAGAGCACTATATTCGGCTGTTTCGAATTTTAGATATCCACCACCAATTTTGTGTGTTTCTTTTGTACCACAAAATTTATTGTTGTGTTTACAACTCTCGCGAGTTTAAGTTTTCACCCAAACACAGTGTTGCCACAACCAAAAAAAAAAATTACAACGAACTTGTCTTAAAAATGTAACCAAATAAGGAAAAAATAACCAAAATTAAAAATTATGTATTTTGATTTTATTATTTTTATTATTTTATTTCATATTTTAATGCTAAAAACAAAAACGAATTTGAAATATACTAGCTAATACCCGGTGTGCTCGCCACCCCCATCGTAATGAAATAAAAATTTTATAGTTCAAATATATATTTTTTTTGCAAGTGCCACGCCTACTATTACTAAATCAACCATTTCTTATTCAAATAATCATATAGACGTCAAGGTGTCTATTGCAAAATTTGGGTACTCTAACTATTATCGCTTCCCAGATATACGAATTTTTGTATTTAATTCATATGACAGGTGCCACGCCCACTATTACTAAAGCATCCATTTCTTATCAAAATAGTCATATAGATGTCAAAGGTTCTCGTGCAAAATTTGGGTACTCTAACTATTATCGCTTCCCAGATATACGAATTTTTGTATTTAATTCATATGACAGGTGCCACGCCCACTATTACTAAAGCACCCATTTCTTATCAAAATAGTCATATAGATGTCAAAGCTTCTCGTGCAAAATTTAGGTACTCTAACTGTTATCGCTTCCCGAATATACGAATTTTAGTATTCAATTGCTACAAGAGCTGCCACGCCCTCTATTTCTAATGTACCCATTTTTCCAGAAATGTTTATTTGGGTGTCAAAGTTGCTCTTGCAAAATTTTAGCCCTCTAATCGATATCGTTTTCCAAATATACGAAAATTAGTATTTAATTCATGTGGCCACGCCTACTACTGAAAGTCCGCCCATTTTGTACCCAAATGTTTGTGTGGATGTCAAAGTTTACCGTACTTAATTTGAAGACTCTAGCTGCATTAACTTTCGTGATATATAATATTTAAAACTTATTCTTTAGTAAGGCGTGGCACCCCGCCTACTTACAATTTCAAACCAAAGTATAGCCTATAGTTCCTTCCAGACATACAGAAAGATTCTGTGAAAATTTCAAGGAAATCGGTCCAGCCGTTTAACCGTCTATAAAGCACAAACAAACATACAAACATACAAACACACATTGATTTTTATATATATAGATAGATAACAAGCGATTTTTTTTAGAGAACCACAAATTTAAAATTCATACTATGTTGAGAAAAACAAAATTTTAGAAGTATTTAAGTTAAGTTTTAGTTGGCAGACCAGACATATTGGGAATTATTTTGATTTTTGCACAATTCTTTTGATTGCATAACATTGTCTGAAACTCAAGCTTATTTCTAAATTTGCTTTCTATCAAACTATGCAGTGAACAAATTCTTTCTACATCAGCTAAACTATGTGGCAAAGACATTAAGTTTTGAACAAAATAAATAAGTTCTTTGAAACACTTTTCGTTCATTGTATTTTTGTGTTTGGACACTTTATCCCTAAACTTAACAATACTTATATCACTGTCCAAAATAATGTTTAAAAATCTTAATAATTATCTCTGAACTACTTAAAACTTTATTTGGTTAAATTATCTCAAGATTTTTAAAATCGTTTCTTAAAAAATCGAAGCGTTTCAGAATTTTCTTTGAAAGTTCAATAAAAAACTGTTGTATATCTTTTTTAATTTTATGTTTTTGCAAGCTTGATAGGCTAACCAAAACGCCAACCCTGCCCACACAGCTATCAATTTCACCCTTTCTCTCTCTTTACCATTAAAATAATAAAGAACCTCTTTGCTCAAATATGTTTTTGTTTACACTTTACCTCTCTTTTTGTTATTTATAACTGTTGTTCTTTTAAGGATCCCTTTCTTTATTCGATTTTAAAAAAAATCCTTGTTGTAGGTAGTCAATATGCATTTTTATGCATGGTCTTTTTGTTGACCTTTTTACTATCAATCTCCGATTATCAAAAGTTCAAAAGCCTTACAAGCTGAATGTGAAAATTACTTTCAATTAACAGAAATAAAATGCTTGGCTTTTGAAGTTAATTCCCTGAAAATCAGTGAGTAGGAGTTTTAGTTATGTAGGTGCAATTGATAAGTGCGCACAAAACTGCATTAAATGCTTGTGTATTGCTTAGTTATTTAGGAAATGACGCATCTGGTGTAAGTTATAATTTCTATGTCTAAGCACCAGTGATGTAAGCTTTTTTTAACAAATCCCGCTAAATGTGGCCTCAAAATCACCAACTTTCCTCATATATTTGCAAATTTGTTTACAATTTTAGAGATAAACCGTTAAAATTATTAAAAATTTCATATAAACCAAAGCCCCGATTTGCGAAGCAAATCGAATCATTTTTTCTTTACAAATGTTCTGGTTTTGATTTAATTGGGATAAAAAGTAAAAAATTATGGGAAAAACGTTTTTAATTGTTTAATTTCATTCAACAAACTTTTTTTTTTAAGGTAGAAATAAAAAAATAATAAATTTACATAAAAATAAAAATTAATAAAATAAATTTTTATATACATATGTACATACTTATGTACTACATGTTCACATACTACATATATACAGAAAGAATGTATAACTTGCATAATAGAATAGGACCTACATACATATGTACATACAAATAGGGAATTTCCCTTTTTCATACAAATTAAAAATTTTTTATGTATGTACATCCGACCATTTCTAGCGACCCAAATCGAAATCACAGTGCCGCAAATTGAATCGACGCAAATTGGAATAAAAACGACGTTATTTAAGTCGATGCAAATCGAAATCACAACGACGCAAGTGCAGTTCCTGTACTCTACACTTTTTTACTTTTTAAATATTTTCTCAAAAATTTTTTAATATTTTTTAATGTGCGAATTACAGTTTTTCTAATAGACATAGAAATAAAAATTTTTGTCCAGCATGATAGCCTAAATGATGCTGTTTGTAGCTTAAACGATAGATGGAATTTTTAAAAAATTTTTTAAATTTTAAAGCTTTTAATCTACACCTGTCAATCAATTTTTTAATTGCATTCCAACTAGTTGGTCGTTTTCTTTTCTGGCACCTCCGCGGGTTTGGCTGCTTTGTTTTTATTTCGTTGATTTTTCAGTTTCATTTTGGTCTTTGTATTTTAATATAATATAGGAATTAAATTAGTTTGCGGCCAAGTAGCTCTAAGAATTATTCTTAAACGTTTGTTAGCTGGACATTTATATCACGTTTCACATTTATATCCATGTTTCACAGCTAAAGAGTACTGTAGACCTAATTTTATGATTAAAAATATTATGTTGACACGGCCAAAAAGAGAGAGAGAGAGAGAGAGTTGAAGGGTTCCCGAGCCTCCACCTGTCAAGTAGAATGTAACATAATAAATCAATGTCTTTAAGAATTTCATATGATACCACGAAATTTTGTATGATACCACGAAACAAATATATAATTAATTTCTATCAAATAAATATATTTTTACCAATTGCGAAATCGATGTCAGGAGAAAAATCAAACTTCATAAAACACAGCACAGTTTTTATTCTTATGTTATATGTAGTTTTAGTGGTACAAAAGTGTGGGTCAGCAAAAATCGCTAGATTTTACGCTAATAATTTAAAAGTATTTTTTGCACGCTAAATCGGTTTTGAAATCGGTAGATTTAACGGGAGATTTTTCATAGCTCCTTAGCACCAAAGAAAGGTTATATAAAAAAAAAAAATATGTATGTACAGTGGTACAGCGCCATCTGTTATTAGTTAGATATATTTTTGAAACACTTTCGTGATTTTTTAAGTGTTGTTTTTTTAAAAATCTATACAACACTCAAATTTGCATCATATATTTCAAATTTTTATTGGAATCGATAAATTGGTCTTTGCCATTAACTTTTTAAAAATAACATCCTGTAAATGTTTCCCGCGGCTCCTTTTTAAATAGTCCATTCGTAAGGTCAAATTTTGCACCACGTGTTATGTTATACTCTAAGGCTCCAATCGTGTTTGACTTGTCCACATAGACCAACGACTTCTCAAAACCCCACAAGAAATAGTCAGGAGGCGTCAAATCACATGATTTTGGAGGCCAAATCACAGGGGCACTTCGAGAGATAAACTGCTCACCGAATTCATCCTTTAATCCTGTGTGGCATGCGGCACCGTCTTGTTGAAACCACATATCAACCCAGTCCAACTCAGCCAATTGGAGCAAAAAAAATTTCCGTATCATGGCTCGATATCGTTCGCCGTTGACGGTAACATTTCTTCCGCGGTCTTCTCTGAAGAAAAATGGGCCGATGATGCAACCAGCCCATAAACCACACCAAACTGTCGGTTTTTCAAGATGCATCAGTAACTCTTGTACAGCATGTGGCTGTTCTTCACCCCAGATGAAACAGTTTTGCTTGTTTACGTATCCATTTTGCCAGAAATGAGCCTCATCGCTGAACACAATTTTTCGATGTGACATGACGACGGACATTTCTCACAGAACACGAATTTCGATAATAAATTTCAACGATTTTCAGTAGTTGCTCGTTTGTGAGTTTCTCCATAATGAAATGCCAGAGTATACTGAACACTTTTCACTTTCACAGATGTAGTTTGGCACAATTATCAACCAGTGCTGCCAGCCCGAAAAACTTAATTCTTAAAAAATCACCCTTTATAATTAAGAATTTAAATATTTTACTTTTCCGCCTTGTTTAATACTAATAGTTAACCACCGTGGGGTAAGAACACCACTTTTTGATAGAGCCTTCTATATGTATTTCAATTATTTTAAAAACTTTTAATAATCGAATGCTAGAAAATAATATTGAAGAATAAGGTTTGAAAATAAGTTAAGAAAATCTTTCTTGAAAAACGAAATTTTTATACCCTTCACACAGTGAAAAAGGGTATATATAGGTTTGTCATTCCGTGAGAAATTTCTACAATTTTCATTTCCGACCCCATAAAGTATATATTTTCCGAAAGCTTATGAATAGGGGATTCGATTAAGCTCTGTCAGTCTATCCGTTTGTCCGTGTGTATGTTGAAATCAACTTTTTGATGAGGTATTAAAATATCAGAAATATTCGGGAGTAGATCGGTATTGAAAAAAAGAAACATTGGTTGATTAAAAACTGAGATATGAGCAAAAACCCACGACCACCTCGATTTTTTTATCACAAAAACAACATACATACATACATTACTTAAAGTAAACGTGGGATCGAATCCCAGCTTAGCCAAAAAAATTTTTTTATTTTTTTATATTTTTTTTTATTTTTTTTTATTTTTTTTTATTTTTTATTTAATATATTATTTATATTTTTATTTAATATATTATTTATATTTTTATTTAATATATTATTTATATTTTTATTATATTTTATTTAATTTTTTTTGTTTTATATTTATTATTTATATTTTAATTTTTTTTTTAACTTTTTTTTTAATTTTTTTTTAAATTTTTATTAAATTTTTTTTTAAATTTTTTTTTTATTTTTTTTTTTTTTATTTTTTATTTTTAACATACATACGTTAATTTTTAATTTTACAATGGGATTTTTTTATATATGTATGTACGTATTTCATATGAGATGAATGGTGATACAAACTACTGTTATTGCATGACTACACGTTCTGAAGGGTATATAAGATTCGGCCGAATATACTTGTTTTCATACATGTTATTCTTAATTTTTTATCAAACCTACCTAATTTCTAAACGGAACGTACACATATTAATTAATAAAACAAAATCCGGTAAATGACAATAAGAAATTATTTTGTGTGGACTTTTCAACGGAACATCAATGTTTTCGATACCCATTTGGGCGTAATGTCAATTTTGTTAGAAAAAATCTGACTCATTTTTTAAAGTAAACCAATCCTCAGGAAAATTTATATTATTTGAAAAATAATTATTCATTCAAAACAATTTATCAATGAGCCCACGCAAGTTTTTTTTTTTACTTTATAATAATGAACTTGAATTGAAATTGTCATTGCAAACACAATCACACTTATTCATCCATCCAACCGTACAAACTTATACATACAATAATAAGAATTTCTAATCCATACAGACACAAGTCCATACACAAACATTTTCTTCATACCGGTCGAGTACATGCAGACATGTGTAAAACATTTTAATGTAATCTTTTAAATTTTATATATAAAAGAAAATCAAATACATAATATAAACACAATAACAAAAAAAAATAAGTAGCAACAGAAACTAATAAGCAAATATACATACATTCATAGATAAGTATATACGTACGTATATACTTAACATAAACATTTAAATAGTACGAGAGGACAAAGGTATGTACGTGAAATGGTACATATTTAAATCTAGTTGCGTCGTTGTTGTCTACTAAATATTTGCACCAGTCACCATGTGTACCAGCTGTTTTATGTATAAATCACTAAAAAGATTGAATGCATATTAATTTTGTCATTCCGTTTGCAAAAATTTATTTAGATCACATACACTTGTCTGGGACTTCAAGCAATTTTTCCCGAGATATTTGTTATTAATCAGAGCTGTTAAGTGAAGGTGAATTAGAAAAGAAAATTAATCAAAATGGTCAATTCTTAAAATCATAAAACCCCTGGACCTAATAAAACAAAATTTTTCAATAATGTTTTTTAAAATATTAAATATAAATTCATATTTTATTGAAATTAACAAAATCAAAAAAAAAATGCAAACGATATACAAAATCTAAAAGTTTTCGAAAATCGTTCGCATTACATACTTTATGCCATAGCCCATCAAAATCTTTTTGAAATTGTGTAATAGGTTGTCATTACTTCATATATTACATAGTAATGAGGGGTCGTTACCAACATCATTATTTTAAAGTACAGAGTAATGTCCTATTGGTTATGACCTTCGTAAATACTTTTTATATATTTTTTTAAACAGTGAACTTTAAATTAACTTCATAAATATTATAATATGCCCAATATTATAATTTTTATATATTTTTGTATTGCAACAGTATAAAAAGATTTAGCTATAATTCAGCTTTATTGGTAACTACTTATTTTATTGCTTTTTGTAAGTTCATTTGTAAGCGAGGGTCATGATTTCTGGGACAACTCAAACAAAAATAAGTAGTTATTCAGTCGAAAAGTAACTAGTTTATGTGTATCTCCAATATTACTTGCTAACTTACTAGGTAAGTAAAGATTTTGTTAGGAGCGTTTAAATGTATCTTATTTCTCATCGATATTTTACATTTCAGGTATAGAATGTGTATAGAGAATTGCATGCAAAATTTTACAAGAAACATTTCATCGCCTTAAATTTTTAATTTCTTGATTTATTTTGTCACTTTAGTGAAAAAAGAAAAAACGTTACACCGGGATATTGCGGTTTAAGTTCCAAAAATATATTTGGCCTACAATTAGACTACATGTCTTAAACTTAACTTTAAACTTCAATCCTTGAAATGAAAAATAACTAATATGTATTTAAATGTTAATTAAATACTTACACAAAATTGGCGCCTAAAATGTCAAAAAAATCGTATTTAGAGGGTTAGTTTATAAAGGGTCCGCCAAATAACTTTTTTTTTTTTAAATGTTATAAAAAAGTGTAGCCTCGGCTGTGTGGCACGTAGCGCCGTCCTGTTGAAACCAAATGTTGCCAATATTCTCCTCTTCAATTTTTGTGAACAAAAATTCGTTCAACATGGCCCGATAAAGATCGCCATTGACTACGGCCACTGCTTGCTTATTTTCGAAGAAAATGGCCCAATTATGCCTCTAAACCAAAATCCGCACCAAACAGTGACTTGTTTTGGGTGTATCGGCTTTTCAATGTATGCGTGCGGGTTTTCTGTGCCCCAAATGAGTTTGTTACATACCCGCTAAAATCAAAATGAGCTTCATCTGAAAAGATGATTTTTTTTTTTTTTTTGAAAAATCGGCCAAAGTAATGTCGCAATATTTCCCAGCGTTGTTCGAGCGTATACACAACTATATTCGTTCAGCGGAAGGATAAAACTAATTATCTGTCAAATCAGACATGAGCTAAGTGTTACCATTCACGAAATAAGCACTAGTTGAAAAATAAACGTTAAATGGCGGACCCTTTATAAAAAAAAGACTTCTACCCAAAAAAATCAAATTAACGAATTCGAACTGGTGGTGGATAAACATGATTCGACACATTCAAATGTTTTTCTTGTTTTAGGTAAATATTGTTCTTTTCTCTATTTTTGCTATTTTTACAGGATAAAAAATTGGCAAAGTTACCAGAAATTTTAAAAACAGAGAATCATATAAATTCAGATCTTTTCTTTTTTGTTTATAAGAATTTAAAAAAAAATATGTTGCTAGAAATTTTAAAAAATACTACATTTATTTAATATTAGATTAAAAAAATTGAAACTATAACTTTATAATTCTGGCAACGCTGACATTTTTTAAATATATAAATTATTTAGAGGAAAAAAAGTGTCATTGGCGTCGTTGAAGATTTTTGTTTATTTATTTATATGTAATTTCAAAGACACAGAGTAACAAATATTTATTTACTCAAAAAAGGTAAAAGGTATTAGATGTTGTGTATTCGATAATTGACACTTTACTATGTACAATTATATTTTGTTTAAACATTCACATAATTGAAGTGTTTTGTTAAGCAAAAGTATTAATGAAAATGTAAATACATTACTAAAATGAACGTTAATTAAAATAATTTTTGAATTTTAATTTTTAAATTCAAGTTAGCCTTTTAAATAAACCACTATTCTTTTAAGCCATATTGATTTGAGCCTCCTTATATTTTACAAAAAGTGTTACACATTTGAAGAGGCGCCAGCAGTTTTTTTTATAGAATTCTAAAAAAAAATCTATTAGAATGTTATATTATGATGCGCCAAATCCTCTGTCCGTGTGTATGTTTAAATAAACTTTTTGAAGACCCCGGCATAGCGACTGCCTCTGTTTTTTCACTTATTTTTACCAAAAAATTTTAATTTTCTAGCCATAGGATAATTTATAGACAAAGTTGTTACTATTTATAGATTTGATATGCCTCTAGAGATATTCATGAAAAATTTTGGACAAATTAGTCACTAATCGAAAAAGTTATAGGCAAAAATTATTTGAAAAATATATTTTTTTTTAAATACATATATATGTATTTCAAGTTTTTTTAAACTTTTAAAAAAATTTTTTTGAGCATGCTTAAGATACCAAATTATAAGCCGCAATCTCAGATATTATTTTTAAGAAATACTAACAAATCGGTTTGGAACCAACAGAGATAAAAGCACCAAAGTACAACTGCTTAGGTGTGTTTTTTTATAAAATTTACAAACGGAAATCGATATTTTTAGTTTCTATACAACCAAGAGAGCCAATATGGGGATCAAATGAAAGAGCTTGAGTATTAAAATTTAGTTAGCCATGAAAATGAAAAAATTCAAGATGGCTACCTAGATTAAATGGCGAATATATGAGTCAAATATAGTAGTTACAGCTTTGTCCCCTTTAACCTCCACAATATTGGTATAAAAGGGCTTGACCAGTACAATATAGAAAACTATTAAAAAAAATTCAATATGGAGTCTGAAACAAAATGGCGGAAGAAATTTTGTTCACCCCAACAATATGAGTCAATGGTAGCGCTCAATTAATTTCGACGTTTTTTGCATAAAATGGAAGAATTAGACTTGGTTTCAAGAAGACGTTGCCACAGTCACATGTCATTAAAACACATACAATTTTTGGGGGCAAATACTTTAATCTTCTCGTATACTTAGTCGTGCCATGGAAGACAAAATTACTGCTGCTATACCAGCAGAAATGCAGGCAAAAATATGTCAAAATTATTAGTAAGGCATGGGCCAACTACTACGTAGCCGCAACCAATATTTACATGAAATAATTTGTAATAAGTAAAGGCAGACTTTCATTTATCGCCTTTAATAAATATTTTTTTGACTTTTGCAAATGGTTAGTATTTTTTTTTTTATATTTTCAAAACTCACTTGGTTAAAAAGTCACCCAATACAAGTTATTAGAAACAGAATTGGATTTCTTAGCCTACTATACATACATATAATTTAAGGGACCACAAATGAATCATTGTTTAACTTTAAAACGAAATGGCAAATACTTGGTATCAATAATGTATAGTCACAGCATTATTTCAAACTTTATCAGAATATACTTCACTTCTCTTTCACCAAAAAAAATTACTTTTTTATCCTAAATCTATTTCACTTTTCATTAAATATCTATTTAAATAAATAAAAGCATTTCATTCTAAAATATCGTCTAAATTTGTTGACCTTTTAATAATACTTTCTTCTTTTTTTTGAGCCTTACAAAAGTGACCTTAAGCTCAACAAAAACAAGAAATTATTTGATTCTATTTTCATTTTGTTGCACCTTAATTGGACTCGATAATTGCCTTTAGGTGTCGATGCATTCCTTCTACTAAAAAATTTGTGTTGGGTTTTCATAAACTAATTCTGTGCCTTTGATGTGCGAATATGCTCTATATGATTCCTATCTGGTGACTGTGGAGGAGGAAGAAAATTATTTGCAGTGGTACTCCACCATTGCTGTCATTCTTATATTTTAGTCTTAGTTTTATAAGAGACTGCGACTGAGCGTAAACATTTTAAAATCACTTTCGAAACATCATCATATTTCTTACTAGATGCTTTGTTTACCAACCACTTCTTGGAATTAATTGCCAATAGTTTATTGTTGTAAATAATTTAGTTCACACTGTGCTGTACACTGTACATATGTACATCGATTGACAATTACTTATGCTGATTTCATATCAGGATGAGCATTAATAACAATTACACAAAATTTTAAATATATACGTTAAATATACTAAAAACATTTTCCGCCTGAAAAATATAAAAACTCAAAATACGAATAATCAAGTAGACACGTACTAATAATCTAAATCATTATTAACAACAACAAAAAGTACACGTAAATTTTATGACAAATTACCAAACATTTTATTAAGATCTTCACCTTTTTAATCATCGAGATATTGACAGTTTTATTTAAAATGTAATAGATTGTCATAATTTATTTCATTAAAAGCTGATTGATTGAATTGATTTCTTTAATAATTGTTACCACGGTCAAGTTTTAATTTTAATTAAATTATAAAGAACCACAAAATGTTTTTTACGAAATTAAAATTCATAAAATAGAAACGCGCCGATTTCTTCTCTTAGGAAAATCTTATCATATTTTACATATCCCATTTATGTTCAACTACATATAAAAATATTTTTAGATAAAAAAAATAATTTAAAATTTTATAATACCATTAAAGCAGATAGTAGTTTGTCGTGTGCCATTTCATCAAATATACAACATACACATTAATTTAGTTCGTCACTTTGCCAGCTGCCTTTATCAAACAAAAGTGTTTTATTTGTTTAAATAAAAAGACGCAATGTATTCTAAAACTTTTTACACTTCAGGTTAAACATTCTGTAAATGAAAAAAAATAACATTCGGCTGTACCGAAACAGAGTTATCCTTCACCAACGAGTGTGTGTATGAAATAAATTATAATATACTACTGTTAACAATTTAGACATTTTCTGGCTAAATTTAGTTATTTTTAAATGAACTTATCCGAAAAAAAATTATCTTTTATCTATTGGCCATTTTTAGATATTTTTTTAATTTGAATTTATAATTTTTTAAAATTTTTCATTTATATTTATATTTTAGCAAGATTTTCCGTACATAAGTATGTAAAAACTTGACGTAAATATCTATTTTTATTTGTTAAAAATTACAACAAATATATTAACACCAAAAGGTGGAACAGTGTTATTTTAAAGTGTTTTTATACCCTTCACCTGTGGTGCCCAAGGCACACTGTGGTAAATCACAAATCTAGCTGGAAAAAATTAAAACAAAAATGTCTGGCAACATTCCTTCTGATCGTTTAATGAGCTTCTGAATACAATAGGTAACTGTAATTTATGTTTGGTTTTTTTGTTTTTAACTCTGATTTGGAAAAAGCTTTAAAGTCAGTTGTTGTCATCTCATGTATTCAGATTTCAAAGAGAAGCGTATTTTTTGTGTGACTTTGGTTTATGATTAAAAAGGATACGTTGAATTCTTTGTCATAATTTTTTTTTTTATTATTATAAAGCTTTATTTCAGGGAAATATATAACGATTTTCATTTAAATATTTCCATTATAAGAATTAAAAAATTTTTTGTGAGCAGTTCAGAAAGTGCAAAAAATAAAATATATTATTTAAGTAGAGTTAAAGCTGTTTACATTTTTTTTACTTTTTCAGTATGACATCTACTCTTTCTTTATTAAAAATGTTTTAATATTAAAATGATTATCTCCGACTCTTTACGAAAAAACTCACATAATAATTTTATTAACCATGTATCTTAGTTACATTCAACCTAAATGCTAGTATATATAACTACAATTAAGCTTAGAAGATGTATTTAAAATTCCAATTTTTTATTTTAAAAATGTAATTTTTCTTGACAGTGAGAACTGTTTATTTTTGCCCCATTTTATTTAAAAAATCGTATTTTTTTAAAAAAGTTGATTTTTTATAATCATTTATATATTTGAACTCAATTTTTATTTAATTCATAAGTATGTATGTAGTGAACACAACGCGATTTATTAATTTTGTCCAGTTAGATTTGCGATCTACCACACTGTGCTATGCTGGGTATGCTATATATAGCTTTGTCATTCCCTTTGTAATTTCTACTGCATTGATTTCCGACCCCATAAAGCTGAAAGCTTATAACTAGAGTAATCGATTGAGCTATGTCTCTACGTCTGTCCGAGTGTTGGTTGAATTCAACTTTAAAAAGCCACCACATATTACTCAGATCT
This sequence comes from Phyto melanocephala, assembly GCA_941918925.1. NCBI lineage: Eukaryota > Metazoa > Arthropoda > Insecta > Diptera > Rhinophoridae > Phyto > Phyto melanocephala. Next base: position 82,194,145 of record OW799235.1, on the reverse strand, counting down.
GTATGTGCTGTCAATCTTTTGCAAATATCCGGGAATGAATTGCTATGGAAAAATCTAGCACAATCGCCTTTTAATTTCTGCGATATGAGCAAACAAACATGAATGCCACTGTTATTTCTCATATTTTTACCACAGAAATCAAAATTTTTCAGCCCCAGGTTGATTTATAGAGACGTTTGTTACTATTTATATATTTATATATATATATTCTTACAAAATTTTTGATAAATCGGTTACTAACCGACAAAGTTTAAGAAAAAATAATTTAAAAAAAAGCAGAATATAAGATACTACAAAATGTTTAGAGTCTAAGATTGCCAATACTACAAAATTGCGTTAAGTTAATTTATTATATATATGGGTCAAATCTATCAACTAATAACGTACCGACTTCAAACCCCTCAATATTGGCATCAAACGAAAGGGCTTTGCCCGTGGAATACAGTAAACACTGTAAAAAATTTAAAATCCAAGATGGCACCTGAAAAAAAATTGTTAAAATTTCTTCAACCCCATCAATATTGCTATCAAATTAAAATTAAAATCAAATCAAATTAAATTAAAACTTATTATTTTATAATGAGAGTTTGTAGTTAAAGTTGCTGTGATGGTAATTTTAGTACGTATTTCATAACTGATAAGGTTGATTGATATTGATAAAAAAGATAATAAAATGTATTGCATTTGAAATCCATTTCAAAAAAATGTTGTACAAAAAATTTTAAATAAAATACATTTTAAACTCATTTGAAATTTAATGATTATGGTGGTCAGTTTCTAAATGATATTTTTTAACACAACATATAGAGTTTTAAATGAAAAGTAAGCATTAAGTAATAAAATTCAAACAAGCACTTGGTTATCGTGACAAGATTAATAAAAAAAAGTAACAGTTCTATATTCGGCCGTGCCAAATCTTATATACCCTTCACAACATGTAGTCATGCAATAACAATTGTTTGTATCACCATTCATCTCATATAAAATACGTACATACATACATGTAAAAAACATACCAAATAAAAAAAAATTACAAAAAAAAAATATATTAAAAATAAGAAAATATAAAAAAAAATTAAAAAAAATTTTTTAAATTTTTAAAAATTTTTAAAAAATTTTTTTTTTTAAATTAAAAAAAATAATAAAATTTGTTTGGCTCAGCTGGAATTCGATGCAACGTTTACTTTAACCAGTATGTATGTAGGTTGTTGTTATAATTGTGAAAAAATCGAGGTGGTCGTGATTTTTTGCTCATATCTCAGAAAGTTATGGGGCGATTGTGCTGAATTTCAATAGTTATTCATTCCTGGATATTTCCAAGAGATTGATACCATATAGAGATCTGAGGAACATATAGTTGCTTCTAAAAGTTGATTTCAACCAACACATGGACAGACGGACAGACGGTCAAGGCTTAATCGACTCCTCTATTTATAAGATTTCAGAAAATATATACTTTATGGGGTCGGAAATGAAAATTGTAGAAATTACAAACGGAATGACAAAGCTATATACACCCTTGTGCAGCACAGGTGAAGGGTATAAAAATATGTTAGTAGTTACAAAAAATACCGTTTTAGCAAGCAATACATTTTTAATTTATTGCCTCAAATTAAACGCAAATATAAAATAAAAAAGAAAATATTTATACCGCAAATTTATTGTTCAGATGAGTTTAAATAACAGTATGTGATGGAGGTGAAAAAATTTAACCTTAATATTTGTTTCGTTTTTTTTTTTTTTGTAATAAAAAATTTATAACAAAATTTGTAATAAATTTAATGTAATCACAACCTAAGGTAAGTAAAACTGAATTCTGCATTAATTAATTCATTTGAAATAAACACATACAAATGTACAAATTGTTTTCAACAAGTTTGTAGCTTAAAATAATATTTTTGGAATTTTTCTAAATAAATATTAAGATAAAATTTATGAACATTCATCATTAAGTTATTATCTGGTATAATTAATTGCTGCACATATTTGTTTTGTTATTGTAACTATAAATATTTTTTTTTATTTAAGAAAAAAATCTTTAAGATTATAAAATTTTTAAAACTATTTGAATATGTGTTTTTATAAATTTTAATGAAATTTTTTTCAGGAATTTTTGTTTTTATTTTGTCTAAATTGAATGCGTCAATTGTTACGATTATTTATTCTTTATAGTTTTTATATATTTATTGAAACATCTTCTAACGATTCTAATGCATTTGCAAAACAAACAAAAAACATCTATTGTTTAGTCCACTGACTTCCAAATGTACTCTTTACTCTTTTACTTTTTAAATGTTGGATATGATTTCAATACAGCCACGGCTGTGAAATTAGCACACTGATAAAATAATCGAAATTGCAACATTATGTAATTTTGGTTGTACACAGATTAGATTAGTGTCACAAATATTTTACACTTCTATTGGAATAAAAATGTCAATTTTGATTATATTTATTCCCCATGGTCTAAAGTGGGATCTATTACTTGCAATTAGTTTAATTTCATTCTAGGTCTTATTGTTGATTACACACTAGCTACCCCCTCCATATGTGAGCATATACTTCCGTTATAACAGCATCTGTTGTTATCCTGTGGGTTTCATTAGATGGCTGCTGGTATTTGATCGTCTGCAGGGTTTATTAGTATATGGCCTAACCAGTTCCATTTTCTAGCTGTTATTTTTTAACACACAAAACTATTTAACTTGTTGCTGTTGATAAATCGTAGTTGGATATTGTATTCAGACAGCTGATTTTCAGGATTTTCCATAGATACCGGTTGGCGAATACGAACAGATGCGTTTCTTCTTTTGCATCTAAAAAGCAGAGAAGACTTTACGTTAAAACAAAGAATGATAATTTTGGATTCCCTAGATATGTAAGATGTTTTCCATTTTAAAGTCCCCGTAGTTCCTATAAGAAAGAAATTAAATTTGTTCAATACAAGTGTTTTATCTCAATCCAGCACTTGATTTGGCGCTTCAATTTCAAATTTTCGACGCTAGTTGTGTTACGGTCTCGTTTATCTATTGTTTTTTTGCGAATTATATTCGAAAGCGTACCTTGCGATGTTATCAAGGGACTTTTGCAAATTATGTCCTAGACAACACCATTTTATTTCTTCTATCTCAGCTTGTATGAACGTTTGTCAAGTTTAGTCCATAGTCTTTCATTATATATCTTTATTGGCCAGCATATTTTCAAAACCTGCAGAGTTAACATCCTGCTGGGTTAATTTATTATTTATATATAACTAGTTGACCCGGTCCGTGTTGCTGGCCCTAAGCAAAAGTTTTAAAATTTTTATATTGGATCATTATTAACATAGGTTTTTTGTAAATATCTTCGGAACTACATAACCGATTTAAGAGTTAAATATCTCGTTTTGAAAAACATGACAACGCCTTTCACAAAAAATTAAAAAAGAGAAAAAAAATAAATATATGTATATGTCATTGGTGGTGCAATATGAAAATTGGATTTTGCCACGCCCCTCCGCCCGCAGAACGAAAATCAAAAATTGGAGAATTTCATCAAAATCGGTCCAGCCGCTTTGGAGTCCATACTTTACATACATCCTGTTTTATATATATAGATTTGAAAGGCCATAGGACCGTTGGTCAGAATTCGTGCGGTTTCAATATCCGTATTGAATTATTCCTTGTTGTCAATTATGCTACCGAGATAGCAGAAGCTGTCAATGTTTTCAAGCATGGTCCCGTTGTTCTGAAGACTTCGAATGTTATCAGAATTTAATGTCATAGATTTGGTATGCTCTCGCTGTCACCGCCTTTTATAATTGTAACTTCCAAGACATTTCGTTGAACGTATAAGATAGGAGACCGTTTTAACAACGTATTATTATTATTCTTTAGCAAGTGTGCTAATTTTTTTGGCGCCAACTGTAAAAATAAAATGCAAGTAGTTTATATGGAATATTTAGATATAAAGCAACAACAAAACTTGCACTTGAATTAAGATCTATAGTTTGCATAAACAAACTAAATTTAAATGACCATTGCTACTTGCCACTTGCTACTAAACATTTGGTTTTATCGTATGCGAATGGGAGAGGTTCCCAAAAGTTTTTGTGACTGTAAATTAAAAATTTTAAGACAAATATTGTTACAAAACTTATTTATATTAATGCAATTATGCACTGCATTATTAGTTGCCTAGTTTTCAAAAAGTTTTTTTTTTTTTAAAGCGAATATTTTTGGAAAAATAACAATTTTATATAAAACAAATAAAATATATAATACTGTGTTGCCAACTAGGTAAAATAAGGAGTGCGCTCGACAAAAAAAAATCCCTTATTTATAATTACAATTTAATATTAAATGCCCACAACTCGTTTACGTTTTAAATTATTTTTAGAATTCATGTGATAAACGCCACTCAAACAGCAAAAAAAAAAATTAAGACTATCAGTGAATTGTCATTAGACAAGCGTTAAATTTCTTAGAACTTTTTTAATTCGAAAAAATTAAATAATTTATTAACATTAGAGGCACATTGTAAGGCAATTGACAACATTTTTGGTGCGCAGAAACTCATGTTTGATTAGAAAATTGGAAAAAAAAATGAACCTAAAATCTTGGCTAATTGTATTTAGAAAAAAAATATGAATTTGTACAAAATTTCCTTTAAATGATGCACATTGAATAATAAACAACAGAAAAACATATAGAGTTTACCTATCTGATCAAATAAATAAAACTTGTTAAACTCAACAGGTTTTCTTGCCCAACAATCATTTTTACCTTTAAACGCTGTGATTAAAAAATCCCTGGTAAATTTTAAAAGAAACAAAATGTAGCAAGGAACATGTTATAAATGAGCGCATCGAATGCCAGGTAAAATCTTTTGTGAAACAATGAATTTACAAATATTTGTTTTGTCTATCGGGATAAGTAAACAGCAAACAGTCAAAGCACGTGAAAGCAATAGAGAAACTAAATACTTAAATACGTGAGATTTATTTTGAAAAAAATTTCTAAGAAGTAAGTAAATCAAATAAGCAGAACTAATTATTATTTCAAAGACTTACTGCCTGTTCAACGATGTCGAAAGAAAACACAAGCGAACTTTCATTCGTACAAATATATTGAAAACAACAACAAAAACTAAAAATTTGTTTTTGTTTTCAACGTATTTGTACGAATGAAAGTTCGCTTGTGTTTTCTTTCGACATCGTTGAACAGACAGTTAGCCTTCTAAGGATAATTCATATATAAAAATTTTATAAAGTGTTAAATTTCAAATGAAATATTTTACAAAATAGATAACTTACTAGAGAATTTATTCTTTTTTATTGTTTTAATCACTATAATCATAAATAAAATTAAATTAAATTAATATTCATGGTCAAACTGTTTCAATACAGACATGATATGATAATCTTTACCAGAGAAGTGTTAAAGGGTAAATATAATATAAAATAAAGGATTTTAATTATCATATATACCACTGTAAAAATTTTACACAATTTTCCTTGTGCTTTTGCCAAAACAAATAATAAAACAGTTTTTTGCCTCTACTGAAAATTTGTTACTCGGTTTAGAGTAACCGGTGCGATATGTACAACGATGTGTACACAATTTGAAAACGTCCACTTTAAACCTTGCACATACATTAAGTTTACCTTACGAAAAATGTAAGATTAGAAAAGTGGGCTATGTCACGACCATGTAAAGTAAATCTTATTTTTTTAAAACTTATACTTACTCCATTCTTATGAGACTTTGCATGCACTTTAAGATCGCGTGAAAATGCAAAATTATGATTAGAAAAGAAAACAAAGCCACAAACATTTTAAACATACTTATTAATACAATTTTAAAAACAAATTTCAAAAATTGTTTTCCACAATTATCAATAAATCTGTAGTGATCCCATCTATTTTTACTAAAATAAAAATTAAGTTAATAATGAATAGCATCATTTATTTAATTATAAAAAAACATAGTTTCATTTTAGCTCCACTTTTATAAATTAAGTCTAATAATAAAATATCAATTTCAAGCACCCCACACATTCTTTATAAATGATGTAATAAAATATTACAAATAATCTTTAAGAACAAATCGTAACAAATAATTAATCAAAAAGAGTGATAGTATAGAAAACCACGAGTTTTCAAACTTTCATTAAATTAAGGCAAAGCCCGGGTAAACTCTACAAAATCCCCACAATAAAAACTGTAAGCACCGCCAAAATAAATGCATTAGATTGCCAAAAGAAGAGTGCTCTTTTAATAAAAACAAGTAAAAGTGCTATATTCGAACGTGCCGAATCTTATATACCCTTCACAACATGTAGTCATGCAATAACAATTGTTTGTATCACCATGAAATACGTACATACATATAAAAAACATACGAATATAAAAACATCCCTTTGTAAAAATATAAATTGAGTTTACGTATGTATTTTTCAAAAAATAATAAAATAAAAAAAAAAATTTTGGCTCAGCTGGGATTCGATGCCATTGGAACATTCTTATATCAAAAATTAAAGATAGAAATGAAAAGCTTACTTATCCTAAGTCAAAAAATATATTCTACCTTTGCCAGAAAAAAAACATTTTTTAAGTTGTCTTGCAAAAACACTTTATGTTTGAGGTGTACGTCCAACCTTTTTTCCAGTAAGGTCTAATAAACATAATTAGAAAAAAAATCTAAAAATGGTAAGATCCTGTTTAATATTTTACATTCTGATTTTGTTTGGACTTTTTTATATCTCTTAATACTTAATATAAAAGTTTAAAGTGGGCTTCAGGTAAAGTAAACCAATAGAAATCAAAATATGAATGGCTTTATAAACAATTAAAAAAAATAATAATAATAATAATGACACAAAAATTTGTTACACTTATTTCAACATATTGCCAACATTATGTTATAATGTTTGCCAATATTTTTTAGTAAAACATGTTGTGTCCAGTCAATATAGAAAGATTTATTTACTACACTTTTACGCAGTGACTTTAAAAAAGCAAAAAAAAAATTTTTTAATGTTTAAGATTTGTTTAATTGATAACACTACGAATGTATGTATGTACCTTCTAATATAATATGCATGTACATATGTTACTTGACAATAAAAACATCCGGCCAATCAAAATATTTTTTTTGCTTAAATAATTAAATTTATTTGTTTATTTTTAAAAATTTATTACATTAAATTTTTGTGTGTTTTAGTTGTATTTATCGCATTTTTATTTAAAAACAATTTTTTTACTAACCATAACACATTATAGCACTAAACCAAACTAAATTAGACACTAATAACTCGTAACAGAAATTAAACACCAAATAAGTTTGTTTTAATACAAAGAGCATACATATGTACAAACAAATTCTAACACAATTTGTTGGTAAACAATAATAACATTTTTGCAAAATGTTTTTCTTTTTTTACTGCCAAAGCGATCAAGCGTAACGCAACCGAATTGAGACACAAAATATGACTAAAAGTAAAAAAAATACACATACAACATTACAGTATAGCTACGAGTATAGAGCATAAAAAGAGGAGAGAGAAAAATGGTTCAAAAATTGAACAAGGCATAGAAAAAAAAATATGAACAAGGACTAAAATTTTGTTTGAAACAAACAAACAAACAAACACATGTTAAACATATGTATGTAAGATTCGAATTTTTGAATTTTTGTTATGTACCTACATGACAAAAGAGAGATTAAAAATATGTATTTTCGTTTCCGTTAATGTGCAACAAGTGCGAAATTGTTGTTGTCTTTGAAAAAAGTATAAGATAAGAAAAAAGGATAAAAGCAGCTGACTTAAGTCATCTTGCTTAGCTTTAAAACTGCAGGTGAGATTACTATAAAAAGGATTTTTGTTTGTTTAGGATTTCATCTCTGGAAACCTTACATTGGATTTAAGGACGTATCAAGCTATTTTTCAACATTTTTTAGCCACTTTAAAAATTTAAACAGTATATGGTTGGTCAAATGGTCAAAGGGGAAGGGCCGTAAGTAAAAGGAGGAAGTAAAAACGTTAATGTAATTTGTTTTTTTTTTTTTTTTTTTTTTTTTGTAAAATTACTTGTTAAACTGTTATTTTAATACTATAGCGTTAAATTTTTGTGTCTAGGTGTATTTGAATGAAATGTATTCAAATCACTGAAAACTCAATATTGTAAAAGTAGTAGTTAGGACCTTTCTACTTGTGACCATCGATATGATATGTACTATGTGCCATTTACGAAATAAGCACTAGTTGAAAAAAAACGTTAAATAGCGGACCCTTTATACAGTAAAAAGTTGTTTAAAGAAAACTTCATCGTTCATATCAAAAATTTGTATGCAATCTATCCCAGCAAAAATTTATATTGTACCGGTAAGCAGTAAAAAAAATCATATATAGCGCAATATTAGAGCGCATTCGAGGGTGCTATACTTACCACCCTCGCTTACAAACAGTGTTGCCAGAATTTTTAGGGGCAAACTCTGCAAATCTTAACTATATTTTCATAAAATTCTGCAAAATCTGCATCTTGTTTTCAAAAATTTTCAAACATATTTTTTTATACCCGCCACCAAAAAAATGGTGGGGGTATATTCATTTTGTCATTCCGTTTGTAACACATCGAAATATCCATTTTAGACCCCATAAAGTATATATATTCTGAATCAGGGTTTGATTTGATGACGATCTAGCTATGTCCGTCCGTCTGTCCGTCTGTTGAAAGCACGATAGAGGTCGCACCGAAAAAGCTAGGGGGCTCAAATTTTGCCAGAATCTTTCTTATAGACAAGGTTTGTTTGGTATTGAAAATGGGCTAAGTCCGAATATTACGAACAGAGTTATAGCTCGAAAAGCAAGAGTAGGTCGAAAAAACCGTGTCCTTCGAACATCGAATAAAATGGAATTATGTCCAAACGCATTAACGTAGACTCATAAAACTTCGAATATATACTTCCTGAGTAAAAACAATATTTTTCCTTGAAAATTATCTAAATCTATGCATTAGGAGAGGAGTTATCGATCAAAATGTACGAAAATTTATACCACACAGTGTATTTTTCGGTATATTTAAAAACAAAAACGTCATAAAAGCAACAAAATTGGATGTACGACTCTGAAATTTTGCACACTTTGCTTTTTGGTGAGACGCTTTTTTGTAACGGAAAATCAATGTGCCACGCCCACTTTTACGCCCACCTCCCATATAAGGTTTTAACTAAAATTCATATAATTTCTCTATTAATAAAGATTTTGGAATAATAAAAGGCTATATTGAAACACCTAAGTTGTACTCATTCGAAAAATAACTTTGACACGCCTACTATAACGCCCACTTTTCACGTTATCTACCGTTAATGAAATTTAAAAGCTCATAAAACCGCCAAATTAGAGATATGATGATAAAATTTGCTACGTATATCCCCCTAGGCAATGTCAATACTGTGCCAAAAAATTAAGGTGCCACGCCCACCTCCCATATAACGTTTTACCTAAAATTCATATAATTTCTCTATTAATAAAGATTTTGGAATAATAAAGGGCTATATTGAAACTCCTAAGTTGTACTCATTCGCAAAAATAACTTTGACGCGCCTACTATAACGCCCACTTTTCACGTTATCTACCGTTAATGAAATTTAAAAGCTCATAAAACCGCTAAAATTAGAGTTATGATGATCAAATTTGCTACGTATATCCTTCTAGGCAATGTCATGTCTGCCCCAAAATTTAAGGTGCCACGCCCACTTTTACGCCCACCTCCCATATAACGTTTACCTAAAATTCATATAATTTCTATATTAATAAAGATTTTGGAATAATAAAGGGCTATATTGAAACACCTTAGTTGAACTCATTCGCAAAAATAACTTTGACACGCCTACTATAACGCCCACTTTTCACGTTATCTACCGTTAATGAAACTTAAAAGCTCATAAAACCGCTAAAATTAGAGTTATGATGATCAAATTTGCTACATATATCCTTCTAGGCAATGTGATTACTGTGCCAAAAAGTTTAGGTCCTATATAACAGTTTATCTTAAATTCATGTAATTTCTCTATTTATTAAGTTTTTGGAAAAATAAAGGACTATATTGAAATATCTAAGTTGTATTTATTAGCAGAAACTTTATTGACATGCCTACTTTAACGCCCACTTTCATTGAAAGACTACACTTACAAAAGCATTTCAGTAGCATATCGAAGTTATAAAGTGTGGTTAAATTTTATGTTGAATTTAAATAAAACACAAATTATTTAGGATATTATTATTTCTTTTTGTTATTAAAATATTTGTATGGTTCAATTATGTATTTAACAAAATAGCGGTCAAATGCCCCCCGTCCTTGGCGCCACTCCTCCATCTGATGGTCCGAATTTTCAATGACAATGTTGATGCTCACTTGTTGGGCATGATGATGAGGCGAGGTTGACTGCTCTTTCGCCACACTATCGCAAAAACCAGCAGTGGTTCCCATTCAACGAACTAAGAAGGCATTCACAGATTTTCTAACATTTTATACAGACCTGTTTTGCAGAAATTTAAATATTTTTTACAACTCTTCCGATTGTGGACGAATTTGAACGATTATGTTGATCAAAAGAATTACGAACTGCACAAAATGCATTTTGATTTAAACGCCCATTTTTATAAAAAACCTGAATAGCTTTAAAGCGTTGCTCATTTGCGTATCTTTCCACGGATCAAATCGAGTAAGTTTGAGATTGAGAAATGTCAAGTGAAATACAGAAAACAAATTTAAAGACTAGGTGTAGTTCACCTTCAACATGGGCCCTTAAAATTGAACCATCCTCTACAAAGAAAGTGATTCATATTTTATTATAAAGAGATTTTTCCATAGCGATTTACAAAATAATAAATATTGTGCTTTAAATGTACACAGAATTGGTGGTGGGTATAAAAGATTCGGCACAGCCGAATATAGTGCTCTTACTTGTTATAGTTTATTTTGTTAATCTTAACAAGTAAATAAAAACATAACTAAATTCAAAATTCAATATTTTTTATTTATTGAGTTTTTTACGTAAATCATACTTATAAATATAACAAAAAGTAAAATACAAAGAGATCAAGTTTTAGGTATTTGAATCGATATTTATTATTATGCATAAATATCTTTGTGAGCAATTCTGAAAATATCAATGTGTCAAAACAGTAGGAATTTTAAATAATCTTTTGTGAACAAAATATCTACTAAAGATTAATTTTCCAAACGATTTCGAATTTTTGTTTTGTCTACAGAAAAAATTTCCTTATTTTTTATTAAATTTTGTTTTAAGAAGTTGCTCATTAATATTTTGTAAGTTTTTAGTTTTTCCATTTGAATCAAGGCATATTTATTCATCAGGTACTCTTGATTCGCCAGCTGATTATTTTTTTCAACACTTATTTTAAGTTTCAACTGTCAAAATGCATAAATAAAAAACAATTTTCTCTATTTTCTAATTTATTTCAAGTGTCAAACTTCATATATAAAAAATATAAACAAAAAATTCTCTCTGAACTGCAATTACCTGATGAATAAATATATCTTGATTTGAATATATAAATTGTGAATCTCGCTCGCTTCGCTTTGAAAAACGAAAGGAAAAAGTAAAAAATCAAAAAATATCATCACCAGGGATGCCAATAATACGAAAATAAATTTTAGATTAAATAAATGTCCATACTTTTTAATGCTTTTAAAAGTCTGCATTTTGCTGACTAAAATCTTCAAATCTGCATTTTGACATTTTGAGGGTATAAAATCTGCAAAATGCAGATAAATCTGCACTTCTGGCAACAGTGCTTACAAGTCGCTTATAAATGGGGACTTAAAGAAGTACCTACTTTTATAGCAATAAATAAGTACTTTATTCTAATAACCAAAATAACCCATTATTATTATAGACTTACAAAAGTCGTGCGGTTCTTTTAAGACGAAAATTCGGTTAGATTATTCTGCGATACGTTAATTTGAAATTTAAAAATAAGTGAAAATCTATAAGTCATCACTTTGTTAATGAAATGCGCTGCCGCTGTTGCGAAATCATTATTATTTATAAAATAAGCGTGTTAAACTAAATGAGAATTATAAAAATGTATGTATTTAAATGGCTTCTAGCAAATTTCACAATAAGAAATTGTACTGTAAGTGTATCTAAGCAAATGTGTGAAAATAAGTACTTGCGTATCACATTATAAGTCAAGTCATTACTAAAATACTTCTTAGTAATGTGTACACGTTATAATAATATTTATTCTTTCCATTATAAATAAACGACTTAGCATTAATGCAGCAGTTTTGAAGCCACCACTAGTGGCAGATGGAAATAATTAACCACTAACTCAAACGATTTTTAGTGGTACTGGAAAAAGAGTGAACTAAATGAAAATTTATTATACTAGTTAATGATTAGTGGTAATTGACTAGAAATCCAGTGCACTAAATTTCCACTAAAACTACAATCGTTTATAAGAGCGCATAATTTGTATTTGTCACCACAGACCATGTGATTTCACAATGTGGCAAAGTACTCAAACGGATTACGTTTAATAATTGGGAAAAAATTAAGTTAAACAAGAGTGCTATATTCGGCCGTGCCAAATCTGATAATACCCTTCACCATCATGTACATAGCTATAATCCCACATCGTAGCTTAACCTATTTTTCATGTTATACGTCATTTTCTTTATTATTTCCGACGCCATCCTCGATTTAGAATTTTTACATATTTAAATGTATTGTATTAGTGAAGCCCAATATTGAGGGTGTTCAAGAAGTTACATTTTAAAATACATTAATTGTCCACCATTTTATAGTGGCGGCTAACATGAATTTGAATTTTTTTAGTGCTTATATTGCGCTAGTCATGTCCTTTCAGATGATACCAATATTGACTCTCTCGGTTGTCTAAAAGCTGAAAAAAATTGATTTTAGTTTGTAAATTTTTTAATATATATTTTTCAAAAAAAAGTTTTTGTGCACATTCAATTTTCTAATTGGATGTTGGAGTACTATCAAATAATATTTAATTATACCCTTCACCTCTGGTGCACAAGGGTATATATGCTTTGTCATTTCGTTTGTAATTTCTACATTTTTGATTTCCGACCCCATAAAGTATATATTTTCTGAAAGCTTATGAATAGAGGAGACGTCTGTCCGTCTGCCCGTCTGTTCATGTGTTGGTTGAAATCAACTTTTAGCAGCAACTATATGTTCCTCAGATCTGTGTATGGTATTAATCTTTTGGAAATATCCGGGAATGAATCGCTATTGAAATTCAGCACAATCGCCCCATAACTTTCTGAGATATAAGCAAAAAACCACCTCGTTTTTATTCACAATTACAACAACAACATACATACATACTGGTTAAAGTAAACCTGGCATCGAATCCCAGCTGAGCCAAAAAAAAATTTTTTTTTAACTTTTTTAATTTTTTTTTATTGTTATTTTTGTTTTTAAATTTTTTTTTTTTTTTTTTAACACATACGTAAACTCAATTTATAATTTTGCCCTTAGAAGTTTTTATATATGTATGATTTTTATTTCATATGAGATGAATAGTGATACAAAGTATTATTATTGCATGACTACACGTTGTGGTATATAAGATTCGGCACGCCCGAATATAGCACTCTTACTTGTTTCTTATTTCTACTGATTTTTGCATGGGTATACTGTTTATCTGAATTTTAAATCTGGCTACCCTATGTAATCCCCGTCATAAAAAAAGGAATCTCCTATACCAGTGTTGCCGCCGACCAACTTTTTTTCGCAGTGAAATCGAAAAAAAAAACGCAGTGAAGCGCAGTGACGAGAAATAAAAAATATCGTTTTCATTTGGACAAAAAAAAAAGGAAATTTTTTTCACTCTTTTAACACTTTTTTGCCCTTTTTTAAGAATTACTTGTTTTTTAATTTTTTTAGTTAATTTTATCTCAACTACTCAACTGAAATAGAAAAAAATTATTAGTTTTGATTGTCAACAACAGTACAATACAATATAAAAATTAATTAAATGGACTGAAAAGCAAATATTTTTTTCACGAAATAGTTTATTTATGTTTTTCTAACGGGATTTTTGACATTTTAATTCAAGACCTAATCAGTCAACTGCAACGTAACGTAACAGCAGAAAATGTTGCCATCTAGCTGCTATATTTTTAACAGGGTGACAATTTTATCTCGTTGTTGTGTTACGTGTGAAACACTTTTGAGGTAAATCATGTTAAGGCGTTGTTGATAAAAAAAAGAGAAAAACTACCAAAAACTGAAAAACGCAGTGATATTAAAAAAAATGCAGTTACGCAGTGACGACGGGCAAATCGCAGTGAAAAATTTCGATCGCAGTGAAAACGGCAACACTGTCCTATACCATAGAGAAGATAAACTGAGCACGAGGGAGGAAGGAGCAAACATAAAGAGAGAATACCTGTTGTATGTGTATAAGCAATACACAAATAGATGTTAATATTTTTATATTCATGTTTGTATATATATACTTTTGTGTTACCAAATTTTATGAGGCATTACTATACGCTTAAAATAAACATTAATTTACGGGACAAAAAAGCAGGAAAGATCAAAGTGCCTTCCTTGTGTATGATCTGTGGTAAATTTATCTATGTGTTTGTGTTGCTGTATTTTTATATTTTATTATAAAATGTGCGTGTGTATTGAATTATAAAATGGCAATATAAATGAAGTATGCTTAATACAGTGTAAAAACAGCTAGACAATTGATGACAAATATGACTCACTCTACCAATAAATTAAGATATGCAAGTACGATGTACTTGCGTGATTTCTAGTGTGTAAAGAATAAAAAACTCCAGAGGATTTTTAAAATATCAATTAAAAAAATACATATATAGTTATTATTAAAACTATTTTAGTAAATCTTTTTTGTTTTAATTCATTTTTAACTTTTGGATAAAAAAAAAATTATATATTTAATATAAAATAAAAACAATTAGTGTGCTATATTCGGTCCGTGATGGACTTAACAAAAAAATCTATATTTTGTTTCAGATGCCATCTTGGAGAAAATAAAAAAAAATTTAATTACGTTTGTAAATTTTGGGAAAAATACCGAAGCTGTTGAATTTCGGTGCCTACATCTCACTTAGTTTAAAACCGATTTATTAGTTTTTCTCAAAAATAAATTCCTTAGACCATGGCTTATAATTTTGTGTCTTTACGTATCCAAAAATTATTTAGAAGCTTGAAAAGTTTGGGCTTCAAAAAATAACTTTAAAAATAAACGTACAGACGTAAAGGCGGACAAAAAAGACTTGTTGAATCGTCTCTCCTATTCATAAACATTCAAAAAATTTATACTTTATTGTTTCGAAAATGAATACACTCCCTGTGAAGGGGATCGTAAAATAGTAAAATAATATGACTGGAAGTATACCACATTTGTATGTATGTTATTGTTGAAAAATTGAGGTGGTCGTGAATTTTTCCTCATATCTCATTGTTTATGAACCGATTTTTAATACCGATCTGCTCCCGAATATTTCCAATATTTTAGTAATTCACGCGGGTACACGCGATGTCGGGGGGCTTCCAAAACTTGATTTCAACAAACACATGGTCAGACTGACAGAGCTTATTCGACTCCCCTATTCTGAAAATATACATATACTTTATGGGGTCGGAAATGAAAATTGTAGAAATTTCACACGGAATGACTGAATGAATCAAGAGTACATGGAAAAGTTGTTTTTACATATTAAATATAATAAAATTTCATTAAAAAGAGGATATAATTTTTTTTAACAAATTATTAATGACGCAAAAGCAACAAATATACATAAATTTAGCACATTTATTATCAAAAAAGTACACTCAAGGCGAATTCATACAGGTGAAATTATCAGCCCAGCTGATTGTGAAACATTTTGTCAAAATTGGTTGAATTTGCCTTATTAATGCAGGGAAGGGAAATGTGATTTTGGTTTCGGTATTAAACAATTAACTTACATGTACATTTTTGATAAAAAATGTGCTAAATTTATGTATATTTGTAGCTTTTGCGTCATTAATAATGTGTTTCAAACAATTATATCCTTTTTTAATCAAATTTTATTATATTTAATATGTAAAAACACCTTTTCCATCCCTGATATACGAATTGGCCTTGACATAAAACATCACATGAAAAGTTGCTTTGTTGTATCAATTCGCCGTTGCATATACCTTATGGATATGCCTTGAGTACACTCAAGTTAATTGTTTAATACCAAAAACCAAAACCACATTTCCTATCCCTACATTAATAAATGAAATCAAGGCGAATTCAACCAATTTTGACAAACAGTTTCCCAATCAGCTGGGCTGATAATTTCACCTGTATGAATTCGCCTTATATTCTACAATAAATACAAAATTAAAAAAACATAGTTTTTTATTGTTGTTTTCGTCTGCCGATGTGTCAAAAATTAAATGATTTTTTTCAACAAGACTTACGCGAGAAAAGGCAAAATAAGTAAACATAAATAACATTTGACAACTCAGCCAGCATTTATGCATAGAAAAAAGTAGATCAGCTGTTTTGTCATCACCATCTGATAATTGAATTTGCTTTGTGTACAATTTAAAAGGATTTTTCCTGGAGATATACATGTCCTATTAAAATTGATTTAATATTTTAGGAGTTAATTACTACTAACACATGCGCAGACAATATGTGTGCAACAAAACAAAAAAAAATATATACATATATAACAGCGTTGTCAACTTTAAAATTTCAAAAAGCACCATAACCCAGGAAAAAACGCGTCATTCTCAAAAAAAAGCACTAAATTTATAATTTGTAAATTATTTTTTATTTATTTAATAAAATTATACATTTATATAAATTTCTTTACAAATAAGACATTTTTAAATGTATATCAGAATAAATAACAAAAAAATTGACAAAAATCAAACAACGAATATCTTTTAGTCAGTCAGTACAGATTTACATAGATACATATATTTATATGTAAATAAAAATAAACAAAAACATTGGAAAAAAGAACAAAAATATTTAATTATTAAAGTAATTATCAATTCACAATATATCACAGGAGTGATGCATTGTAAGAAATTTATTTCAACATTTAGAAAAAATTACGACAGGATTAATTTTTCCATACCTGATGCATTTATACGACGTTTTATAAACATATGTGAATTTGTTGTACAAAATATTAAAGAAATTATTCACCAAATAAGTACAACTATTATTTAATATTTAAATATTGTTATATTACATATTAGAGTAATTAAATATAACTATTTCTAACTAAAAATTATGAAAATTTTTAATAAACTTGCAGTTTAATAATTCGATTAGGATTTAAGCTTTTCTCTGTGTAAATAATATCAAATATCAATGTTAAAGTCAATTATTTCCTCATTATTATCACTATCATTTGGCCACAACATAGTCTTAATTTCAAATTGTAATGCTTTATAAATATCATTGCTATTAATCAGAATATTTACTTCAGCAGCTATTTGGTAGGTTTCGCAACAGGAATTTTCCCGTTTAAGCCTATTTTTAATGTGAAGTAAGGCATTAACTGAATTTAAAGACATTCGGTTGCGTATTTTAGATTTAAACACATTCATGGGAGCGACAAAAGTTTAACGGCAATATTAGCTAATGCTTCAAAGGGATTTAAGTAACCTGCATCTTTGTACGATTTAACTTCAATCCAAAAATCAATTCAATATTTTGCCATTGGTAATGGTAAAATATCTTCTTTTGTATGTGATAAAACATTTCTAACATTAATCATGTTAATTTTACTCAAAATTTCAAGGTTTTCTGGTAAAATTTTTAAACGTTTAAAGTTGTGGGACGCTAAAAGTTTGCTTTAAGGTTTAATCATTTATAAGATGATAGAAAGAGGAATTTCTTTTATTCACATTCACCTCATATGCATATATGTATAAAGTTAAACATTGTGAAACAAAAACTTTCTGGGCAAACAATACCATCTTATAAGTAATTAAATTTTTAGTGTAATATTATTTTTTTGCCGAGTTGCATGTAATTGTACTATAAGTTACATTTTGGTAGTATGTATATAAATTTACACTTACAAAAAATTTTTTTCAATTAATATATTTGAATTTTAGTGTTTGGTGTCACCGAAATAAAAAGAAAATCACTAAAAACTAAAAAAAAAAATCACCAAGCACTGACTCACAATTTTTCCGCTTTCGAAATGTTAAAAATCACCAAAAACGGTGATAAAATCACCAAGTTGACAACGCTGATATATAAACAAAGCAATGTGTGGATACAAATTGTTTTTGCAAAAATAGTATTGTAAAAAAACAAAACAGAGAGGGTAACAACTTAAACTCCCGTTTAAAATGTGTGTTTGCTTTTACATTTTTCTAATTTGGTGTTAGAGTTTGTTGAAATTACTTTTAAATTGAGGAATGTTTTTCCTGATCCAGCGATTTTAAGGAATGAGAAAAGTTTGTGGGAAATAGCTAAGCGGTCCGGGTTCAACATATATATGTAATTTTACATAAATACAGACATATTTCCGTATAATATAAAATATTAATCAAATAACTTTGTCCTCTACATCTTCATCATAAAAGCAAACGTAAAACTACAAAATTTAAACTCACCACTTTTGGATTGCTCCTCAATTGTTTCCATTTTGATAAGCAATTTTTTTTTATTTTTAAAAGTTTGAAATTCAAAAGATTTGTAAATATTTACAAAAAAATATAAAAGAAAATCCACAGTAGATCAATTAATAACTTCTCACAGAGAAGTCATGGTTAATAAAACAAAATGTTTAATTTATTTTTTTTTGCATGCACTAACACATGTAGCATTTGCATATAAAATGTTTTGTCAACTTATTTAATTGAACAAACAACTCTTTTTTTATGACTGTTTTGGTTGTAGGTATGTTAAAAATTGCACAAATAAATTATTTTCGTAGTGATTTAGAGATCTCTTTTGATAATTTGTTTTAGAAATATATTCTTACATCTTTTTTCAATAAAATGTTTAATTTTTCTTTTATATTATACACTAAGAAAGGAATGTTTTTGCTATTACATCCTTGATTATCTGTATTCTTTTTTCTCGTTTTCTTGTGTGCACTCTTCAAACGCTCAAAGGGCAGTTAAGATGTAAAACAAATTCTTAAACAAACACTTTTTATGTATATTTCCTTTTTTAAAATTTTCGAATTATTTTGGGATTCATATAAATTTTATATATTCTTCATAATATATTATGGTTTATAAATAAACTTCAAGGACATTTTTATTATCGTATAAATTTAATCAACATTATATCTTGTTGTGAACTTTTCTTATTTGATTTTTTTTAGTTCTCTGAAATGAAATTTTGTTAAATAAATTTTAAAATTTGCTTCGTTTAATTAAATCACTTTTTTTTATCGTATTAGTTCCTTATTTTCTACATTAAAACAGCGGCGTTGGCGGCGACAAATAATAAACTGCTGCGCGGCCATATACAAATTGAAATTTTCAACGATCGTTTGCGATGTTTCTGTTTGCGTCTGTCAATTTAGGCGATGTTTTTATAATGACAGCTGTTTTTCAAAAAACATGGCGGCTTAAAAAAATGAACATAGCAGTGGAGGTGAGTTTTGCCTAAATATAATGCTGCCATTACAGAATATTTTAAGTAAAGCGTTTAAATGAAAATTTTATATAATAACATATGCTCATAAATAAGCAATAGTTTATTAAACAGATTTTCTACGGAATTTAATTACAAAGACTTTGATATTTTTATGCATGTGAAGTGCAGTCACTTTTTTCAATAGTAGGCCAGTGTTTTCGTTCGTTATACAACACTCGTCTTCTGTAAATTCTATAAAACAGAAAGTTTCGATTTACATTATATAGACAGTTACCCCTTTCATACGTCTGTCTTATTTTTAATATCTGTATTTACTTTACAACATAAGATTCTATTAAAAGAGGTGTTTATACAGTTTAAAAAACTCATTCATATAAAACAAAACTGTTGTCAAATATTTTTTTAACTTATCATTGACGATTTTTGATCGATTGATCTAAGATTTTCTTCAAATACTCTAAAAAGCATGTGCTATTATAAAATGTTTACATACGTATTGATAGATTATTCAAAAGCTTTACTGGCTTTACTGGCATTAAAATAATAATAGCCTTAATAAATGTTTATAAATAAAATAATCACACAAAATCAGTTAAAGAAACTCTCTAAGAACATTTGGTAATTTTTATAAATACCACCAAAAGAATTTTAATATTAGTTTACGAAATTATAGAAAAAAATAATAAAATTTTTTTTTTGGTTTCTTTTTAACCGATACCGATGTCGCAACGAAAACTTGTTGTTAGTTAGCAAAAGAGAGAAACACAAAAGTTAAAGAATAAATAAGATATAATAACAAAATTTGATTTTTTCTAGATTTTTATATAAATTTAATGTATGTAATGTTTATCACAATGGGATCAGTAAAATGGACCCAAGTGAGCTGCACAAGAGCTGCCTAATGTAATATTTTTTATATTATATATATATATATATAAAAAGAAACGATTCCTCTGGTGAAAAGTTTAATGTTTTAAACTTTTTTCAACAGTTAAAAGCCGCCCTCAGCCGTTGTACACATATATTGTTCTCAAATTTTTAATTCTAAATTGACTGGTAAATTTAAACAAATATTGATTTATTGATAAATAGTTTAAATGATAAACCGACAGCAAGTTTTTGAAATTTGTTCCAGTTGGCAAACATCGTATTAATTTTTTAGTATTCTTAAATATGTATTTGCGATTTAGTTTAAAGTATAAAGCAAAAAGTATTGCTGTATCAAATAAATGAACAAAATAAAATGGACCTAAGCCATAATAGATTTACATGAAAATAAAGCAGCTTATATGCTTTATTGAATAATTATTTTCATATATTACAACTGGGACCAACTGAGAAAATGATTTTAATTATACATATTACAATAAACCAAATAAAAAATGGATCAAAATTTTTTTAAATACATTTTTTCACTTAACGGCTTTTTTAATTTAAAATACAACTTATGGCAACTCTTCATTGCCAACAAAGTGTTGTATATAGATGGAATGACTTAATTACGAAGTGGTAAAGTTGAATAAAAAAATCCGTGGTGACATAGGATATTAAAAACTATTAGTTATTAGATGGCGCTGCAGAAGCAAGAATTGAAGAAAATGAAAACCTTCAATGTGGCAATTTGTCAAGCAAAGTACTGACAGTTTATCAATAACAACACAAAAAGTAGCTGCACATATATTTTTTCACCGTACGTATATTTTCTATTAACAAAGTAAAACAATTGTTAAAAGATTTATGCAATCAAAATACATATTTTCAAAAAAAATATAACGGTTATTACACCAACAGTATATTCAAAGTGTAATTTTAAAATTATGGACAAATTTCTACCCCAAGTAGCTGCAGTAACTACGCAACAACAACATGCACAAACGTCACAATCTCAGTCCTCGAAATCTTTTAGTGTCTCAGAAGAACATCGGCACTATTTGAAGGTATTTATACAAACCTATCACAACTTGCCAATTTTATGGGACACTTCCCTGAGGGACTATACCAATCGTGATAAACGAGCCGATGCCTATCAACAGTTGGTACCGATATATAGGTATTTAAAGCGAGATGCCACTTTAGAAGATGTCAAAAAAAAGATAAATACTTTGCGCACAAATTATCGCAAAGAGCTAAAAGTGGTGGAGGCAGCACGCAAACAAGGAAATCACTATCAGCCCAGATGCTGGACATTTTATGAGTTAGATTTTTTAAGAAATGCTGAAAAGTTTTTGGCTATTGATACGTCTATTATAAAGCATGAAAGTTCATCGACAACGTCTTCGGTATATAATACTTTCAGCGAGCCTGCCCATGGAGGACATTTTCTGGATAATGCTCCCTATGGTTATTTAATGAATAAAGGTAATACT
This sequence comes from Phyto melanocephala, assembly GCA_941918925.1. Lineage (NCBI taxonomy): Eukaryota > Metazoa > Arthropoda > Insecta > Diptera > Rhinophoridae > Phyto > Phyto melanocephala. The sequence continues at coordinate 82,172,135 of OW799235.1, read as the reverse complement.
TCGCCCGTCAGTATAACGGAAATGTTTCACAAGTCGTTTGGACATCAAAATACCAATAACATCCAACAGCAGAGAACAGCGGAACAAAATAACAATCACAATACTTCGCCTTTAGGGTTGCCAGGTGGTATACAAAACCACATTGGTGATGCTAATATAACATCTCACTATCAAACAACTTCAGCTAGTATTACGACCAATTCCAATAAACGTTTAAAAACTACAACACCAAATTCTTCGTCACCTCCTAACGAAATGCTTAATATGGCCTGCGACTATCTATCATCTACTTACCCCGAAGAAGAATCTATAGCACGTACGTGGACCCATAAACTAAAGCGATTGCCACGAGAACAGCGCTTATTGGCTGAAAAGTTTATAAACGATATACTTTTTGAAGCTGAGTCAGGTAGTTTACATCGTGGCTCTATGCAACTAAATGCAATGGAACCTTACGTACGCTTTGTTGAGTCGCAAAATGATGATAGTAGCCAAGATAAGCCTCAGAGTCCGAATGCTATAAGTACCACCACCACAGCGAATAGTACAAATGCAACACAGTCTCTGGAACACAGCACTAATAAAGTCCGACAGCTTTCATCACCAATTGAAGCAGGAAATATGCTAATCAATGATGGTCCTACTCCCAGTGCGTCTAATGATATAGATAATAACAGTAGGAACCCAAGTGCTTTTAGCAGTTATAATTAGAGAAAAAAATTATAGTTGTAAATATTTTATGAAAATAAGAGATTTTTATTTGGCTTTGCCGAGTTTTATATTACCCTCTCTATATGTGATGATTGGTTGAATGATCTTCGATAAAAATTTGCAACATTTTCTTAAACTAAGTATAGATATAAAAATGTAATGTATTGTTTAAATGTAATTTTACTTAACATAGTTTTTAAAATTAGGTGAATAAACAAATTATAAATAGAAAGAAATAAACTAATATAGTTTATAATAATAATAAAAAAGATTTATATAAATAGGGCCGGGAAAAATTGTTATGTTCTATATCAAAACATTTTAATATACATAAATATATGCAACAGTTGCTTAAAAAATTAGCACTTTCAGTTGAATTTTTGTTCCCTTCATTAAACAAGTGATCAAAATTTAGTCAACTATCAATGCACATCCAATGTAAATTAAGAAACTAAGTGAAAACATCTTTGGGATGGTTAGCCAAATGCTAAAGGGATTAGAAAAATAAAATAAATTAAAATTGAAAAAAATTGTTGGTTGGGTTTTTGAAAAATTTTTTTATAGTTTTTTGTTTTATTTTTGAATTCTCATTTTGTTAATGAGAATTTAAAAATATAACTTATAAAGTTTTAAACTTTTTCAAGAATTTGGGAAAAGGTTTACTGATGATCTGGCATAAGCACCAGTGAAATGCATATAAACCAGCTTAAACCCAACAACCAAATAAACACATTTTTGTTTACATCAAAGAAATAAAAAAATTCTCTAAAATATCGTAAAAAATTATAATTTAATTTTTATTCAACAAAAAATAAAAAAATTGTATATTAAAAACTTTTCTGATTCAAATTACATCCATACATACATACATACATAGTTAACAATGAAAACAAAAAAATAAAGACTAGATTAAAACTGTGTGTGGTGGGAACATGTGTATTTTAAACTTTTTCTTGTCTAAGAACACTGAAAAAAATGAAGGATAATTATTTTTTTTAATTGATAATTAACCTAAAAGCGAAATCGTTATGTTAAGATTATAGACTTATTGTAAAATAGATGCTGCGATAGTTCTTATTCAATGTTATTAGTCTTTTGTATAAATAAAAAAGAACCACAAGTATTTTTTAAAGAAACTCGTTATTCTTAGTTTACTCTTTGATAATTTGTTACACCTCTAGCAAACCACACAAATGGGGAGGCAGCAGCAAACATTAGACCAGCGCCTACCATAGGACGATGTAGTATCCAAGCGACGGCGGCTATAACAAGTGCCAATGATAGTGAAAGTAAAACATTAGTACTGACTGGAAATCTCGGATCAGGTGCCAGTGGAGAGAGAAATTGTATACGAGATACTGTAATTTTTTAATTTCTTGATATTAAATATATTTTTAATATTTTGTGGACTTACAGATAACATGCAATAATGTAGAAGTGCAGGTCACTCCAAAGAACACTAAAACCCAGCCCATAAATCTGAAACTCCAAGTTGTTAAGCGTTGAGCATGATGCTCCCTTTTAAACACCTCTGTTAACGACAATTCTCCGGGATATACTAACAGTATATCTACCCCTCGACTGGTGCGATAAGATTCAATTTTATTGTTTACCAATTTTCCCACAATTGTATACTGTAGAAAGAGCAAAAAAACAAATTAAATTTTATATCAAAAATATACATATATGTATTGAAAATCTTACCATTTCTCCCTCCATGCCAGCAAAAGAGAACAAGATGCGTATGTCGCCAATTTCTGGATTGAAGATATCATTCGAATGATAATAAAGACCTAAATGCAACTTTATTGAGGGATCCTCTGGTCTAGTGTCTGAGGTTAGTTCTACAAAACTATTGAATTTATTTTTAATTTTGATATCCAATTCAAAACGGCCCACATAGACGGCATCTGCTACTTGAGTTGACGATTCTATGGGGAATTGCTTGGGATTCTGATGTCCGGTTTGTATATAAAAAGAACGAGAATCTATAAGTTTTTCACGCCAATCACGTGTGTAGTAATAAGATCGATCCTCGGTGTATACGGACGCCACGCTTTCGCCATAATTGTGTTCACTTTTAAATACAATAAAATTCAGTAAATAGTTAAAACATATTTGGTTACAATAGTACTTACACTGTCTCTTCCACCCACTGATACATCTGAACACGTCTTTTGAGTTTAACCGCCAATATCTGAATATTATAATCGGGTTCAGTCAGTGGTTCGCCAACAATAATTGGTCCTGAAATGTGAACAATACGATCATTGAATATTGGTTCAATATCTTCAGCGGTCGCATCCAACGTAACAGCATCGCCTAATGCCTCATCCAAGGACATTATAGTATGAACTGCTCTTCCCTTTAATGTAAATGTTGCATTTTAACACAAAATGTTGCATTTTTATTAAAGATATTTATAGCAGCAAATTTAGTATACCTCATTCCAAAACAGAATACCTGTTCCACCAATAAATAATACTAGACCAAATGTTGCTATAAGCCAACACGATCGATAAGTTTCCATTAACGACATATCGCATTATTTAAATTGTTAAACTAGTTGGAAATATAACTATTTAATTTGTAAAATTTCTACAATTTTGTAATTGGTAAACCACAAACTGGTAAACAATCTAGTTACACCAATAGCTATTTTTACGCGGTGTGTTAGATATTATAAGCTCTCAAATTGGTATGAATGCCAATGAAACATATATAGTAATGTTATCAATATACTTGACTATAATAAGTATCCTAATTTGAAATTTTAAATCTATTTAATGTTTGGTACATCCATTATTAATTTTTCAAACATATTACACTATATTTCTCATTAGATTTTTTAAAACTGATTAGCAAAAAATTTGGAAAAACAATAAACTTAAAATTTCTTTCTTACTATTCAAAGTTTTTGCGGCGCTATATGAAACACATTGCATCAAATTTTTTGACAATAGTCTATTAGCCGTTAACTTTTTAAACCGTTTTATAAGCCTTGACCTCTAATTTCTGTTATGTTTAAAACTCAAATTTTCAATACAAAACACAATGCTATTGTTTAATAAACCATTTTTTCCTTAAGCATAATTGCATTATTAGAACTAATTTTCTTTTATAAAACCGATTTAGTTTTTTGAACACGGTATATCCTAAATTAGACGTTAATGTACATACTCGTTTTTTTAATGCCTCTTTCTCTATTAAATTGTTAGCAATTATAAAAGAATTTCTATTAAAAAAGAAGAAGAATGTTTATTTACATTTTGCAATATGTCTTGTGAAAATTTGTCATCTTGCAAAGATATCTCAGCTGAAGATATTGCCAAATTATGTTTTAACAAATTTAAAAATCTACCAAAAACTGGTAAGCCGAATAATAAAGAATGGACTATATTGGCAGGCATTGTTCTACACAACAAACTAACTGGCAAAAGTGAAGTTATTTCACTTGGCTGTGGCACTAAATGTATAGGAAAAAGTAAGTTATGTCCTCAGGGCTTAATAATTAACGACTCCCATGCGGAGATCTTAGCTAGAAGAGGTCTGATGCGCTATATGTACCACCAAATGAAAAGAAGCATTAAATCCGATGTAGATAACGACAATATATTTGAGTGGGAATCAGAAAGGCAAAAGTTTAAATTTAGAAATGAATTATCCTTACACTTCTTGAGTACACAAACTCCATGTGGTGATGCCTGTATAATCGAGAAAGATTTAAAAGAACCCTTAGTGAAACGTTGCAAAGTGGAGGAGACGACAATTAAAGACGAAAATGCAGTTTTTGTTGGAGATGGTATATATACGGGTGCTAAACTTGTGGGATCACAGCACAGAGATCCTATGGAACAAAGAATAGGTGCTGTAAGAACGAAACCGGGTCGGGGAGAACGTACTTTATCCATGAGCTGTAGTGACAAATTGGCAAAGTGGCAAATAATGGGTGTTCAAGGAGCTTTATTAAATTTTTTGTTATCTGCACCTCTTTATTTTAATACTCTCAACTTTTGGGGAGAAAATAATATTGAAACATTAGAAAGAGCCATTTGGAAGCGATTTAATGGAAATGATCTTAAAGACTCCAAGTATAGTTTACATATACCGAAAGTTAGAACTTGTAAAAAACCCCAATTTGCATATGCTCAAGATAGCACAAAACAACCTTCACCTAATGGTCTTGTGTGGTGTAATGTACCAGAAGATATGAAGTAAACTTTTTAATGTAAAATTACAATAGATAAAAAAAATATTTAATTTTTTTTTGTATTTTCAGACCTTACGAAATTTCTGTGAATGGCAAACGACAAGGAATAACCTTAAAAAATTTACAAAGTCCTGAATCGGCTTTAAAAATTTCCAAATATTTTCTATTTAAAGAATTTATTAATATTTTAAAATTGAAACCAAAATTGATAACTTCGGAAGAAAATTTAGAATCTAATACTTATTTAGATTGTAAATTATTTGCTGAGGATTACATAAGTGCTTGGTCGGACGTTAAGTTAAATTATTTTAAACAGTGGTCAAAAAAACCAGATAATGTATTAAAATTTTCTATTAACGAAGTGGAAAAAAAAGATAAGATTGAAAACTAGCCAAACAATTTTAGTTTTATATTATATTTATATATATATATTTTTTAAGGATGAGCACTAAGTTTCATTAACCACAATTAGAGATATTTTTTAGTATCTACATTGTACATGTGTTTAAATTTCAAAACAACAGGAAGTTCAGAAAAAAAACTACAAACTTTTTACGTATTTTCCTTATATAAAACTAACAAAAATTACCACTTAACATATGATCTCATGATCTTGTGTTTCTAGAATATTAAATTTAGAAGTATTTAAAAGACCAATTTTTTTACGTTAAGTAATGCAATTTTTGAAAATTTTATTGTATTTTGTTTAAATGAAGAATGTGATTTTATGTCCCCTGAACTTTAGTAAGGTATGCATTAAAATTTAAATGTAATTTCCCTAAGCAAAAAGTGTGAAACTGGTTGCATTTTCGGCAAAGAAAAAGTTTGTGTACATACATTCAGAAAAATTTAACTTATCGTTCAGTTTTGACAGTAGATTAAGCCAGCTTATACATATTATAGCAAGACAGAGCCACAACAGTCTTAAGATTAGGTGAAAAGGAAGAGTCTGATTGCCTTTTAGTGATATTAAAAATGACACACTAATATCGCTTAAATACATAGAATCACTAATATAAAAAACTCATTAAAATACATTATAAAAAATGTTGTTTTGTAAACAATAGCAAATTTACACATTTTATTTATTTATTTATAAATGCTACAAATGGTAAAACTTTCAATCGAAAGTTTAACTTTTTTATCTATATATATAAAAATCAATGTGTGTTTGTATGTTTGTTTGTGCTTTATAGACGGTTAAACGGCTGGACCGATTTCCTTGAAATTTTCACAGAATCTTTCTGTATGTCTGGAAGGAACTATAGGCTATACTTTGGTTTGAAATGTAAGTATTAAATATTATATATCACGAAAGTTAATGCAGCTAGAGTCTTCAAATTAAGTACGGTAAACTTTGACATCCACACGAATATTTGGGTAAAAAATGGGCGGACTTTCAATAGTAGGCGTGGCCACATGAATTAAATACTAAACTTCGTATATTTGGAAAAAGATATCGATTAGAGTACTAAAATTTTGCAAGAGCAACTTTGACACCCAAATAAACATTTCTAGAAAAAATGGGTACATTATAAATAGTGGGCGTGGCAGCTCTCATAGCAATTGAATACTAAAATTCGTATATTCGGGAAGCGATAACAGTTAGAGTACCCAAATTTTGCACGAGAAGGTTTGACTTCTATATGACTATTTTGTTAAGAAATGGATGCTTTAGTAATAGTGGGCGTGGCACCTGTCATATGAATTAAATACAAAAATTCGTATATCTGGGAAGCGATAATAGTTAGAGTACCCAAATTTTGCGAGAGACACTTTGACGTCTATATGATTATTTGAATAAGAAATGGTTGATTTAGTAATAGTAGGCGTGGCACTTGCAAAATAAATATATTTTTGAACTATAAAAAATAGTGATATAAATGAAAGATAATAACAAACAAAAAGTAAAAGGGTTGCTGTTTGGTTAAAATTTCAATCTAACACATTGTGGTAAAATATATGAAATAGGAAAAACTAAAAATTAGTTACCGAATTCAATTAACATAAGTCCCGTGAGTTAAATAGATGATATTTACAACCAACATGTAACCACCGATCAGAGAGTGCTGATGATGAAATCGTAGCTGGTTTCGAAAATGCATTCCACTCGGCTAGTGTCGGTAAAAATATAATTTTTCAAGATTTATTCTTTCATTTATCACAATTAAAAAAATTCTTTGTAAAAATAAAGAATATTAATATGAACTCAAGCCTGATTAAAAATTTAAATAATAGTTTAAACAGAAAAGTTCGACAAAATAAAAATTCAATTTATAAAATTTTTATTTCATTACGATGGGGGTGGCGAAGCACACCGGGTATTAGCTAGTTTATTTGATAAAAAATACTTTTCGAAAGCAATTATTTGTTTACATCGGTTCTTAAAATATGATTTTACTGGTAAAAAATAAAAAAAAATACAGTAAATATATTTACGTCATTAACGTCTTGCGAAATTAAACCAAACACAAGTGCTATTTTTTGCCGAACGAACCGCTCTACTCGCTAGCCTATGAAGTACCTAAAAAGTCATTTAACACCTTTTAGTAAAAAGTTGTGATCAAAAGTACAATTTTATTTTGTTGCACATGTCTAAAGTATTTTAGTCAATTTTTCGAAAATTGTATTTTAGTATTTGCCTTCTTTGTTGTAACCTTTGTTACCACACTTGTTGTAAAGTTTTCGAAATATTCTCTTTTTATATAAAATATTTTTGATAAATTATCTATTACAGGAAAATTGTTAAGTAAATAAAGTAAACTTGTATTCTTTAGATGAGGAAATATTATTTATTTTATTTTAATCATGGTAAGTACTGGTTAGGATATTGCAATTTTGGTTATCTGATTAAAAATTAATAATACATATTTATATTTACAACAAATAATTTTTTGCAGACTATAAAAAAAAAATATTATTCTTGTAGTCAAAAAAAAAAAAATTTTTATTTTTAAAATAATAAATTCAGTCTAATTAAATAGAACTTTTTAATTCATAAGTATGTATATAATATTTATATGAATTTAACTGTTTTATTTTATTTATAACGTTTACGCGATTTAAAACAAATAAGGAATTAAGTTATGATTTTTGCACTTTGTCTAAAATTTAAAAAATAAAAAAACCTTTAAATTGGTTAGAAATTAAATATTTATTTTATAAACTTTCATTTTTTTTTATTAAATTAAAAACTTACAAACAAATTTAACAAACTGTTTTAAAACAAAAGTTTTTTTTTTTTAATTAACTAAATAAAAATGTACAAACTAAAATTATATGAATTAAGGATTATTTACAAATTAAAATAAAAAACTAAAATTAAAATAATAAACTAAAAATAAAAGAGATTTTTTAAATTAGTGGTGTCTGTCTGGGCTTAAATTATTTGCCAACTCAAGACTTAACTTTGGTTGTTTTAATGTGTAAAAAAAAAGATTGTAAAGAAAAATAATTCGATTAGTAAAATAATTAAAGTAAATGAGCTGACAAAAACTAACATATTGTAATTTTAATAGTTACATTTAATAATGGGTCTTTTGCTTTAGAAGTTTCTAAATAATTTTGGTTAGTTGTTGTTGTTAAGGATTACAGTATCACTTGTCTATATAATAATTTTTATTAAATATGTGTACATACATACTTATGTATGCATATTGTATGTTTATAATTTAAACATTTTTTTATAAAGCTTATATATTTTGTATTTAAATTAAATATTGTAGGCAAACTAAACAGAGTTGCATTTATAGCAGTGTCAATTTTATTTTAGAAAATTTAAATATCTTCTTAAAACTCTAAAATTACTTTTATAACACTATAAATGAAACTGTGTTAAAAACCAAACAATTTATAATAATTTTTAATATTATAAAAAATTCTAATTGTTTATTATAAAGCTTGATTTTTTTTGTCTTTCTTTTTCTCAATTTTGGAAATTTTTTTTTTTTTTAACTTTTAAAACTATTTGGTGGTGTCTAAACGTTTTTAAATATATGTACGTACGTACGTTATATAATTTTGTTTACGTTTTAAAATTTTATTTACGTTAATTTATATTCTTCTTTTTTTAATAATTTGTGTTCAGTTGTACATATAAAGACATAAAAAAATGTTAAAAACTTAATAAAATAAATAAAATTCATATTGCATTTTTTTATTTTTTTTTGTAAAAAAAATTAAATATGAACAACAAAAAAAAAAACACTTTTTGAAAACGTTTACCATTTTAAGTTGTTTTCCTTAACATAACAAAAAAGTTAACGTTGACTAACATGCCACACAATTAAATAACTTTTGTCGCCACGATTTTCAATGGTTTGATTTTGTTCCAGATTAATACTTTTTTCCATGTCATTGTCATCTGTAAAATAAGTAAGAAAACAAGTAGAAGTAATGAATAATAATATTGTTTGCCAATTTTTTTTTTTTTATAAATTATTTGTTTGCAGTAAAACTGTAGTGTATTTAACAATTATTAGAATATAAAAATGAGTATATTTTCTTAAAAAAAGCTTTTGTTATTGTACTTAATCCATGTTTTGTAATGAAATACAATATTTTGTTTATTTTGGAACATAAAACTTAAATATTAATAAATAACAATATTATTTACATTTTTGGTAAAACGTTTTATTTTTGGGCGATTCAAAAAGTGTCTTATTATGTCGTATTGTTTTAATTTTCTTAATTTGTAAAATGGCTTAAATATATTGGTGTTGTTCGTTGGGCAAGTATTTATATCATTGTGACATTTCGAAAAAGAAACTATTAAAACAATATGGCAGCACACTTTGTAAATCCCCCAATTGTTTTACAAAACATCGACAAAATCTGAATGTTAATATTTGTGAGAACTTTAATAAACATTAAAAATACAAAATGTCTATTGGACATACATAAGTTCCAAACTACAAAACATTCAACAAGTACCTGTTGCAAATTGAGACCTATTGTACAATAATAGTTCGATTATGGATCGCAACCAAATTTAAGTAATTTTGCCTGATGGCAACTATAAATTTACGGTTGCCAATATGAAATTGACTGTTGTAATCTGTAGTAACTTTTTCGCAACTGGTAACGAAACTTGCTATCTGTAATCGACCTAATTTTTTTAAGGTAATTGTCCTAAGAGTCATCTAAGACAAAAAAAGAAGTAATATATAACAGTGCTATATTCGGCCGTGCCGAATCTTATATACCCTTCTCAACGTGTAGTCATGCAATAACAATTGTTTGTATCACCATTCATCTCATATAAAATACGTACATACATGTAAAAAACATAAAAAAAAAAAATTAAAAAAATATATTAAAAATAAAAAAAAATAATAAAAAAATTAAAATAAAAATTTTTTTAAAAAAATTAAAAAAAAAATTTTTTAAAAAAATTAAAAAAAAAATATAAAAAAAAATAATAAAATATAAATAATATATTAAATAAAACAATTTTTTTTTGGCTTAGCTGAAATTCGATGGCACGTTTACTCTAACCAGTATATGTATGTTGTTGTTGTAATTGTGAAAAAAAACGAGGTGGTCGTGGTTTTTTGCTCATATCTCAGAAAGTTATGGGGCGATTGTGCTGAATTTCAATAGCGATTCATTCCTGGATATTTCCAAGAGATTGATACCATATACAGATCTGAGGAACATATATTTGCTTCTACAAGTTGATTTCAACCAACACACGGACAGACGGTCAGGGCTAAATCGACTCCTCTATTCATAAGCTTTTAGAAAATATATACTTTATGGGGTCGGAAATGAAAATTATAGAAATTACAAACGGAATGACAAAGCTATATATACGCTTGTGCACCACAGGTAAAGGGTATAAAAAGTAAGAGAGCAACATCGTAATACTTCATTTTCTTTATTATTTCTGACGCCATCTTTCATTTTGAATTTTTATATTGTTATATATTCTATTAGTCAAGCCGTTTCATTTGATTCCGATATTGTTGGGGTACAAATTTTTTTTTCGCCATTTTGTTTCAGACGCCGTCTTAGATTTTACACTTTTTAATAGTTTAATAGTTAATTAGCAGAAAGTCTGAACTAAATGTAGAAAACAAAATATTTATAATTAAATCAATATTTCATTCTATAATGTTTTATTGTGCTCCAGTCTGGTCCACATCTGCAAAATGTCAGTTGTGTTAACTCCAAGTAGCACAAAAAAAGTTATTTAAAATGATATTTAATCTTAATTGCACTATTTGAGAAGTCGTGAATCTGCAATCCTCTTTGGACAACTTTTGAATTTAATGCTTCATCTAAATCCAATCACTTACATAACCTGCATAATCACTTTTTTTAGCAGGGATACAATGAAAAAAATTTACACTTAACAAAAATAAACAATTAATACAACTAATTTAACTTAGGAATAGCAAAACTAAGAGTAAGATTTACATGGACATACAGACAAATATACAGACGAATAATGTGAATTTATGCCAATTGTTACGTACGGCTGCAGTGAACTTGTGAAAATTATTAATTACAATTTTCGAATTTTCGAAATGAATGCATTTAATTTTACTTATTTATTACTTTTTAATATTTGCATTGGACATAAATAATAATAAAAGTATTTACGTCACCGGTTTGGTTTGGTGGAAATGCATTTTCTTTTAAATATACTAACAACTGTATAAAATTATTTTATTTGTTACACTATTTCTAATTTGATTGTGCTCTATCTATTTATTATTTTTTTTTTTTGCGAAAAGTAACCGGTTAATTCGTCAGCGGCTTAAGAACCTAAAAAAATCAACAGCCACAACTATTAGCAGTTCCAATTCGTTTTCTGAACGTTAAACGTCTTTTTGTTAAAAATTGTGCTCATAACTTTTCAGCACCTTTTATTATATACGTACGTATGTACTTGTGTTTATACACATACATATATGTATTTACGCAATACTGCACCTATTTGGTAGTTTGTTTTTTTTTAAGTTAACGATTAATTAGGCGTTTAAATTTTAAACTAAAAATTTTGTAATAAAATGATATCAAAATATAAAATAATTAAAAAAAGTCAACCTACAAAATAAGGGTTTTCGAATAAGGACGTGTCAAAGTTAAAAATTAAATAAAACGAGCTGTGTGTGGGCATTAATGAAATTCTTTTTTTGGTTTTAGAGTTCTATTTATAAATTATGAGTGTAACCGTCGTGGCCTCGCAAAGTTTTAAGAATCCAACAAAAATATAAAATTGTAATGACTCTGACTCATATATCGAGCTTAGTTTAAGAATTGATTGGATTTTGAAATAGTTCAGGGTAAATCGCACAATTCGGTTTGGCAAACTAGTAACCAATTTTGCAAAATTGCACTTGAATATTTACTTTAGCAATAAAGTTTATATTCATTTGTACGTGATGCTTAATCGTAAAACTTGAGAGGAGAATAATAAACAATTATTAATTATCATGATCATCCCAAAAAGTTAAAATCTACCCGTCCTTATGAAAAACCCTTTATGTTTTTATTAGTTTACTTTAATTATTATTTTTTTTTTCTTGTAGAACACACATATTGTAATATGGAAATTAAGATGCTTTAGAAACTTTTTGTTTAACTTCCGTTTAATTTGAATTTTTCGTTAGCATATTTAAAATATAATTATTTACAGTTTTAGTAAAGTTTGCATAATTATAAAAGAGGACAAAAACCAAAAACCAAATTATTAAATATTGTAAATAATGTTCGAAACTTGTTTCTTTTTCCTTGTAGGTATAAGCAAAATTTAAATAAGGAAATAAGGTGCAAAAAAAATATAATTTGCAAAAGCCAATGTGTGACCATTTTGATTGAGGAGTGCATATAAATCTAAAAAAAAATTGTTTAAATGTAAGACAAAATATTAAAACACCAATTGAAACAAAGAAAAAAACATATGGAAAAATTTTATAAACCTTGGTTTTAATTCAGGTCACATAAATCCTTTTCGTTGTATTAAAACAAAACTAAGTAAGCGTTTGAACCAATTTATAACGCTCTTATACGATTTGCAAACATATAACGTTAAGTTATAAAATTCCAGTTGATAAAACTATAAATTAAATGTACTATAAATTAAAACAAAGAACAAAATAAAGAAAAGAAAAATTAAAATAAATTAAATATACGTTAGTATAAAATTATTACATATAAAATTTTACTCAAATTGCAAAAAAAAAAAAAAAAAATTATTAAAAGAAAATTAACAAAATGAAAATATTACATATAAAAAAATAATAAATAAAAGAAAAAGAAAGAGTTATGAATATAATATTCTTACGAATCAACTTTCCAAACTATCAAATGCGCAGCATTATCACTAGCATCAGTTATAGTTCTCTCTTGTCCTGCGATAACAAAACAAAATCTTCAATCAATTAACCCAACCAAAAAGATAATTTAAACAAACTATACTTAAATATTTAAATCTATGTGAAGATAAATTTTAAAATATATATATAAATTAAAATTAATGTTACAACTTACTTATGCGAAAATCAATATAACCTTCACCGCCACACATTACCAACATGTCGGGCCGTTTATTGGTAAATTGCAATTGAGCGCTATTGTTTTGACGCAGTGGTACGGACACAAAGAATTTTACAGCATCGCGATGCCCATGAAAAGATAGTTGAGCATTGGCCATACAACATAATGGCAGTTGAGTACTGGGATCATCTGAATTTCGTTTAAAATTAAATTTAATTAATTTTGTTTTAAATATAAACGCATTCGCAGAAAAACTTACTTAATTTTCCTTGACCTTCTGATAGGGGCACAGAGATAATAACGCCATTACTAGTACCAATCCATAAACGATTGCATGACACCATTAAAGCGGTAATACGAACAAAGGAGAAACCTAATTTGCCAGTACCCAACATTTTCGATACATATGGCTCTATATCCACGTCCTGTTTGTGTTCAAATGTGTATGTGTTGTACAAACGTAAAGTGGAATCCAATCTATTTAAAAATTCAGTAAAACATACATATATAGTTTTTTTTGTTATTAAATCGATATTTTTAACAATTTCTTAAACTAACATCAGGTGAACATTTACTTGTGTCAGACCTTGGTTTGTTAAGGAAAAAAATTTAAATTTTCCCACACATTAATGGAAAATGTTCCCTAAATTCCCAATTAATAGAGCATTTATTATAATTAAAAAAATTTATATTACTCTAACTTCTTATTTATGTATATCGTCTAAATTTCTTGATCTTTTTTAATTGATAATATTTGATTTTTATTTAAGCTTGAGATGAACTTTTTTTCTTTTTTTTTATATAAAAAATTATTTATTAGTAAACAATATTTCGCTACCAAACAATGGGTAGCTATGTATACAAATTATATTAAACAAAAAACAAATTCAAAACAATTACAAATTAAAAAAACTATTTTGTAAAAAAGGCGGGTAGCGCCTGGTTACTAATAAATAATTTTTTATAAAAAAAAAAACAAAAAAGTTCATCTCAAGCTTAAATAAAAATCAAATATTAATAACTTTTTATTTTTATTATTTTAAGATTATTCCAGTTAAAGTTAATTTTAAATAATTGTTAATGATTTAGGAAAGTATAATAATATATAAATGATAATGAAGTCAGGCCAAAATAATTGATTTATAATAAAATTTAAAGAAATAGATCATATGACAGAAAGAAAATTTGATTTTCTATTTACTATAAGCTTATTTTATTAAATTTTTCCTTTTACAAATAAACTTTTATAAATAATTTACTTAATTATTCGTGATATGCTCCCAACCAACCCCTCAATATTTTATTTGGTTGTTGGATTTAAGTTGGTCTATATGCATTTCACCGGTGCTTCTACCAGATTGTCAGTAGACGTCAGAAGTTTAAAATGTTGTAAGTTTTATTTCAAATTCCTTTTATCAAAATGAGAATTCAAAAATAAAACACAAAACTTCCTTAAAAAGCCCAACCAACATTTTTATTCCTTTCTTAAGTATTTCAGTTTTCTAATTCATTTTACAATGGCATTCGAGAAATAAAATTTTTCATTTATAAATAATTTACTTAACTATTGATTGACGATCTGGTATAAGCACCAGTAAAATGCGTATAGATCAGCCTAACCCCAACAATCAAATAAAATATTATTCACTTTTATAAAATAAAAGAATTTTTCGAAAATATTTTTTTTCGAAAATGTTAGAAAAAACCTTTAAAACATCTTAGAAAATATAATAATATGTCAATAGTAGTAATAAAAAACAAGTAAGAGCGCTATATTCGGCCGTGCCGAATCTTATATACCCTTCACAACGTGTAGTCATGCAATAACAGTAGTTTGTATCACCATTCATCTCATATGAAATACGTACATACATATATAAAACACATATATATATATATAAAAACATCCCATTGTAAAATTAAAAATTTATGTATGTATGTTTAAAAAAAAAAAAATAAAAAAAAAAATTTAAAAAATTAAAAAAAAAATTAAAAAAAATTTTTAAAAAAATAATTAAAATATATATAATTAATATAAAACAAAAAAAAATAATAAAAATATAAATAATATATTAAATAAAAAATAAAAAAAAAATAAAAAAAAAAAATTAAAAAAAAAAAATTTAAAAAAAAATTTTTAAAATATAAAAAAAAAATTTTTTTGGCTCAGCTGGGATTCGATGCCACGTTTTCTCTAACCAGTATACACGTTTGTATGTATGTATGTTGTTGTTGTAATGTTGTTTTTGTGAAAAAAAAATCGAGGTGGTCGTGGGTTTTCGCTCATATCTCAGTCGTTTATGTACCGATGTTTCTGATTTTCAATAGCGATCTACTCCCGAATATTTCTGATATTTTAATACCTCACCCGGGTCCAAGCGATGTCGGGGGGCTTCAAAAAGTTGATTTCAACATACACACGGACAGACGGTCAGACGGACAGACTGACAGAGCTTAATCGACTTCCCTATTCATAAGCTTTCAGAAAATATATACTTTATGGGGTCGGAAAAGAAAATTGTAGAAATTTCACACGGAATGACAAACCTATATATACCCTTTTTCACTGTGTGAAGGGTATAATAAACTTTCTTTTGATTAAGTTTTATTGCTTTAGTGGGTTTGTTAGTAAGACTGCAGATGTGCAGTGAAATTATTGCTACTATATAAGTTTTATACTAGTGGTAAACTGTTCTTTAGGCGCTGCTGATAAATGACATCATTTTCATAACATATAAAATAGATATTCCTAAAAATGTATACCTGATTGACACCCATACACCAGCACCTGTTGCCGCCATTTGTCGCACTTGGCTCTCTTTGCGCGGATGAGCGTCCAGCGAATGGATAATATTTAATGAGATTGGATCCACAATAAAGATCTTATTGCGATGGGCGGCCCATATGCGTTCACCGGCCACACAGAGGCAACGTATCGAATGATTGCGATCACCTAGCGTCACTAAATGATAACTATTCAGATCCCATTGGCCATCTGTTTGGCGGCGAAACACGGCTAATTGGGCATTTGCAAGGGCCACCACAACGCGTGAGTCAACATGAACTATCGCTAGGACGGCATCGGGCAAATGAACCTTATGCAAACACTCGTGCCAACGACCGACGGCGCTGTGCACATACAACCAATTATCTTGAGCACCCAACCACATTGTAGGTCCTACCGAACTCATGATGGGCTCTTCACGATCTTTAGTTCCCAATATGGGATTAATGGGCTTTGAGAACGGCAATTGTTGATGTATTGAAGTGTTATTGTTATTACTAAGTTGCGACGTAGTAGTTTTGTTCACATCCGTGGAAGTTTTTGTAGTGCTTGTAGTGTCGGTAGCATCGTTGTGGATCCGTTGCGGTATACCCGGTATGGGTTGACGTATCTTTATTTCATTAACATTGCCCAATGGTTCAATGGGTATGGAACCGTTCTGTTCATTGGACTTTTCGGTAGCTTCTTTTGCTTTTTCTTCCACAGGCGTTTCAGCGTTAACCTCTAGGGTTGGTTCAATGTGATCTATATCTTTGGTATTGCTGTTTTGGTCAGTTTTGGTTTTAACACGTATAAACTCGACTTTGCCATAACCTTCATTGCCTTCTCCAGGCCGTTCCAACATTTCACCTGCCTTTATAACCTCAGAGTTTTCGAGTAATGCATAATCTTTTTCCATGGCACCGGGTACCGATGCAATGCACAACAAATGAGAGGCACAAATTGGAAACACATCTAAAACGGTCGCCGATTGATTAGCGTCCACCACAGTCACAGTACTGGCAGCATGGGTACTTGTGCATATCCATACGTAAGAAGTTAACTGAGTCTCAGGCTCAAGATTTTCCAGGCTGCAACGAGTTATATGGCGGTCTAAGGCTTCGGCCGAATGCTCTGCTGTGGGACTAGTGATTTCGGTGATTTTTGCTGTTGAGCGAGGGGCGTAGGGTGAAGTAGATGGTATTATTGATTGACCATTCTTGGTAAAACCACCATTCAGATTTACTCCCGCCGCACAGAACACTTTCATATGTGGCGAGGCCTCCGACAATGGATTACAATATACTGGCACTGGTACACAACCCGAGTGTCGGGATTGATGCTCCTTTTCGGTCTTATTACTCGGTAAACTCCAGCCATAAGCATGCAAACGGCCATCTTCCTTTTGAACATGAGCTCTCAGCTGGCGATACTGCTCATGACGTCTAGCGCGCGCCCGCTCAGAGGTACCCTCTTCGGCATAATCTTTGTTGGCTAAAGCATTAGCTAAGCCGGCACTAGCGGAATAAGGTACCCCGCCACCAATTATGGCAAGGCGACTGTCGCTATTTCGACTGGGGGATCCATGAGAGTGGGAAGGGCTTGAGTAGCGAAACATAGGCCCCCCACCCTGTCCATCAGCAACACGTTCTTGTGGACGATTAGAGGGGCTAAAATTTAATTTGGTTTTCTCTATATAATCGCTTGATTTTTAAGACCCTCAGCACAGCTACTTACGTAAATAAATTACTAAAATATTTCCATATGCTTTGCTTAGATTTCTTATCTAAATTATCCACCGTACGTGTAGCTCTCAGAATTTCCGCCAGACGTACAGCTTCCTGCAACTCCATTAATCGTTCCTTATACTGATTACGCTCCATCAGCACCATAGCCATTTCAACCCGTGTAAACCGTTTACGCTGAGCCAACGACACATCATTTTCATCTTGATCATTGTCATCTGAAATTGAGAAAATTGTTTTAATTACTCTTTAAACGCGATCAAGGCCTTACTTTGTTGTTTGACTTGTTCTTTGGTTTTCTTTAGTTCCTCTTCCAATTCTTGTACCTTGGAACGCAATTTGCTGCGTGACTGTTGCATGGCATTGAGCTCTTCGCGTAAGATTTCAATTTCTCCAGTCAACTCATCGACGCGGGCTATCAAATCATCTTTGACAATATTAAGAGCGTTTCTTATAAGGAGAATAAATGACATTTGATTAAAATCTTTTCCAGATTAACTCTGCTAATATACAAATACATACTTAGTAGCCAAAAGTTCATTGTTCTCCATAATGAGATTTTCCACTTCTTTGCCCATTCCTAAAATAGTAACAAAATCAAATAAATTTATTAAAAGTAAATAGAAATTGAAAAAAATCTCTGTATTTGTTAAATGCAAGCATTACATTAAGGTTGCGATTAATAAATTATTTTAACAAAAGAACGAAAACTTAAATTTTTAAAAGAAAAACATTAATTTTTATACAAAAAAAAATATAATTACAGCTTAAGTTGATTTTTTAGTATATACATATATTTAATTAAAAGAGTTTAGATGTGTACTTGGAACTTATTAGAAAAATATGTGACATTTAAGAGTAACTCTGGTGTTATATGTTTTATGTGTTCTTCATGGATTTTATAAAAAAATCAATAACACGAACAATTATTTTTTATATTTTTACTATTAAGAATGTTGTTTCGCAAGAGCCCCATTCAGAAGATTTGCAAAGTTTCATGGTCATTTGTAACAATATTTATAAACAATTAAAGAGCTGTTAAATATGCAATTTTAGTTATTTTATCGTTTTTAAAATTATTAAAACTGGCCTTGACATTTAAAATAGTATGTTAGATTTGTCATCAGACAACAAGATCAAAAACAGAAATTTTTTTTTTTGCATTTTATCCTTTAATTAAACATTAACAGTTCTTAAACCAATTTATGAAAATCTTCGATAGAGTGGATAAACTAATTAAAGTTAAGCGACACTGAGTTATGAGTTTTCTTTTTTATAAGTCTTGTCAATGGGACAATGCTGCTCCCAAAGAATTGTGAATTAAGTGTTAATAATAATCGCCTTGTGGTAAAAATTTAGAAAATGCTTTTACTAAAGAGTGAGATCGAAAAAATCTTAGCACACGTTTTGCCTCCTTACTTTTTTTGGAATCAATATTTAATTTTTTTATCTAGTTATCTTGAAAAAATATTATTATTTTTGAGTTTGATCAAAATGAGTGACAAAAAAGAAGTACATATGTATGTATGTATATGCTACAATAAAAAAAAAATTAAAAAAAATTAAAAATTTGTTCTACAAAAAATTGGCCAAACATTTAAAGGGTCTGCCATCAAACTGTTTCCAATGTTATTAAACAGTACCAGGAGAATCTGACCATTGATAGGAAACTTGGTTCGGGAAGAAAAAAATGTCTACTTAATATTGGAACGGTCAAGAAAATTGAAAGCACATTGAAAAGAGCTCCAAACACATCTGGTATTTGGATATTTGATATGAAAAGTAAATGCAAATGCAGGCTGAGAACATATAAAGCCCAGAAAGTTTCAGACAGGAATGTTGCAGAAAAATTTAGAAGCCAAAAATAGGGCATGGAAATTAAAACTAAACTTCATACAAAAATAATCATGTAGAACAATGGACGACGAAACGTTTGTACTGGCAGATTTTTTGCAGCTTCCGAGTAAAAATTTGTATGTTGCTAATGCCAAAGGAATTGTTGAAGATAAGTTTAGAACCCAAAAAGTAGACAGACATTTTCTAAAAAAATTCTTGGCATGGCAAGCTTTATGCAGTTGTGTCTAAAGAAGAAAGTCATTTGTTACAGTGCGCCCTATAAATATCAAAGCATTCATCAAAGAAAAAAAACACGCTTCTTCCTTTCATAAATAAACACAAATATACTTTTGGTTCGATTTGGCATCATGCCACTGCGGTAAGTAAGAAAGCCAAGATGGGCCAACCCCCCAAATTTTCCGGAAAAGAAAATTGAAGATCACAAAAAAGTAGTCCTACAATATGGAGTGTAAAAAAATTGATCAAAAAAGTGACTGAACAACCATTAAATCTCTTTTAGAAAGGTTTCCAAAAAAGTTCCACGAATTCATAATTAGTAGTTAGAACTTTAAAAGTTATATCTTTTTCTGATTTGCAATATAACAACGTGTAGTCAAGCAATAACAATTGTTTATATACGTTTATATATGTTTCATTATCTTTATAATGACTTTATCCGCTTAAAAACATCCCATTGTAAAATTATAAAATAAAAAATAACAAAATAAAAAACTTGATTAAAAAAAAAATAAAAAAAATTAATTTTTTTCGTCTTAACTGGGATTCCAACCTACGTTTATCTAGTTTGTAAAAATGACGAGGTGGTCTAGGTTTTTTCATCTTATTTCAGTTGCTTATAGAGCAATTTTTCTGATTTTCAATACCAATCTGCTCCCGTATATTTCTGATATTTTTGTACCTTATACGGGTCTGGGGGCTTCAAAAACTTGATTTCAACATAAATAAATAAATAAATATGTATATACTTTTTGGGATTGCAAATGAAAATTGTAGAAATTTCACACAGAATGACAAACCTATATATACCCTTACACTCACTGTGAAGCGTATAAAAATCAACAGTTTCCAGATTTTTGCTATCTCACTCCTTAAGTGTTTTTCTCTACACACTGTTTGTAAGTTGGATAGTATGGATAGAAGAAACGCTATTTAAACATTTTCACGTTTATAAACTTCAAAACACTAAACCGATTTTAACAAATTATATGCACTGCTCTTGAAAGTGGTTTTATTTTGAATGAAAAGTTTATAATGATCTTAAGAAGAAAAACGTGGTATTAGTTCCAGGCGATGATCCAAAAAACAGTTTATAATAAGTTGCTACTTCAGAACTTCTGAAATATGGTGACCATTAATAAAGGGTGTTTTTTTAAGCCCGATAGAACTGAAATTGTAAAAAATAACACAAAAAATTAAATTGTAATCAACATTTTTTTTATACCCTTCACACAGTGAAAAAGGGTATATATAGGTTTGTCATTCCGTGTGAAATTTCTACAATTTTCATTTCCGACCCCATAAAGTATATATTTTCTGAAAGCTTATGAATAGAGGAGTCGATTAAGCCCTGACCGTCTGTCCGTCTGACCGTCTGTCCGTGTGTATGTTGAAATCAACTTTTTGAAGCCCCCCGACATAGGTTGGACCCGGGTAAGGTATTAAAATATCAGAAATATTCGGGAGTAGATCGGTATTGAAAATCAGAAACATCGGTACATAAACAACTGAGATATGAGCAAAAACCCACGACCACCTCGATTTTCTTTTCATAAAATCAACATTACAACAACAACATACATACATACAAACGTGTATACTGGTTAGAGAAAACGTGGCATCGAATCCCAGCTGAGGCAAAAAAATTTTTTTTTAAATTTTTTTAAAATTTTTTTTTTTAATTTTTTTTTTATTTTTTTTTTATTTTTTATTTAATATATTATATATATTTTTATTATTATTTTTTTTTATTTTTTTTTTATTTTTTTTTTTGTTTTATATATATTATATATGTATATCGTCTAAATTTCTTGATCTTTTTTATTGATTATATATGATTTTTCCAAGCTTGAGATCAACTTTTTTAGTTTTTTTATAAAAAATTATTTATTTTAACCAATATTTCGCTACCAAACAATGGGTAGCTTCTTCAGGGTAATATATGGGTAGCTTCTTCAGGGTCATATATTACCCTGAAGAAGCTACCCATTGTTTGGTAGCGAAATATTGGTTAAAATAAATAATTTTTTATAAAAAAACTAAAAAAGTTGATCTCAAGCTTGGAAAAATCATATATAATATATTATATATGTATATAATAATTTTTTTTTTTTTAATTTTTTTTTTAAATTTTTTTTTTTTAAATTTTTTTTTTATTTTTTATTTTTTTTTTGTTTTTTTTAACATACATACGTGAATTTACTGTTATTGCATGACTACACGTTGTGAAGGGTATATAAGATTCGGCACGGCCGAATATAGCGCTTTTACTTGTTTTTATTCGAAAGATCAATACGTGACATTAACATTTGAAAATGATTTCGGGCATATGGGCACCGCGGCTGTTCTTGACGAAGCGCATTCTGGACGTCCAATTTTATCGCAAAATTGTGTTCAGCGATGAGGCGCATTTTTGGCTTAACGGGTTTGTTAATAAGCAAAATTACCAAACAATGGGTAGCTTCTTCAGGGTAATAAATGGGTAGCTTCTTCAGGGTCATATATTACCCTGAAGAAGCTACCCATTGTTTGGTAGCGAAATATTGGTTAAAATAAATAATTTTTTATAAAAAAACTAAAAAAGTTGATCTCAAGCTTGGAAAAATCATATATAATATATTATATATGTATATAATAATTTTTTTTTTTTTAATTTTTTTTTAAAATTTTTTTTTTTTAAATTTTTTTTTTATTTTTTATTTTTTTTTTTGTTTTTTTTAACATACATACGTGAATTTACTGTTATTGCATGACTACACGTTGTGAAGGGTATATAAGATTCGGCACGGCCGAATATAGCGCTTTTACTTGTTTTTATTCGAAAGATCAATACGTGACATTAACATTTGAAAATGATTTCGGGCATATGGGCACCGCGGCTGTTCTTGACGAAGCGCATTCTGGACGTCCAATTTTATCGCAAAATTGTGTTCAGCGATGAGGCGCATTTTTGGCTTAACGGGTTTGTTAATAAGCAAAATTACCGCATATGGAGCGAGACCAATCCACAAGAGACCCTACAGACTCCATTACATCCAGAAAAATGCACCGTTTGGTGCGGTTTTCACGCTGGTGGCACCATCGGACCTTATTTCTTCACAAATGAGGCCGGAGCTCGCGTTACGGTCAATGGAGATCGTTACCGCACCATGATCAATGATTTTTTGTTTGAAAATATGGATGACATTGATCCGGAGGAGATGTGGTTTCAACAGGATGGCGCTACGTGCCATACGGCGAACGCAACCATCGACTTATTGAAATCAAAATTTGGCGATAAGTTGATTTCGAGAAATGGACCTGTCAATTGGCCTCCAAGGTCGTGCGATTTGACACCTCTCGATTATTTCCTGTGGGGCTACGTGAAGTCACTGGTTTATGCTGATAAACCAGCAACAATTGACGCCTTGGAGGCCAGCATTGTTCGTGTTATTCGTGACATACGGCCAGCAGTGCTCGAAAAAGTGGCCCAAAATTGGACGTCCAGAATGCGCTTCGTCAAGAACAGCCGCGGTGCCCATATGCCCGAAATCATTTTCAAATGTTAATGTCACGTATTGATCTTTCGAATAAAAAAAAAATTTTGATTACAATTTAATTTTTTGTGTTATTTTTTACAATTTCAAGTTCTATCGGGCTTAAAAAAACACCCTTTATTAATAGTTTAATTTTAAAAATTTGTAAAGTTGTAAATATAAAAGAGAGTTCATAATATAAAAGTTTTAAAAAGGAATACTTTTTAATTATTTTAATATTAAAAATAAAAATGAGTTTAAAATTGCTAATAACAATTTGATGATTTCTAATTACAGTTATAAGGGTGATGTAAATTTTTATACCCTTCACACAGTGAAAAAGGGTATATATAGGTTTGTCATTCCGTGTGAAATTTCTACAATTTTCGTTTCCGACCCCATAAAGTATATATTTTCTGAAAGCTTATGAATAGGGGAGTCGATTAAGCCCTGTCAGTCTGTCCGTGTGTATGTTGAAATCAACTTTTTGAAGCCCCCCGACATAGGTTGGACCCGGGTAAGGTATTAAAATATCAGAAATATACGGGAGTAGATCGGTATTGAAAATCAGAAACATCGGTATATAAACAACTGAGATATACATACATACATACAAACGTGTATACTGGTTAGGGAAAACGTGGCATCGAATCCCAGCTGAGCCAAAAAAAAAATTTTTTTTAATTTTTTTTTTATTTTTTATTTAATATATTATATATATTTTTATTATTATTTTTTTTTTAATTTTTTTTAATTTTTTTTTATTTTTTTTTATTTTTTGTTTTGTTTTATATATATTATATATGTAATAATTTTTTTTTTTAATTTTTTTTTAAATTTTTTTTTTATTTTTTTTTTGTTTTTTAACATACATACGTGAATTTATAATTTTACAATGGGATGTTTTTATATGTATGAACGTATTTCATATGGGATGAATGGTGACACAAACTACTGTTATTGCATGACTACACGTTGTGAAGGGTATATAAGATTCGGCACGGCCGAATATAGCGCTCTTACTTGTTTTTAAATATATTTATATTATTTCTGTACTAGTATTGATTAAAAAAATAATAGAATATAGAGCCTTCTTATGAGCTTTTTTTGATTTTTTTTTTCATTTGGTATTATGACGCGTGTTCGATAAAGAGCAGCGTTATTGTAAATTTTATTAATTTTAGGGCCCTATTATGAGATGCATTCGATATTTGATCTTTGCTCACTATCGAAGGTCGAGTATCGAATACCAAATTCTTATTATGATCTGGGGGCAAATTACGGCATTCGAATTACGAAAATTCTTATTAGAATCTCTATACCTAAAACGCAGCGTAATCAAATGCCGTATTGTTGAATGTCGTTGTGTATCTTTGTTTTTATCGAAGACAATTTTGTTTTCGCTGCCGAATTAAATTGTGGAAAATTTTAATAAAATGTAAGTTTTTAATGTTTTTTTTAACAAAATATTATATATAAACAAATATTTTAAAATGCTTGGAATAGATGTCACATGTGTACATTGATGTAACAATTCATCAGTAGTGGATAACAAATCCTTAAAAGCGTCTTTGCACAGTCGAAAGTTTTTAATAAATCTGCGAATAAAATTTCTACATGGTACACACATCAACATACACTTACGTAACTGAATCCATTTCCAAGGGATTAGAAGCATCTCTCAATTCATTTCATTCAATTCAATTTCTGCTTCTGGCTAGTTCCAATAAGTTTTCATCCTCATCTGAAGAATCATCAAACCACATCTCCGTCGTATTTATATCGCTTTACTACACCTCTTTTTTTTATTATTTTTTAGCACATTTCAAAAAAATAAATTTAAAATTTATTTTAATTTTGTTTATTTAAATTGTAACCGCACAAATTGTATCAGCTGATATTATTGTGAATAACTCAAATAAGCGGAATTCACAATAATACTTTTCACATCGAATTAACGTCATAATACCAATTGGAAATTCGTTCGATAAGCACTTTCGAGCACAGTCGAAGATAGAATGCATCTCATAATAGGGCCCTTAATTGTTCATAATAGTTAAGTGGTGACTAAAACTAAAAAATGTTTGTGTGTATATTGAGAAAGAAAAAACCTTTGCAATTGAAATTCTGCATAGAAATTTTCTAACTCATAATACGAATATAATATTCAATATTGTTTGCTAGGCAACAATAATCCATAATAATAAATTTGTAGTTTTTAAAAAGAAAAAAAAATGAACAACATTTTAACCAAAACCAAAATATTTGCTTTGTGCAACTACAAACCGATTTTTAAGACTAATTTACAAAAACTACATAAAGAAATGTACAAAAATTATATAATAAATAACTTACCAAAGTAGTTGTCATTAGCTATTAGTATTTTTTTTTTTTTAACAAAAAAACAGAAATACACGATGAAGTCCACATGAATGACAAAATTTGCGTTTGTTTAATATTGAAAATTGTTGTAGTTTTTTTTTTTTTTTTTTGTAAGGAAGTAAAAGCATGTTGTGAAAAAAGAAAGAGGTAACAAGAGGACACAAAAAAAAATATGATAAATATTTTGTTGCATTGTACAAAATTCCTTTTATTTTTCTTAATGTAAATTAAGCCATATAAAATAGTTGTTTATTTGATACCTACCTGAAGAAGCATATTCCCCAGGATGTACCCAGCTCCCTTAAATATCGCAATTTTGTTGTTGTTTTGGTTGCATGGGTTGAGATGTGTTAAGGTTATTCAGACATACATAAAAGATACGTTTGTGTAGCAGATATTGGTGTTGTTCAATAAGTGTTGTATGTTTGAATTATATCATATTGTATGTGTATACATTTGTGTGCAAATATTATATTATTTATTTATTTTTTTTTTTTTAGAAATTTTACATAAAAAGAAACATAAAAAACAAAAAGGATAGAGAATAAAATTAGAAACGCATATTAACATTTACTTTTAATAAAATACATATAAATTATAAATTTAAGCAAATTGACAATATAAGTACATATATTCTCAAACATCTTATATTTAAATTTAAATTAAATTAATTTAAATGAAAAGAGAAAACATTGCTCTTTCTTTAGGATTTTATAATGCATACCTGTAACAATTTCATTTTCTTCACTTTCTTCATTGTCTTGAAAGGAGAGTTCTTGATATAACGTATTCGCAGAACGTTGTTCCTTTTTCGTAGTTGTCCGACCAACTAAATTCGCAAATCGTAATGTACAATGTGTGATTTGTTTTAATCAATGGTTACAGTGTTAGTAAAACATTTTTGGTGTGGCAATGTACAATTAAAATATGAAACATTATTTAGGGTCATAGACACATCATTCGTGTTGATTAATGTAGTGAGTCAATGAAATGAACAACAATATTAACAAATGTTAAGACAAACACATAAAAATGGACATATTTTAGGTTGATTGAACGTACAAACGAAAGGGATGTTAAGGAAAATGCATAAAAAAGATAAAAGAATAAAGTTAAACATTTTAAAATATTAGTAAATATATACTTGTTGTATTTTAATACAAACGCAGCTCTATTAACTTTAGGAAAATTAAAAAGAAATTAAATTAACTTCTTCATGTAACATTAACTAAGTTATTCATAACAAAAAACTGTGTGCTAACTTCTCTATGTGTGAAATTCTCAAAAGAAAAATATAGGATACAGTGAGTGGGCTTGTTATGGACAGCTATTCGATTTCATTCTTGCAAATAAAAATTCACTAAATTTACTAACAGATACATACTTAACTCTGTACTCTGGGTTTAATTTATGAAGAGTTAAAACAGTCGTCAACGATATAGAATTTCGAACAAATCTTTGTTATAGCTTTAAAAAGAGAGAAAACTCTAATAAAAATTAAACAACATTTTTTACACGTTAACAATATGTATTCCCTAAGCCAAAGTGTTTCAATTAAGACTAATAGCTTATTACCAATGTAGTTGTAGTGCCAAAACTGGACGTGTTTTAAACTTTGTATTTATTATGTCAAAACAAATAAAAAAAATTTTGAAAAGAAAAATTCCATTTATATTATTCTAGCTGGCCCGGGCAACAAATTTGGGTCCAAAAATTTTTTTAATCATTTTTATTCAAAGATATTTATCTTTCTGTTATGTCTGTACAAAAATTCCAATTTACATTATACTAGCTGGGCCGGACCAAAAATTTGGTTCTAACAAAAGGTTTTAACCATTTTCATTCGAAGGTATTCATCTTCCTGTTATGTCTGTGTATGTATTTTTCTAACTTTATAATACCATTAAAATAGTGTTAATTTGCTCTACTTTCTGTTAGAAATGTGATATAATCTCGCGTTAAATTATACCCTATAAGTTGAGGTATCAAGTTACCTCCATACCACCTTTTATAAAACACTAGCCAATCCCGGCGCGCGTTGCTACGCCCCTTCATGAATTTTAATCGCATTCTAAATTTTAATCAAATATCAAGTGCAAGGCCAAAAACTATAACTTTTTCTTTATGAGCGTGGCACTGCCCACTTTTCTAATTACGAAACTGTATAGTCATGACAGCTTAATAAGTGTGCAAAGTTTCAGAAAAATCGGTCCAGTGTACCTCAAAATGATACCTTTTTTTATGGGCGTGGCACTGCCCACTCTTCTAAATACGAAACTGTATAGTCATGACAACTCAATATGTGTGCAAAGTTTCAGAAAAATCGGTCCAGTGCAAGTACCTCAAAATGATACCTTTTTTAATGGGCGTGGCACTGCCCACTTTTCTAATGACGAAAGTGTAAAGTCATGATAGCTCAGTATGTTTGCAAAGTTTCAGAAAATTCGGTCCAGTGCAAGTAGCTAAAACTAATAACTAATTTTTTATGGGCGTGACCCCGCCCACTTTTTTAATCACGAAATTATAAAGTCACGACAGCTTAATATGTGTGCAAAGTTTCAGAAAAATCGGTCCAGTGCAAGTACCTCAATATTAAAACTTTTTTAGGGGCGTGGCCCCGCCCACTTTTCTTATCACGAAATTATTTATTCATGACAGCTCGATATGTGTGCAAAGTTTCAGAAAAATCGGTCAAGTGCAAGTAGCTTAAAATGATAACTAATTTTTTATGGGCGTGGCCCCGCCCACTTTTTTTCACCCATAAACACTCCCTGGTATGTGTACAACAACTTACCAAAGTTTCAGCCCGATCGGTTTTACAGTTTCGGAGTCTATAGCTAACACACACACACACACACACACACACACACACACACAGAGTTTCACTTTTATATATATAGATAGACAAATCGAATTCAGGAGTTTTCAAAGTGGTGATTTGTACTTTAGATTGTTGACTACTTATATACACAGCCATAAAAGTTTTCATACATTATTTACTGCCTGTTCTACGATGTCGAAAGAAAACACAAGCGAACTTTCATTCGTACAAATATATTAAAAACAACAAAAACTAAAAATTTGTTTTTGTTTTCAACGTATTTGTACGAATGAAAGTTCGCTTGTGTTTTCCTTCGACATCGTTGAACAGGCAGTTAGTGTACAGAATCAGTTTTTTAAAATATTATTATTACTTAACTTCAAATTCGATCTTTTCAAATGAAACACAAAATTTTTGAAAGTAATTTCAGTATTTAACAAATTAAATTCAGCATTCTTAAACCAAATTCTGAATTTTTCAAATCAAATTTAGTGCTTGAAAAATCAAATTTATTGAAAAAAGCCCGATTTTAACTTTAAAATGTTGAGATTAATGGGAAAAGGGACGAATTTAATATAAAAGACCTAAAGAAAATATCTGTGGACTTTTGACAAAACAACTTATTTTGGATTTCTAAATATTTAAGAGAACAAATACATTTTTTTTTTTTATTTTAGATTCGAACTTTTTTATTTATTTTTATTTAATTTTATTATCAGACTATAAGTTAAAAGTGATAATGACAGAACATCTAAAAAAATTTTTTAGTTATCCGATACTAGCTGAGTGGAATGCATTTTCGAAACCCGCTACGGTTATATAATCAGCACTATTGTGATTAGAACTACAAGTGTTGTATGTAAGTATCCACTATTTAACTCAGTATTATATTGAAAATTTAAAACTAGAATTATTTGTTCTAATTTATTTCATGTCTTTCATATATGATTGAGTTAGTATGAAATTTACCAACATCTGTTCTTTTTGCACTTCATTACCACAAGTTTTTTTTAATGTTTTCATTTAGCTTACGATGTCGCTAAAGTAATTTCGCTAAATAAATTTATTGTAAATCATTTATTGCCATAAGTCAGAATAAATGATTTACTATAAATTTATAGTATACTAGCCGCCCGGTACGTGCTTCGCTACGTATCAAGTGAAACAATAAACATGCATTAGGTCCGAAGATACAATAATACCGATTTTACCCGTTTTTAGCCCTTTTCCCCCTTAATTCCAAAATTTCGAACAAGTACAGAAATTCATTATAGATTGTTTTAAGGAGAGTAAAACTACGTTTTTACTTTTTTCCTATTGCTATCCCTCTTAAAGATAAATGCTGTTAAAAAAAGTACGAAAATTCAGTTTTTACCCCTTAAAACCCAAAATTTCCAAAAAGTACCAGACACTTATCCAATTATTTTTAAAAGGCTCTTTGGTCCTTTACCGATTTTACCCGTAAACCGCTCGACAGATTTTGTGCAAACTTCACGTAAACCATCTACTAAATAGTCCGAACAAAGCCTATACATTTGGTTCTTGAGTTATAAAATTACAACGAAGAGTGGCATTGATTTTTATATACATATATAGATTTTGGATTCTTGACAAATTAAATTTTAAAATTTTTAGAAAAGCCAAAGAAGAACTTAAATAAAAAAAATTTTAATTTTCTTATTTAAATAAAGTAAAGTCGGCGATTATTATAAACAAAGCGACTTGAAGATCTTACTTTTATGATTAGGAAATTGTCGTATATTGACATAAGATGTTTTGTCTACAGATTTGTTTTGATTAACTAAATATGAACATTGGGACTTTAAATATGTATAAAAGATTTTTATTCGCTTGTGCTAAAACGAGAAAATATAATTGCGTTCATCTTAACATATTCATAATTTATCAAAACTGAGATGGGTGAAGTGCATGTTTTTAATATAATCAATATTTTTGTGAGATTTTACTTATTTATGTTTGTTAAAAAAATTTTAAATATTGTTTTATTTTATTGATACATTCATTTAAAATGTTAGTTTAATTTTTATATGATTGGATTACTATTGTCTTAAATATTTTTATTCTAATTAAATTTCCCATATTCTCCTTCTCCAACTGGTATGAATACGTAATGTTTATTAAAAAAATGTGAAAAAACGTTATTAATAACTCTTTTTGACCTCTAAAGGCTAAAGATTACAAATTGCTATCAGAATCGGATAAACAACAGACAATTTCATTTGTGGCATGAATTTCTATGTTTCTGTATTATGTTTCAATTCGAAGATATCAAAATTTATTTTGTTTGTTTTTTTTTTAATCCAATCCTGATAGCAATCAGATATCAAAGCAACCAAAAAAAATTTCTTTTTAAAACTTAATGTTTCACACTGACGTTAACTTTTTTCTTCTTTAAGGCAAACATTTTCTAACAATTGACTCATTGCGTAGATTGAGAAATGTAAATATTTCAAGGAATGCAATACAATTTATATTCAAAAGCCATAAAAGTATTATAAACAGCAGTACCTAATAATAAATAAAAAAATCTTTCTTTTGTATATGTATTACATTTTAATAACAATTACAATATTAAATAAATCAATTGCTCTCTATACACATATAAATTATATAAAAATACACATAAATACTATAAAGAATGCTGTTTATATATCAAATCACTGCTTTCAAACTTTGTAATATTTCGTCTAATCTCTCAGTTATCAAAAAATTTCTTTGAAAATATAATAATTGAAAAATGTTTTTAAAATGTCTAACATTAAAAGTCGATACGTTTTAAAAATTCCTAAACTAATGTTATGATTGTAGTGCAGACAACTAAAGTTTTGATAAAATTTATAGAGCTGTGTTTGGAAATGGAAAATGAAATAATGAAACAAACCATTTGATGGAACATTTGGCACTATGGGACTGCTATCACTTTGTGGCGATGTTGCTTGATTTTGTTGTTGCAACGTATCGGTTTCAGCTGATTTTTCAACAGTTTGTAAACTTTCGAATTCGTTTTGCAATGAAGGTGGACCAGAATCATCGGAATTACTGCCCACACTACAGATGGTTTCTGTATCTAACATGGCAGAATTTTCCAAAGAAGCAAAGCCATAGGAAACCGGTCCGGATGATCTATTTGTAAGGGAAATGTATTAGATTAATTTAATTTAATTTTTTTAGGGTTTTTTTTTTTAAATAATACCTGGCAACCGGATTAAGTCTAGCGCGACTTAATTCCATGCGATCTGAAGCGGTGCTCATTTGAGAATGGGTAGAGCCCATTAGCATTTTAGTGCGCTCCATATAATCTACATGATTTTTAAACAGTTCCGTATAACGTTCATGCAGCTTATTGTATTCCTTAAGTTAATAAATACACGTTTAATACAAAATAGCATGAGTATTTAATTAATATAACCTACTTTTTTTAAATCCGATTCTCTTTCTTCCAAACGACTAGCATGTTCTAAACTATTTTTATGTTTCAGTTCTAGCATACGTACAATACTCTCTAAGGATTCTAAACGGCTGGCTAATTCTTTATTCTCCTGTTCGGCCAAATCCTCTGATTCCAGAAGCTGTAATTATAAATTGTGTATAAATAAAATGTGTGTAATTAAAATATAAAAAAAGAACAATTACCTTTTGTTCGGCCAATTTCCTAGCACTTTTCTCTCTCTCATATTGTGTTACCAATTGCTCGTTGTCCTCTCTTAGCAATTCTACTTCAACGTCTTGTTCCTGATTAATGCGGTATGAGGCGTCCAGACATTCCAAGACATTTACCAATAAAGGCATTAAGTTTTTGACTACATCTTCGTCATAACGGTTTATCATACGTTCAAATTCTTGATAAATACTGCCAGCCAATTGTTGGACCTGTTTAAATAAATCAATAAAAAGGGAAAAATAAAAATAATAATTTTTAAACTTAAGCTTTGATAACTTTTGAAATTACTTATGTATATCCCTACTCTTTGCTATTTACAAAACTTTGATTGCAATCGTCATGTCATAATTTTTAAAACTTTTAAAAAAGTGTTTGCATTCATTTTAAAAGTTTTTGAAAATTATGACAATACGACACTTAGGATTTCTTGTGAATACACCAAATATTTTTAGATTTTATTCTAACGCTTATATGAGTTATGTTTGAATGTTAATAATATATAAATTTATTATTATATTTTTGGATAGGCAGAGATTCACTCTATAATGAGGCGGTAGCATTAATGTCTGTAAATATGTAGTTAATGAAATAATAATCATACTTAGAATGCTTTCAATCATTTCAATAGACGCCCATAAACATATTGGGCCAATTCAAAGTAGACTCTCATATTGTACTATGTCATATAATTCATATTAATATGACTAGTGACTTTGAACACCTTTTGTTAACAAATTATGTATTTAATACAAGAAAGAAGACAAAGAGATGACGCTGTTAAAAATTGTATGTATACAAGAAAGAAGAAAATATAAAATATTCTCTCTGAGAGGTGAGAAGCGAAGAAATTCTCTCTGAGAGACAGTATGGTGAAAAGTATAACATAAACAATTTCTTATACATAGGAAACAAATGTGTAAAGTCATATTATTTTTTTTGTATGGAAATTACTAACAAAAATTTTAAGCATGCATAAAATAATATGAAATAGTACAAATACGACTGATATGCAACCACTTTGAATTGGCCCATTATGTATGTGCTTTTTTAAATCCTAAATCGTGCAGGTGAAAGATTAATAGGTTTTTTTGTACATTCGTTGTTGATACGTTTAAAATTCTTTCAAGTTCTCGATGAAAATAACCTGTAATTGGGCCGTGATAAATTTCAATTTCAATGAATTTTACTGCAATGTATATTGTATTAAAATTATTTTAAATATTGAAGAAGACAAAGCCATTATTACTATAATTGACCCATATATCCGCCATTTTATTTACTCTCTTGGTTGTCTAGAAGCTGAAAAAATCGATGTGTGTCTAAGCAATTAAAAAACATGCACAGAAATCTTTAGCAGCTTATTAAAAAAATTAACCTTTCTTAGACTCCGAATCCTGGCTAAGCAGATGGCTGCGGACACCGCACTGAGGCTGAATGCCACAAGGGCATGGAAGTATGTAAATTATGGACATGCAAGGATTTTGGGTATGATCAATATTGCTTCTCCTATTGATTACAAGGTACCTGAACCAGTATTCGATCCGGGTTTTGTAACGAATATACCGGATAGATCTGAATACGACAATGGCCTCCGACCTTCGGAAAATGCTATCCAGATATTTACTGACGGATCGAAATCACATGCTGGAACTGGATGTGGTATCTTCTCGATCCAATTGGGTTTGGAATGAGGCTACCGGATCACTGTAGCGCGATACAGGCCGAATTAATGGCTATTAAGACAGCCGCGGAACAGATTCATTATCATGGAATATCTGGCAGGGATATTCATATATTTGCTGACAGCAAGGCGGCTATTAAATCCCTGGAAAGTGTGTTCAGCATATCGAGAATTGCCCAGGAATGCCGGGTGTCTCTTGAGAAGATAGCGAGACATTCGACGGTTACCCTGAGTGGGTTCCAGGACATGGGGATATTGATGGTAATAATAGAGCCGATGCACTTGCAAAAGCCGGTACCATCTTAGATTCGGTTGAATCCAGTTGTGCTTTGGGCATTCCCTTATCGAAGGGTAAGCAGCTGATCTCGCATCGATTCTATTTGGATGCTAGGGAAAGATTTCAACAAGCGGTGGCGCAGAATGCTGCACATTTTTCGGACAGCTTTACTTGTGATATAAACACGTTTTCAAATAAATTTAAATTTTGTCAATTGTGCTTTAATTCTGTAGCTGTAATTTTAAAACTCCCAATATTATAACTAGCTGCACCCGGCATCCGTTACAATGCCACATAAAGTTAAAAAAATGTTGGTTTTTATTTGATACACTCTTTTTTAAAATAAAACTTAAAGAAACCTTGTAAGCAACACAGAGGAACAAATAGGAAAATCGATTAAGCGATGTCTACGTGTTGGTTTAAATTTAAATTTTACAAAATATAAAAATTCTGTAGCTTTTTCAAGTTCTATTCTGGGAAATTTTAATACATCATGAATAAAGAACACATTTAATTTAAAAATTTTTATTAAATGAAAAGCTAATCTTTGATTCGATTCAGAAGAAACCATCTTCGAACTATAATGGGTTAAGAACACGAATTTTAAAAATTTTAGTTTCGATTCGAATTACGACTGAATTACTCGACTAGGAAAAAAATTAAAATTTAAGCCGAGTTTTAGCCGAGCCGTTACTTTCCATTAAAGCCACTGACCAAAATAGATCGCGCCGCCGTCGATAATTTTGCTTCAGATTGGTTGTCTAAAACGGACATTGTACAATCGACTCCCCTTTTCATGAGAAAACTTATAGTTTATGGGATCGGAATTAAATATTGTAGTAATTACAAACGTAATGACAAAATTATATATAAAACAAAATTCGCATTTGCATTCTATTGTACAATGCTCTGAATTAAACTTTGTGCCAATTATTACGTTTTTTTATTTAAGTTTGAAAATATAAATCTGCCACCAGACACCCTGTATATACCGTTGGTAGCACAGGCGAAGGGTGTTACAATGTCTGTTCACCCCAATAACATTGCTTAAACAAATACATACACATTACATTTTATACAAATACATATTTAAAACATAAATATACAAATACATGTTAAAAATATTAAAAATATGTTCAATAAACTAAACCAAATAAAGTTATTAAATATGAGTACCATTACAAACTATGTTAAGTAAAACATGAGCAAGCGATTAAATATTATCCAGTAAACATTGATAATAGCAAATTGTATCGAAAATTGTTTTTAGCAATGTTTTTGTTTAAAACGGCTTTAAAATTAAAATTTTTGAAATTGCTCTTTCAATCAAAATGAAACATTATTTATAAATTACATTTTTATAAAAATTTTTTGATAAACTCTGTAATTTTATAATATTTGAGTTAATGTATTATTTCTATTAACACCTTACTAGGTTCTTTACGAAATATAGAACTTAATGAAAATTTTATATCAAGTGAATCAAAACTTTCATTAGCATTAGTTGTTCTAAAGAAATGGCAGAAAAATAAATTTGTCTACACTAAATGCTTACTGGATTTTAGTGAGTCTCACGTTTTAATCCACAGTGTTCGTGGAAAAATAAAAATTTTGTCTGATTAACATGCAGACCTAAACTTTTGTTGGGGATTTGGAGGCTTAAACGTATATGGCAGATACAAAAAATAAAAATAAAATTTTCAAAAAAGAAATTAATTTTTTCTTTATGTTAGAAATTATGTGTGTTGGGTTAGTTGTAAAAACGTTAAGTGTACGTATTATGTACATACATACACATATGTACATAAATAATTGTTCAAAGATGTCTATGAATGAAAATGAGTTCAAACAGCAGAAAGTACGTTTTACTCACTATTCAAACACAAAAGACGCAAAGTAAAATAATAAAATGTGAAGACGATATAAAGATTAAAACTAAAGGTGTCAATGTGTTAAATATTCATTTTGAAATATAATACATAAAAAGCAATGAATAAGTATTATGAGTAAACAGGAAAACTGTAAGCGTATCATGGGAAAATTTATTAACGTTACATTTAGTACTCGATTTGAATGCTTAAATATATAACAACCGCACATTCACAAAAATAACTTTTAAATTTTAACTATGTTTTGTACAAGGTATATTAAACTAGGTAGCCTGAATTCATCAGCTGTTCATCAACTGTTACTTTCCATATGTTAAAATCTCATACAATCTCCATCTGCTCCTATAATTTACAATTGTCTAACTTCATATACAAAATTCTACCGAAAAATCTTATCCGAATTGCTATCACCTTATATATAAGGTTTTCAAATAAGAGTGATATGATTTCTTTAAAAAGAAGCTCACTTATTGTTAAGGAAATTCAAAAGCTTTTTATTTAATGTGAAGTAAAATCGAAACAATTAAGTTAAAAATAAAATGTAATCAAGTGGCCTCCACGACTTCTTCTGCAGGAACGAATTCAATGAACCCAATTTTCGAGCACTTTTTCAACTAAATCAAGTCGTATGTCATGAAAGGCACGTTAAATATTGACCTGTAAAGCTTAAAGAGAGTCTGGCTTATTTCGAAAGACAAATGACTTCAAATAACGCCACAAGAAATAGTCTAATGGTGTTAAATCATAACTTCTTGGAGACCATTCAATATCACAATTTCTTAAAATAAACGAATCTCTAAGCTTTTCTCGCTATACTTAAATTTTTGCATTTGCTGTGTAGCCCCGTCTATACCGCTCTTCATAGACAGTAACGGGACCACAAAAACAAAACACACAAAACTGTCAATTTAGCTGAATGTAATGGTTTTGCATGAATTATTTGTGGATTTTATTCGCACCAGAGCCGACAGTTTTGTTTATTTACTGCACCACTTAGATTAAAGTTAGCCTCATCGGAGAAGATGATTTTGTTAAAAAAGTCGTTATTGTTTTCAAGTTGTTCCAAGTCAAAATCAGCAAATTTACGACGTTTACGGTGGTTCTTCAGTTCTTGAGAGAGAACAATTTTATACGGACGCAAACCCAAATCCTTTCTCGAAAATCCCCCAGAATGTGGTTTGAGACAGTCCCAATTGTTGAGAACGTATTGGAATCAACAAATTGCGGACTTCAGCAACACTTGCCTGAACGGCAGCAATATTTTTATTACTTCGAGCGGTTCTTTGTCTTATTAGCACTTGAACATTATGTAAAGAAAATATAAGCACAAAATTTTCAACAATTCGACGAATAGCGAGCACACTTGGACGATTATTACGACCATAAAATGGCAAGAGCGCACGAAAAGTTGCAATTGGAGAACGATTATTTTGATAATAAAACTGAATAATTTGTAAACGTTATTCTTGCATACATCTCTCCATGATGAAATTGTAAACACTACTGAATACAATGAACAACAACTGACAGATCATGACATATTACAAATGGCTAAAACGTCACTTCAAAATCATATCATCCCTATTGGAAAACCTTTTAATTACACCATAGTTTTGTAAAACAAAATTTTTAACAATTGTATTTTGAAAAGATTTTGGTAATTAAAATAAGTACTTTTGTAATAAAAAATATCGGGGAAAAAGTTTATTATAGTAAATTTATAAAAATTCATAATTTGCAATATTGATAAATTAAAATTGTAACAATGCTTATTCATTCATATATTATTTCAATTATTTATTTATGGGGTGAAAGCGCTAAAATTTACTACTAACGGTCCTTTTAAGAATGTTTGATCACCTAATTAAAAAAAAAAAACATTAACAAACCGCCACTACACAAGAACTATTTACTCTAGGTTTACAGTTTATCGTTTCACCATCTTTTGTTTAGTTTTCTTATATAAATTCGTTAAATATTTGTCTAATGTGTACATAGCTTAAGCATTCGCAAATAACATCCTCACATATGTAAGTATGTGGCTAAACAAGCAACGTGTATTCATTAAAAAAATATTTAATAGGAAAAACATGTGAACAACAAGAAGAAGTGCTATATTCGGCCAAGTCGAATCTGATAATAACCTTCACCATCATGTGCATGGTATAATGACCACATCGTACCGGAGCTGACATTTCGTATTTAATGTTATACGACATTTTGTTTTTTTATTTCCGACTTTGATTTTTATTTATTTTTTATAAGTAGGTGTATTCTACTAATTAAAAAACCTTTCATTTGATACTTTAATTAAAGGGATTAAAGAAACAAGTAAGAGCGCTATATTCGACCGTATAGGTATAATGACCACAACATAGCTTAGCCTAGATTTTAGATTTCATGCAATATTCTATTTTCTTTATAATTTCTGACGCTTTTTTATAGTTTACTACATTGTACTGGTCGAGCGCTTATTTTGATACTAATATTGTGGGGGTTAAAGGGGACAAAGTCGTAACTACTATATTCTCATATAACTCATATATTCACCATTTAATATAGAACGCCATCTTGATTTTTCTCTTTTCATATCTAACTATATTTTAATACTCAAGCCCTTTCAATTGATACTGGCTCTCTTGGTTGTATAGAAACTGAAAAATATCTTTTTTCGTTTTTAATTTTAGAAAATACACCGAAGCAGTTGTACTTTGGTTCTTATATCTTAGTTGGTTTCAAAACGATTTGTTAGTTTTTCTTAGAAATAATTTCTGAGATTACGGTTTATAATTTGGTATATTAAGCGTGTTCAAACATTATTTAGGAGTTTAAAAAAATTTGATATACATATTTTGCCTATAACTTTGACGATTAGTGACCAATATGTCCAAAAAACAAGTAAGAGTGCTATATTCGGCCATGCCGAATCTTTTATACCCTTCACAACGTGTAGTCGTGCACTAACAGTAGTTTGTATCACCATTCATCTCATATGAAATACGTACATACATATATAAAACACATATATATATATATAAAAACATCCCATTGTAAAATTAAAAATTTATGTATGTATGTATGTTAAAAAAAAAAATCAAAAAAAAATTAAAAAAAAAAATAAAAACTAAAAAAATAAAAAATAAAATAAATAATATATTAAATAAAAAATAAAATAAAAAATAAAAAAAAATATAAAAAAAATATATTTTTTTTTTTTGGCTCAGCTGGGATTCGATGCCACGTTTACTTAACCACGTTTACTTTACACGTTTGTATGTATGTATGTATGTTGTTGTTGTAATGTTGTTTTAGTGAAAAAAAAAATCGAGGTGGTCGTGGGTTTTTGCTCATATCTCAGTTGTTTATGTTTCTGATTTTCAATACCGATCTACTCCCGAATATTTCTGATATTTTAATACCTCACCCGGGGCCAAGCGATGTCGGGGGGCTTCAAAAAGTTGATTTCAACATACACACGGACAGACGGACAGACTGACAGAGCTTTATCGACTCCCCTATTCATAAGCTTTCAGAAAATATATAGTCTATGGGGTCGGAAATGAAAATTGTAGAAATTTCACACGGAATGACAAACCTATATATACCCTTTTTCACTGTGTGAAGGGTATAATTATCCTTAAGCCGGAAAATTTACTTTTTGTGATAAAAATAAGCGAAAAAACAGAGGCAGTCGTGTTTATTTGCTTATATCTCAGATAGTTATGAGGCGATTATGTCGATTTCCAATACTGCTCCCGAATATTTTTGATACCGTAGACGGGTGTTGGTGATGTCAAGGGGCTTGATTTCAACATGCACATGGACAGACAGACAGACGGATAATACTTAATCCACTCCCCTTTTCATAAGCTTTCAGAAAATATATACTTTATGGGGTCGGAAATTAATATTTTAGAAATATCACACGGAATGACAAACCTATAAATATCCGCCATTTTGTTTCAGACGCCAAATTTGATTTTACATATTTTCATAGATAACTGTATTCAACTTGTCAAGGCCTTTCATTTGAGACCAATATTGAGGGGGTTGTACGCGGTAAATTGTTAAATACTAGACTTGACCCCTATAAAAATTTATTTATTTTTTCGTAGTGGCAGTCATGTTAAATTTAATTTTCTTTTGTATATTTTATTCTGCTAGTATACATTTATATCAATATTTTATTCACTCGGTGGTCTAGAAGCTGAAAAAATTGATTTCCGTTTGTAAATATTTTTCTATTTTTTTTTATACCACACACATATGTAGGTCTGTGCAACATGTAAGGGCTTCTAAAAATTAATTTTAACCAACACATGGACAGACGACTTTCCTATTCATAAGCTTCTAGGGGTCCTACAAATAGTATTAAATGTTTACACAAATATTTATCTCTATAATATGTAAGTAGGTATGAATGTTGAAACTTAATGGCTGGCCACACCGCTGGACAAATCTATATATATAAAAGTGAAACTCTGTGTGTGTGTGTGTGTTAGCTATAGACTCCGAAACTGTAAAACCGATCGGACTCAAACTTTGGCAAGTTGTTGTACACATACCAGGGAGTGTTTATGGGTGGAAAAAAGTGGGCGGGGCCACGCCCATAAAAATTAGTTATCAGTTTTAGCTACTTGCACTTGACCGATTTTTCTGAAACTTTGCACACATATCGAGCTGTCATGACTAAATAATTTTGTGATAAGAAAAGTGGGCGGGGCCTCGCCCCTAAAAAAGTTTTAATTTTGAGG
Source organism: Phyto melanocephala (assembly GCA_941918925.1). NCBI lineage: Eukaryota > Metazoa > Arthropoda > Insecta > Diptera > Rhinophoridae > Phyto > Phyto melanocephala. The sequence continues at coordinate 82,131,126 of OW799235.1, read as the reverse complement.
TACTTGCACTGGACCGATTTTTCTGAAACTTTGCACACATACTAAGCTGTCATAACCATATAATTTCGTGATTAGAAAAGTGGGCAGGGCCACGCCCATAAAAAAAGGTTATAATTTTGAGGTACTTGCACCAGACCGATTTTTCTGAAACTTTGCACACATACTAAGCTGTCATGACTAAATAATTTAGTGAGTAGAAAAGTGGGCAGTGCCACGCCCATAAAAAATAGGTATCATTTTGAGGTACTTACACTGGACCGATTATTCTGAAACTTTGCATACACATTGAGCTGTTATGACTTTACAATTTCGTGATTAGAAAAGTGGGCAGGGCCACGCCCATAAAAACAATTATAATTTTGAGGTACTTGCACTGGTCCGATTCTTCTGAAACTTTGCACACATATTGAGCTGTTATGACTTTACAATTTTGTGATTAGAAAAGTGGGCAATGACACGCTCATAAAAAAAATTATAATTTTTAGGTTTTTGCACTTGATATTCAATTAAAATTCAGAATGCATTTCGATTCATTAAGGGGCGTAGCAACGCGCGCCGGGTTTGTCTAGTTGTTTATATTTTTGGATTTCTAAAATCGAGACTTAAAACTTTGTATCAATTACATTCTCAAAAGTGTGATTATCGCAGAAAAAATAAGTATATAAGAGTGATCACAGAAAAAAAAATTGAAATCGGAATATTGCCGTTAGCTAGGTGGTACAGAATTGAAAATTTTTTTTAGGAATTACATGTAAGTTTTATGCAAAGTTCATTTAAAGATTGGTCACAAACTCAATCGACTATGGCGGACTTCAAATACTAACTTTCTTTAACAAAACAAAAAATTATGATTAAGGGGCGCAGAGACGCTAGCCGGGACTTGGCAAAAAATGCATAACGCAGACAACACATATATTTCATATTTTAAATTTTTATTTATTTACAAACCATGCTGTGTTTAAATAAATTTATTATTGTTGATTTAAAAAGTGAAAAGTTTTTGGTATAATTATTCGGCGTCGTGTGCAAGAAATGCAAATTTCAAGAAGCCGCCTACAGCGTAAACTTGATTATTTTTGAAATATTGTTCAATAATGAAGACGCGTTGTTCTGTCGTGTAACGCTTTATTTTTACTTATCCTTAACAGTCAGCTGCCGAATTGTTTTTTAGGGTTGCCAACACTTTACTGCACAAATGGCGAATAATTCAGACCTTGCGTTAATTATGGGATACCCTTTATATATTTATTTATTTTTTGTTAATGTGAAAATACACAGAGGGTTTCCATGTAGTTCTATATCCATTGTTTTTTTTCTATGTAAATATTGCGTGAATTTTACCAAAACTTTATTAAATGTGATTCCAAACCAAAATAACAACTTCACGCATATTAAATCATTATACGACGCGCTTTTAAATAAAATAAAAAATTATAAAAGTTTAATGCAGAAAAAGTAATAGTCTGAATAATGAGTTGTGAATTATTTTTTTAACTCTTTTTGTTTTCAAAAACTAAAACTAAAGTCCATTAGGAGTCAATTTATATTTACATAAATATAATTTTAAAAATTACAGAGAAAATAAATACGAAACTAAAAGGTGGTAAAAAGTAAGACTACAAGAGATTAAAAATGTTACTAAACTATATACGTACGAGTAAATAAAATTTAAACAAAATAACAACACAACAACAACATTAAAAAAACATATAAAAACATTGTATGTAAAAAAAAAGACTGAAAGACCTGAACACTTATATTTTTAATTTATGTTGATGATGATTTTCTTTTGTTCAGCAGCATGCATCAAATTAAGTTTAAGGAGTGCGCACGAAGAGATATGATACCTACCCAGCAAAAACCCAGAAAAAATGACTTGCTATTACTGAATAATATACTTTTCAATGACTAGATCGTCGTTCGTAAATTATTCTGTTCTATGTGACTTGTTTAATACAAACACAATACAATTTCTTACAACGGAGAAGTCATTTAAAAAACTTTTTATAATTTTCGTTTAATTTTACACACTAACTGCCTTATTCATAAATGGTTTAAAAGGTTTATATAGGGTTTATTAAACTAATTTTCTATGAAAATTTGACTTTTAAACGTCTTTTATGAATAAGACCGTTAAAGTATAAGTACTAAAGTTTTTGACTATAGCGGCAAAGCAGTTAATAAGTTAACAATTATCTTATAAATTATAACTGATACTGTTTAATTTTAATACGTTTTTAACAGTTATATACATACAACCCGAATTTTTCCTTTTAAAAACTAAACGACTTTTGTAAGTAAAAAAAATCAAGTACTTATTTAAGTCCATATTTGCAAGCGAGTGTGGTAAGTAGTTAGTTACCACGAGCGTGGTAAGTACAAAAGAGCTGAGTAAAATGTTCTAAAAGTTGTGTGTTGTTTTTCATACTATGTCTCTATATCACTATACATCAGAGTATATATAAATAGCGAAATATTACTCTATAATAAATTAATCAACACTCGAAAAGTTTCTCTCTACAGCTTGGTTATATCAAGATAAAAATCGACAATAAAAAAAAATCATAGCAAAAAATCAAGTACAATAGAACACATACAAAAAACTTGTAAATATTACACAGTCGTGTTACTAAATAATTACATTTACGGGAGTTTAAAGCAGAAAAAAACTTTCTTATAAGCAATTATAAAATTATACACGTCAACTCATTTCACTAAATGTTCTTTTTATGGTCTAAGTCTACTATGTATCAAAACAATTAAACTGTTTTTGATTGTTCTGTTTTAGTTTTAATGTTCCATTTCATCCTTGTTCTGATTCAGCTTTATTTTATTTCAACATTGTTATATTTCTTGCAAGTATGTATTTTATAAAGAAAATACACACACTATTTTTAATTTAACGAGATAGTAAGCTTTTAGATTCTTGCATTTTTGCAGCACTGAAGTAATAACTTGCTTTCAATGATTTAACCGTGTTAAAATAATAGGTTTAGATGCGAAATTGTAGTAGCAAAAAATTTAACTTAAGTACTTTCAACTCATTATCTTGTACTGAGACGTTTGAATTTACATTTATCACATGTTTCTGAAAATGACCTTAAATGTAAACAACGTAACATTATCTATTTTTTTTAATCACAATAAAATACATGTTTTAAAGTAGGTATCAATTTCTTTGTGTGCAGTCCTTATTATTTATTTTTTTATATTTATTTGTACAAGATGAAAATTTTACGGAAACAAGTTATGGCTAACATCTAACTATAGTTCAAGCATATAAATATTAAATAGATATAAATACAAAACAAATACAGAAATACAAAGAGGCAACATTTTTAACACAAACAAATACTTTTTCAAATACATTACCAACGAAATTAAAAGACCCCAAATAAAAAAGTTAAATTTTTAGTTTTAGAAACGTTTACAGAATGTAACAATAAACTTAAACCAATATAAAAACTCACGATGCTGACAACCTGTTCATTCTGAAAAAGAAAGAATAAAAAAAAAAATAAAAAATACACAAATAAAAATCAAATAAATTACAAAAATAATTACACATGCATACATATGTATATTAATTTATTACATAAAAATAAAAACAATAAGTACTTTAAATAATAATAACTATTAAGGAAAAGAAATGCAAGTTAAATAAGTACATATAATAAATGAAATATTTTTAAATTAATATCCTAAACCAGATCAATATTTTCAATCAGTTTCACAATTTTTGTTGATGGAAAAATTGCTTAAAAATAAAAAGGTCTTGCAAGCAACGCCGCGACAGCAATTTGACTGATATTGTTTCCCATTCATTACGTACGGTCCACACCATGAATTTGCCTGGTGTGGACCGCTGTTGTCGATCTTTTGTTCTTGTTCAAACAGCGTTGTCAGAACATTTGTTCGAACAACGATGTGTGATATTAAAAGGCTTTTTGAATATGAAAGAAAGAGACGACACATAAAAATATCAACAAAAGACACTATACGTTTTCTCCATATTAAAGGACATGAACAATTTTTTGACAGTTGCTCTGTAGACGTTTTGTTCTAGTCTGAACAAATCGATGGCTCGTCTAGACGTAAAGTTACAATCAAATAAACATTAGATAATTTTTCTTAAAAATACTCGGTTTTTTTTTAATATTAAAGTAAAACCTCTTATTGTAGTTTGACGTACATTTTATAAAAAGAGAAATTATTCTGTTCGGACAACTCTTAAATTGAATTGGTTTAATTTACATTTTTGTTCACACAAAGTTCAACTAAGTTGCCACTAATTTTAAATTTTTTCAGGCAACGATGGACTGAATTACTACATAATGTGGTGTTTGTTTGTATTAGTATTTGTTTTAAAAAAGTTCAAATAAATTAAATTAAAAATTGTAAATGGAGTCTAATGAATCGGTTGTATGACAGCTTATTTCAGAAATGAAAAAGCATGGGAGCGTGCTTTACGATATTTCATATGGCAGCTTTAGTTTTCCAATTATTTTTAACTGAGTAACTCGTAAATCGAATACTCTCATAGTGTTGATTTTTGGACAAAAAACGTTTTCCTTTTAAGTATAATGTACATATTAAATATGTTGAACTCTCCTTGTTAAAAATGCAACATATCATTTGTGGATAAAAGAACACAAATTATGATATTAGTTCATATCAGCTCATATGAGTAAGACCGTAATGTTCATATTAAAAAAAAAATATATTTTTTTTAAATATTTTATATTTAAATTGTCACACAGTCAGCTTTTTTTACTTCATTTTCACAGCAGATAAAAAAACCAAGCCAGTGGCTACCCCATGATTTTTTACAATGCAAAAAGTGCAATATATTTTTTTGTCACAAATAAGAGCAAATTATTTAAATAAAACAAACTATAAAAAAAAATAAATAACAAATAAAAATCGAATTTAAGAGAAGTTTATAATTTAAAAATATATGTATAATCAAAAAATTCACTTACAATAGGAAAAACAAGAACACTGTTACGAATCATTTTAAGGAATGATGGGAAAAGTTATTGTTATTGTATAGTTCGAGTTTAGACGGGAAAACATTTGCAAGAAAAACATCTGAAATTATCTTTTGTTTACCCATTGGCGTTCACATAGACAAACATGTTATCGGTAAGTATCAAACAAACAAATGATTCTCTTTTTCCCTCCCGTAATATTCTGCCAAACTAAACGTTTCTCATCCAAATGTTCGCCCGTCTAAACTCGGACTTAATGGGGGTGGAACGCCGCAAACAGTTGGAGATGGAAGTTATTAATGTAAATAGAGTATTAAAGGGTCCGCCATCTAACGTTTTTTTTTAACTAGTGCTTATTTCGTGAATGGTATAGTGTGGAATGAGCTGAGTGTAGCTCATGTCTGATTTGACAGATAATTAGTTTTATCCTTCCGCTGAACGAATATGGTTGTGTATACGCTTCGAAACTGAGCAAGGAGTGGCCGTAGTCAATGGCGATCGTTATCGGGCCATGTTGAACGAATTTTTGTTCACAAAAATTGAAGAGGAGGATATTGGCAACATTTGGTTTCAACAGGACGGCGCTACGTGCCACACAGCCGAAGCTACACTTTTTTTATAGCATTTTAAAAAAAAAAAGTTATTTGGCGGACCCTTTATAAAACCATAAGATTACGGGTCTTTCATTAAGTACTTCCTTTATTTAAGTTTCAATTAAACAAAGTGTGCGAAATATCATATAGATTCATATATTCGTTTAAAATGCGTATCGGTGACATTATGTATGGAATAAAAGATTTTGCAAATATTCGCTGCTGCTTCCATGCGTGGCGCGAAATGTTTGATTTTCCATGAGTCTGGTGCATAAATTAGGCTAAATTCATCCTATTGTCTCGGCTATGTTGGCTTTAAGGGGTTGTTGTGGTTTTTGACTTATTCAAATAGACCTGCATCATAAAAAACCACCTCAAATCACCCGTGCTGAATGGCTAATCTATATATATAAAAGAGTAACTTGACTGACTGACTGATTCATCATCGCACAGCCCAAACGCAAAAAGCTAGAGACATGAATTTTGGACAATCGGTTTCTCTTTTAATGTATAGCTTCACTAAAAAGGGATTTTTGGAAATTCGTACTTTAAGGGGGTAAAAACGGTAATCTTATATCTGCTAAACTAAAAATTATACAAATTAAATTGAAAAAGTATTGTAATTTGCACAAAAAATAAGCTGATAGGTGTCTGGCCTTTTTTTGAAAATTTTTTTATTTATATTTTTGACATTTAAAATAAATGAGAGGAAATTGTTTTAATCTATAGACTTTGACAGCTGAATTTTAAAATAAGTGAAGAAAAAAATAATCAGCTACCGAAACAAGACTACCTGATGACTAAATATGCCTTGGATGGGATATGGCATTTTTTCTTTGTCGTTCTCAATATATTTGTGCCTAAGAGGAAAAACTGCTTAAGTCGACATAAGCTAAAATTAAGGTAATCACACAATTACAAGGCCGGAATTCAAAACTAAACTCAAGCAAATTTTTTAGCTGTTTTGGACAAATTTACAGGAACTTATAGCGTAGAAACTTAATAGCTTCAAAGAATAATATCATTTGAAATAATAACTTTAAATTTTAAATTATAATTAGGCTAAATATACAAAAATTATTATGTGCTATAATATAATAGTCTTTATTTAAAAGGGAATAAATTTTTAAAAATCAACTCAAAAATGTAAAACTGCTCTACTGAAAAACTATTGCCACAGACATAGCAAATTAATTTGTTTTTTTTTTTGTTTTTTTTTTAATTTTTGTTGTAAAAAAAGTTCTTATTTTATTTTTGTTACTTTACAGACTTTTTATTGTCTGATTTTTAATTTGCTTAACGCTATATATTATAGTATGTCAAATAAAACAAAAATACAATCTATACAACAGAAATTGTTTTTACATGTAAAGATAGAACCAAACTTTTATGTGAATAAACGATTCAAAATACAAAGGGTTTGCATACATATTAACGTTTAACATATTTTTTTATGAATAAGGCAGAAAAAAAGTTCGTGCTATTTGTCTTATAGTTGAATTTACTCCTGTGTAATCATACATATAAAAAACTGCAGACGATAAGAACTGATTGTAATATGTATCAACAAATATAATAAATTGTTGGAATCGTACGTAAACATGCCCCAAGTAAAATAACAATATTCTGATCGATAACGAAATGTAGACAAAACAAATTATTCCTGAAATGAAACCTTTTTTTATATTTTATATTAAAAAAACCTGCAAAGAAGTAGACATAATTAAAAATCAATAAATTGTTGGTATAGGTACACATTTGATTTAACTTTTATCTAAGAGAGGTCGAATTCGTCAAGTGTAAATTTTACTAGCAACTAACAGAGAGTAAGAGTTGTAAGTGTTTTAAAAAAATTATAGCAAATTTAAGAACATACAATTGGCAACAGCGTTGCCGTTTTTGGTTACTTTGGTTACTGATGTTTAGATGTGTACTTTTTTTGTTTTTTGGTACTTCTTACTAAAATTTTAATATGTATTTATATACATTATGTATTTTATATGCCAATTTTTCAAATTGCACTTTAAAATATGTATATTTAACATTGCAATGAAGTAGGAAATATGCAAGAAAGTAGCCTTTCAAGCTTGCAAAAACATAAAGTTAAAAAAGATATACAACAGTTTTATATTGAACTTTAAAAAGAAATTTTAAAACGCTTCGAGTTTTCAAAAAAAGATTTTAAATATCTTGAGATAATTTCACCAAATAAAGTTTTAAGTAGTTTAGAGATAAGTTTGGAACCTTTGTTATTATCGTTCCCAAATTTATCCTAATGGAAACTGTTAAGATTTTCAAATATTATTTTAGACAGTGATATAAGTATTGTTAAGTTTTGGGATAAAGTGTCCAAACATAAAAATGCAATGAACGAAAAGTGTTTCGAAGTACTTATTAACTTCAAAACTTAATGCCTTTGCCACATAGTTCAGCTGCTGCAGAAAGAATTTTTTCACAGCTTAGTTTGATAAAAAGCAAATTTAGAAATAAGCTTGAGTTCCAAACAATTAACAATGTTATGCAATCAGTAGAATTGTGCAAAAATCATAATGATTCACATTGTGTCTGGTCTTTGTTTTAAAAACTTATAAAATTTTGTTTTTCTCAACATAGTATGAATTTTAAATTTGTTAATCTCTAAAAAAAACGCTTTATATACATATATTTTTAATTCTATTTAGTTTTTTGCATTAAAATATGAAAAAAAAAAAATAAAAAAAAAACAAATTAAATAATATCAAAATAATTTTTAATTTTGGTTATTTTTTCCTTATTTGGTTACATTTTTAAGAAAATTTGGTTGTAAAATTTTTTTGTTTGTGGCAACGTTGCTTGGCAGTGGTTTAAAACTGTAAGGACATCATTTTAATTTGATTTAACAAAAAGTTGATTATACCGAATCGAAAGTTTAAATAATATAATAAATAAATAATGAAATAAGAATTGTATTATGCGAGTTTTTTTTCTTATTTGCAAAGATATATTGTACTGTTAGAAAATTATTTAGATCTTATGAAAATATAGCAGCGGAGTTAAGGAGGACGTGTCTTAAAATAAAATCCATATATCGTTTTCTTAATTTTATAAAATTGTATATATAGGCATTAAACTCACTTTTTGCACAATTTTATCAAATCTTCGTTAAAATTTTGGTGTGCAATAGAAGCGACCCTTTTAAGTTACAGACTTTCTGTGCAATTTGAGTACTTGGTCAATCAGTAAACCTTCAATCCTTGTGACTGACATTAATCCAAATGAAAATAGTATATTTTATATTCTTTATTGTCGGTGGAAAGGGTGTAATATAGCTTTATCATTTCGTTAGCAATTTCTACAATATTTGCATTCTCAAAAAGTATATTTATCCAGAAACCTTATATGTCCGCCTGTTGATTGAACTTAACCTTTTAAGTACCCCATATAACCCACATAGCCGTAAGTGGTATCAATCATTTAAAAATATTCGGAAATATATACATAGGTATATCAACCATCAAAAAAGGTCAATAATCTGTGAAGATACAAGCGAAAAAAAATAACACGACTACCTCTGCGTCTTTACCTTATTTTTAACGTAAACATGAACATTTTTTGCAACTGGATAATTTACAGACATGTTTGTTTTTATTTAAAACTAGCCAAACCCGGCGCGCGTTGCTACGCCCCTTAATGAATCGAAATGCATTCTGAATTTTAATTGAACATCAAGTGCAAAAACTTAAAAATTATAATTTTTTTTATGGGCGTGGCATTGCCCACTTTTCTAATCACGAAATTGTAAAGTCATAACAGTTCAATATGTGTGCAAAGTTTCAGAAGAATAGGACCAGTGCAAGTACCTCAAAATTATAATTGTTTTTATGGGCGTGGCCCTGCCCACTTTTCTAACCACGGAATTGTAAAGTCAGAACAGCTCAATATGTGTGTAAAGTTTCAGAAAAATCGGTCCAGTGCAAGTACCTCAAAATGATACCTTTTTTTTATGGGCGTGGCACTGCCCACTTTTCTAATCACGAAATTGTATGGTTATGACAGCTTAGTATGTGTGCAAAGTTTCAGAAAAATCGGTCCAGTGCAAGTACCTCAATATTAAAACTTTTTTAGGGGCGTGGCCCCGCCCACTTTTCTTATCACGAAATTATTTAGTCATGAAAGCTCGATATGTGTGCAAAGTTTCAGAAAAATCGGTTAAGTGCAAGTAGCTAAAACTGATAACTAATTTTTATGGGCGTGGCACCGCCCATTTTTTTCCACCCATAAACACTCCCTGGTATGTGTACAACAACTTGCCAAAGTTTGAGTCCGATCGGTTTTACAGTTTCGGAGTCTATAGCTCACACACACACACACACACACACACAGAGTTTCACTTTTATATATATAGATAGATAAATTGTTACAGATTTAGTCTGATTTACATTTTTTGCAGGCGATTATCAGTACTACGCCCCTTGTCACAGACCAGACACACACTCGCGAATAAGGGTTAATTTTTTTATTCTATACCGTGTTACCGACATTTGGTTCTGAAACACACTAGAACATTGTATAACGTAACCATTATGGCAGTCAACAAGCGCAGCTGGTAAATCAGTTATACGACAGAGTGTGTTGTGTGTATATCAAACTGAGTGTGTCAGCAAGGTGCGTAACAACAAGTGGAATAATAAGTAAAGTAGTTAAGTCTATAAAAAATCGATAAAGTGCTCCAAACTTACATATATAACGCAAATAAATTGTTATTAAAAAAAAATCAGGTTTTTTTTTATAAAAAAACCCGTATATAAAAGGTAGAAAGTTTTGCACAGATACCCAGTCGTAGAGTCGAAAACTGCTCAAGAAAAAAACCACAACTTCGGTGTAAAAATTAGATATAAAAAGCAAAATACTGCATCGGCATTGTCTCAAAAATGTACAAACGAAAAATAGCTAATGAATTCAATATTAGTATCAAATGAAAAGGCTTAACTAGTAGAATATATATATAGAATAACATAAACAAATTCTAAATCTAAAATGGCGTTCGAAATAAAAGAGCCGACAAATTTTTACCTTCGTTAATATTGATATAAAATGATGAAGCTTGACTACACCATTTTTCATTGAAATCAAGAAAATTCCAAATGAAATTGAGAAAATTCCAATTGAAATTGGGAAAATTCCATATGAAATTAAGAATTTCAATTTGGAATTGAGAAAATTCCAAATGAAAATGAGAATTTCAAATTGTAATTTCGAAAATTTCAAATGAAATTGAGAAATTTTAATTGAAATTGAGAATATTCCAAATGAAATTAAGAAAATTTCAAATCAAATTGAGAAAATATAATTATATATAAAAATTTTATTTAGTTTTTGATAACACATTATACATTATAATATTATTGTGTAGTAAAAAAAATAAAAAAGAACCAATGCAATCTCTTGAAACGTTGTAGTGTGCTGTATATCTCTACTGCAATCATCGGTATTAATGCATGTTTTTAAAGCAATAATAACCTCTTCTAAAAAGGCAAGCCTCTGCTCTCCTACATTTGGGGGACTTACGTTCGATACATTCATCTTTACTTTAACATTACTTTTGATTTTTGACCAAATACTTTCAATTGGGTTAAGCATTGGTGATTAGGGGTTTAATCGTAAGTGTGGCTGGAGTGTTTTCAAAAATAAATTGTAGGCGATTGTGGCCGGCAGCATTGTCACAAACCAATACAAGCTCCGATAACTCAATTCCTAACTCTTCCCACCTATCAAGACCAACTCATTTGCGCTGTCAGCTCTAAACGAACCTCTACGACTGTCCATAAGAATAACACAATGTACATACATTTATATTTCAAATTTATAAAAAAAAACTTTATTGATTTTTAAATACATATGTACTTATATACAGTATCGGCCAAAACCTAAGCACCCCCTCAGTAAATTTTTTTAAATGATAATTTTTTTAGGAAAACAAAGTTATTGAATTTTTTTTTTGTATTTTTTTTATATATTTACATCTTTATTATTGAAAAACACAAACTTTAAGATTTCAGAATTCAATACAATAAAGTTAAAATTCAAAAAATATTTTAAGTCGCAAATATAAGCGGACTGAACTAAAGCACCCCCAATTTAAGGTAAAAAAAAAATAATAAAAACAATATTTCGTTGCGAGTCCTTTATTCTGGATGACACACGCACATCTTTTAGGTATAGAGGATATTAAATTATTAATTATATCAGGTGATATTGCTTCCCAGGCTATTTTTGCGGCTTCAAATATATTTTCTTTAGTTTTGCAATTTTCTCGTTAACGATCTTCCACAAGTTCTCAATTGGGTTACGATCGAAGAATTGAGCAGGCCAACGGAGTACTTCTATCAAATTGTTCTGGAACCACTCATTAACAACTTTTGACGTATGTTTTGGGTCGTTGTCTTGCTGGAATGTCCATTTAAGTGGCATCTATTCTTCTGCATAAGGCAGCATCGCGTCTTTTAATACGTCACGATACTTGAAACGATCCATAATTCCATCAATCTTATGAATTGACCCAATCCCTTGCCCAGAGAAACAACCCCAGACCATTATGTTGCCGCCTCCATGCCTTTGCAATATTCAGGACTTAACCGTTGTCCATTTGATCTGCGTACAACCCTTATGCAATCGGAATCCTTTGAATTAAACTTAAATTCGTCAAAAAACAGCATAGTCCTCCATTTTAGGACACTCCAGTTGAGATGGGACTTGGAAAATTCAAGTCTGGCTTTTTTATTTTTTGACGATATAAAAGGTTTTTTTCCTAGTCGTCGACTGAATAATCCGGCCTCTACCGCCCTTCTGCGAATCGTTCTTTCGCTAATTTTTCAATCTAAGCGGTTTCGTATGTGACTAGAAGATGTTGTAGGATCATTTTGAATTGTCCTTTTAATTAAGGAGCCTTCATGCTGGGAAGTTTCATGTGGCCTTCCTCCAGAATGAGTAAGAGATGTGCGACCACTATGCAAAAACTTTTTAATTAGCCTAGAAATAATTGATCTGTTGATCGAAAATTTTGCACTCAATTGATTTCTTAATAAGCCGGCTCTCCTATCATCAAGAATTCTAATTTTAAACTCATTGAGTACTTATTTCGAGCCATTACTTTTATCTCAACGAAAACTTTAAAACGATAAAAATCTTCGCATAAATTCTTACAAATTCTTCTTATTAACACTGGAGCTTAATAACTGCTGCATTTTTGGAGTGTACCATTAACTAATACAGTAATGTCGCAGTACCGTAGTAAAATTTTCAATCACAATATTGGGGGGTGCTTTAGTTTAGTCCACTTATATTTGCGACTTAAAATATTTTTTTACTTTTAACTTTTTTTTTATTAAATTCTAAACTCTTAAAGTTGGTGTTTTTCAATAATAAAGATGTAAATATATAAAAATAATTTCCAAGCCGATAGCCTACGTTGCTAGCGCTTTAGTCTTTAAGATTTATTATAATTTTGAATTGTAATAATATTTGAATTAATAATAATAATAATATAAAAATAATACAAAAAAAAAATTTAATAACTTTGTTTTCTTTAAAAAATTAGCATATAAAAAATATGTACTGAGGGGGTGCTTAGGTTTTGGCCGATACTGTATGCACATACATACATATATATTTTTCTCAATTTCATTTGGAAATTTCTCAATTTCAATTTCAAATTAATTAAAATTAATTAAAATCTTAATGTTATTTGGAATTTCCTAATTTCAATTTGAAATTCTCATTTTCATTTGGAATTTTCTCAATTTCAAATTGAAATCCCTAATTTCATTTGGAATTTTTTCAATTTCAAATTGAAATTCTTAATTTCAATTGGAATTTTCTCAATTTCAATTGGAATTTTCTCAATTTCAATGAAAAATGGTGTAGTAAAGTGCTGTATACTATAAAAAAAATTTAAGTCCAAGTTGACCACCAATACAAAATGGCGGAATGTTTTCATCACCTCCTCAATAGGGATATTAATTGAAAGGTTATTAAATGAAAGTAGTAGAATTCATTATAACCTACTCAATAGAATAAAGCATTTTATATTTTGTTCAATGCCTCCCAAATATGGGTATCATCTTGAAGAAAATTAAAATTCAATATGGCTTCGGAACCAAGCGGAGAATATTTGATTTCTTGTGTTCAAATTAATAAAGCGATATTTGGTTTATTTAACTTGATGCTCACTTTAGAATTAATGGATAGCGAAGTTGTATTAATGGATAACTGATTATCCATCTGTTAAAATACTACCTTATCCTACCTAACTAATGCTAAGTTGTAATAATTGCCCTCAAGGTGTTAATGATACAGAAGTCAACTCAAAGAATTACAATATTGATTAGTGCAATACACAAAGAAAATGAATTATAATTGATTGCCAATAATAACCTTTTTCTTTCTCGTTTTATCCGTTATGCTATTATTTTTGTGAGTGGTAATGTCATTGACCAAAACTACTCGTATATATTTTAAAGTTCTTTAAACAAAAAAAAAAAAAAAAAAAAGAAGAAAACAAATACCAGCTAACAATCGCGTTTATTTTTGGCAATCTTTTTTGTCACAGTACGCACACTATGCCAGTCAGTAAGTATCCACCCAGATTTATAAAAATTGATTTCTTTAGCCTACTAAGTCATAAAAATCGCAATAGTTTTATGTAAGTTTAAACAATATACTAACATATGCTTAAAGAGTATCGAAGATAATTTCTTTTCCAAGTTTTAAACTGTATATGTACTAGTTATGTAAAAAAATAAGAACCGAATGAATTAAAACTGTTTATAAGATTATTTTATGAATTAATAAATGTATAATTAGTTTGATGGTTGATGTCAACCTTAATTTGATTAAGTTTATTTCCTTTTTGAATAGTTGTGGCTTGTGCGCAATAAATAAGAAACAATAAATGTTTTTATTAAATAAATATACATGCACATTAGACAATACCAAAAAAATAATGAGTCATACACCTTCAAATATAAAGTATTTTTGCGATTTCGAAATTTTTTTTATAATTTCGCTAATGTAGGGGTTACCTTTTTCAATTTTCTTTACATCTTCGGTACTTGTAATTAGATCTTAAAGTGTGTATGTATCGATTTGATATATCTTTTTGCTCTAAGAACAATTAACCCTAAAATGGAGATGCAAAAATACTTAATTGGTAAATTCATTATGTATTGGCATAATTTTCTTAAATATAAAAAATATAAAATAATATATTATTGTTCATTGTAAGTTTTGTTTAACAGTTTTAAAAATTAAAAAAAAATGTCCTAACATTTAAATAAATACGACATAATAGCGCACCTTGTGAATTGGCCATACATTTCAAGATGTACAAAGCACTTTTTTCTTGTTAGTTGGTACGCTCTAATGAACAAACATACATATATACAGTTATAAAATTAAAAGAAACTAAATTATTTTTCATAAAATTTTTTAAAACTTTAAATTATTTGAAATATAACTTTTAAATAAATTTATTATCTTAAATTGATCATATTTCATCTATACATTATATATGTACATATATATGATAACAAGTAAGAGTGCTATATTCGGCCGTGCCGAATCTGATAATACCTTTGATTTTGAATTTTTACGTAGTTAACTGTATTCTACTAGTCAAACCCTTTAATTTGATACCCATATCGATGGGGTTAAAAAAAATTTGATCCGCCATTTTGTTTTAGAAGCCATCTTGGATTTTAAATTTTTTTATAATTAACTGTATTCTACTGGTCAGTTCCTTTCATTTGATACCAATATTGAGGGTGTTCAAAAAGTTAAATTTTAAAATACCAGATTTGACCCATATATAAATTTATTGTCCGCCATTTTGTAGTAGCGCCAACATGAATTTTAATGTAATTATTTCATGTTATTTCAGATATATACATATATATCATTGAGTTAGTACGAAATTTACCAACATCTGTTTTTCCTGTATTCTTTTTTGCACGTCAGTACCACAAGTTTTTTTCAATGTTTGCCTTTAGCTTAAGATGTCGGTAAAGCAGGTTTTGCAATTATAAAGTTGCCTTATATGTCACATGTTTTTTAAACAAGTTGGTAATAGTAAAAATATTAGAAAACAAGTAACAGTGCTATATTCGGCCGTGCCGAATCTTATATACCCTTCACAACGTGTAGTCATGCAAAAACAATTGTTTGTATCACCATTCATGTCATATAAAATACGTACGTACATACATGTAAAAAACCATTGTAAAATTATAAATTGAGTTTACGTATGTACATATGCTTCTAAAAAAAATATATTAAAAAAACAACAACAAAAATTAAAAAAAAAATTTTTTTAAGAAAATTTTTTAAAAAAATTAAAAATAAATATATATAAAAAAATATAAATAATATATATAATAAAAAAATTTTTTTTTTTGGCTCAGCTGGGATTCGATACCACGTTTACTCTAACCTGTATATATGCATGTTGTTGTGAAAAAAAAACGAGGTGGCCGTGGTTTTTTGCTCATATCTCATAAAGTTTTTGGGCGATTGTGCTGAATTTCAATAGCGATTCATTCCCGGATATTTCCAAGAGATTGATACCATATACAGATCTGAGGAACATATAGTTGCTTCTAAAAGTTGATTTCAATTAACACATGGACAGACGGGCAGCCGGTCAGCTTAATCGACTCCTCTATTCATAAGCTTTCAGAAAATATATACTTTATGGGGTCGGAAATGAAAAATGTAGAAATTACAAACGGAATGACAAAGCTATATATACCCTTGTGCACCACAGGTAAAGGGTATAAAAGCAGTCGTGTTTATTTGCTCATATCTCAAAAAGTTATCGGCGATTGTGCTGAATTTCAATAGCGATTCATTCCCGGATATTTCCAAAAGATTGATACTATACACAATTCTGAGGAACATATGGATGCTTCTAAAATTTGATTTCAACCAACACACGGACAGACGGTCAGGGCTTAAACGACTCCTCTATTCATAAGCTTTCAGAAAATATATTCTTTATGGGGTCGGAAATGAAAATTGTAGAAATTGCAAATGGAATGACAAAGCTATATATACCCTTGTGCACCACAGGTGAAGTGTAAGGGTATAAATGGGTTTGTCATTCCGTGTGAAATTTCTACAATTTTCATTTGCAACCCCATAAAGTATATATTTTCTGAAAGCTTATGAATTGGAGAGTCAATTAAGAATTTTCAATCTGTCCGTCTGTCCATGTGTATGTTGAATTAACTTTTTGAAGCCACCAGACTGGTGTAAGGTACCAAAATATTAGAAATATTCGGGAAAAGATCGGTATTGAAAATCAGAAAAATTGCTTTATAAACAACTGAGATATGATAAAAAAAACCTTGACCACCTCGTCTTTTCACACTAATACACACTGGATGAACGTAGGCCTGAATTCCAGTTAAAACAAACTAACTTTTGTTTTATTTCATTTTATTTTAATTCTTTTTTATTGTTTTTTTAATTTAATTTAATTTATATTTTTTTTTATTTATTTTTTTTTTGTTAAACATACATACATACATACATACATACATAAACTCAATTTGAATGGTAATACAATTGTTATTGCATGACTACACGTTGTGAAGAGTATATAAGATTCGGCACGGCCAAATATAGCACTCTTACTTGTTTAAGTACTAACTAGTTGCATGCAATGAATTTCTTTTAAAGTTTTTACAAAAAATATTAAAAGAAACCTGATAAATTAATGATATTGTTAAGGGAAATACTGTTATCAGACAATGTGAATTGATAGTCAATACTAATTTAAATACATTTGACTATACAGGCACCCCTATTATGATGCAAAAATATGAAAATTTTTGATTTTCGAACCTTTGATACTGAAAAAAATGATAAATATAAAAACAAGTAAGAGCACTATACTCGGCTGTGCCGAATTTTTTATACCCACCACCAATTTTCCATACTTTTATAGAACAGAATTTATTATTTTGTTATTAACAGCAATCGCTATGGAATAATGTCTTTATACTAGAATATGTATCACTTTCTTTGTATAACTTCGATATGCTAGTAAAATGTTTTCCTAAATTTAGTTTTTCAATGAAAGTGGACTTTAAAGTAGGCGTGTCAATAAATTTTCTGCTAATAAGTACAACTCAGGTATTTCAATATAGTCCCTTTATCTTCCAATATATTTATTCATAGATTTTATATGAGTTTGAGATAAAGCGTTATATAGGAGGTGGGCGTGTCACATTTATTTTCTGTTTCAACAAAGTCTTTGACCAAAAAGCAATTCCTGCAAAATTTTAGAATCGTACATCTAATTTTGTCAGTTTTATTAGGTATTAAGTTTTAAATATACCGAAAAATACACTGTGCAATAATGCATAGATTTAAGCAATTTTCGGAAGAAAATATTGTTTTTACTCAAGAATTATATATTCTAAGTTTCATGACTTTACGTTAATGCGTTTGGACACAATTCCATTTTATTCGATGTTGCAAGGACACGGTTTTTTGACCTACTCTTGCATTACCAGCTATAACTCACTTCCTAATATTCCGATTTAGCCCATTTTCATTACCAAACAAACCCTGTGTATAAGAGATTTGAGCCCACTAGCTTTTTCGGTGCGAACAGACGGACAGACATAGCTAGATCGTCATAAAATCAAACCCCAATTCAGAATATATATACTTTATGGGATCTAAAATGGATATTTCGATGTGTTACAAACGAAATGACAAAATGAATATACCCCCACCATTCTTTTGATGGCGAGTATAATAAAACAAGGGGCAAATTACGGCATTCGAACGTGATCGAAATTTGAAAATTCTTATTAGAATCTCTATACTTAAAGCAAGTCAAATTCGATTGTTCGAGTTAAATTTCAATCGTGATCGAATGCCGTAATTTGGCCTCTGGTTTTAGGAAAATATGTAGTTATTCATTCAATTATTGAGAAAAAGATTTTACTTTTATTTTATTTAATAGTACAAATCAATGATATTCGTATCGTTGAAGTGGTATTAAAGTTATATCAGTGGCTGCCAAATTAATCCATAGCGACTAACAATGTAAGCTGGATTAAATCATAAGTTGTTAAACGAAAGCTTTCACAGGGACGTGTTTTTCGATGGGGGGATTTGAAATTAAATAGTGCTAAAAGCTTTAAGCCAAGGTTTAGATATTTGTCACATTTGTCAAGACGAGTGCAATGTAAAGTACATACCTCCCATGTGGCGCTAGACACTATTTTGAATCCTATTTAGGACTTTGTTATCAAAATCATAAAATGGCAATTAGGTTAGGTTAGTTAGGTTGAAAAGCAGGGGCACTAAAAGCCCAAACCCATGACAGGTATACACTTATGCCCAGTTGGCATGTTGTGCGCTCCATATGGAAAACGGAATTTCCAAACAAAAACCATAATCATAAATCATAAATAGTAACGGACTAGTCCAAGAATCCAGGCCCCTCAAGTTCCCCTCAGTTCAAGTTTCCCAGGTACTCCAAGTTCGGCATAGTATCCACTGTAAAATTTTTGCGTCTAATATGCCCAAACGCAGGACAATGACAACGGTAGTGTACCAAAGTCTCATCCTCTTCCTCGCATGCTATACATGTCGTTTCCTCAGACAATTTCATGCGAGCTAGATGGGTTTTCAACTCCGTATGACCTTTATTACACTGGTTAGTCTCCTAAGTAACATGGTGGAAAACGGAAGGTATTAAATGGATATAGAGATTAATAACGAAGCTGCTATCTTATTTTCACGGACATTCCATCAATTATTAAGACCCTAATGAAAAAAAAGTGAAGATAAGCTCACATGCAAATTTTGCATGTCTAGAGATAAAGCCATCACGGCATAATCGGAAACGAAAAATTTTACAAATTATCCAAAATGGGATTACTTTTATATACCATCACCTTGAAAAATGCTCAAACCTTTCAGAGATTCAAAAATGAACTTAAAGTTTAGGCGTTGAAAGAACACGTTAGAAAATAGAACTCATCTAGTTTGAATGGAACTGTCAGAAGAGACGGATGTAGAGCATTCGAAGAAGAGAATGAGACTTTAGAACAGTACCTATGTCAATATCCTGTGTTTGGGCGTTTAAGACACGATAACTTTAACGTGGATACTATTCCAAACTTGTAATATCTAAGGAAAACGAATTGAAAATCTGTAAGGAATTACATTGAGACTGGGTTCTTGACCCAGTCAAAATATTAGCTGAGTTTGTGATTATTATTCTAGTACGGAAATTGTCATTCCTTTACAGCATGCCAATTAAGGCTTTTAATAAACCTCGAAATGGTAGTCAGGAGTGTGATTAGACTTAAAGAGGCAGTTATTGTGATGTTAAAGCAAACAGGGCACTTGACAATGTTAAAATTAAGATTTTAACTTTAAGTAAAGATATAAAATTATTTGCCAAATATGTGACAAAGGGTAAGTAAAGAGGCTGTCAGAACTCTAAAGATAGGATAGAAACATTGCAAAAAATAATTCTTTTTTTGAAGTGGGGCTTATTAAGAAATAAGTTAATTAATCGATCAGCTAATAAACTAGGCTGTTGGAAAAGCGGATCTAAGACAGAGTTAGTGATAAATAACGAACTTGATTTCGACGTAACGTTATTTCTTGACCACAAACACGGTAAAATCTGTTAAACTGTTAAAAAAAATAGAAAATATACTAATTTAGGTATGAACAGACGGATCAAACGAATTCGAGGAGAAATATTTACGCAAACTATTCCGTGATGATATATACATATGATCAGTTGGTAGAATAGTAATAATCTGTACTTCAATAAGCTGTGAAAGAAGTGAAAAACAGTAAAAAATATTGTCAGTAGTTGTAAGTGGTTGTGGAGACATTTTCAGGTAATGTTTAAATAGATAGAATTGGTGTAACATCACTGAAATCACCAACAGAGTTTGTAGTTTAAATTGAATTGAAATTTGTAAGGTAAAATCAGCAGAGGAAAGTAATCAATTTAGCACATAACATAAATGCATAATATTTTATGACATTGTTTCATTTTGTACTATAACATTTTGCTGTTAATACTCTCGAAAAAGAAAAAATATTTATTTAAATAGCTATTTAATGTAAAAGCAGACACACACGACTTATAAAAGAATAAGAAAATACTTAATATTAAATGCGACATTTTGTTTACGAATTTTAAACAAAGAACTTTGAGCGAATTTTTTAGAAAAATTTTATTCTAATAATGTACATATTACGACAAAAATAAACGAAAACAATAATAAATTAAAAATTAAATAAAAAAAATGTATGTATGTAGGTAAGTAAGTATGTACTAGTTTTTTTTTTTTAATTTTCGCAACGTTTTACTTATAAACTGGAAGAAAAAATGAGAGTGGCCAATATGTTAATTATTTATATCTGCAGAACGGTGACTCCAAGAATATCGAAATTTTATCAGCTATATGAACATGCGAAAATATGAAAAATTTGATTCAAGAGGCAACCGGATTTTTGCCAGTCCTTAGGGCCATGACTTTTAAAAATGTAAAATATTCCTAAAACTAATGAATTTCACAAAATAAAATTCCAAAAACTTAAAAACAAACGATGATATATGCTCACCAAATCTAACAGAGTACAGAAACCTAAATACCAACCTTAGTGTCTTTATGACATATTTAAAGGTATGTATGTTTATTTAAAAATGTTTACAAATCTTTAAAATCTATAAAATACAGCGAAAATTTGTAATCAAAGGGAATGCATTAGAGGAGTTTTCGAAATAAGATTTTTATATGATATTTATTGAGGTATAAATTAGAAAACAAATGATGATTATTTTATATAAACAAAGTTATAATTAAAATACAATAAAACAAAAATAATTGGGGGATTCAAGTGGTTGTCATAAAGCCATATGGGCTAATCCGAAAATTTTTAAACCAAAGACAGAAATTTAAAGTTGCCCAATTTCCAAATGTTTGTTTGTTAATGAAATAATAGGATACATATTCAAGCTTCAAAATATATACGCAACACGGTTTTACAGTGGTTTGTTTGGCCTTGTCAGAGGCTAACCTAAACGTACCTCTTGCTTTCATTTATTTTTGTAAAAAAAAGGGTATTTTTAATAGTAAAAAAAGTGGGCAAAACAGTCGTTTCAGTATTTAGCGTTTAGCAAAACTTTAATTTGCTTAATTTTCTTTTATTTGCGATACAAATCATATTTGTAAGTTATCTAATATATATTAACAATTTGAACTAAAAATGGGTACACTGTGTGTAACGTCCGTAACGGAAAATATGGTTTTTTAAGTTTAACAGAATGAATTTTAAAAATTTTGTTTTCCAAACAAGCTTTATAAACAGAGTTTTCTATGCACTTTAATCTTTTTTTAAATATTTTTTAAATATAAATGACAAAGTGTGTAACGTCCGTAACGGCATTAAAATACCCAAAAATTTTATTTTAATAATTTGAGGTGGAAGTAAGTGCTTATAATGGATTTTTACCTACTGAATCTGGGCTTAAAATTGCTCTAGGTTGCCGAGAACCCGAAAAACTCCACCTTAAAGTAACAAAAAGTGTGTTTAAATAATATGCGATCCACCAATCTGCAACTTAGATTGAGATGAATTTCAAATTCTTCTGAATCTAAAATAATTCCTAAAAATCAATAATTAGTAATTAATAACCATGTTGTAAACCGCAACCCCGATGTCCCCCTTCAAATACTTGGCGGTACGCCCATGCATGCAATATTTACGTACTGGATT
Source organism: Phyto melanocephala (assembly GCA_941918925.1). Taxonomy (NCBI): domain Eukaryota; kingdom Metazoa; phylum Arthropoda; class Insecta; order Diptera; family Rhinophoridae; genus Phyto; species Phyto melanocephala. Next base: position 82,108,739 of record OW799235.1, on the reverse strand, counting down.
TTCCGTTAGAAATTAGGAATTTTTTGCTACTTCGCATGGAAAAGGATCGGTGGACGGTGTTGGCGCTATTGTTAAGCGAAAAGTTTGGCAACTAGTAAAAGCCCAAAATCTCATCTTAAAAAACGCTCGAGATTTTCACAAATTAGCAAAAAATATAAATGGCGTTTTCCTAATTTACGTTAGTAAAAATTATGTCAAAACTATATCTATATACTTATATATATGCGGACCAGATTCGACTTGCAATAAATACAATTCAAAAATTTTATTATAATCACCAAAGCGGTCCGGGATCTGCTAGTTTACAAAAAACTTACTTGCATAATTGACTATGTAATGCAAGTTGTTGTAAAAATGTACAAATTATGGTAAATTTTAAATTTGTAAAAAAAATATGCTTAGGTATGTACAAATGTAAAATATATTGAAGTAAAGAAATTTTACAAACCTTTTCCGACATGACCATATTATTGTCATCGGTGCCATATACGGTCTCAGCACCAGGCTGAGGACCACAATTGTTTAATAAAGTGTCGTCGTTGTCCATTTTAATGTTTAACTTGCTGCTGATATTTTTTATTTATATCTTTTTTAAAATCACTTCTTACTTTTTTGTACACTTTACAAACAGTTACACTTGTGCCACACACGTTTGCAAAATTGGCTTTTGCTTTGGGAAGTGTGTAAACAATGAAGCAAATGTGTTGGCAAGGGACGTATGTATTACCTTTGTAAATACAAAGAATAAAAACAGTAATGCACACACATATGGGGTCACAAAATGCTCAAGTCTATCAAAATATGACTTTTACAAACAACCCCTCGTCAAAAACGATTTTAGATTTTTCTTTTTGTTACATTTACGTATTTAAATCACATCGATATAGGCAAATTAACGCCCTGCTCATTTATACGATTTACTTTTATTAATAGTAAATTTAAAACATATCAACAATATTTGTTTAAAGTATGTTTACTATCTTTTTTCTTCGTCATTTTATTCTGTTAATTATTTGCTGACGAATCTTTTTCTACGGAACTATTATTATTGCTGTTGTTGTCAAATTCAAGGTAGTCAAAGGCAGATATTTTCCAACTACATTATACACTAAACTACATTATTTACTAGGCTGACTGGTGCTCTTGTATTGTGGATGATTATTTTTTTGGGGTGAAAAGAAAATAATATGACTAGATTTTCTTTCTGGAAATTTTAATATTATTTATATTTCATCTTAAAACTTATTGCACTTTGTGGAAAAAACGTTAAACTTCCATTTTTATTGATTCTTTGCACATTTCATTTATATTATTTTATTATTTCAGCATTTATTAACAAAATATTTTTGCAGATACGCGTATGACGTGAAATTTTCTTGGTCTGTAATGAATGAAAAAAACTAGAAAGACGATAAAAATGAAGAAAATGAGAGACAACGTAATTTTATTTAGCAAATGACTACGTTACACAGTTGTAATTTCTTGAATGGTAGTCTTGCCAGATAAACTTTTATGGAAATGCTTGAAAATTGTAACGGTTCCGAGAAAATGACAAAATTCAAATTAATTTAAAAAAATACAAAACAAATTTTTCAAAGTACATAGTGCAAAGTGTACAAAGTAGTACATTTTCAACACTTCTAAATCAATAGTGCAACATATTTCTTTATTTATGACTCTCTTTATGCGAAATAATTTGTTATAAATGATGATGTTCTATGAATATAATATTAAACAAACATTATTAACTCATAAAACTCCGATTTCTTTTAGCCTAATATGCAGGAGTTTTATGCACTTATTAGAATAAATTTTAGTTTTATTTTTTATGAATTTTTCCTTATAAATGCAGTACATCAAGGTACATATAAATTGGAACTCTTAGATGATTTGCTAAAGATATAGTACACCCTATAAAAATTACTTTTTCTTAAAAAGTTTAAACAAATGCCTTATTTCGGATATCATATGACATTCTTATGATCTAAATACATAATACGCCCTAACGCAACAACGCTTAAACTTATGATTTTTAACGAAATTATTAACAGAATTATGAGAATTTACATATAACAACAATTAGCATATGATTAATTAAATAAATAACAATTACTAATATCACAGTTTTAAGGAAAAGGTGTTTATCACAACTTAAAAGTTAGACTTCAGCAACTTACAAAAACTGAATGCATAATAAATTAAATTTTGTTGCTAAATTAGCCAAATAATTGTCTAGTGCTAGTGCACTAGAACTTTCAATGGAATAATTCTTAACCTCAAAAAAAGTAAAAAAGATTTAGATTGATATTGAATGCGGTCATTTGACTACCCCGGCCATTTGGCGTTGCTTCAGAAATAAATTACACAGTGAAACATTATTACTTTTAAAGAGCAAATAGAAATTAAAAATTTTTTTTCCTTTCTATTTATTTTAAATTTTTTGAATTTTTTTAAATAAAAATGTAGAACAATAATTTTCGCCTTTACAGTTAAGGGTTATAATTGCAAAAAAAAAAAAAAACAAATCGCTTACCGCCTGCAATTTTTATTTATAAAAATTTTAGAAAATGAAATATAATTTAAAAATTCTTTATAATAATAAATTATTCAAAACATCATTAATATTATTTAAAATTATAACATGGGCATTACTTCAAAAATTTATCAAAAACATTTCACCTTATCGAACAATTCATTTTTGAATTTCGCCATTAGTGCAAAATTGTTAATGCAAAGCGATTTTCAAGATTTCTAAATCAATAAAACCAATCAGTAAAACCATTTATTCTAAATGACTTTCTAAATGCGAAATAATTTGTCATAAATGAATGCAACATCATGCAAAATATCTTTAACAATTATGTAAACAAACAAAATAAACTCATAAAACAGCCGATTCGTTTCACCAAATTAGCAAGAGTTCCATGCACTTCATTAATAAATTCATGTAAGAACATTATCTACATTTAATCACTTCGTACCAGTTGAACTCCTGCGAATTCCCTTTTTGTCATAGATATGGGAATGTGTGAATACTTTCGTAATGTCAACAAATTTTTGGAAAATCATGAGAAATATAAGTTAAATGTTAATGAGGCAGGAATAAAACAACTTGTTATATTAAATTTTTATGTGCCTTAATTGATAAGTTCTACGTTTAACTTACGAATTTTGACCACTAGACGACTACTATAAAAAATTTAACACATAATCATAAACCTTTTTCTCATGGTGTAAAAATAACAATACATTATTTAACCATTACTGCTTAAAAGTCTCAATTTCAATCAACTTCAATTTCAATTCATTTTTTTCGTGCAACCTTTTTTGTATTTCTTGGTCGTTTAGCCGTCTTGCTTTATAGTGGTTTTCTAAAATATTGCACAACCTATCTAACTTTTGATTTTGTATCTTCATTTCTTCTCGCTGTTCTTCCATTAAATGAACAATCTTTTCTAATTTTTTGTTGGTACGCTGTTCTTCCATATGGTCGACAATAGTTTGTAAACGTTTATTCTCTTTCAGAAGTGCGTTTAAGTCCAGCTTTGGAGTTCGCGATCTGTAACGCTTTGGAGTTCGCGATCTGTAACGCTTTGGAGTTCGCGATCTGTAACGCTTTTGAGTTCGCGATCTGTAACGCATTGGACCAGGAGACGGAGTACTTGTTGATGAGCCGGATTCTAGACTAAACTGTTCGTTATCTGTTGTAGTTGATTCTTTTCTTTTTGTGCTCTTTGATGTCGATGCAGTTACATCAATATCATTTTCTTTATCGAATTCATAATGGTAAATGCTCAGATCATCTTCGCACACAAAGCTATCGGTACTTTCATGTAGTCCAGAAACAGTCGCTAATGATTCCTCAATATTACTCACAATATATTTTTTATCATTTTCTTTTTTATAGTAGCGTATCTTTTTCTTTACGTATGCTTTCCAGTCTGCCCATGTCTTTTTCCAACCATAGCAGTCTTTGGTTGGTGGCCCAGAGGAATTAAGTATCTCTGTTAATTCTTTCCAATTAGACTCACCAACATCTCGGCTCCCCTGCACATATCCCCTAGCAATATTCTGATGACATTTCATAAAATCGACGAAAATTTTTTCTTGTGACGGATTTCTATGCTTTCCCCTTAAATAATTAAAAAAAAAATAACATATTTTTAAAACAGCATTTCTCAATACCCACATTTTGTATGAATCGTAAAAATAAATAATTTTTGTTTTGAATAAATTTTGTTTTTTTGTTTGTTTTCTCGCTTAGCGTTGCCAATGATTTTTTTAGACAAGAAAAGTGGTTTAGTTTCTCATTATGAAAATGTATGGTTAAATCAAAAATGGTGTAATCACATAAGGTAATAGCGCGGACAATGTTTTTGGTCTTCCCTTATATTAAGTTTCACAATTCTTTGGACTGTAATTTCTTTTTTGTATATGGAGTTTGACAATCATTGGGACACAAAAATATATTCAGCTGAGCTGAAGCCACTATATGTATAAGTGTACTCTGAAACTAACGAATTTTCATTCATTAGGCAATCACAGTTCGGAGAGATTTTTTTTGTCTGTATGTTTTTATATATAAAGTTTTACATTTAAAACAAAAAAGAGAGGAGAAATTGGGACAATGACAGCTGAAGTTCAAAATAAGTAAAGAAACACACAATCAGCTGACGAATCAAGATTACCTGATAAATACATTTAAGTAGGTTAAAATAATTATTAAAGTTTTTTTAAACATAGAATAAGTCAAGGCGAATTCAATAAGGTGAACTTGTTAGATCAGCTGATCATCAGCTGTTGAATACTTCTAGGGACCACTTGTCAAATTTGTGTGTATTATTGACATATCGTTTTTTTTACACTAACAAAATACACGTTTGTATTTTTTCACTTTGTAGTTGTTTTAGCGACGAGTTCACCTTAGAATAAGTAATAATAACCAATTACAGTAGAAATGTTTCATATCTATTTTTTCATATTTCTAAAGATAAATACACAACATTAAAAAAATATTTTTTTGTTAAACAAATGCAAATAAAGAATTTAAATATCAAAAAATCACTTAAAGATCGAATCAAGCCATTTGGTATAAAATCAGTAAATAAACGAATTTATCGATAACTATAGGATAGGAAGTTTATTTTAAAAAATTAGAAGTTATGGGCAATAATAAACAAAAAGCAGAATTTATCTAATATTTGCTACTACTAGAAATGTAAAATGAATAAATTTTATCGAATATTCTCGATAGAAATTATTATAAAATGAATATACATACCTACAAGGTATTTTTTTTAAAAATAAGCATTTTCTTACACTTTTGATATTGCCAATAAGGTTTTTGAAATATGTTGATCTAAGAATTATGAAATAATAGATTCCATTTTGTGGTGGTTTTTCCAAGATTGTTTGGAAATGAAAAACACATTTTTTAATATTTTTTCTATTTTAAATACAAATTGATTAAAAAACATTTCACGGAAACGTTCAATTAAGTTTTCAATTAAAACATTACTTAGAAATAGCTTTTTAATTAAACATTACAAAAAACACAAGTTTAATTAACATTTCCTTACTAATGTAGGTGTTACTTTATCTCTGGTATATTTTAATAGCTTTAGATTTCTTCCAATTCTTTCTGTTGATGAGTGTTCTGATCATTATTAATAATTGGTGGTTTACAAAGCTAAAATTTTTCGTTCTTTTTGGTAAAAACAAAAAATGTTATTTAAACTATTATTTACAACTACTCTGAAACCATTTTACCGCCCTTAATAAATACCTAAAACTAAATACATATGCTTCAGCACTACTGAACTCAAGAGATAACTTAACACTTGATTGTGGGTGAGGAGGAATATTGCTAGCGAGGAAATTTTTTTCTATTCCTTGGATGCCATATGACCCATTAAGTTGCTGGTGAATTTTTCTATTTTTTTAATATCGGGCATATTTTCAGCTTTATATTGTATGCACTAAAATAAGCAGATATTAAAAATTTCATTAATGATTTAGAAAACACATTAGCTACAAAGTGGTACTCACTTTGACATTGTCTGTGATTTTTAAAAGAATGTGTCCTTTCGTATGCACATATTTCATGATATAACGGCAGCCAATGGGATTCGCCATGTACATATTTTCGGCAGCTATTTCGAAATCTTCCCAATTTTTTACAAATACCATTTTGAATTATATAGAAAATAAACTTAAAAAAGATCCTATTATTCTTTGTAGCAAAAATAATTCTTGCGTTTTCTTGTCGTGTTGTTTAGTGTTTCATTTTTGACAGTTTGTTTTATGTTTTCTCTGACGTGACAAATATTTGACAGTTTGGATGTTGTGCTGCCATCTGATTGTGCGTAAATATTTACTGTGTAAATATATAGTTGAGACTTAAACCGGAAAAGGTGTTGCCGGCTTGTATTTTATCATACGCCATTAATTTAATTAATAGTAAATTGTTTTTATACAAAATAGTGTAAAAAAACAAAATATTAAAATTTATTTAATTATATATATTTATAAAAAATATAGTAAGAAGTTTAATGGATTTAACTAAATCAATGTATTTTTAATTTTTTTTTTTTAATTTTACAGCACTTCCTTTGGATCGGAATCGAAATAAAATGACCACAAAAAATTTTCGTTCAAATTTTCTTTTTAGCAAATATGCAATTATGGATCCGTAAATGGTTTTAACTTCAATATAAGGGTTAGGCCTTGAAATCACTTTTACCCTAATAACACAAAAAAAAAAAAAACTTCACAAATAATGTTAAATGTTATGTATTGTATAATAATACTAGCCGAGCCCCTTAATGAATAAAAATGCATTCTGAATTTTAATTGAATATATTAAAAATCATATTTTATTGATTTTTATTGTAATTCAAGTGGGTATACAATATTTTTGGTTTTTCCATTTGCTGTAAAAATTAACAAATATTTTGATTTTCTCACTCTGGAGCATGCGACGTACAGCTGGTCATGTGAAAAGCATAGATTTTCCAATTTCAATCCTGCAACACACAGATATTGTCCTTGTGCTTTGTTGATGGTAATAGCGAAGGCTTGCAGTTAAAAGCCAAAACGGTGGGAACCATTGGAATGCGTGGAAATAGCTAAAAAATTATAACTTTTTTTATGGGCGTACACTTCCCACTTTTTAATCACGAAATTGTATAGTCATAACAGCTAAATATATGTGTTCAAAGTTTCAGAAAAATTAGTCCAGTGCAAATAACTCAAAATCATACCTTTTTTATGGGCGTAGCCCTGCCCACTTTTATAATCTCGAAATTATATAGTCATAACAGCTCAATATGTGTGCAAAGTTTCAGAAAAATTGATCTAGTGCAAGTACCTAAAAATGATAACTTATTTTTTATGGGCGTGGCACTGACCACTTTTTATTATGAATAAACACTCATTGGAATGTGTACAACAACTTGCCAAAGTTTGAGTCCGATCGGCTTTACGGTTTCGGAGTCTATAGCTAACACACACAAACAGACAAAGTTTCACTTTTATATATCTGTGGCTTGGAGCTAAAAGGGCCAATGTCAAAATATTTACTTTTGAGAAAATTGGAATTGAACTTCAACTTTTATAGATGCTTTCATAGTGACATTGGCCAGCATTTTATTTATGAAGCTGTTATGGGTTAAGTATGACTTTAGCTGTTTTACCATAGTGAAATAGAGCAAGATAACAAATCTAATGCAATGATTAACTCAAAATAGCAAAAAAGTGACATTGGCTCTTTTAGCTCCAAGCCACAGATATATAGATATAGATAATATTTTAAATTGAAGGGTATATAATTATGGTTGGGCTGGATAATAATTGTTTATGTATTTTTATATGTTCTCCTTCTTTCTGTTTTTATTACTATTTATTTATTATATATACTTGTATTTTTGCTCAGGTATTAATATTTATGGTGACAAGGGTACATACTTATATATTTGTTCTTCCGTTTGTTATTTCTATAATATTCAGTTTGTGACCCTAAAACAATATATTCTCTAAACCCTATAACTGATCTCCGTATGTTGGTTGAAATCAACTTTCTGAAGCCTTTAAATTTTATATGTACATACCTGCATGCGATATAAATCCGTGAGAAATATTCTAGAATGAAACTGTTAAAAAGCAGCAAAATCGGACCATAACCAGCTAATGTATAAGTGAAAAAAACATCTTTCTCTGTTTTTTTTTCTCTCCATATTTTTAGTACAAAATTAACATTATTCAGTTCTCGAATAATACACAGATCTGTTTGTTATTATATAGGGGTTTTCGAAATTTTATTCAAATCGTTCAGAAATCGGCAAGGTTTTTAAAGTTTAAATAGTAAAATACATTACACCTTGAAAGAATTCCAGAACTTAAAAACAAAATTGAGTATTTTTGTTTTGATCGAAGAACGACTCAGGCCATGTGTTATGGCGGTGAAGGATATATTATATTATTCTTATACTTATTAAACTCGATTATTATTTATGTAATATAATCAAATGTATATGATTCAGCTTATGATTCAACTTACATCTATGATTCAACTACAGATACAACAAGAAAAAAAAAAACAAGTTAAGATTTTCTTATTTTAAATCTTTTTTATTTTGACTAAAAAATTTACAATGTTATTTGTGTTCAAAATATTTAAATATGTTCAACTAGAATACTCAAAATTTATCCTCCATGACAATTGCAAATTTGTACATTAATTTGTGTATTTCCAATGTTACCAGTTCCAGAACATTCTGATAAAAAAAAGAAGAAAATTTGTTAAAAAATTAAGTTACGAATATATAATAAACCTACCCCGCCAGGTCGAACCATTGCAGTTGTAATAACACAAATTATTATTAAAACGTTTTTGAATAATATAATTTTTTTATTTCTTAATGCTCTTGATGCGTCAGAACAATGCAATTACTTCCCTTTATATACTTTTCAGCTTAACAGTAAACCGAGAAGATAAAATTCACAAAAATACCCAGCAACAATTTTAATTACATTTTCAAGACTTCAAAATCAATAATTCAAAGCATTCATTCTAAATGATAAATGATGTGCTGCAAAACAGTTCCACACTCCAAAAACAAATCAGTAATCCATACTTAAATTAAGCCGTAGTGGTGTCAGAAGTACGGATTTTCTTAAACCAAATACAAAATGTTTGTTTGAGAATAAATGTGTCAAATATGAATTCGTTAATTAAAGGAGTAGTTAAGCCAAAAAAGGTTTGATTTTAAGAATTATTAGCGTGAAATAAGCACAAAAACGTACTTGACGTAAGATTAGATCAAGATTAAATCAAGTATAAAATAGATTCTTTTAATCAAAAAATGCGTTTGCTTAAAGAATTCGTAACTTGGTTTGATTGCTGAATAGTATAGTATCTTCACTACTTACGCTTTGACATTTATTGAGCGATAGTCTTATTAAAACTAAAAAAGAAAAATAACAGACAAGCAGGAAACTTGTAAACTGCTAAATGCCATGACTGACTATTCTACAAAGTCGCGCGATTATGTCAAATAAAAATCTGATGAAGTTCTGTCCTACATGAGAAAATCGCAACAAAAGTATAGTTAGGCCTTTAGGCTATTTTCTTTTTTGACGGGCAGCAATAAACAAATATAGTGTTGCCATTATATATGTATATTAATATGGAAAAATAAGAACAAAAACTTATTTTTAATATTAAACATAAAAGAACATTAACTTGATTCTGTAAAACAAGCCCGTTTGTACTTGTTTTAAAAAAGCCAGAAATAAGTCGTAGTTGAATTTTTTAAGCACGATTTCGGCTAAACTTAAGAATTTAATTCTTGGATTTAGAACTTCACTTATTATACCCTTCACCCAGTGAAAAAGGGTATATATAGGTTTGTCATTCCGTGTGAAATTTCTACAATTTTCATTTCCGACCCCATAAAGTATATATTTTCTGAAAGTTTATGAGTAGGGGAGTCGATTAAGCTCTGTCAGTCTGAGCCAATCATTATAGATATAGAAATTAGTTTAGCTAATCCATTAGTTCGTGTATATGTTGAAATTAACGTTTTGAAGCTCCAACGTATACTTCAAACTTAAATACGGTACCAATTTATTAAATATGCTTTCAAAATCAGTTATATGGGCATATTACGAGCTGAGATATAAACCAAAACAAAGTCAGATTTTGCAGCTCCTATAAAACTTTTTGAAACGTTTTTTAGGTATATATAAAATATGTACATATATTTGGCAACAATGGAATACTAACCGAAGAAGATATAAAAAAAAATTAAAAAAGGCACTGAAAGTTTAAATTATCGATTTCCTGAATAAGTTTTGGTCACAGTTCCACCACTTAATTGTCATTTATAGTCATTACATGATGGTACAAACTGTGTGAAGGGTATATAAGATTTGGCACAGGCGAACATAACACTCTTACTTGTTTTTTTTATATGCAATGTCCACTTCTTAGGTTTCTATTTTGCAGTTAGTAAACGCTTCTTCCATCCTTACTAGGAACAACTTAATCATGCCTCCCTCTAAAGGTTTTCTGATAGCAAGCAAGAGAGAAAAATTAAAAAAGGGTTTTTGTACAATCAAATTGAATAAATGATCCCATAGGATATGATGGGAAAAATCTGAATTTGTATTAATTTGAAAAAAATATTTCAGTTTATTATAATATTTATTTACAAATTGTAAAACTATCTTTTATGACTATAATGCATGAAAATGTCATTGTTCGTTATCATAATCTGCCTCATGTTATAAATATATGCATACATATGTATGTATGTACATACATATGTAATGACTAAAATTATTGTTTTTTTAATGAATCAGAAACCGTAAATAAATTTATATGAATTTGAATTCAGTGTTGTACTTCTTCTATTTTCTCATTAGGCACTAGTTTATTGCAAACCGTTCTAGTTATATGCTTTATATAATGTGGGTTTCCTTTATGGTTTGTATATGTCGCAGTGTTCTGAAAAAATGTTATGACAAATCAATAACTTTATTAAATATATGTATGTACATATTTGTACTAAGTATAGATACGTACCTGCAATATTTCTGAAGCACTTAAAGCATTGAAAATTATACAGGAAATGAAAAACAAAATTATTTGAAATTTCATCGTGAATGAATTTATATTTAGTCCGCTTGATTATTCTTTTTTAATTACTACTTGAGAAACTATTTAATTTAGGCATTTATAACATTTTTATAAGCTCAGTTGGAGTATATAATTTTATAATATGTACATATGTATGTACATATGTATGTATGCATGTGCATCCCAATAACCCAACAACCCAATTTAGTATCATCTCTAGGGAATCAGCTTGTCACAAATAAATTTCTAAAACATACTTGAGATAGGTTTATCAAGACAGTATTTAAAATGTTTGTGTATGATGGCTCGCTATTTGTTAAAGTCGTCTTTTTTCTATTTTAATGTTCGCTGTAGTTTTGCTTTTTTGTGTGTTTTTGCATGTATGTAAAGGGTGTTTCTTACAGAGGTATATATTTATTTTTGAAATAGAAAAAAGCAAGTAATTCTTTTTTAAAATTCACATAAAATTTACTTTATTCGAAAGATAGCGCAAGGAAACAAAATTTAGCTTTTTTGTGTTGACTGGAACTTTATTGCAATTTTTTTACTAATTTGAGGTCGCTGATTTCAAATCTAGTCTCCGTTTTTCTCCATTAACTCGCATTTTTAACAGGATTTTTAGATTAAGAAATCATAACTTTACTCCTCATTAAGCGATTTTCAAAATTCTTCTTTTTTTAAGATGTAATTGTTAACCCTGAAAAACAATCAAACTTTTGAAAATCACAAAAAAGTGACTGAGTAAAGGTTGTTGAAGTAAAAAAAAATTTTTAATTTTTTTAATCATGACAACTCCAAAATGGGGAAAAAATTTAAAGTTTTATTACTTTCACGTCAAGTCACATAATCTATGAACAAAATGGGACATCGATCATAAAAATCGATGAACGCGTTTCACAACGCGTTTATTTACAATTAAGTAAAGAACCTCATATTAAAAAGGAAAATATTTTAATGACTTTTTATTGTTCTAATACAAATCGCTAAATATACATACATCAGTGCCGTTGCACAATAAAATCAAAAGTTGTAGATCGATTTAAACGAAATATGGCTCGTTTTGTTCGAAACATATTTGCCTATACGCTCGCAAAAAAATAACGGAATTTTTGTTGTTTTATATTTTTAAGAAGTTTTAAATAATTAAAAATGTTGAGATTTTGTTTGAAAAACACATTTTTCTGCCACAGCTTCCCCGATATCTCTAAAAATACTGGGAAAATTTAAAACCAATATAAGCACGACTTAAAGATAATATTGTTGACGAGTTTTGGGTTTTGTTTTATAATTGAATGTTGTAAACCGTTTTCAAGTTATTCCAATATGTGTAGTGGTATATCGCGAAAAGTCGAGCTGATAGAAATTAAACCAAGCGCAGATTTAGCGTCCTAAATTACACTTATAACAACATTCAATTCTTAATCAACAGAAACCTTGTTCCCTTGTGTAATCAATCTTTTGGAATTATAATTTAAATATGACTTCTGGCATATCGATGCCTTACTTCCTCAACCTCGTATTTTAAAAAATAAAATTTTTGAGGAGAGAAAAAAAAAAACGGTTCATCTTTTTATACCCGGCTGGCTCGGACCTAGTCTAATCTGGATATCCATGACTTTTCGCAATACTTGTGGCCATATAACGCCGTATACAGCGATAATCAAGATATTTCCGCAAAGTTTTTCATTAATTGGATGGATACATATTCGGTTTCTGTGTACCATGCTGAAAAGACTGATTCAGGTCTTTCTCTACACTACGCTCTATAGGAGCAATGACTTCTTTTGTACGCACTTTATTATCATTTAGAGTAAATGTGGTGCGAAAACGTTCCATAGTTAATCGAATTAATTGCTTTGATGGACGATTATGTTGACTGTAAAATTAACGTAGTGCGCTATACGTATTTCAACCGAATTATGATTTTCAAAATAAATTTAGAAGCGTTGTACAGGTGTCAGCCTATTTATGTTGAAATGCCAAACCAAACTAAACATTTATTTTTTTTATTTGATTTTTAATGGCAAGGTTTTAGAACCATAGAGCCAGGGTATCCCACACTGCTTCGGGTTGAAATAAATTAGAATAACAGCAAAAGCAAACGTGTAGCAGATGGCGAGAGTAGACCAAATAATTTTGGTGTTTATAGCTGGCCGAAATATGTCTCGTTCAAGTTGGGTATTGAGAAATGCCTACTTTCTCGAATTTAACGCTGTATGTGACTAACGGTAGCTTTTCAAGCTAATTAAAAACGATCACGTGTATTAGCTTCCTTAATGAAACTAATTAGTTGAGAGTATATACCAATATCATGTGAGTTTAGCAAATCAAACAGGTTTGTGAATCTACGAAATAGTTGGTGCTTAATGCGAATTTGAGCAAATTCCGAACAATGAAAGATGAGATGTTCCGGATTATCAGTCATGTTACAAAAATCACATAAATCCGTTGATAAACGCCACTATAACAATGTCCACATAGGAGTCTATTAATGATTTTCGTATCAGTTGGATCCAATTTAGACACAGTGTACCACGGTCTGATGGGTATTGAAGGAAATAGGGAAGCAAAAAACCGACCTGAACTTTGAGACCTAGACCGATATTCCTCGAACCATTCTCTCTCCAAAGAATCTCTGATATTTCCAAGGGCATCCCCAAACTAAACATTAATTACTTTACAGCTGACAAAATGTCCACCAGTTAGAAAAGTGTTGATAACTTAATATTCTATACCTCTATAAAATACACCTGGTTTTTGATGTCTCCTTATTTATGAGTTTTAGATCCAAGGCGAATTTATTTATCAGGTGGTGGTAATTCTACAACAAATACAACATTAAAAAAACAACATGGTTTTTTATTGTTGCTTTCGACTGTCGATGTGTCAAAAACTACATGGTTTTTGTTTGTTTTTTTTTTGCGCGGGAAGGAGTAATCTATGTAAACATAATATTTGACAATCCAATCATCATTTTTGCAAATAAAAAAGTAGTTCAGCTGCGTTGTCAACACCACCTGATAATGAATTCGCCTTGTTTAGATCGTTATTCTTCTTGCTTTGTTTGATAACTGCAGTCTTGTAAAGATGAGCGGTGTTTCATTTCCATATATGTATGTATGTATGTATGTACATATGTATTTGTATTTATACAGATTAATATTATATATTAATACATATGTGTAATATATACATACATATATTTATATATATAAATATAAAAAAGTACTAATTATTATTATTAATTAGTTATTAAATTTTAGTAGCAACATTTTTTTATTTAATTATATTTATGAACTTAAAACAAGCCCTACACAATAATGTTCTCAACACTTGTTTAAATTTAAAAAGACTTATGGTGACAAGCTTGTTTTAAACTGTTTCTAAGGCTTTTTGATTTGTTGGGATGTATTAATAAATTTTATATGTAAATACTAGCATGTTTTGCGGTCGACCCGTTTGATCGTAATCTAGTTGTAAATATGAATATATTTACAATCTTTGCCTAGTTTTTTACACTAGGGCTGTCAGATTTTTTTATACTCCATCGTCAAAACGTTTATCAAAAATCGCCAAAATTAAAATTTTAATACTTTTAAACAAAGATTTGTATGATTTAAATAATTATGTGTGAAATTTAATTTTTTTATTCATTAAACTCATGGAATAAAATGAAATATTTTTGTGCATATTTATGTATAAATTAAAAACGAAAAAATGACTTGGTATTGTAAAAAAGGCATACTTATTCATCAGATTATCTTGGATTGGAAAGAATTTTTTTGTTTATGTTTTTTAAGCATATACATATTAGGTTTAACATTTGAAATAAATCAGAGAAGGAATAATATTTTTTAATCGACTTTGACAGCTAAAATTTAAAATAAGTGAAGAAAAAATAAAGAACTGACGAATGAAGACTTCCTGATTAATAAACTTGCCTCGGTATTTTAAAAATTAAAATACAATTGTGGAATTCACAAGGTGTTCCAAGTTTTAGTTAAAAAAAAAACAAGTAAAAGTGCTATATTCGGCCGTGCCGAATCTTATATACCCTTCACAACGTGTAGTCATGCAATAACAGTAGTTTGTGTCACCATTCATCCCATATGAAATACGTAAAAATAAAATAAATTCAAAATTAAAAAAATTGTTGGTTGGGTTTTTGAAAAAGTTTTTTATAGTTTTTTGTTTTATTTTTGAATTCTCATTTTGTTAATGAGAATTTAAAAATATAACTTATAAAAATTTTAAACTTTTTCAAGAAAGGTTTACTGATGATCTGGCATAAGCACCAGTGAAATGCATATAAACCAGCTTAAACCCAACAACCAAATAAATATAATTGAAAAATTATGGGAGCATATCCCAAAAAATTTAGTAAATTAAATAAAAAAGAATTAAAAAAAAATTTTTTTTTGGCTCAGCTGGGATTCGATGCCACGTTTTCTCTAACCAGTATACACGTTTGTATGTATGTATGTTGTTGTTGTAATGTTGTTTTTGTGAAAAAAAATCGAGGTGGTCGTGGGTTTTTGCTCATATCTCAGTTGTTTATGTACCGATGTTTCTGATTTTCAATACCGATCTACTCCTGAATATTTCTGATATTTTAATACCTTACCCGGGTCCAACCTATGTCGGGGGGCTTCAAAAAGTTGATTTCAACATACACACGGACAGATGGACAGACTGACAGAGCTTAATCGACTCCCCTATTCATAAGCTTTCAGAAAATATATACTTTATGGGGTCGGAAATGAAAATTGTAGAAATTTCACACGGAATGACAAACCTATATATACCCTTTTTCACTGTGTGAAGGGTATAATAAATGTATTTCGTTGTCACTAAGGCATATTTATTAGGGTGATCGATTATTCGACTTTTTTAAGAAACTGGTTTTCAAATAGTTTGAAATTTAGAATTTTAAAAAAACCGGTTGCTATTTTGAAAATTAAGAAAAAACCGGTTAACCGGTTCGAATATATAAAATATAATAATAAAAGAAAAAATTAAAAATATTGTTTGTTCAAAAAGATTATAATAAAAATGATATCTAAATATGAAATTTTTACAGTTTATATACGTTTGGCTGCACAATAACGCAATAACTGACATGAATGCAGTTGACGAATTTGGTTTTAAATTTAAGGACAAAAGGTACTCTTTACTAGTTAAATAAATAAATACAATAAATTAATACATAAATAAATAAGACTTTTTATAAGGCTGTTATAAAATTTTGTATCTCCTTCTGTACATTTTTTAAATGTTAAATAGATCTTTTAAACTAATATGCACAAACGTATTTTGTTTGAAATGATTTCTGTAATTTGAAATACATTTTAAAGGATAGAGAAAAAATCTTTAAAATTTAATTTTAAAAATTATTTCTTATACCCCTGACAGACATACAAATATAGGTATAAACTAGTTTGTTTGATGGCTTAATTGAAATTTAAGTTGACAGACACTCAATGCCATTAATTAAAATTAGGATCTGGAAAAAGAAATTATTGGTTTTTCTTTATTTTAACTACTTTTTTTATATAAAAGTGATCGATCAGCTTAGTTTATGCTTCAATTACCTTTAACTTTTAACTTTAGGTTTATATCCTATAAAAAATAATATTTAAGCTTAATTATTTTTATTATTTTGCATTTGTTTTTTAAACAACAAATAGATTGCTTACAATATTATAGAAGAATATTTAATAGTTTTTTTTTCTGATTTTTGGGAACTTTTCGAGTACTCAATATACTATGGTACGATTGGTTACAAAGATATATGAAAATAAACTTAAAAATTTAAAAAAACCGGCGTTTTAGGATAAAAAACCGGTGTATTCGATATTCGAAAAATCAACATTTAGAAAAAACCGCCAGCAAAAAGAGGAAAAAACCGTGTTTTCCACCGGTTGTAAAACCAAGTCGATCACCCTAATATTTATACAGGTGCTATTATCAACCCAACTGATGGGGAAGCATAAAGTCAAAATTTATTGAATTTGCCTTGATATTATTCAATAATGCAGGGATGGAAAATTAGATTTTGGTTTCGGTTTTAAACAATTAACTTAAGTGTACTTTTTTGATTATAAAAAATTAATGTACATTTGTTGCTTTTGCACTATTTGAATTTATTTATTTAATAAAATTTTATTAAATTAAACATATCATAATAACTCTTCCCTTCCTGATATACGAATTGGCCTAGACAGAAATCATGCCCTAAAAAGTTGCTATGTTTTATCAATTCACTATTGAATATACCTGTTTGTGCCTTGGTGTCATATATTATTTGTTAAAAATAGTCGGTATTTGTCCTGGAAAAAAAAAATTATAAGGAGGCTGCAGAAATGAAACATATTTTAAGGTCACTTTATTGCTCACATTTTCCAAAGTTACCTTTAATGATGATTTCAGAGTGTCAATTATTGTTCTGTGTATTAAAAGTTTTTGTACAGTCAAAATAAAGATGACACTTTTTAATATGACAAGCGAACATTTTGTTCATTCACAGTTTCATAGCACGAAAACTGACACCCTGATGTATAAATATAAAATAATATGCATTAATTTAATTCAGTGAAAAACACTCATTCAATTAAAAAAAAAATAGCCAAGAATCTCGCCACTTTGGCCAAACTCGAAATTCAATCGCAAATAGCACTAAAAAATCGCCATGTATGACTTCCCATACCATACACAAAAAACCTTGTTTTTTATTACACACATATGTCGTGCGCATGTGCAAGTAGCAACTTTAAACGTTTATAACTCCTAAGTACAAAGCCAATTTTAATAAGACTGTGCACATTTGCAGAAAAATTCCTTTTATATGGTATACTAGCCAAACCCGGCGCGCGTTGCTACGCCCCTTAATGAATCAAAATGCATTCTGAATTTAATTGAATATCAAGTGCAAAAACCTAAAAATTATATTTTTTTTATGGGCGTGGCACTGCCCACTATTCGAATCACGAAATTGTATAGTCATGACAGCTCAATATGTGTGCAAAGTTTCAGAAAAATCGATCTAGTGCAAGTACCTAAAAATTATAACTTTTTTATGGGCGTGGCCCCGCCCACTTTTCTTATCACGAAATTTTAAAGTCATGACAGCTAGATATGTGTGCAAAGTTTCAGACAAATTGGTCATGTGCAAGTAGCTAAAAATTATAACTAATTTTTTTATGGGCGTGGCCCCGCCCACTTTTTTCCACCCATAAACACTCCCTGGTATGTGTACAAAAACTTGCCAAAGTTTGAGCCCGATCGGTTTTACAGTTTCGGAGTCTATAGCTAACACACACACACAGAGTTTCACTTGTATATATATAGATTTTTATTAACGGTTGCATAATGTGAGCGCAAACTGCGTAACAAAAATTCAACTTGTCTATATGTATGTGTATATAAAATTACTATATGTATTAAGTGATGCATCCTTTACGGCTTATGTTAGCAATTAAAAATAATTTTAGTTATCTCATGTGTTGTAAGAAAGACAGCAAGAAAAAATGTTGTTAACCATTATTTGAATCAAATAATATACTTGATTCAACCGTTATCCATTTTGTTTGATTTGTTTAGTGGAAACTTCTATTCGGCTTATTGGTCACTGTTTTTGTTATAAATGTGTCATCATCATTATAGTTTTCCGGCTGAAAAGAAAACAAAATAATATAATTAATGTGCATTAATGTGCTATTTTACGTATCCAAACGAGCGCTTTTTTATGAACATATTTTGTTGCAATTGGCTAATTCACAAGGTGTCCTAATGTCGTATTGTAATAATGTCATAATATGTAAAAACTTTAGAAAGCTCTGAAATTTTTACAATAAACAATATGTACAATACTTTTCAATAATTTAACAATTTTTTGGATTATTATGACTTTATGACAATACCGCACTTAAGGACACTTGTTAAATTTTACACTTGAAGCGTTCGGTTGAATTGTAAAAACGAGATATGTATAAGAATCTACAATTTCTTTGGATTTTATTATAAAAACTTACTAGAAAAATTTTAAAAGGATTAAAAATAAAAGAACAGATTATTATACTAAATATAGTGAAACAATTTATTGGAAATTTCATGCTTAAAGGTTTTTGTTTTTCCGCTTGATTTATTATTATGTTCTTATTAAACTATTTTTTTTAATATATTAGCGTTATTGGAATGTGGTTTTCGTTTTTTTTTTTATACATACGAAAGGGTTGCAAGGTAACTCAATGAAAAACTCTTAAAACATTAAACGGTCAAACAGTTACTTCAGGACAAGTATTATTTTGTAAAACTAATGAATAATAATACCACCAGGGATGCCACAACAATTTTTTTTAAAAACGGACCAAATTCTACAATTTTCCTTATAACCTTTCGAAATACATATAAAGCTACTGACTTAAGGCGCATAACAAATACATTTTTTAATAAAGAAGAGGTCATGCAAATTAATAATAATATTTTATTTATTTAATTTTTTAATAATTCTTTAATTAATTTTTATATTAATTTAAATATTAATTGTATGTGTTATTATTAAGTGTTTATTAATTTATTAATATTTAAATAAAAGTGAAGAATATTCCACTGTGCTTTGCTACTTTGTCTGGATCAGAATCCACCAAGTTCCCAAATTTTGAAATTTGTTTTATCTTTTATTTGGAGAAACACGTTTCAAGATGTTAAAAGTAATATTTTGATGCTTAGAATGATATATTAAATAAAAATTTTTTAAAGAACATTACGTAATTGAATGGTAATTTTTATACCCTTCACAGTGAGTGTAAGGGTATATACATAGTATATAGGTTTGTCATTCCGTGGGAAATTTCTACAATTTTCATTTCCGACCCCATAAAGTATATATTTTCTAAAAGCCTTTGATTGGCGGAGTCGATTAAGCTCAGTCAGTCTGTCCGTCTGACCGTGCGTAAATTGAAAAAAAATTTTTGAAGCTCCCAAAAATTTTCAAGACCGGTGTAAAGTACCAGAATATCAGAAAAATTCGGGAGTAGATCGGTATTGAAAAATCGCTTTATAAACAAATGAGATTGATGAAAAAATCTAGACCACCTCGTCTTTTCACACAAATACAAACTGGATGAACGTAGATACGAATCCTAGTTAGGACAAAAAAATTTTAATTTTGTTTAGTATTTTAATTTTTTTTTTTATTTTTATACTTTTTTAATTTTTTTAATATTTTTATTTTTTTAATTTTTTTTTTGTTAACATACACATATACATAAACTCAATTTATAATTTTACAATGGGATAAAATCATTATACAGATAATGAAAAATTTATGTATGTATGTACGTATATCATATTAATGAGATGAATGGTGATACAAACAATTGTTATTGCGTGACTACACGTTGTGAAGGGTATTTAAGATTTGGCACGGCCAAATATAGCACTCTTACTTGTTGTGAATAAAATATTAATTATTTTAACATCGTGTTTCACAATGAAAAGTTACTAAAAAAATCAAATTATTTAAATAAACCACCCAAGCTACCAGGTTATGTACAAGTATAAAAATCTTCCAATTTTGGGTCAATCCGATCAAAGTGGCATCACCACACACAGATAAAGAAAAATATAGAAATAAATATATGGATAGAGTGTATGGAAAAATTATTAAAAGCAATAAATAAGTAAAATCTAGGGCCAAATCACAACATATGATATACGGTGTAGGGATTTTAATAAGAATTCTAAAATTATTTTATATTCATGCTCGCGTGTGATAATTTGTTCTCTGGGATCAAATTGCAACATTCGAACGTGATCGAAATATAAAAACTTCTTATTAGAATCTCTCTACCAAAAGCACAATGAGCTTGATTGCTAAAGTAAAATTCCGAACGAGATCGATGCCTTAATTTGCCCTCTGATTTCAATGTTCACGTCAGTGTATTCTTCTTAACTCTGATTGCTTTGGTTTAATTTTTTGCTTAAAAGTAAAAACTGGTAAATAAAAGTTCATATAGGCATGTACAAATGCTATTAAATAATAATAAGAGTTAAGAAAGCTGAATAAATACTTGTTATAAAGATTTTAGCCATTGATTTAATTGGTTTAGTAATTGATTTAAATTACTAATAAATACAATTTCCTAAACAAAAAAAAAAGCAGATAGCTATAATCATTTGTTTTGCAACTGACTTTACTTGTATAACGATTTGGTCTACTGGGATGTGATACTTATAGTTATACTTATAATAAGTTTATTTAAAATACATAAATATGTATGTGCTCACCGATTTCTAAGAAGATTTATATATACACATGTACGTATGTATGTATGTATGTATAAATAAAATGCATAGTACCAATAACCGCAAAGTTTTATAGTTGAATGTGTACAGACATATCGCACACTAAATACAAAAGGGAAACAGTTTTAAGAGGTTTAAAAGACTGCAATAAAAAATATTTATTGGGAAAGAGTTTAGTTAATTTTTTAATTATAATTATGAAAATAAAAAAATTAACAAAAAGGCACTTGTTTTATGGTAGAGAATCAATTTCGAAAAATTTACAGTTCTGGCCTTTTCGTAATAAGTGTGCGATATGTTTCTGTCAGAGAATAACATTGTTCAAATAAGTAAAAATACTTATTATTCAAATTCTCTTAGGGAAAAATACCGAAGCTTATATCTCAGTTGACTTCACACCGATTTGTTAGTTTTTCTAAGAAATAATTTCTGAGATTACGGCTAATAATTTGGTATCTTAAGCCTGTTTTAAAATTATTTAGGAGTTTAAACAATTTTGATATATTTTTAAAAAAAATATATATTTTTTCCAAATAATTTTTGCCTATAACTTTGCCGATAAGTGACCAATTTGTCCAAAATTTATCATGAGTATCTTTAGAGGCATACTAAATTCACTAATAGTAACAACCGTGTCTAAAAATTATCCTATGGCCAGAAAATTTTTAATTTTGTGGTAACAAGAGTGCTATATTCGGCCGTGCCGAATCTGATAATACCCTTCACCATCATGTACATATGTAGGTATAATCGCCATATAATACGCAATTTTTCTTTATCATTTCCGACGCCATCCTCAATAATGAACTTTTACGTAGTTATATGTATTCTACTAGTTAACACCTTTAATTTGATACTCATATTGATGGGGTTAAAAAAATTTTTCCGCCATTTTGTTTTAGACGTCATCTTGGATTTTACATTTTTTTAATAATTTACTGTATTCTGCTGGTCAAGCCCTTTTATTTGATACCAATATTGAGGGTGTTCAAGAAGTTACATTTTAAAATACCAGATTTGACCCACATATAAATTTATTGTCCGCCATTTTGTAGTGACGGCCAACAAGAATTTAAATTTTTTAATAGTGTTTATATTGCGCTAGTCAAGTCCTTTCAGATGATACCAATATTAACTATCTTGGTTGTGTAGAAGCTGAAAAATTGGTTTTCGTTTGTAAATTTTTGGAATATAAATTTAAAAAAAATTTTTTTGCCCATAACTTTACCGATTAGAGCCCGATAAATCCAAAATTTTTCACGAATATCTCTAGAAAAATATTATATCTACAAATAGTAGCAAAGGTACCTATAGATTATTCTAAGACTGGAAAAAATTTAATTTTGTTGGTAAAAATGTGGAAAAAATAGAGGCAATCGCGTTTATTTGCTCATATCTCAGAAAGTTATGGGGCGATTTTGCTAAACAAAAACAAAAATTATAAATATTTTGTATGTAATTTTTTATACCCTTCACCTGTGGTGCGCAAGGGTATATATAGCTTTGTCATTCCGTTTGTAATTTCTACAATTTTCATTTCCGACCCCATAAAGTATATATTTTCTGAAAGCTTATGAATAGAGGAGTCGATTAAGCCCTGACCGTCTGTCCGTCTGTCCGTGTGTTGGTTGAAATCAACTTTTAGAAGCAACTATATGTTCCTCAGATCTGTATATGGTATCAATCTCTTGGAAATATCCAGGAATGAATCGCTATTGAAATTCAGCACAATCGCCCCATAACTTTCTGAGATATGAGCAAAAAACCACGACCACCTCGTTTTTTTTCACAATTACAACAACAACATACATACATACATACATGTAAAAAACATACCAAACAAAAAAAATTACAAAAAAAAAATATTAAAAATAAGAAAAAAATAATAAAAAAAAAACTACAAAAAAAACTAAAAAAAAAAATTTTAAAAAAATTTAAAAAAAAATTTAAAAAAATTTTTTAAAAAAAAATATAAAAAAAAATAATAAAATATAAATAATATATTAAATAAAATAAAATAAAATTGTATCAATCTCTTGGAAATATCCAGGAATGAATCGCTATTGAAATTCAGCACAATCGCCCCATAACTTTCTGAGATATGAGCAAAAAACCACGACCACCTCGTTTTTTTCACAATTACAACAACATACATACATACATACATGTAAAAAACATACCAAACAAAAAAAATTACAAAAAAAAAAAATATTAAAAATAAGAAAAAAATAATAAAAAAAACTACAAAAAAAAAAAATTTTAAAAATTTTAAAAAAATTTTTCTAAAAAAATTTTTTAAAAAAATTTAAAAAAAATATAAAAAAATAATAAAATATAAATAATATATTAAATAAAATAAAATAAAATTTTTTTGGCTCAGCTGGGATTCGATGCCACATTTATTCTAACGTGTACGTATGCACGTATTTTATATGGGATGAATGGTGATACAAACAATTGTTATTGCATGACTACACGTTGTGAAGGGTATATAAGATTCGGCACGGCCGAATATAGCACTGTTACTTGTTTTTACAGAAATTGACGATGTTTTCTGGGGGTCAATTCTCATTTTGTGAAGCTGACAAATGGAAAAGTTTTGTACAGTAAAAGGTATGGTTGCACCATATGATATGACACAGAAAAAGTTTTCATTGCACAGTTTCATGGAACGAGTATTAAGCTCATGGAGGTCAGTTTTTTTTCTGTGAAAATGTTAAATGAAAAGTTTTTGTGTATTATATCATATAATTTTCATTTTACAGAACAAAAACTGATCACCTAAATATAAAAGAATTTACTAAACTTTTACTTTGCGACTATATACAGAGGAATCAAATGTTGCGTCAAAAAAATAATATTTTTTTGTTTTCGTTAAATTTATTTAAAATTAATAAGAGTTTTTTAAAATGAGTTATTCAAAAAAATCTATGATCATGCCTTTCTCTGATTTGTTCTATATGTATTAAATACGGAAATTAAAAACATTTAAATAAAATTTATTTATTAATATGTTTATTCTTTGAAGTGAGGCAAATAGGTCATAAGTCAGAAATTGTAGTTTTTGTTTAATACCAAACAATATAGACATATTAGTAAATTTGTGCTAGAGTTAAATTATTGATAACAAACGTAAGGGAGAAAAAATTCAGTAGAATCAAATATAAAACTCAAACTGCAATTTTTTGACTTAATCCCTTTTTGTCTAACATCACAAATATAAATGTAAGTGACTTTCTTATGTATAGTACAATATCAACAATAAAAAATTTTATTTTCTTAGTATGAAACTATAAAAACAATTAACGATAAATTTTAGTTTACAGTATAATTCAGGTAGTTACTGCGAAATTAATAATAATAATAAAAATTAATTAGTAATAAAAAAAATGAAATTAATACAAATTATATTCGTAATTAGTTGCATTGCCGCTAGTGTCATGGCTGCTCCTGGACATGTAAGTTGTCTAATTTTGTGCAAAAATATATATAAAACATATACATACATACATATACGAACATACTTATGCATGCAAATAAAATATTTGGCTGTGGTAATCATAGTCTATGTTGCTGTTAGACTATGATTAAATCGTATGCAAGAAGAAGAACAAGTGTAATCAAATTATTGTTAAAAAAATCATATCTTTATTGCTTTGTAATCATACAGTTGTTTTACCTAATTTTAATTGTTTTAAGTTCTTTTAATTATGTTATTTTCACGAATACCTCAAAATATTTTTTAAAGGACATCCACAACGAAATTGTTACGAAAAGTAAACATAAATGATAAAATTCAAACAAACGCTTAATAATCATGACAAAATACATGAAAAATAAAATTAACTATTACTTGTTTTCACCAACAAAATATTGTTACAGAGAATATAATATGACCGTAATGTAATCATTTCGTAACTATGGGTTTTCTTTGCGTGTGTGTGTATATAAACTAAATTTAGTAATTTCTATTTCTATTTTTTTTTTTTTTTGCAGAATGTTATAAAAGGCGATTACAATAAAAATAATCATCAGTCTAATTTCGATTTAAATGCAGATTTAAAAGCAATATTAATTTAACCGAAAACATGGATTAAAGATTTTATTTTTATATTTATGAATAATGTAATTATATAAATAAACAAATTAAACTTAATATATTTTTTTATTCCGTTTTAAAAATTAAAATCTTAATGAAGGTAAAGCATGAATTTTAGTTAAAACGTTATTAGGCAATTGGCCCGTTTCCGAAAACCACTTGAACGTTTAGAAATTGTTAAACATTTTGTAATCGAACAACCAAATACTTAAATCCATACTTCTTGGTATTATGCTATGATTAGTCCGTATTTTGAACTACGTTCTATATACTATAGCTTCCATACTAGAAGATATCGTACAACTATTCTTATATTTCTCAATGACCTTCTACGTCAAACTTCGAACCTTATACATTCTTTCGCAGATGACAGCAACTTGTGCCATTCGTATTCATTCAGCCATAGACCAAGCCTTTTTGAGATCCATGCTATGAGGCGAAACATGAATAGGATGCTGAATCAGGATCTGATGAACATCTACGAATGGGGTCGTGCGAATAGAGTGTTAAAATCCTCTCCTCGAAAAACACAGTGTTGTCTACTAACACACAAACGCATAGCGGATATTGTTGCCTCATCTGTACTATTAGATTATAAGTATCCAGGGATCGGAAGCTCTTGATGTTGTAGGCATGAAAATTCAGTGGGACGTCCGCTGGACTGAACATATTTTTTTTGTGTCGAAAGAAGCATTCAAGTGTCTCGGTGTTTTAAGACAGTGTAGAAAATACTTCACCCCATCCGATCTCCTTTTTATTTATACCACCTACATCCGACCGAAAATGGAATACAAGTATGGGCCGGTGCTTCAAAGTCTATTTTGGAGTTAATCGACCGCGTACAGGAGAGGGCGAAGGTGCTTATTAATGACAGTAGGGTAACCAACTCTATTGACTCTCTCGAACACCGTCGCAAAGTGGGTTTTGTTTCACTGTTCTATCGATAGAACAATGAAATATGCTCCAATGAGATAAGGGAACTTGTTCCCGAAAACCGCAATTTTGCACGTAATGCTCGTTTTTCCAGAAGAGCACACCCATATGTGGTCGATTGGCCAATGGATCGAACTACACACTACAGGGAAAATTCGTTCTTTTATCGTACTGTTCGTATGTGGAACAGACTCCCCGCTGAAAGTTTTCCAGCCACTTACAATATGGAAAAGTTCGAATCAAATGTCCACATACACTACTCCCTTTCTCCTCCTACCCATAACCTATTTTCCTTATATCAACACAATGCATGCATGAATAGGGGACATTCCCTGAGCGTTGTATATTAAAAAAAAACTGTTAAAAATAAATTAATATTTTGTCTAATGACGTTATTACAATAAAAATTAAGCATTAATTATAGTATACTGAGGTTTGACCAACTATAACTTTCTTACTGTTTTTGTTATATTTGATGTGACTTATATGTTCCTATTATTTTTTAGTTATATTATTAACAAAAACTTTTTAAGCATAAGCTGCCCGAAATCATCAATAGTTTAGAGTACTAACGATTTTTTATAATTTTTTTAGTAGTTCTGAAAAATATTGTTTATTAAAAAATATTTAGGGTATTCTAATCACCAGTTTAGGTGCCGGGTCACTCCAACATAAGCGGTAATGAATTGGCTGATGAGTTGGCAAGACTAGGCTCGGAAATGGTGGATCCTGATAGGGTGTAGGCGGTTAACCCCCATTGGGTTTCCTTTTCGGTGGAATGGGTTCTGAGCGGGACTAATCGAGTCTGGAGTAACCGAACGGACTGCAGAGTATCGTTGACGTTGTGGCCAATGCTCAGTAAATCTGATTCGGATTTGCTTCTTGACAGAGGTAGGGACTGCGTAAGAACTATAATAGGGATGATTACGGGCCACTGTATGTTGGACAGAATGGCGGTAAGAATGGGACTGAACCTGTCGGATATGTGCAGGCTGTGCGAGGACCCGGAGGATTTGGAGACAGTTGAGAACATTCTGTGCCAATGTCCCAGACTGCAGATTAGCAGGTTGAAGTGGCTAGGTAGCAGATTCCTAGGCGAATTAGGGGATGTCTCGAGCTTTGGACCCGAGAATATGATAGTATTCGTTATGGGAATGACCTGGCTTCGTGACACGAGACTGAGAATAGGTCGATTGTAGGGTTTAGCTCTTTTTTGGTATTGATTTGATGACTATCTTGTTTTCTTTTTTCTTTTCTATTCTTATTCTATTCTATTCTTCTTTTTAATTTTATATTAAGGCGTCATAATGGACCGTATTGGTCTCTGGGTGAGGGTAGCTTTCCACCAGCCTTACCTAGCTACCATCACTAGTTTAAGTCTTGCGAAAATGCAAAATTAGACAAGGCTATCACGCGGACATAATTCATATTTTTTTTTGGCATATTGGGGGAACTCTGACGTCACGCAACCTTTATTTATTCATCATTCGAAAATTTCTTGTAAACATTCGTATTTATTTTTATTTTTCATATTAACAACCTTATAAAAATAAGTTTCATTGTAAAATTAAAAAATAAATATTTTATTTTATATATTACTACAGGCCAAAATATTGTTTTTTTTATCAAAATCAGCGCCGTGAAAAATAAGAGATCAACAAATTAAATAATATACAAAGTTAAAAATTAAGAGATTTCAGATTTAAATAAATATTCAAATTATGTATGGATGCCTTTGGATCCTTTAAAAATGTCTCTAAACACACAAAATTAAAAATAGCCCTGTTTTCTAAAATGAAATATCATTTTATTTATTAAATATGAAGTTTGACTCAAAAAAAAAAAATATTAAAAAAATGTACCGGAAAAAAACAATGATTTTCAAAGGAAAGGGCAAATGGCCTCAAAATTATTAAAATATGTAAGAGTTCGAGTCTGAAAATACTCTTCACCATCTTGTATATATTTGTAATAACCTCATCGTAGCTTATCTTAGATTTGAGATTTCATGTAATACGCCATTTTCTTTATTATATCCGACGCCATTTTTGATTTTAGATGATAACATAGTAAGCTATTTGCTACCAGTCAAGCCCTTTCATTTGATACCTATATTTTGGGGCTAAAAAAATTTCCGCCATTTTGCATCAGACGCCATCTTGGATTTAACACTTTTTATTTTATTCTACTGGTCAAGCTCTTTCATTTGATACCAATATTGCGGGGGCTAAAGGCGACAAAGCCGTAGCTTCTATATTTGTCTCATATATTCGCCATTAAATCTAGGACTACATCTTGGATTTTAAATTTTTCATTAATTGCTATATTTTAATGGTCAAGCCCATTCATTTGATATTTATACACGTACTGAAAAAAAAACCGATTTTCGTTTGTATATATTTTAGGAAAAACCGAAGCAGTTGTATTTTGGTGCTTATAAGTATGTCAGTTAGTCACAAAGTGATTTATAAGCTTGTCTTAAAAAAAAATTTTAAGACCACTGTTTATAATATTGTGTCTTAAGCGTGTCTAAAAATTATTTCAGAGCTTGAAAATTTTGATATAATACAAAAATATAGTTTCTAATATTTTTTCCTATAACTTTGACAGTTAGTGACCGATTTGTCCAAAATATCTCTACAGGCATACCATATCTGTAAATGGTTACGAGAGTTCCTATAAATTATCCTAGGGCTAAAATATTTTTAATATTTGTGGTGAAAGTTTGTGTGTTTTGTAAATAAGACGTGTTTATATGCTCATATCTCAGAAAGTTATTAGACGATTATGCTGATTTTTAAAATCGAATATTTCTTTTGAATATTTCTGATATTCTGTTGCCGCACACAGATGGACAATCGTCGCATATATACTTAATGGGGTCGGAAATAAATATTGTAGAAATTTCACACGCAATGACAAACCCATATATATCCTTACACTCACTGTGAAAGGTATAAAAATTCCCAATAAAATGTGAAAATTTTGGCAAAAAAAAATGCTGGAACTTTAACTCTTGTTGATTCGAATCGTCAGCTTCGCTATAGCGTTTGGCCGTTCGCAGGGACTTAAAACTTTGATAAACTCTAAACTTTGTTTATGATAAACAAATGTCATAATGTGTGTCTAAATAAATGTCGTGCCTAAAAATATATTATGACCAATAGAAACTATTTTAATAAAATGTGGCTAAAGTTAAAAAGATATATTTGCGCAATAGTTTTTAATGACACACACTATTCATACGTTTTCAAGTATTGAACACTAAAAATTAATTACTCATCATTCATTTACTTTATAAATTAGAATCATTGTGTAAAACATTTAGTATTATTTAAAACTTAAGACCTTATTCTACTGGATTTAACAAAAACTTAATTGCAAATTACTGAAAATGAAATTATTTAAATTTATTTTAATTATTTCTATTGGAATTATACTCGCAGTACAAGCTCGAAGATCCTCCAGGAATGTAAGAATTTTTTTAAATAGATTTGCACAATATAAAAATAATAATAATTATCTATACACAAACTGCCTTATTTATAATAATTGTTAAAAGTTTATTTGATTTTTAAACCTCCTCTAAAGCTGTTTTAATTTGTATTTAATTAATAAGTAGACCGGGTGAATAAGACATATAAGATATATGTTTAGATGTATATTAAAAATTTTTAACTTTTTTTATTGTATTTTTTTAGAGTATTGTTGGAAGAGGAAATTCGGGTAATCATCAGTCAGCCGTACATGTCCATTGCAGTTACCACTAAGCAATTATTTTTTTTTACTTAAAAACAAAACCTTAAAAGAACTATAAACATACATACATACATACCTGTGAACAGCGTTGCCAGATGCTTTGTTAAGAAAATCATAATTTGGCAAAAACAAAAAATTAATCATTACATTTTTTATTTAATAATCCAGCTGATTATTAAAGTTTATATTAACATAGGTTGGTTTTATAAAATTATCTAATATTTGAAGATATAGGCGTTGCATTTCATCATACATTCTTTGTATTTTAAAAAGCTATATATACCTATAAAATATCGTCATTTCTAAAAATAGAAAATCATCAAATATTTTTTGGACAAAATATAATATAAAATATATAAAATCATCATTCTGGCAACGCTGCCTATAAACATTTAACTTTTAGTTTAAGGATATGTATATGCAAGTGACGTATTGAAAAAATGAAGTTCCAGTTTTAGTTAATTTAATAAACATTGAGATTTTTTAATTGCAAAATTGTATTGCATTTTTAACATTTTTAGACAATAAGTTATGTTGTTGTAAAAAAATATGTAATAAATTGAACGACTTTGCCACATTTTATTAAATATGTAGGCTAAAGCGTACAACACCAATTGAAAAAAAATCAACTTTTCGCAAAATTTGATTCTGAAGGAAATACTTATTTAAATTTTTATTAATCATGTAAAATAGGGAGGTTAATATTAAAAAAAAAATAGTGGCCAAGTAGCAGTTTGAAGTTCTAGTAAGTGCATATGTACATACACTGAAAAAAATATCGTCGGTAATAATAATGAAAACATTTGGTACACCCTGAACGACAAAAATAGTTATATTAACTGGATTTTTTATTCAAATCTAAAAAAAATTATTTTTCAATCGAAGCTTAAATTGTGCACTTGAAAATTTATCATTATCTTTCCTCAGACAGTACATTTCATTGTCGTGAAGAATCGTGCTCACAATTCTTCAGTAATATTCATAGTTTTAAACGGCATCTAAAAATAAAACATATACATTTAGAAAATCGAACAGCTCAAAAGGATTGGTTCAAAAGCATCAGTCCAAAATGAGAAAAGTGAAAAAATGTGCATTTAAAATAATGAACGATGCACTTAAAATGAATAACAATTCTTTAATACAAATAAAATATATTATTCAAATTAACTAAATTTATTAGTTTATTTAAAGATAATTTCTTTAATATTAAGGCAAAAATATTTAAATTAATTAAATTTATTATTTAGTTTAAATAAAATTTCTTTAATATGAATAAAAATTTACTAAAATCATTAGTTAATTTAATTATTTTGTTAATAAATGTAACTAAAAACTAATAATTTTTACACCTAATTAAATAACGAATGAAAATAGTCAAATTCAAAAAATTTTTTCATTATAACTATTTTACTAAAATTAAATCTTTTACGAAAAATTCCCGTAAAACTGAATAACGTTTTTGTTAGTTGTATAATAACCTACAATTCTTCAGTTTTCCACCCCTTTTTACCGTATTAAATAAGGTAAATTTTTGGTTCAGTGTAGTTAAAGAACAGCGTTTATTCCCAATAAAAATAATAATCCTTGCAGACCGACATATTCTGTTGGATTATTACCTAAATATGAAAGTAATTATTTGAGTTTCTTGCCCCTGTTTGATCAAAATATTTTAACGGCAAAATTCCTTTGGGCCCAGGTTGAGGATGCACCCTCTTTACATTTGAAACAATGATGTTTGGTTATACCACCAGTTCCTAAATGTGTTATATTGTATGTATTCCTATGCGTTCTTTTTCTTTGATACTTATTATATTCAAAATGTAATTTAAAATATTTGTATGTACATACATATGTATATATTGATATATTTTAAAAATAAATGCTTTTATACATTCCCATTTTTTTGTACTTTTATTTAACAGGTTCAATAATTAATATTGCTGGTACTTTATTTAACTTATAGTCCTGATTAAATTAATTAAAATAAAATAGAAATTTTAATTAATTTTTTAATATTGTTTTAATTGATATTTTTCGCAATATTTATTCAATTAAAACTATTAATTTTCATTTAAATTATAGTATCATTTTGATTGACTGGAGCAAAATCAAAAAATATTTTAATTTTTTTTTGTAGGTGTCGCCTTTTAACACTTTTAGTTATATCTTTGGTATTTACAGTCGGATTTTAAAGTATAAAGACCATTGACCCTAAGTATCTCTTTATAGTAATTACCCAATAGAACTCAGTTCCTACCACGCTAAAGTACCACCATAATATATATTTAAGCTCGCAAAAAAATCAATAAGAAAATCAAAATCGATAACATACCTCTAGGGCTATTTGTAAAATTTTTTGTACAAATCGGTCAATAGTTGGCAAAGTTTTAGTCAAAAACAAGTAAGAGTGCTATATGCGGTCATGCCGAATCTTATATACCCTTCACAACGTGTAGTCACGCAATAAAAATAGTTTGTATCACCATTCATCTCATATGAAATACGTACATACATATATAAAAACATCCCATTGTATAATTATAAATTTACGTATGTGTGTTAAAAAATATAAAAAAAATTAAAAAAAAATTAAAAAAAAATTAAAAAGAATAAAAAAAAAATATTAAAAAAAATAAGAAAAAAATTAAAAAAAAATATTAAAAAAAAACTTAAAAAAAAAATAAAAAAAAAATTTAAAAAAAAATATATATATATATAAAATAAAATAATATAAAAATTTTTTTTTATATTTTTTAAACCACGTTTGTATGTGTGTATGTTGTTGTTGTGCTAAAAAAAACGAGGTGGTCGTGGGTTTTTGATCATATCACAGTTGTTTATGTACCGATGTTTCCGATTTTCAATACCGATCTACTCCCGAATATTTCTGATATTTTAATACCTCACCGGGGGGCTTCAAAAAGTTGATTTCAACATATAAACGGACAGACGGTCAGACGGACGGACGGTCAGACGAACAGACTGACAGAGCTTAATCCCCTATTTATAAGCTTTCAGAAAATATATACTTTATGGGGTCGAAAATGAAAATTGTAGAAATTACAAACGGAATGACAAACCTATATATACCCTTTTTCACTGTGTAAAGGGTATAAATAACACTGCTCTGCAAAAAATAATTTTTTGTCTTCCCATTTAATAAAACTATGTGGACTATATGGATTTTGACGCGCTGAACTCAAATCCGTTGTCGGTTTTTTCCCATCAGATCGGGATTTTTTTTTATGGGCGTGGCAAATTTTTCCCCCTAAATTAGTCAGGTGCGGAGACTTATTTCCTTCTAACTCGAGAAGCAGTCATCCGATGTTCAAAAGTAAAACACCAAAAAATGGATAACCAAATTAGTTTTATTTTAGTTGAATAACATTTTTCTCTATCTCTTATCGTTTTGGAGTTATTTAGAAATTAATGGAGAAAAAAAATTTTTTTCGTGCAAAATTCGTAATATTTTTCAATTTAAAAATGGAATTAAAAAAAATATAAGGCATATATTCAACATTTTAAACTTTTTTCTGAGATCTACTTATCTTGAAAATAAAAAAAAGCCATAAACCATAAAAATCGGTTAAAAAATGTAGATTTTATTATCAATTTACCGCAGCTACCCAATATTGACCAAATATGTGTAATGCAGCAAACAACGTCAGAGTGGGCGCACTTAAGCGGCTTGTAGCATCAATGAATGGCAACTTTTTACTTCTATCTATTTTCGTACAACAAAACCAAATACAAGCAAAAAAATTTGCCAGATTGTAATTTTGTAGCAACGCCTCGCTTAAAGCACCCACCCTGTCGTCACCCGTAGAAAACTTCAAATTACACTAAAAATTAAAATATTTGCAGCCTATTTTATTTAAAATAACACAAAACTTTTGTCAATAATTATTAATTTTTATTTATGAAACATTGTTAAAATAAAAAAGTAGCTTAAGCTGCCCATGCCCTTTTGTCCACATCATTCAATTTCGTTCTGAAGACCTCGTCCTTCATAAGCTGTCGTATTTGTGGACCTAAAAATATGCCATCTTTTACCTTAGCATCTCTGATTCTAGGAAATTTGCTCTTAATATATAGAAAGTCTTCATCGTCCTTGTTCATTGCTTTGACAAAATTTTTCATTAGGCCTAGCTTTATATGAAGGGAAGGCAGAAGAGTTTGTTCTTTTTGATTTAAAGGCTCTTCTGCTGCATTTTTTCTCCTGGAATAAAATTTACTCTTTTCGGTCAAATTTTAACATTGTAGTGTTTTTTTTTTGCGCGGCTATCCCATTTACATAAGAAGCAATAAAACTTAGTATATCCACTTTGCAATCCATTTAACATTGCTACGACTTTTAAATCTGCAGATTCCATGAGTAATGTGAGTATTTGATTTTTTGTAGTATCATCTTCATGCTACAATAGTTTTCTTTCATATTTCTTGCATACGCGAGTGGGGCCAATGGAAATTTGTTGCCATTGTGAAGTAAAACCGCTTTCAAACTTTTCTTGGATGAATTAATAACAAACCGCCAATCCTGAGATTTATGACTGAAACACAGTTGTCGCAAAAGTCCATCAGCATTATCGCAAAATATCAAACCTTCCTCTTTGCTGAAATATATTAAAAAAGGTTGTTCTTTATTTCGAAAGTAAGAGACGTTAACGTCCGTTTGCACCAAGCTCCATTCTTTTCATTGGGATGCAAGAAGTTTAGACTTGGTTTTTTTAAAGCCTTGATTTACAAACTAAGTTATTCATATCAGTTTAATTCGAAAAATAAGGTGTACTCGTTGGACTTCCAAATGAATGCGAAGAAACACCCATGTTGGCGTAAGTGGATTCAGTTGCTGCAGAAAGCCCATCTTCTTCATCGTCTGTAGGAGGCAATGGAGGTAAAAATTTACTTGTAAACTGGAAAACTGGTCATTTGACGCATGAAGTATTTGGATAAGTAACTTTATTTTTTGTTTTTTGCGTAAACCCACGTGTTTTAGTATGGCAAAAGTAGCAATCATTTTGATGATTTTGTGGTTCACTCCAAATCGCTGGCTTCATAAACGGCTTCATAAAGACTTATGACTTTCTTTTCACCAACCTCTTAAAGACTTACCACAGCTACTACAACATATTTTCGGCAGCCAATTTTTATCTCTATCATCGGTAGGAAACCCAAAATAACGGCGATAAGCATCTTTAACCTTGGAAGATATTGTCTCCCGTTGAGAACTTAAAGTTAGATCGCCACATACGTAACAAAATAAATTTGGAGATTTGTTACAAATCCTTGACATTTTGTAATATGAAAGCGTTTGTGGATTCTTTAATTGCTTTATTTCATTACACAATAACAAAGTACACTATAAGATCTATTGACTGTTGCCGATTTTAACCGCACGATATTTAAATTAAAAGTGACTAACTTATTGCCCATTAGCTTCTATATATACAATAAATATCAGAATCTACCCTAATGTTCTTAATTTGAAATCACAGGTAATTGAAAAATACTATTATAAATATTAATTCCAAGAACTATGTAAAATACCGTTGTACTTTAGTTCCATTACCTGCTCACTCAACGAAATGTTACATACATATATCATTTGTAAGGCTGGTTGCATAACCATATTGGGTACATGCGGTAAATTGACAATAAAATCTACATTTTTTAACCGACTTTTACAGTTTATGGCTTTTTTTATTTCCAAGATAAGTAGCTCTTAGAACAAAGTTTAAAATGTTGAATATTTGCCTTATATTTTTTTTAATTCCATTTTTAAATTGAAAAATATTACGAATTTTGCACGAAAAAAAAAATTTTTCTCCATTAATTTTTAAATAACTCCAAAACGATAGGAGATAGAGAAGAGAAGAGAGTATTCCACTGAAATAAAAACAATTTTGTTACACATTTTTTGGTGTTTTATTTTTGAAAATCGGATGACTGGTTCTCGAGTTAGGATTAAATATGTGTCCGTACCTGACTAATTTAGGGGGAAAAATTTGCCACGCCCATAAAAAAAATCCCGATCTGATGGAAAAAACCCGACAACGGATTTGAGTTCAGTGCGTCAAAATCCATATAGTCCACATAGTTTTATTAAATGGAGGATTTTGTTGCAGAGCAGTGTAATTAAGCAAAAAATATATACTATTTTTTAAATATGTATATAAACTAACTAAAGTTCCTAATTAATTTTTCGAAACAGTAAAAATACCAAATTATAGTCTGCAGTCTCAAAAATTATAAGCATCAAAATACAACTGCTTTGGCAATTTTCCTAAAATTTTCAAGCGAACATCGTTTTTTAGAGAGGGTTGCTTTGAGTATGAGAGCTTAAATATCAATACAAAAAATTTATATATGGGTCAAACTTAGAAACTAAAAATGTAACCCCTTGAAGCTCTTCTATATTGATATCAAATGAAAGTGATTGATCAGTAGAATATAGTTAACTAAGTCGAAAATTCATCAACAAAGGTGCCGTCGAAAATAATAAAGTGAAATGTCGTATAACATTTAATCTGAAATCAAGGCTAAGCTGCAATGTCATTATACCCACATATTTACATGCTGTTGAAGGGTATTATCAGCACGGCTGTTACTTGTTAAAAATAAAATCAAATTAATCATACATTTATACTTTATTTATATACATGCATATATATATATTATTTTATTTATTTTTTTTTACAATACATACCACAATATATAACGTCTAAATTTGCTATATTAAGCAGGCATGGTAAACTAGAATTAATCATAATCCTAATCTTTAAATAAAATTGTTTTTGCTATAATTTAGTAAAATTAGAAATAAGTCATTGATTTGAATTATTCACAGGAAGTATATGATGAACGTAATATACTAATCGATCTATTTTTATAAAATAAATATGTTGTTTTACATTCCATTTATTTTTGAAAATAAACAATAACGTCAGCAATATAATAGCACTTTATTGTCAACACTGACTAATTCTTATGATATAATTAAATACAAAAAAAAACAAGTAAGAGCACTATATTCGGCTGTGCTAATATATATCGGTAATATATTCGGTTACTGCTAATAAATAAAACTGAGATATTTTAATATAGTCATTTATTCCTCCAAAAACTTTGTCCATAGAGAAACTATGTATATGAATTTAAGATAAGCCTTTATGGGAGGTTATGTGGAGGTAGGCGTCAAAGTAGGCGTGTCACCTAAATTTACTGGCATAACAATGACATTGACTAGAAGGATATATGTAGCAAATTTCATTATCATACCTCTAATTTTGTCGGTTTTATGAGCTTTAAAATTTCATTAAAAGTAGATAACGTGAAAAGTGGGCGTTATAGTAGGCGTGTCAACGTTGTTTCTGCTAATGAACACAACTTAGATATTTCAATATAGTGTCCTTTATTCTTCCAAAGTCTTTCTTTATTCATAGAGAAATTATATGAATTTCAGATATAACGTTATTTGGGAGGTGGGCGTGGCACATTTATTTTCCGTAAGTGTAAAGCTTTTGACCAAAAAGCAATTTTTGCAAAATTTCAGAAT
The DNA here is from genome assembly GCA_941918925.1 of Phyto melanocephala. NCBI lineage: Eukaryota > Metazoa > Arthropoda > Insecta > Diptera > Rhinophoridae > Phyto > Phyto melanocephala. Next base: position 82,070,948 of record OW799235.1, on the reverse strand, counting down.
CATACATCTAATTGTGTCAGTTTTATTACGTTTTAGTTTACGTGCGGTATAAATTTTCGTAAATTTTAATCTACAACTTCTTTCCTAATGCATAGATATAATCAATTTTCAGGGGAAAATATTTTTTTACTCAGGAAATATACATTCTAAATTCCATGGCTCTAGATTAATGCGTTTGGACACAATTGCATTTTATTCGATGTTGGAAGGACATGATTTTTTTGATTACGAGCTATATCTCTCTTTCTAATATTCCGACATAGCCCATTTTTAATACCAAACAACAGACGGATGGACGGAAGGACATAGCTAGATCTTCATAAAATCAAATCCCGATTCAGAATATATATACTTTATGGGGTCTAAAATGAATATTTCGATGTGTTACAAACGGAATGACAAAATGAATATACCCACACCACTTTTTTTGGTGGCGGATATAAAAAGAAGTGTTTTGTATGCAATTAGGTTTTGCGACACTGATCCTTTAATTCAATTTATTACATTTTTTTTACTATATAAAATATAAAAAAGCACAAGGAGTTTAAGTGACTAATGTTTGTTATGGAGAAAAAGTTGCTTAGAGTAAAGTTGCAATTTTTTAAAATGATTTAATTAAATTTAACAGGTTAAAAAAAATCCTCCACACATTTATACCCTTTGTGCTCTTTCTTTTCCAAATTTCTAAATAATCGAAGTTTTACCTCTAGACAAATATTTGACTAAATAGATGTAACCACTAAAATGTTATAATTTCTCTCGTTATAAATAAATGTTTATTAAATTAAAAATTTTCTTCATTTATTTAAATGACATTTTGGTGTAAGAAAAATCAAATAAATTTAAAAGTTATTTACAAAAAATAGTGGTCACGCATATTTGAGAAAAAATTTTTTTTAAATGTTAAAGTAGCTTTAGTAACAAAAAAAAAAGAGGTCAAATAGACAAAAATGTTTAAATAACGGTTTATTAAGTAACAAAAGCTTTTTTAAAAATTGTTTTAGTCGGCATAGTCAGATTCATAGCATAATTTTATTCTCATCATGGCTGTCGCTTCTTACCGGAACTGTTTCCATCCTATGGCGAAGAAGTACTTTAAACCATTAATAATGAATTAATACATTGCGACGAAGATCGTTGGTTTCCTGAATTTCACAAATTTTAGTGTTTTGACGTTGTTTTTGGAGGAAGGAAGTTGTTGGAGTAACTGCACGGTCAATATTTTGAGCCTTTATGTTTTCTGTGGATAAGTTTTCTTGTTATTCACAAGATCTGGTTTGTAAATTTGAATAGTTCAAACGGTCATCCTTCAGTAGTACGGAGCGAATTTCATCACATTTTTACAAAATCTAATCGAAATTTTTTTAGTTACATCATAGTCTAAACTGGCCTTAAACAATAAAATGACAACCAAACCTAACCCGGGGTCTCCACGTAGCAATATTTTTGCGCAATCATTGCTTTGTTGATTGCTTAAGCAATTATTGCCGAAATAAGCTGTCAAAATCGTTTGATTTTCTTTGAATATTTTGTTTTTCTTTGCAGAAACAAAAGAAAATTCAAATAATTTACAGTGAGATAATGTAAACAAATAAAAATTCTGTTTCTTTACTAATCAATTCATACAATTTACGCAAAGTAACACCACCCATAGAGTTTAATCTCAATTATTTATTTAACTTAGATAAAGGGTCGAATCACATGAATGCCTTAAGATAAACGCATATAAAAAATTTTATTATAGTTTTTCCGTATTAAATAAAATTTATACTAATTAAATAAAATTAACAATAAAACTCCAACTTTTGGAAATAATAATGTCACAAAAAAATTTTTACTAGCCAAACAAACTGAAAGTGGAGTCACTATTGTTTTGTTTATTACTTTTATTGTTATCTCCTTTAATTACATTCTGAAAAAAAAAAATAATATTTAGAACGTTGAAGAAATATTATATTCTAATTTTAATATGTGTTTCCTTACATGTCCTGGTGTTGCCATAACAAAGACAATCATGCAGGAAATAGCGAAAATAATTTGAAACAATTTCATTTTATAAGACTAGACACTTACGAATGCTTTTTATTAAGTAAAACTGCGAAACAAAATGTGTTTGCATTTATATGCATATAAATAGATATGACAACAAGTAACAGCGCTATATTCGGCCGTGCCGAATCTTATATACCCTTCACAACGTGAAGTCATGCAATAACAATTGTTTGTATCACCATTCATCTCATATAAAATACGTACATACATGTAAAAAACATACTAAAAAAAAAATTTCAAACAAAAATATATTAAAAATAAAAAAATAATAAAAAAATTACAAAAAATATTAAAAAAAAAATTAAAAAAAAATTTTAAAAATTTTTTTAAAAATTTGTTTAAAAAAATTTAAAAAAAATATAAAAAAAAAATAATAAAATATAAATAATATATTAAATAAAATAAATTTTTTTGCCTCAGCTGGAATTCGATGCCACGTTTACTTTAACCAGTATGTATGTAGGTTGTTGTTGTAATTGTGAATAAAAACGAGGTGATCGTGGTTTTTTGCTCATATCTCAGAAAGTTATGGGGCGATTGTGCTGAATTTCAATAGCGATTCATTCCTGGATATTTCCAAGAGATTGATACCATTTACAGATCTGAGAAACATATAGTATAGTTGCTTCTAAAAGTTGATTTCAACCAACACACAGACAGACGGACATACGGTCAGGGCTTAATCGACTCCTCTATTCTTAAGCTTTCAGAAAATATATGTATACTTAATGGGGTCGGAAATGAAAATTGTAGAAATTACAAACGGAATGACAAAGCTATATATACCCTTGTGCACCACAGGTGAAGGGTATAATGAGTTAGAGTTAGATCTAAATACTTGCGGTAAAGTCTAGAAAATATCAACCAAATGTGGTGGAAAAAATATATTTTTAATTTTATTATTAACTAAGCGGAGCCTTACGTGGCCTTGCCAAGATTAAATATATTACTATGACTATTAATGTTCTATAGAATATGATTAGTAATAGGGTCACATTAATGTAATTCTAAATAAAGTTGTTTCTAAGATATATGAATTGTAATAGATAACAAGTAAGAGCACTATATTCGGCTGTGCCGAATCTTTTATACCCACCACCAATTTTGTGTACATTTAAAGCACAATATTTATTATTTTGTTAATCGCTATAGAATAATATCTTTATAATAAAATATGTATCACTTTCTTTGTAGAGGGTGGTTAATTTTTAAGGGCCCATGTTGAAGGTGAATTACACCTAGTCTTTAAATTTGTTTTCTGCATTTAATTTGACATTTCTCAATCTCAAACTTACTCAATTTGATCCGTAGAAAGATACGCAAATGAGCAACGCTTTAAAGTTATTCAGGTTTTTTATAAAAATGGGCTTTCTAATCAAAATGCATTTTGTGCACTTCGTAATTCTTTTGATCAACACAATCGTTCAAATTCGTCCACAATCGGGAGAATTGTAAAAAATATTTAAATTTCTGCAAAACAGGTCTGTATAAAATGTTAGAAAATCTGTGAATGCCTTCTTAGTTCGTTGAATGGGAACCACTGTTGGGTTTTGCGATAGTGTGGCAAAAGAGCAGTCAACCTCGACTCATCATCATGCGCAACAATTGAGCATAAACATTGTCATTGAAAATTTGGACCATCAGATAGAGGAGTGGCGCCAAGGATGGGGGGCCATTTTGCCGATATTTTGTTAAATACATAATTCAACCATACAAATATTATCATTACAAAAAGAAATAATAATAATATCCTAAATAATTTGTGTTTTATTTAAAATCAACATCTGTCCTTAAAATTTAACCACCCTTTATAACTTCGATATGCTACTAAAATGCTTTTGTTAATGTAGTCTTTCAATGAAAGTGGGCGTTAAAGTAGGCATGTCAATAAAGTTTCTGCTAATAAATACAACTTAGATATTTCAATATAGTCCTTTATTTTCACACATTTCAAAAGTGAAAGTGGGCGTTATAGTAGGCGTGTCAAAGTTGTTTTTGCTAATGTGTACAACTTAGGTGTTTCAATATAGTCCTTTATTTTCCCAAAAACTTTGTCAATAGAGAAATTACATGAATTTAAGATAAACTGTTATATGGGAGGTAGGCGTTAAAGTGGGCGTGTAACCAAAATTTTTGGCACAACAATAACATTGATTAGAAGGATATATGTAGCAAATTTCATCATCATACCTCTAATTTTTTCGGTTTTATGAGCTTTTAAATTTCATTAACGCTAGATAATTTAAAAAGTGGGCGTTATAGTAGGCGTGTCAAAGCTGTTTTTGCTAATGAATACAACTAAGGTATTTCAATATAGTCCTTTGTTATTCCAAAATCTTTATTAATAGAGAAATTATATGAATTTCAGCTAAACCGTTATATGAGAAGTGGGCGTAAAAGTGAGCGTGGCACCTAAATTTTTTGGCACAGTAATTACATTACCTAGGGTGATATACGCAGCAAATTTTATCATCATACCTCTAATTTTGGCAGTTTTATGAGCTTTTAAATTTCATTAACGGTAGATAACGTGAAAAGTGGGCGTTAAAGTAGGCGTGTCAAAGTTGTTTTTGCGAATGAGTACAACTTAGGTGTTTCAATATAGCCATTTATTATTCCAAAATCTATATTAATAGAGAAATTATATGAATTTTGGGTAAAACGTTATATGGGAGGTGGGCGTAAAAGTGGGCGTGGAACCATAATTTTCTGGCACAGTAATAACATTGCCTAGAGGGATATACGTAGCAAATTTTATCATCATAACTCTAATTTTGGCAGTTTTATGAGCTTTTAAATTTCATTAACGGTAGATAACGTGAAAAGTGGGCGTTATAGTAGGCGTGTCAAAGCTATTTTTGCGAATGAGTACAACTTAGGTGTTTCAATATAGCCCTTTATTATTCCAAAATCTTTATTAATAGAGAAATTATATGAATTTTAGGTAAAACGGTATATGGGAGGTGGGCGTAAAAGTGGGCGTGGCACATTGATTTTCCGTTACAAAAAAGCGCCTCACCAAAAAGCAAAGTGTGCAAAATTTCAGAGTCGTACATAAAATTTTGTTGCTTTTATGACGTTTTTGTTTTTAAATATACCGAAAAATACACTGTGCGGTATAAATTTTCGTACATTTTGATCGATAACTTCTCTCCTAATGCATAGATTTCGATAATTTTCGGGGAACAATATTGTTTTTACTCAGGAAATATATATTCGAAGTTTCATGGGTCTACGTTAATGCGTTTGGACACAATTCCATTTTATTCGATGTTTGAAGGACACGGTTTTTTCGACCTACTCTTGCTTTTCGAGCTATAACTCTCTTCCTAACATTCCGATTTTGCCCATTTTCAATACCAAACAAACCTTGTCTATAAGAAAGATTCTGGCAAAATTTGAGCCCCCTAGCTTTTTCGGTGCGACCTCTATCGTGCTTTCAACAGACGGACAGACGGACAGACGGACGGACATAGCTAGATCGTCATCAAATCAAACCCCCATTCAGAATATATATACTTTATGGGGTCTAAAATGGATATTTCGATGTGTTACAAACGGAATGACAAAATGAATATACCCCCACCATTTTTTTGGTGGCGGGTATAAAAATATATATATGTATTGCACTGTATGAAAGTTACTACATCCTATATGTGGATTAATCTATTCTTAGCCGGCCTATGTCAGCTAATAAAAAAATCTTAAAAAGTCTGTGTGAGTTCATGAAATATTTTTTGGAAAATTTGGATTGATTTTGATGAAGTTTTTATGTATATTAGTTAGGGTCCCTTTTCGATCCCATTCGCTTGTAAGTTAATTCGAGGCACTGAGTACCCCGCCACTACAGGCGTCCTCTCCATTCCCTTATCGTCCATGGATCCATCCGCTATGAGCGGCGATGCAGCTCCCCGGCTTTTTTCACTTGCACCATCATCATTAAAGTCTCCTTAATCTTTTTATGTACAAAGTCCAGGATTCTCGTATGCCCCAGCCAGAGGCACTAGTCACACCTCTATACTCCGGACTAACAATAACACCAAGGCGTGGACACTTCGCCAAGATAACATGCCACCCGGGGTAATAGAGAAACCTTTATATCTGGGTTAACATATGGGCATCTCCATGTCATCGTACGTGACATTTGCACTCCCATAAAGTGGAATAATTTTTGCAAAAGTAAGAGTAACTGAAACAAAATTATATTATTATGTTCCATTCAAAGGGTACTTTATTAAAAAAAATTAATTATATTCGAATCATTGTTATCTAAAATATCCAGAAAAATAAGAATGTATCGTACGTGACATAAAACAGAAGTGATTTTGAGGTATATGTAAATATGACTAAATCTGCGAATCTTGGAAGGTATTTTTTCTTTTTTTAATTTCTTACACTTAACCAAATATTTTTCATTTACAATCTCTCATACTTAATTGAAAAAAATCTTTAAATGATTTTATAATAAATTCAATTTAATATCATTCGTGGCATGTCGTACGTAACAGATTTTTCTTAAATAGTATTGTTAGGTAATAAATACATTTAGGGAATTCACAATAGTGTCATAAAATCATATGCCCTATAATAGCATGAAAAATTAAGACTATTGTGAACAACCCCTCAACAAAAAACAAGTGAAAAAAACAAAATAATAGCCAGTTTCTGCGAAAAGTACATTTTAGATGTTATTAAGGCAGACTCAAGTAAATAAACAATATTTTTCTTTTATTTGTTTGCTTGTTTGTTTTTATTTGTTTTGTTTTATATGTTGTTTATCACAAATAAATTAAATTTTGTTTGATAAACAAAAACAGCAAAGTCCTTAGCCGATCTTATTTGACGCCGCCAGTGATTTGTTATTAAAAATTAGCAACTGCGCTTAAATTTGGATGTCGGCACCATAAAATTATACAATGAACGGCGACGGCTTACAAAAACTATTGCGGCTTGGCTTAGCCGTTTAGCACAAGTCTCTGCTTATTAAATACGACAGTACAATAAAAATAGCGTACAAAGTTCTATTATTATAAGACACTTTTTGTTTGAAAAGCAACAACAACATTTTTAAACCATAGTAAAATTTTAGAACAGTATGACATGATAAGACACCTTGTGAATCACCCAATTATGTTAAGAAAAAAAGTTAAATTCTAAATTAGGTGCTTTTATTTTGGAACACTTGCGACTGTTCAAATACGAATGACGGACAAAAATAATGTTTTTGCACTACGTACGTGACATTAAAATAATATCCAAGGGAAATAAAAAAAAATACCGCTATTTGGACTCTATATTTTCTTTTTTCTTATGGATCTTGTTAGTTGTTGTTGTTACCTAAATTTCAAAGCATATTTACAATTACAATGTATTTTTTACAATTTAGTCGCTAAAAAATAGTTGATTGCAATTCTTTAAAATAAGCCAAATAAATAATTAGAGATAATTATTGCTCTTAAAATAATTTAATAAGCTCTTAATATCTGCGCAAAGTAAAATTTATGTGTTTTTTTTATAAAAAACTTATATTGAAAAACTTTCAAGAGTTTTTTTATTTTTACAGTCGTGGTTGACTTATTTTTTTGAAAAGGTAATTACGCCAATGATCGTATCACTGTTTCTAAAAAAAAAACAAGAGCAAAAAAAAAAATGTCTAACAGATATTGGTAAGGCAAAAGAAGTCGAACAAGTTTTTCGAAGACCACCGAACACTTTTACCAGGATACGCACTTGTAAAGTACAGTGCTCTAATTCTGGTTAAGTCATATTAAGTTCAAAATTCTAGATCCGATGCGGTAAAGAACTTATAAGCAATAGAGCGAAAAAATTTAGGAAAATTTTATAAAACAGAAAAAGAATTAAAGAACACATGAAATGTATACCGGAACATGTCCGCTTTTAATTGTATGTGGACCTCCTCGTCCAAAAAGGAAACGGAAGAAATTATAAAATCTTTAATGGGAGGACTTCTAGAAAAATACCAATATATTAACTTTAAATTCATTTGTACAATACTTGAACAAATATACTTAACTTCTTTAACTAAAAATGAATTCAGATTAATATTGTGGTACTATATATCCCACAATACACACCAAATAAAGAAAATAAAATGGCAACAGTGACCCTCTATTCATTTTTGTATTAAAAAAAAACTGGTCCAATACAGTGAATGCATACTGTAAAGTGGGAGTATTCATTGCTGTTTTAATTTACTGCAATAATCATTCACTTAAGGCTATAATACGCGGCATGTTTTTTACATCTGACTTTGAATTTCGTAGGACATATGTAAATCTACATGTCTTTCAAAATTGTACTTTTACAGGCAATCGTCGCTGACTGCTTTGCAGCAGCAGAGATTTCTGCCAACTGCTGATGTCACATGTTTTAACAGAAGAAAATAGAGCGCGCTCTAATTAAAATTTTGTCAGATGTCTCAACACGTGTTTTTTTACAGAAGTAAAGTTTTAAAGGCAACACACGACATGTTCGTATTAGCAGTGGAGAATTTGACAAGTAAGATGTAAAAAAGATGCCGTGTATTAGCACCTTTAACACACAACATTTGACTGAATGTAGAAATGCACTTTATGTTTCAAAGACAACTACGAACAACACTCATATTCAAATATGTGTGTAGTATATTAAGCACGATTCAGTTTGAAAATGAACACACAATTTTGCGATTTATTGGCATTAATGCAGGTCTCAAACATGTACATATGTATGAACATGCAATGTATAAAAACATAAATACAGGTTTTAATTTTATATTAAAATGTGATTGTTGCGGTCAAGCTAATAATAAAAATTCTGAGTTTCTATTGAATAAGCAAAATAAAATAAGATGCCGCGTATCAGGGATGGAAAATGGAGATTTGAAAATACTTGTAGCTCAAAATAAAAAATAGATAAACATACTTAAATAAATTTAAACTGCTTTTTGTTTTAATTTTTGTAAAAGAAAAAAGAGCAACTAAAAAGAAAATATTATTAAATATTAAAAAATTCTTTGAAAATTTCTTTCATGTCTGCTCGTTCTTTACCTTTGTCAATTGTTGTGATTTTATTTAAATAAAATTTTTATTTCAATAAATAGTTTGATTATTGTCTTATTGTTTGTTCCAATAAACCCGGATGACCGGTTATTTTTTGAATGCTTAACTGAAAACCGTTTTTTTTTATATAGCAACTATTTGAAATATCCAAAAACCCGTTTTCTAAAAAAGTCGAACAATCGGTCTCCCTACTGCTAACAATAATAACATCTCTGTACTAATAAAATGCACAGATATCGATTCAGCTGATTACTGTCAAACGGAGAATTGTCTTCCCGTAATGTGATTATACTGCGATATATATAGATTGTTACCACAAACGGCAAATTATTCTAAATATAGGTATATATAAGTAGCAAACCCTAAGAAAAACAAATTATTATTGCAAACACTTTTCTGGATACAACGTCTGTATTAGATACGGCTAAGAAAAATATAATAAAACAATACAAAAATGCAACTAATTCAAATAATATTTCTTTACATTGGGTGTTTAATTGTAGGTGTTTTGGGTGCGCCAGGTCAGGTAAGTAATTAAAAACTGATTCGGTTGTAAAAAAATAAAATTGTTGCCACTCATAAGGTTGAGCTGTGGAGGTGTAATTTTATGAATAAAGCTACAAAATTTCCTTTTCAAATTTAAATTCGCAAAAAGGTTAATCTGTTTTCTGTGTGCATAAAATAATAGAAAACTCATTTTTAAGTTGAATAACTTTGCAAAAATATATAATTTATAGCTTGAACTATTAAGACCATATTCATTATCAATTTATAAAAAGAATTTGATATGAAAATATTGTTTAAAACATCTAAAAATTGTTTGTGAATATGGGGCTTAATAATATTATGTTTACCAGTAGTTTGTTTTAAACAGTATTTGAAACAAATTCTGGTTTTTATATTTCTTAACATATAATACAATTTTATCAATTACAGAATGTCTTATCAGGCCATGACAATACGGGAAATCATCAGACCAGTAACAATCTACATTTTGGTTTAAGTGGTCTTTATAGAGGTTAAGAAAATGTCTAATCAAATTAAAATATTATTTTTTGTGATTGTCAAATAAATATAAAATGTATCAGCAATTTTTTTATTTTTTGATTGAATCACATTACTATGGTTTAATAATATAATGTTTGCATATAATCATAATATAATTATTATAATTCCATATAATCATAATTTGATACAAGATAACAACGAAGTATTTTAAATTTAACATGATATAATCTCATACAATCATAAAAACAGCATAAGATTTATTTCACTTATAATAAAAATAGTTCCATCACTCCTTTAGAATTGACTATAACAATAATATGATTTTAACATGTGTTTTTGCCATAATATCATGATTTATTGTAAAAGGTTTAAATCATGTTAAAAGTTTAAAAAAATTATGGCTATGACATTACAACGTACACCTTGTGAATTTAACAAATAACTTTTTTTTATAAAAGTGTTTTTGAGAAAAGCTGGCACAATTCTTGCAGAAGTAGATACAAAGTTGACACACAGCTTTCTGGCCAATTCTCAACTTTGTGTATAACATTTTCAATATGTATTTAAATGCATACGCATATTTAACACTTAATATAGTAGTCAGTTGTAAATATTGACTAAAGAACACAACACATAATGCTCAAACAAATACTAAATGAAAAATAATATTTTCTTTGAAAAACAAATACGGTAAGTCTTTATTGCTGTCTTTTACGGACGACGAATGTAAATGAGGAACTACTATAACAAGGTGCTGCAATAACTGAGTATTGCTATTCACAAACGGAAGCAACACATTATTGAGACTGAATGAATGATGGAAGCCATATCTGTTAAAGAAAAAGTATTACAAGTTATCTAAGGAGATAAGTTGAAGAGTAAATCACTGTAACGCCGAATGAAAGTACCGCTATTCTAATCGCTCATTACTCCTACAATATGTTTCTAAGACGTGGAGAAAAGATCATTGGTCGGAGAATTAATGTTCTAAGAAATAATGACGATGGATCCAGTATCCAAATATACAATAAAGAGCTATTTGACTTTTATAATGCTGTGCACCAATTAATGATTAAACTGAACTGCCATTATATACAAAGTAACGTTTTAAATACTTTGATAAAAGCAGTGGTGAAAGAGAACATTTTTTTTATTAAGAGCATTTTTATGTTATCCTTTTTTTTTTATTGAATTTTATAAATTTTTAAAATGAATTAAAATGATTTCATAATTTCTAAGCAACAAATAATAAGAACAAAAGCACATCGAACATGTTATTTTTGATATTATCTTTGATTTTAAATTTTGACATAGTTAACTGCACGCAAAGAAAACCTATGGTTACGATATGATCACGACGGTCATATTATTTTTTCTAAAACAATATTTGGTTGTCGAAAACAAGTAATAGTTATTTTTGTTTCATTTCATCATATATTTTGTCACGATAATCAAGCATTTGTGTGAATTGTATCATTTAATGTTTACTTTTCGTAAAAATATCAAAATGGTTGTCATTTAAAAATAGTATGATTTAAGAAAATTAATGCGACAAAATTAACATTATATTCAAAAGCATTATAAATTAAAAACAAGTAACAGTGCTATATTCGGCCGTGCCGAATCTTATATACCCTTCACAACGTGTAGTCATGCAATAACAATTGTTTGTATCACCATTCATCCCATATAAAATACGTGCATACGTACACGTTAGAATAAATGTGGCATCGAATCCCAGCTGAGCCAAAAAAATTTTATTTTATTTTATTTAATATATTATTTATATTTTATTATTTTTTTTTATATTTTTTTTACATTTTTTTAAAAAAATTTTTAGAAAAATTTTTAAAAAATTTTTTTAAATTTTTTTTTAAATTTTTTTTAAAATTTTTTTTTTGTAGTTTTTTTTATTATTTTTTTCTTATTTTTAATATTTTTTTTTTTTGTAATTTTTTTTGTTTGGTATGTTTTTTACATGTATCTATGTATGTATGTTGTTGTTGTAATTGTGAAAAAAAAGAGGTGGTCGTGGTTTTTTGCTCATATCTCAGAAAGTTATGGGGCGATTGTGCTGAATTTCAATAGCGATTCATTCCTGGATATTTCCAAGAGATTGATACCATATACAGATCTGAGGAACATATAGTTGCTTCTAAAAGTTGATTTCAACCAACACACGGACAGACGGGCAGACGGACAGACGGTCAGGGCTTAATCGACTCCTCTATTCATAAGCTTTCAGAAAATATATACTTTATGGGGTCGGAAATGAAACTTGTAGAAATTACAAACGGAATGACAAAGCTATATATACCCTTGTGCACCACAGGTGAAGGGTATAATAATCATTAAATAATAAGTGAGACAACAGTATGATTACAAATTAATCAAGCTATGATTTTTTTTAACAATAATTTGATTTCAATAGTTCTTATTCTTGCTGAATTAATTTTTATTATTTTAAAAGTTTCAGATGTCTAAAATATGAAAAAAAAATTTTTTAAAAATTAAAGAAAATTTACGAATAAACGAGAAAATATAAAAAAATATTGGTATAAAAATTGCAATTAAATCGGTAAATACAATCAATATGTGTATGTTACAACAAAAGTCAATGATTTGCCGTAAAAAAACAAAAATTTTCGATTTCAATTGTAGTCATATATATGATTATTGAATGATACTTTAATGAAACATAATAATGATAACTGGTAACCATTATATGTTTTAACGATAATCATACAATTCAATCATAGTATGTTGCTCTTTAATTATGGTTACCACAACCATATTTTTTCTTTGCGTGTGAGTTTTACTTAGGGTTGCCATATTTGAAAAGTGAAAAAAGTACATTCAGGGGGGAAAAACAGTACTTTAAAAAAAAAAAACAGTACATTTTTTATACCCTTCACACAGTGAAAAAGGGTATATATAGGTTTGTCATTCCGTGTGAAATTTCTACAATTTTCATTTCCGACCCCATAAAGTATATATTTTCTGAAAGCTTATGAATAGGGAAGTCGATTAAGCTCTGTCAGTCTGTCCGTCTGTCCGTGTGTATGTTGAAATCAACTTTTTGAAGCCCCCCGACATCGCTTGGACTCGGGTGAGGTATTAAAATATCAGAAATATTTGGGAGTAGATCGGTATTGAAAATCAGAAACATCGGTACATAAACAACTGAGATATGAGCAAAAACCCACGACCACCTCAATTTTTTTTTCACAAAAACAACATTACAACAACAACATACATACATACAAACGTGTATACTGGTTAGATAAAACGTGGCATTGAATCCCAGCTGAGCCAAAACAAAATTTTTTTTATTTTTTTTATATTTTTTTTTTTAATTTTTTTTTTTTTTTTTTTTATTTTTTATTTAATATATTATTTATATTTTTATTATTATTTTTTTTTTTTTTAATATTTTTTTTTTTTATTTTTTTTGTTTTATATTTATTATATATATTTTAATTCTTTTATAAAATTTTTTTTTTTTAGTTTTTTTTTTTAATTTTTTTTTTTTAATTTTTTTTTTTAAATTTTTTTTTATTTTTTTTTTTTTAACATACATAAGTAAATTTATAATTTTACAATGGGATGTTTTTATATATGTATGGTTTTTATATGTATGTACGTATATCATATGGAATGGTGATACAAACTACTGTTATTGCATGACTACACGGTGTGAAGGGTATATAAGATTCGGCACGGCCGAATATAGCGCTCTTACTTGTTTTTATTGATAACATAACTTTTACTTCAATACATTACATTTTTATTTAAAAAAAGTTAATAAGAAACATAAAAACATGTAAAAACTATGAGAACATAACGGTGACTTAACATGTTTAAAAATTAAGTCAAAAAATAACATAAAACACATATACAAAACTATGAGAACGTAACAAAAAATATTGCATTTGTTTCAAAATGCAATACATATATAGATCGAGTCGAACTACAAATAGTATCTTAAGTTACTAACGTGGTCAAAAACACAAATTAAACGTCATTTTTCGATATTAATATTGATATTAGTTTGAATAAACGAATTACCAATGCTTTAACAATTTTGACTGTATTTCAGAACTATGCACTATATTTTCAAACTTAATTTTCAAAATGATCTAATGTATTTCAAAAGTTATGAATTAAATTTCAAAAATAGTAAATAGAATTTCGAAATTGGTAATTGAATTTCAAAAACTACGAGTTGAATTTTGAAATTATCTAAATATGTAAATTCAATCAATTGATTCGTTTCTTCAAATTACAATAATATTCCATTAATACTTTTGGAATACTATTTATAACTTAAAAAATATCAATTGTAATTGACAAATTATCAATTTTTAAGTAGACTTAGGGCCAATGTTGCCAATTTAGCTATTTTATGGCTAGCTTTAGCTATTTTTGAACACGCTTAGCTAGGAAAATCTGCTTTTAGCTATAAGCCATTTTTTTTTAGCCATTTCTAGATATTTTTTAGCCTTTTTTAGCCATTTTTTTAAGCTTTTAAGTGTTGTTGTTACATCGATGGAAACCTCTTTAAAATATTTCATAAACAAACAAACAATCAATCAGTGAAAAAAACAAGCATATGTATTTAATAAATAAATAAAAAAGAAATTTAAGAAAAATAAACAAAATTATCCCAGAAGTTTATGAAGGAATGGTTATCCCACCCAAAATTAAAAGAATAGATTACAGAAGGTAAAAAGTTTTTTTTAAATATTGTAAATGTGAAATTAATGAAAAATTATATGATTTAACTGTTCACTCTGAAACACACAAATGGTATCGGATATACATTAAGGGTGTTCTTATTTTGAAATTTTTGAAATTTATCAACCGCCGGCCCGAATCTTGTTCCCTTCTGTTAAAAATGTAATCCTGTAAAATTTGGAGTCAATCCGATAATTTTTAGTGGACCCGGAAACGATTTGAAAATTTTCATGGGGTCTATATGGGCAAAATATCCATTTTTAACGAAAGTAGTTACATTTTAATTTTGAACTTTATTTTATCCATCACAAAAGGAAATGAAACAATAACTGTTTTTGGTTTTCTTCTCTTAAAATTATAAAAAATAAATATCAAATGCATGATATTGACTGTTTAGTTCTCTAAAATCGCAATAACAGTTACCTACTTAAAAAAACATAAATTTATTTTCGCACGCTTTACTTTTGGCGCAGAACATATTCCAAGAAATTGTGTACTCTTGAGCTACTAACAATAATTGCATAAACTGCTGATAACGGGACATTTTCGAGAACATTTTCTCTTGTGTTTTTAATTTTCGCTTTATTAGTTCTACTTAAAATCGTAATTTGTGATCGCAGTGGAGTGAGTTCTTATCAGTGAAATCGAAAAGAATTAATAATTTAATAATAATAGATTTTTCTAGATTAATTTGTTATTTAATTATTGTTATATAATAAAAGAAATTAATAATGTCGAGTGCTTCAGTTATTGGAACGCGTAAGGCCATTGAAAATTTGAAGAAAATCGATCTAATTGGAAATGTTTCTCATCAAATTACTGGTGCGAAACTACCGTCTAATCGTCAGGTGTTGCAAGTTTTATTTTACAACATGCGGTTTGTAAAAATGACTGCGATGCTTGGTGCGAAGCTAGCAATTAGTGCAGTGGAAATATTTTGGCAACAAGCACGTATACCTATTCGAGAAGAGCACAAATGCGTTGAAAAGCTTGTAAAATTATACGACAAATGGAAAATCATTCAGAAAACAGTTCCTGGTAAAAGGTCGAGTTCCCAAAAAGAAGCTGCTGAGTCATTTTTGAATAGTCTAGACGACTTATTTGATATTGCTACCGCTGATGCACTAGAAAAAATTCAGATTGCAGAAGATAGAGAGTTTCTTGAAATGCAAAGAAAAAAAAGAACGTCCCGGTTGTATGGCTGGTGCTGACAAGGTTTTGTGGGATCGGGAAAATAGAGCACAAGTACGAAAAGATAAGGAAGCTGCAAGGAAAAGAAAGCATGAGGAGGAAATGAGCCGCACAGGTAAGGGTGACGAACTTCAATATTGTAATGTTTTATTTTTCATATTTTATAGATGTTTCTCAATTAATGGAGTGTAATGATGAAGGTGATATTAGTGACATATCAAGCAACGAGATGCATAATGATGAAACACATGTAACCTCAAAAAGTAATCATGGTCAAAAACGAGGGCGCAAAAATTTTTTAACAGCAAGGTTGCTAGCAGCTCTTGACAATGCCAAAGTGTCTGATGGAATGGCAGTTCATATTCTCATAGCAGCAGGTGAAGCATTTGGACTACGTGTAGAAGAACTTGCAATCAATCGTTCAACTATTCATCGTTTACGCCAAGAGAACCGTTTAAGGGAATCTGAAGAAATTTCAGCTAATTTCACTGATAATGTAAATTGTGATTTTCAGCAAGAGTTGGTTTTTGATATTGTAACAATCTTTTCATCATTTATAGGTGAGTAAAACTGGATCGCTGGTAGCTCATTTTGATGGAAAATTCATGAAAGACTTGATCGGCCCCACGAAGGTTGAGCGAATCGCAATTTCTGTTAGTTTCAACGGCACATCAAAATTTCTCGGCGCACCAAAAGTAGCATCTTCGAGTGGTGAAAATATTGCTGATATAGTGTATGAAAAATTACGTGAATGGAAAATTGTTGATCAAGTCAAAGGCTTGTCATATGATACAACGTCAACAAATACTGGCATAAAAACAGGTGCTGCAGTTCTTTTAGAAAAAAAAATTGGCCTTAGTTTTATCAATCTACCTTGCCGCCACCATATTTATGAGGTCGTTTTGCGAAGTGTTTTCGAAACAAAACTTTATTCAACCTCTGCACCAGAAGTTCCCATCTTTGAAAGATTTGGAAAATTTTGGCCAAATATAAATAAACAAGCTTTCAAAAGTGGCATTGAAGATTCGACCATTTGTGAAAAAATAAGTGCAGCTGAACTAGAACACTGTAAAACTTTTTGCTATGCTCAACTGGCTAAATAAACAAGCTTTCAAAAGTGGCATTGAAGATTCGACCATTTGTGAAAAAGTAAGTGCAGCTGAACTAGAACACTGTAAAACTTTTTGCTATGCTCAACTGGCTAAATCTCAAAATCGAGAAGACTATAAAGAATTACTACAGTTGGTTTTGATGTTTGTCGGTGCAGAGCAGTATAATTTCCGAACGCCTGGACCAACTAGCCATGCACGCTGGATGGCAAAGGCTATATATTCCTTGAAAATATTTATGTTCCGTGATCAATTCAAACTAAGGAAGAAGGAATTGAATGGTTTACGCGATATTTGCGTTTTTATAGTGACTCTTTATATCAAAGTTTGGTTCAAATGCACTAATGCTATAGACGCACCGCTTCAAGATTTAACTTTTATTCAAGATGCCATAAAGTATACTGAAATAGACACGGACATATCAGCAATAATTCTAAAAAAATGAGCAACCATTTATGGTACATTTCAGAGCAAGTAGTAGCTCTGGCTTTTTATGATTCGAAAATACCCATAGAAGAGAAACAGAAAATGCTTAAAAACCTCAAATTAAAGGAACCAGTAGTAAAATTAGAAAATGGTCGAAGATGTTCGAATTTATTGGATTTTAAAAATATTTCGTTGTGTGATTTCGTGTCAGAGAAAACAAAATGTTTCTTTAATAAATTTGGTTTGCCAATGGAGTTTTTACTGTTAGAGCCTTCAAGTTGGGAAACATCATACGCATTTGAAGAAGGTTGGACCGCATGTAAGGACTTATTTGTCGTCAATGATATTGCAGAGAGAGGCGTTAAGTTTATTCAAGACTATAATAGAATCTTGACAAATGATGAAGACAAAAAACAATTGTTGCTTCAGGTTGTTGAGGCTTATCGAATGAAATATCCATCATATAACAAAGCTACTTTAATAACATGATAAATAAAATAGTAATGATTAATAAATTTATTTTATATAAAATACAATTATTTTTTAATATGAAATTTCATTTGATGTAACTACTTTCGTTAAAAATGGATATTTTGCCCATATAGACCCCATGAAAATTTTCAAATCGTTTCCGGGTCCACTAAAAATTATCGGATTGACTCCAAATTTTACAGGATTACTTTTTTAACAGAAGGGAACAAGAATCGTGCCGGCGAACTAGAAAAAACACTTTTTAAAAATTTCCCATACAAATAAGAACACCCCTAATATACATATTATCAAGACCAAGCCCTTGCCTTTTAATCTAGTGAATTTTAAGCTACAATAGCAGGAAGATACATTAGCTATGTAAAAGGGTTTTCAATAAGAGTAATATGATTTCTTAAAAAAAAAACACTTATTGCTACGGAAATTCAAAAGTTTTTCATTTAATGTTAAGTACAATCGATACAATTAAGTTCTTAATAAAACCTCATTCAAATGGCCTCCACGACTTCTTCTGCAGGAGCGAATTTTCGATCAATTTTCGAGCATTTTTTCCACTTACTCAAGTCGTATTTCATGTTCAATATTGACTTATAAAGATTGTAGTAAGTTTGGTTTATTTCGAAAGACCAATATTTTATTTTTTTCTATATTCCTTTTTTAAGATACGACTTAAAAAGTATTGATAAATGCTGTTATCAATATGAAGTACCACATAATTTTCTTAAATTGATAGGATATAAATAAAGTTAAGATGACAATGACAATAATAGCGAGCTAGATGCTGATTACAATTGGTCCTTTTAACACCATTATAACAATTCTTGTACTTTATAACTAGTTAAAGATGTATTGAGTATATTACAAACGGTCTTAAATTTTATTATTTTTCTTTTAAAATAAATTTTTCTTATATTTTTTATTCAAATATTGAAAACTTTCAATATAAAACATTTAGCCATTTTTTAACTAGTTTCTAGCCATTTTTTCCCCGAATTTTAGCCATTTTTGCTCATCAAGTTCTGGCATCACTGCTTAGGGCCATTATTACAACTTTCCGTTAGCTAAAGGCAGGATTTTGTTTGGCAGATAAATGGCTTTGCATTATAAACCCCTAATTTATTATTTTTTTATTCATTAAATATTAATTTAATTAATAATAACAATGCGAAGCTATTTATCGGGCACAAAAAATCCTACCTTTAACTAAAGGCAAGTTGTAATAATGGCACTTAATCTATCATGCATAGAAATTGTTATTGTACTTAAAATCAATATTTAACAATATTTAAGAAAATAATATTTAGGAAAACATTTCTTGTTAAAGTCGACTATAACATTATTTTTAATAATTTTTTTGAAGTTTATTTTAAAGACAATAACAATTTTTATGAACAATAAAGTAAACTCTACTTTAAAATTGATAATTTGTCAATTACAATTGATATTTTTTAAGTTATATATAGTAATCCAGAAGTATTAATTAAAATTCTAAAAAAATCAATTGAATTTTTAAAATGAATACATATGATAATTTTTAAATTTAAATAAATAATTATACAACACAAATAGTATCACCTCTGTTATATAAAAGAAAATAATTTATGCTTACAAAAAAAGTTAATTCAAAAATAAATTATAAATACTTATCCATTTTTTGTACACATTTAACAATAACATTTTTTCCTGTTTCATTGTTCAAAAAATTACAAAATTTAATACATGTATATCCGAAAACAGTACAAATATAAAAAAAAACAGTACTTTTTCGTACTGTTTTAGGTATTGTGAATACAACAGTACATATTACAAAAAACAGTACATGTACTGTTTAAAACAGTACGAATGGCAACCCTAGTTTTACTAGTCAAGCCCTTTAATTTGACACCCATATTGATGGGACCAAAAAAATACTCCCCATTTTGTTAAGCACGCATTTTGGATCCTAGACTTTTTATAATTCACTGTACTCTACTGGTTAATTTAAAACCAATTTTGTGCGGTTAGAGGGGACAGGCAGAAATTCATACTAGCCTTAAGTACTTAAAAAAGTACTTGTCATTTTAATTAATTTCATATAAATATTAGGGGTTTTAAAAGGATAAGTTTTTTATATATAAGATCGACCTATATAAAAATTCACACAGTACAGTACAATGAATGTAGTAATGCGCTTTATGTTTCAAAGACAACTACGCACAACACTCATATTCAAATGTGTGTGTAATATAGTAAGCACGATTCAGTTTGAAAAAATAAACACACAATTTTGCGATTTATTAGCATTAATGCAGGCCTTTAACATGTACATATGTATGAACAGGCAATGTATAAAAACATAAATACAGATTTTAATTTTATATTAAAATATGATTGTTGCGGTCAAGCTAATAATAAAAATGCTGAGTTTCTATTGAATAAGCAAAATACTCTAAAATAAAATATCGCATATCAGGGATGGAAAATGGAGATTTGAAAATATTACAAAGCTCAAAATAAATTGAAAAAAAAATATAGTCAAACATACTTGAAAAATATTGAAACTGCATTTTGTTTCTGAAAGAAACAACAAAAAAGACAATATATTTAAATATTATTATTTTAATCAAATAAGTGGTCTCACATATGCTATGTTGTTACTACATACATACATATACATACATACATACATACATACATACATACCATATTTTATTAATAAGAGTGCATGTGTTATATGCATATCTATGTATGAATGAATTAATATGTTCCTATAATGTTTTAAAGCAAAAATTTTTTAAAAATTTCTGTCATGACTGCAGTATATTGTGTTTTTGTTTAATCGAATAAAACCGGATAACCGGTTATTTTTTGAAAGTGAACTGAAAACCGTTTTTTTATGCAGCAACTATTAGAAACATCAAAAAACCCGTTTTTTAAAAAAGTCGAACAATCGGTCTCCCTACTGCTAACAATAATAACATCTCTGTACTAAAAAAATGCACACATCTAATTCAGCTGATTACTGTCAAACGGAGAATTGTCTTCCCGTAATGTGATTATACTGCGATATATATAGATTGTTACCACAAATGGCAAATTATTCTAAATATATATAAGTAGCAAACCCTAAGAAAAACAAATTATTATTGCAAACACTTTTCTGGATACAACGTCTGTATTAGATAAGGCTAAGAAAAATAGAATAAAATAATACAAAAATGCAACTAACTCAAATAAAATTTTTCATTTGGTGCCTAATTGCAGCTGTTTTGTACGAACCAGGTCAGGTAAGTAATTAAAAACTGATTCGGTTGTAAAAAATAGAATTGTTGCCAATCATAAGGTTGAGTTGTGAAGGTGTAATGTTATAAATAAAGCTACAAAATATCGTTTTCAAATTTAAATTCGCAAAAACTCATTTTTATGTTGAATAACTTAACTTTGCAAAAATATATTATATGTATATAGTTTAAACTTTATAAACATATAATACAATTTTATCAATTACAGAATGTCTTATCAGGCCACGACAATACGGGAAATCATCAGGCCAGTAACAATCTACATTTTGGTTTAAGTGGTCCTTATAGAGGATAAGGAAATGTCTAATCGAATTTAAATATTATTTTTTTGTGATTGTCAAATAAATATAAAATTTATCAGCAATTTTTTTATTTTTTATTTATATGTGGATAAATTCAACATACGACAAGTTAAATTTCATTAGAACAATGTTTAATAATTATTAAATTAATTATAATTAATCATCTTCATTGTTGCAGCTATTTTTAGAAAACAAGTGTAATGTAATTTATATAAAAACATTTACTTTATTTTCGGTATAGAAACATTTTGCACTGAATAATTAAAGAAAACCATTCGTATGCTTATCACAATCATATAATGGCAGTAAGGATCCTCTATACAAACGACATATTACTTTTATCGCTATGAAAGGTAGCGATTTTATACTTTCACTGTTTCATGACGTTACGTTTACCTTGTTAAGTGTTTTTAGGCAATCATGTTTCATGTTTCCTTTGGATATTTTTAAATAGCTTTGACTCCTTAAGGATCGGATTTTCCCTATACCCGATTTATACATCTGATATAGCTCTAAGCTCATGATACAGCTTTTTAAGCGGAGGATAGCACCTTTATTTGTTGCGATTAGCTCTCAAATGCAATAATTAGGAGAATAGAAAATATTCTAAAATTTATTCGTAAAGTTAATGACAATAAAACTTAAGCGATTATATTTCCATTCAAAAAATCACAAAAACGCGTTCCTACTAGATGTTTATGGTCTAGGGGAACTATTACCCCATTGGGGGACGAAGTTAAATATTTAGAAGTTATCCTTGACAATAAACTTTTATTCGAACAGCATGTTCATTACATTTGTGAGAAGGCAATTAAGTGTAGCCGTTCCCTATACCCCTTGAATAGACGAAAATCTAAACTTAATTTAAAGAACAATGCACTAATTTACAAAATGTGTATTCCTCCAATTATAACTTATGGATGTCAAGTCTGGTCCCAAAAGGTTGCTTAAACGCATACAAAACAAAAATTGCAAATTATTCAGCGGATGTAATCACTAAAAAAAAGAAAAATGCTGTCATCAATGTTGTCAACAAGGTCGACAGCAACCCCAACAACATCAAAAACCATTCCATAATCGCCAGCAGCAACACGGCTCAAACCAGGATACCATCGTTGTTTATATTTATTATACTTACATACTTTTTTTTCTTTTATTGTTATTTATTAATTGAATTTATAAAAAATCGATTGTATTTTGGAAATAATATTTATCTCTTTTCCTTATTTTTTATTCTAACCCGTGCGATCTTAAGCCCTATTTGTTGAATTACTGCAAAAGGGCGGGATGTTTACGCGCATAGTGTAAAGCACCTATTGGTAGCATCATTACACAATTTTCGTTAAATTTATATATTTTGTATGTATGCACTATAGTCTCTTTTAAACCCCAATATAATTGTTGCGTATGTACAAAACCCCGTTTTTAAGAAAAAAAATAACAAGTCCGAAGTTTAATATTAAAACAAAACTATGTAATACCCGTGGTTCTCATTTTTGTATTTTTTCTAAAAATATTTCGAGGAAAACAAAAATAAAAATTTTTAAATTATACACAATCTTCCTTTTAGGTATCCTATTTATGTTCTTCATAGAAACTTTAACTTCAAAATGTTGAATTTTTTGACAAGGGAACTGTCTCTCTCATTTAATGCAAAATTCAGAACGTGAAATTTTGATATAATAAAAAATTTGCTGAACAACCAGTAAGCGTCTTTTGTTTAAAAAGCTTATTTTAGTGATTGTTTTAAAAAAAATTTAAACTTCTAGGTTGATACGAGGTTTTTTATGAATAACTTTTCGCAAAAATAGTGATGTTAAGGCTATCATACACGGCATGCTTTTTACATCTGACTTTAAATTTGTGAGACATATGTAAATCTACGTGTATGTCAAAATTGTACTTTTACGCTGACTGCTTTGCAGCAGCAGAGATTTCTGCTAACGGCTGATGTCACATGTTTTGACAGAAGAAAATAGAGCGCACTCTAATTAAAATTTTGTCAGATGTCTCAACACATGTTTTTTAACAGAAGTAATGTTTTATAGGTAACACACGACTGCTTTGCAGCAGCAGAGATTTCTGCCAACGGCTGATGTCACATGTTTTGACAGAAGAAAATAGAGCGCACTCTAATTAAAATTTTGTCAGATGTCTCAACACATGTTTTTCAACAGAATTATGTCTTAAAGGTAACACACGACATGTTTGTATTAGCAGTGGAGAATTTGACAAGTCAGATGTAAAAAACATGCCGTGTATTAGCTCTTTTAGTAGTTTCTTTATTTAATTAATCAGATGTTTGTTGTTGTAATACAATTTGTAAATTCTCATAACTCTGTTAATAATATTGTTGAAAATAATAAGTTTTAATAATGTTGATTTGTATAAAAACATGCTTTTATACCCTTCACCTGTGGTGCACAATGGTATATACTTATAGCTTTGTCATTCCGTTTGTAATTTCCATGCAAATTAGAATTTTTTAGCGCTAGAATAATAGATATAATATGCATATAGAGATATTCGACAAATCAGCCTTTAATCGGTTATATATAAATAAAAAAATATATTTTACACGCTTGTGACACCAAACTATAGCCCCTAGCCTTGGGAGATTTTCGTGAGAAATAAAAACAAAACGAATTGAAACTAAGTAAGATATAAGCACCATAATACTACTGTTTCGGTGCTTATCAAATGAAAGGGGTTGACTAGCGAAATATAATAAAATATAAAAAATGTAAAAACCATTAAGATCGCCACGACAAAATGGCGTTAATTAAATTTTGTATATTGGTTTACTCTTACATATATATACTTATGTATAATTATCCCCTACAATCCCCACAATATTGGTATAAATTGAAAGGGATTGACCACTTAAGTTTCCACGTACATCTTTCATAGAACATTGATTATCGGATAATTGGGGATCTTTAAATTTGTTCCAAGCGAATGTTTAGTTGAAACTAAAATTTTAACTTAATACGGTACAAATTAAAAAAAACAAGTAACAGTGCTATATTCGGCCGTGCCGAATCTTATATACCCTTCACAACGTGTAGTCATGCAATAACAATTGTTTGTATCACCATTCATCTCATATAGAATACGTGCATACGTACACGTTAGAATAAATGTGGCATCGGATCCCAGCTGAGCCAAAAAAATTTTATTTTATTTTATTTAATATATTATTTATATTTTATTATTTTTTTTTATATTTTTTTTAAATTTTTTTAAAAAATTTTTTTAAAAAAATTTTTAAAAAATTTTTTTAAATTTTTTTTTAAATTTTTTTTTTAATTTTTTTTTGTAGTTTTTTTTTATTATTTTTTTCTTATTTTTAATATTTTTTTTTTTGTAATTTTTTTTGTTTGGTATGTTTTTTACATGTATCTATGTATGTATGTTGTTGTTGTAATTGTGAAAAAAAACGAGGTGGTCGTGGTTTTTTGCTCATATCTCAGAAAGTTATGGGGCGATTGTGCTGAATTTCAATAGCGATTTATTCCTGGATATTTCCAAGAGATTGATACCATATACAGATCTGAGGAACATATAGTTGCTTCTAAAAGTTGATTTCAACCAACACACGGACAGACAGGCAGACGGACAGACGGATAGACGGACAGACGGTCAGGGCTTAATCGACTCCTCTATTCATAAGCTTTCAGAAAATATATACTTTATGGGGTCGGAAATGAAAATTGTAGAAATTACAAACGGAATGACAAAGCTATATATACCCTTATGCACCACAGGTGAAGGGTATAAAAACACAACTTTATTATAATTATTAAATGTTGGTTAAATATTAAATCATTTCGATATTATTGACCACCAAAAATTCGACTGTTGCGTTGTTTAAACACGCTAAATCTGGCGTAAAAAGCGCTTAATTCGCATCGCTGATCGCTGATTGCATACGAACTATTCGGTAAACAATTTTTCTATACCAAAAAATTAAGTTAAATTACATATAATTTTTGTTGTTTCTTACAATTTAACACTTTTTCTTATAAAATCCCTATAAATTGTTGTAAGTATGATTTTAAAAATATGCCACAATGAAGTTAATTCGTTTTTAAGCATGTCCACAAGCTATTCTATTGAAATTTAACTTGTCTTATGTCGAATCTGTCTAAACATTAAATTACAAATAAACAACTTTTTTAACATTTTTATATTTTTTATTGCCAGTCACTACAAAAAAAAAAAGAATCTTTTTATATTTCTTTTTATATTTTTAAAGGAATACTGAAACCAAGACCTATATCGCTATTGGTCTGATGATTACCTCTATTGTGATCGCCTTTTATGACATTCTGCAATTGATAAAATAATGTTGTATGTTTAGAAATATAAAATACTGAAATTTAAATGATATTAAATTATATTGAAATTTAAATAAATTTCAATTTTAACCAATACATACAAAAATTTTAGCTTTATCAAAGGTTTATTGAATAGTGTTTTCATACATTATTCATGTTATAAACTTTCGATAAATTGATAAATTTAATATGAATTGGTCTTAGTACTTAGTGTACACTTTAAATCAAATATTATAAAAAAAATTATTCAATATAAAAGCTAAAAAACAGCTGCGTCCTTTTGACGAAATTTTGTAGCTTCATACAGAAATTTCCACCTTTCCAAGTTAACCTTACGATTAGCAACCATTCTGCTTTTTTTTTTTAACCGAAACTATTTTCTCTGTGTTTATTTTAGAATTAAATAAAACTTAATCACTTACATGTCCAGGTGCGCCCAAAACACCTACAATTAAACACCCAATAGAAAGAAATATTATTTGAATTAGTTTCATTTTTGTTTTAATTTTTTTTTATATTTTTCTTAGCCTTACACAGTACAACACATGATTTGCCAACTCAATTCTGTTAACTGTATGTGAAATTAGACCCAAAAAGAAGAATTTCTGCATCATTCGTTTTGTCTTCTTACCTGCGATTTGAAGTTAGTATCGATTTGAAGTTAGTACTATCGTATAGGGGAATTTATCACGTTTTAGGCCCTGTTGTTTGACATAGCTCGACAACCACTAGCCCAATTTAGTTGAAATAAATTTTAAAAAATTAAGAATTACAATTCCCTTAATCTGTTCATATATTGTTTTCCTATACAAGTAACACTTTCGAAGTTAAAAATGAATGTATGAAGGGAAAAAATAATTTTTTGCCTAAAAATTTAAATTTTTTTTTTTTTAAATACATAAAAAATCCAAAATGGAAAAAAGTTTCAAGTCTAGTTATTTTTTCGCAAAGTCACATAACCTATGAGCAAAATGAGACAAAGATCATAAAAATCGATGCACGCGTTTCGCTTTTATTCGCAATTGAGTAAATGTATGAATTTCAAAAATCAGTTATAGCCACCACCCTTAAAATAAAAATATAAATTAAAAAATTATCATGCAAAAAAAAAACTTTATTTATAAAAACTTAATGAAAATAAAATAATATGCAATTAATACGCAATTATAATAAGCATAAAAACAAAATTTGGAACATTTTTTCAATTATTGGCAATATCCATCCTTGTAGAAGTTGACGCTTGTGGTTCTGATGATCTTGTTTTCTTCGTAGGTTGTTCATATTCATGGTCTGAGTCTGTATCGTCATCCGAGATACACATACTATTCAAGGGCGTGTTTCTTTCACTGTGTCCACCAATTTCAATGTCTTCATCTTCGGTGCTTTCTTCAAACTGCATAATTGTGGAACTCCACCAACAAACCTCCGCAAGCAATGCATCCAATTTTTTGCTTTTGAACCGCTTTTCAAATGGCATGGTCACCTGGTGGAACCTCTCATCAATGCACACCTATAAATACTACGTATTTTTGAATATTTTACTGCCAGGTACTTATAAATGGGCGCATATTTTAAGGGCGGCTGGCTATATACCTGATTCAGCACTTGTACGTTTCAAACTGTGCAAAACTTTCCAAATAATGACCACCCTTAAATGTGGGTGCAATTTCTGTAAAAAAATCATATAGGTAGCCACCGGAAAAACCAAAATAATAAAAAGGTCCACTTTCCGTTTAATTGTCCACGTACATTTATTACCGCAATCATAAAAATCAAATACCCTTTTGTTTATTCCTTTTTTTTTAATTCTCAGAATCATGAAAAAGGTGCCAATGTTTTCTCCAAATAATGTTGTGCATATCTCGAGCAAATTTTTGAAATTCATACATTTACTCAATTGCGAATAAAAGCGAAACGCGTGCATCGATTTTTATGATCTTTGTCTCATTTTGCTCATAGGTTATGTGACTTTGCGAAAAAATAACTAGACTTGAAACTTTTTTCCATTTTGGATTTTTTATGTATTTAAAAAAAAAAAAATTTAAATTTTTAGGCAAAAAATTTTTTTTTCCCTTCATACATTCATTTTTAACTTCGAAAGTGTTACTTGTATAGGAAAACAATATATGAACAGATTAAGGGAATTGTAATTCTTAATTTTTTAAAATTTATTTCAACTAAATTGGGCTAGTGGTTGTCGAGCTATGTCAAACAACAGGGCCTAAAACGTGATAAATTCCCCTATACGATAGTACTAACTTCAAATCGATACTAACTTCAAATCGCAGGTAAGAAGACAAAACGAATGATGCAGAAATTCTTCTTTTTGGGTCTAATTTCACATACAGTTCACAGAATTGAGTTGGCAATCAATTAACTGAAAAATGTTGTACTGTGTTATCTAATACAGACGTTGTATTCAGAAAAATATTTGCAATAATAATTTGCTTTTCTTAAGAATTTTTACTTATATATATTTAAATTAACTTACCGTTTGTGGTAACAATCTATATACATACATACATACTTATATCGTAGTATAGTCACATTACAGCAAGGCCTGCGTAAATACAAACCGATTTAACAATACTTTTGGTTGAGTTTAAAAGAACCGTACTTTTTTCTTCTATAATTTGTTTTGTAACTAATCTAGGGTTGTCATCCGTCCTCTTTTCCCCGGACACCGTCCTCCTTTTTAGGGCATCCGGGGTAGTCCTACTTCTTTTTTAGCAAATGTCCGGCGTTGTTCGGCTTTTTGGACCTTCTCTGAAGTTTTTTTCTTACATTTAAACTTTAAATCACAGGTCACAAAATACTTATATAAAAAAAATTTAGGTGCTCGTACAATTAGTTTTGAAAAAGTACAATTTTAAAACTTCTCTTTGTACAATATTAGTTTTATTATCCTTAATTGTCGCTATTTATCGAAGGGGCCTATTTTAACTTGTCTTTTATTTTAAAAAAGTTCGGCAAAGGGGCCTGCTTGTCAGCTGTGTGTTTTTCATAAAGTTTGTTTTCCAGATATAGAAGAAAGTCTTGAACAAAAAATATAGTAAGGGTATATAATTTTGATATGGATTGCCTAGAGTTTTACAAATATTTGAAGAGATGCTATGGTAATATATTGGCTCAAATTGGAAGTGTTAAAAAATACATGTACAATTTTTAAAAGTGTACATTCCCAATAATGAATGCAATGAATTTTTATTGTTTTTTTTTTTTTGGTTTTTTTGTTTTTAACCATTAAATCAGAATGATATGTTCAGTTTGCATTTTTGTAAATAAAGCTTTTTCGTAAAAACAAATTTTGTTTTTGTATTTTAAATGGCGTCGTAAATTTGATCAAATTTAATTTTTTTTAAATATGTCCTCTTTTTTTGGGCAAATGTCCTACATTTTTTATGCTGGCGTTCTCTTTTTTTTAAAATAGAAATGACAACCCTAAACTAATCACATTTTAAAAAATTTAAGGCAACTCCCCGTTCGACAGTACTTTGCTGTAAAGAAATAAGTGAACATTTTTGACATGTCATTATTGTTGCAGTAGCAATTTCTACGCTGCATTTTTTTTACTTTGTATAATAAAGCTATATGAAATAAATGTAGAGGTAAATGTAGAGTTTTTAAACTTGTTCTAAAAAAGCCTAAAATAATAATTGAAAGCAAATTAAATTTAATTTTATTGTACAAAGTTAGAATAAAACTAGTTACGTACTTTGGATCACAAAAAATTATCAATTTATTTTTAGCACAGTATTATTTTAAATTCCCAAATTTCCATGCCTGACATGCGGTATTTTAACCGCAACAATCGTATTTTAATACAAATTACACATTTTTACACATTCTTTGTACATACATAAGTACGCACAACATACATAAGTATATAAATGCATGCACTGACAATATCAACATTTAAAAACTTGCAACAATGAAAGTATTCCAAATCGTACTTATAGTCGCTTGCATTATTGCTGCCGTTACTTGTGATCCAGGCAATGTAAGTTTAAATTAAATAATTAAAATTAAAATAAATGTTTTTATTTTATTCAATTAAATCTTGTTATATTTTATTACAGAACGAAGTAAATGGCAATGGCAATATGCACAATAAGCAGAAAAATTATGATTCCAAAAATAGTTTGTTCTAAAAATGTGTGTTGGAAAATATTATTAAAACTTTAAAGACTTACAATAATTTTGGTGCAAACAAAATAAAATAAATATAATTTCTACAATATGTTCCATAAACTTTAGTTCATATCTGGATTATTAATGACAAAATAAAAAATTTTAAATGTGTTAAGCAAATATTGTTTGTGTATATATTTTTATTTTCATCCCAAAATTACTGTTAAAAACATAACAAACAAATAAGAGTGATATATTCGGCGGTGCCGAATCTGATAATACACTTCACCATCATGTACATAGATATAATTTCACATCGTAGCTTAACCTACTTATATGTATTTCATGTTATAGGCCAGATTTCTTTATTATTTCCGATGCTATCCTTGATTTTGAATTTGTATGTAGTTATCTGTATTCTACTAATCAAGCCCTTTCATTTGATACCCATATTGATGGTGTTAAAAAAACTTGTTCCATCATTTTGTTTTAGACGCCATCCTGAATTTTACATTTTTTAATAATTAACTGTATTCTACTGGTCAAGCCCTTTCATTTGATACCCATATTGAAGGTGTTCAAGAAGTTACATTTTAAAATACCAGATTTGACCCATATATAAATTTATTGTCAGCCATTTTGTAGTGGCGGCCAACATAAATTTTAATTTTTTAATAGTGTTTATATTGCGCTAGTTGTCTCGGTTGTTTAGAAGCTGAAAAAAATTGATTAAATTTTTGGAATACATATAAAAAAAAAATTTTTTTTTGGCTATAACATTATCGATTAGAACACGCTTTATCTAAAATTTTCCCGAATATCTCTAGAGACATATTATGTCTAAAAATAGTAACAAAGGTACCTATAAATTATTCTATTAATTTTGGTGGTAAAAATATGGGAAAAACCATATTTTTATTTATTTATAATTTATTTGCTCATATCTCAGAAAGTTATGTAGCGATTGTGCTGAATTTTAACAGCTATTCATTCCCAGATATTTCCAAAAGATTGATACTATACATGGATCTGAGGAACATATGGTTGCTTCTAAAAGTTGATTTCAAACAGCACACAAACAGACGGACAACGCTTAATTGACTCCCCTATTCATAAGCTTTCAGAAAATATATACTTTATGAAAATAAAAATAAATTAAAATAAAGACAGTCGTGTTTATTTGCTAATATCTCAGAAACTTAAAGACGATTGTACTGAACTTAAACGTTTGATTGCTACTAAAGGTTTGTGTAGACGGACAGAGGCTCGATAAACGCCCCAAGTGATAAGTTTTTAAAAAATATATTGTCGGTCTCATGTAGAAAGGCCCTAACTCAAATAATTATAATTTTACAGGAGAAGTTAAAAACGTAACAGAAACTGTATTATCGTAATGTAATTTCTTTTGTAAAATCGCTTGTAAAACTGTTATTTTTGATACTATTGCGTTAAATTTTTGTGTCGAGGTGTATTTGTGTGAAATGTAAAAATTAATGAAAAACTCAATTTCGTAAAAAGTACGAGTTAGGGCCTTTCTACGTGAGACCGACGATATACTCTATGAGTTTAAAAATCAATGTTATAGATACTACAAACGGAATGAAAAAACGGCAATATATACCCTTGGCACCAGAGAAGGTGACTGCAGTAGATTACATTATGGACCATGTGCCTGCGGCAATAGGCTTGCTTGAGGTGGCAGACATAAATCTGTTTCAGCATTTAGGCTTATTAAGGTCAACGATCGGGAGGTAACGCAGGAAGTAACAATTCATTATCTATAGAATGCAAATGCAATGGCAAAATGACTAGGTACAACTCCAACATTATTTAGTAGTTGGTGTGCGGAAATATCTGGAGCCCAGTTTTGTTTCAGGCCAAAACCGCGCTTAAGTAAATTTAAATCATACATTTTTCATAGTTGACCTTAAAGATTGCTGTCGTATACTAACTGAGTTTCTTTAAAGATATTATGTTTTGATAAAATTTATTTTTGCTTTTATCGACCTTTTATTTTAAACTTTATTTTATATTAGTTGAGCTTGAGGTCAAACAATTAAGTTAAAAATATTTATTTATTTATTTATTTATTTATTTTTCAATTTTCAATATTTCGCCTACCATCGGTTGGCATCATCAGGAATCTTAAATTATACAAAAATATATAAACAAAATATAAAACAACAAATCAATATACATTTAACCACTGGATAATTAATTACATAAATCTAGATACACTTACAATGAGTATAATAACTAAACGTAATCTATCAACATTTAATATTAAACTAATTACATATTATTTCCCCTTGTTTATAATTTGTCTATAGTTCTGTGCACAGTTATCAATGTCACTCTTAAAGTTAATTCTTTTCTCTTTTGGTGTATTAATAATATGAAGCATTTCCAATGTGAGTCGTCTGTTGTAGTTGTTCTCTGTTTGCAAAATTGTTACACTATTAAAGTCCGGTGTGTGCTCTCTCTCCGCACAGTGGGCCGCAAGTGCCGTTTTTTGTGTAAGAATTTTTCCTCTATGTCTAAAATCTGATCTGTGTCCTGCTATTCTAGTTCTTAATTTATTTTTTGTTGTACCAATATATACTTGATCGCATATATTGGTATCGTCACCACTGCATCTAATTTTATAAATTACATTCGATTTGTCCATTTTGTCTATCCCGCTTTTTGTATTTGTAAATAGTTGTCTGAGCGTGTTTCCCGCTTTTTGTGCAATGTCATATTATTCCTTATTGTAGATTTTAGAATTTTTAATCCTTTCAGAAATGTTTGGTACATACGTAAATGCTTTGTAAATTCTTGCTATATTTTCCGTCCTAGTTCTACTTTCATTCCTCTTACGTTTTCGAAGTAGTTTTCTAATTATATGCATTGGAAAAGAATTTTTTGTCAAGATACTAGTTATCTTCCTCGTATTTTCGTCATGAAATAGTTTATCGCTTATTGTTAAAACTCTAGTAATAAAATTGGATGCCGTATTAATTATAATGTTTTTAGGAAGACATGAATAATAATTCATAATTCGTCCTGATGAAGTTGGTTTTTGGTACCAATCTACTTTGATTCTGTTTCCAATTTTAATAACCAATGCGTCTAGATATGGAAGTTGTCCTTGTGTTTCTATTTCAATTGTAAATTTAATTCTACGGTGGAAACTATTAAGTTGTTTTAAAGTTTTTTCAATTTCGTTCTCTCGTACTATTCCAAACAGGTCGTCAACATATTTCGTTAGTAATCTCGGTTTAGTTTCCAATTTTTCCATACTATCACGTAATAATTCTTCCATAACTATATCCGCAATTATGGGTGACGCCGGAGAACCCATTGGTAAGAACCCATTGGTGTATCTAGATTTATGTAATTAATTATCCAGTGGTTAAATGTATATTGATTTGTTGTTTTATATTTTGTTTATATATTTTTGTATAATTTAAGATTCCTGATGATGCCAACCGATGGTAGGCGAAATATTGAAAATTGAAAAATAAATAAATAAATAAATAAATAAATATTTTTAACTTAATTGTTTGACCTCAAGCTCAACTAATATAAAATAAAATATTATGTTTTGTTTAACTTATTGTCATTCATTTGGGATCTAAAATAAACAAAACCTCATAGATACATAATGACAGATTTCTAATACAGTCGGAAGCCGTTTTGACAAACAAACAAGTGTAAGTAGTATCTTCCTCATAACCCAGTAGATAAACAGATGCATTTACCGATATAAGTGACAATAATGACTACGTTTAGAATGAATATGATGATGACAATGATTTTGAAGAAGGTGTTTGCAATGTGAGTACGAGCAGAATACTGATGATGAGATTTCAAGTGCAAATAATGCATTTACTTAAATGTTTGTTATTGTCACCCTTTAAGGCGGTATAACCTACCGGTTGCTTAGCTTTGATCTTTGGTTGAGAAAGTGAGTGAATGTATATATTTAACTAGATTGTTTACTACATACATATGATACGATACGACTGTCTCTATTAATTTTTAAGCTGTAGTGTCCACAAAAGCATCATCATCTCATATTAACTCAGGCATTTTAACTACATAACTCGTACCATATGCACAAATGGATTGTGAGTGAGAATGTTTATTTGATTGTCACTTTGTGCTGCCAACTCCAATTATAATTCAACCGTAACGTTAATCACCTTTGAAAATGTGCCGCTTTTCGAAAGCAACCGTCCATTATGACTAAAAAAGTTTTAAACGGTTTTTGTGTGATGATCTTTTGTTTTTGTTTTAAATAATAATTGATTGCCGGCATTTTTTGAGTGTCTTTTTCAAATTTATCAAAATATATAAATATTAAAGTTTAATGAAGATAATGGATTGATTAACGTCTTTATTTGTTGAAACAAACACAGTTAATCGATGATTGTTTAATTAGTTTTTGTTGTCGTTTATAAAGATAATATGTTAAAATGATAAGCCTGGTTAATATTATTTATAACTAGCCAAGCCCGGCGCGCGTTGCTACGCCCCTTAATGAATAAAAATGCATTCTGAATTTATATTGAATATCAAGTGCAAAAAGCTAAAAATTATAACTATTTTAATGGGCGTGGCACTACCCACTTTTCTAATCACAAAACTGTATAGTCATGACAGCTGAATATGTGTGCAAAGTTTAAAAAAAAAATTGGTGAAGTTCAAGTAGCTGAAAATGATATTTTTTTTATGGGCGTGGTGGCACTGCCCACTTTTATAATCACGCAATTGTAACGTCGTGACAGCTCAATATGTGTGCAAAGTTTCAGCACAATCGCTCAAGTGCAAGTAGCTAAAACTGATAACTAATTTTTAATGGGCGTAACCCGCCCACTTTTTGCCACCCATAAACACTTCCTGGAATGTGTACAACAACCTGCCAAAGTCTGAGTCCGATCGGTTTTACAGTTTCGGAGTCTATAGCTAACACACACACAAACACACACAGAATTTCACTTTTATATATATAGATAGACTAGAAAAGCCCGGCGCGCGTTGCTACGCCCCTTAATGAATAAAAATGCATTCTGAATTTATATTGAATATCAAGTGCAAAAAGCTAAAAATTATAACTATTTTAATGGGCGTGGCACTGCCCACTTTTCTAATCATGAAACTGTATAGTCATGACTGCTCAATATGTGTGCAAAGTCTTAAAAAAAAATTGGTGAAGTTCAAGTAGTTGAAAATTATATTTTTTTTATGGGCGTGACACTGCCCACTTTTCTAATAAAGAAATTTTATAGTCATGAGAGCTCAATATGTATGCAAAGTTTCACAAAACTCGGTCCAGAGCAAGTACCTCAAAATTATAACTTTTTTATGGGCGTGGCCCTTCCCACTTTTATAATCTCGAAATTATATAGTCATGACCGCTCAATATGTGTGTGCAAAGTTTCAGAAAAATCGGTGAAGTTCAAGTAGCTGAAAATTATAACTTTTTTTATGGGCGTGGCACTGCCCACTTTTCTAATCACGAAATTGTAACGTCATGACAGCTCAATATGTGTGCAAAGTTTCAGCAAAATCGGTCAAGTGCAAGTAGCTAAAACTGATAACTAATTTTTAATGGGCGTGACCCGCCCACTTTTTGCCACCATAAACACTTCCTGGAATGTGTACAACAACTTGCCATAGTCTGAGTCCGATCGGTTTTACAGTTTCGGAGTCTATAGCTAACACACACAGAGTTTCACTTTTATATATATAGATAGATAAATAGATAGATAGATAGATAGATAGATAGATAGATAGATAGATAGATAGATAGATAGATTAAATAATATTTTGTCATTTGAAATACTTAAA
The DNA here is from genome assembly GCA_941918925.1 of Phyto melanocephala. Lineage (NCBI taxonomy): Eukaryota > Metazoa > Arthropoda > Insecta > Diptera > Rhinophoridae > Phyto > Phyto melanocephala. The sequence goes on along the minus strand of OW799235.1, from coordinate 82,034,986 downwards.
AATAAGAGAAATTAATATCGAACTCATAAACTATTTGAGTTATACTAGTATGGTGTTGTGATTGTATTTTTGTAGCGTATACTGCGTAACAAAAAATTGACTTGTATAGGTATTAAAGCTCAAATTAGACATGACATTTCCATAATTCCATAGAAACTAAAATTCAATCTGTTTTCTATAGCGTTTTGGCAAGTCACCTGTAATCAAAAACATTGTTGCTCATAAGTTTGGCTGTTTTGCATGGTTATGGTTATGTCACGTCTAATTTGAGCTTTACTATATACAAGATACCGTTTCTGGGGAACCGATATTGGTGTTGCTAAAATATCAATGCTGTCACTTTGTTTCAAGTGTAAATTTTATAAAACGAACTTTGAATTTATTGGAATTTGGCCTAAACATAATCTAAACTTAATTACAACTTTAGTTAAATGACGGCTATCGTTTTGATATTTTCAATAAATTTATTGATCACATTTAATTCGATTATTTTTCTCACAGATTTTAAAGAAAAACATTTTACCCCATAAACAAATATTTAAATTAATTAATTAAAAAAAAACAAAAAAAATAAACAACAAAAAATGACTTTACAAACACATTTTTATTCTTTTAGTACTAAATCAATTTGGGATTAAATTGAAAAATAAAACATAAAATATTTATAAGCAACAACAATAATAAAGCACTAATAATTTCGAAAAAATACTAATCATTTAACAATTGCCAGGAGCAATGTTCGCTCTTGAATTTATGTATGTACATATGTATGCAAGAGAGTAAATTTAATATAAATAATATTAATATCCATTAAAATGGAATTCCATTGAATTTATTTGTTTATTGATTTTTGCGCATCATGGCGCCTCCACTAGGGTGATTGATTATTCGACATTTTTAGGAAACCGGTTTTCAAATAGTTTGAAACTAAGAATTAAATTAAAACCGGTTTCTTTTTTGAAAATTTAGAAAAAACAGGTTAACCGATCGAATACATAAAATACAATTCTTACCTACACCCATGACAGAGATACATACATATATAGGCATAAACTAGTTTGTTTTATGGTTTAATTGCATTTTAAGTTGACACAAATTTAATGGCACTATTATAAAATGTCGTTATTTAAAATAAAAATAAAACTTTGTTACAAGGAGGTTGTAATAATGAAAAATATTAAAAAGTCACTTCACTGCTCACTGAAGTCAAATTTACCTTTTACTAACATTAACTTTGTAGGCGTGCTGGAAAAAATGGTGCAAAATTAGACCGCCAGATAGGCATTCTTAAGAAGCAGTCCCGAAGGCCATACTCCAAAGGTTTTTTTTTAAATATTAATTGAAATAAAATTTGTATTTATGTATTTCTAAAAAAATTTCCATACATCTAAAAAACAGTCTTCTTAACATTGATACAAATGTGTGTACATTAGACGTTTGACTTTAAAGACAAAAGAAAAAAATGCGCTTAAATTTTGAAGTTTTATTTTTGGCATATATACATAATTTGTAAATAATACGACTGCAGCACCATCTATCAGATTAAAAACAAAAAACCAGCAAAGGCCTAACATGGATCGCATCAAACGAATTTGTACCAAATTAATTTAAGCTTATACAAATTCTCGAGTTTAAATTTTAACAAAAAAACATTCTAGTACTATGTTATTAGCATTGCCATCTCTGATGGCAAAAGTTTATATTTAATAGAACATTAGTTTTTGTATATATGCAAACAGTCTGAGCAATAACCACATTCTCAAACATTTAAGACACCATTACTACTGGTAGCTTACTACTGTATTTACCCGCCAAAGGAAACAACAAAAACAGCGAAAAACAAGTAAGAGCACTATATTCGGCTGTGCCGAATCTTTTATACCCACCACCAATTTTGTGTACATTTAAAGCACAATATTTATTATTTTGTTAATCATTATGGAATAATCTCTTTATAATAAAACATGTATCACTTTCTTTGTAGAGGGTGGTTAAATTTTAAGGGCCCATGTTGAAGGTGAACTACACCTAGTCTTTAAATTTGTTTTCTGCATTTCACTTGAAATTTCTCAATCTCAAACTTACTCAATTTGATCCGTGAAAAGATATGCAAATGAGCAACGCGGTAAAGTTATTCAGGTTTTTTATTAAAATGGGCGTTCAAATCAATATGCATTTTGTGCACTTCGTAATTCCTTTGATCAACATAATCGTTCAAATTCATCCACAATCGGGAGAATTGTAAAAAATATTTAAATTTCTGCAAAACAGGTCTGTATAAAATGTTAGAAAATCTGTGAATGCCTTCTTAGTTCGTTGAATGTGTCAAAAGAGCAATCAACCTCGCCACATCATCATGCCCAACAATTGAGCATCAACATTGTCATTGAAAATTTGGGCCATCAGATAGCGGAGTGGCGCCAAGGATGGGGGGGGGGGGGGGCATTTGGCCGATATTTTGTTAAATACATAATTGAACCATACAAATATTATAATTACAAAAAGTAATAATACTAGTATCCTAAATAATTTGTCTTTTATTTAAATTCAACATCGGTCCTTAAAAGTTAACCACCCTTAATAACTTCGATATGATAGTAAAATGTTTTCGTAAATTTAGTCTTTAAGTGAAAGTGGCCGTTAAAGTAGGCGCGTCAATAAAGTTTCTGCTAATAAATACAACTTAGATATTTCAATATAGTCCTTTATTTTTCCAAAAACTTTGTCAATAGAGAAATTACATGAATTTAAGATAAACCGTTATATGGGAGGTAGGGGTTAAAGTGGGCGTGTCACCTAAACTTTTTGGCACAACAATTACATTGATTAGAACGATATACGTAGTAAATTTGATCATCATACCTCTAATTTTGGCGGTTTTATAAGCTTTTAAATTTCATTAACGGTAGATAACGTGAAAAGTGGGCGTTATAGTAGGCGTGTCAAAGTTATTTTTGCGAATGAGTACAACTTAGGTGTTTCAACATAGCCCTTTGTTATTCCAAAATCTTTATTAATAGAGAAATTATATGAATTTTAGGTAAAACGTTATATGGGAGGTGGGCGTAAAAGTGGGCGTAGCATCTCAATTTTCTGGCACAGTAATGACATTGCCTAGGGGGATATACGTAGCAAATTTGATCATCATACCTCTAATTTTGGCGGTTTTACGAGCTTTTTGATTTCATTAACGGTAGATAACGTGAAAAGTGGGCGTTATAGTAGGCGTGTCAAAGTTATTTTTGCGAATGAGTACAACTGAGGTGTTTCAACATAGCCCTTTGTTATTCCAAAATCTTTATTAATAGAGAAATCATATGAATTTTAGGTAAAACGTTATATGGGAGGTGGGCGTAAAAGTGGGCGTGGCACATTGATTTTCCGTTACAAAAAAGCGTTTCACCAAAAAGCAAAGTGTGCAAAATTTCAGAGTCGTACATCCAATTTTGTTGCTTTTATGACGTTTTTGTTTTTAAATATACCGAAAAATACACTGTGCGGTATAAATTTTCGTACATTTTGATCAATAACTCCTCTCCTAATGCATAGATTTAGATGATTTGCGGGGAAAAATATTGTTTTTACTCAGGAAATATATATTCGAAGTTTCATGAGTCTACGTTAATGCGTTTGGACATAATTTTATTTTATTCGACATTCGAAGAATGCGTTTGGACATAATTTTATTTTATTCGACGTTCGAAGGACACGGTTTTTTCGACCTACTCTTGCTTTTCGAGCTATAACTCTCTTCCTAATATTCCGATTTAGCCCATTTTCAATACCAAACAAACCTTGTCTATAAGAAAGATTCTGGCAAAATTTGAGTCCCCTAGCTTTTTCGGTGCGACCTCTATCGTGCTTTCAACAGACGGACAGACGGACAGACGGACGGACATAGCTAGATCGTCATCAATTCAAACCCTGATTCAGAATATATGTACTTTATGGGGTCTAAAATGGATATTTCGATGTGTTACAAACGGAATGACAAAATGAATATACCCCCACCATTTTTTTGGTGGCGGGTATAAAAAACAACTAAAATAAAACGCTAATGGATAAACACATTATTAAGTATTTGTTGATTCGGGGGTTTTATAAGTAAAAAAATATATAAAAAATAAGTAAAAGTATGTATGTACGAGTGAATACTTCACTACAAACAATTTATATTCACAGTGATAGCAAAGCAATGCGGCCTACAGTTAATACTCATTGAATTAATATCATAATATGTATTGAAATAGTAACGGAATGATAACTTAATTGTATAAAAATCCATTAAAAATCAAACTGAATAAAGTTTACAGTTTGGCATTATTCCAAATTTTGTTCCAGTAATCTTAAAGTTTAAAATTAACCCCGTATTCATGATAAATTTCTAAAGTTAAAATAAATAGTTTTAAAAAGTTAAATTTTCAAACAAAATTTATTTTTGTAAAACTTTGTTAAATATAACAATTTCTTTATTTTTTTTTACGAAAGCAATATTATTGTAATTATTTTTTATTAACACTAAATGAGGAGCCGCAGTTCAAAAGGTGCTTTTTAGCTCATTTAAAATTTTTGGGAAATCAAAATTTATTTTTTTCGCCCCTTTAAAAAACTGCAAGAACTTGGAAATGCTAACAAGATTTTTACTTATCTACAGATGCATCTAACTGTCGTAAGTCACCCGATTAAATGGTAAAGATGTTTGATATAATTCCATTTTTATTTCAGAAAAAGCACCTTTTGCAAAAAAGAAAGCAAAAAAGCACCTTTTGTTAAGGAAAAAAAGTAAAAAAACCTTTCTTTAAAAAAAAAGCAAAAAAGAACGTTTTGTTATAGAAGGAACAAAGTACATTGTGTAATGCGAATACACATTTATGACGATAAAATTTTGACTGAATGTGGTTAAACCTGATCTAATATATTAAAAAATGTTAAGCTAAGTATAATTTTTTTGTCGTGTTATTTAATAAATTTGCATCTTAAATATTTCTATCTTATCCTTAAATTAAATATTTATGAAATTTCTTAAATAGTTAAACCTCTTTTCCAACATCTTCTTCTAGGCAAGAACATCCAACATTTTCATCTATTGAATCCTCCATATCTTTATCCTGGTTGAACAAAATATCCTTGTACCAAAAAAGTTACTGGTTTTCACTTCAGTATTTACCAAACTGTTTTATTAAAAGACTTTTTACGTCTTTTCTTTTGTCAGCGCTAATACAACGGCCTGTTTTAGTTTTATTCAGAGAAAATGAAAAGGGGGTTTTTCCTCGTTTCAGCAAATTTAAATTAGGATTCCGTTTGTTTTCAGATTTAAATTTAAAGGACTTGAAAGTTTTAATCAAGCATTTTACTATCCCATTTTTCATAAAATTTTTATAAAATATTATCCGTTTTATTCTATGAATATTTTCAATCTTTTTATAAATTGTTTTAAGTTTTTTTATATTAATAAGGCTCCACTCGGTTCCCAGCATTAAAACTCGTCCGTGATTGGAATAATAAACAAAAATAAACAAACAAATAAACAAACAAAAAAGCCCGTTTTGTTAAAAAATAAACAAAAAAAGCACCTTTTGTTAAGCATAAATTTTTTAGAACCATTTACTTTATAAAAAAAAATAATAATAATGCTAACTTGATTGTTTCTGCAAGATTTCAACCTAAATATTATAAAAATACTAAGAAACCAATTTTTCGCGAAATGCGAAAAAGCACCTGCGGCTCCTCATATGTAAATATTATCGGTATAATTCATAAAAACTAAAACAGCTTTACAAAAGGTTTAAAAATCAATTTTGTTAAGAAAATCTGTTTAGTAAACCTTTTTTAAACTTTTAATAGTTTTTTTTGCTACTGAGCTACGCCTTAGATGTTTGTACCTTTAGTTCCCTAGTTCACCATTTCGGTTGCTTCCTTTCTCGGTGAGTTTCCTCACCACTGTAAGATGTAGTACGATATTAATTTCTTTAACAAAATTTCGATAAATTTCTTTATTTAAATTTTTAAATAACATTCAACCTTTAGGAGATAGAAGTTAGCATATATTAAGTTTTCAAAATAAATATTTCATTTGTTGGCGGGGTTATAACATGTATAACAGCAGATGCTATGGAAACAGTACCGAGGAATTTAAAAGCCATTTATTTGTAAAATACATTTTATTTATCTTTTAATTCATGTCCGTCATGAAATATTTTTGTGGTTCCATAAATTAAATAAATATTTTAAGCCCCACAAAATTGAGAAAACCAATTAATTGAGTATAACATTGTATAACTTTAAAATGGGATCAGGCAAAAAAACATAAATAGTTTTTAATAAAATAATTAATTTGTTAAAATTGATATTAATTATTATACTTTAATTATTTATTTTAAAAAAATGGGCACATAAATATTTAACGTGAGCAAAAAGTAAAAAAAATTCAGCCAATATTTTTCATTGCTGTGCGAACTTAAATATAACCTATTAAAATTGGTGAGACCTTCTGACAAGTAAAAATAAAAGTATTTAACTCGTCAGACAAACATGTGCATCCTTTTACTGTAGAAAGCGCCAAATAAAATCCATTGCCATTGTCATATAAAGAACCTTGCATAGAAACGTTAAAGTTGGCAAGAGGCTATCGTAATTGAAACCTTTTTAAATGACGTAACCTTTTGTGACTAACTGGAAAAGTCATGTTTTGCTGGCAATAGGATTTAGATTTTAAATTAGTCTGCTTAGTTAACATTGTACACAGACTTCAATTTCATTAAAAGAAATTCGGAATAGAAGTTATGCAGTGTAAATTGTCTATTAATAAGAGAATTTTAAAACGAATCAGAGCAATGCAGTTATAAAAAGAAAATATTGCATAAACAATATAATGATAATTTCTATATACAAAAGTCTATTTCCTATAAATAAATCGGTGTTGGTTTTATTGAAAAAACTCTTGAAATTTACGGTATAAAAGGTTAGAGCAATATTTTGCTCTTTAAACTCAATGGAAACTTATACAGTAGTTTATTTATTAGTTCACTTATTGTTATGCACCCTGTTATCAATTTTATAGACACACAACGAACTCTGTTGTATTACAGCTGTACCAGTTGCGCCTGCTCAACTATTTTTATTAGTGCTGTCATATTGGTGGTAATCTCCAATGTTTTACAAACTTCTATAACAATAACACCAGAGTGTTCTAGAACCACGCAATATATCATTAAACGTTTCAGCATCCAAAGAAAATGTAAAATGCATAAAAACGTAAATCAGACTATATTTGTAAAAATATATCTTTATATATAGAAAAACTTAAATTGTAAAAAAACACACAGTTTTAATAATCGAATTGTAAAGTCAAAAATGTTATATGATTTAAAACTTTACGGTACTGTATGTATGCGAATGTGTAAATATTTTCTTTTTGTCGGTTTCTTTGGTTTCTTCGGTTTCGCGCCTGTGTCTTGAATGTAGGGTTTCAAATACTTATTCACTGATGTTGTTTGGATAGTGTTATCGTGGCTAAACGTTAAGTAGTATTTATTACCATTTATTGGAACAAAATTTATAAATTTTTTATTATAAAATTTTTTTTTTTTTAATTTAAAAATTCTCTATTAAAAACATTTTTTTAAAATAAAAATGCTGTAAATACATGGTGAAATGAACAATGAGCAACAATGTTCCTCAGATCTGTGTATGGTATCAATCTTTTGCAAATACCCGGGAATGAATCGCTATTGAAATTCAGCACAATCGCCACATAACTTTCTGAGATATGAGCAAAAAACCACGACCACCTCGTTTTTTCCATAACAAAAACATACAGCACATACATACATACAAACTCACCTGAAAAAGATAAACGCAGAAAATTAATTCTGTGCAAACATCATCCCAACGTTAATTTAATTTTTTTGATACTAAATATTGGCAAGCTTGAAATATTTTTTGCCACTCTATGGTAATCCTGACAATAAAGTTTTAATATGTACATATTTGTATAAATACAAAGATTAAATCGCGTCTTCTTATTGAATTTAATTTATTTTCTTGCCAACTTTTTGGATTTACCCACAAAGTGGCATTTTGGCTACCTTTTCGTATGTTTGTTTTAATGTATTTTTATTACAATACGCTATTTGCTAATTGCAAATCGTAATGGTTTTAAGTTCATACTACTGTTTTATACTGTGAAATACCATATTAAATAAATGTGATTGTGAAGTAAATATTTGTACAACCAAATTAAATGGTATAAGTTTTTAAAAAAATTTAAATTAAATTAAAGAAGAAGAAATTAAGAATCTTTTTAATAAAAAAAAAGGTATTTCAACAAAATAGTTACTTTAATTATTATTATAGCTACTTATTATTACAGCTATTAGTTAGTATAGTGTATGTCACCTCTTCGCTTCACATTTAATCAGATTTATATTCAGTTGTTTTTCGTTTGTGTTCTTTATCAGAAGTCAAAACAAATCAGCAACACATTAAAATTTATTGCTCATAAATTATAGTCATAAATTGCTAAATTGTTACCATTTAACACTTAATAACTTTGGAAATTGTAGTTCATACCTCATTATCAATTAAATATAAAACTACCAGTGAAATACAAAATACTTAAATTAAACAATTGCAAGAAACTTAAAACTTTTACAAATTATTTATAATTTATAACTAATTGATTGTCATATGACTTAATTAAAGTGAATAATATTAAGTGTGTAAGTTAGTATTTATTGGTATAATTAGGGCGTTTCACATAATATATTTTTGTTTATTGATTTTTATTGCATGATTTTGATAATGATTTTTTAAATATTTGTTTTATATTTTTATAGTTTTAATAAATGTTTATGCTAACAGTTTACTAGAAATTTTCCACTTATTTCACAAAACATTTTTTATACCCATCACTCACTTCATTCCGTTTGTAATTTCTACAATTTTCATTTCCGACCCCATAAAGTATATATTTTCTGAAAGCTTATGAATAAAGGATTCGATTAAGCCCTGACCGTCTGTCCGTGTGTTGGTTTAAATCAACTTTTAGAAGCAACTATATATTCCTCAGATCTCTATATGGTATAAATCTCTTGGAAATATCCAGGAATGAATCGCTATTGAAATTCAGCACAATCGCCCCACAAATTTCTGAGATATGAGAAAAAAACCACGACTACCTCGTTTTTTTCACAAAAACAACATTACAGCAACAACATACATACATACAAACGTGTATACTGGTTAGAGAAAACGTGGCATCGAATCCCAGCTGAGCCAAAAAAATTTTTTTTTATTTTTTTTATGTTTTTTTTAATTTTGTTTTAATTTTTTTTATTTTTTATTTAAAATATTATTTATATTTTTATTATTTTTTTTTTTAATTTTTTCTTATATTTATTATATAGATATATTTTAATTATTATTTTTTAAATTTTTAAAAAAATTTTTTTTTTATTTTTTTTTAACATACATACGTAATTTTATAATTTTACAATGAGATGTTTTTATATATTTTTTTTTTTCATATGTATGTATGTACGTATTTCATATGGGATGAATGGTGATGCAAACTACTGTTATTGCATGACTACACGTTGTGAAGGGTATATAAGATTCGGCACGGCCGAATATAGCGCTCTTGTTTTTTTATATTTTTCTTAATTTTTTTTAAAAATTTTTTTAAAAAAATTTTTAACAAATTTTTTAAAAATTTTTTTTAATTTTTTTGTAGTTTTTTTTATATATTTTTATTTTATTTTCAATATATTTTTTTTTTTGTAATTTTTTTTTTTTTTGGTATGTTTTTTACATGTATGTACGTATTTTATATGAAATGAATGATGATACAAACAATTGTTATTGCACGACTACACGTTGTGAAGGGTATATAAGATTCGGCATGGCCGAATATATCACTGTTACTTGTTTTAATAGGATTTTTGCTTACAAAAAAAAATAGTTTTCATCAAATTATCTTTATTTATTCTTGTTCTATGGAAAGTAACGTGTTATTTAAAAATAGTGATTTTTTATAATTACATTATTGAAAAACTTAATAAGAATTTATTTTAATTTTTAATATCGAAAATCATAGGAATTGCAAGGAAAAAAACGTGTGAATATTTGTGCCACAAAATACTCTAAAAACAACTTTCACTTGCTCCTTAACCGAAGTCGACCTGTATTTGTATACTTCTGTGCTTAGAGTGGCGGGAAAGTTGTAAATTTTGTCAAAATAAACAGTCGACTTACACCAAGAATCAAAACGAAACTACGGTTTGTGGTAGAGAAGGGCAGAGAAGAAAGAGTAGTAGAAAACACATCATGTTTTCTCTTTTTGTAAATTTTTTTCGTATTTCTCTTTACACTTGCATTTTCTTATTTTGCTTTATACTTTTTCTTTTCTTAAAAGGCAAGTGATTTTTGAGAGAAATAAAAATTTAAATTTTTAAATAAAAAAAATATGAGAGGAAAACAAATATTTGTAAATATTTGTATTAGAAATTTTTATATTTTTCCTTTTTTCTAGCGAGCAGTGCCAGTTTAGCACTTTTTATGCTAGATTTAGCATTTTATTTCCTAAGTTAGCACAAAAGATTTCCGAAAATGTGCTAAGTGCTAGTTTGGCACTTTTTCATAATAATCCGTAATTTTTTGCACTTTTTTCATATAAAATTTAAATGCAATCAATTATTTTTTATATGTAAATTTTAGATAATATTTTATTTCTTGAAAAGGTTATAGCTGGTAAAATATATATAAAGGAAAAGCTGATGGACATAATTTTGGGAGATGAGGAAGAAATATTTGAAGAATATTTGCTACCAAATCCGTAGTTAGGATATGAATTCGAAACGTTATCAAAAAAGAATAAAGAAAAAAATATAATATCTTCTGAAAAAGAAGACACAACAGAAAAATATGTTTAGATTTTTTAAAATCGCTTGTAAATGAACTAAAATATCGGCTTCCCAAAACTATTTTGATATTAAAAAAAAAATTTCAACATTTTCAATAGATAATACCTTTAAACAACTTAAGGCACCTTAATCTTATCTTAGAAGATATGGATTTTAGTATAACTGAAAAGGAAAAAATCCAAAATCAGTGGAGCTATATAACTGAACAAATCTGGCATACCAATATGGATACTACGGAATTCTGGATTCAAGTAAACCAATTTAGAAATGCAATTAATGAAATTAATAAAAAGCAAACTTAGCACAAAAATGAATACACAACTTTTATGTTCTGTTATACGTATAAGGGAAAGTGTAAAACTAAATAACGTATGCTGCTATAAGTTGCTATAACATCTACATATATATATAAAAATCAATGTGTGTTTGTATGTTTGTTTGTGCTTTATAGACGGTTACACGTCTGGACCGATTTCCTTGAAATTTTCACAGAATCTTTCTGTATGTCTGGAAGGAACTATAGGCTATACTTTGGTTTGAAATTGTAAGTGGGCGGGGTGCCACGCCCTATTAAAGAATAAGTATTAAATATTATATATAACGAAAGTTAATGCAGCTAGAGTCTATAATTAAGTACGGTAAACTTTGACATCCACACGAACATTTGGGTAAAAAATGGGCGGACTTTCAATAGTAGGCGTGGCCACATGAATTTAATACTAAATTTCGTATATTTGGAAAACGTTATAGATTAGAGTACTAACATTTTGCAAGAGAAACTTTGACACCCAAATAAACATTTCTGGAAAAAATGGGTACATTAGAAATAGTGGGCGTGGCAGCTCTCATAGCTATTGAATACTAAAATTCGTACATTCGGGAAGCGATAACAGTTAGAGTACCCAAATTTTGCACGAGAAGCTTCGACATCTATATGACTATTTTGATAATAAATGGATGCTTTAGTAATAGTGGGCGTGGAACCTGTCATATGAATTAAATACAAAAATTTGTTTATCTGGGAAGCGATAATAGTTAGAGTACCCAAATTTTGCAAGAGACACTTTAACGTCTATATGATTATTTGAATAAGAAATGGTTGATTTAGTAATAGTAGGCGTGGCACTTGAAAAATAAATATATTTTTGAACTATACAATTTTTATTTCATTACGATGGCGGTGGCAAAGCACACCGGGTATTAGCTAGTAACATCTATATTTTGGACGATTTGGATGATTAAAATTGGTTCATCTGAAAAATACCAAAAAGAACTGGTATGTTAAGAAAAATAAATGATTGAACTTGTTAACCTTCTTACCATATTTGAGTAGTTGTTGACACACTTTTGCGTAAATCATCAATATATATAAAAGTGAAACTCTGTGTGTGTGTGTTAGCTATAGACTGCGAAACTGCAAAACCGATCGGACTCAAACCTTAGCAAGTTGTTGTACACATTGCAGGGAGTGTTTATGGGTGGTAAAAAGTGGGCGGGGCCACGTCCATAAAAAATTCATTATCATTTTTAGCTATTTGCACTTGACCGATTTTTTTGAAACTTTGCACGCATATTGGGCTGTCATGTCTTTATAATTTCGTGATTATAAAAGTGGGCGGGGCCACGCCCTTTAAAAAGTTATAATTTCGAGGTACTTGCACTGGACCGATTTTTCTGAAACTTTGCACACATATTGAGCTATTATGACCATATAATTTCGTGATTAGAAAAGTGGGCAGGGCCACGGCCATAAAAAAAGTTATAATTTTGAGGTACTTGCACTGGACCGATTTTTCTGAAACTTTGCACATACATATTGAGCTCTCATGATTATACAATTTCGTGATTAGAAAAGTGGGCTGTGCCACGCCTATTAAAAAAAGTTATACATTTTGGCTTTTTGCACTTGATATTCAATTAAAATTCATTAAGGGGGGTAGCAACGCGCGCCGGGCTTTCCTGGTAATATTAATAAAATTGAATTTTATTGAACAAAATATGTATATAAATATGTTGCAAATTATTATATTAATATATATACTTAGGGCCATATTCATAAAAAATATTTTAGGTTTATTAAAGGCCTATTTGACAGATGTTTTAGAGAAATTTGTCAAATAAGCCTTCAATAAACCTAAAATATTTTTCATGAATACGGCCCTTAATGTTTTAAAAAAAACAATATTGCAAAATTGTAGCACTTTTCTTTTTGAACTTTAGAACATTCTAGCACTTTTTTTTCCGAGGTTTTGAACTTTTTCTCTACCATCTTATGGCAACACTGAGATAAATCTATTATAAGTAATAAAAAAAATTATCGTAAAGGGTGTTTTTTTAAGCCCGATAGAACTTGAAATTGTAAAAAATAACACAAAAAATTAAATTGTAATCAAAATTTTTTTTTTATTCGAAAGATCAATACGTGACATTAATATTTGAAAATGATTTCGGGCATATGGGCACCGCGGCTGCTCTTGACGAAGCGCATTCTGGACGTCCGTTGTTTTATCGCAAAATTGTGTTCAGCGATGAGGCGCATTTTTGGCTTAACGGGTTTGTTAATAAGCAAAATTGCCGCATATGGAGCGAGACCAATCCACAAGAGACCCTACAGACTCCATTACATCCAGAAAAATGCACCGTTTGGTGCGGTTTTCTTGCTGGTGGCATCATCGGACCTTATTTCTTCAAAAATGAGGCCGGAGCTCGCGTTACGGTCAATGGAGATCGTTACCGTTGTTTGAAAATATGGATGACATTGATCCGGAGGAGATGTGGTTTCAACAGGATGGCGCTACGTGCCATACGGCGAACGCAACCATCGACTTATTGAAATCAAAATTTGGCGATAAGTTGATTTCGAGAAATGGACCTGTCAATTGGCCTCCAAAGTCGTGCGATTTGACACCTCTCGATTATTTCCTGTGGGGCTACGTAAAGTCACTGGCTTATGCTGATAAACCAGCAACAATTGACGCCTTGGAGGCCAGCATTGTTCGTGTTATTCGTGACATACGGCCAGCAGTGCTCGAAAAAGTGGCCCAAAATTGGACGTCCAGAATGCGCTTCGTCAAGAACAGCCGCGGTGCCCATATGCCCGAAATCATTTTCAAATGTTAATGTCACGTATTGATCTTTCGAATTAAAAAAAAATTTTGATTACAATTTAATTTTTTGTGTTATTTTTTACAATTTCAAGTTCTATCGGGCTTAAAAAAACACCCTTTATAAATGAAAAGAGATTTTCGTAAAAAAAAAAAATCCGCGATTTTAAGTCGTCTGAATTGGTTGAAAGTCTCGCCACTAAAGTTTGAATATAACCAAAACATGCGCACGGATTTTAATGAAAAAAATGGATTATTGTTACTCTAGCATAACCGCTTCCTGCTTTACCGCCACATTAAAAAAATATATTAAAATTATTTAAGGATTATTTGACGAATTTCTGTACAACATCTGTCAAATCGTCGGTTACTCTTTAAGCAATAATTTTGAAAAAATGCAAATTGTTTTTGGGTTTTAAATCAAAAGTGCAGTTATTATTTAAATTATTTTTTGGTAAAAAAAACAGTAGCCGTTCAATAATAAAATCAATAAAACACAATAATAAACATTTAATCAGAAGTAGAAATTTTTGTTTTCTGTTTTACGTTTTTAAACACCTTTCAGTGGCAAGTGATAGCGGCACATTCGGCTGCACCGAATTTGTTGTACCCAACTACAATTTTGTATATCTGTTACTCTATTTTTCTTGAGCTCCATCCAGCTTTAAACGGATGGCCAGATGGACGAGCATAGCTAAATCGTTTTAAAATCTTTTGACGACTTAGAAACTATGTATATAATTTATGTGATCGTAAACTAATACATCGATAGGTTACAAACGAAACAACAAAAAAAATGTAAAATTTTTCCAAAGTGGATAAAAAATTAAAATGATTAAAAAAAATTAAATTAAAAATAAAGTTTAGTATAAACAATGTACATTGTACATACATATGTATGTATGTTTTATATAGCTTAATAAAAGTTCGTAGAGTTTATCAACATTAATTTTAAAACTTTGTAATAAACATAGCACCTGATCAAACTTTACCTAGATCCCCAATAAATTTTAACTTGTTTTCTTCTTCACATATCGGCGATAAGAATGTCTGTTTGCACACAATTTACAGGCATTTGTTGTAGTAATTAGAAATAAAATGTTTTTTACTAATTAAAATTTTTTATTCGAAATTTTTATCTTTATAAGACGATCACTAAATATAATAATTCATTTTATGATTTAGTGATTTATTTCTTAATTTTACTTGTATTTAAACAGTCTAGTATCGCTCAGCTTATTGGATTCAATAAGTTTTGTTTTTACTATTTGATACTCGTTAAACAATAAGCGACTATTAAAATCACGTTGACTCTTTAAATGATGCAATAACAATAACACGTCAAAGAAATGTGGTATTGAAGATATCATTGCATCTGTCTGCATTTGCATTTGTCTGTTTGGCCTACACTCGTATAAGATACTTCCGACATTGTTACCTCCATAAAAGGTATAAAATCATCTGTTTAGAGCGGACCCGATGGAGTTCCATCTTGTATTTTAACAAACTGTGCACACTCCTTGGCTGCTCCTTTATCAATTATCTTTAATGCGTCAATAAAATATGGGTACTTTCCCGAATGTTGGAAGGAATCCTATATTATTCCCTTATTTAAATCGGGGAATAAATCAAATATTATGAACTACAGAGGCATTGCAAAATTAAGTGCCATGCCTAAACTCTTTGAAAAATGTTTATCTTATTTCCTTTCTTATGAGGTGTCATTATTGTTGTCTCCGACCCAGCATGGTTTCAGGAAAGGTTGCTCAACAATGACAAACATTTTGCAATTAACTACCTTGATAGGTAAAGGATTTACTAGTACTCAACGTACTGATGTTATATATATACAGATTTTAGCAAAGCATTCGACAAGGTCAACCATGACCTCCTTCTTTTTAAGCTTAAATCAATGGGTTTTACTGAACGTACTTGCAACTGGATAAAAACGTATCTCTCTGGTAGAACACAAAACGTATGTTTTAAGAATACACTGTCCAAGAAAATTATAGTTGTTTCTGGAGTTCCTCAAGGGAGTCACCTAGGCCCACTCTTCTTTATCATGTTTATAGATGATCTACTAGCTGTAATAAGACTCTGTACTTAATATCCTTTTGTATGCTGACGATGTAAAAATTTTTCTAAGCTATAAGATATCTGATGATTAGAGATGGGAAGAGGGTAAATACCCAACTGGTAAATACCCGGTAAAATAGGTTAATTGGGTAGAAATGGGTAAATACCCAGGTATTTACCTAAAATGTGGGTATAAACTATGTTGTAGAAAATTTCGTGAACAAACACTTTGCGATGCATAACTTAATGTGTTTTATAATAAATTTTATAAATAGTAATAAAAGTACTTACTGAGCAGAAGAAAAGTAACAACTTAAGATAATAACTATATTATATAGACACATTTGTTGCAATATTACTTTACATTAATCGAAATCACTGTCATTATCAGTTTCTCTCTGAAAATATCTAAAAGAAGAGTGAGGTGTAGAATGGGTGATACTAGTAGAAGTGGAAGGTGCTTCTTCAAATGAATTTGCAGAATTCATGATTTCATCCTCAGCCGGTAAAACGTTTTGGGAAGTACCCTTTTGCCGTATGTCTTTATTGCAGAGATTCCAATTATGTGATATAAAACATACTTTTCCGGCATTATCTGCAGTTAATCTGTTTCGTTTTTTTGAGTGGATAAAACTTTGAGTGCTGAATGAGCGCTATTAGATAATCGGATGAAGTTAAGTCGTGTCAAGCAAACTAGCTGCCAAATATATTGGTTTAACAGACATTTTCATCCTTTTATTAAAGTTAGACAATAATTCTTATTTGTCATTATCATCAATTGCAGTTATTGCTAAAAATGCATCTCGTAGCTTATTTTGAATGTCTTTAAAAGCAAAATATATACGGTGAATACTATATTGGTTGGATTCTAAAGTAGTTATCCATTGTGCCATCGGTTGAAATAGTTTTAAATTGATGTTCAACATATTCCAAAAGTCTTCACATAGTAATGATGATTTTGTTGTAGTTTTTAGATACACTTTTTCGTGAACAGCCAAAGCTTGAAGTGGAACTTTACTGTTTATCAAGCATTTTATAAATACCCAAATAAATTCCCAAAAAAGGTATTTACCCACACATCGGGTAAATACCGGGTAGAATCCCATCTCTACTGATGATCAATTTTACCTATAACAAGATTTGGATCGCTTCAATAAGTGCTGCAAAATTAACCTGATGAAATTAAATATAAAAAAATGCAAATAAGTATACCGAAGTTGCTGTTCTCCAGTTAATTATACGTTAAATGGAATTTATCTGGAACCGGTGGATGAATTTATGGATCTTGGAATTTTACTTGATCCTAAATTAGATTTCCGCGCATTGCATTGCGCATGGCCAAAAGAATTTTCCGATCCAGGTATTTCTAAATAGTTATATATATCTTTAGTAAGACCAATATTGGCATCGAATCTGTGCAGAAGCAATTTCTCCTGTTTTGTCTTAGAAGATCTTTCGGAAGCTATCTTATGAACCTACCGCCATACAAAACCGGGCTAGCTTTAAGCAAATTGCCTACTTTGAAAAGCCGTAGATCTAAGCTTAGTGTGTCTTTTTTGATAAACCTGATAAATGGTGATATTATTTCTGATTTTCTTTTGAGTAACATTAATTTTAATATTCCACGTCCTACAACCCGTTACTTTATACCTTTGTGTCTTCCTTTATCCCATACAAATTATGCTTGTGCCGATCCATTTAGAAAATTATGTGAGAATTTTAATGAAATGTATCATTTGATCGATTTTTCTTTAAATGTTAATGTTATTAAACGTAATATAATATTGTTTTTGAATAAATAAATGTTTTATATGTACATGTTTAAATTAAATTTTATATAATAGTCTGTAAGGATACATGTCCATAGACTTAATTAAATAAATAAATAAAGATCCAGTTGGTGCAGGAATTAAAAAAACACAAGGCCATTGTGCGCGTCATAATTTCGCCGATTAGAATCTAGAACAGTAAAAAAATGATCCGATGCTTCATCGTGAAGTTGTGTTTAACGATGAGACTAATTTTTGTTAATGGCATGTATTGATACAGTAGACTCGCGGTAACGTGAACTATTAAAAACCAAGCGTGTTCACGTTTGCGAAGTTGTTCATGTTAATGAAGGTGTAACTCTTTAAAATTTACAAATAATTTAGACATGTGATTTAACTCAAATTCATATATTTTTTTTTGTATTTCGGATTGTTATGAACATATGATTTGTTAAGAAAAAAAGTACGTTAAAACTAATTAAAAAATGTGTTATGTTTTTTTTTTTAAATTTTAATTGCTGAACAAATTCTTTCTCTCAAAAAAGCTAACGGGATATCCTCTTCAAAGTCTTCTTCATCACCGAAAGAGCTAAAAATGTTCAACCAGAATTTTGCTATTGTTTTATTTTCAAGACGTTGCCAAGTTGAATTTAAATAGCCAATAGCGTCCATTAATAGTTAAACCAATTTTCAAAAATAGCAGCTGTCATCCATTACGATTTGGAGCAATTGTAGTCCACAGAAGATTTTTGTGACATTTTTCACGAAAAACTTTAGATTAGATCATGCTAAATCAGCAGCGCGAACTAAACTAAACATGTGCAATCATTTACGGGGATACTCATTTTTATGAAAACGATTTGCATAACCGAAAAATTTGTTCACTTTGTAAGGCTTTCTCACTGTGTTCACGCTACAGAGTAGTCAATGTAAAAAAAAATATGTTCATCTTATCCGGTGTTCACGTAAGGCAGAGTTTTTCTTACCGCGAGTCTACTGTATTTCCACAAAACAATGATGAGGGTATATTCATTTTGTCATTTCCTTTGTAACATATCGAAATATCGATTTTAGACCCCATAAAGTATATATATTCTGAATCGGGGTTTCATTTTATGACGATCTAGCTATGTCCGTCCGTCTGTCCGTCTGTTGAAAGCACGATAGAGGTCGGACCGAAAAAGCTAGGGACTCAAATTTTGCTACATTATTCATGGCATGGAATCGGCATGGAAAATGGGCTAAATCGGAATATTAGGAAGAGAGTTATAGCTCGTAATACAAGAGTAGGTCCGAAAAAAACCGTGTCCTTCCAACATCGAATAAAATGGAATTGTGTCCAAACGAATATATGTATTTTACGAGTAAAAACACTGTTTTCCCTGAAAATTGCTTAAATCTATGCATTAGGAAAGGCGTTGTAGATCAAAATGCACGCAAATTTATGCCGCACAGTGTATTTTTCGGTATATTTAAAATTTAAGACCTAAGAAAACTGACAAAATTAGATGTACGATTCTTAAATTTTGCAAACATTGCTTTATGGTCAAAGGATTTGTTCTGACGGCAAATAAATGTGACACGCCAACTTTTACGCCCACCTCCCATATAAAGCTTTATTTTAATTTCATATAATTTCTCTATGAATTAAGGTTTTGGAAAAATAAAGGACTCTATATTTAAATATCTGAGTTGAATTCATAAGCAGAAACAACTTCGACACGCCTACTATAACGCCCACTTTTCACGATATCTACATACGTTAATGAAATTTAAAAGCTCGTAAAACCGCCAAAATTACAGGTATGATGATCAAATTTGCTACGTATATCCTTCTAGTCAATGTCATTACTGTGCCAGAAAATCAATGTGCCACGCCTACTTTAACGCCCACCTCCCATATAACGTTTTACCAAAAATTCATATAATTTCTCTATTAATAAAGATTCGGGAATAATAGAGGGCTATATTGAAATATCTAAGTTGTTCTCATTGGCAAAAACAACTTTGACATGCCTACTATAACGCCCACTTTTCACGATATCTACATACGTTAATGAAATTTAAAAGCTCAAAAACCGACAAAGTTAGAGGTATGATGATGAAATTTGTTACATATATCCTTCTGGTCAATGTCATAGTTATGCCAGAAAATTAAGGTGACACGCCTATATTAACGTCTACCTTCCATATAACGGTTTATCTTAAATTCATATAATTTTTCTATGCACAAAGTTTTTGGAAGAATAAAGGACTATATTGAAATATCTTATTTTATTTATTAGCAGAAACTATATTGACGCGCCTACTTTGACGACAACTTTCATTAAAAGACTAAATTTACGAAAAAATTTTACTATCATATCGAAGTTATACAAAGAAAGTGATACATATTTTAGTATAAAGAGATTATTCCGTAGCGATTACTGTTAATAACAAAGTAATAAATTTTGTGCCATAAAAGTACATAAAATTGGTGGTGGGTATAAAAGAATATAGTGCTCTTACTTGTTTTATTAATATTTTCTTTTTTGTGTTATGTTTAACACTAGGAAATTCTATAGCGCTTTAAAAAAATACATACGTATATTTCATTCATTTATTTTTGAGTAAGTCATGATTTTAATTAAAAAACCATTTCAATTATTTGTTTAATAAATAATAACTACATTAGCCAGAAAATATTTATGTTAATTATTAAGACATTTGCATTTGTAAGTTTATAGTTGATAAATGCTGTCGTAGTAAAATTCGTTTGTTTTAAAGTTAATTTAATTAATAAACATGTCCTATTTGAATTAATTCATACATTTATTTAGTTTTTTTTTTAACCAGTCAGTAGTTGTAAATTGTTTTTGTAATAAAATTAATTTAAATAAATTGTGATATTTTTATTGTGTTTATTAATCATTAATTAACTACGATTTTTTTACAATTTTAATGATAAAGGGACTTTTATATTAAAAAGTAAAATAAAGCGAATCATTTTATGTATCAATTGTTCAATTAACAACCAAATATTGTATTCTGTATCGTCTTTTTAAATACAGTTTTGGTTTATTTACTTGAACACAATTTCTATTGTATCGGTTGTATTCTTGTATTGTTAAATGTCAAATTATAATAAACGTCAGGCAAATAAAAAATTAAAAATTAGAAAGTTGATCGAATCTTACTTCTTTACAGCTGCAAAAAGTATTTTAAAACAACTTTTAGTAAACATTTTTATTAAAGATAAAAAAATCAAGAAAACACTTGAGTTATTTAATATTTTAAGAAAAAAAAAAAAAAAAATATATTAAAAAGTTATTTTTTGATTCTATAGAAAAAAATTTCATTTTCCATCCCTGTACGAGTTCAATACATCATTAAAAAACATATAAAATGAAATTGTATTGTTATATGAAATGCTGTAATGGAAATTACCAACAACAAGCATACAATACTGTTAACACACACAAAAAAGTACGAATTGTACAATACAACTGGGCTTGTGAATTGAATTAATATCATTAATACTTATGTAGGGTGTTAACAACCACATAGTAGCTGAATATTTCTTCTCCATTCAAATAAAATTTGTTTAATAAACATTGGAATAAATCAAAAATAGATTTGAAAAATTTTTCGTATTATTATCACGATTAAAAAAAAAAAAAATTCAAAATTCATATTAAAGTTAAAAACTATTTAAATTGACTTAGGCCTATTAACATAATATTCAGTTAAATAAATTTAACGTTAAAGTTTACTAACTTTCAGTAAGCTTTAACTGAAGTTTTCACTATAAATTAATAAATAGGCAAGAGTTAGTTAACTTGTAGTTATCAATTATTATGAATGAATTTCAAAAAGAAGAAGAAATGTATACATAAATAAAAATTTTTAATATGCACCCATCTGCTAATAAATTTATTAAAAATTTAATGTATTTTAAAATAGTTTTTGCTATAAATTTAACAATTCTCTTAGATAAACGATATCTCATGAAAAACTCATCAGGGGCCAAATTACGGCATTCGATCACGATTGAAATTTTACTCGATCGATCGAGTTCGCTGTACTTTAGGTATAGAGATTCTAATAAGAATTTTTAAATTTCGTTCGAAAAACGTTCGAATGCCGTAATTTGCCCCCAGGTAAATTAAAATGATCCATTTGACTTCTGTGGTTATATTTTATGTTCATACCATAAGAGATATTTACTTTATATAATTTATACAAATGTGTAAGTCTTTTTAATCGTAGAGGCATCTTTTAATTCTTTAAAAATAGCAAAAATATAATATATTTATATTCAAACATCAAATATTTTTTTCCAGTTAAGAACTTAAACGCCAAATAGTACTCGGTTAAATTTAACTGAAATTTAACAAAATAATCTAAAAGTTATAAGATAACTGAACTTTGTGTTAATGCGTTTTGGCCCTAAGGGCCGTTAACAATAAAAAAATTAACCTACAGTTAACACTAAACTCAAAATTTAAACTTTGGTTAGCCTTACAATTGAGCTTACAAGTCAAGAATTTTTAATAAGTAAATCTATGGTCTCAAATTATTATACTGTGAACTGCAAGTTTTGTTTATTTTATATTAAAATTAACTGTTATTTTTATATACATATATGTACAAGCGTTAACTTATTACAAAAAAAGAATTAAATTTGTTTTGTTTTTATTATTATTATTATTATTATTATTATTATTATTATTATTATTATTATTATTATTATTATTATTATTATTAATTGTATTCAAATCACATGCGTTACATTTCAAATATGTATGCATTTTAAATCTTATTTAATAAAAATACTACATATTGAAATTTGGTTATTTTTTTCACATTTGGTAACTTTTAAAGCGAATTTTGGTTGTAAAAATCTTTTGGTTGTGGCAGCACTGATTAAGAATTTATATTTATGTATACATTTCTTCTTCTTTTTGAAATTCATTCATAATAATTGATAACTACAAGTTAACTATCTCTTGCCTATTGTTAACGAACATTTTTAATTTATAGTTGAAACTTCAGTTTAATGCTATAAACACAATCAAGTCCACCGACCATCGACTACAAGATGTCAAAAATATAATACATGCGTGCTTATGAGAATAATTCTTTTAGCCGCTACACGACTACACGGCTACTTTTGTAGCCCGTAGCCAACTTAGGCTAATTTCTATTTTTCTTGGCTACAAAAAACAGATTAGTGCTGCCAATACAATAAATGCATGATATGGTGGTTTTAAAAACGCAATACATTAAATATCGCTATTAAAAACGCGAAAAACTATTATAGTGGCACCATTGAAAAATAATAATCATCTGTTCATTTGTTTACATTTTTCATCAGTCGTATTACAGCTCTGGTCGGGTCAAGAGCTCGCGCGTCATTGCCATTATCTCTTAAGGGCAATCAGGCCGTCCTTTTTATCCGTCTTCGAGAGTTTTACGTCTCACTCTCGCGTGGTTAATTGTGTGGCGTCGCGTAACTGTGCTTTGGATACAGTTTCCAGACTATTCTACAATTAACCACGTGCATTTATTTTAATTGGATTAACTGGAGGAGTACCAACTAAACTCAAAATTTACAACTGAAGGAGTACCAACCAAAATCATTTTCGTAACTGGAGGAGTACCAATTAAACTCAACGCTAACTGGAGGAGTTCCATAAAACTCAGTATAATTATTTGTTCAGATGTCTCCGACTTCCTATACAATGGTATAGGTCGACTTGCGGTGACTGAACTAACGTGTTTTTTAACTGGAGGAGAACCATAAAACTCAAGATTTAATTATTGTTCAAGTGTCTCCGACTTCCTATACAGAGGTATAGGTCGATTTACGGAGCCGGAACCAACGTGGAATACCCTTTGATTGTGTTTATAGCTTAAGCTTTCTGGAAGTAAGTAAAATTTAAAGTAAGTTAAATTTATTTAACTGAATATTATGTTAATAGGCATTACTCTTACATTAATCTCATTTAAAGAATCTACATATGTAATCACTCATTTTTTTAAACTTATAAGGTGTATTTAAATTTTTTATTTATTATAACTAGTTTATGTTTGTGTAGATTTTATCATTACATTTGAAATTAATATTTATCATTTTGAAATTCGTTAGCGAATAGAAATCTTATGGCAACAGACTTGTTTAAGGAATATCCTATAAATATTTTAGAGTTTTACTCATAAGCCATGTGTTCTCTATTGCGCTTGGCTTTATTAAAAATACTTGGTGTTTAGGAAAGTTGAATAGAGAAGATACTGAGTCCCAGATATTGGTTTAGAACTGCAGCTTAGATAGAACTAAGTTAGTGATTGTCTGTCCATGAATAATTGTGTTATTTATAACAATAATCTGAGTACTCACTAAAGAGTTGCTATCTTTCTCTTATGGAAATCTACACATAAAAATTAAGGGCTTAGATTTGTTGTAATACTTTGGCATTTTGTACCTAATACAAAAAAAAAAATGTTGTAGTGGTATATTCTTTTAGTCATTTCGTTTCTAACACTTCGAAATATTAACCCATAAAATATATGTATATATATTCTGAGCCCTAGTTTCATTTCGTCTGTTTTTCCGTTGAAAGCACGATAGAGCTCGAACAGAAAAGCTAGAGGGATGAAATTTTGTCAGAATATTTCTTATACATTAGAATTAGTGTTGAAAATGGAATCAATCAGTTCATAAGGAAGAGAGTTATAGCTTGTAGTGCAAGAGTAGGTCATAGAAAATGTCTTTCTGACATCGAATAAAATATAATTGTGTCTAAAGGTAAGGACGTAAAGTGATAAAATTTCACAGCTAAATTTATTGAGTAAAATATGTTTTCCCTAAAATTGTTCAAATCCCTATATTATAAATAAAGTTATATTTCAAAATATAAAAAAATTTATCCCGAACTGCATAAGAAGTATGACGGAAATATAGGCTTTTGGTCAATATTATTGTTAGGGCGGAAAATGAAGGTGTCATGATCACTTGAACGACCACCTTTTATAAAGCGCTTTCTCTGAAATTCATATTATTTTTTAATGGACAGAAATTTGGAACAATAATGGTCTCTGTGTTTTAATATCCAAGTAGATATCGTTATAAGAAATTACATTAAGGGCCATTATTATAACTTACCGATAACTAAAGTTAGGATGTTATCGGACAGATAACTATTTTTTCGTCATTACAACTTCATTTTAACCTAAAAGTGTCCGATAAGTTAAAGGGAAGGTTTATAATTAAAAGTTACCATATTTTCTACCGTATAAGGAAATTTTCTACTATTTGCTTTTCGTTGCCACTTTGGTTTTAAAGAACTTCAGCATTTGCTTTGGTGCTGCCATACTTTCAAATAAATACAATTTATTTTACAGGCAGGTTATCAGTCGTGATTCAGCTCTGGTCGGGTCAAGAGCTCGCGCGTTTTTGCCATTATCGTTTAATGGCAATCAGGTTGTCCCTTTTTATCTGACTTCGAGAGTTTTGCGTCTCACTCTTGCGTGGTTAAGTGTGTGGCGTCGCGTAACTGTGCTTTGTATACAGTTTCCAGACTATTCTACAGTTAACCGCGTGTTTTCGTTTTAATTGGAGGAGTACCAAATAAACTCATTTTACTTGTGACTGGAGGAGTACCATATAAACTCAATTTACATGAGACTGGAGGAGTTCCATAAAACTCAGCAGTAATTATTGTTCAGACGTCTCCGACTTCCTATACAATGGTATAGGTCGACCTGCGGTACCTGAACCAAAGTTTTATAACTGGAGGAGAACCATTAAACTCAATTTTTATATATTGTTCGAGTGTCTCCGACTTCCTATACAGAGGTATAGGTCGACTTGCGGTGCCTGAATCAACGTTTGTAACTGGAGGAGAACCATTAAACTCAATTTTATTTATTGTTTCAATGTCTCCGACTTCCTATACAGAGGTATAGGTCGTTCCACGGAGAGGGAACTTAGTGAATACCCTGGCTTTTTGGTTAGGTACCTCTGCCATCAAAATTTAAAATCCAAAAAAAAAACAGGCAGGTTATAATAACGAAAAATGCTTAATGGTCAGTTTATTGCTCACGTTAACAAAAGTTACCTTTTATTAACATTAACTTTGTCGGCAAGTTGTAATAATGGCTCTAAGACGACTACTTTAACGTCCACCTCTCGCATATGGCGCAATCAACTATAAATAAAATTAAGAACGTCATAAAACCGACAAATTAAGATGTACAGTTCTGAAATTTTGCAAATACAGGCTTTTGGTTAGATCGTTGAAATAACGGAAAATAAAGATGCCCAACTCCCATTAATCAAATTTTCTTATATTCATATGTTTTCTTTAAGGACACAGGCTTTGGAAGAATAAGAAACACATATTGCAATATCTAAGCTGAATCCATTAGCAGTAATTATTTTGACAAATCTTATGGTAGAAAAAAGTGGATAATGTCCTTCCTAATGTAAAACTACTTTGAATTCATTTTAAGACTAAATAAAAGAAAATAAATTCATAGCAAATTGGGCTTAAACAAAGAAAGTAATGCATATTTTAGTATCAGGAAATTTTTCAATAGTGGTTAGAGTTGTAAAAGAAAAAATAAATGTTAAATGTGCAACACAACCTATTAAGGAACTGTGGGTACCTTATCACCATGATATATACAAGGCCACAATGTCAAGAGAACGTTTTTAGCTTGTGCTACGATTCATTCGTTTCGAACACGCAAACACCCACCAAGTTCATCAGAAATTGAGTAGATCAGCACCCATAGATGTTATATAGTAAATGCTGGTAAGTAATTTGAAATCGTCATATACCCTGGCTGCAAGCCTCACCGTAGATGAGCAGCTTTGTCCATATCGTGGGGCGCACGATTTACGCAGTATATTCCATCAAAGCCAGCTAAATATGGCATACAAGTTTCGTGGATATGTGATGTCAGATCAAATTATCCCAAATTATATTCCAAGACGCAATCGTAGCATGTACGAATGGTACCATTCTCACCTAGTGCAGCTAATTACCGTCTGTTGTGCGTTATTTGCAAAACCACAACCAAAATTCAGAGATAAACTCGTTTTTGCAGCGGTAACTGCAACAGAGCTATGTGCCTTCAACATGGCAAAAAAAAAAAAAAAAAGAACAAAACCGTATACTTGCAATAGTTGTTTTAGAGATTAATTTAAATGTTTTGTTATTTTATTTCAAGACTGATTTATTTTAAATAAAAACAAAATAACTAAGAAATTTCGTTTAGTTTACTTATTTGGCTGTGTTTTTCAATCACGGTCTGGCCAGACCATGTGGTGCATTTAGTGGCACTATGGTTATAGAACATCTCAGAAATTAAAAAAACAATGTCGCGCAACGTATAAAGTAGCCAGCCAACTATTCTCTAGATTTATATCAATAAAGGGGTTTATCCATAAACTAGAAGAAAAATTTATCTGAATATTATTTGTCATAAAATTAATTATTTTTTTAAAAACTGAATATAATGTAGATCAAAATTTTTTTCTTAACGCATTCGCTGCCATGGCTTTTTATATAAAACCAACCCCTGAGGCCAGTTCAAGTATTTGGTTTATAATGACAAACAATGCGATAATATTGCATAAGAAACACAAAATTATTTTATTAAGGTTGTAATTTGATGTTCATGGGTAGTTTTGTGTACTACGAGATATCTCGTAGATGGCACCTCTAAAAAAAAATAACTGGGTCTTACAAATTTCTTGAGCAGCATAAATATTAGTTTGATCTTCTTCTTCTACGAGTTATCTCGTAGGGTTTTTTTCAATAGTTTAATCAGACAATTCTCTATGCCAAAAGATATTAATGAAGTCAACTCCACATGCCATTTTAGAATTATATTATGTGTAATAAAATCATAATTACTACGAGGTATCTCGTAGCTCGCCTTATCGATACGGATGTCGACTACGAGATAACTCGTAGTTGGCAGTGAATGCCATAGTTTTAGCTTAATTTTCCATCAAAGTGTTTTGTTTTATTTTGGTTTTCTTTTTCAATACAATTATTTTTTTTTAATTCGATTTATTTTACTAATAAATTTATTGTCAGCAGTCGACTAACTACTTTACTGCTAAAAATATACATAATCGTTCTAAATACTTTATGATCAAAATAAGCTATTTTAGTTATAATTAAACAAACAAAATAAACTTCTTTTTATTTGTAAGGGTGTGTTGACATTATCAAAAAATAAATAAAACTCAAATTAAAATCATTTATCATCGATGAACCAAAAACGAATTGATTAAGTTAAAGGGAAATAAGCAATACACCAATAAAACAATCAATAATTATAAATTCATCAAATGATATCACAGTAAGTAGTTGTAGAATAAAAATTAAAAATAAATCATATTTTAAGGCCCTAAATTTCCCAGAACAAAAACCAATAAAAAAACAAAACAGTGTGGCCAAATGGTTTTTTATAATACCGCCAGAAGAAGAAGAAAAAGAAAAATCCTGTCAGTAATAATAATAATTTTTCGTTTAATATGTTGTCCTAATATCCAAGCATGCGATCTTATTTTTATATAAAAATTTATTTTATTTTAATTCAATATATAAAAAATTAATTAATTAAATAATTAATAATCTCGTACATTATTTTACTATACATATATACAGATTATATAAAATAAAAATTAAATGATATGGGCGTTAAAGTGGGCATTTTGTCTTTATTATCTCACATAATAACAGTGACTATAAAACTATATTTGTGAAATCTCATTATCGTACATCCTATTCTGTTGCTTTTATGAGGTTTTAAATTCTACTAATAGTAGATTATGTGAGAAGTGGGCGTTAAAATAGGCGTGTAAAAGTCATTTCTGCTAATCAATTTAACTTAGATCTTGCATTATTATAGACACTATAACAAGCCACTATAAAAACCCTGTTTATGTACGTTAATCGTATTAATCGAATATTAAAGAATAATGTAGTAAAGATAAGACCTGGCAAATGTTTTTTAAAATCATTTATAATGGCGAATGGTGATAGATTAGGTAATCGTAGTAGGTCGCAGTAGTACTGCAATATAAATCTTTAAACAAAAATTAAATGTAAGAAAATTAACGTCTTATCGTTATACTTGTGATAAAAAGCTTATTTATACTCTATAAACGTATAATAAACGACAACCTAGTAATTTTATTTGACAGCTATTATGATGGATTAATGTTCAATTAGTAGTTTAAAAATTAAAAAAAAAAACAAGTAAGAGCACTATATTCGGCTGTGCAGAATCTTTTTTACCCACCACCAATTTTGTGTACTTTTATAGCACAACATTAATTATTTTGTTATTAAGGGAAATCGCTATCGAATGATCTCTTTATACCAGAATATGTATCACATTCTTTGTATAACTTCGATATGTTAGTAAAATATTTTCGTAAATTTAGGCTTTCAATGAAAGTGGGCGTTAAAGAAGGCGTGTTAATATAGTTTATGCTAAAAAATACAACTAAGATATTTCAATATACTCCTTTATTGATTTTGTCCATAGAGAAATTATATGAATTTAAGATAAAGCGTTATATGGGAGGTAGACGTCATTTTCTGGCATAACAATGAAGCTCTAAACACATAGACGCCAGCAGACTTCACAACTTCACGTCTTCAAATGCTGCCAACTTCAAATGCTGCTCTGAAGTCAGCATCATAATTATTTTGAAGACAGCAACAACATAATAATCAGCTGATGTGTATTTTAGCAATACAAATTTCAGGGATGCCGAATATATATTTTATAATGAATAAAATTAAAGTTATTGATAAAAAAATGTAGTTATACCACGAAAAACTATAAAAACACATAAATTTATTTCTTTATTGTATTTTTGTAATGTTCTTTTATGTTTAATATTAAAAATAAGTTTTTTTTCTTACTTTTCCAATTTAATATATATAATGGCAACACTATATTTGTTTCTTGCTGCCCGTCAAAATAGAAAATAGCCTAAGTTGGCAGCAGCTGCAAATGCTGTTGTGCAGTCGTGCTGCTGTGCTGCCGTCAAAATAATTGTTTGCATTTAAGCACATGGATTTTATTTTTGACATATTGCTGCATGCTGTCTGCTGTCGTCTATGTGTTTAGAGCATGACATTGACTAGAAAGTTATATGTAAAAAAATTTCATCATTATACCTTTAATTTTGTCGGTTTTATGAGCTTTTAAATTTCATTAACAGTAGATTACGTAAAAAGTAGACGGTATAGTAGGCTTGTCAAAATAGTTTCTGCCAATAAACTCAACTCAGATATTTCAATATAGAGTCCTTTATTCTTCCAAACTCTTTATTCATAGAGAAATTATATGAATTTAAGATAAAGTGTTATATGAGAGGTAGGCGTAAAAGTGGGCGTGTCACATTTATTTTCCGTTAGCACAAAGCCTTTGACCAAAAAGCGATATTTTCAAAATTTCAGAATCATTCAACTAATTTTGTCAGTTTGCCACGGTGCGGTATAAATTTTCGTACATTTTGGTCTATAGCTACTTTCCTAATTCATAGTTTCATACAGTTTTCGGGGAAAAATATTTTTTATTTAATCAGGAAATATACATTTGAAGTTTCATGGCTCTACGTTAATGCGTTTAAACACAATCGTATCTTATTCGATGTTGGAAGGATCCGGGTTTTTTACCTACTCTTGCGGTATAAGCTATAACCCTCTTTCATACATTCCGATTTAGCCCATACCAAACAGAACTTGTGTAAAAGAAATATTCTGGCAAAATTTCGGTCCGACCTCTATCGTGCTTTCAACAGACGGATGGACATAGCTAGATCGTCATAAAATGAAACCCCGATTCAGAAAATATTTACTTAAAGAGGTCTGATTAACACTTGAAGTGCAGAGTATTTTTTTATATTGGGTTCTAGGAGTAAAAAAAAATTTCTAATTTTTAAAATTATAAAATTTTAAGTGGGTTAATGGACTTTGTCACGTCATGTCAAGGTTTTTATTAGACTCTTTGTCTAATATTATAATTTATGCCTTCGTTTAAAATTTTCTGATTTTTAGATTTTCAATATTTGCAGTAACTAAATTTGCATTATAATGTATTTTGTTCATCGATCTTTGTTGCTTTTATTTGCAATTAAAATATTTTTTTTATTATAATTTATTCATTTATATGTTTATTTTTTTTTTGTGTTTTAATGCGTACGCTTCGAATGATAATAATTTTTGTTTTTAATTAATTTGTCCAGTCCATTCACTGCTTTTTTTCTCAAGTACTTGATTTGTTTTTACTGGCTTTAAAATTACTTTATAAGCGATAATTATCATACTACCAACTAATCTTATCTCATGATTTCGATTTATTTTTTATAATCATGTTGTTTTCATAATTAAAAATTTAAAAAAAAGAGGAGATAAACAAAATTATTTTCCAAAAATTTACTGCATATTTTTAAGGGGTTTTTATTTGGATTTCGTCGCAGTCGTAGTGACGTGGTATCGACTGGTACGTGAGCAACAAAATGATATTTGGGTGCGTTAAATTCAAATCATTGTTGACTAATAATTTTTTTTTCATGATAGTATTTATATTTTTATCTCAATTTATCTACAATGGATAAACTGATAGACAAATTAAAAAAAAGTATGAAAAGGTTAAAGATTTTACTTTAGCAAATATTGTCTTTATTAATTTTATCGATAATTTTTAAAAAATTGGATATTTATTGTAGAAAAGAAAACTCTCATTACGAAATAATGAGTTGAATGTACTAAAAAACAATTCTTTACAACTTACAATTTGGCATTTAAGCCCATTGTTTAAACGCGGCGATGTCATTGGAGGCTAGTACTTATCACTCCTGCTTACAAATAGGGGTCAGAGTTGTCAGATCTGGCGATTTCTCGCCTTGATTTAGCGACAATAGTTGGCGATTTTGTTGGCTATTTTTCATGAGCCTTAAATTTGTTTTGAGAATCGTTAAATTTAAAACGAAAAAAATAATTTTGTTCTGGTATTTTTATATGTATAATTTAAGGCATTCATAGATTCATTAGATGGAATATTTTAATTTATCGTCATCGAACAGAATAAAATTCAGACTTCTGATCTTGTTATTACGAGTTGTAAGTTATATGACTGCAAATTGAACAAATGTACCTTCGCAAGATATGTTGAATAATTTTAAACCCCACACAATATATACCAAACAAGAAGACAATGTGTAATGCCTTGAAACTAAATATGTACATACATACTGATATCTAATATTTGTTTAATACAAACAACAAAAATTCTTTTTTTGCTGCTTTCAGTAGTCTACTATAAAATACATATTTTATAGCTAACATTTTACCTTGTTTGTATTCACTTATAATTTTTACTTTAATTTTAATGAACATTAAATCTATATCTTAGTGACTTTTTTTTGGCGAATTTAAGCTAAATATTTGGATCAAATGAATTTTTTTGGATTTTTAAAAAATATTTGAAATAATTACAGAAATAAAGATTTTTTTGTAAAAAACTAAGAAAAATAAGTTTTGGCGATTTTTCATAATGAATTTGCCGAAAAAGGTGAAAATAAATCTGTCAACCCTGATAGAGACTTGTATAACTTCTTATTGCGGTCGCTTTTAAATAGGAACTTAAATAAGTACTTACTTTTATAGCAATAAATAAGTACTTGATTTTAATAACCGAAATAACCCATTTCTAGTATGGATTTACAGAAGTCGTTAGGTTCCTTTAAGGACGTAAATTCAGTTTGAATTTATAAAATTAAAAAAATCAGTGTCAGTCTATAAGTCATCACTTTGCTAATGAACTGCTTTGTCGCTTAATATTAAAAAAAAAAACAAAAACATTATTACTTATACTCTAAGTGCGTTAAACTAAATGAGAATTATATTGAATATATTAATTGAATTATTATTATTGAATGGCTTCTAACAAATTCCGCAATAAGAAATTGTATTGTGTTTGCATCTAAGTAAATGTCTGAAAAATAAGTACTTATATATCACATTATAAATCACAGTCATTACTAAAATACTTCTTAGTAAGACAGACGATATGTAATAGCCATTGAAAAGTATGTTGTTCAGTAATAGCAAGTCGTTACCTGGTTTTTGCTGTGATGAAATGCATTTTTTCATGCCCTTTATTTGATACAACTATTGTGGGGGTTAAAGAGGACAAAGGCATAACAACTATATTTTACCCATATATTCGCCATACGTGTATACCTGTCTTGATAAGCATTTAAGGCCCCTCTTTTTCAACCTAACCTAACTATTGTGAAACTTTTTAAGAAAACATTGCCTAACATTAAAAGTGAACGTTTCGGTTAGACAATTTTATTTAATTATATTATTTGTTACTAATTTAGAAAATTTATCAACCAAATTTTTCATTAATCGCTAGTAGCTGCAATTATATTTCCAGAAAAATATAACTTAATTATTGCATTACGATTCCAAAGTTCTGTCATCAAGTTATTTATTTTGTTGGGATTTCCAATCAAAATTTATTACCCAAAATAAAAAAGTATTTTAAAATATCAAGTCACAAAATTTATGCTAATAAATTGAACAAAAAAATAATCATTCCCAACAATTACTTTTTATAATCCTGCATAATTCATTTTTAATCTACAAGTTTTTATGATTAATATGTTGTGAATAAAAATTTTTTTTTACGATTTTCAAAATACAATAAATGTTTTAAAAGTTGTCGATATTTAAGCTGAGAATACAATGAATCAAACACATCGAATACATTAGTAAAATTAAGAAATAAGCGATGAAAATTAAAAAAGAAAACTGCTAGGGTTGTCTATACCTTTTACCCTTTTCTAATAAGTTTTTTGTCTACTCCTTACGTTGAGAGACTATAAAGTGTCATTCTGATTTTAATGTCAACAATATTCATTTGTAATTCTATATCGTGCATACATAAGAGTATTCTAAAATCCTAAGTAATACCGACAAATATGTGTATGTTGAAATAAATTTTCCGAATTTGAATATATGCGATATATGCGGAAGAATATTAGTATTCAAAATCAACAAATTTTCTAATGCATTTGGTTTCTACCTAATTTTTTTCCCCAAAAATGTTATAACTACACCTAGGTAGAGGGTAAAAAAGATTCGGCACAACTTGCTATAAATCTCTCTTTAGCTAAGTCCGGCACGCGTTGCTACGCCCCTTAATGAATAAAAATGCATTCTGAATTTTAATTGAATATATTAAAAATAATATTTTATTGATTTTTATTGTAATGCAAGTGGGTATACAATGTTTTTGGTTTTTCCATTTGCTGTAAAAATGCAAAATTTTTTTGGTGTTCCCACTCTGGAGCATGCGACGTACAGCTGGCCATGTGAAAAGCATGGATTTTCCAAATACAATCCTGCAACATGCAGAGATTGTCCTTGTGCTTTGTTGATGGTAATAGCGAAGGCAAGGCAAACTGGAAACTGTAGTCGCTTAAAGTTGAAAGGCAAAACGGTTTGAACCATTGGAATGCGTGGAAATAGCTGAAAATAATAACTTATTTTTAATGGGGGTAGCACTGCGCACTTTTTTAATTATGAAATTATATAGTCATGACAGCTCAAAATGTGTGTAAAGTCTCAGAAAAATCGGTGAAGTTCAAGCAGCTGAAAATTATAACTTTTTTTATGAGCGTGACATTACCCACTTTTCTAATCACGAAATTGTATAGTCATGAGAGTTCAAAATGTGTGCAAAGGTTCAGAAAAATCGATCTAGTGCAAGTATTTCAAAATTTTAACTTTTTTTATGGGCTTGGCCCTGCCCACTTTTATAATCACGAAAATATATAGTCGTGACATCTCAATATGTGTGCAAAGTTTCAGAAAAATCGATCTAGTGCAAGTAGCTAAAAATGATAACTTATTTTTTATGGGCGTGGCACTGCCGACTTTTTACCACCCATAAACACTTCCTGGAATGTGTACAACAACTTGCCAAAGTTTGAGTCCGATCGGCTTTATGGTTTCGGAGTCTATAGCTAACACACACACACACAGAATTTCACTTTTATATATCGTCGTTTGTAAATTATTGTGTTCTATGTGACATATAAAACCTATACATATAGAATACAATAATTTACGACCGACGATATATGGAATAGACTTCTATACATACACATTTTACCGAAATAATTTGATACATTTGTAAGATGTATGTATGTATTGATATTATCTATTAAGTAGAACTGAAATTCATTTAAAATTAAAAGCTTTCTAAAATCCGAGTTTAAGCCAGCAGCTTAATATAACTTAAAACATATAAAAACATTTTTTCCTACTAGTTCACATATATATTTCCGGATTTTATTGACAAGTTACTAAGCAAAGTTGTTTATTGAACTTTGCTTCTTTGCAGCAATTATCTATAATGTTTGTATTGCTGTTGCTTTCGACATTTAAAATTCTGTGAAATTTTTTTTATTTATTAATAAATGTTTAACATACAATTTTTAATAACTTATCAAGTTGATGTCTTTGTTGTACTTGATTTATTACGATATTCCACTCATAATTGCTTCTGGTGATGATGATTGTCATGGTGACACAATGTCTGAATCGTATACCGGAAAACAAAATATAAAAAAAAATTTATCATTATTCATTCCTACACTTTTAATAAATTTTTGGAATTGCGAATACTGTATTTTATAAACAAAGAAATTCTAGTGAATTATTTGTTAATGAAATAGTTTGTGAATGAAGTATTTGTGACAGTTTTAAATAATAACTTATTTGTGTCAATTGAGTTGTCACCATAATCTTTCGAAATAATGTTTAAAATATTAGTGGTTTTCACTATTTTTGTTAAATTTTTAAAGACTTAAGCTCCAAAGGAGCTTTTACAAGCCAGAACAATTTTCAAGCACATAATTTTTGCCAGTACACATTTACACAGATTTGTGTGTTTCTTATGACGCCACCAAAAAAGTGGTGGAGGTATATTAATTTTGTCATTCCGTTTATAACACATTGAAATGTCTATTTTAGACCCCATCATAAAGTATATATTTTCTAAATCGGGGTTTAATTTTATGACGATCTAGATATGTCCGTCTGTCTGTCTATCTGTCCAGCACGATAGAGGTTGGACCGAAAAAGCTAGGGACTCAAATTTTTCCACAATATTTGTTATTTTACAAGGTTTGAAAATGGGAAGACTATTAGGAAGAAAGTTATAGCTCGTATTGCAAGAGTGGGTCAAAAAAAACTTGTCCTTCCAACCTCGAATAAAATGCAATTGTGTCCAAACGCTTAACGTAGAGCTATGAAATTCCAAATGTATATTTTCTGAGTAAAAAAAAATATTAGGAAAGGAGTTTTAGATCGAAATGTACGAAAATTTATACCGTACCCTGTCTTTTTCGGTGTATTTAAAATCTAAGACGTAATAAAACTGACAAAATTAGATGTGTGATTCTCAAGTTTTGCAAACATTGCTCTTTGGTCAAAGGCCAGAAAATAAGGATTACATGCCCTCTTTAACGCCTACCGCCCATATAAAGCTTTTTTTTAATTCATATAATTTTTCTATGTACAAAGTTTAGAAAGAATAAGTAAGAGCGCTATATTAGGCCGTACCGAATCTTATATACCCTTCACAACGTGTAGTCATGCAATAACAGTAGTTTGTACCACCATTCATCCCATATGAAATACGTACATACATATATAAAAACATCCCATTGTAAATTTATAAATTTACGTATATATGTATGTATGTTAAAAAATAAAAAAAAAATTTTAAAAAAATTTAAAAAAAAATTAAAAAAAAAATTTTTTTTTTAAATAATTAAAATATATGTAAGAAATATAAAACAAAAAAAAATAAGAAAAAAATTAAAGAAAAAGTAAAAAAAATTAAAAAAAATAATAATAAAAATATAAATAATATAGATATTAAAAAAAAATAAAAAAAAAAATTAAAAAAAAAAATTTTTTTTGGCTCAGCTGGGATTCGATGCCACGTTTTCTCTAACCAGTATACACGTTTGTATGTATGTATGTTGTTGTTGTAATGTTGTTTTTGTGAAAAAAAAATCGAGGTGGTCGTGGGTTTTTGCTCATATCTCAGTTGTTTGTGTACCGATGTTTCTGATTTTAAATACCGATCTACTCCCGAACACTTCTGATATTTTAATAAAAGCGATGTCCGGGGGCTTCAAAAAGTTGATTTCCACATACACACGGACAGACTGACAGCGCTTAATCGACTCCCCTATTCATAAGCTTTCAGAAAAATATACTTTATGGGGTCGGAAATGAAAATTGTAGAAATTTCACACGGAATGACAAACCTATATATACCTTTTTTCACTGTGTGAAGGGTATTATAAAGACTTTATTGAAATATCTCAGCTTTATTTATTGGCAGAAACTAGTGATCTTACTTGTTATTAATCGAATTGGTTTTGTGTTGGAGTTGTATGTAAGTGAAATTTTACCCCAACCAAAAAACCTTTCATTTTATCATTTTATGCCAGAATAATTATTTTGGTTTATAAATGACCAAGCGCAGGTGTATAACGCAGGTTTAGTATAGCTTTTGTGCTACTTTGTAACAACAGCTAAGTAAGTCATAGTTGAATTCAATAGTCCAATTCAAAACCTATCGCAGAGTTGTTGTAAGAAAAAATGCAAACAAAAAATACTCTTCCATCTCTGATGTATTTGCTTTACTTTGTTTTGACAAGCCACCGGACATCAGTTGTTAGCAGAAATCTCTGCCTGACTATAAAATAACAATTTTGACAGACATACAGAGCAACTGAAACGATTCGTCGTAGGTCGCAGGAACTGGGACTCTATCCGTCCAGTAGAAATTTTTGCGCGAAAATCTCGGCCTACATTCGTATTCCAATTTATGCGTTGTTTTACCTATTGGGATCTAAAGCAGTTGAAAGTTGTCCCGATGTTTTTCATTAAATTTTGTGCAACGATGTGGCGCTTGTTTTTTGGTTATGCCATATATTGACCTTTGCAATACATACCCGTATAAAGCAGTTGACAGCTGGTCCGATGTTTAATCGTTAAATTGTGTCAACGATTTCGCTTAATCTTTACAATAATTTTTTTTGTTAAAATTTATTTTTTTTTGTTATTTTTAACAATATAAAGTTCTTTAGGACTTTAAAAAACACCCTATATTTCATTAGCTTATTTTTGAATTAGTTATAATTTTATTTAAAAAAATTCAATTAGCAATATTTAATTCAGCTTTTCAATCAATATTTAATTTTTGTTGTTTTAAAGATAAAATTTTTTATTAAAGTTGGGTTTGTTTAATAAATAATAACTACATTAGCCAGAAAATATTTATGTTAATTATTGAGGCATTTGCATGTAAGTTTATAGTTGATAAATGCTGTCATAATAAAATTCGTTTGTTTTATAGTTAATTTAATTAATAAACATGTCCTATTTGAATTAATTCATACATTTATTTCGTTTTTTTTTTTCAAACCAGTCAGTAGTGGTAAATTGTTTATTAAATAAAATTAATTCAAATAAACAATGATTTTTTATTGTTTAATAATCATCGATTAACTGTGATTTTTTAAAATAGTATTTCTCGTGTTTGCTATTCAATCTTGTCATTGAAGTAATGGGGGGAAAAAAATTGTCAATAAAAAATACATTCACGCACTTAATTATAAAATTATTTATTTTTCAATCTTTTTTTTTTAATTTGTCCTACCCAGATATTGCAATTTAATTACACTTATTTGTTTATAAATATTTGTTTAATTATCAATTGCATGTCATTGCATTATTGTTATTTATTTGTTTTGTTGTTGTTGTTGTTGTTGTGATAATTATGATGCTTTTTGTTGCCAATAAGTTTTGTGGTTTTGAATTGCGTTCATGTGGGTGGATTCAGTTTGACCATCTTTGTCATTATCGATAACATTAATTGTATACAAGTGTGTATTTTCCAACGCATACATACATACATTAAATAGAAAAAAATGCCACAAAGTAAAATATTTAGTAATTCTAGGTACAACACTTAAAACCAACACCATGCAACAGAGTTTTTGGGGACATTATAAATTCGATATGCCGGATTATCTACAGAAAGAAATTCTAAACACTTTTTGTTTTCTAAACTTTTGTCTTTTATGTAGTGCTTTAAATTTTTGAGGGATACAATATATAAAATATCTTCCATTTAAAATGTTTGCTGTTGAACAGCACTGTTGCCATTTTAGCTATTTTCTCGTCAAATCTAGCGATTTTTAAATATTTTTTCCGGGAAAAAAATATGATTTGGCTATTAGCGGGATATCTAGCAATTTTTGCGATGTTGTATTAAAATGTGTTTTAAATACATATGATGTAAAATTCTTAAAGAGTAGCTACCAATTCATTTGCGAATACTATTTTCAATACACTTTTTATACAGATTTTGGCACCTGAAAGCCAAAAAGCACATACATTAAAATTTAATAACCAATTTTATCTTGCAAAGTTTATAGTTTAAATAAACGTTCCTTTCTTTTTTTAGATGAGTTTGTGAATTATACAAAAAAAAACTATTTAAAAATTTCTTGCAAGAATTTCGAAATATTGCAAAAAAGAACTAATATGATACAAAAATTATACATTGTTAAGCCATTAAAAGTTTAAGTCCTAGGTAATGCAAGATTAAAAAGACCATACAAAGGGATATTGATACAGGTGCTCCCTGTCTGCAAAACTTTACAAATAAAAACACAAGTCATCTGCATCGGTGGGAGGGTTATATTGGAGATAATTTAATTTTAAAGAAGGCTTCATTAATAACTCAACATACGTCAATCAATTCAATTGATCACCTTAGTGATTTATGTAAAAAAGATTTCGATAGAACAATTGAAAACCTTATTTATAGAACCAAATGCTTTACGATAAATAAAAATGTTTTAGTGACCCATCTCTTAATGGAACTTAGAAACGATGTATGAGGTTCTAGGTATAGTGTATTAGAAGATAAATTAATAGACGTTTGTATCATCAAGTTATAAGGCATGTTTTTTAAAAACTTAAAACCTACGTGGTACATAAATCTATGTAAATCAGCATTAAAGAAACTAGATTACTATTTTACATATGAAAGCGAGAATCTAGACTTTTAGTAAAAAAATCCCAAAATGTTTTTAAATAGGAGTTAAGTATGCATATTATAAATATAACGTAATAAGCAACACTTAATAAACGTTATTATTTTTTAATTGATATACGTACATATGTGTACGTATATTTCTTGAATTTTTTCACATACCGTCATACATATGTAAATTATGTATTAAAATGTAACACATAAAAGGTACCATCGTAATAAAAATGACTGTACTTTTCTTTTTTTCTTTTATCGTTTAAGAAAAACTTAGCGATAAAACGCTAAATTTTCCGCGCAATAAAAGAAATCGACGAAAACTTGGCTATTTTGTTAAATTTATGCCAGAATTTGAAAAAAAAAATAAATATTAGCGATTTATCGCTAAAATTTTGAAAATTTTTAATTTGTAGCTATTTTCTAGCTATTTTTTTTACTTATTTTAGCGATATTTTTTGGGAAAAAGTTGGCAACAGTGTTGAACAGTGTAATTAATAATAAACAGTATTTATTACCTTTAATTTTATATGTGGGAGTTTAACTGCAATCGGTAGGACTAAATAAACAATTATGCTAAAATCTGAAAAAAATCAGGTCAATAACGTTAAAAAAAAAGTAAGAGAGCCATATTCGGCCATGCCGAATCTGATAATACCCTTCACCATCATATACCTAGACCTACATTGTATATAAGCCCATCCCATCCCATCACTTCTGTATGGTTGTGAGCTTTTTGCGAACTGTGGCTATAATGACTTTAATAAACTAAATGTGGCATATAATAATATCGCAAGATATATATTGCAAAGGGGGCGCCATGATCATATATCGCTATGCTCCTATCAGATCTTTCCTATGGAATTTAGGAATTTTTTAAAATTTAAATGCCTTACCTTTTTGCAAATAAATCGTTACATCTGAACAACCTCCGTATTTATATAACAGGATTCAGTTTGCCAGATCTAACCGTGGAAGAAAGATTATTCAGCAAAGATATCGGAGCCTTTTGTCACAACGTCAATTCTTAATATACAGCACAAGTCTTTGGAATGCTTTACCGAATCATATTCAAAACTTAGGCAACGCAAACACATTTAAAAGGGAGTTAATTAAAATGTTTATGTAATAAATGTATACATACATGGAGTTTTATTTATTTACAAATGCATTGTTATTATAATTTTAATGATAGATTATTATGTATCCTTTGTTTGTTTTGCTTATAACAACTCAATTTAAACATAATTATTAATTTGTTTTTATACTAGCACTCTCATTTATAAGATTATTGTCTTGTTGTGCTGGATTTCAATTTAAGTATTTTGAATTTTTACATAGTTTTTATACCCTTCACCTGTGGTGCACAAGGGTATATATAGCTTTGTCATTCCGTTTGTAATTTCTACAATTTTCATTTCCGACCCCATAAAGTATATATTTTCTGAAAGCTTATGAATAGAGGAGTCGATTAAGCCCTGACCGTCTGTCCGTCTGCCCGTCTGTCCGTGTGTTGGTTGAAATCAACTTTTAGAAGCAACTATATGTTCCTCAGAACTGTATATGGTATCAATCTCTTGGAAATATCCAGGAATGAATCGCTATTGAAATTCAGCACAATCGCCACATAACTTTGTGAGATATGAGCAAAAAACCACGACCACCTCGTTTTTTTTCACAATTACAACAACAACATACATACATAGATACATGTAAAAAACATACCAAACACAAAAAATTACAAAAAAAAAAAAATATTAAAAATAAGAAAAAAATAATAAAAAAAACTACAAAAAAAAATTTTTTAAAAAATTTAAAAAAAAATTTAAAAAAATTTTTTAAAAATTTTTCTAAAAAATTTTTTTAAAAAAATTTAAAAAAAATATAAAAAAAATACTAAAATATAAATAATATATTAAATAAAATAAAATAAAATTTTTTTGGCTCAGCTGGGATTCGATGCCACATTTATTCTAACGTGTACGTATGCACGTATTTTATATGGGATGAATGGTGATACAAACAATTGTTATTGCATGACTACACGTTGTGAAGGGTATATAAGATTCGGCACGGCCGAATATAGCACTGTTACTTGTTTGTAATCTATTAGCCAAGCCCTTTTTAATACAATGTCTTTATTGTGGGCATTAAAGGAGACAAAGCGGTACTTAGTATATTTGGCCCGTACTTCCACCATTTTATTCGGGACACGTTCTTGGACTTTAACTTTTTCATAGTTTTTTGTTTTTTTTGGTCAAGCCCTTTAGTTTGATATGATTATTGAGGAAGGGGGTATAAATTCAATTATTTAATTTGACCTACATATATGTATGTAGGATGAGAGCAGCAATTCAGTGCGTATTCGGTCGTGAAAGAAATAAGACGTGTGTGCAAGGCGACAGTTCATTTCAACTTTTCATACTATTTTATATTTTCTTTTAAAACTTAAATATAACCTTTTCATTTTAAAAAACACTTTACCACAATTTGGGGGCTCGTCCAGAAAGTGTTAAAACTTAGTAAACTTTAATCTATATTTTGTGACGTAATAAAATAAAACGTTGAAGAAAAAAAAGGAATGAAAGAGGTTTTATTTAAGAAAGAAATACACAGCAAATAGCCAAGATCCAGACAGAGAACAGTAAGTCCTACAACTTACGACGCAAGGAAGCTAGAAAATACACTCTGGGTAGTTTGGTGGCCATCAAGAGGACACAATTCGGTTCCGGTCCTAAATTAAAACCAAAATATTTGGGACCATACGAAGTTGTGAGCGTGAAACCTAACGATACATACAACGTGGTGTTGTAGATACTGAAGGTCCTAGAAATACTACAAGTTGTGCTGGGTATATGAAGGCATGGTGTTTAAGCTTGAACGATGACGAATTCGGGGCGAATCCCGGTCAGGAAGACCGAAATATAGGATGACAGCAGCAATTCAGTGCGTATTCGGTCGTGAAATAAATAAGACGTGTGTGCAAGACGGCAGTTCATTTCAGCTTTTGATACTATTTTATATTTTCTTAAATAAAACCTTTTCATTTTAAAAAACACTTTACCACCATGTATATAAACTTATAGTACGCCATTTTGTAGTGGCGGCCATCATGGATTTTTATATTTTTATATTTAGTATATTATAGTTGAATAGTCAAGCTCTTTTGTGGCAACTTTCTCTGTTGTCTAGAAGCTGAAAAAGTTTATTATCGTCTGTAAGTTTGCATTATTGTTGTATTTTGGTGCTTATATCTCAGTTAGTTTCAAAGCTATTTTTGAGTTTGTTTTCCAGCAATAATTTTCGGTACTTTGGTTTGTAAATTGGTGTCACTAGTGTTTGCTAAAGTTATGAAGCATGAAAAAGTTGATAAATCTGCAAAATAAATATATTTTTCCATATACTTTTTACTTGGCCGATTAGTGACCGATTTGTGCAGATTTCTTTTTTTTTGCAAATATCCCTAGAGTTACATGATAGCTATAAAAAGTGTTTATTAATTACTCTGAGGTTAAATATTTTTAAATATTGCATCATTATAATTACATCACGGAATCTTATGGGACGATTTTGCTAGATTTCCAAATATATCACATACAGGTCCGTGCAACATGTGGTGGTTTATTGTAACCATCTCACGACCAGACAGATATTGCCCAATCAACACATAAGCTTTCCGAAATTATATGCTTTATACAGATGGAAATGAATACAGTGACCTCGCAGAACATGAACACTTTTTTTATTACATTGACTACTCTAAAACGTGGACAAAGGCTGAAGGCTCTAAAACGTGAACTTTAATCGAATGTAAAAATTCAATTTTGTAAGCTCATTTAAAATTTTTGGGATCAATTTTTGTTGTCAAATTGCCCAAATTGTTGGCAATTGTATGAAAACGGGTTGTCATATGGCGTCATCTATGTTTGCAGTCAGTTATGCACACAAACTGCCATCTAAACTGACAAATAAGTGAAAACGCCGAATTTCAGTTTGTCAGCAGATATGGCAGAATTTTTTTTCGAAGTAAATTTGACAACAAGTTGTCAATTATTTTTGTTTGTCGTTCGTCAGTTTTTTTGTCAGTTTTTAAAATGCAGTGAAAACGCATTTGACGCAAACTGACAAGAAGTCATTTGAGGCAGTTTTTGTTGTCATTTCATATGACATAGTGAAAACCAAGCTTTAGTGTTATGCGGCAGTTCTACTGGAAGCATCTCTCTGTACTGACTATACATATAGGTTATAAATCATATAAACAAGTGATCTCTAAAAATATTTTCATTGAAAATATGTCTAATAAAAAACCAGAAGTGTTAAATCTTCAAGAAAAGTCAGATTTTATAGAGGTTTTACGCAAAGGTTCACCTGTAAGTGGTTTTTCGAAAAGTATAATGTCGCCAAATCGACGATTTGTTCAATAAGAAACAATAAAGATGCAATTTCGAAATGCGTTAATAATACA
Source organism: Phyto melanocephala (assembly GCA_941918925.1). Classification (NCBI taxonomy): domain Eukaryota; kingdom Metazoa; phylum Arthropoda; class Insecta; order Diptera; family Rhinophoridae; genus Phyto; species Phyto melanocephala. Next base: position 81,990,477 of record OW799235.1, on the reverse strand, counting down.
TATTCGGGTCCTTGAACGCGGAAAACACTGCATATTTCGGAGCTTCCAAAAATAGAAAAATCTCTGTACAAATGGAAAAACAAATTAAATCTAAAACGTGAACAAAATCGAAAACGTGAACACCCTTGGTAAAAATAAGTTCACGTTTCTGCGAATTTACTGTACTATAGAAATTACAAATCGAATGACAAAGCTTTATATACGCTTAGCCGAACATCCGTACATCCGTACATTGTTAATAATTTTTATTGGAAATGTTAATCCGAGAGTTTTAGCTCTTATTTTGGTTCTAATTTTTTATATACAAATTAGTTTGTAGCAAAATATATGTATAGTGAATGCGATTTCCAAATTATTTAATCTTTATAGTTTGAAGTAATCGCGATACCACGTGAAATAAACACGAAAATAATTTGTGTGGATTTGTTTTTGTACTAAAAATTAAAAATAAAAACTAAAGAATATTACAAATATAATCTCAATAACCTAAACGTATGCCGTCTTAAAAATAAGTGTTGTAGTGATCCACGTAGAAGATAAATACAAATCTTAAATACTGTTTAAATTTTTGTTTAGATTTTATACTTTAATAATAGTATATAAAAAATAATCATAACAATAATATTGACACAAGTCAAATAAGTAAATAAATGACGAATTTATGATTTAATTTTGAAAACTCATGCCTATTCAACATTGTGTTACTCCATAAGTGTCGCGACATTTAGTGGTGGTTGGTTGCTCTTTCTTTATCATCTTATATCCATCGTCATCGTATCGTTTTATGCAACATTAGCCATTTAGTTGCCTCATTAGGTGTGGAAAAGTAAATATTTTACTTAATGTTTCTGCTACAGTTTTTACTTATTTGTGTTTATTTATGATGTCTCATAAAATACAACAACTGTACACACATTTACTCTTGTATTCATATCAATCAATCAGTCAGTCAGTCAGTAAATTGTGTATTTAAATGTATTTGTTTGTAGAAATAAATTTGTTTTTTAAAGGATTGCAAGTAGATAAAAATAAAAAGAACGAAAGCATGGAAGAAAAGGTCTTTAGAGAACGATTATATCCCAGCAAACAATTGAAAAGGAGAAACCCTTGACAAGTGTGTTTGTGAATTTTTGGTTTTTGTTGGCTGGGATGTGTTATAAAACTATGAATGTGTTATCTTGTATGTTATGTTTTATGCAACAGTGAGTTAAACTGTAAACTTTGTGGCATGTTATTGATGTTTCTAAATACAATTTGCGATTAAGAAAATACAGGCAGTTTGTCAATCAGCCATCAGGTCGTAAAACAGCCAGACTCACTTGCAGCTTTTTCTTCGCTTATTGCCTGTTACATATTTGCGTAACGTAATGCATGACATGTGTTTGTAGTCTCATGTTGTTGTTAAATGATAAACCGAAGCAGACATTGATGTTGAAGATTTTGTTTCTTTTTTTTTTATTTTGTTTTTGATTGTACATTAATGTGTTCTTCGCGAAAATCGTCTTTTGATTTACATTTGATCAGATTTGTATAAGAGCAACCTGATAAAGTCATGTTTTATCAACATGACAATTATACACACATAGGCTCACATGCATATGTACGTACCTTGATTGTGTATTATGTTGTTAAATTTTTAAATTGTTTATTTTTGAAATGTAATTATTTGTTTTATAAAATCAATTGTTGATAATGGTTATTGACAACATGAGTAACGAACAACGACAATACTAAACCAAAATGCTATTGAAATCGATTTTTTCATGATAAACGATAAACGTGGAAGCACAAAATTCCTTAAGAAATATTGTTATTCATTAAAGCAATTCCAATTGATAAAGAAATTATTCAAAAAATAACTGAGTACACATTTTTTGAATAAGTAAAAAATTAAAAATTTATGTTTTGGGGAAAAAGGTCTTAAGTCAGAAATTACAGTTTTTCTTTGGAACCCAACAAAATATGAATGTTCTGAGTTATTGCCTAATGAGAAGTAGTTTTGCGAAAGAGAGAAAAAATTGAGTAAACCCAATGAAAACTCAAATCGCATTTTTTTTACTTAAGACTTTTTGGCCCAACGTCAAAAATACGACCGCCCATATCCGTAGACAGATTTTTTTGTACCGGCTTAATAATAACTTGGAATAAATAATATTTGGAAGTTTAAACAACCTCCAACTCCCATACATAGAAAATAATTATTAATGCATAAGTGGAAAACTTTAAAAGCAAGATGCCTAAAAGTGTGGTAAATGTGTAAAGTAGCCTAAAATGAAAAAGATTCATACAGTCGGCGTAGCACCATACATGCAATGCAAATATTGATATTTGTAAATCAATTTAAAATTTATTCAAGACACTAGGCAAATAGTATAATCACGTAAAATATATGACATTACAAAGGAAACAGTGGGCGTGACCCCACCCATTTAATGCAAATGTTTTTTTATCGCATGCCTTGGGAACTACAAAAGAAACAGTCTTTACAATGTGTATGAATAAATTTCATATTAGTGTGAATATATGAGATTTCTAATATTAATTTCTAATAACAAAACGAAATATTTTTTAACTGAGGCGTAGCAACGCAATTCGGGTTTTGGCTAGTTAAATATAATAATTTAATACTATTTCACTTTAAGGCGCTTCCAAAATACATGTGTTTAAAGTAGGTTAAATAAATATTCAACGATTGCGCAAATTACAAACATATAGTTCAAGAGCAAATACAAGGATGGGAAAATGTGATGTTAGAAAAACCACAACAAAACTAAATTTTTTTTTTTTGATAAGTAATAGTTTTAGTAGTCATAAAACAAATAATTCATATATTTTAATAAAAACTTAGCCACCCCAAACTTAACTTTTTTTTTTTTTTTGGGAATTTTCTAGTTTGTGTTTTTTTATTTGTCATATCACCGTTAATCCTTTGGAGGAAGAATGGTGTCAATAAAACGGAGCAGCATGCCATATAACGACTGAATGCTTCACTATGTTGAGCCTAACTTATGGTACCCGAATTAATTCAAACATAAACTTATAATATGACCACCTCGTTCGTGCGATTTGACACCTTTCGACTAATTTATGTAACGGTATGCTTATAAACCAGCCACAATTTATTAATTTAAAAATTAAACGTTCAATACATTATTGAAAAAATAAGACCGGGCATTCTCGAAAATCGGTGTATATGTGGATCGCCAGTGTGGCACCTATAAGACGCAGTCGCGGCGGCCATATGCCAGAATTTATTTTTGAATATTAAATGACATAAAATTTGTGAGCTAGTAGAGTCAAATTTTTTTTGTCATTTCATTTCATTTTATTTTCATTATTTTATTTATTATTAAAAAATGCTCTATACCTCTAAAAAAAACATTCTATACAAACGCTCTGGAAAGCAAGTAGGCATAAGATAAGCAATTCAAGAAGCATTTTGTCTCTTAAAAAAAATTCTTGGGTTTTTTGTAAGACTAGCAAATAACTCAATATTTACAGATGTTATTGATTTATTCTTTTTCTTTTTTTTTGGGTTATTTGTCATATTTTTATCTTTTAGACATAATTTACTCACGAAACAAAATTTTCAAATTAACAAATATTTAGAACAAGAACACTTAAATTGTTTACAAACAAAAATGTGTTAAAAATAGTGTTTGTTTAAACAATATTTCGTTTTCTTTATTTAAAAACCATAACATCTTTATCAGTTTATGTCAAAGCACAGCTATTATCTTTACACTTGTAGGTAAAATGTCTTCTCGTCTCAGTAAAATGTCCTGACCTCTTAGTATGTTGAAGAAAAAAATGTGGCTTATCAATAATAACGTTTTGCAATTGCATTTCACATAAAGGGATAACTTATCTAGTTGTTAGTTTTAAATAGTTCTGTACTTGTTTTAATGTACTTACATTTTTAATTAATTTGGATTGTTTTACAAATTTTGATGCGTTCAGATAAGACTTTATCAAAACACGTATCAAGCATTCATAGAGGTCTTTCCCATTTTACTATAAGATACCCAGTTTTAAACTGATATGCCAACATGTCCGTGCTGACAAAGTAACTAGTATGGGGTAAGAAATATATTAGTTGCTTTTAATTTCAGACTAGTTGCCTATTTCTGTGATTTTCATGGGCAACCGCGTTTGTTCGCTTTTGACGACTTTGAGTTATTAATACCATATTGCTTGATTTTAAACGCCCTTTACTTGGTTGTACAAATTTCTAAAATTAGAAGGAACCATTCCGATCTTTTTAATAGAATAACAACGTAACTTCTATATATATTAAAAAGCTTTCAGCATTAACGTATTATACAACCTAAAGGCCGGGGGACAATGAATTCGTCGTCTGTCAAACTTCAACTTTTTCAACTGACAACTAGTTAAAATACATGTTTTCTTATGAGTGATGTCACATTCAGTACGTCTCCGTCAACGCAAAGTACAAAAGTTGACCAACTTTTAACTTTTGGCGTACATCGAGTACTTTGACAACTACCATATAGTTGTGCGCAAAAAGCGAAGTCAACCAGCCTTACAGCAGCCGCCTTACTTTTTTGTGATGCTTAAGCCTCCACAGAAGCATACAGTTGTTTTCGGTTCAAAACTCTTTTTTTATATATATGTAGATTGTATGAATTTAAAGCAAAATTGACATTTTCTTAAAAAAATATTATTTTGTTTTATTAATTTTTTGTTATTGTGAAGATAAGTAAAAAAAAAAATTATATAAATATAATCGGCCTTCAGCCGCCGCTGTTTGTTTTTGATTTGTCGCAGCAGTCAACAATTTAACTTGACTTATGATCCGTCAACACAAAGTACTGATTGTGCCAACCTCTCTCCGTCAATACGTTGATGTCAGTTGAAAAAGTTGAAGTTTGACGGACGACGGATCCATTGTGCCCCAGCCTTAAGTTTACATACGCTGCTTTATCTGCACACACTTTTAGTCTTCGTACCACTTTGTTTATTTTGGTCTTCGCTATGATCTAATTTTAAAATGATATTTGCCTGAAATTTGTATTAAGAAAGTTGTAAGATATTTATTTACATGAATGGTAAAAAAATGTAAAAAGTTCAATACCAAACCCGTAGTTTTATATAAAACGCTTGTGTGGCTCTCCTGAAAAATTTTATTTTAAGACATACGTGCTTGCCCATGAAAACCACAGATTTATTTTTTTTTTCTTATATCAAACTGTAAATTTTAATATTTGGTTATCATAGGATATCGTCAGCTTAATACGCAAACCTGTTAAATCCACATTTTTAATTAAATTAAGATATTGATGCCGTGTGGTGAAGAAAGATACGCCTCGTCGTTGAAGAAAAACTGCTAAATCCTCTCACACAAAAATTTTTGTCAGAAAACTGTAAGTCCAGTACATTATTAGTGCAGTATTTATTACTAATTTCAATTTGTTTTTATTTTTTGTTGTGGTTTTTTTATTTTCGTAGATTGTAGTCATACATGAAGATTAACATAAACTAAACGAACTATATTTTTGGTTTTCTCAAGCTGCAAATATAAAGTATAAAAAGTTTTTTGTCTCTCTTATAAAATTTGCTGATAGGGAGTTAGCAGGTTTGCATATTAAGTCGATGATATATTATTTGTATATATAGTTTTATACTAGTTTAAATTCTAGTTATTAATTGAGAGTGGTGCTCACCTCACATTTTTCACAGCAATTTATGCAGTTTTATCTTGATATGAAATTTTGCTTGTCTCTGCCGGGCTTTGAACCAGACTTTTTCGGTTTTTAAGTTTCACACTCTAACTACTACACCAATACACTATTACATTATATTATATATTAATAAGATTTTTGTTTGAAAAACAAAATACTCTTTAATTATGCGATGGTCAGTTTGTTTATTTTTAGTCAATGTTACAGTCTCGTTATAACTAGTTATGAGACTGGTTCAAAACGTAATTAGTTTAATATTTAGCTAAAGGGTAATCACTTTTACTAAAGTCTCGTTACAACTAGTTATATGACTGTCTCAAAACGTAACTAGTTAAAAATTTAGCTATAAAGTAATTATCTAGTATTACATATTTTAACATATTAAAAGCGATCCCACACCTTCTAGGTAAAGTTCGGTAAAATGAGAGTAAAAAAATTACTCTCTAAATTTAAAAAAACAACAACTATTAACATTATTATAAGAAAAGAAGTAAGAGTGGTATATTCGGCCGTGCCGAATCTGATAATACCCTTCACCATTACGTACGTAGGTATAATGCCACATCGTAGCTTAACCTATATTTCATTATTATTTCCGACGCCATCCTCGATTTTGAATTTTTACGTAGTTATCTATACAGTCAAGCCCTTTCATTTGACACCCATATTGATAAGGTTAAAAAAATTTGTTCCGCCATTTGTTTTAGACGCCATCTTGGAGTTTACATTTTTTAATAATTTACTGTATTCTACTGGTCAAGCCCTTTCATTTGATTTCAATATTGAGGGGTTCAGATTTGACCCATATATACATTTATTGCCGCCATTTTGTAGTGGCGGCCAACATCAATTTTAAATTTTGTACAGTGCTTATATTGCGCTAGTCAAGTCCATTCAGATGATACCAATTTTGACTCTCTCGGTTGTCTAGAAGCTGAAAAAATTGATTTTAGTTTGTAAATTTTTTAAATATATATTTAAGAAAAGAAATTATTGCCTATAACTTTACCGATTAGAGCACACTTTATCCAAAATTTTTCACGAATAGCTCTAGAGGCATATTATATCTACAAAGAGTAGCAAAGGTACCTATAAATTATTCTATGGCTGAGAAATTTTAATTTTGGTAGTAAAAATATGGGAAAAAAACAGAGACAGTCGTGTTTATTTGCTCATATCTCAGAAAGTTTTGGGGCATTTGTGCTGAATTGCAATACCGATTCATTCCCGGATATTTCAAGAAGATTGATACTATACACAGATCTGAGGAACATATGGTTTTAGGGCAGACTGGCGGACGGTCAGAGCTTAATGGACTCCCCTATTCATAAGCTTTCAGAAAATATATACTTTATGGGGTCGGAAATGAAAATTGTAGAAATTACAAACGGAATGACAGAGCTATATATACCTTTGTGCACCACATGTGAAGGGTATAAAAAACAAATTAGCAAGAAAAAATTCAATAATTGATTTTTAATTGTTTCCAGTCACAAATTTCAGACCAAGTTTTTCTTTTGTTATTGTTTATTTTTCAAACAGTTAAAAATTTGGACTGTTTCGTGCAAGAAGAAGAAAAATATTTCTCAATTAAAATCAATCTCTTTTTTCCAATCGTGGAGTACGGGAAAATTTTTGGGTAAAATTGGGATTTAGCGGGAGCGCATTATTGAGTACGGGATCCAACCTAATAAATTGTATTCGAAGAGTATTGTATTATAAGATGTTAAAACGAAAATTTTAATTTTATATTGAAAGTAAGAGATTTTAAAATTGTTTTTTATTTTAATTTTTGTAGCAACGCCAATGACGCTATATATTCATTTCTTTTAATAACTGAATTGCACTTACTCATATCGGTGGTAAGAAATTGCTTATTAGATCATATTATTGATTCAAAATTGAACGTCCAAAATAAAAAAAATAAACTGAGTTTTATATAGTATATGGCAGTGTATTTTTTTAATAAAATGTGGAAAAAAATATGAATAAAAAATGTCTTTCTCCTAATAATATCATTTATTTCATATTACTGTTCGCAAACAGAATAGTTTTTAGAGGTCCTCCATTCCCTAATTCTATCAGAATTCATAGCACAATTTAACTAAAGTAATGCCATTAACCTCACTTGTTTTATTATTCCCATTGGACTTTATTCATTAGCACCGTTATCATTTTATGTCACTTATATCGCAATTTTCATCTTAGAGAATTGTCTAGAATATTTACACAATTTATAAATTACAGTCTGCAGAGTAGGTATCTATTACAATGCCATGTCATTTATGTATTTGAAATAGAATAGAAACTCATAAGATCTCATTGTTGGTAGGACATCCATAAAAATAAAATTTTATACAATTGTTATGATGGCCAGCCATCACTTTTATCGCCTTCAATTGATTTTAAATGGTCAAATAAATGATTTTTCTTTTTATATTCTTTCTGTCTCGCTCTCGTATGTCAACCACAATTGTTGTTGGCAACAATAAAAATAGATTTTTATTAAATTCACGGTAATGTAAATGTGTGTGTGCCACCTAACAAATGAACAGTTAAATCCCTAATATAAACCAGTAAAATTTTATCGAAGTAACGAGAACATAATGAGATTTTTACAACATTTGATGATCAAGTAAAATTGTCATAAAAAATCGATAAAATGTTATTGATACAAATAAACGGGGTGAACGGGGGGTTTAAAAATGAGTAAAAAATAAACGTTTGGTAGATTTTGTTGGGGATTTTATTTTAAGCATAAATGCTAATAAATCATAGAAGAGAGACATTCTGCAAGCTGAAGAATTGGATAAACTTTAAAATAATGAACGCCTTAACAGTTCAAAAGGATGTAGTCACCTGATATCGAAAATCCCATTCGGTTTATTTTATAGAAGGTGTCCAAATTTGAAGTATCAATGGTCAATTAAAATCCTTTAAGGGAGATGATTCAAAACTTTTTGTGGCGAAAACTTTATTATTTATACAAAGAGAATATTTGGTTTCAACAGTATGGTGCCACTAACGACACATAAAAAGAAGATCTTTTGAAAGAAAATTTTTGAAATCGCATTATTTCTCGTAGAGGACAAGTGAATTGGCCACTAAGATCTTGCGATTTGACACCTTTAGACTTGTTTTTGTGGGGTTTTTTTAAATCGAATATGTACAGCAGTAACCCCACAACACTTTAAGAGGTTAAAAATATTAAGTTAAAAATAAAAGGTTAATAATAACATTGTCAAGCAGATATTACCCATGGTCAACAGTTTATTGAAAAACATAAAAGATAAATATGATAACAGATTAGAAGTCTGCCGAGTAGAAGAGCCACTTGACCGACATAATTTTTATTTTTGTAAAAAAAAACTCTTTTTAGGAAAATTATACCGCAAATTTTTATTTCTCTTTTTGACCCCCTTCGCTTGCCAAAGATTACAAGGCTGCCAACTCTAAAATAGAAAACGATTTTGCTTTGCTGACAATTCTAATTGTACAGTCTTTCGTAATTGCTAGCACCATTGATATGTTGAGGTCCCCAATAGCATTCATACTTAATGTGTGAATGTGAAATTTAGTCTAACGCGATCTGAGTCTCCGTTACCTCTTTAAGTGCGAGATTCAGGCCCCAAAGATAGTGGTGTCACTATCCATGCCCTCTATGTGTATGGATCCATCCGTTATGAACGTGCGATGCGACCCCTCAATTATCTTCACACGACTCACGCACATCATAGGGGTCGGAGTCTCTAACCTCCTTAAAATCGTGGTCCATTATTCTTCTATGCCTCATAATTAAAGATACTGATGTCACGGTCAATGCCCTCATAGTACATGGATCCATTCGCATGCGATACTTCCCATCTACCACCTTCCGCGACTCATGCGCTCTATCGGTATCTGAGACTCCCTAACCTCTTTATATACGAGGTGTCCCTGCCAGAGATTTTGGTAATAACTCTATACCTCGGACCAGCAATAACACCAAGGCGTGCACACTCCGCCAAGGTAATATACCCCCCAGGTTGATTTCACTCGGATAGTGTTGGACAACTAATTTTTCATAGTATTCTTTCATTATCACACTGAATTTGTAGCCAATAAAATATAAATTTTTCCAAATTTTTTCACTTGAATTTTATAGACCCTAAACGAAAGCGAATTAATAAAATTGGGAACCTATATTTTGATATCAAGATGTATAGGGACTTTTAAGTCTATTAGTTAAAGCTAGATTTATTAAAAATTTTCTTCCTTAACAAAACAAAAATTCAAATATCTTAAATTAAAAAAAAAACATTTAATAGTTTTGCCTGATCAAATATTGTTTGATAATTACCAGCATTAGGAACTACACCGTCCATTAAAATACATTACGTCCATTTATTTGTATGCAATCGTTAATATCCACGTATGTTCATATATGCTCGATTGTCTACATTATATATTCGTACGTGCTAAAGTATATTTTGATTTCATCTCTATTAGGATATTTATTTTCCTCGTATTATTTTGATTGTTTTATTTTTCCTGAGTATCATCTCATCGTCTACTTGTTTTAATATTTTTATCGTTTGTTAGTTTTTCACTGTTGATTTGTTTTCATTATTTGGACGAAAGTTGGAAAGAAAAAAACACCAACTAAAACAACTGCATGAACATGAGTAAAAGTCCAAATCCATATTTGTCTATTCATCCACGTGCATTTAACAAACATGAATTCACTAGTCTGATTGCTTTGTGGAAATCTATTCCAAATTTTAAATTTATTTGTTAATATTACAGACAACAAACGACCAGCAACATCAACATCAGATACTTATAAAAAAAAAATTAAATTGAATTCCAATTCAAAGGAAATTGTTTATTTATTTTTTTTAATTTTAAAAGAAATATTTATTATTTTGTTAACAAAAAAGAAAAAAACAGAACAAAAAATGTTCGTAAAAAAAAGCATCAATAATAAAATTATCTACAAAGGTGACCTAAAAAAGAATTAGGTTTCTACGGAAAATCGGAAATAAGTAGTATTTAGACGATGGTGTAAAATGAAAAAAAAAGTGGCAATATTTTTTTGCTAAGTTTGTAGTTGATCGAGGGACGGATCTGCAAGAGGCGAAATCTAGCTATTTGAATGCAGAGTAATTGTTTTAAAAATCAACAGATTTCAAACCTTTTAAGAGTCTTTGATGTGTTTTGTTTCTTTTACAATTCAAGGGATATTTAAAGATAAATTAAGTACAATTATTTTATCTTGTTTTATTTTTACAATAGAGCATCAGTTAGTGATTAGGAGTTCTTTCACTACTGTGGTATACCTTTCTCTGCTTGCAAAACTCGTTTAGATACGTAATAGTGTGTAATATTGAAAGGGTGACATGGCCTAGAATGGATCTTTAGCGAATCAATGGGCTTCTGAGATTTAACAGGAAGGGCTAAAGGTTATTGTGACTGGCTGCTTACTGCGGCTTTGGCAATCATTCCAGGGATTATGACTACCCTATAATGACTTCGGTAGAAGTTGTCTTGAAGAATAGAAGGAGGATATCATATATCACTTTCTGTTTCACTGTCCAGCACTGGAGATTATCCGAAGGTATTATTTTTTTTTGGTGTCTGCAGACTATATAGCCTATCGCAGATGCCAACGCTGAGCTTATAAGGCAGCTAGGGTGGTTCCCTAAACCAGCCCGAAATTGGGAAACGTAAGCCGTCTAGGACAACTTCCCGGAAAGCAGTTGACGAACTAGATAGCAGCTTACCTTCTTTTTATCTTCACTTCTATTCTTTTCCAGTGTTAATAATCTATTTTGCTTCCTTTTTTTACAAGTATCACTAATAGTCGTCTTTAATTGAGCTACGAAAAACAAAAGAAGAAAAAGAAGAATAATAATAATATTTTATTTATTTATTTACTTTATTTAAGTAGTATTTTAAATACTTTATAAAAGGATATCAAAAAAAAAAAATAAAATAATATGTAATAATCTATTTTATAACTGCTCCATTATTTAAAATCGCATACGATTTTCCGGTATCAATTAAACTGAAATCTCAATTGACCTGACAAAGGTGCAATATGGTAACACCCTTGCTACCTCAATTAAATGACACAAATATAAGTATGGCAATCATATCCGACGATTTGAGACATGACACTGTTGCAGTGTATGAGTTCCAGAAGAAAATACTAAATTATTTAAAATCTAAATTTACAGTAAAGAGGTGTACTACGTTTCGGACGGAGCTCGTCAACATTTAAAAAACAAAAGTAGCTTTGCAAATCTAATAGCTCATGAAAAAGATTTTGGAATTCCAGCTGAGTGGCATTTTCATCCTACTGCTCATGGTAAAGGAGCATGCAATGGTATTGGAGCAAACCTAAAAAGAAATGCGGCGAAGTATAGCCTTCAGGGTTTTCATCAAGATCGCATTTTAGATCCAAATGCTTCATTGGGTTAAAAATTATTGTAAAGATACAGAAATAGTTTTTAGTAGCAAAGAGGATCATGAGGAAGCATTGAAAACACTGAAGAGCAGATTCGACTCAGCAGTAACAATCGATGACACCGCTCAATACCATGCTTTTATACCACTTGTCGATGGAAGACTAGAGTAGAAGTTTTCAACCTCTACTCAATGCGATTTCTTTCCAAACCCAAAAATTAAACCACCAGCGAAATCAACAGCTGAACTCAGTAACGCCAAGAAAGGATTGAGAAAAAAGCATCAACTTAAGACGATAAATTAATGATGAAAGACTGGGTAGATGTAAAAATAGTAATGATATAAATGGATCTAATGTGATTAAGATCAAAATTGATTAAGTTATTTACATATATTTTTGTTATATATTATTTAATTATCATAACAAATAAATAAAAATATTAAATTTTCAAAATTTCTATAGCCAAAAAATGATTTTATTAATAAGGCTAACATATTGTTGGTAATAGAGTATCGAAGGTATGTAAGCTTAATTAGGTATGTTCAATACCGTTGGAAAGGAAAATTTATCTAGTTTCTTAGTATATGTTTCATTTAAGGTTTTAGAAACGCTTGCACACAAATAGGAAATAATCAAAAATAGTGCATATAAAAATCTTTGTACTGAGTGACAAAATATTTTTTTTATAGATATCCCACTCGCATCCCACTAAGCGGCCTTAAAGCTCTTAAAGGAAAAGCCCTAAGCTTTCTTTTGAGCAAAAAAAAATAAATAAAAAAAAGGCCCATTTAAAAAAAAAAATAAAAAAAGAATTATTTTTTAAAAAAATATATTAAAAAATTTTTTTTTTAAATTTTTTTTGGAAAGATTGAAAAAATAGCTATCTAAACTATTTGGGACAAATTTTGCTGAGAGCTATAGGTAATAACTTACAGGGATGAGAAGAAACACCTACTTGGCCAAAATGTCAAATTTTGACCCCCTATATCTCAAAAAGTTCTTGACCGATCTTATTAAAAATTTGTATCTGAGCTACTATTCAATAGGACTAGCGTTGGTGCAATTTCATCCCGATCGGAAGACATCGATTTCAAAAGTTGGTACACTTGAGGCGAAATGACCCATATATTTGTTTGTGAAAAAGTAAGTTTTAGCCGTGTGGAATGTATGTATTTTCAAAACCAGCTACGATTTCATCATCAGCACTTTTTTATTGAAAAGCCATAGTGTTTGATTTAATATCATCTATTTAACTCACAACTACGTTATGCATAATAACAAACTATGTGCTTACAAACGAGCTGCTATAGATATTTTCAGATAAAAAGTTAGCAGCTAGTTAGTTACCACATGGTTTGTTATTATGCATAACACCACAAGTGTTAAAGACATAGAAAGGCTGACTTCCGAAACGTTCGTACACAAAGTTTGTATACAGTATTGCTACTATATTTGAATCAAATACATATGCAAAGTTAAATGCTAATGTATCAACTATAAAACCGATGCATTGTTTGCTCTCTTACTGCGTTAAAAATACTTGGCGGCGGCGTTTTGAAATGGTATACATTGTATAATTATTATACTGCGGCGTTATGAAATATGATCTTTTGTTCAAACACAAAGCAATTGACGTTTTGGAAGTCAGCCAAAGTGTAAAGGCTGGGGCACAATGAATCCGTCGTCCGTCAAACTTCAACTTTTTCAACTGACATCAACGTATTGACGGAGTGGGGTTGGCACAATCAGTACTTTGTGTTGACGGATCATAAGTCAAGTTAAATTGTTGACTGCTGCGACAAATCAAAAACCAACAGCGGCGGCTGAAGGCCGATAATATTTATATAATTTTATTTTTACTTATCTTCACAATAACAAAAAATTAATAAAATAAAATAATATTTTTTTAAGAAAATGTCAATTTTGCTTTAAATTCATACAATCTATATATAAAATAAGAGTTTTTGAACGAAAACAACAATATGCGTCTGTGGCGGCTCATGCATCACAAAAAAGTACGGCGGCTGCTGTAAAGCCGGTTGACTTCGCTTTTTGCGCACAACCATATGGTAGTTGTCAAAGTACTCGACGTACGTCAAAAGTTAAAAGTAGGTCAACTTTTGTACTTTGCGTTGACGGAGACGTACTGAATGTGACAACACTCATAAGAAAACATGTATTTTAACTAAGTTGTCAGTTGAAAAAGTTGAAGTTTGACGGACGACGGATTCATTGTGCCCCAGCCTTAAATCACGTTTACTGCCATGGTGAGTAAGAATGAAATTTACCACAACCTAAGCATTTTACATTATTGTTATTCTTTCCTATTTGTTATCACTTTTTATTGTTCCACTCAGCTGGTGCCGGGATAAAACTTATTTTTTCAGTTTATGCTTCCTTTATCATAAATAAATAATTGAGTTTCTTTTAATGGAAAAGAATTTAAAAATAATCGAACACAAGTCAGAAATAAATAAATATTGATCTTAAAACATTAAGTTCGTACAAAATATAAATTTTTTATATTTTTAAATTGCACATATACCTACATATGTATACATATATGTATGTATTTCTTGGCAAAATGAATTTAATGCCATAAATTTTTGCTAATTTCTACTAATTGCCAAGACAAGTTTTATTACCATTTGCACTAAAAATGTTGCCATAATTTTATTATCGCTAATATCAACAATATGTGCGTTTAACTGTTTATTTATGATCTTTTCAAATGGATGAAAACACCAACAAAAACAAAATCGTCTCTAATCATGCGTTAAATTACACATTTCGAAAAATTAAATCGAAAAATCAACATTATACAGCAAACACCAGGAAAAAGCAAAATAATAATAATAATAAATACCCAAAAACAACATATAAATACAACAAAACACAATTACAACAACACTAAGTAGTTAACAGCAACAACGGAAAGAAGAAGAGGAGAAAAATGTCACATATGTTACAGCAATTTAGATTAATTTCCATTAGGCCGTAGAATATCTAAACACGATAACAAAAATACTCACACACACACAAAGTTTCATATGCTTGTGCAAATGTTGTATTTGTATGAATAAGGGTTGTCATCAAATTACTCAGTCAGTCATTCACTCATGCAGTCAGTCTACAACTTAACATAATCACAATATTAAAACGCCCCTTTGATTTTTGGAACAAAAAGCCAACTAATTCTATTACAATCCGTACTACCAGATTTAATTGTAACCCTTAGCAATAAAAACAAATATAAATTGTCATAAAATTTTATAAATGCGGTTAAACGAAGTACATATACACACACACACATACATATGTATATTGTATAATTTTGTATGGATTTTTCAATGCAAAAACAGGTCCTTGTTGATAGTTTTAGCAGTTTGCTATAGTGTGTTTAAGGTATTTTAGAACAAGCCCTTTTTTTTGTTACAAGAATAAAAAAAAAAAATTAAAAGAGCAAAGTTTCAACTTGGAAGTTGTATTGAAAACATCTAAATCATCAATCTAAATAAATTTATCCCGAATAATGATGTCTCCTCTATATTGCTAATTATGTTCGCCATACAAAATTGGCTCGGTGTAAACTTACTTTTGACATGTAAATTCACCAGCCTATCTAGTTCACTTAGGGCATAGCTATATTCGGCTTAAGCCGACCTTAATAATTGTGTACTTGTTGTATTCACATTTCGGTATTTAATTTTTTTAACAACAACCACCACCATTACCTTTTGCCACCCCCTGTTCTGTTGTCGTATTTAATTCATTTTCCTAAAATGCACATCAAATGAAACAATTTAACACTTGCTGGTTGTGCAGTTTATTTTTTCAAACACTTTTCGTTTGTCCAAATGAGATTATTAGTTAAACAAATATTTCAACCATGTTATCCTCAATGGAAAAGAGGGTGGTGAAATTTAGCTTGATTGAATTTAAAATGTAACTAATCCCTGATTATGTATTTCGGTGAATGATTGAAGGGTGAAAATTCATGAATTGATTGCTGATCTTTTTTAAATTGTTGTCAATTATTGTTTTGAGGCTGATTTTATTGTTGTTTACAATTTTGAAGTCATTAAGTTTAATTGATTTTAAGTCCTGTATGACAGTTATTAATTAAATGCTAATTTAGTGTCAAAAAAAATAAAAAAATAAAAATAGTTGCATACACAACCGGCAGAATTTATGTTCTTAGTGGATATTCAATATCAGATTAATCCTACAAATAAATAAAAAATACTGTAGAACTATATTACTATGGATTGACAATTCTTTCCTTCTTATGTACCAAATATTTATTAACACAATATTTAGGAGTAATATTTTCATAATTTCTTTAAACTACTTTTTCCATTACCAATTAAAATTTTAACAAGCTAATTAAAAACTCTTAATTACAAACACATGCCAGCGCAAGAATATTTATTAACGTACACAGTCCAAAGAGATGTAAACTGGAAAACATGCAAATCTTAACAAAATTTTAGTAACTTGTAAAGTAATTAGCATTGCAAACACTAATTAACAAAAAAATCCAACAATTAAATCTTGTCGGAAAGATGTTTACAAAACAAGAAATAAAACATAAAATGAATATGTAAAGACCCAAAGAAATATATAACAACAACTCAAAAACAATTACAAAACTCATCCACAAATAATAATGTAAATGAGAAATAAAAATTCTATAAATAAAAGAAAAAGATAATGTGTAGTTGGTCAGTTATTACCCTATAGGAAGGAATAAAATATATTTTAATTAAACGACATTTGAAGAAAATCATGAATAAAAAAAATTATTTATAAAATACCAAAAAAATTACCAAAAAGCTTAAACACAAAAATCGACATTTAAAAAAATCCTGACCTTCTGATGCTGTACAAATATTTTTTTCTTAAACATCGCCAGTCCAATCCAGTGAAATTAGATAAATTTTCATTACTCAAACTAAGCCCAATATGCAGGTTGTTCAAATAAAAAATTATATTTTCAATACACCATCATTGTAATGACTCAAGCTTTAACTACTAACAGATGACAAATAAACACTGCGCCATTAAGGCATACAAACTGAAACTATATTTGCTTTTATAAAGCATTAAAAATTTTGAAATTCACTACAATAACGACAAAAATCTTGCGATCACAGTTTGCCAAGGTAGTGTATTTTTTGACGGTCGCACATAGAGTATTTTGCCAATCTAGCCGGACATCACTTTTTTTATACCCGCCACCAAAAAAATGGTGGGGGTATATTCATTTTGCCATTCCGTTTGTAACACATAGAAATATCCATTTTAGACCCCATAAAGTATATATATTCTGAATCGGGGTTTGATTTTATGACGATCTAGCTATGTCCGTCCGTCTGTCCGTCTGTTGAAAGCACGATAGAGGTCGCACCGAAAAAGCTAGGGGGGGAATAAATCGGAATATTAGGAAGAGATTTATAGCTCGTAAAGCAAGAGTAGGTTGAAAAAACTGTGTCTGTTAATGAAATGAAATAATGAAATTTAAAAGCTCATAAAACCGACAAAATTAGAGCTACGATGACGAAATTTGCTACAGATATCCTTGTAGTTAATGTCATTGTTATGCCGGAAAATTAAGGTGACATGCCCACTTTAACGCCTACCTCCTATATAACGGTTTATCTCAAATTCATTTAATATCTCTATGAATAAAGATTTTAAATAATAAAGGACTATATTGAAACATCTTAGTTGCATTCATTAGTAGAAACAACTTCAACATGCCTACTTTAATGCCCACTTTCATTGAAAGACTACAACATCTTCGACACGCCTACTATTACGACCACTTTTCGCTTTATCTACTATTAATGAAATTTAAAAGCTCATAAAACCGACAAAATTGAAGGTATGATGATGAAATTTGCTACAGATATCCTTCTAGTCAACGTCATTGTTATGCCGGAAAATTTAGGTGGCACGCCTACTTTAACGCCTACCTCCCATATAACGGTTTATCTCAAATTCATATAATTGCTCTATGAATAAAGATTTTGGAATAATAAAGGACTGTAGTGAAACATCTAAGTTGCAATCATTAGTAGAAACAACTTCAACACGCCTACTTTATTATCCACTTTCATTGAAAGACTAAATTTACGAAAACAGTTTATTAGCATATCGAACTTATACAAAGAAAGTGATACATATTTTAGTATAAAGAGATTATTCCATAGCGATTACTGTAACAAACAAATACATTTTGTGCTATAAATTGGGTTATTTCCCGGGAATTCGAGCTATTTAATTTTCCCGATTTCCCGGGATTATTTTTCGGGATCCCGGGAAATATAAAAAGTGGCTACGATTCGAAAGCAGATGTTTATATCGTTTATATTGAAATTGAATTCTAATGATTTTATTTTTGATCTCATAGCTGAAGTACCTGTATTTTTGTTTTTTTGTGCTCATATTTGATCTCGTATCTAGAGAATAATATTTTTTGAATAAAAAATATTTTTACTTTTTTCTTACTTGTTTTTAACTTATATTGCTTTTTAAAAGCTATTGAGTGCTCCTAGATCAATGAAACTTGGTAGAAATATGGGTGAAAGTCATAGGCTGGTAAAACTTTGAATTAAGAAAAATCGGATCAAGGGAAAAAAGTTTTACTAAGAAGAACTAATCCTACCTCTGAAAAATCCTACTATTTTTAAAGCTTTCTTATACTTTTGTTAAGCTAATTCATTTTTTATCATCAGCATAAGTTTATGGGTAAAGGGAGGTAACCTCCCGATACCAAACGAACGACTCTGTACATTTTTTTAAATATTTTTTTTGCTAATTTCCACAAAATATGTATTTTTAAGCTTTAAGTTTTTTGTAATGGAAAAAATAATTTTTATTTAAAATAATAACAACTAAAATACATCTTTTTTGCACTAAGATGATGCTGAGTGCCATAGTTATTCTTCGTATGTTTCTTCAAAGATCTCTTCCAAATCTGAATCCTCTTCAGAGTCAAGTACAGGTGAACGCATGAAAGTAATTGCTTCTTTCGTAAACGGTAATGAATTTTTGTTGTTTTGAAGACGAGCTACCAAATAAAGGTATTGTCACTGTTCCTTCCGGCTGTGTGGTATGCATGCTTATAATTCAGTCCTTTTTTTGTGTTAAATGATAATATATTTTTAATTTTTTGTTTTGAAATCCTTTAAAAATTTTTTTCCTAACATTTTAAATTTCGCAAAATTTTCTAACTAAAAATTGCAAATTCTCTTCAGCAGGCTTAGCATTACATTCCTGTATTATTTGGAATAACTCTAATCTTGTATACACTTCAAAAGGGTTCTAATAACAATTTTGTGCAATAACCACAATTTTTAATTTTTTTATTATATTTTTGTTTTTTATACTTTTAAGATTTATTTACTCCATCATCCATTATTTTGCTCCATCAAGTAACGTCAATTGGAAGGTGACCAAAAAATCGGTTTTGTTAATTGTAAATAAATTTGGTTTTGTTAATTTAAAATAAATTTTCTAAAAATATTAATATAGTCATTCACAAAAAAAAAGAAACCAATGTAAAATCTTTATTCATTTAGCCACAAAAAACTATATTGTAAACCTCTCAAATCCGTTAAAAGTCATGCAATTTACTCAACTTTTTTGACTTTAACAGTGTCTCAAAACAACAAATCTCAAGCAAAAGTCTTGAAAATTCATAAAATTTTTAAAAATTTTGTTGTCTGTTACTTCAATTTTTTTGCTGCTTACTTAAATTCTTTGCATTTCTTAAATTTCACTGTTAACCAAATGTCCGGCTGGATTGGCGAAATACCCCTATATTCGTCGTCGAGCATCTAGTGACCAGCAGTTGTTAAACTGGAAATTTTTGAGCTGTTGGGATAATAGTTTTACAATATCGTAAGCTACTTCAGAAGAATATCGATAATTGCAAAGTTTTCTCATCACGGAATCTTTCGTAATAACCAGCATTTATGTCATACTTGCATATGCAAGTTCTCTGACTCTTGTCCTAAGTCTAGTTTTGCTCATAACCGACTGGTTATCTATTGCTATGAGCGCATAATATGCCAATTGGGCATACATTTATACCTGTTATTAGTTTGGGCTCTTATTGTCTCTCCTTTCAACCTATCTTAATCTTACATAAGTGCAATGATAATTTTTTTGAACCACTTGGCTTACGAATAGTTGCTTCAATGCATGCATGTACCCTAGTAGACTTAAAGTACATGTCAACCAAATTGACATCTTCTTCTACTGTTCTTCCATTTAAAAGGGAACTACCAGTAAATACTCAAATTTAAAACGATGGCATATAAAATCCCATAAGTAACGAAGATATAGAGTAAAAATATTTTTGACATATAACTTATGACGTTTTTTTTGGAGTTAGTCATAATATTGAAAATGTTGCTATTGAAAATCAGTAAAATAACTGAAACATTTGAAATTTAAACATAAAAACTCTAAAACTAATCTCCCACTTAACTGTTATATTTGTGTAGAATATTGTTATTTATTGTTGCATGTCTAAATGTTGGCGAAGGGTACATGAATATAACCGTTAGTGCGAAAAAGGGAATGAACACCAAAAATACGGAACAAAACTTTATGGGGAAAACTTTACAATTATTTATTTTCTTTACAAAGCCTTTTATAATATAACATTTGGTTGATTGGTTTGGTTTAATTATGATAGACGAGATTGCACAAATAAAATTCTTAGATTTATTTCCTTCTTCAAATTGATGGAAAAAATAATTAATTTTTTTTAGAAATAAAGAAGTTTTTAATATCGTTTATTCGTCATTGTTTTTATATGTTTTGGCTATTGTAAACGGCTAAGAAATAATATTCTTTGAATTCGACGAACATGTTTTGTGTCATTTTTATTTTTTTCTTCTCAAAGTTATTGGTATCTTAGAAGAGTATGCCTTCATTACTGGCAGCTCAGAGCCTGCAGACATTTTCTGAAGCAAAAAGAAGTCTAAATTCAGAACGTGCTCTATAATATATTATATTTACAAAATTTTTATCTATACTAAGTGTCTTAAATATCAATAACAAATGTAGCGGTACAACCAATCAGTGGTGTTCTAGAAATCAACCGGCTCCCAAAAATTTAATATTTTGAACTTAATTGTACCAAAATTAATCAGTTTTTATTATCAGTTATAACAAGCTTATTGGATGGATTTATTCCCTTTTACCAACTACTCTTGCATGCTACTCCCTTAAATGTATGTACATAAGTGTTACATTTTTGCCTTTAACACACATAATATTTAAAGCCATGTATTAAGTAAAAATAAAGTGTAAAAATAGCATTTATTTCCTTTTTTCAACTGGCGGCTTAATTACTCTTACGATTTTTATTTAAACAAATCCACTGTTACAATCCACTTAAAAGGATATATAAGGGCCCAAACATAAAATATTATTTAAAAAAATTCTTTTTAACGATTAATACTTTTATGTATGTGTGTTTGTATGTAGTAATATACTCAACAAGACCTTTAATGCACGCTAACAAATCATTTACACATGAAAGTAATTTCATGAAATTCGCAATACACTCACACTTCTTCACTAACACACTAACATTAATTTTACTCTCCACTCAGATTTCAAGGATTTTTTCAAGAAAGTAAATTTTGACGTTTTCATGAAAGTAAAGTGACAAATGGTAAACACTGTTGCCTACTAATAAAACTTGTACAAATTTACAGGATTGTGATTAAATAATAATTGTAAATATAACTTATTTTTGTGTAAATGAAAATATTTATAATATTTATTCTTCAAATATACATCAAGAATAATATTAATGTAATTTTAAAACAATAATTTTATGAAAAAATTAACAAAAATTATGATTTTCAACTATTGCCTTTTAAATTTGTGTATGAAATATTCTTGATAACTCTAAAGGTAGTAAAAAAATGGAGGCCAATTAAACTCATCAATATAAAATGTATAGCAATTATTGCGACTCTACGCTTTGACGACATTTTAAATATGAAATTTCACTTTCCTGTGTAAACGCACAAGAAATTTACATGAAAGTGGACTATTTCATAGAAATTTTTATTTATAATACGAACGTATACAGAAATTTCATGAAATCACTTTCATGTGTAAATGCAGGGTAAGCTTGCTTAAGTCTAATGAATAAATAAATGATGAAAAATTTTACTGTAGTTCAGGGTCTAGCTAAATTAAAAACGTACAACAATAAAATTTTACTAATTAAAAAACAAATAAAATAAAATAAAAGGTTTTAATGGGTGGGGTGTTAAGATACATATATTTATACACACTACGCATCCGAACAACACACACAACACATATGACCATATACATACTTATGTACGTGCGTACATACAAACATATTTTACCAACAAATTGTACCACTTAAAGACACATTTCATCCTTAAACTATTTATGTTGCTTAATTACTAAAACATAAATTAATGAAAAAAGAAAGAGAAATTAAGGAGAGTAAAAGACATGAATGCGAAAGATGAAACAAAATTGATGGTAAGAAAAAAAGTAAAAGTCTATTGGAGAAACATTAGTAACAGGGGTCAGGGCCATAACGAAAGAATATTTTAATAATAACAAGTGCTAATAAAATAATGATGATAAAAATGGTATTTACGTCTGCTTTATATACGTAAGTATGTGTATATGTATGTGTTATTTCATGGCTTAATGACGAACTTTTTATGTATCACTAATAGTAGCAGCAACACTCCATAATGATGGTAATTATATCTCGTTTTGCTAACAATTTTAGGCTAAAAATGGAGTCTCACATCTAAATGTACAACATGTGTATGTATGTATTTATATAGACAAATATGAGTTGTAGGTATTTGTTATTTATTTTGTTCTTTTTATTGTAGTTCATTTTGTTTTTGATTGTAGTTCGGTAAGTGATAGAGTGATAATAGAGAGTTTGTTTGTATGAGTGTAACTTTCTAAAATAAAATGCCACACCTTTCCAATTACCAATTTAATTCTAATCATGGCTATATTAAACTTTATTAAAGGAATTCCACTAAAGACCGCCCCTTTTTGTACATAGCAAAACTCTCACCACTTTTTTTACCAAAGAAAAGAGACAACTATACACCCGTATGCAGTTACACCATCTTTGATATTAACGGTATGAGAGTGCGTAAAAATATTGAGAGTTTTTTGTTTCACAGCACACCGATTTTCGAGAGTAAAAGAGTGTTAACAAACAGGTTTAACTGTTAACAGTTGAAGTGGTGGTAGTGGAGTTATAAAAAAGACGAACCACTGAAAAAGGTGGTAGAGCAACAACTGGTATTTGCCTGATAAGTGGAAACGATATGAACGTGTTTGGACATGGTATATGATTGAGAACGGTTAACTATTTTATCACAGTCGTTTAAATGCGCTAGAACGTTAACAACGTACCCGGGTTTCGTTTAATTGAAATTTGATTGGAAAACTTATTTGACAAAAGTACTAAGCAGTGTAAAAATTACACTGAAAGAAAACTTATTGGATAAAAACTAAATAGAAAAGTGTTTAAAGAAACAAGCGAAGTAGAAAAAAAAGATTTTTTTAAAGCAATTAAATAAGCTAATATTAAATTGAAAAAAGAAAGTGTTTAAACAATAAATAAAATATTAACAAAAGTGTGTTACATTGATTTAAGAGTTTTTCAATAAACAATATGTCTAGTGCTCAAGTATCACAACCGCCTACTTTGCAACAACTGCAACAGCATCAACAACAACAGCAGCAGCAACAACAGCAACATCTATCACAATTCCTTAATCACATAGCAGCCGCTCAGCAGCATCATCATCATCAACAACAACAACAACAGCATAATTTATCACCACCTCATAGTGATTATCAACAAGATTCCAACACACGTTCTACACTATCACCACAATCTCAATTAAGTCCCACACGTTCGACAGGATCACCACATTCAAATAGTAGTAACTCACCTAAACCACTACCTAATACAACAATTGAAGAATCTAATACACAACAACAACAACAAACTAGTAGTAATACCCCATCATCCTTACCGACCACAAACACGACGACATTACCTTTATTAGTGCAACCTGTTCCACTTGCCACTAACATGCATGGTATTACACAATTGCAACCAGCCGCCGTTGCTGCTGCCAGTCTTAGAGATCAGCGCATTTTCAATTCTCCCCTGGTCGCTCAACAAAGACTTTACGACTCCCTTCCACCACCAGCCGTAAGTCATGGTGTCTATCCCATGCCTCGTTTACCTCTTATGATGACCTCATCAAATCCCCCAAACAATCCTCTAACACAATTACCACAATCTCTTCCACCGCCACCTGCATCAACATCACCGACTGCTTCACGATCACCTCCCATACTGCAACAGAGTCATCCGAAAAGATCATTTTGTATTGATGCCTTATTGGCAAAAAATCAAAATGGTTCAGAAACACAATCGCTCGAATCCATAAATGTTAAAGCGCCACCCTTGGATGATCGTTTGTCTATGGGTTTTCCGTATGCTCGTGATATGTCTGCGGTTGGTATGTCAGAGCAGGAAGCTTTTCAACGGCTGCATGAGTCACGTGAATATGACTCGCCCAGTCCCGACGGCATGTCAAGGTGAGTTAAAATTTCCGAATAATTTAGTGTTATAGCAAACTAGAATTTTACTTTTCCATTTCGTTTTAAGATCCATGTGAGGGTTGTGATTTTGGGGTGCAATTAGCTTTAACCGATATCAGTTGATCAATCTACTAATCAAAATGATTCTGGTTTTTTGAATTTCAGTAAATTAAGATTATGGGTTAGAAAATTTAGAATATTTACAAATTTTTTTGGGTATTGAACGTCTTTTTTTCATTTAAAACTTTTGTCATATTGAATTAAATATTAAATAGATGTTTTGGGAGGTCTTAGTAAATCAAATAATCAGCACATTTCCTCCCTTAACATGTATCTTTTTTATATCGATACTAGAAGAACACGGACCGCTTTGCTGACCCAAAATAATTTTTTGCATTGTATTAATTACATATGATGAATCACTCACCCTTTTCCCCTTTTTCAGTTCCAATTAGAAATACCGAATATAATTTTTTTGATATTTGTATGGGAATATTTGGGAAAATCTAAATGCCATATCTTCACATAAACTATCTGCAGATCGTGCCCAACATTCCCTGAGGTTTTAGTTGAAATCGGTCGACCGCTTTCTACGTGACATCAAAGTGTACGCTTCTTTTTATATATATAGATAGATGAGAGATCAAATAGTGTAAGGACATTAGCTTCTTCTTTTTATTCTTAAAATTATTTTGCTAAATAGCCAAAGTTACCTTTTACTAAAATGGTCTTAGGACTACACTGTGTTAGGATGTGTAGAATGGGCAGCTGTTGTGCAGCTCACTTAGTCCATCGTATTGATTCCTTTTTGAAACCATTAAGAAGTTAACAGAAAATCAAAATTGAAAGTAGGTTATTAGGATAAGGATATAACGAATGAAATATTGAAAGAAGAGAAGTTGATATCTTGTTCGAGAATCTTTTGAGGGAAGTGGTTTAAGCGGTTTAATAATAGAATACATAGCGTAATAGAAACATAGCGTAGTTTATTATGCTGTCGCATTTAATAAGCAGAGACCTGTGCTAAACGGCTAAGCCAAGCCGCAATAATTTTTGTAAGCCGTAGCCGTTCATTGAATAATTTTATCGGGGCGACATCCAAATTTAAGCGCAGTTGCTAATTTTTGATAGAAAATCACTGGCGGCATCAAATAAGATCAGCGAAGGACTCTGCTGTGTTTTGTTTATCAAACACAATTTTATATATTTGTGATTTATTTACTTGAGTCTGCCATTACAACATCTAAGAGATATTTTTCGCACAAACTGGGTACTATTTTGTTTTTTTCACTTGTTTTTGGCATTATGAAAGAAAATATTTATTTTTATAATTGTTTTACATCAGCTGATTTAAATTTAAAATAGCACACTTAATTATGAGGGTTTGTTCACAATAGTCTTAATTTTTCATGCTTTTATTATAGGACATATGACTTTATGACACTATTGTGAATACCCCATATATTAACTTTTATCCTGACTTATGCTGACGTAAATAAGTTCTATGTACAAATCAAATTCTCTGATAATGCTGCTGTAATTAGAAAAAATCTTATCAAATTCTTCAACTCCAATGCTTGCGTCTAATGCTGTTTCTGTCTCTCTTAATTTATGTAATTACTGTTTTGCCCAAAAAAAACTTAATGCTCAATTGTAAATTCAATTACGTTGATTAATACATAAATATAAAAATTGGCAAACAAACAAATAACCTGGATCTGCAGGGTCAGTATGAATGTAGGCTAAAGTTTCTATGCAAAACTCGTCGTTTTTTACTTAAGGGCATCATCGATTGCTAAGCTAGTGAAACGTTACAAATTTGTTGTCCAAACGGTGAAGAGTTGACTTTAAAAGGCACTTATCAAAAAATGGGCATAGCAATTGTAATTATCATTTGGACATGCTGTGCTGGTAAAGCGCGTGATTGGCCGCCGCGATTCAGCTACACGCTCTTTTGTTATAAACATACACACACATCTATATCTAAAAAATATTTGCTATAGTTTAACAAATTTAATAACTTTTGTTTAATAATGTTTAAACAAAATGTTATCTGTGATCTAGCTATCAAATGCTTCTAAACATTGCACGCATAGAGACAGTTGCTCTACTCATACTGGGAAGAATCCTAAAAAGTTACTTTATATTGCACTTAGTCGGTTTTACATGTAGGAATTCAAAAAAAATCGCCAAACACTATTTTTCTTTTCTTTTTTATCTTATGCTTGACGAGCTGCCAAATGAGATAAATAGACCATCCTGATTTATTTTTAAGGCATAAGACAAAATAACTATTTTTTTATTATTTAATTTTTAGAAGAAATAATAAAACTGGCTTTAGTAACGCAGAAGGATAAATTGGCCACTAAAAAAAATTTCATTATTTGCCAATTTGTAATGTCCAATTTTTTGCTGGGTTGTAGTATTTAATCCAAACCACAACAGATTGCTGGAATGCTAGATTACAACAAAAAACTTATTTACGACAGTGTAAGTAAGTGTTTGCATAATTAGCGATTTCATTTTAAAGAAAAAAAATATTTTCAAATAAACAATTAATTGCTTTTAAATGATGACTGCATAATAATTTTGAGGTTTTTCTGAAGGGAAATTTTAAAAATTATTGATTTTTTTTATTAAGTGGCCGCATTATTTAAAAGAGGGCCTACCTCTTTTTATATTTATAGAAAAGTATTCATTATATTTATAGAAAAGTAGTTTTTTCATAGCAGACATTAAAAAGGAGCAAACCAAACACATTTAGAAACAGAACTAAACTATGCGACATTTTCACATATTATGGCGAGGGGATAGAAGATTTTGTTTGTTTACTTTAAGACGTAATTAAGTATATATATGTATATACATAAGATTGCTTGATATACCGATTAAAATATTAAGTACACTGTATTTAAGCCCAGCCACGGTGGGCATATTATCGTTGTGGTTTTATTGCATCTCAGAATGTGGAGGTGTACCAATACTTTTGACTGCACGGAGACTACAATAAGAATTGGTTATCTCACGGCTTGACCAGAGTTCTATCTTGTATAACGTAAGTCAGTAAGCTTCTAGGAGAGAAAGGGAAAAGAGATATTATTATGAGGCCTTTTCAGAGATCTTGTAATGGCTGCGGTTGCTACCCAAAGCAGGAAACAAAGACTTGTGGTTAATGCTGATGCTTGTGCTAGTAAGGGGCTTCGGTCGACCATAAACGTCTTTAAATGCTGTTGCCTTTCAACACAGTAAACTATATCCGATCATGTTGCGGTGTTACGACGTAAGAAATTTAACTCTGTGGTGCGACCACCGTCAGATATGGCGCTTAGTCACGGTGGTGATATTAAACCAAACCACTAATGTACTTTAGCACTTATGATTTATAAATATGTATTTTCATATTTGCTTAAGCCATCTTATTTTAATTAAATTTGGGGCTTTATTTTTTGATTTAAGGACATTAAGTCTTTTAATAATATTGCCATACTTTTATCAAATTTCATACATTTTGTAAGCAAATAATAATTTTTGCAGTTTTGAGGCAGCCACATATCTGTGGCTTGGAGCTAAAAGGGCCAATGTCAAAATATTTATTTATGAAGCTGTTATGGGTTAAGTATGACTTTAGCTATTTTACCATAATGAAATAGAGCAAGAAAACAAATCTAATGCTCAAAAGAGCAAAAAAGTGACTTTGGCCCTTTTAGCTCCAAGCCACAGATATAATACTCGTAAGATAGAAAAAATTATACAGTGAAACAAAATACATATACAAATAAAACGGTGATTTAATAAACTTTTCACTTTGTTGAAAGGGTTTTCCAATAAGGGCGAGTAGATTTTTAAATAAGAAATGAAATTAAAGAAATTGTGGCCGAGATTTAAATGATATATACTCTGCCTTCTATATCGGGCTTAATTTAAATTATTTCCTGGGTTATATCGACTTTAAGACAATCGGTCAAATGCAGATTATTGATATACATAGCTCTGTGACTTTATAAAACTCAACCAGAAAACATGTAGCAGGGTTAAATGTTAGATTCTCGGTAGCCAACCAACCACATAACTTATTAATAAATTTTTATCATTTGTGCTGCCATTGTGAATTGGAATCAGTAAACGTCACAAAAGAAACTTGGCCGCAAAATTGTGTACACATTTACAAACCCCTTTTAAAAACGCCAGCCTAAAGCCCCACTAAAGATGATGAAACTCTATTTAAGGTTGCATTCATAAAAGTTAGAGGTATAAGCGGCACATAGATAAATCAAAGGCATCTAAATACATAAAAGCACATTAATTAGTACTTTTGAGATGAATAGTGGTATGAGGCATTAGTGTCTGTTCTGTTTTTTGAGTAGATTTAAATTATTTGGAATTGTAAGAGTATTAATGTTCCACATAAAAACACGGCATCATCAGACATGTTCATAAAGTATAACCCTACAGGTGATTAATTAATGGCTGTTTAAAGCTTGTTTTTTTTAATAAATCTATTCTAAACTTATTTAAAGAACATTTGCGATTTATTCTACTTATCATATTGATACTTTTATAAGTTTCATTAATGTTGGCTTATTTCCTTTAAATATACTGGTACTATTTTATTGCAAACAATCACTAACAGTTTGAAATTCACGTTATTTGTTTAACACGCTTAAATATTCTAAAGTGTTGTTTAATATTTCACTATTATTCAACTTGATGTTCAGTTATGTATGTCTTATGTGCAATTGACTATTACTCGCTGTAGGTGTCTTAGATTGTTATTGTGGTACAAGATCGAGAATTTTCCAAATAATGTAAATTCTAGAAATAGTTATTTTATAAAAATCCTGAAAGTATGCTACAAAGTATGAATTTGTTTGAAATTTCAAAGCTGCCAAAATTATAAAATAAAATCTGAATTAGTCTCACTTAATCTACATAAATGTAAACAGGAGTTGATATGTAAATTAAATTAATGTAAACTAAACTAATGAAATAAAAATGTAACAGTATATTTAAAGCAAATTTTCGATAAATTCAAAAAAAAATTGAATATAAAGAATTTTTTTTTTATAATTTTTATGTAAATACTAATGATATAAACTCTATTAAATTTTCTATTTAGAAACTCTTTTGTGCGTACAACATTTTCGATAATGTTCATACTTATTTCATTTTAGATCTGAATCTCCTACATCATCTCATCGCTCTAGTCCTCCCATCAGTCCTGGCTGTGAGGATCAACAACATCTCGGCATGCACATGGATTTGGGCGATGAATTCAAAAAACCTGTACCTCCTCACAGTCCAATAAGGCCACAAGATTTTCCTTTGTATGCCGGCGGTCATCCTTATCAACTTTTAGCTCAGGGTGGTTCAGCATTTCATCGACCATTGGATCCTTCGGGAAAACCAATACCAGTAAGTTAAATAATTTAAAGATTTTAAAATACAGACATAAGTTTGCATATACTGTATACGTCAAATGGAATACAAAGGTGGATTATTTGGTTTTATTCTTTTCAATCGTAATTAGAAATTTTTTATAAAGAATGTATCTAAAGGTTAAAATTGTTTCAATGTTTTAAAAACTAAATAATATTTTCGAAATAGCACAAAAAGATTTTTCGCTATATTTAAAAAAAAAATTCGACTTTAAAAATTAGTAAATTATCTATCTACTCTAAACTGATTTAAATTTGTATTTGATTCTTAATACTTTTAAAATAATTATTCGAAAATGCTATAGAATACCTATTAATAATTTATTAAATCCTGTCCATACGTTCAATGGAAACAACACACTGTGAGATAGACAGACAGTTTACGCTAACATTTTACAACCGATTTTACAATTGTAGATGCACGAAACCTCAATTTTATTTAAGTTATAAGCGCTTAAAGTTGCTACAAAAAAAAACAAGTAAGAGTGCTATATTCGGCCGTGCCGAATCTGATAATACCCTTCACTATCATGTACATAGGTATTATTCCACATCGTGGCTTAACCTATATTTTGTGTTATACGCCATTTTTCTTTATTACGACGCCATCCTCGATTTTGAATTTTTACGTAGTTATCTGTATTCTACTAGTTAAGCCCTTTCATTTGATACCCATATTGATGTGGTTAAACAATTTTGTTCCGCCATTTCGTTATAGACGCCATCTTGGATTTTAATTTTTTTTAATAATTTACTGTATTCTACTGGTCAAGCCCTTTCATTTGATACCAATATTGAGGGGGTTCAAGAAGTTACATTTCAAAATACAAGATTTAACCCATACATAAATTTACTGTCCGCCATTTTGTAGTGGCGGCCAAAATGAATTTTAATTTTTTTATTGTGCTTATATTGACTCTCTCGGTTGTCTAGAAGCTGAAAAAATTGATTTTAGTTTGAAAATATTTGGAATATATATTTTAAAAAAAATTTTTTTGCCTATAACTTCACCGATTAGAGCACGCTTTATCCAAATTTTTTCACGAATATCTCTTAAGTTATATTAATAATATAATATAAATTATTCTATGGCTGAAAAATTTTAATTTTGGTGGTAAAAATATGGGAAAAAACAGAGAAAGTTATGGGGCGATTGTGCTGAATTTCAATAGTGATTCATTTCTGAATATTTCCAAGAGATTGATACCATGAACAGATCTGAGGAACATATAGTGGCTTCTAAAAGTTGATTTTAACCAACACACGGATATCGCTTAATGGACCCCTCTATTCATAAGCTTTCAGAAAATGCATACTTTATGGGGTCGGAAATGAAAATTGTAGAAATTACAAACGGAATGACAAAGCTATATATACCACAGGTGATACGAATTGTTTTTGCAAACAGACTTTTGTGCTTGACATAAAATACACAACAAAGAGAGTGAAGTGCTACAATTTAAACTTCCGTTTAAAAGATGTTTAATTTTTTTCTGTTTTAGACTTGGTGTTCTCAGGATTTACTTTAGGAAGGAAATTTATGTCGAAATAAATAAATAAATTATATTTTTAGCTTAAAAAATTATTTACAACTAGATGACGGTCGAATGGGTCGACCGCAGAACATACTAGTGTAAATAAACACACTAATTTTTATTACAATAATAAAAATTTTACAGAAGATCTATGATATATGATATCATTAATGAAAGGATTAATTCAAAAATTTTATTTTTGCCTTTTTTTTTGAAGTAGTCGTGTTAGTGGTTTGATTAAAAGAATTTATTTTCCTTAACTCTTGGTTGATATAATTATATACCAAATTTAACAAGTGCACGACTACTGCTTATATTTGTTTCACGTCGTTATATGGGAACCAAATACTGTGCTACGAGCCACGTTATTGTTCAAGTCTACTTGAAGAAACTTTCCTAAAAGAATTTATTTCTATTATTCCAAAAATGCTAAGTTCTTTTATAAGTTCGCTAAGTTCGTTTTTAAGTTCTGGTACTCCACATAACGTCTCCACTGTAAGGAATGCTTTGCACATGTAATTTTGACAGTCCTTTTTCAGTGACTAGTATACTTCATTTACGGATGAAAATTATATGGTATCCGTTATTTATAATTAAGGAATAAGATGATATTCAAAACCGTTTTACAGTGCTTAGAAAATATATAAAAATCACTATAAATTGAAATATATAAAAATCCTGTATTTGGAAATCCCAATGCGATGACCTGCAAAACCCACACACTACTTACCTGTCTTCTGTGTAAATATAGACCGAGTTAAAGTAGTTTTAAATTTTAAGTTTAGTGGTTCAGCTAGTACGATTGTATACTGATGTTGTGATTCTGCAAATAAATTCTTAAACATAAACAAAACGTGTTACTGTTTATAAAATGTGCATCGTAATTTACCGTGAGATAGAATTTTACAGAAAATAGATTTTTATGTTGAGAACGTAACACATTGACATATTTTTAAGTGAAAAAAAAAACAAAATGGAGTTATGATAACTTCGATCAGCCATATGAATAGAAATAACTTAAAACGTGTTAGATGTGGTGAAAAAATTTCAATGGAATGTCCTCACCGCGTTAAAACTTAAATAAATATTAAAAAAATTTGTGTAAAGTTAAATTTTGTTGACCATTTTCTTTTTCCCCTCTTTTTTTCCATCTTTCTGCAGATTCCCATGGGCCAGCACTTTATGCCTTCACACTTGCAATTCGAATTTTTGGCCCGTGCCGGCATGCTGCATCATCGTATTCCCGAATTAGCCGCCTATCCGCATCATGCCATCTTGGGCAAAACTCGCCGTCCCCGTACTGCCTTTACATCACAACAGCTATTGGAATTGGAGAAACAATTTAAACAAAACAAGTATTTGTCCCGCCCTAAACGTTTCGAAGTGGCCAGTGGTCTAATGCTATCGGAGACACAAGTGAAAATTTGGTTTCAAAATCGTCGCATGAAATGGAAACGTTCGAAAAAGGCACAACAAGAGGCTAAAGAGAGAATTAAACAACAGCAGCAAGCACAACAGCAGAATTCGGCACCATCGACGGTCAGTTAGTTTTTGGCCAAAGAGAATAGGGGTTTTTATTAGTACGATACCCTTTAATTGAAAGCATTATAACAGCAACAACAACAGCAATAAAGACTACAGAACTATTGCAAAAAGAAGAGGAGTTGAACATCAAAATTTAGGAGAAAACAAGCGTGTGTATTTACCTTACACACACACACATTCAGTATGATTGAAACAGACTGATGAGGAATGATGATGATGATGTTGATGATTAAAATGAGGCTACTAATTAAAAATGCTAGTCAGTCAGGCTAATCAAACTGTTAGTTTGACCAACACCAACTAGAGGCAATTGCCTGCATGTGGATATTTTTTGTAGACAACATGCCGCATACTAAAATAATTTATATCCGTCCTGTTGCAGCGAAAAAATGTTTAAATCGAAAGTCTACAGCGCTAAAAAAATTTATTTGTTTTGATTTGTGTCCTTTTGTGTTTAAATTGTTTGTACTGTGCCATTCGTATTTGTGCAGGATCAAAATCAGTCGGTTCTGTTTTCGTAATTAGTTCACGTAAATCATTTTCCAATGACAAAGAGGCTGCTGTTTAATTAAATACAATAAGATTATCTAATAAATAAATCAATAACACATTTCTTGATAAATCGCTTAATGTGATAAATAAAATATTGTTTTCATTTTTTGTTTTCTTACTTAAAAGAATATAATTTAAAGTGTTACTTGTAAATGTCATGTAAATAGTTATTGTAAAAATTAAATCTATAAATATGTAATGTATTAAATATAACAATATAAGTTTAGGAACAATTTATTGAATTTTGAATAGAAAAAAAAAACTCTTAAATAAAAAATAATAATAATATTATTACAAAACAAAAAAATACTTTCATTTGCAACATGTTCAGTGCTGTACCAAATTAGTTATCCTTTGTGAACATATTTTTTGATTTAATTTTTTTCCATGTACATCTTGTACATAGATTTATTGGAGTTTGTAAATAATCTGGAAGCTGTTTGTGCTTTTTAATTATAATTATATCTGGCATCTGTGGGAAGAATTTATAGTTTTTAAAGCCTGTTCACTGTCAAATCTGGGAGACTAATTTTGGTGATTTTTGTTAAAATTTTCAACGAGGCGTATTTTATTCAATAATAATTTAATAAAATGTCCTAAGGTCACTGATAAATTCTCAATGGTCATAATATTTAAAATATCGATACCACTACCACACAGCATTGTCTAGAGTATGTTGACAAGGTTAAAGGTGTCATTTATAATCAAAGTAAGTGTTTTTATTGAAAGAATTCAAAATAAATTATTTATTTTAAATAGCCTTTTTTACTTCAATTTAAAAACATTTCATCCACCTAACATCGCATAAAATTTTTATATCACCAAGTAATAGCGATATATTCGGTTGTGCCACATCTTATATACCCTTAACACAGTTGTACCATCATGTGTCTTTTACACATCTTTTGCACTTTCGTGTGACCGGTAAAAAAAAACAGAAATACTACTGTTTTTTTGCTTATATCTCAGTAATTTATATAGGAATTTTGTTACTTTTCAATACCAAAATTTTCAAGACCATAACTGACAATTATATGGTGCAATTGTAATGAAAACTTTCTTAGGATATCAATTATGTAAACCATTAATTGACAAGGTTTTTTAAAAAAAGTTTTCGCCGATATCTTTATCGACAATTGACCCATTAAACCAGTTTTTTTTTCCAAAGGTACATACATATGTATATTATAAATTCGTAACAGATATTTCAGGAAGTTTAATAGTAGCTGCAAAATCTGACTATGTTCGTCTCAACAATAGAGGTAATCGTGTTCCTTCGCGCATATCTCTGCTCGTAATGTGCGAATTTCTCGAAAGCATATCTGATAAATTAATACTATATAGGAGTCTGAAGTATACGTGGGGACTTCAGAAAGTGGAAATGTATAAAAAGGCATTATATTCCAACAATTATAAAAGAAGAAATAATAAAATAGCAGTTGTTTTACAGCCAACTTCACTACCAAATGATCCATCAAAATAGGATTTGTAAAGTGTTGACGGTGCGCTATTTTGGTTTGAGTGATAGACAATATTCGACGCGCTAATTTAGATTTTTCTCTATGTGGAGACGATTTAATTATTTTTTCTCCCATCGGACGCGTTTTAAGGTGGAGGATAAGAGGGCTCGAGGAAGTGTTTAGCGTCTGAACACTTTATAGATATGAGAAAGATCTTCACATCTCAGTGGATGGGAATTTATCATATCTTGCAGTGGTCGGGCTCTGTAGACTACTTCTGGCGCTAGAACAAAGAACTTCTCATAGACCAAATAAAAATGAGATAGGGCGGTTAAAAATTAAACTATAAGTTTGTGAAGAAAAAAAAAGACGTGACCTCGAGTCGTCGTCATCAAGCGCCTGTAAGAAAACAAACTCGGAGGTGGGAAACTTAGCTTTCGTTATTGATGAAGCAGCAAGAAAAACAGAGAACGAGGGATCGCATGATGAGTATAATCGGAAACAAAGAAGATAAGAAATTAACCAAAATCGGATAATATTTGAATACGACCACCTCTAAAAATTTTAAACCCTTTTATATGTTTAAAAAAGAACTAAAAGCTTGGGCAATGGAAGAGCAAATCAAAAAGTGGCAAAATACTGTCGCGATAAGGAGAAGAAATAATGAAACTTAGTAGGCCAGCACTAAGAAGATTATCTAGTGTAGTAATAGGGGACACAGAGCTGAGAACTCATCTAGCTTGCATGGGACTGTGAAACGACATGTAGATCAAATGAAGAAGAGAGTGGAAATTTTGAATTGGAAAAAAACACCAAGTCTGTGAAGACTATTTAATGTTGATTCAAAAAAAAAAAAAATGAAAGTAAACTTGTAACTTCTTAGTTACTTTTTATATATTACTGAAACTTTAAGAAACATTGAACATTTAAGAAGAGAAGTTATAGTTTCAAAACTATGACAATTCTACACTTATAACACCTTGTGAATTTATTGTGAATTTACCACTTATTAAATGTAAAAAGTGTTTTATTGAAATCACAGATATGATAAACTAAACAAATTTTTCTCTTTATTAACGTTTGAAAATAATTTTATTTTCCCCCTGCTTGATATTTACATTTCCAATAAGTTCAAATAAATGTATGTATATTATATTCAAAGCAAATTATCATCTGCCTTATCAAGAATTAAAAAAAGAAAATACATATTTTGCTTTATAATATCCAAACAAATTAAGCAGATGTATTTTAAAAATAATAAGAATTATTTGCCACTCACTATTTGCACATTCAATTCGCTAACAATTGCACTTAGGAATATTCAACAAGCAACCAGTTGTGACACACTTGAATTCAAAATAAAAATTTTATTCAATTTAAACAAATGGTTCATGCAACAAATGCTTCTATTAGCTAAATTCTTTTGTTAATTTTATAATGAAAATAAAAATGTATCGACAATAGACTGAAAATCCTTTCGAGTAAATATTATTATATGACATTCGCACCCATCCAAATAATTGAAAATAATGATGATTGTGATGTTGTTCACGACTTTTATTAGCCTTTAATTTTCTAAGGCTGATGACAGTAGCAAAAAATCTCAAGAGAACCACTTGCTTACAACACAATGTGATTCATAAATACAGAAGACAACAGGGTACTGCAAAAGAAGTGTTTCAGTGGTTCAAAGTGAGTAAGAGAAAATATTGCAAATATTTTCTATAAATACGTAATTTATAAAATTTAAATAAAAAAACTGATAACAATATTTTTTTGTAAATTTGCTTTATATTAAAAATTAATGGTTTATCGAAGATGTAATAAAACAAAAAATGTGCAACAAATTTTTATCATGTATTTGACTTTATCAAATATAAAAATTAAAATTAAATAGATAAAAAAAGGGTCAAACAATATTTTTAACTTAATTAATAAAAATCTAAAATAACCCCCAAAATATCAATAATGAAATAAATTAAAAATCCCGGAAAAACGCTAACGGTGAAGTGACAAAACTAAAAATAAAGTCAACGTTGTGTTGATAATAAATCCCACTAAATAGCAATAAAAATGGTGTTAAAGCTACTAAAGGTAAGTATAGCTAAAACGGCATTTTTTATCAATTGCAAAAACAAAAAGACGACAACACTTGTAGTGCAGCCAACTTCACTACCTAAAGCTTAAATTAGAGGTGACATAACAATAAAAAACAGCTGATTTAACCGAACTTATAGGCAACAATGTATTTGATAACAGGTGATTGTCGTCGTAACCATACTAAACAATTAAATTTTGGTTTCTTATGACTATGGCATTATGGTTATAGCACGTCTTAATACTCTCTGACAAAATAGGATTTTCCAGTTGCCGCCACTGTATTTCGGTTTGCTTAATGTGCATGTGCATTTTTGATAGCTAAAAATTGCTCTTGTTTAGGTTTGGCTGTAAGAATTAAAAAAAAATTATCGACAAATTTTCAAATCTATACTTACATATAATAAGGTTGCAAAAAACTCCTTCTGTACATAAAATATATTTTGAAGATTTAGATGCTGGTGCATATAGTCAACAATCTAAAATAAAAAAACACACTTTTTACAATTTTTTTTTGATTATCTCCCAGAATTAAATAGGTTTAAAAAATACTGCACGGATTTTGATAAAATGTTATGTGGAGGACAGAGGAAGAAGTACAAAGGAAATTGTACAAAAAACTATTAATATGCACTAACAACGATATCTTTAAATGAATACAATAAAGAAATAATATTTTGACCAGCAATACGGACCGGGAAAAATAAAAAATATTTGAACATAAAATTTGTTTTGCTATATAGAAATTATAAACATATGTATATATAAAATTTTAGTTAATTTACAAGTTTTAATAATAATTTGCAATAAATATAGAAAAAAATTTTAATAAAAATTTATCAAAACCTTTTATGATTTTATCAATTATATCCTAAAACAACGGTTTTGTAATTACACGTCTAATGAATACTTTACACAAGTTAAATTAAAAAAATCACAATTTATATATGTAACGAAAGCAATTTAAAATTTACAGCTTTTCTAAAAACACCCTTTACTTAAAGGATTTCCTAACATCGTCAGATATTTTTGTCTACCCAATTGTCTGTTGCGCTCAAAAGAAATCGGTTTTTATTTTGTTTAATTTCTTAGTGTGAGTTTTTCAAAAAATACTTCTATTGTTATCATAAACGATTTACCACTTTTGACACTTCCTCATCGCCACTTACTTCATCCCAATTTATCCATCCATCATACCAAACATTAGTTGAACAATAATGACACTTGAAATTTGTTGCGTTTAAATACATTAGTTTAGACATGTCTTCAATCCTTCAGTTCATTCATTTAAACATACGTCACTATTTATTTATTAATTTATTTCGTTTATTTATTCATTTCATTCACTAATTTATCTCTCTTCTTAATAGTGGAATCCGTATTACGTGTTAAAGTGGTTTTTCATCGGTGGAAAGAGTTAATGAAAAACAATTGTTGTTTAATGCGAACACGATTTGTTATTGTTATCGGTGTTCTTGTTTTTGTTATTACAATTGTTGTTGTTATTTTTGGTTTTACTGTTATTGTTGATTTTATTTCAACCAAATGATCCATACATTCAAACACTCATTTAACTTCAATAATTTGGTTTTGTTGTTGTTTCAACAACTATTCCAGATATGTATGTATATCAATTATAATTGTATTGTGGTTGTTTTTATTAATAACTAGCCAAACCCGGCGCGCGTTGCTACGCCCGTTAATGAATCAAAATGCATTCAGAAATTTTATTGAATACCAAGTGCAGAAAACTAAAAATTATAATATTTTTTATGTGCGTGGCCCTGCCCACTTTTCTAATCACGAAATTGTAAAGTCATAACAGCTCAATATGTGTGCAAAGTTTCAGAATAATCGGTCAAGTGCAAGTACTTCAAAATGATACCTTTTTTTTATAGGCGTGGCACTGCCCACTTTTCTAATCACGAAATTATTAAGTCATGACAGCTCAATATGTGTGCAAAGTTTCAGAAAAATCGGTCTGGTGCAAGTACCTCAAAATTGTAGCCTTTTTTTATGGGCGTGGCCCCGCCCACTTTTTTAATCACGAAATTATAAAGTCACGACAGCTTAATATGTGTGCAAAGTTTTAGAAAAATCGGTTCAGTGCAAGTACCTCAAAATTAAAACTTTTTTAGGGGCGTGGCCCCGCCCACTTTTCTTATCACGAAATTATTTAGTCATGACAGCTCGATATGTGTGCAAAGTTTCAGAAAAATCGGTCAAGTGCAAGTAGCTAAAACTGATAACTAATTTTTTATGGGCGTGGCCCCGCCCACTTTTTTCATCCATGAACACTCCCCGGTATGTGTACAACAACTTACCAAAGTTTGAGCCCGATCGGTTTTACAGTTTCAGAGTCTATAGCTAACACACACACACACACACACAGAGTTTCACTTTTATATATATAGATGGTTGTTGCATTTGTTGTTTTTATAATTTTTAGAGTTATGTAAAGCTTATGCAAAACTTATTAATTTTTCCTTTTACATTCAACTGATTACAATAAAATGTTTAATAACAGATTTATGGCAAATTAAATTAAATAAAAACGAATATTTTAACAGATTTTCAATATATTAATACAAATTTATGTAAGTTTTTGTTGCTTTTATTTTGCTATTTGAAGGCATTTTTAAATTTATTTAACATTAAACCCACGAAATCAACAATGTGTACAAACTAAATTATTCTTTATTGTTATACGGATACTTTGATGCAAAGAATTTCGTTGCAAATTGCAATGACCCTGTTTCTCTTTTATGTATATGTATAACACAGTTTGTGAGAATCATGCTACCGCATAATAATGAAACAATAGCAATATCAGTTATAAACATTTATTAAATAAAACATCCGTCCTTTTTTTGGTTATACGAGAAAAACCAAATTGTTCAGATTTGCCCTTGTTGTCGTTTTTAACAGCGATTCTTAGCAAAAAAAAAAAGTTGGTAGAAGTGAAAAGTGAATTACATTTTCACGACTTCTACGTCATTAGTGCAATAGAATTCGTTTTAATGTGAAATAATTTGATATACATAAATAATAATATATGTACATCAAAATGAGTGCAAAATATATACTTATGTATATTACAATTCCCGTAAACAAACATAATCACGACATGAAACTTTACATTCTTTTTATCTAATATGTAAGTATGTGTTCTATGAACTACCTACAATAAAGTACATTTGATTAATAATTCACATAAAAAAGATCCCCAATGCCATGTTAGTGTTGAAAGCATTATTGTTTTATCTAAATTAAATCGCTTTATCATTCTTAGTAATCACTTCTTAGTAGGGATGGACAAAAAACATCGATGTTTTAAAAACACTCGATGTATTGTGCCGAAACATCGATATAATCCGATGTTTTTTTTGCTTCTAAACAATCGGAAAACATCGATGTTTTCTTTCGATGCATCGAAATGACAAATTGTATATATGTAGAACGTGTATATTGATATAAGTATAAACGTGGATACATATCTAGATGTGTTGGCATGACTTAAGTTTTTATATGTAAACGTGGTTAATGTTATGCGAACAACTGGTGAATAAGTTCGGGTCTGGCATCTTTACTCCCAACAAACAGCTTGATGACCAAGCGTAATTAAAACAAGTAAGAGCGCTATATTCGGCCGTGCCGAATCTTATATACCCTTCACAACGTGTAGTCATGCAATAACAGTAGTTTGTATCACCATTCATCCCATATGAAATAAGTATAAACATATAAAAAACATACATACATATATAAAAACAACCCATTTTAAAATTACAACTTTACGTATGTATGTTAAAAGGAAAAATAAAAAAAAAAATTAAAAAAAATTTAAAAAAAAAAATTTTAAAAAAAATTAAAAAAAAAAAAATTTAAAAAAAAATTTTTTTTTAAATAATTAAAATATATATAATAAATATAAAAAAAAATAAATAAAAAAAAAATTTAAAAAAATATAAAAAAATAATAAAAATATTAATAATATATTAAATAAACAATAAAAAAAAATAAAAAAAAAATAAAAAAAAACAAGTAAAAGCGCTATATTCGGCCGTGCCGAATCTTATATACCCTTCACAACGTGTAGTCATGCAATAACAGTAAATTCACGTATGTATGTTAAAAAAAACAAAAAAAAAAATTAAAAAAAAAAAAATTTAAAAAAAAAAATTTAAAAAAAAAATTAAAAAAAAAAAAATTATTATATACATATATAATATATATAAAACAAAAAAAAAATAAAAAAAAAATTAAAAAAAAAAAAATAAAAAAAAATAATAATAAAAATATATATAATATATTAAATAAAAAATAAAAAAAAAATAAAAAAAAAATTAAAAAAAAAAATTTTAAAAAAATTAAAAAAAAAATTTTTTTGCCTCAGCTGGGATTCGATGCCACGTTTTCTCTAACCAGTATACACGTTTGTATGTATGTATGTTGTTGTTGTAATGTTGTTTTTATGAAAAGAAAATCGAGGTGGTCGTGGGTTTTTGCTCATATCTCAGTTGTTTATGTACCGATGTTTCTGATTTTCAATACCGATCTACTCCCGAATATTTCTGATATTTTAATACCTTACCCGGGTCCAACCTATGTCGGGGGGCTTCAAAAAGTTGATTTCAACATACACACGGACAGACGGTCAGACGGACAGACGGACAGACGGTCAGGGCTTAATCGACTCCTCTATTCATAAGCTTTCAGAAAATATATACTTTATGGGGTCGGAAATGAAAATTGTAGAAATTTCACACGGAATGACAAACCTATATATACCCTTTTTCACTGTGTGAAGGGTATAAAAATAAAAAAATAAAAAAAATTTTTTTTTGGCTCAGATGGGATTCGATGCCACGTTTTCTCTAACCAGTATACACGTTTGTATGTATGTATGTTGTTGTTGTAATGTTGTTTTTGTGAATAAAAAATCGAGGTGGTCGTGGGTTTTTGCTCATATCTCAGTTGTTTATGTACCGATGTTTCTGATTTTCAATACCGTTCTACTCCCGAATATTTCTGATATTTTAATATCTCACCCGGGTCCAAGCGATATCGGGGGGCTTCAAAAAGTTGATTTCAACATACACACGGACAGACGGACAGACTGACAGACTGACAGAGCTTAATCGACTCCCCTATTCATAAGCTTCCAGAAAATATATACTTTATGGGGTCGGAAATGAAAATTGTAGAAATTTCACACGGAATGACAAACCTATATATACCCTTTTTCACTGTGTGAAGGGTATAATTAAAGCTAACAAATTGTGCACAAGTTCAACAACGGAAAATATTTTGCTGTGTGTTTCTAAACAGTATTGAAAAAAAGTATTGGGAGATGTAAAAAATACTTCAAATTTTTCGAAAATATATAAAAAACATCGATGTATTTTATGAAATATCAATGCAACATCGATGTATATTTGCGATGCATCGCGTCGAAAAAAACATCGATGTTTTTTACAGTGTCCATCCCTACTTCTTAGTCATCTAATATTTTGTTGGGTTCTGGAATACGCAAAAGTAGGGAAATGTAAATAATTTACGTTAATTTTTAATTAACAATTGTTTCCACAGTACGGTGACATGCAAAACAAAATCGATGACATCATTATCGAAGATCAAGTGTTAGAATTTAAATTCGCTCGGTTTAAGCGTTAATTTTAAAATAAGCGATGATTTAATTGAAAATCGTATCTCCTTGAACTTATAAATGCAATTTCAGCAGACGGCGTGGTGGACATCGACATTCTAAGCAGGATATCCGAAGTCCAACGGAAAATCCGTAGATCATCCTCTATATCAATCCGCACAAAAATACGGTTATTCAACTTTTACGTAAAATGGATTCTGTTAAAAAGCTGCGAAACTTGGTTTGTGACAGAAATACTCGTAATGAAACACTTGGTTAATGGCAGAAAACTCTTCTCCATTATTATACCCGCCACCAAAAAAATGGTGGGGGTATATCCATTTTAGACCCCATAAAGTATATATATTCTGAATCAGGGTTTGACGATCTAGCTATGTCCGTCCGTCTGTTGAAAGGATTGCTCTTAATATGA
The DNA here is from genome assembly GCA_941918925.1 of Phyto melanocephala. NCBI lineage: Eukaryota > Metazoa > Arthropoda > Insecta > Diptera > Rhinophoridae > Phyto > Phyto melanocephala. Next base: position 81,946,957 of record OW799235.1, on the reverse strand, counting down.
ATATACATATATTGCGTACTATTTTAAGTTTTTTTTTTTTTTGGAAAAGCACATTGTTTAACTTGCAATTAATAAGTTGTACCTACTTTTCCACTAAGAGCAAAGTGATACTTATTGGCATTCTCTGATGTATATTGAACCTCCCATAATATACGACAAATCGAAGTAGTATTATTTCAGGACAGACTGATATTTTCTTATGTTAAAATAGAGTAACAATACGGCGAGCAATAATCTATTAATATGGAAAAATGTGTGCCATAAACAGAATCATGTTTAAAACTGTATTGAACTGTCTACCACAAATAACGTCAGTTTTTTTTATTATTGATGTGATTTTTATAATGATTTGTGGTTTTAGCCAGTCGTTGCTTCCTTAATATTATGTTAAGTTATTTACAGCACAACATTTTTTTTTACTTTCGAATTTAAAGCTAAATAAAATGAATTAAATTTTAAATCTTTTGTAAATATAATGATAAATTAATTTGTTGCAAATCTCTAGCACTCTTCTTTTTTAGAAATATCCTCAAAAGTTACAGATGACAAATGTTATTTGCCGCATCTGTTACAAATTAAATTTAAGTTATAATAAATTTGTATGTATGCATGTTACTGCTAATAAATCTTTAGCAGTGAAATCCTAGCGTTAAATTGTCGTCAAACAATTAAACCATAAAAGGGGCGTCAGTCGTAAACACCCAACAAATTATAAATGAATTGCGTTTAAATACACCGCACTCTACTGTCGTGTAAATTCGCGACTTCGAAATGCAGCAGCGAACAAAGATACAAACAACAATGATAGTAATAAGGAAACAGGATTAATTGATGATCCTGTTCTAATAGCTGTAAATAATGAGAGGGTAAGAGTTCCGGTTTCCCTTTTCGAATACAAGCTGTTGTTGTTGGCTGCTCTTGTTACACTTTGGTAAACGTTTGACACTGAACTCACACACATATGCATGCACACAAATATACTTACATACATCCATGTAGTAAAATCTTTGCGTTATTTTTGTTGTTTTGCTTAACATATGCAGGATATTTATAAATATTGTTGTTGTATGGCTAGTGCACGTTAATAATTGAAATAGAAATTGCCACCCTAATCTATTTTCGTTTTTATTTGTATGAAAATTATGAATTTTTAGAATTTTATATGCATTTAAGTGTTGATCTCTATGTCAACACAGATGATCACATTTATGTTTGTATGAATGCGTAATTTCTCATTGCGTTTAAAATAGAATTTTTTTGTTGATTTTAAAGATTTACAATTTGGAGGCAATTAATTTTATAGCATATGAATAAATTATAAGGTCTGTTGGCTCAATTTACATACATTATCGTGTCATGTGTTCGTAATTAATGTGTTAATTTCTTTATAAGCTGGGTATTTAACTAGAAAATTATCAAATTATTTTATAAGTTTATTTTTTGCCTCTTTTTGTTTTAAAAATTATACATACTCGCAGAACCATGGCCGCTTTGCTGGTCTGCACAAAGTTTTATATTGTTCATAAAAATCCTTGGATCAGAGAAAACAATCTTCAATTTGGGTGTTTATCCAATAAACTCTGAACATCAAATAAAAACAAGTAAAAGCACTATATTCGGCTGTGCCGAATCTTTTATACCCACCACCAATTTTGTGTACATTTAAAGCACAATATTTATTATTTTGTTAATCATTATGGAATAATCTCTTTATAATAAAATATGTATCACTTTCTTTGTAGAGGGTGGTTAAATTTTAAGGGCCCATGTTGAAGGTGAACTACACCTAGTCTTTAAATTTGTTTTCTGCATTTCACTTGACATTTCTCAATCTCAAACTTACTCATTTTGATCCGTGGAAAGATACGCAAATGAGCAACGCTTTAAAGTTATTCAGGTTTTTTATAAAAATGGGCGTTCAAATCAAAATGCATTTTGTGCACTTCGTAATTCTTTTGATCAACATAATCGTTCAAATTCGTCCACAATCGGGAGAATTGTAAAAAATATTTAAATTTCTGCAAAACAGGTCTGTATAAAATGTTAGAAAATCTGTGAATGCCTTCTTAGTTCGTTGAATGGGAACTATTGCTGTTTTTTGCGATAGTGTGGCAAAAGAGCAGTCAACCTCGACTCATCATCATGCCCAATAATTGAGCATCAACATTGTCATTGAAAATTTGGACCATCAGATAGAGGAGTGGCGCCAAGGATGGGGGGGGCCATTTGGCCGATATTTTGTTAAATACATACAAAACCATACAAATATTATCATTATAAAAAGAAATGATAATAATATCCTAAATAATTTGTGTTTTATTTAAATTCAACATCGGTCCTTAAATGAAATGAAATTCAATGAAAGTGTGTTAAAGTAGCTGTGTCAATAAAGTTTCTACTAATAAATACAACTTAAATATTTCAATATAGTCCTTTATTTTCCCAAAAACTTTGTCAATAGAGAAATTACATGAATTTAAGGTAAGCCGTTGTATGGGAGGTAGGCGTTAAAGTGGCCGTGTCACCTAAACTTTTTGGCACAACAATAACATTGATTAGAAGGATATACACAGCAAATTTGATCATCATACCTCTGATTTTGGCGGTTTTATGAGCTTTTAAATTTCATTAACGGTAGATTACGTGAAAAGTGGGCGTTATAGTAGGCGTGTCAAAGTTGTTTTGGCGAATGAGTACAACTAAGGTGTTTCAATATAGCCCTTTATTAATCCAAAATCATTATTAATAGAGAAATTAGAGGAATTTTGAGTAAAACGTTATATGGGAGGTGGGCGTAAAAGTGGGCGTGGCAACTCAATTTTCTAGCTCAGTAATGACATTGCCTAGGGGGATATACGTAGCAAATTTTATCATCATACCTCTTATTTTGGCGGTTTTATGAGCTTTTAAATTTCATTAACGGTATATAACGTGAAAAGTGGGCGTTATAGTAGGCGTGTCAAAGTTATTTTTGCGAATGAGTACAACTTAGGTGTTTCATTATAGTCCTTTATTATTTCAAAATCTTTATTAATAGAGGAATTATATGAATTTTAAGTAAAACGTTATATGGGAGGTGGGCGTAAAAGTGGGCGTGGCGCCTTAATTTTCTGGCGCAGTAATGACATTGCCTAAAATGATATACGTAGCGAATTTGATCATCATACCTCTAATTTTAGCGGTTTTATGAGCTTTTAAATTTCATTAACGGTATATAACGTGAAAAGTGGGCGTTATAGTGGGCGTGTCAAAGTTGTATTTTCGAATGAGTACAAATGAGATGTTTCAATATAGCCCTTTATTATTCCAAAATCTACATAAATTGAGAAATTATATGAATTTTGGGTAAAACGTTATATGGGAGGTGGGCGTAAAAGTGGGCGTGGCACATTGATTTTCCGTTACAAAAAAGCGTCTCAGCAATAAGCAAAGTGTGCAAAATTTCAGAGTCGTACATCCAATTTTGTTGCTTTTATGACGTTTTTGTTTTTAAATATACCGAAAAATACACTGTGCGGTATAAATTTTCGTACATTTTGATCGATAACTCCTCTCATACTGCATAGATTTAGATAATTTTCGGGGAAAAATATTGTTTTTACTCAGGAAATATATATTCGAAGTTTTATGAGTCTACGTTAATGCGTTTGGACACAATTCCATTTTATTCGATGTTTGAAGGACACGGTTTTTTCGACCTACTCCTGTTTTTCGAGCTATAACTCTCTTCCTAATATTCCGATTTAGCCCATTTTCAATACCAAACAAACCTTGTCTATAAGAAAGATTCTGGCAAAATTTGAGCCCCCTAGCTTTTTCGGTGCGACCTCTATCGTGCTTTCAACAGACGGACAGACGGACAGACGGACAGACGGACAGACGGACAGACGGACAGACGGACAGACGGACAGACGGACGGACATAGCTAGATCGTCATAAAATCAAACCCTGATTCAGAATATATATACTTTATGGGTTCTAAAATGGATATTTCGATGTGTTACAAACGGAATGACAAAATGAATATACCCCCACCATTTTTTTGGTGGCGGGTATAAAAAAACAACAAAAAAACAACACAACATATTTTAAACGGGAATTTAAATTGTTACACTCTCTCTGTTTTGCTCTTAAAATCATACACATAAAGCACTTTTTGGAAAATCAACAAAAACAAAAACAGGCATTATTTTGTTTATTTTTTATTTTGTTACATACATGTGTTTTGCTTATGGGGCAGTAGCAACTTGAAACACTTATAACTCCTAAAATAATACTAATCTGCACATCAACAAAAAAATTCGTTTCAATTGGTATATTTTTATACCCTTCACACAGTGAAAAAGGGTATATATAGGTTTGTCATTCCGTGTGAAATTTCTACAATTTTCATTTCCGACCCCATAAAGTATATATTTTCTGGAAGCTTATGAATAGGGGAGTCGATTAAGCCCTGTCAGTCTGTCCGTCTGACCGTCTGTCCATGTGTATGTTGAAATCAACTTTTTGAAGCCCCCCGACATAGGTTGGACCCATGTAAGGTACTAAAATATCAGAAATATTCGGGAGTAGATCGGTATTGAAAATCAGAAACATCGGTACATAAACAACTAAAATATGAGCAAAAACCCACGACCACCTCGATTTTTTTTTCACAAAAACAACATTACAACAACAACATACATACATACAAACGTGTATACTGGTTAGGGAAAACGTGGCATCGAATCCCAGCTGAGCCAAAAAAAATTTTTTTTTAAATTTTTTTTTTAATTTTTTTTATATTTTTTTTTTATTTTTTATTAAATATATTTTATATATTTTTATTATTTTTTTTTTTAATTTTTTTTTATTTTTTTTTGTTTTATATATATTATATATATAATAATTTTTTTTTAAAATTTTTTTTTTTGTTAAATTTTTTTTTAAATTTTTTTTTGTTTTTTTAACATACATACGTGAATTTATAATTTTACAATGGGATGTTTTTATATATGTATGTTTTTTATATGTATGTACGTATTTCATATGAGATGAATGGTGACACAAACTACTGTTATTGCATGACTACACGTTGTGAAGGGTATATAAGATTCGGCACGGCCGAATATAGCGCTCTTACTTGTTTTTTATTAAAAGCGGTTGTATAACGTCAGCGTAAACGGTGTTACCAGAAACCGATTTATATAGTAATATATAAAAAACATATAAAAAATGCTACAAAATGTTTTTTGGGGATAGGGGGAGAACCAAAAGCTTAAAATTAATACTACATACCGATATATGCTACATGTAGGGGTTTTAAAAGTTGATTTCAACCAACACATGGACAAACGTACATTGCTAAATCGACTGCCCTATAAGCTTTATAAACTTTAAGAAAATATAATCTTTATGTGGTCGGAAATGAATATTGTAGAAATTGCAAACGGAATGGCAAAGTCATATAAATATGTATATACTCTTGGCATCACAGTTAAAGGGTATAAAAATATATTTAACAATATAAAAGTAAAACTCATTTAATAGTACGAATCTTACTAATTCTCAAATTCTTTGTCAATTCTGGCGTAGTTGCAGATTTAAAATTAAAATAAACAAAAAGAAAAAATAAAAATTCAAAAATGTTCCCCAAAATATACCAGTATTCCTTCCTATTCACCAAATGCGTTAATGTCTACAAGTAGATACTGTAATAAATTATTTATCATTTGCTGCAATTATCTCCACATAAAACCAATTTTTAAATGTTTACACAATCCATATGTTCAAATTTTTGTTCAAATCAACAAAAATTCTAATCTGCAAACAACCCACATAAACAAACACAGTACAATTACATTCTAATCTAGACAAACTGTTTAGATACTCGTTCATACACACACACACACACACACACACACACACATTTTAGAATAAACAAAACAAAATAGTATCATTAGTACTGAATTGATGTATGAAAAATATCTGTGATTTCAATTTAATCATTGAACAATTTTACACAATCGAAAAATTTCCATCATTCCCTAATTTCTGCGCTAATTGCCTTTAATGTGATGAATATCAAGGCTGCTGAAACTGCGCCTATACAAGCAGCATATTCATAAAATCAATATGTACATGGAATGTGTGTGTATTATTGATGTAGATTTATCCCACACATTCTAACAGCCAAATATGAATAGACGAATGTCAAATGTAAACAAACTATAAATGTTGGTGGTGACGATGGTGATGATAAAGATCCTGATTGTTATGAATGAAGCTGGTGTTTTTCTTGCTAAGAGCATTAGCACTTTTTCAAACACTACACAGCAACCAACCTTGTAAGGATAATAATAGTCAACGGCTTTAGCTACAATAACAATTGACAATTGCACGCAGAATTAAAAGTATGGATGAGTGAAGGAAAGCGTAAATTGTCACCATATGCGTCAACACGCAATAATTCACCAGCCAAAGGAAGAAAAAAGGATATCAAGCAATTGTCCGTAAATGTCATTGCACTAATAAAGGGGGTGGTATTGTTTGTGCATTAAACGAATTTTGTTTATGTGTAAATTGGTTTTGTAAGTTTAAGTGATCGCTCTGAAATGGAAGCCTTAATACCTAATGTTTTAAAATCTACAAACTTCTGATGACCGAGTTATAAAATTAAATCTATATAAATATATAAAAACGTTTGTTACGCCATAACTAAAGAACGGTCAGACCGATTTGTCTATTTTTTTTCTTATAATAATCCTTTAAGCTCAAGTAAGGTTCTTACGGAAAGTTTTCTTAAAATTAAAATTTAAAGCATGGAACCTCCAATACAAGACCAACAGTTTCTGCTGCATATTCAGAAAACTGCGAGACCAATTTGTCTTATTTGCTTTCCTAAAATAATCTTTGAAGCTCAGATATTGTTTTTATGGACAGTTCTTCTTAAAATTTAAAGTGACAGTGCCATTTTCCATACAAAGATAACGGCCCGACCGATTTGGCTAATTTTGTTTAAAATAATCCCTGAAGCGCAAAAAATTCTAAGAGAAATCTAAGTATGCGACAAATACTGCTTGCTTTGTATGGGAGGTGGAATTCTCACATCATATTTAAACAAAATATCTATAAAAAATTAATTCAAGTAAGTTACACTCCATCGAGCTTAAGGCTAAAGCTGCTTTAGCTAAATATTTTTATTATATAAATAATTTAGTTATAATTTAAATACTAAATAAATTAAAATTCCAGTAAGGACATCATACACTACTAGCAAACTCTTTCCAATATATACATGGAGTTTAAGTCTACACTAGAGCCTCCATTTTCGTATCCTGTCCACCACTAGTACTTGTATTTGCTTGGCTTCTTCTTTAATTACTGACTGTATCTGGTCAGTAAATAGACTTTAAGTACGGCGTAGATCTCGATCTACCTATAAACATCTGTATAGCATTGATATCCCATATAGCTGTATTACAAGTCTCGCAACCTTTCACTAGAAGTCGATTTCACTAATTTATTCAAATATACATATTTGAATTCAAACAAAAAGATATTAACTCAGAAATTTCAGTTTTTGTATAGTTTTAAACAAAATAATAATTTTAATGAATTTGTGCCTAAATAGCAAATTATTATGATTACAAGAAGGTATTCAAGAACGAAATTATTGGTACTAAATGCAAGAGAAAAACTGCAATTTTAGACTTAAGCCCTTTTTGCCTAACGTCAAAGATATATTGTATTTGCCTGCGTAGGCATGAGATGTGCTTGTTTTTCCAAACATTTTCCAAAAGATCGCATATTTGTACCGCTTCATTACTCCGATTAAATTGACTTCTTTAAAGTACCCGTTTTTGTTTTGTGGTCTTTAATTCGTACCGCTTAGGTAGCAAGAATATTTAATATTTTCAATCTATTGCTGTTGTAATGTAAATGATTGGAAATTTATTACGATGTGTCTGTGTTTAGCTATATTTTGTTTTAGCTATATTTTTCTAAGGTCGTATCTTGTGGCTTTAACTTCCATGTCGTTCCGCTTTGACTAGATATCATTATGTCGATGAGCCGGTACCTTTATCGTCTGTATAGTCAAAGTTTTAAGCAGCTAATTAGATGGCATTAGTTTTGCAGCTTAATGAGTCATCCTACAAGATTCAAAATTAAGCGTTGTCGTAGAAGGTTATAAGGCTGCTTACTGCAGCCGAATGCTGGATCATTTCAAATGATTTCTCAAAAACGAAGAACGCTGGATATAAAGCTGAATGTCATGCGACCGACTTTACTGTAATTATTCTCACGGTAAATTATTGACATCGTAAATGAAGAATTTGTTTAGTATGAAGCCGATTACGAGTTGCTTGACTTTAAATTTTAGACAATACCATGCTGTCCTTTAGGTTATTTTTCAGCTGGGTGGTGTTTCAGAAGTAATTTATGATGATGTGTAGCAGCCGGGCACTCATATGGGCATTAGTTTTAAAAAGTTGCTTTAGGTTTATTTACGATTTATTCATCTGTTTATAATGTCATGTTAATGTTGGTCTTCCTTGATTTCTGCACTCCCTAGGCGTGCACTCCCAATTTAATGAAATTCTATACTAATTTTTCAGGTCTTTTCTAGGTGTAAAGCATAATTTTCACATTTGTTGTAGTAGTAGTAGTAGTAGCTAGGTTTTCCAACCGTATAGAAAACCCGATTTGACATCAGAAACCTAATTTGCAAATTCTGACTTTCCTCCGCACAGTATGAAATTCGATTAACGTCAGCACCGGCACTATGTGTCATAGTTTGACGGTACTCTTACTACCGGGTTGAGTTCCTGGTGAACACCCGCCCCCTCTGTGATCAAGTTGCGCCACTCAACATGCCACAGGTGTCAATTTTACCTGCATTAATTAATGGGTAATGTAAGTGCACCTTGCAAAGGAGCAAAGTCACATTTGAAAGCATCAGTCATTAAGCATCATTCTCTGGTTCTGCTGAGGTGACAACAGACCTCTAGAAATATTAATGATTGACCAAAATCTGACCAAGGTCAATCATCAACCATTAAATCAACTCTGAATCTGTTTACCTGCTTGGAAGTAACCATAGCCACCACGTTTTCTCCGAAGACGCCTCACCAAAAACCAGTCTAAAATAAGTTATAGGGGCTTACTAGTTCCGATGGTAGCAGTTAAGTGTCTATGCAACCAAAGTTATAGATCAAAAAATTCAGAGATGTGGTCCCATCTCTCTACACCGTACTTACAATACAAAATGGAATAACACTAGCCTCAGATACATTTATAGTTTGATGATTATACCTTTTTTTAGTTAGAATATACATATGTACATATGTAGTTCATCTGCTCTTGTTTATGCGAAATTTATATCTTATGTCTTACCATTATTGAATGTTTAAATACATAATAGACAACAAAATTCGTTGATGGGTTAATTGCCCATTTTAGATGTCATGTATTCTACCTGTTTTACATTGACTCACATATTTTTCCAAATCTTTCAGAAATCCTTATTTATAACAGTCTCTTGAGTTAATGGAATTTTATTTTATTTGAAAAAGCATGACTAGCAGTCATTATTTGATATTCTTGATTGTGACAAGTTTTAATGTGATATATGATCCAAGTTTTAGAAATTAAATATTAGCAAAATTGTTGGTCCAAATAATAAATTTAAATAAATAAATTGATATCAGTTTATTTTATCTATGTCCTTTAATAGATTTAAATATTCCAAATGTAAAACATGGATTTTGCTAATACTAAACAAATGATTGTAAAATTGTTAAACAACATGTAAATGAATTAAACAAATACAACATGAAAATTAGATAAACAAATACCAAAAAAAAACAAAAACAAAAATTCAAAAAGAATACAAATAAACAAAACACGAAAAATATTAAATTGTAATCCGCTTAAATTAAAACGATTTACAGCTAATTTACATAATTGTTTCAAATACCAAAACCATATTCACACAATATAACTGTTCCAAAGACAAGTATATACAAAGTAGTAAAACTCAAAAAAAAAAAACAGTCATGCACGCAAAGAGGACAATTACAAATACAAAAAAAAACAATAAAATACCACCCCGTTTTAGCAACAATAAAAACGTTGACAACAGTTGAAAATTAAAATACCAGGAAAAATTAATTTAAAAAAGGACAGGCACACATGAATAAAACAATTTAAACGTGATGACAATATTAAATGTTTGTTAATTTGCATAATTAACATTCAAATCTAAATGAGAGATGAATACAAACAGACGGACAGGATACTCAAAGCTAACACGCAAAACAAAGATAAGAATTACGACAATTATTTTCCACAAAAAAAAGCAATTGAGATGTGAAATGTTCCTTAAAAACAAAAAAAACAAACAAAAAGGAAACCAAATTAAATTAAAGGTATACAATAGAAATTGGACGTGTCTAATCAACCCTTAAATGAGGTTAAGTTTTTATTTTCATACCTACGGGTTATTTATTATTGTTTGAATCTTTAATTGTGTGAAGTATGAAGTAAAAAAGTTTTTGTATTTCTGTTTTTCTGCCTCATGGTTAAAATTATCACACTCTCATTCTGTCAAAACATTGCACCATTCATCCGATTCAATTCATTTCATTCGGCAGTATGTATTAACAAATAGATAAGTATGTTCTCGTATGTAAGTATGTTCCTGTCGGAGTGTTGGTAAATACCCTTGAGGTTTGAAATGCGTAAATTTCAATTTATTATTAGTTTGCCGCTAATTGGCTTACCAGCCGGAAGCCAGGAATAAACATTTATTTCCTTGAAAAGTACAAAACTTGTTCCTTAAGTATTTACATCTTTTCTGTTTACCTTTACCAAATTGTTTTGTTTCCATTTTTGTTTCCGATGTTTTTGTTTTTTTCTTTTTTTTCATTATGAAATTGTAGCCCTAAAACCATAAAACCACACTCATATCAGCAGAGCTTTCATATTATTGGTTCTTTGAAAAGTTTGAAAAAATTCGCTTGATCTTAAGTTTAAGTTTTCACCTTTAAACTTATGGATTCTATCACATCACATATTTCAATCGGATATTAAACTTAATGCGTTTCATTCCTAACACAAAGTATATCTGTTAACTTTTTTTTTAAGTTGCACCTGGATATTGCAATTTTATTTTTATTCTGTGAAAAAATTTTTTCTTGCTGGAGATTTAGACTGCACTGTATTTAAAAGAAACGTGCCTTAGGCATGTAATTTTTTCCTGCGATTTCGGTAATGTTAATGATACTCCCGAAAAGCTGCAACATATATGGCGTTTATAAACCTCAAATTAAACAAGTAACAGTGCTATACTCGGCCGTGCCGAATCTTATATACCCTTCACAACGTGTAGTCATGCAATAACAATTGTTTAAATCACCATTCATCTCATATAAAATACGTACATACATCTAAAAAACATGTGTTTCTAAAAAAAAACAATAAAAAAATTAAAAAAAAAAAAATAAAAAAAATTTAAATTTAAATAATATATAAAATAAAAAATAAAATAATAAAAAAATTTGTTTTGGCTCAGCTGGGATTCGATGCCACGTTTACTCTAACCAGTATATATGTATGTTGTTGTTGTAATTGTGAAAAAAACGAGGTGGTCGTGGTTTTTTGCTCATATCTCAGAAAGTTATGGGGCGATTGTGCTGAATTTCAATAGCGATTCATTCCTGGATATTTCCAAGAGATTGATACCATATATAGATCTAAGGAACATATAGTTGCTTCTAAAAGTTGATTTCAACCAACACACAGACAGACGGACAGACGGTCAGGGCTTAATCGACTCCTCTATTCTTAAGCTTTCAGAAAATATACACTTTATGGGGTCGGAAATGAAAAATGTAGAAATTACAAGCGGAATGACAAAGCTATATATACCCTTGTGCACCACAGGTGAAGGGTATAAAAATAAATGCACAAATCGAATAACATCACTATGAACCAGGATTTCTTACTCCAATAAGTCTTGTGTTATCAGAAGCATTTGCCCCAGATTCAAGCATTCTTATACTATTGACTGTTTGTTTTTAACTTTTCGTATCAGAAAGTTCTTCCTTATAGCCAGTATTTGTGTCAGCCAACTTTCGTGCTGTCGCTTATTTTTTCCAGACATTTTTTACAAGTATAATCAATAACAAATGATAAATTAAGTACCTTTACCGCCCAGGGGCTTTTTATGCACCATACCTTCTGCTGTCTTGGTAGTCTTTATCCACTATTTAAAGGTCACTCTAAAGGTCGTTTTCCTGCACTTACAAATGCCCAAAACGACTATAGAAATAATCATATCCGTTTGTTATCTCTATATTTATATATTTAAGTGACCTTTAACCCATATCAGTGTTACTTAGTTCACAGGCCTACACTTTTTGATAATTAAAACACACTCAATCACAAGCATAAGACAATCGATCTGATTTTTCTTTTTTGCCTTTACTTTTGGTTTAATGCGAGGTCTTCAAAGACTTCGCATCCGCTATTTTTTAGGTTTGGCTACTAATAGCATGCTTGGGGAGTTAAGCTATAAAATTAAGAAGTTTCGTTAGAGCCTATGTGGCCATGTTGATTAAGAAAAAATCAACTTGCAAATTTTCATCGAAAGATATTTGGAAATTTTTGTAATAGGCCTGATAAAAACAGAAAACAAAATGTGTTTACATATCAATATCGGCCAAATCGTTTCCGCTCTCGACGCCAAACCTTCATCCATTGGTCCAAATTTTTAATGTCTAAGTTAATGTTCAATTGTTGGGCACGATGATGAGTCGTGACGTATAGGTGTGGTCCTATTTTTATCCGAAAAACTTATTTATTTCAGTCGGTGTTGTTAAAGTAACCGATTAAAAAAATCTGGCAACTTCTTACTGAATTTTTTAAATATTTTTTTTTTCAAAAGAATCTATTTTTTTTAGTTTTATTGTTACTTAAATAAATTTCGTGCTATTTTATTTTCTTTTACAAAAAATTAATGACGGTTGAAATGTCAAAAACACAGCCAATTTTACTCAAGCTTTTTATACCTAGTACAAAAGAAGTAAAGTGAAGCTAATTGCAAATGCATACATTTTGTTGTTGTGTTATAAAAATAGAGCAATTTTGCAATCATTTGCATCTTCTGCACAGTTTGCACTTCCCTTTGTGAGTAGTGCTATTAATTAGCACTTCAAACACTAAATTTGAAAGTTTGCTTAAAACGAAATTTTGGATTACAAACTTGAATTTGCAAGGTTGTTACATTTTACTTTTTCAACGAATAAACTCTATTAAGGTTCTGTATTGTTCTATGTAATTTTCTCTGTCGAAATGTATTTTTTATGTATTACTTTGTTAACAAACTTTAACGAAGCTTTGGTTTAGAGCCAACATAATGCTCAACGGTCTGTATTACAAACAAAGGAAGAAGTTGCCGTTTATTTGATTTTCAAAAGTCGAGACGTAATGGAAACCCAACAATTAGGTTGCAATCAACATAAATGTTAAGTTCTTCTCTTATTTGTTATGTATTAAAACAAATTTACGGAAATTTACATAAATTTTAAAAACAAAATAACAATAGAAACTAAAAAAGGAACAAAAAATCGAATAGAAAAAGAATGAGTAAAAATCTTAAAATATTTCCTCAATTCACAACCTGTCGTAGGAGTTGTAAGTTGAAAGAAATTCACTTGTACACATTGAAGAAAAACAGCGATAATACAACTTCTGCAATGGATTGTGATTTCGGTAATTACAAAAACCTTTCGTTTTATAAATGCTCTTATATTGTTTCATAGTCTATTTAAAGAGTTCCTAAATGAGTAAATAATTCTAATAGAAATAATTGACATGAACGAACGTTTGGTGTGAAAATATGAGCTTTAATTACGAAATTTATGTTATTAAACAAAAATTAATTTGATTTTGCTCCAATCATCAAAATAATGCCAATAATTAAATGAAAATTATAGTATAAATGAATAAATTTTGAAAATAATTTCAGTAAAATGATTTAAATAAAAAAGGTTCAGACTTTTTATAAATTTAAAAATGTATGATGATACATAACTTTTTTAAATTATTTCGGTCATGAACTACGAGTATATAATACATATGTAAGTAGTATAAGAATACATACTAAACACTATACATGCATAAGTATATACATACTTTAAAACTTGATTAGAAATTGGTGGTCTAATCTAAAGCTAGTTTTAAACAAAAATTGGTAGACACTAAGATAGCATCCATTAGAAAATTATCTTTATTTAAAAAAACTTTAAATGATATATGATATATTAACAAAATATGTATATCTAAAATAGTGCAGTACATACGAGATAAATAGACTTCGAATTCGGAAGGCCTTCACAAACGTTGAAACTTTAATCATAAATATATAATTGGTTTTTAATAAAGGGATACTTCAATACAGTCCAGTGAATGCTATTATACAGGTTTGTCATTCCGTGTTAAATTTCCGACCCCATAAAGTATATATCTATATTCTGAAAGCTTATGAATAGAAGAGTCGATTAAGCTTTGTCAGTCTGTATGTCTGTCCATCTGTCCGTATGTATGTTAAAATTAACTTTTTGAAGCCCCCCTACATCGTCTTGACCCGTGTCAAATATTAAAATATCAGAAATATTCGGGAGCAGATCGTTATTGAAAATCAGCAAACTCGGTACAGAAACAACTGAGATATGAGGAAAAAACCATGACCACCTCGTTTTTTTCACAACAACAACATACAATACAGAGTGAACGTGGCATCAAATCCCAGCTGAGCCAAAAAAATTTTTTTTTAATATTTATTTTATAATTTACTAAATTTTTTGGGATATGCTCCCATAATTTTTCAATTATATTTATTTGGTTTTTGGGTTTAAGCTGGTTTATATGCATTTCACTGGTGCTTATGCCAGATCTTATATATTATTTATATATTATTTATATTTTTATTTTTAATTTTTTTTATATATTTGTTTTTTTTTTTGTTTTTTTTTTTAACATACAAACGTAAACTCAATTTATAATTTTACATAAGATTCGGCACGGCCGAATATAGCACTCTTGTTTTTGTAAATATATTATTTTTTTAATAAAAAAAATCTATTATCTAATTTTTTTATTTTAAAATTTTTACACCCTTCGCATGAGAGTGCAAAAGGGTATAGAGTTGATCATCTAACTCAAAAAAATTCTAACTTTCCGGACTAAAACGTAATAGAAACTGTAACATAATGCAACATCATTTGTAGAATATCTTGTAAAACTATTATAATACAACATTTTTCAGTTAATTGATTGCCAACGCAATTCTGTGAACTGTATGTGAAATTAGACCCAAAAGGAAGAATTTCTGCATCATTCGTTTTGTCTTCTTACCTGCGATTTAAAGTTAGTATCGATTTGAAGTTAGTACTATCGTATAGGGGAATTTATCACGTTTTAGGCCCTGTTGTTTGACATAGCTCGACAACCACTAGCCCAATTTAGTTGAAATAAATTTTAAAAAATTAAGAATTACAATTCCCTTAATCTGTTAATATATTGTTTTCCTATACAAGTAACACTTTCGAAGTTAAAAATGAATGTATGAAGGGAAAAAATTATTTTTTGCCTAAAAATTTAAATTTTTTTTTTTTTAAATACATAAAAAATCCAAAATGGAAAAAAGTTTCAAGTCTAGTTATTTTTTCGCAAAGTCACATAACCTATGAGCAAAATGAGACAAAGATCATAAAAATCGATGCACGCGTTTTGCTTTTATTCGCAATTGAGTAAATGTATGAATTTCAAAAATCAGTTATAGCCACCACCCTTAAAATAAAAATATAAATTAAAAAATTATCATGAAAAAAAAAACTTTATTTATAAAAACTTAATGAAAATAAAATAATATGCATAAAAACAAAATTTAGAAAATTTTTTCAATTATTGTCAATATCCATCCTTGTAGAAGTTGACGCTTGTGGTTCTGATGATCTTGTTTTCTTCGTAGGTTGTTCATATTCATGGTCTGAGTCTGTATCGTCATCCGAGATACACATACTATTCAAGGGCGTGTTTCTTTCACTGTGTCCACCAATTTCAATGTCTTCATCTTCGGTGCTTTCTTCAAACTGCATAATTGTGGAACTTCACCAACAAACCTCCGCAGCACAGCCTTCAAACTAGTAACTGAACCATCGATGAATAAACGCCAGTCGCCAGCGATATAATCCATTCCCAATTTTTTCACTAAACCTGGGATATCATGGCCGTACGTGAACGTATTTGCTTCGTCAACGGAATAAAATTTCTGAAAATCAGCTTGGCGTTGTCGGTATGATGTTGCGCTGACATTTTGCTGTGTGAGTTTTCTTCTCTTCAAAAATGATGTCAGCCATTCGGAGTCGTGTTGTGATAGTCCCAGCTTGGCCACAATGTAATCCATTTCGATTTGTGGTAGCGGTTGTGGTGCACTATTTTCAATATCGGGTATCCAATCAGCATCATCCAAATCGGTCGGATTGGTGAAAACGGTTGCGGCTAGCAGGGACACAGTATCCGCACTCGGAGGTTTAGGTGCATCGGTATCAGCAGGGCGTTGCACTGGAAGTGTGGCAGTAAATGCAGCAGTGTATACTTTTGTTTTCAATTGTTGTCTGTTTAATCCAGGACGAAAATTTATGCATGCATAGCACCTGGATTCATCATGTCCAGTTGTGTCTTCCACCCAAATTACTGGCTTCATTTATTTATTTATTTATTTATTTATTTATTTAAGTCTATGGTTATAATCCTTACAGACTAAATATTATATTAAACAATTTATTTTTTATACAGAAAATTAGGTCTTTAAACTAAGAATAATGTTACGTTTAATAATATTTACATTTAGAGAGAAATCTATAAAGCTAAACATTTCATTAAAATTACAACATAATTTCCTAAAAGGTTCTGCCATTTCGTAGTTTGATTTAAAAGTTTTAACATAAAGTGGGTTATTGAAACGTAGTGTCCTTTGAGGAACATTCAATGATATCTTACTTAAAAGAAAATCGGATGATACATTTCCATTTAAAAGATTTACGAGAAATGAAACGTTAAGCATAATTCGTCGACTTTTTAGTGTTGGCAGCCGAATCAAAGCAAGACGTGATGAATACGATGTAAGCACAGAATATCCCCGATATACATCTCTAAGACAAAAAAGTAGAAACTGTTTCTGTACAGATTCGATAAGATCAATATGAACGTTGTAGTAGGGATCCCATACAATTGACCCATACTCTAAAACCGGTCTTACAAGTGACGTAAACAATCTTTTTGTGATAAAAGGGTCCTTAAATTCTTTTGCCCACCTTTTGATGAAAGCCAAGATTCCACGAGCCTTATTGACAGCTAACGTAATGTGTTGTATGAAGTTTAATTTTGCGTCTAACAAAATACCAAGATCTGAAATTACATTTACTGGCTCCAGTTTATAGCCATTGATATAGTATTGATTAAAAGCATGACACCTTCTCGAAAAAGTCATATTTTTACATTTTTTCAGGTTAAGTTCCATTAAATTAACGTTACACCAACTATAAAAATTTTCTATGTCCTTTTGAAGATATGTATGATCTGATGGATGTTTAAAACTTAAAAATATTTTAACATCATCTGCGAACATCAGTGTATTAGAATATCTTATTGCTTCAGGCAAATCATTGATGAAAAGTAAAAATAAAATGGGGCCGAGGTGGCTTTCCTGCGGCACACCGGATTTTACCAAAATATTTCTAGATTTTGCGGAATTAAATTTTACGGACTGTGTTCTGTATAAAAGATATGACTTTAACCAGCTTAAATAAATATTATCGAAGCCCATTGCATCCAGCTTTTTTAGTAGAAGTTTATGATTAACTTTGTCAAAGGCTTTACTGAAATCAGTATAAATTACATCAGTATTTTGACTAATAGAAAATCCTTCATTAACCAAAGTTGTTAGTTGGAGAATGTTAGTCATAGCTGAAGATCCTTTACGAAACCCATGTTGACATGGTGTTAATAATGGGGACATTTGATGAACGAGGGAATCAATAATGCATTTTTCAAATAGCTTCGGAATAGCATTTAATTTAGCTATGCCTCTGTAGTTTGCTATATTTGACCTATTGCCAGATTTGAATAAAGGAATGAGGAACGATTCTTTCCAAGTTTTAGGGAAGTATCCAAATTTTAGTGAAATATTAAATATAATTGATAAAGGTGTTGCAATAGATGATGCACAATTTTTTAAAACACAACTTGGTATGCCATCTGGTCCACACGACAATGAGGATTTTAAGTTTTTTATGCATTTTATAATGTATGTAGTATCTAGTAGTGGAAGTGATGTTATTTGAATAGGGTGAATGCTAAATGGATAGATATCATCATCGTCATATTCGGTATTGGAATAAGTAGAGGCAAAGAAATCAGCGAATAAATTACTTATTTCTGATTCGTCACTTGACTCTGTACTTAAATACTTCATACTTCATAAAAGATAACTTTCTACTTTTTCCATGAATCCATTTTAGAAGGGTAGTATAACAACTGTTGCACACTGTGTTCGGCGTAAAATTTGCACCACTTAAATCTGCTTCATCGAAATAATTACAATACGCGGTTTTGAATTGCTCAGTAAACAAATTTTTTCGATCTTTTTTCTGTATTTTTCGGACGATATGACCACAAACGTAACAATATTCATCCAAATATGGGCACTTGTTGTTTTCCATATTGATATATTTTATGTTTTGTTGTTATTCACTTTTAAAAAACTGGAGAAAAATCACTTTTACTGTTCGCGTTCGTCGGCACTGGCTGAATGCCAAAAATCGATCAATGCACACCTATAAATACTACGTATTTTTGAATATTTTACTGCCAGGTACTTATAAATGGGCGCATATTTTAAGGGCGGCTGGCTATATACCTGATTCAGCACTTGTACGTTTCAAACTGTGCAAAACTTTCAAAATAATGACCACCCTTAAATGTGGGTGCAATTTCTGTAAAAAAATCATATAGGTAGCCACCGGAAAAACCAAAATAATAAAAAGGTCCACTTTCCGTTTAATTGTCCACGTACATTTATTACCGCAATCATAAAAATCAAATAACCTTTTGTTTGTTCCTTTTTTTTTAATTCTCAGAATCATTAAAAAGGTGTCAATGTTTTCTCCAAATAATGTTGTGCATATCTCGAGCAAATTTTTGAAATTCATACATTTACTCAATTGCGAATAAAAGCGAAACGCGTGCATCGATTTTTATGATCTTTGTCTCATTTTGCTCATAGGTTATGTGACTTTGCGAAAAATAACTAGACTTGAAACTTTTTTCCATTTTGGATTTTTTATGTATTTAAAAAAAAAAAAATTTAAATTTTTAGGCAAAAAATAATTTTTTCCCTTCATACATTCATTTTTAACTTCGAAAGTGTTACTTGTATAGGAAAACAATATATTAACAGATTAAGGAAATTGTAATTCTTAATTTTTTAAAATTTATTTCAACTAAATTGGGCTAGTGGTTGTCGAGCTATGTCAAACAACAGGGCCTAAAACGTGATAAATTCCCCTATACGATAGTACTAACTTCAAATCGATACTAACTTTAAATCGCAGGTAAGAAGACAAAACGAATGATGCAGAAATTCTTCTTTTTGGGTCTAATTTCACATACAGTTAACAGAATTGAGTTGGCAAATCATGTGTTGTACTGTGTTATTTTTGGAACTATTTGTTGAAAGTGTGGCAAAACAATATGAAATTTATTATAAGCCCTTCTCATATCAAATTTAACTCTATACGTTTAAATACTATTCTGTTCTTTCCCTTTTTATGATATTCGCAGTTTATTAAGTTGTTTACCGAAAAAACTCTAAATAAATAAACTTTTAGTATAATAAACCCAATACTATTGCATTCGATTTTTGTGTCAAGAAGTATTTGTGTGAAATTGATAACACTGAAAAAATTTATTTCGTAAAAAATACGAGTTAGGGCCTTTCTTCTTGTGAGCATCGATCAAAAAGTTTAACATTCCGTAAGTAATTTCTACAATATAGATTTTAGACCCTGTAAAGTATAAACATATATTCTGAATTCGAACAGATAAAGGTATTGATTTAGCCAAGTTCAACTGTCCGTCTGTCCGTGTTTATGTTGAATTTAACTTTTTGAAGCATTCGCCAATTATCAATTTTTTTATTTGCTATTAAAAATCAGTTATGTGTGCACATTAGGAGCTGATATATGAGAACATGACTGCCTCTGTTTTTTCCCAAAACAAAATCAGATTTTCCAGCTCCTATGGAACTTCTTGACGAAAAAAAAAAGTAGTAGAAAAATGTCAATAAAAAGATCAAATTATCGATTTCGTAAATAAGTTTTGCTCACAGTTGCACCATATAATAATCATTTAAGGTCATTACATAATAGTAAAAACTGTGTGAAGGGTGTATAAAATTCGGCACAGCCAAATGTAGCGCTCTTACTTGTTTTTCTTTTATATTTTCTTCAGATGTATATTATTTATATGAAAATAATATTATAATTTTTTGCTTTCATAAAAATGTCAACACAATTTAAAAAATGTACTTAATAAATTAGAAATATAATCAAAAATAATTAATAATCTAATTGTTTTACAAATTTTAACTTTTACAAGAAATCACATTTCTGTGCATATTTAAAATATTACATTCATTCACTATATTTAAAATAAAAAGGTTTGTGTTTTCACTTAATTCATTCACTCTTCTCTAGAATCACTACTAAACACACACTTTTTTAAATCGGAGTTTTTTTTTTTACAATTCCCTTTACATTACATAAAAACAGCAACTAATTATATATTGAGTTGGAAAAAATTGTATGTATGTGCAAAATAATATTATTCCTCAAATCAGAGTCGAAAGTAAGTTTTTATTTATTTATAATTTTTTTGCAAAAACCAAAATGGAAAATTCAAATCAACATAAAAATACCATTAAAATTTGTAATGTATCTACCTTCAAATTTACATATATACACACTTATATTCTTAAAGGAGTAATATCTTGGGTAGAAGAACAAAGAAGCAAACAAAAAATGCATTTGAATACAAACTACTGAATTGTGAAAACTTTACATCTTTTAATCACGCTCTCTAACGCCATGGATGGTATGCACCCACCCCGTCAATTTACTTTGTTTGAAACATAATACAAATAGCGTTACAAAACGTTCTCTAAAGGCTATAATACACGGCATGTTTTTTACATCTGACTTTAAAATTTGTGAGACATATGTTAATCTACATGTCTGTCAAAATTGTACTTTTACGCTGACTGCTTTGCAGCAGCAGAGATTTCTGCCAACGGCTGATGTCACATGTTTTGACAAAAGAAAATAGAGCGTGCTCTAATTGAAATTTTGTCAGATGTCTCAACACAAGTTTTTTTAACAAAGGTAATGTTTAAAAGATAACATACGACATGTTTGTATTATCAGTGGAGAATTTGACAAGTCAGATGTAAAAAACATGCCGTGTAATAGCTCCTTTACAATGATACATCAATATTAATACAACAAGAATACATCGATGATCGCAAGTAGAAAGGCCCTAACTAACCTATTTTTTACGAAATAAAGTTTTTTTGTAATACCAATACATTTCATACAAAGTATCAACAAAACACTGTTTTGCCAGCGATTTTAAAATTGAAGTCACATATGTATTCACATATGTTCAATTCACAACCTGTCGTAGGCTGTAAAAAAATCACTTCTTCATATTGAACAAGGCATAAAAATTCATCAGGTAATTCCAGTTTGGAGAGATTTTTTTTGTTTATATTTTTTATATATGAAGTTTGACATTTGAAAAAAATGAGAGCACAAAGAAAATTGTTTTTTATCTATAGACTTTGACAGCTGCAATTTAAAAAAAAAGTGAAGAAAAAATAATCCACTGACGAAACAAGACTACCTGATGAATAAATGTGCCTTGATACTGAAGAGAAAACGGCGATAGTACTTACTTTTCAAGCTATAATGTATTTGTACGACAATCTATAGACATACTTACCTATTGTTGTAAGTGTTGCATAAAATATTAATGTAGTGGGCGGTATTCATAAAAAATATTTTAGGTTTATTTGACAGATGTTTTAGAGATATTTGTCAAATAAGCCTTCAATAAACCTAAAATATTTTTTATGAATACGGCCCTATAAATTTAAAGATCGATATAAGAGCTTTACATATGTATAATACAATTTTTATATTTAAAATAAATTAAAAGAAACGTCAAAAATTGTATATAAGGTTCGTATTCACAAAAAATAGTTTAGGTTTATTGAAGACTTATTTGACAAATTTCTCTACAACATATGTCAAGTAAGCCTTTAATAAACCTAAAATATATTTTATGAATACAGCCCTAAATGTTTATCAAATAAAATTCCTCAAATTAAAAGTAATACAAGTAAAAGCACTATATTCGGCAGTGCCGTATCTTTTATACCCACCACCAATTTTGTGTTCTTTTATAGCTCAAACTGTATTATTTTGTTATTAACAGCAATCGCTATGGAATAATATCTTTATACTAAAGTATGTATCACTTTCTTTGTACAACTGTTTTCGTAAATTTAGTTCTTCAATGAAAGTGGACTTTAAAGTAGGCGTGTCAATAAATCTGCTAATAAATACAACTCAGATATTTCAATATAGTCCCTTAATCTTCCAATATCTTTATTCATAGAGAAATTATATTAATTTGAGATAAAGCGTTAAGTGGGAGATGGGCGTGTCACATTTATTTTCCGTTGGAACAAAGCCTTTGACCAAAAAGCAATGTTTGCAAAATTTCAGAATCGTACATCTAATTTTGTCAGTTATATAACGTTTTAAATTTTGAATATACCAAAAAATACACTGTGCGGTATAAATTTTCATACGTTTTGATCTATAAATCCTTTCCTAATTTAAAGATTTTGAAAATTTTTTCAGAATATGTACATTC
Organism: Phyto melanocephala; assembly: GCA_941918925.1. Classification (NCBI taxonomy): domain Eukaryota; kingdom Metazoa; phylum Arthropoda; class Insecta; order Diptera; family Rhinophoridae; genus Phyto; species Phyto melanocephala. The sequence continues at coordinate 81,923,914 of OW799235.1, read as the reverse complement.
GAAATTTCATGACCACGTTGATGCATTTTATTTGATGTTGAAGGACACGGTTTTTTTGACTTACTCTTGCATTACGAGCTATAACTCTCTTCCTAATGTTTAATGTTTAGCCCATTTTCAATACCAAACAAACCTTGTGTATAAAAAATATTCTGGCAAAATTTGAGCCCTCTGGCTTTTTCGGTCCGACTTCTATCGTGCTTTTAACAGACGGACAGATAGACAGGCGAACGGAAAAAACTAGATCGTCATAAAATGAAACCCCGATTCAGAAAATATATACTTTATGGGGTCTGAAATAGATGTTTCGATGTGTTACAAATGGAATGACAAAATGAATATACCCCCACCACATTTTTGGTGAAGGGCATAAAAATTAGTATAATTTTTTACAATTTTGCTAAGTTTTACTTCTGACATTGACCTTTAGTCAATAAGCACAAACTGACTTCATCAAATTTAAAAAAAATATTTGTATTCATAAATAAACACTGCATATAAACTTAATAAACTCTTTAGTAGATGGGCTGACTTATTGACAGTTGTCTATTTTCAATGTAGAAAGTACATCAGCCCAAAATTAAGAAATTTTTATTAAACAAACTAACCGAGTTTTGAGTGTTTATAAAAAAATTGGAATTTTCGGAGCAAAAATCGGCAAGCGAACTTAAATATTTATTTTTAAGGGTAAGGTAATTTTATTTATTTATTTATTTTAATTATGGCAACTTCTATAACAATATACATATAGGTTTTACAACAATAGAAGTAATTTGCATTATACTTATAATTTAGTTTATGTCATAAATATTGGTTGAAAAATAAAATAAAAAAATTATTTATTATACTATGTTCAAACACGCGCCTTAGTCATCAATTTATAATATTCTCACAATTAAAGGCCTTTATTAAGCTCAATTTACAATACTAAAATTTACTTATTAATTGAGCAATATGTACTTTATTGTTTCACTTTTTGTCCAAAACTCGAAATACAACTCTTGAGAAGTATGTTCAGTGAGAAGAAAATTTTATAGGTGCCATTACGAATGTCAAACAAATAAATATACATAAAACAAAAAGTAAGAAAATGGAAAATGGTTGATGGAAATTTTAATAAAATGTTTAAATAAATTCAAATATTTATATGTACATATAATTGTAAATATATTTTATGAACAAGAAAAAAACTGAAGAGAAGGCATTATTTGATTTGGTATAAATACATCGTATTTTTACAGCTACCAAATGCTAATGGAGTAAGATAAATTGAGTATGTGTAAACACTAATTTTAATTGCTCAATCAACACTAAATTGAAACAATTAAAAATGTCTGTCTGAACAGGGTATTAGCTTACATAGTTATAATTTCAATAAAAATAATAAAATAGCAGATAACTGAATAAAAATTAAACAAAAATATGAATAAATTTTTATCAAGAATAAAATTCAAAGAGTTTCTTTTTAAAAAGTTGTAACATGCTTCCAAAGCAAAGATATTCGTAATTCGATGTCTTATTTATAATTCAAAGCCTAACTACGAACCAAATTATATAATTTTTCTATGTAAAATTTTCAACGAAAATTACTATTTTTGTGGGTAATTCATTTAGAATTACCATCCGAATTATAATAAAATCAGTGTATCAGTGATATTTATCGGTAGTTTATCATATCCAGCTGTCAAAAAAATCAAAGCAAAGGGAAAAGTAAAAAGAAAAAAGTAAAATTTCATATACAAAAAAAAAATAAAATGGAAGCAAAAAAGAAAATTTTTAAAGAAAATTGTTATGTCTAGAAGACAAAATTATTGGATGAGACGTATTTATGTTTAGAGGGCACTGATATTATTTGCATACATTTCTTATAAATCTATAATAAATATTATTACTATTATTACTTACTTTTTGCCTCCATTGATAAAATAATTATAATTTTGTATATAAAATTTTATATTTCTTAATGTTCACCGCCAAAAAACAAAACGATAATTTAAATTTAAAAAAACACAAAGAACTATCAAATCAAATTAACAATATGTCGTGGAAACAGCGTAATTCGCATAAGTAATTTAAGGAGCGAATCAAGTAATTGAATGTGTAGTGAAAACATGCTATAACGCGTTGCAAGCCTCCCCAATAAGTGTTGAGGTACTTTTCCAAAGACGCATTGCGGTTACAAAGAATTACCAATTTAATATTAATGTGTGATATATCAGTTGTATTAAAGTTTTATTCCTTCCGAAGCGAACAAATTTAAGGCGATTGTAGAGATGATCAGGTTCTCTTGTAAAGTTATTTTGAGACAAAAAAAAAAGCCAAATATGGCAGCCCTGCTTACGGATATTAATCTTCTCCATCACAATTATCTACAACAGACGTCATTACTACTCACAAGAAAAAAATTATTAAAATACTTACACCCAAAATCAAGACAACTCAAAAATTAATAAAAGAAAATGAAAAAATTTGGCATCACTAAAAGGCTCAATGTTTTACACTATGTCTTGACGCGATATTGTCGTAAAAATTCAGATACAAAGCTATGTCGTTGTGTCGGATTTGTATTGCTTATTGAAAATAACTTTTAATGTCAGATACTTTCGGTCGAACAAATTTTCTGACAAAAGCGTCTGAAAAAAATAAATAAAAAAGGTCCATTATATGCGCAAGAAAAATGGGTTTGTTATTCAAACATATCAATAGCTCGTCAGGACAGAATGGTACTGTCTCAATCTTAATTATAATAGTTGCTGCATAATCAAGTTTAAAATTATAAAGGGCTTTTTATTAACATGATATAGATTTGCGTATTGAAAACGTCGCCAAAATAATATGACCGCCACAAACTATCAACTTTTATTCAACCTTATTAAAAACTCCTTAATCTATGAGTTAATAAAAATAAATAAAAAAAATTTATTTAGAAAATAAAATAAAGATTGAACATTTTCTAAAACAAAAATTTTTTTTTTAATTTATTCCTAAGTTTTTTATTTTTTACCGAAAGATAAAATATTTTTTTTATTAATTTTGTATTGTTATGAACAAGGCATATTCATTCGTACAGGTATATATGCAATGGCGAATTGATTCAACAAAGCAACTTTTGAGGGGTTGTTTTATGTTAAGGCTAATTCAAGGCGAATTCATACAGGTGAAATTGTCAGCCCAGCTGATGGGGAAACTTTTTGTCAAAATTGATTGAATTCGCCTTGATTTCATTTATTATTGCAGGGATAGGACATGTGATTTTTGTTTGGGTGTTAAACAATTAACTTGTTTGTTCTTTTTTGATAATAAATGCGCTAAATTTATGTATTTATGTTGCTTTTGCGTCATTAATAATGTGTTTAAAAAATTTATATCCTGTTTTAATGAAAGTTTATTATATATAATATGTAAAAACAACTGTTCCATCCCTGATATTCGAATTGGCCTTGACATAAAACAACCCCTGAAAAGTTGCTTTGTTGTATCAATTCGCCGTTGCGTATATCTTATAGATATGCCTTGGGCCAATTCTTATATCAGGGATGGAAAGTTATTATGACATATTAAACATAATAAAATTTGATTAAAAAAGGATATGAATTTTTAAAACACATTATTAATGACGCAAAAGCAACAAATATACATTAATTTAGTACATTTATTATCAAATAAGTACAATTAATTTAATTGTTTATACCAAAGCAAAATCACATTTTCCTTCCCTCCATAAATAAATAAAATCAAGGCACATTCAACCAATTTTGACCAAAAGTTTCCCCATCAGCTGGGCTAATAATTTCACCTGTATGAAATCGCCTTGGTTATGAACTTTGTATTGTAGTTGAAAGTAATTAAATTCTACTATTCTACAGTTAAAATAATCTTTGTTATCCCTTTTATTTATTTAATCCTCAGCACTATTAAATCAGTAAAAACGTACTATTTAATATGTAACACACAATATAATTATGTAAAAATATAATATCCCAAAAAAGCTTTTTAAAAATTTCAACTTGATTTACACGTAATACCTGAACCTTAGCCCCATCAACTTTTACTTTTCGTTTACTCCTTGAGATTTTAACCTGATGCAAACAAACTCTGCTTTTTTCACAGTTTTTATACTTTGTTTAGCACAAGGGTTTTGATTTTCTTCCAACTCATCAAATGAATTCATTTCGTCTGGAATTTCCAACCATTATTTTAACTTACAACCACATCATCATTGTTTTTTTCTCTTCTTTATTGTGCAAATTAGATTTCATTGTTGTTTTCGACATTTTGGTGTTCAACTTGTATTTTTAGTTAGTGATTGTGTTAATGGCGATTATTACCATTATCATCAGAAACAAAAATAGCAGCAGCAGCAGCAGCATCATCATCATCATCCACTTAAATGCTGCCATTTGCCATTCATTTTGAGGGTTTTTTAGCATTTGCCCTTTTTACACGTACCTACATACACACATACATGTGGAAAGACATGTATGTATACACATTGGCTAACCCTACGTTGCCACAAGCAAGTATTTACTTGCAAGTAGTGTATACGTATTACTAACGAAAATCAGGAGAAATGCCAAAAAAAACACAAAAATTTTTTGAGTGGCTACACAGCACAGTGCAAGTTCATTTTTAAAATGTCGTCAACAAATAAACTTCAAACAAATTTAAAACAAATGGCGCTGCTTCAATTGGTAATTAAGTGTTGTCAATAGCCACTATTGAACGTTACCTTTAGACATATAATTTTTAAATACAATTTTTTTTATTAAAAATTGATATTTATATTAAAACTTACATTTTAAATGAATATTTATATTTTTTCTTAATATTCTTCATATACATATACACATATTTATTAAAAAAAACTAGCTGAATTATTTACCAAAACTGTATAATATATTAGTGAGTTGACAAAAAACTCAGTATTAGACAACACTGTTTTTAGGCTTGTCACTTTACTTGCCGTAACTGTAAAAATTGTACTTGCTTAAAAATTTCTTCGCAAGCTGAGTCGCAGGTTGCCAAAGTGTAGTTGTGTTAGTAAAAAAGTGTTAGTGTATTGGTTTTTTTTCACTTGCACTTGCATGTGGCAACGGTAGGTAAGAGGTTACATTTCGTTTAAGAGTTTTAAAAAAAAAATTCTATTCTTTTGTGTTTTTGTTACGTTTAGCTGTGTGTAAACACCCACTTAAATCAATTTACTGAAATAGATGAGTAAATGTATATTTATGCAACCATTTTCCCCATTTAAACTTAAGTACGTAAATGTTTAGCAGTGTTGCCGATTTATGCTCAATGTGTATAAATAGATGATTTAGTAAATTTTTTTGCAAATCTTAAGTTTAATAGTAATTTTATTGAAATATATTCAAAATTTGTTTAGAAACAGTTATTTTATTATCTAGGTAATTTGTATAAAAAAAGCATTTACTAAAAATTATTTTCACAGCTTTGTCAGTCTCTTTCAGCAGTATTTTTTGAAACTGTATTTTGGTGTGTTTGGCGTAATCAAAAATTAATTATTAGTTTTAGTAAGTTGATATATTTAAAAAATTAATATCCTTCGCACGAGAGCGCTATTCCGTTTGTAATTTCTACAATATTACTTTGCGACCTTGTAAAATAGAAATATTCTGAATCCTTATAGATAAAGGAATTGACTTTGACATATGTCCTTGTGTGTGTTGAAATCAATTTTTTGAAGCAACCACGTATACTTCAGACTCTTGTGTGGTACCAGTTTATAAAATATGCTTTCAAGAATTTTGCTTTTGAAAATCAGTTATGTGAATGAATTTAGAGCTGACATATGAGCGTATGAACAAAGTTGCTTTTGTTTTTTATCCAAACAAATTTAGATTTTTTACCTCTTTAATTAAAAAAATTGCTGCCGATTGCCTAGCGAAGTATATGTTGAATGTGTTCCATCGGTTTCAAGCTGCTAGAACTGGTGACATTGACACGCAACACCAATCAAGGTCAGTAAAAATTTTTTTTGAAGACTAGGAGGCAGTACTTAGTGAAGATTGCTAAATAAAAGCTTTCGGATTCATTGGCAGCTAATCAAGCAGCAATTTCAGAATGCTTGCGAGCAGCAGGATTCATATAAATGCAGTGAAATTGGTTACCATAAAAAGAAAGCCGAGTGACGTTAAAAGGCGATTTTGCATGTTGCTTTAATGCTACAAAAGAAAATCTTATTTACATCGAACTAGTACTTACTATAATCGGAAAAGTAAAAGGAGATCATATGTGAAGTCCGGCCAAGCACGACACTAAAGTCATATATCCATGGAGCTAAAGTAATGCTCTGTATTTGGTGCTCCAAAAAAAAAATCAGTATTGAAAGCAAAAAATTCGTTTGAAGAGAGCTATGGCCGAAATAAGCCCAGAATATGTGGCCAGGCAAGAACTGTAACATTCCATCATGTCAAGCCTGACCTTAATTACACAGTGTTTTCACAAGATGCCCTATCATGTCGTAATGGTCGTTGCTTTTCAAAAAAGAAATTCCTAATATAATAAACCCGCGTATAATATTGTTACAGATTTATTTTTAAATAGCTTAATTTACATTATAATTAATTTTATTTCGCTGGTTGTTCAAACATAATGCGAGTTATTATGTGCAGCATACTTTTAGGAACTTTTATTATTCCTGCATATTACTTAACATTAACATTACGTCTTAATTTAAATGCAACGGTTTTCGAATGTACTAGTGCGTACATACGAGTACTTTGGCGAATGTTATCGAACAACACTATGTTACTATAAATAGCCGAACAACACAGCTAACATGATCAGTACTACAGTAGAGCTTGCAAAGTGCGTATCAAAGTGAGTTTGAAACTAAGTGTATAACCATAAGTGGAATAAGTAAAGCGACATAAAAACAATATCTGAGTGTGTTCAAGTAAAAAAAGTGCTCTTAATTTTATAACTAATTTCAACTGTTTTTGATTGCAATAAAAGAACTCAAAGTATATTTAAAGGAAATAAGACAACGTTTAAAAAAGGTATAAACGTAACAATATCTTTATTATGCTGTCACAAGCATTCAGACCATTGCTCTGACCATCGCCAATATTCGTCAAAAACTTCAGTTTAAGAAATTTTTAACAAGTCGTCACCGCCGGAAAAAATTTTTATATTTCGAATTGTTGAATCTTTATCAGCTGATTTTGATTTTAAATAGAGCATATACTTAAAAAAGTTTTTTTTTGCCGACAGTCTTATTTTCCATGAGAATTCGCCAAGTGTGTGTTTAGTTGGGCACTATCCACTATCCTCATTTCTGTATTAAATTTTAAACATATTCATAGTATCGTCCAGAGAATGAATATTCTGCTTGCAAACACTCCTTAAGAGCCGTCTAAAGAGCCTGAGAAGGAATGGGGAATATTTGTGCTTTGTGATGGAAAAAGCAAACAAGACTCAACAATTACTGTTTATAATGTTTCGCGATGAATATAATTATCATTGTGCCAAGAAGAGTATCGATTGAATAATGTTCTCAAAGTATGTAGTAGAATTATAACAGTGAGAAACCAGATAACATTTTTTTCAATGAATCATAATATCGTTAAAATCTCAGTTGAAAATAAAAAACTGCGATTGTGTTAGTGAAGCAATGTGAGTATATTGCGAATTTATTTATTGAGTTTTAAAATTATCTTATATAGGTATTTATAGGCAAGTCGATTTTTTTTTTGTAAAACAAAACTCTATAGACAAGTTACACATAGATCGGTGTAATAAATCGTTTCTATTTTGTAATAAAAACAAATTTATAATAGTTTTTTTAAGCTTAAGGTCTTTTCAATAATAAAATTTTTTTTTTTTTTTTTGGTTTTATTTTATATTATTTGATCAATATTTCGCTACCTCTTTGTGTAGCATCATCAGGATACGAGTTTTTTATTATCTATATATTTGTTTTTTGTTGGTTTAGTGTCTTGATATTTGTTATTTTATAAATTTATAAAAAATTTATATAAATTTTATGATGATGCTACACAAAGAGGTAGCGAAATATTGATCAAATAATATAAAATAAAACCAAAAAAAAAAAAAAAAATTTTATTATTGAAAAGACCTTAAGCTTAAAAAAACTATTATATATTATTATAAAAAGGTCAAATAAACTAATAATTATTAATAAAAACAAATTTTAAATAATGTTTCAATTTAATATAATTTTCAGTTAGAAATTTATACTTACTACTTCATAGTCTAAAAATTCCATACCCGGTTTTGTCTATGTGCTTCTGTAGAAACACAACTCTAATAAAATAACAAATCTTAGTGTTTAGAAAAATTTTAAAAAATCAAAAGAGCTATACTACTGTCAAATTTCTATTCGAATTTTTTGACATTTCGTAACATATTGTATTCACACTATTATACTTTTTAATTTTATTTCAGTTTAACGCCGTAACAATTGTTTCATAATCCTAATCCTGTTCATTGAAGAATTATAAATTTTCATTTAACTAAACTATCGTCATCAGTGTTGACGCCGACCAAATTTTTTTTCGCAGTTAAATCGACAAAAAAAAAAAGAAGTGAAGCGCAGTGACGAGAAATAAAAAAATGTCGTTTTCGTTTGGGGAAAAAAAAAGGATTTTTTTTTTCGCTTTTTTAACACTTTTTTGCCCTTTTTTTATCGCCAACTTACCCATTCATTTCGAAGCAAAATAAGAATTAATTAAATTAATTGAAAAGCAAATATTTTTTTCACGAAATAGTTTGTTTATGTTTTTCTAACGGGATTTTCGACATTTTAATTCAAACAGCAGAAAATGTTGCCATCTAGCTGCTATATTTTTAACAGGGTGACAATATTATCTCGTTGTGTTATAGCCTTTACAGATTTACGTGTTAAACACGTTTAAGGTAAAGCATGTTAAGGCGTTGTTGATCAAAAAAAGAGGAAAACTACCAAAAACTGAAAAACGCAGTGATATTAAAAAAAACGCAGTTACGCAGTGACGACGGGCAAATCGCAGTGAAAAACTGCGATCGCAGTGAAAACGGCAATACTGATCGTCATCGTTGAATAACCTATGCGGCGTATGCGCGATTTCAGATCACGCTTATGCTGAATGTTACATTTGCCGGTAGTTTTACATAAAGAAATTAGCAAATTTAAAATGATTTTTCTTTAATATAAAAATTACAAGTAATTCATGTGGTTTTAGACAAATTTTTTGTTTTTTCTTGGCAACCCATTTCTTACGTATGTACACAAAAATACTTCCCAAACACTTTCGAAGAAGCACAACCCCCCTCAGACAATTTACAATTGCTCTCATCATTTTGTGGGTCGTTGCTTTCATTGCATGTTGAATGCTACTTAACTGTATTAGTAATGTATGCATATGTTTGTGTGTATTAAGTATTCTTAATGTTTAAGGATTTTCTAAAAAATATTATACCAAATATATATGGATATATAATCTGATATAAAATTGCAACAATTTGTTAAATGTATATGTTGTATTTTTTTTTTTTTGTTTTCTTCTCCACTTTTTCTATTCTTATTCAAATGCTTATAAATGGCTTGTCTTGTCGTAAATCACTTTACAATTTGCAGCATTAAAAGTAACAATAACAACATACTATACAGCAGCAAAAAAAAACATTGTTAACAATTTAACACAAATATTTCAAAATGCTATTAAGTAAATATAAATCGGTATGTATTTATTGTTGTTACAGTATAAATTTAATATGTGTAATAGTATATACATATGTACATACATACATATGAATCTCTGAAAGCACATTTCAGATTTGAAATTTTTTTTTTGATAATTTTCATGTCTTTGCATAAGTGGCACTAAATTGTAATTGTATTACTGTGAAATAATTTATTTTATTAATTTTCCAAATTGAATGGATTTTAACACAATTAAATAGAATGAGTTTTAGCACAATTTTTTAAGGATTCCTTATATGGGAATCTTATATATTAAAAATGAAAATATATTTATTTTAAACTATGTACATACATATGTCTATGTTCTTGCAGTTTATAAGAAAAAAATAAATCAGTTTTTTTAATTAAAAAAAAAAAAGAAAAAACAAGTATCAGTATTCATTTTATCATTCGGTAATGCAAAAAAGATTTGTTGAAGACCCTGTAAATTTAAGGGCTTTAAAAATTCATTAAAGATTTATTAAATGTTTGATAAACCTTTTCAGATGCTTTTAAATAAGACAGTTAAAAATATACTATTTTTTCTGAGTTCGTGTATTATTCCAAAATGATATAACCATGTCTGTCATAACAAGTAGGAGCACTATATTTGGCTGTGACGAGTTTTTGATACCCACCACCAATTTTTTGTACTTTTATAGCACAACATATAAGATTTTTTTATCAACAGTAATCGTTATAAAATGTATCACATTTTTTGTATAACTTCGATTTGCTATTCATTTATTTTTTTAAATTTAGTCTTAAGGTACGATAAGTCTTTACTTTCTGTTCCGTGACGAATCAGCTGACTTGTTTTTATTAATAAAAAATATGTATATGTCGTTAGTTTTTCTGTTTCGTTCCGTTGCGGACGAACTTGTAGAAAATAGAATTCAACATTAAGTTACGGCCATTGAGAGAGAAACAGCTGATATTTAGGTGCCTATATTTTAAAGGTGGCTGCAACAGAGAGATGCTTATAGATAAAATCTGACACTACAGTTTTTTTATGTATGAACTTTTACGAGAAAAATAAACAAAAAATATAATAAGCTTGTTTTTGTAAGATTACCCTGTAAATTAAGACAGATGAGTTTTTACAGAAGAAGTAGCCACAAAAATTAAACAACAGAACGACACGCCACAGAACGACAACAGAAAGTAAAGACTCATGAGGCCTTTTCAAATAAACCTTAAGTATTTCTACACTACTGATTCTTTTTTACTACAATGTTGTATTTTTACGGAAACTGAAGAGTATGTTTTGGTAGCCAGAGGTAGTTAAAACATAATATTAGCTATGTGGGGGCATGACAACTCACACTTTAAAAATAATATAATTGATGTTTGAATTCAACTAAGATAATCCATTACAGATTTTTTTTTTCCAAAATATTTGTCCATATAGAAATAATATGAATTTAAGATAATGCGCTATATTGGAGGTGGGCGTTAAAGTGCGCTTCGCAGCTTTATTTTCTGGCATTAAAGTAAAATTTGCCAGAAAGCTATATATGCGAAATTTCATAATTCTGTCGGTTTTATGAGCTTTTAAATTTCATTAAAAGTACATTATGTGGGAAGTTGCCGTTTAAGTAGGCGTGCCAAAGTAGATTCTAAATTCAACTTAGACTTTCAATATAGTCCTTTATTCTTTTAAAAACTTTGTGCATAGAGAAATTATATGAATTTAAAGTAAAGCGTTATATGGCAGGTGGGCGTGTCACCTTTATTTTCCGTTTTAACAAATCTATTGTCGAAAAAGCAATATTTGCAATATTTCAAAATTGTACATCTAATGTTGTCAGTATTATTCTGTTTTAAATTATAGACCGAAAAAGGCACTGTGTGGTATAAATTTAAGTACATGTTGATCTTTTACTCCTTTTGTACTGTATAGAATTTAACAATTTTCAGGAAAAGATGTTTTTTGTTTACTTAAGAAAAATACATTCGAAATTTTATCGCTCTTAGTCAATTCGTTTAGACGCAACCGCATTTTATTCGATGTAGGTAGGACACTCTTTTTAGACCTACTCTCTCTCATACGACCTATAACTCTCTTCCTCATATGCCGATTTAGCCCATTTTCAATACCAAACAAATCTTGTGTATAAGACATATTCTGGCAAAATTTGAGCCCCCTAACTTTTTCGATTCGAGCTCTATCGAGATTTCAACAGACGGACGGAAATAGGAAGATCGTCCTAAAATGAAACCAGGACACAGAATATATATACTTTATGGGGTCTAAAATGGATATTTCGATGGATTACAAATGGAATGACCAAATTAATGTACCCCCACAGCATTTTTTTGTGGTGGATAAAAAAACTTAAATGTTCGACATGGCAATTCAGAACATATATATATCAAAATACAGGTGAATATTGAAGCAGTTTTAGGAGCTACTAAGCACTCTGCGACAGCATTTCTGTAACTATTATACTTTCGATTTAATATTTTTACAGACGAGATGAAGAAGTCAATTTCGAAAAATACGCCAGTTACGTTATTTTCACTGTTGGTTCTCGACTTGTAAACATTAACTGCATCAACATGGTACCAGATGTACAGTAAAGTAATAAGACAAACGAATCAATAATTGATGACTAAAATGGGTATCTATGATATGTGCAGAAATAAAGCTAAATGCTTCCATCTACCAGATAAGAAGATATTGATATAAACTTTGATTTATATTTTTACGGGAAGAAGAGCGATTCCCAGAACCTTGAGAAATGAAAATGGTAAATCACAGCAATTCCTACAATGCAAATTTAAGTGACAGGGTTGTTCTTTGTTTTTGTATTAGGATAAGAGTGCACAATATGAAGAAACGGGCATACGTGTATAACTTGCTCTTCCTGGATTTGTAAGGGGTATCCATTTTGAGAGGTATCATTTTAGTTATAGCTTTTTTTGATATATAATTATAAATTAATATTTATTTGAATTATTTATTTAAATTTATTGTAAAGCATTTATTTTGGTTTTGGTTTATTTTTTTATTATTAAACTTCATAAAATATTTTTTAATTAAATTGTAAAGATATTAAAAAGGTATTCCCATATTAGCCAAGTGGAATGCATTTATGAAACCACAGCCAGAAAGCAGAAAATCACAATCATTGCCAATCGAATGGTTCAGTTCCTGCAATTAAACATTTCATTTGTAATTATAAAATTTCTATTGCAAGAATTATAATTAATTTGGGCTGACTACATACATATTAATATTTCGAAACGAAATTCTGTAGATACAAGCGTAAAATTTTACTATCACAACTAAACTGTGCGATTGGCAAAAATTGCGGTACTCACAACCGTTTCTGTTTTCTCTGTGCAGCTACGATTTTATCATCGTCATCATCATCATTATTTAAAAAATTATAATCGAATTAGAAAATGGGAAGCATAGCATTTTATTGCTAAAAATTTAATTTATTATTGTTAAATGACATTTTTTTCAAGTTCTTATTCTCTCATACTCTTATGATATTTTGTTTAAAAATTTCTAAAAGATTAAATTTCTTTTCAACACTTCTTTTATACATTTTTATGCAATAGGATTACAACTTTTAAATATAAATATGTAACTATGAAAAAGATATTTACCCCACTGTAAACTGTAGGGGACACTAAATATTATAAAACATTAACTGTTTGGAAGAGTCGTTTTATCGACAATCCCTTTAACCTTATTCCACCTTATTTTAAAATACCCATCATTACCATAAATCTTTTCTAAGCCCACAGCATTTATTGCCTCCCTTAATATCTCACCAAAATGCCTTGAAAGCCCAATTTTTGTTCATTTTTATTTTTGTTTATATTTTCATGACTTCGAATTGATGAATGTTTTAGGTACGAGTAATATCATTAAGTGTAATTTTGTTAAATTTGTTAACAAAAACAGATAAAAGGAACAATGTAAAAAGAAATCAAAGTCATTTGTAAATAAGCCAATCACAAAAAAAAAAAAATTGTGGAAAGAAGCAAAGGATTGAAAATGAATATGAACAATTTCAATAGACACCCCCAAAATTTAAAATCTTGTCTGTAAGCCTTCTGCCAGCCATTTTATGGGGACTCATACCAAAAATTACAAGTGTATAACAATTTTTCAAATATTTACTCGAAAACAATAAAAAAAAACCTAAATGGATAAAAGGGTTGAAATTGATTGCAAATGATGGCATTTTGTTATAAAAAATATAAATAAAAAAGTTAAATTGTTTTTATAGTTGGTCGAGAACGAATATGATTTGCTGTATACTGTGCCGTATGTCATAATCTTACGGTGGTTCTACCATGGGATTGGGATTGTAATGACGTCTGTTGGCAACCTTATCTGCACTAATTCTATGTTTATGCAGATGCATCTTTTTAAAGAACTCGGCCTATCTATCCCTTATTACAGTTTTTTCGCTACGCGGCTATAAGATATATCAGCGAAAGCAACGGATGTGCGGCTCGAAATATGCTAAAAAATCTACCAACTTACTTCTGCTGATAATGCAACAGCACTTACAGACGTATATGGCTACTCTAACTTCGCAGGTATAAAACGCCTGCAATCACCAGTCATGAAACCATCATTACCTATTTTTGTTGGGATGGCCACAGCACCCTTGAAATATCAGTGAATGCACAAAGTACCACCAAGGTGGAGTGCCAGCCATTAAATCACCTTCAAATCTGTTTTCCCGCTTAGAAGTAACCGCAGTCACCACATACTTTCCAAAAAGAGACCTCACTAGTAACTAATATAAAACAAGTTTTAGGGGCTAACTGATTCTTGTGGTACCAGATAAGTCTCTTATCAGCCTTTCTAAAATAGTCTTTGCTATTCCAAGTTATGGCACTATCTCTCTATCCCGTACTGATAATTCACCTTGGCTTGACATTCACCAAGGAGACATGCGACGAGGAATGATAACATGTATGTAATAACACATAAGAATGCTATATTTGGCCGTACCGAATCTGATAATTTCCTTCACCATCGCGTACATAAGTGTAATAACCACAACGTAGCTTAGTCCAGATTTCAGATTTATTGTTGTACGTCATATTTCTTTATTATTTTCGACGCTATCCTTCATTTTTTAAATATATACTTTTTAAAACTATTTTTGCCTATAACTTGGCCGATTATTCAAAATTTTTTACGAATAGCACTAGATCATATTATTCCCACAAATTCTAGCAAATTTGTCTTTAATTACGCTAGATCTAAACAATTTTGGTTTTTATGGTGAAATTTTTGGAAAAACCAGAGTCAATAGTATTTATTGGGTTATATCACAGAAAGTTATAAGACGATAGTGATGGATTTCAATAGCGATTGACTTGGATATTTCCAAAAGTTGTATTCCATATACGTTGGCCCTAAAGGTGAGGGTTATAATAAATTATTTTTTGTCTAAAATTGAGAGGAACGTAGGAAAATTAATAATTAAAACAAATTATTAACAACTTGCTGTGCTACGTGCCAGACCATTAGTAGATCCAGGTACCAAAGATCATACTCGTAAAATTGTTTAATATTCTGCTTAAAAGATCATAAATTTAGTTGAGCTTAAAAAAGTAATAAGTATAAAATTACAATTGTGGAAAGCGAAAACTAAGTAAAAGATTACAACATTTTCTGCAGACTGTAGGGTGCCCAAAAGCAAAAAAGATATTCATATACATATTTTACTTTCGTGATCATCATTTGAATACAATGATTGTTACCAATGATTGATTATGGTTATGTAAATATCAAAAGTGGGGAAGGACTTGTAAATAAAAAGCTTTTTAACATGAAATCAATACATGAAAAATAACAATAAAACTGAAATGGAGAATAATAATAAAAAAAAAAACAGCAGCAGCAAATGGCTTTATCTTGCAAATGCAGTCATAAAAGGTGTAAAACATAGCAAACAGTCACTATAAGCGAAATATCTATATATGTATGTACATACACACGTACGACAAACATTGTTTAGATAAAATTTAGCGTTAATTAATGATTTGTTTAATATCCAGCAAATTTATGTTTTAGTACGCACTTAACTTGGCTTTTTTCGTGCAAGTACTTGTACAAGTATTACCTTATCAATGAACTAACTAGTTGTGTATGTACATTCATAGTGTTGCATACTTTATTCTGCATACCATGTTCTTGTTGCATGTTTGAAAACACAAATACTCACTCCCCCAAAGAATTATTTACACTACTGCACTTCAGAAGTATTCGGATATCTTTGCTTTTGGGGTGACTATAAACTTCTAATAATGCCACTGATAAATGGTTAATTATATCCCATTTACATGAGCTAGTACACGGCAAAAGATTCTACGAACAATAGGAAAAATATAGGCGGCTTTAGATGTTGCCCCACAGGAAATAATCGAGATGTAAAAATCACACGTCCTTGGAGGCCAATTGACTGATTCATTCCTCGAATCAAATTTATCACCAAATTTTGATTTTAATAAATTGATAGTTGCGGTCCCCGTATAGCATGTAACGGTGCGGTTATTATCTCCATTGACCGTAACGCGAGCTTCGGCTTAATTTTTCAAATAAATCAGATCTGATGGTGCCACCAGCGTATACATTTTTTCGGACAAAATGAAGTATGTAAGGGCTGTTGTGCATTGGTCGTACTCTCCATATGCGGTAGTTTTGTTCATTAACAAACTAAATAAGCTTAAATCGGGCGTTATCGCTGAACACCATATCCAATAGAAAGGCCCTCACTAAAATATTTCCAACTCTACAAAAGAAACTAAAAACGTTATAGAAACTGTAATATCAAAATGTTACTTCTTTTGTAAAGCGTGATTTTTTAAGAGCTATAGGAAAGTTTAAAAAAAACACATCAAATTCAGAAAAATGCATGAAATGTTTATTTGAATCGATAGTACGGTCCATATAATTTAATAGTAAAGGTTATTTCATGCAAATGTTGACCGTGACTGCGCGTTAAATGACCCATCCGCTTAGTCCAATTTTGGCATACTTTTTCCAACATTTCGGCCGGTAGTTCATGAATAAATGCTTCAATGTTGTCTTCCAATGCGTCAATTGAAGCGGGCATGTGTGTATAGACATGAGCTTTAACATAGCCCCACAAAAAATAGCTTAAAGGCGTTAAATCGCACGATCTAGGCGGCCAATTGACCGGTCCCGAATGTGAAATAAAATGTTCACCGAACTCGCCTCTCAATAAGTCTATTGTTAAGCGTGCTGTGTGGCATGTGGCACCGTCTTGTTGAAACCACATATCATGCAAGTCAAGTTCTTGCACTTTGGGCAAAAAAAAGTTGATTATCAACTCACAGTAGCGCTCACCATTCACAGTTACGTGACGATTCGCATAATCTTTGAAGATGTACGGTCCACTGATCCCACCAGCCCATAAACCGCCCCAAAAAAGTGTGACTTTTTCTGGATGCATTGGTAGCTCTTACAATGGTTCTGGCTGATCTTCACTCCAAAATCGACAATTCTGCTTATTAACGTACCCATTGAGCCAAAAATTAGCTTCGTCGCTGAACACAATTTTTCGATAAGAAGCGCGCGATGAACTTTCTTAACAGAGCACGCATTTTTATAATAAAATTCAGCAATTTGCAAGCGTTGTTTATTTGTAAGATGATTCATGGTTAAATTATAGACCAAACTGAAGATGTTTGACAGTGAAAAAAAACACGAAACGTGCGCCAGCTGTTTAAACCAGTGTTGCCAAAAAGATAATAGCTAAAAAATCACCCTTTAGAATTGCTTGTAAAGCTGTTATATTTGATAATATTGCATTATTGCGGTGTATTTGTGATAAATGTATTGGAATTACTGAAATACACAATTTTGTAAAATATACGAGTTAGGGCCTGCCTATCTCCGTGTAACTATCGATATATGTATATGCATACCCAGCTAAAACCAGGTAATGACTTGCTCTTAATTGCATACTTTTTAATGACTATTACATATCGTCTGTCTTACTAAGAAGTGTTTTAGTAATTAATTGATTTTTAATGTGACATATTAGTACCTTTTTTCAGACATTTGCTTAGATACACTAGATTCAATATCTTATTGCGAAATTTGCTAAAAGCCATTCAAATACATAACATTTTATAATTCTCATTTAGTTTAACGCAATTAGGGTATAAGAAATAATGATTTGGACAACAGCGGTAAAGCATTTCATTAACAAAGTGATGACTTGTAGATTTTCACTGATTTTTAAATTTAGATAAAATAACGTATCGCAGAATAAAGGCTGGGGAACAATGAATCCGTCGTCCGTCAAACTTCAACTGACATCAACGTATTGACGAAGAGGGGTTGGCACAATCAGTACTTTGTGTTGACTGATCATAAGTCAAGTTAAATTGTTGACTGCTGCGACAAATCAAAAACAAACAGCGCCGGCTGAAGGCCGAAAATATTTATACAATTTTTTTTACTTATCTTCACAATAACAAAAAATTAATAAAACAAAAAAATATTTTTTTAAGAAAATGTCAATTTTGCTTTAAATTTATACAATCTATATATAAAAAGAAGAGTTTTGAACCGAAAACAACTGTATGCTACTGTGGCGGCTCATGCATCGCAAAAAAGTACGGCGGCTGCTGTAAAGCCGGTTGACTTCGCTTTTTGCGCACAACCATATGGTAGTTGTCAAAGTACTCGACGTACGCCAAAAGTTAAAAGTAGGACAACTTTAGTACTTTGCGTTGACGGAGACGTACTGAATGTGGCAACACTCATAAGAAAACATGTATTTTAACTAAGTTGTCAGTTGAAAAAGTTGAAGTTTGACGGACGACGGATTCATTGTGCCCCAGCCTTAATAAACCAAATTGTCGTCCTTAAAACAACCGAACGACTTGTAGGTCCATAATATTAATGGGTTATTTAGGTTGTTAAAATCACGTACTTATTTAATGCTATGAAAGTAAGTGCTGTTTAAGTATCTATTTATAAGCATCCATAATAAGTACTTATTTGAGTTCCTATTTGTAAGCGAGTGTGCTACTAAGTACTTGCCTCCAATGACATCTCCGTGTTAAAATAATGGGTTTAGATGCCAAATTGTAAGTAGTGAAGAACTGTTTTCTAGTTCTTCCAACTTATTATTTTGTAATGTGCTTTTTTGCTGGTTATGTGAAGTTTTGACATAATATTTGTCAACTTTAAAATTTTAAAAAGCACCTAAACACCTAAAAAAGCGCGTAATTTTTATTAAAAATCACTGAGTTTAAAATTGTTCACTTTTGATTCTCTTTAAAAAATAAATCACTTATGTGGAGCATAAGGAGCAGATAAATTAAAAACTAATTTTATTTTAAATAATATATTTTTAAACAGTGTACAAATTTAACTTCACATTTGACAATATAAGCAATATATAAAAGAAAAATTGACAGCTTTTAAACGCCAGTTGCTCTCTGGAATAATTTATTTTACAATTGGCGACGAAACTGAAGTTCTATTGCTAATGATGGACGACTTATCAGTCTATAGATATTATATTATTAATAATAATTAATCTGGCCAAATAGAATTATGCCATTACATAATATGAAAATTACTATCAGAGTGTCAATTGTTGCTATGTAAAATTGTAAAATGAATAGTGTTTGCATATCAATTCCTCTTTTTTTTAACTTTCACCTTTTTGATGCGTCTTCATACAAATGTAATTTTTTAAATATTCAATAGTTTTGATTAACTTGAAACTTTACTTACAAAATAAATTTTCGTAGCAATTTAATTTTATAATAAAAAGTAGGTGCTTTATGTCTCAAAAACCATACAGGATATCAAGAAAGGAGTATCGGGATTACAATTAATAATGTAAGATAAACAATCCACTCAAATAACAAAAACATTGTCCACTATCAATCTCCACAATTTTATTAATTAATAGTTTTAATATAAAGTGAAAGTATTTGAAACTTAATATTATTTTAACAAATGAATATATATTTTTTAGTTTTATTAAGATATATGATACGTAAGAGTAATTTATGATAATTGAAGGATCGCCGCGAATAACGTTGCAAATGACAAAATAGTAATTATTCTTATAACTTACAACGTTCTTCCACTGACTGACTCATTGTAATTGCGTTTTGACGGTAATAATATGCATAATTTTGAAGTTTTGGTGTTTAAACAATTGTAAGAGAGTAATTTTAACGGTAATCTGCAAAAAAACAGGTTTTGCAAAATTTGTCCTTTACAACGTTATTCGCGGCTTTGCTTCAATTGTTTCAAATAAAAAAATTAATTTGGAATTTAGTATTTGGTGTCACCGAAGAAAAAAAGGAAAGCACTAAAAATTAAAGAAAAAACACCGAGCACTAAACTAAAAATTTCCCGCGATAAATATTTCAAAAAGCACTAAAAGCAGTGCTTAAATCACCGAGTTGACAACGCTGTTTAGTTGGTTCTTGGTTGGTTAGTTTGGTAGGGCGGGAATAAGTGGAAACTAAAAAAACATTTTGTACCTTTGACAGCAATTTTTAAATAAAATTTTAAAATTTGTCAGGAAAGCACAAAAACAAAAGAGCATTCTACATAGAAAGACGACGATTAGTACAAACAAAGCGCTTGAAGAATTTAATTTTATTCTTTTTTAATAAAATTATCCTTTTTCAATAAAATATTCTTTTCATTTAAAAAGTTTGGTTTCTATTAAAAATATAAAAAAAATATTCCAAATATAAAAAACTTCATATAAGAGTTTATTTTAAGGTTTTTAAGAAATACATCTTCTTTCAATCTTTTCGAAAGGTTTTTTTTCAACTTAAACGCTTTTTATGGAGTTTTTATGAAAACAAATATTGGTTTTTATATCAATATCAATTTTTTGCTTTCAGTGTATTTAAAGTCTCATTAATTATTTTGTTACATTATTACCCCAATAATGTACATCCTCATAAATTCCTTTTGTCGTAGTTAAGTAAGTGGCAGTGCTTTCATTAATATTAGCACCTTCTTAATTTGAACATATGTACAGTGCATACAGCATATAAATATTAACTAGTGTTTTTCACTCGGGATCTGGTTAAAAAAAATTTGCTTTCTTAATAAAATTGAAATTATATTATTGCTATTGGTTATAGGCAATATTGACAAAATATTTTTAGAAATGTCCTTACAGCTGCAATAAATAGAGGGTGATTTTTTTTAAGGTGAACACCTCTTTCAGCTGCCAATTAAAAATTTATTTTTTAATTTTTTATGCGGCACTATGACAATTACGCTTAAATAACTGCAATGAAAATAATCCTATAACATTAAATGGCTGAATATTGATCATTTCAGCAAATAACGATTTCGAAAATGTTTTCTTCAGTTAGTAAAGACTTTGATACGCTGTATGACTTCTAGCAAATTTAGCTAAGTAACCAACTTATTTAATTTTGAACTCGTTATTTTATACAACCACAGTAAAGGGTCCAAAATAGCTGTTTTGATGTTAGCCTATATGTGATAAGTTCACAAATCCAACTCAGCACAAATGCTTATATAGCCGCTATATCTGATAACCGTATGATATTTTGAATTCTGACGGAATATATACTAACTCCTTAATAATATCCAGTGCTGGCAAAGTATTTATTATCATCAAAGCTATTTTAAACGTTTAATTATTTTTTTGTTTTTACTTTATAGGAAAGAAGACTTAATAAGCTGAATTTAAAAGTTTTTAGTCAAATTGTAGGTAAAATCTTGCCACTATCTACATAAAAAATATACTTTGATTTTAAATTTAAAACTTTTTTTTCAAAATAGTGATTAGTATTGAGTACCAAAACAAAAAGTATTGAGTAGTACTGAGTTATGAAAAGTAGCTGAATTTGCTGGCACAAATTAGTAGGGATGCTGAACGGGACTGACTTTGCGAATCCCCGGATTCAGGATCTTAAAATTTTAAATCCTGGGATTCCGGGATTTCGGGATTTTATTCAATAAAGCTAAAATTTTTTTTTTTTTACAAAATGATAACAAACTTAAAAAAATAAATGCATAGAATTTATATAAGGTAATTCATATACATATTTAATCTATGTATATATATAAAAGTGAAACTCTGTCTGTGTGTGTGTGTTAGCTATAGACTCCGAAACTGTAAAACCGATCGGACTCAAACTTTGCCAAGTTGTTGTACACATTCTAGGGAGTGTTTATGGGTGGAAAAAAGTGGGCGGGGCCACGCCCATAAAAATTAGTTATGATTTTTAGCTACTTGCACTTGACCGATTTTTCTGAAATTTTGTACACATATCGAGCTGTCATGACGACATAATTTCTTGATTAGAAAAGTGGGCAGTGCCACGCCCATAAGAAATAAGTTATCATTTATAGCTACTTTCACTATATCGATTTTTTAGAAACCTTGCACACATATTAAGTTGTAATGACTATACAATTTCTTGATTAGAAAAGTGGGCAGTGTCACGCCCATAAAAAAAGTTATCATTTTCAGCTACTTGAACTTCACCGATTTTTCTGAATCTTTGTACACATATTGAGCTGTCATGAATATACAGTTTCGTGATTAGAAAAGTGGGCAGTGCCACGCCCATTAAAAAAGTTATAATTTTTAGCTTTTTGCACTTGATATTCCATTAAAATTCAGAATGCATTTTTATTCAATAAGGCGCGTAGCAACGCGCGCCGGGCTTTTCTAGTTTACTATATATAACAGTTAAGCGATAAAAACTGAAGAGTTCGTATAGTATTCATTTTTAAAATGGTGCAAGTCCATTCATATTTATGTAAAGATATTTTGAAGTTCGTGTTTGAATATATTCGAAATATTTAAAAATGCTATGAAGTTGCCCTTATGTTTTGTCACCTTTTGCACGTAAAAGTATAGAATATCTTACATTTTATAAATATTACTTCAAATGGCCTTGAACCACTTTCAAAATTAACGACTTAGATATGTATTTATATATAAAACAATCTATTACTATTATTGTACTGATAATTTTAATCGGCAGTGTTAGCTTCAAATAATGATAAATCCAAATCATAATTTTCAGCAGACAAACGGCTGGAAGTTTTACTACTTGGCATATTAACTTTTTTAGATATTACCAAAAACATATTTTGTTTTTGGATTATTTAAATAGTTGAAAAGTGTTGAGTACGTTTTTCTTCTTCCTTGTATTCTTGTATTAAGCCGTAGAAAGACCCTTTTCCAATTTATCACTTAATTTGTAATCCGTTTTTAAAAATTTCTTTGAGCATAAACAAGAGGAAATTCTTTATCAGTTATTTGCAAGTAATAATTTTAAATCTATTTGCTTTCTTTCTTAATAGGCTTTTCCATTTTACAAAATCGTTGGCACATATCACGAAGTTTGTTCCATCTTGTTTTGCAACCGATAATAAGTTTCAGTTATTTTTCCGTTTTTCTTCTACTTATAACATATTTTTACAAAATCAATTTTTTTTTTGTTGGCGATTTTCGAAAATTTTTATAGCTTTTATGACTTTTTCAATAAGGAGTTTAATGTGAAATTTATCAGTGTTATAGCTATTTGTTTCAGTAACCCAAAACTAAGCGAAATCATGTTTTTCTTCATTAGCATCATATTACGATGATTCATTCTCACTGGCACAACTAAAAGCGTTGTAAACAACATCCATAGTTGCCAGATGAATTCCATGTGCAAAAGATAGTTGCTGCTTAGGTGCGGTAATTTTTCCGATTTTCAGCATTGAAGAAGCTCCGTCTGTTGTAAAGCCTACTAATTCACTAGTTTTCTAAATTTTCACCAAAATCACTTAACCGTTTTTCTAAAAGTTTAATGGTAATTACTGCCAGAATAATAAATATTATATGTATTTTACTAGCGCACTCGACAGACATTGCCCTGCAGCACCATCTGCCGGGCTGATTTGTGAATCTAAACCTTGAAGGGCGCCACCCAAACGCATACAAACAAAATTCATTCAATTCAGTACAAACTCGATAATCCAGACACCATAAATTCTTAGCATGTCCGTATTACTGGAGTGTCCGGATTACAGATTCTTATTTTTTAATCTGCATACATAATGTAAGAACCACGTTTTAATTAATTTTTTGTGAAGAATGAAAACTAAATCAATTTCATAAATATTTATATATCAAGTTTTTTTTTATTAAAAAGAATGAAATTGAAAGTTTTTAATAATGCTTTGTTACCACTTCCATTCCAAGTGTTAGACATAAATTTTCTTAAAGCAGCACTGTTTTTTTTAATATTGAACTCTTTTTTAAGCCAAATTTGTCTGCAACACATCTTAATGATTTGCCTGTGTCAAGGTTATCCAATATTTTAACTTCTTTTTTATTGTTAAAGTTTTATGTGATCTCTTGTTATTACTACTCATTGTTCTACAATATACATATATATGGAGCATATATTTAAATAACTTTAATAAGGAAATATGTTGCAAACCTTTGTTAACAAAAACACTCAACACTCAACACTCAACTAACAAACAAAAAAAGTTTCGTTATTATACAAAGAGTATCTATGAATGAAAAAAAATACTGTCCGGATTTTAGAGTAAAAAAAGTGTTACTGTCCGGTTTGTAGCAGTGTCCGGATTATAGATGTGTCTGTAAGATCGCGTGTCCGGATTCTCAAATTTTGTACTGCTTATATGTAAAGATTATATAAATAATCCATATTAAAAAAAATCGAGATTTACCGGAATTTTTTAAAAAATTCCCGGGATTTCGGGATTGGCATCCCTAGTCAAAAGTGATTTTGAATTACTGGTTGCAAATATTTATTTGCATGAAAATCTCAGCCTTGATTATAACATTTTTAATACCCTTCACCTGTGGTGCACAAGCTTTGTCATTCCGTTTGTAATTACTACAATTTTCATTTCCGACCCCATAAAGTATATATTTTCTGAAAGCTTATGAATAGAGGAGTCGATTAAGCCCTGATCGTCTGTCCGTCCGTGTGTTAGTTGAAATCAACTTTTAGTAGCAACTATATGTTCCTCAGATCTGTATATGATATCAATCTCTTGGAAATATCCGGGAATGAATCGCTATTGAAATTCAGCACAATCGCCCGATAAGAAACATACATACGTAAACTCAATTTATAATTTAACAATGGTTTTTTATATGTATGTTTTTTACATGTATGTACGTATTTTATATGACATGAATGGTGATACAAACAATTGTTATTGCATGACTACACGTTGTGAAAAGTATATAAGATTCGGCACGGCCGAATATAGCACTGTTACTTGTTTTTATTTTATTTCGGTTATTACATCTTCATTCTAAATTTTTTTTTACGAAAAATTAGAAACACACCCGTATTCAAAGTGTATGTTTGTTTGTATATACAATGTGTATTGGGAAGCACAGTAGTGAGTGATAGTAATTAAGTTTATTCATTTTGTTTAATGAATTCCTAATTTATTTTCGATAATAATTCATTCAAATAGATTGTAAATGGGCTATAAATTAATAAACTAAAAGATAAAACTTTTCTATTGATTTACGATTAATTATACAAAGTTTCTAATTAATTTTTCCTTCCAGGCCGATTATAATAATCTTGTTAAATGAAACAAGTTATTTGGTATTTGAATATATTATAATAAATATATATTTATTAATACACAATAGTCTTTTTTTACAAATAATGTGACCTAATTAACGAAAATTGTTTTTTCTTTTTTTTAATAAAGAAAATTAGTTTGAAATTTACAAGATTATAATTTTGTATTGAGCAAGAGCGTCTCTAAACAGAAGACCATAAAATTTATTGTATCTCGCAGTGAATTCTGCGACATATTTTAGATGCGAATTTTTATGGAATATTAAGTTGCTTTGGAATTCTGCTTGATAATTAAATAACCGGAGAGTTGAAATAGAGTCTGGGACTGTATCTTATGTGAAAGATAAAACAAATTTAACACACCTCATTACAAAATTCAGCGTTGATGCCTTTAAATTTTACGATTTAAGAACTATAGTTTTAGTAAGACCGTCAAAAATATTGGTTATTCTTCTTACTAGAACCAACAATTAACGGGCCAATGTGAAAAGTAAAAAATTAGGTAAAAAAAAGGATAAAAAATGTTTCAACATTGAAATAGAAAACTGTTGCTGTGTTTTTTTTAACAGGTGGTGACACAAATTGAGCATTAACACACAGACAAAAGATTCGTTGTAACAACCAACTATTCTATTCGAATGATCTGGTCTTGTAATTAAAGAGGCCTGTCTGATTATCAATAAGTGGCTGACTTTATTATTATTACATAAAATTATTTCTAACTGGTAATGCTCTAACTTTATAGTACTCTTGTATCTAATACAGTTTGACGTTGAAGAAGCCCATAATTTTATCCAGAGTTCTCCTACAATCCCTTAAGTTTTCAAGACCTTGAGAGCCACCTGTAAAGTAAAAAATAACCTAAATACCTAGGGAAGATGTTACACTGATCTTTATATGGCTTAAAAGACACTATGATCCTCAAAAGGACTGTAGGGCATCCTGCTATTCTCCCTCATGACAGATACCACTGTGCCTATTTCCATCTTTAATCCATTCGTAAAAAATTCACAGCCCTTATAGAGTCCGTTGGATCTCAACCAACAATTGTTTTCAGGTATTATTAGTGAAGGTTAGAGCGTTACACAAAATATATGAAAAGTTGTTTGTTTTTATTTTTTTGCGGTAAAGGATAAAACAAACTTTTTACAACCTAATCGAAATTGCAAGCCATAGTTTCATTACGACGTTTACATGGACAGGAAGACTGACAGACATTCAAGCCGATAAAATTAGATTCTAATGCACAAACGTAAACTACCTTCTCCACCTATGGCTGTGTAAGGAGGTATATAAAGATAAGAAATGGTTATCAGTTTTAATTATACCCTTCACACAGTGAAAAAGGGTATATATAGGTTTGTCATTCCGTGTGAAATTTCTACAATTTTCATTTCCGACCCCATAAAGTATATATTTTCTGAAAGCTTAATAGGGGAGTCGATTAAGCCCTGTCAGTCTGTCCGTCTGTCCGTCTGACCGTCTGTCCGTGTGTATGTTGAAATCAACTTTTTGAAGCCCCCCGACATAGGTTGGACCCGGATAAGATACGAAAATATCAGAAATATTCGGGAGTAGATCGGTATTGAAAATCAGAAACATCGGTACATAAACAACTGAGATATGAGCAAAAACCCACGACCACCTCGACGTGTATACTGGTTAGAGAAAACGTGGCATCAAATCCAAACTGAGGCAAAAAAATTTTTTTTTAATTTTTTAAAAAATTTTTTTTTAATTTTTTTTTTTAATTTTTTTTTTATTTAATATATTATTTATATTTTTATTATTATTTTTTTTTTTTTAATTTTTTTTATTTATTTTTTAATTTTTTGTTTGTTTTATATATGTATATTATATATATAATAATTTTTTTTTTTTTAATTTTTTTTAAAATTTTTTTTTTAAATTTTTTTTTCGTTTTTTTAACATACATACGTGTACGTATTTCACATGGGATGAATGGTGATACATGCAACTGTTATTGCATGACTACACGTTGTGAAGGGTATATAAGATTCGGCATGGCCGAATATAGCACTCTTACTTGTTTGTATCAAAATTTATTCAAATAATTAAATAATTTTGACTGAAAGCGATCATTGATTAAAATATTAAAAAAATATAACAATTCCAATTTGCCACTAATCAGCTTGAATTTGACAGTTTATTTGTAGTTTTTTTTTTTTTGCTAAAATTCTTTTTTTTTATCGATTAAAAAGTCTTCTATAAACTAAACAAGTGTGTTAATCAAAAACAAACCCATTTATTTATTATCTATCACTTACATACGTAGAAAACACTTTAATTTATTTAAAATTTTCTCAATACTTGTACATACTTGATGTCATAAAATTCGAAAAATACTTACTCGAGTATTTGACAAATCCATGAAATAATCGTACTCATACATACATACATATGTATGTGTGAACACAATCGCTCATACATTCATACCACTTTACACATTAGTCGAAGTGATTATTTAATTATCTTATCGTAATAGCAATTGAACAATAATTAAAATGTAATCATTTTTAACTCAAGACAAAATACACATACATACACACTCACACAATGAGACATTTTAATAGTTGCCTTTAAAGAATAATAATAAAATTATGTACCGACGAAATTCGTTAACGATTAAACATATCACGGATATTTAAGGTCCCTTACAATCAGTTAAAAAGGTGTAAATGGGTTAATCCATTTCAAGTCAACTTAAGAAATTTCTGTTTTTGACATCACTGTTTTCAAATTTGCTAAATTTTGGTAGGTATTTATAAACTGTAAAACAGAACTAAGAAAAGCTCCAAGTTTTTACATTTTTAAAAAGGTAGCTTCCCGTCTTACTGGTCACGAAAAATTACTTTTGCCCATTAAAAAAATAAATAGCTTTATATCAAATCAATGGGAATCTGATAACCTTTGAAGTGCGATCTTCCTGAACTAGGTAACTATAATACTTTTCCAGCAAATGGCATACAACAACTTTGTACGTTTTTATAAGCAGTTTTTCCCGATTTTCAAGACCTTATATTTTCAGATCCAAATAGGTCAGAGACCTTAAAAGTTAATTTTTTTTAATTCTATGATATCTGTATTTGTACAAAAAATCACGAAGTATGTACGGAGAATGTAAGGTACACCCTATGGGTGATTTAACATGGAATTACCCATTTAAGTTTATCAATTCGTTTGCTTTTTCTTCAATATTAATTTGCGTTGCTTTTATGTATGTATTTGAAATCCTAAAAGAAGTCGATAAATACATCAACGTCTGTCTGACTACATGTTAAAATTATTTTCTTTTTCAAATTTCACAGGTAACCTATGGATACATGTATGATATAAATCAAGGCGAATTCATTTTAAGGTGGTGGTAATAAAGCAGCTGATTTTTTTTTTACGGCTCAAGGTGTCAAAAGTTTTTTATTGTTTACAAATATTTCAGCAGTTAAAAAAGCATTTTAAGCTGTTGTCTGTGTTGTATGGATGTCCTGATCACTGGCAATAATTTTCACTTTGCCATAATGAAAAACACTAACACAGGAGTATGTTGTTCCTTAATCAATACCAATTGCTACCATTGTAAATATCTTTTCGTTTCGTTGGAATTTAATTTTAATACACTTTTTTAAACACATTGTTTAATTTTTGTGTTACTTGTTGTGTAAAATTAAATTTTAATAAATTCGCCTCAATTTTTTCTTTATTTTAATCAGCTGGTTGTTGACACTTCCAGCCATTAAAGCAACAATAAAAAACCGTGTTGTTTTTGTAATGTTGTATTTGTTGTAGAATTGCCACCACCTTATAATAAATTCGCCTTAGTATAAATATTTTTTTTTCTTTTATTACAACACAATTACAAATAATATTCTAAATTCATTACCCGATCGGAGTAACAAAGAACACAATCCGAGTCAGTGGTTGAAATTAAACGCGCAATCCGTAGACTGACAAACTAGCACGCCAACGACTAGTCCAACGGATCATCCGATAGTAGAACCATGTATTTAGTATATCGTCGCTACTCTGACGTAATCGGTTAAGTTACAATTTTTTAAATTTTTTTTATTTCTCTATTTCGAAACATTATTGGTCGTACATCTAAACACCAAACCCTTTAAGGATATCTTGATTTGTTCAAAAATAAACAATAGTCAGTACGCGTAAGTTTAATACTCTTAAATAACAAAATAAAATGCATTTTTTACTTCCAATATTTTACAAAAAACAAAAATTACTAAAACAAGTAAGAGCGCCATATTCGGCCGTGCCGAATCTTATATACCCTTCACAACGTGTAGTCATGCAATAACAGAAGTTTGTATCACCATTCATCCCATATGAAATACGTATATACATATAAAAACATACATATATAAAAACATCCCATTGTGAAATTATAAATTCACGCATGTATGTTAAAAAAACAAAAAAATAAAAAAAACAATGTAAAAAAAATTAAAAAAAAAAATTTAAAAAAAAAATTTTAAAAAAAATTTAAA
Source organism: Phyto melanocephala (assembly GCA_941918925.1). Classification (NCBI taxonomy): domain Eukaryota; kingdom Metazoa; phylum Arthropoda; class Insecta; order Diptera; family Rhinophoridae; genus Phyto; species Phyto melanocephala. The sequence goes on along the minus strand of OW799235.1, from coordinate 81,894,076 downwards.
AAAAAATAATAAAAATATAAGTAATATATTAAATAAAAAATAAAAAAAAAATAAAAAAAAAATTAAAAAAAAAATTTTTTGGCTCAGCTGGGATTCGATGCCACGTTTTCTCTAACCAGTATACACGTTTGTATGTATGTATGTTGTTGTAATGTTGTTTTTGTGAAAAAAAATCGAGGTGGTCGTGGGTTTTTGCTCATATCTCAGTTGTTTATGTACCGATGTTTCTGATTTTCAATACCGATCTACTTCCGAATATTTCTGATATTTCAATAACTTACCCGGGTCCAACCTATGTCGGGGGCTTCAAAAAGTTGATTTCAACATACACATGGACAGACGGTCAGATGTACAGACTCACAGACTGACAGAGCTTAATCGACTCCCCTATTCATAAGCTTTTAAAAAATATATACTTTATGGGGTCGGAAATGAAAATTGTAGAAATTTCACACGAAATGACAAACCTATTATACCCTTTTTCACTGTGTGAAGGGTATAAAAAAAGCGGGATAAACATTTGGAAATGATTTTTGGCATTTGGTCCACACCTCTGTTCTTGGCGAATGGAATTCGGGACGTTTAATTTCACAAAAACAAGAATAATGTTTGAATCCAAGCAGTCAATTGTTGCTAGTTTATCACCATATAAGTAGCAGTGACTTTACGTGGCTCCAATATCACTGCTCTACAAAAAATTATTTTTTGTCTTCCCGTTAATTAAAACTATGTGGACTATATGGATTTTGATGCGCTGAACTCAAATCCGTTGTCGTTTTTATACCCTTCACACAGTGAAAAAGGGTATATATAGGTTTGTCATTCCGTGTGAAATTTCTACAATTTTCATTTCCGACCCCATAAAGTATATATTTTCTAAAAGCTTATGAATAGAGGAGTCGGTTAAGCCCTGACCGTCTGTCCGTCTGTCCGTCTGACCGTCTGTCCGTGTGTATGTTGAAATCAACTTTTTGAAGCCCCCCGACATAGGTTGGACCCGGGTAAGGTATTAAAATATCAGAAATATTCGGGAGTAGATCGGTATTGAAAATCAGAAACATCGGTACATAAACAACTGAGATATGAGCAAAAACCCACGACCACCTCGATTTTCTTTTCATAAAAACAACATTACAACAACAACATACATACATACAAACGTGTATACTGGTTAGAGAAAACGTGGCATCGAATCCCAGCTGAGGCAAAAAAATTTTTTTTTAAATTTTTTTAAAATTTTTTTTTTTAATTTTTTTTTTATTTTTTTTTTATTTTTTATTTAATATATTATATATATTTTTATTATTATTTTTTTTATTTTTTTTTTTAAATTTTTTTTTTATTTTTTATTTTTTTTTTTTGTTTTTTTTAACATACATACGTGAATTTACTGTTATTGCATGACTACACGTTGTGAAGGGTATATAAGATTCGGCACGGCCGAATATAGCGCTTTTACTTGTTTTCCATCAGATCGGGATTTTTTTTATGGGCGTGGAAAATTTTGTCCCCTAAATTAGTCAGATACGGAAACATATTTCATTCTAACTCGAGAAGCGGTCATCTGATTTTCAAAAATAAAACACCAGAAGATGTGTAACAAAATTGTTTTTATTTTAGTTGCACAAAATTTTTCTCTATTTCTTATCGTTTTGGAATTATTCAAAAATTAATGGAGAAAAAAATTTTTTTTCCTGTAAAATTCGTAATATTTTTTAAATTAAAAATGGAATTAAAAAATATTCAACATTTTAAACTTTTTTCTGAGAGCTACTTATCTTAGAAATAAAAAAAGCCATAAACCATAAAAATCGGTTAAAAAATGTTTATTTTATTGTCAATTTACCGAAGATACCCAATACAAGCAGACCATGAAGAGCTCCGGGAATTCGATCAATATGATAAAGTAAAGTGAATGCCATTTTTTATAAAAAATCTATCAAAATTAATACTTAATGATAAACTTTTTTTCACATATAATGGCTCCATTACAGGTTTTTCCATGGACTACAGTCCAGACGGTTACCACTTGGGCTGAGAAGGGTCCCAATAACAGAAGTTTTACTTGTTAACAAAACTGTTAAAGTAAAGTTACCCGGTGTCTCCACGTAGCAATATTTATAACCGCAATTGTCAAATTTGATTGCGTTCGTAGAGATTGCGACGTATAGACCGCAAATTGCTTTATGTAACAATTTATTCCGCCATCATTGCTCTACTGATTGCTTGAGAAATTATTGCCGCAATAAGCTTTCAAAATCGTTTAATTTTCTTAGAATTTTTTGGTTTTTCTTTGCAGAAACAAAGTTAAAACAAAAATATTTAACTTTATAAATAAATTACTTGTGTCGTGTTCTCCACTCAATGAAATAAAGTGCCGTTATTCTGCCGACGTTTTTGTTTATGTAATGAAAATTGCTACGTGGAGACCCAGCGTTAAGTTTCTGCTAAGGCTAAGAAAATCATTTCAGCTATTTTAAGAGATAAATTATCGCCAACATTGTTTCTGCAAAGCTAAACTTGAAACAGTCCCATTGGACTTTCTTAAAGCCTGACCATGATATTGATGAGTTATATAAAACAAAAAAAAAAAATTTCTAAAAAACACAAAATTACAAAGTATAATAATCTAATATAAAAACATCACTCATATTCAACCTGAGTTTAAAAAACTGATTTTAAATCGAAAACTAAACGAATGTGTCGATAATTGTACGAGTTTCAATTGCTATCACACTTAAAGTAAATAAAAAGATAAAAACGCAATAATGCGTTTGACACTATTGACAGTTTAATAAATATTTATAATAATTTATTGTTAATTTTTATTTTCGAAAATACAAAACAAACAAATGAGTTTTGAGTTCAAATGCAAGCTCACAGGTATTCGTATATCCCTGCCCTTTTTAAACGGTCGTTAAAAAAAGATAATAAATTTAAAGTTTGTTGTAGATTTTCTTATCACGAATTTCAAAAATGAAATGAACAACATTTAATGTAACCAAACAAATATTAAAACAAAAAAAAAACCCCGTTCAACTTTTTTTTTATGAGAACTACTGTTGGTGGTGTCAAAAAATAAATAAAAATACTTAGCAAGGCATATCCATAAGGTATATGCATCGCGGCAACAAACACAACAATAAAAAACACATGAATTTTGTTTTTGTATATATGCCGGCATATGTCACACAATTTTTTTACTTTCTTCTTAAATTTGAATAACTTTTAAAAAACTTTAAAGCGAAAACTTTTTATTCACGGTTTTGTATTTTTTAAAACGTTTTAAACCAACTGAAACTGCGAATTATTTATTGTATAATTAAATTAAAAAAATTAAGTTTGACAAATGCAGGCATGACTTTTAAAAAAAGTTGGTAACGCTCAAGGCGAATTCATACAGGTGAAATTATCAGCACATGATGATGGAGAAACACAATGTCTAAATTTGTTGAATTCTCCTTGATTCTATTTATTAATGAAGGAATGGAAAATTAGATTTTGGATTCCGAATTAAACACTTAACTTAGTTGTGCTTTTTATGATAATAAATTTACCAAATTTATGTATGTATATTTGTTGTTCTTGCACCATTTATAATGTGCTTCAAAAGCACATATCATTTTTTAATAAAATTTTTTTGAATTAAACATATAAAAACAACTTTTCCATCCTTGTTATACAAACTGGCCTTGAAAGAAAAAATCCCCTAAAAATTTGCTTTGTTGTATCAATTGGTCGTTGCATATACCTGTATGAATATGCCTTGGTAACGCTTATTAAATGTAAATAAAAAAAAAACAGTCAGCTGATTGGATACGAGTAACTTATGGATATGCCTTGATACTGAGGAAAAAATCTTAAAATTAAATAATTTTTTTTTATCATTCGAAAAATAAAATTTTTTCTTAGTTTATTTTTTCAACTGACAGAAATCTCAATGCTTTTTGAAAATGTTAAATATCAAATCAAATCAAATTTGAATTAGAATTTAAAAACAAATTAAAAGGCAATTAATTTAAATAATTTAAGCAATATTTTTTTCTGTGAGTGTGTTACCTCACGTTAATACAAATAACAATAATAAATGTCGACAAATTTAACGATTGTCAGACCGTTAAAACCTAATAAGTCTCACCACTGGTAGGGATGCAATTAGCGCTTTTAAACCCTTCTTCTGACGCATTGGCCTGGCCAGACCTTTTTTTAGTTTTAAACGTTAATTTAATATATTTAACACTTAGTTGGAGACTTGAAATTTTAGGTTACCTCCAAAAGTTTAGTTGGCTATAAACACTTAAAAAATAAACCCTGGAAAGGATATTGAAGGAAACGTATTCGAATATTTAACTGCACACAACACATTTATAACACATATGGTCAGGATAGACCGTGAAAAAGCTATAATTTAATTTTAATTTTTTTTTTCTATTAAAGACTATTTTTGTTCAAATATTTCTTATGTTTTATTGAGAAACTGTGCTCGATGAGATTTTTTATGTAAATTAATGAATTTTAAAAACCGACTGAATAACATTCATATACTCAAACGATTTATTACTCGAGCAACTATTAAGTCGTTGTAGGAAGACCAAATTATGTAACTTTTGATTAAATACAGTTTTCCAATCATTAATTTAATTAAATAAATAATATAATTTTTATTTTTACTAATTAAGATTACACCATTAGTGATAAATTAGAGCAGTGCTGATACTCTGGAAAAGAAAAGTTTAATTTCTTCGAATAATTACATTTAAAACTGAGTGCGTCTGCCTAGACTCATGTGTTGCGAATGTGAAAATCATTACATGTGTAAGACGAAGAGTTAAATGCACAAAGGAGACATAAATACAAAGTGGGATTTGGCATATAAAAATCATGCCTTTTTCAAGAACTTTTGGAAGCAGGTAAGCACTAAGTAAGCGCTTTTTGGTAATGAAGTTTTTTGTAGGATATGATGCATGTTATTCGTTCTTGCTTTAGCGTGCTCAGTCTCTAAGTGCTTTCCGAAAAAAATGTTATTGACATTTATTTTTATAAAAAATTATATCAGCACCTCTAACATTGCACGAATGTTATAAATTTCATGGCGGTAGCTGCATTTTTAATTATAAACATATTTAAGATTGATAAAATACCAAACCAGTTGATGACGACAATTGAGTTACTTCACTTCACGTATCCAGTTGAAGAGACTTTACTCACCTTCTTATCAATAAGTCAATGGAGTTTTATAAACAAAATTACACAACACGTACGCGTATGTACAAACCACACAACTTAACAAGTACTCGTTTGAGTTATTTAATATTTCAACATGTTTTGAAAGATTTGTAATTAGTCTTGTTTGAGAGCCACTGTAGTTAATTTTAATGTTGTTTTGTTTGTTTGGCTAACGTTTTGTTATTTTTTAATTAAAAAAACATTGCATTTAGAAAATAAATATTGATAAAAAATTTCAAAAATCTTAAAGGTAATAATGAAGTGGTGATAATAGAAAAAACATTCATATTAGAAATTGTTTGATAAAAAAAAAAATTAAACGTATTGTTGTTCATTGATAAAGTGATAAATTGAAAATCATTTGAAATTTTTCACAATTGTTATTTGCATAAAATTAGGGTACCCCACACCCACACTATACAAAAACAAATTTATGCCAATATTTTACTATCTACTATATCATCTAATATATATGTACAAATCAAATGCTGGAAACAAACAGATTACTGAAAGTTTGTCGGATGTAATTCTAACCGATTAATCGTACAGATTTCTTAGAGAAATCTCAAATATTTAATAAAGTAAAACGCAGTTTTATGTAATACTTTTTTATTCATTTAATTTATTACTTAATTACATATATTCATATACATTGTTTATATGCTAGATTTAATAGTTAAAACAATTCTTTTAAATATTTTAAGCTAACTTGAAAATCCAAATACTCCTCCTTTTTAATATTTTTCCGAAAAGCCTGACGTGACTTTTTTTTAATATATATTGCTTCCCAGCAAAAATTTATTTTGTACCAGTAAGTAGTAAAAGAAAATCATGCCTTCTTATAGCGCAATATTAGAGCGCTTTCGAGGGTGCTATAAATGGAAGTCAGAAATTTATATTAAATATATTTAATTTTTTACAAAATAACTTACTGCAATTTCTCTCGCTTACGAGGATGCAGGAATGTAAGCGAATGATTACCTCTCTTTACTGTAGTTCCTCAAAACACATAAAAGAGCCATGATATTACAGCATTACCCATTTGTGAAAATAGCAAATAATTAGAGCATCAAAGAGCCCTACTAAGTGGGACATCTCATATAAAAATCATGCCTTCCTGAAGCAGGTTGGAAAAGAAGAGTACATTTGTCTCTCCTTTACGAACCTGCTTCCGGGTATGCAGTAATTTTTGCTGGGTTATTAGGCACAAAACAATAACTTTCTATATTACTTTTAAACTTTTTTAACAAACTAAAAAAATAAATTTTTTAATACTAGGTGTTGCACTTTATGACTTAAATAAACAATATGTGTGTAAAACAAACAAAATCGTAAAATTTTTAATTAACATAACAAAATTGGCAAAGGCAAAAAATTCCGTTTTAATATGTAAAGAAAAAAAATCCTAAACAAAAGGCATAAAAACAACTTAAACATTTCTGTACGAAATCGGTAGAAAACTATCAGACAAGTCGGTGAACAACAAGTAAGAGTGCTATATTCGGCCATGCCGAATCTTATATACCCTTCACAACGTGTAGTCATGCAATAACAGTTGCTTGTATCACCATTCATCCCATATGAAATACGTACACGTATGTATGTTAAAAAAACGAAAAAAAAAAAAATTTAAAAAAAAATTTAAAAAAAAAAATTTAAAAAAAAAATTATTATATATATAATATACATATATAAAACAAAAAAAAAATTTAAAAAAAAAATTAAAAATTAATAAAAAAAATTAAAAAAAAATAATAATATATAAATAATATATTAAATAAAAAATAAAAAAAAATTAAAAAAAAAATTTTTTTAAAAATAAAAAAAAAATTTTTTTGCCTCAGTTGGGATTCGATGCCACGTTTTCTCTAACCAGTATACACGTTTGTATGTATGTATGTTGTTGTTGTAATGTTGTTTTTGTGAAAAAAAATCGAGGTGGTCGTGGGTTTTTGCTCATATCTCAGTTGTTTATGTACCGATGTTTCTGATTTTCAATACCGATCTACTCCCGAATATTTCTGATATTTTAATACCTTACCCGGGTCCAACCTATGTCGGGGGGCTTCAAAAAGTTGATTTCAACATACACACGGACAGACGGACAGACTGACAGGGCTTAATCGACTCCCCTATTCATAAGCTTTCAGAAAATATATACTTTATGGGGTCGGAAATGAAAATTGTAGAAATTTCACACGGAATGACAAACCTATATATACCCTTTTTCACTGTGTGAAGGGTATAAAAAAGAATAAAATCCCTTCGACATATCCGTACGAAATCAGTCAGAAATCTATCAGACGTGTTGTACATTAAATTTCCAAGACTTGTCTTACAGAAATCTGTACGAAATGTCCGTAAAAAAATTTGTAAGATATTTGTAAGACTTGTCTGATTTAGACATTGTCGTACTATTGTGCAGGCTGGGAAGTTATCTCTTAGTGCTGTTTTGTTGCAATACAAAACAGTTTTGTTTCAGAAATAAACAAATTTTAAAAGTGTGAGCTGGTTCATGGACTCAAATAAATTGGCTTATTTAGTGTTTTTACGGACGTAGAACAACAGTTCATCAGTTCAGAAACCATAATTAGCTGAGTGAACAAGAATTATTGGCGGCTAAAAAATATAGATCCCAATGCGACCATTTAGAAGAGTATAAAGAGAGTGTAAAAGGTTATATATGAGTTTGTGAGCCCATGAGTATATGCATATGTACATATATTATAAATCCTTATAGACAGTGAAGTAAACTTAACTATGTCCGTCTGTCCGTGTGTGCGTTGAATTAAATTTTTTGAACCCTTATCCCACCAACTGCTCTATAGTATTAATTTATTAAAAATACTTTCGAAAATTTTGGTATTATAAATCAGCTTTTTTCCCTTATTACAGGCTGATGTATGAGCAAAGAACCACTTATGCCTCTGTTTTTTATTAAGATTGCATTAAAATTCTAATTAAAAAACAATCATTGACAAAGTAGATATTAAAAAATATGTAGGTTGTTGTAGTTGTTTAATTTTTTATGCTTATTCATGTGTACGAATGTATGTAATGTGAAAAAATATAGTACATCAGAAAGCTTTAAATTGACTAACTCTGTTTTGCATTTAATGTTGATAACATTTTTATATTCAGTTTTAACCATACGTTTTACAAATATATGTATGTATGTAGGTAATACAAAGTTCACGGGGTCACCAAGTCGTATTTTTATTTGGCTTAAAAATGTGCCGATAAATTATTTATCTTCAAGAAATAAATAACTGAGAAATTGATTTCATTGGTGGACAGTTGGAATTAATTTTTATCATCAAACTCCTTGGTTCAGGTTTTAATCGTTAAGTCATTATTATATAGAATAATACTTTTTCCCCTACTTAAAATGATCTATAATAAATATTTATTTTTGCAACTACTTATGGTTTCGTTAGTAGATTTGTATTGTTTTACTTTACAGCTCTCAGTATCGTTCAAATGTGTTTGTTTTTAAGTAAAAACGTAGTGTTTTCTCTTTATCTCTTTAACAATATGTCCAATGAATTACGTTCTCACCGTAAAAATCTATTTTCTATAGAACAGTTACGATACATTTTTAATTACCCGTAACACGCACTGCTTATGCGATTTGTTACATCATGATAAAAATCTACTAACTGAACCATTAGTTCCACTAAGCCATAATAAAATGTAATGTTTTAGAAGTGGTTCAAGCTACTTTCTTATTCTACTGATTTAATTGGAATTTTTTAAGTTCATCTCAAATTCACTAATCAATCCAAATTATCCAACTAATACCTATAAATAATAATACCTATAAATCGTTTATGTCAATAAGGGTCTTCTCCTTAATTGACATGATAATTTACAATAAACTCAAATAGATGGTGCTAAAAGATGAGTTGGATGAATGTTTGGTGTCATGCTAACATTTGTGTTGGTTGCTCTTCTCATCAATTTTGCCATGAGTGCTACGAGTAAATTGATATTCAATTCATGTTATTTGCGTGCAATTTTCAATAAATTTATTTTGACTTTATACTCCTACAATTCGTTCCCTCGTTCAAACGTTTGTTTGTATTTGTTGTTGTATATTCTTCTGTTTTTATTATTGTTTACTTTCATAATTTTAAAATCAATAGAAATTTATACTTTTACCAACAATAACAATATAAATACGAGTATATGTATGTGTGTATCTACAGATATGAATACATTTATGAATGTCGACTACTGAAAAGGTTAGTTTGTATGCACATACATTGTACTTATATGTATGTATACGTATGTATTTATGTACATATTTGTGACTAACTACACTGAGTAAGCGAGTGCAAAAATCAATCATCAGTTGTCGGTGATTAGAGGGACCAGATTTTGTCAATTGCAATAATTAATCACTTTTTTAAAGACAATTATAGTGATCACTATTACAATATAAGTGATCACTATTAGGTTAGGTTAGGTTAGGTTGAAAAGGAGGGGTATAAAAGCCCAAACCCATGACAGGTATACACCTATGCCCAGTTGGCATGTTGTGCGCTCCATGTGGAAAACGGAATTCCCAAACAAAAAACCATAACCATAATTTCCCATAAATAACGGACTAGTCCAAGAACCCACTTCCCTCAATGTAACGCCTTATGGATCTCCAGTTCGAGTTCCCCAGGTATTCCAAGTTCGGCATAGTATCCACTGTAAAATTTTCGCGCCTAATATGCCCAAACGCAGGACAATGACAGAGGTAGTGTACCAGAGTCTCATCCTCTTCCTCGCAAGCTCTACATGTCGTCTCCTCAGATAATCTCATGCGAGCTAGATGAGTTCTCAACTCCGTATGGCCTGTAATTACACCGGTTAATTTCCTAAGTGTAGGTCTACTTAGTCTCAGAATCTCCTTTGACTTCCCAAGATTTGGGTCACCCCAGAGTGTTCTTGTCACCTTACCGACATCAGTGCTTTGCCATTTTCTGACATGTTCTTCCATTGCCCAACGTTTAAGTTCATCCTTAAATCGCTTAAGGGGTTTGGCGTTCTCCAAAGTTATAGTACTCAGAAGAGCTCCCATTTTGGATAATTTGTCGGCTTTCTCGTTTCCGATCAGCCCGTGATGGCTTGGTATCCATATTATCTCCAGATGTTCACAATTTGCATATGAGTTTATCTCACTCTTGCATTGCAAGACGTTCCGGGATTCAACTTTCTCCTTTCTCAATGTCTTAATCACTGATTGGCTATCCGTAAAGATACGAATCGGAGTTTCGCTATTCGTTTCCTTTATCCATTTAATTCCTTCCGTAATCGCCATGATCTCAGCCTGAAAAATAGTGATGTGATCTGGTAGACGGAAGTATTTGCTTCTATTTCGGCTTATGTCGTATAAGCCCATTCCAGTTTGATCCCCAATCTTTGAACCGTCTGTATAAAGATCGATTCCGATCACTATTACTTTGGCTCTCATTGCTTTAATTTTCTAAATAAAACAGACAAAATATTTTACGGTCATTACTTGTTACACGAAATATGAACCCAGTTAAAGGAGATCACATCGTTAAAGGGTTGCTAAGAAAGAAAATCTGAATAAATATTTTTGTAACAAATAATCAGCATATATCGGGTCTTCTAACAAGAACGCCGGATTTGATTTTTTGTGATAATTTTGTTATTTCAAGTTTTAAGGCACATTTTTTCTTGAAGTTGTCACGTAAAAGCGATTAAGGAATATAAAAAGTATTCAAACGAACACACTTTAATTACTCAAGAAACACATTACAAAAATGGTAAAAGTTTCGCGAAAACACTTAGCCTATTACGTCAAGTTTTCGGTTTTGATTATGCGCCAAATGAATCGAAAGTGCGGCGTTTAATAACAAAATTTGAGACCAAATTCACTCTGATGAATCGATGTTCATCCTCGTTCTTCTTGATCACTCAAAAACATAGCCGCAGTTAAAAAAAAGTGTTGCTAAGAATACAGAAACTTCCCTTTAACATCGTTTCTAAAAATTAAACATTTTCAGAAGAACTATACAACCAATTTTGGTAAAGGATCTAAATTTAGTGCTTAAATTGGTGCAAGAAATCAAATAAAAAAAAATAATAGAAGATAAGACATCAATCAAAGTGAATTTTGGCTCAGATTTTTTACGCCAACTGATCAAATACTTAGGAATAGTGCCGACAACATCGACTAGACGACGTTCTACGCAGTATGGAATTACACTTTTGCCTCGGAAGCTAATAAAATTATGCTTCCCAACAAAGTGCAGACAGTTTATCAGCTACAGCCCCAAGACAGCCAGTTGCTCTTAACTAAATAAATTAGTCTCTTCTAAACCTCATCGACAAAATGAATGATTTAATAGCAACTAGGCCTACTTTTATCTAAACGAATATGTAAACAAATAAAATTTTCACTTCTGAGGAATTAGGAATCCATCTAACATTCTAAAGTCATTTTGTCTACTCACTACAAGCGACGGAATTAATGTTGAAGGTGTTTTATTATTATTTGTATTTTTGTTGTTGCATACACTCGAAGTAAGACTGTGACTGGAGATCGATATACAGCCATGATTTATAAGTTTGACCTGTCACAAATTAATGAATTTCAACTCGAGAGCATTTGGTTTCAACTGGGCGTTGTAACTGTATACACAATGCGGGCGAATTGAATGTGATTTCAGTTCGTCTTATGACTCGCTTTGGCCGCCAAGATTACCCGATTAAATTGGTTCTAACTATTTTCTTTGAGATTTCTCAAAGTCACTGGTTTATGTTAATAAACCATAGGCACTGGAATGAGTGCAAGAACTAACGGCCCAAAGTTTTGATCAGAACGATGGCAAATGCTGTAAAAAGCGCTCAAATAGTTAGCAACAAACGAAACGTTACAATTGTATATCCGAATAAGCATTAAAAAAACTACAAAAAAGCCGAAACATTTTTTACAATCTTGATTAGTGTGTATCAGCAATGTCTGCTTTTTTGTTGTTGTTTTTTAATTATAATTCTGTTGTTGCAAACTTCAAAAAAAAAAACACTGAGGCTTACGTAGTTTTTTGCTTATATCTCAGCCGATATAACTGCGAAATTACTGATTCTCAATACCGAAATTTTCCAAAATATTTCTGATAAATTGTTGCAACAAACGAGTTTTTGGAATATGTGGAGGCTTCAAAAAAATTATTTCCACGCTCACACAGAAAGACAGATGGACAATTTAAATGGACTTCTCTGTTTAGAGGGTCTCAAATGAAAACTTAAATATATCCTTTTACACTCTCATGCATCATTATGTTTTTTCATTTTAAAGAATGAAAAGTAAAACAACATTGGGTAAGAATTTTTGGGCCACCGTGATGTACCTGGAGCCTTTAAAATAGATAAAAAAGCAATTTATTAAGTAATTTTGTCAATAATAAAGTAATTCTTGTTAAAAAACCAAATAATTGAGAAATTAATTGTTTGCAAACTAAAGCTGGATTCACCCATAACATTTTAGTTCAGAACAAATTTTTTTTATATTGAGTTTGATGTTTTACTTTTGAAAGAGAGAGAGATTATTTTGTTTAGAAAGATTTTTCTTGAATTGGTTTAATTTTAATTCTTGTTCAGAAGAACTGAATTGGGATGCCACTTTTCTTCAATATTTACATAAAAATTGAATTTGGTTGCCACATCACACAGTGTCAGTACATTTATTATACAAAAATTGTTTTTTGCCGAAAATTAACAATTAAAATGGAATTTAATGAAAATATTGCTCAAAAATTAATAGAAGAATTAAAAAAACCAGGAAGAGAATGTTTGTATGACATGAGCAATAGTGCATACAAAAATAATTATTTAAAACAGGGTTTTTCTTACTGCGACTCATTTTATTTTCGATTTTTTTATAAATTTCTTTTGCAAACAAATTGACTTTATGCACTTCAATTAAAAATAATAATTTTAGTTTTCTTCTATCCGACATTTTCTTCACATATATTTTAATGAAATAATTTACGTTTGTATTTATTTACATAGTTTGCTAGCGGTGCTGCCACTTTGTGCAACTGTTTGCATTTTTATATTAAATGGCAGCTTTGTTTTTTCGGACAAATTTTCTTAAATGGGTGAATCGTTCTGCAGAAAACTCTCAGTAAAAAATGTTATTCTCCGGAAAAAATTTTGTTCAGAACAAATGGGTGAATTCACGTTAAGCGACGATATTAACCAACAAATAAGTACATGTTGGGTTATTGTTCAATGTAAAATTTAATTTTGTAGAATCCTTTTGAACGGTACAGGTTATACTGGTCACTCGTAAACTATTCAACATCATCAGCAAATTTATTTACCAACAATTTTTTATTTAACATCTATGTTCAATTTTAATCGTTTATTGTTTAAAAGATTCATTCTTATTGATAAATATATTTGTTTGTTGGTACGATGGTGATGTTGCTGATGATGATGATGTTGATGACGATTGCAGTACTGAAACTGATGATGCTACCGACTGGAACCATTTATGTAGGCACAATTATAATTTAATATCAGCATTTGTCTATCATCAGCATGACTTTCGAGTAACTTTCACATCTTCTGTAGTTAGTTAAACACCGGATAAAATAATAACACCATAGTCATTGCAAGTTAATTCCTGTTTACATAATAAATGTTTTTGTTAAATATTAAAATGATGAAAATGCGGTAACTCTTTTAGAAAAAAAACACACAAAGAAACAGGCAATATAAAGTGCAAATTATGTTGAGAATTATATAAAGCTTTTATTCAGCTATCAACAGAAATACTTACTTACGTACGAGTAAAAAAAAATATTTTTGTTGATTTCTAACAAATCATCAAATTAAATTTGTCAGTATTAATCCTAAATAAATAGCACGTAACCGCAACAAAATCTTCAAATTTCAATAACATTTGATTTGACATTTTACTGTTGATTTTTTAAAATGTTGTTGTTGCTGTTCACTTGCTTTTTATCATTATAAGTTCCGATTATTGTGTAACAACTTAATATTCTATGACATCATAACAAAAAATTATTGTAGATTTCATTAACCCTTGACATAGAATCAACCCTTTATTTTCTTTTACGTACCCTACATATTGAGGTTGTGGTATAGGACACATTTTGTTTGTTAAGGATACCAGTGATTTGCAACATTTTATAGATTCGAAATGTATGGCGAATTACAACACGCAAAGAAAAAATATGGTTGTGGTAACCATAATCGAAGAGCAACATACTATGATTGAAAATAATAATGGTTACCAGTTATCATTATTATGTTTAATTTAAGTATCATTCAATAATCATATACTTATATGACTACAATTGAAATCGACAATCTTTGCTTTTTTACGGCAAATTAATGTCTTTTGCTGTAACATACACATATTGGTTGTACTTACCAAGTTAATTGCAATTTTCGTACCAATATTTTTTTACATTTGCGATTTTATTTGTAAATTTTCTTTAATTTTTTAAAAATTTTTTTTCATTTTTTTGACATCTCAAACTTTTTAAATAATAAACATTTATTCATTAAGAAGAAGAACAGTTGAAATCAAATTATTATTAAAAAATCATAGCTTGATTAATTTGTAATCGTGCTGTTGTCTCACTTATTATTCAATGATTATTTTTAATTTTTAATGCTTTTGAATATAATCATACTATTTTTAAATGATAACCATTTTGAAATTTTTACGAAAAGTTATCATCAAATGATACAATTCAAACAAATGCTTTATTATCGTGACAAAATATATGATAAAATAAAACAAAAATAACTATTACTTGTTTTCGACAACCAAATATTGTTTTAGAAAAAACAATATGACCGTCGTGATCATGCCGTAACCATGGTTTTTCTTTGCTTAAACATTTTCCGTTTGTTTACGTAGCATTTCAGATCTTTAATTTTCAAAAAAAAAATATCTTATCAATACAATATTTTTTTAATTTGCCACTTTTGCAGATGGCGCTATATGTCACTGCTTAGATTCGGAAGGTGGCCATTTGAGGGATATTATTTTTTTGCAATTAACTTACATATAAGCATAGCTCTTTTTTAATTAAAACAAAAGGGCAGCCAATTTAAGTTAATCATTACTCTAGCGCTACCCTGTAGCTTGAAAGAAAATTTTATATAGTTACTGCATTTAAAAAAAATTAATAATAATTCTTTGTTAATAAAATTTTTTAATAAATTCTCTGCTTGTAAAATCAAAATTTTAAAAATATATATAGTTATGTATATATCCTTTTATACACACGAAAAAAAAATAAATATAAATTTCAATTATGAAACTAACATGTATACTTAATTAAAAAATTATTTGATTCTGCTCCAATAATTAAAATCAATTAATTAATTACTATTAAATAAATGAAAAATTAAATTTTTTAATTAAAAAGAATACTGTCAAAAATATTAATTAAAGTATCACTAAAAAGTTAATTAAAATAAGCGTAATTTTTATATAGAATTTCAACTGATTAGGTCTTGTATAAAATTTAAATTATTTATTTAATTAATTAATTTTGTATAAAATTTTTCAATTTTTTAACATGTTGTAAATTAAATTACCCAAAGGAACATATAATTTTTCTTTAAATACCCGCCACCAATAGCAATGGTGGGTGTATATTAATTTTGTCATTTCGTTTGTAACACATCGAAAAATCCATTAAACACCCCATAAAGTACATATTTTCTTAATCTTGGTATTATTATATGACGATCTAGATCTATGTCCGTCCGTCTGTTGAAAGCACGATAAAGTTCGAACTAAAAAGTTATGCTAGGTGCACAATTGGGAAGAACGACGAATTTTTCGTCGCGAATATTCGTCATCAAAAATTAAACAAATCTGTGTATATGAGAATGCATACAATTGTGGCGTCAGTCATAATTCGCTATATTCTGCGAACTCTGTAATAGATATATATCTTTAGGGGACTCAAATTTTGCCAGAATATTTCTAATGCACAAGGTTTGTTTCTAAATCGGAATATTAGGAAGAGAGTTAAAACCTAATAAAACTGACAAAATTAGATGTCTGATCCAGAAATTTTGCAAACATTACTTTTTGGTCAAAGGCTTTCGCTTGCGGAAAATAATTGTGGCACGCCTACTTTTACACCCACCTCCCATATAACGCTTTACCTCAAACTCATATAATTTATCAATAAAAAAAGATTTTGGAAGAATAAAGGACTATGTTGATATCTTAGTTGTATTTATTAGAAGAAACTACTTCGACACGCCTACCATAACGCCCACTTTTCACGTTATGTACTGTTAATGAAATTTAAAAGCTCATAAAACAGCAAAAATTAGAGGTATGATAGTGAAATTTCGTACATATAGCTTTCTAGTCAATTTCATTCTCATGCCAAAAAATAAAGGTGACACGTCCACTTAAACGCCTACCTCGTATATAAAGCTTTATCTTAAATTCAGATAATTTCTCTTTGGACAAAGTTTTTGGAATAATAACAAACTATATTGAAATATTGTATTTATTAGCCGAAACACTAAATTTACAAAAATATTTTTCTAGCATATCGAAGTTGTACAAAAAAGGTGATACATATTTCAATTTAAAGACATTATTCCATAGCGATTACTGTTAATAATAAAATAATACATTCTGTGCTATAAAAGTACACAAAATGGGCGGTGGGTATAAAAGATTCGGCACAGCCGAATTTAATGCCTTTACTTGTTATCATTCAAAGGGAATTTTTTTATTATTTTTTTTATGATATTTTTGAATTTTTAGTTTTATCTTTATCCCAACTGACAGAAATTGCTTTGTTTTTCAAGACGTTTAATATCAATTAAAAAAAATTATTCAACTAATTAGAAATTAATGCAAACTCAAACCAAATCAAACAATTAATTAAAAATTAAGCAATATTTGTTTCTGCGTATTAAGTAGTGTCTCATAAATTCGTTGTTTAACCAATTTTGAAGCTATAAAATAATATAAATACATAATCCTATTTTGATTTTTTTTTTTTTCTTGATTGCAGAACATTTATTTGTGTTTAGTTTTATTTTGTTTTCCTTTTGAGGACCTTAAAAATGGGTTTGGGTTACTTAGTCAGTTGACTGACTGACTGGTAATAAATACTGTTTATGAAAAAAAAACACACACACACATACATACATAAATAAATAAAAATTAGCTTAGGTTCCTTTACATGTTCTTATTTACAAATGGTTTTTATAATTTAATAATGAAATAAAAAGAAGAAACAAACAGAACAAAAACAAAAATACAATCGGTTGTAAAACTGAAAGTGTAATGAAGTGAAAAATTGCAAAATAACCAAAAATTAAATGTGTAGTGTATTTTCTTTGTTTATTTATTAGGTTTATGTACTTTTTGTGCTGCCCCGTTACTGGAATACCAGTAACTGGGATAGCGATACATTTGGCTGTAAAGTTGCCATAGATAGTACTTTGCTGAAATAATAATCTTATATATTTTTATTCAAACTAAATAGTAACTCATTTTATGTTAACTTATTACAAGCATTTGTAGATATTTCTTTAAGGTTTAATTCTGTGGCTTGGAGCTAAAAGGGCCACTGTCACTTTTTTGCCCTTTTGAGTTCATTAGATTTGTTTTCTTGCTCCGTTTCATTATGGTAAAACAGCTTAAGTCATATTTAATCCAGAACATCTTCATAAATAAAATACTGGCCAATGTGACTATGAAAGCATCTATAAAAGTTGAAGTTCAATTCCAATTTTCTCAAAAGTAAATATTTTGACATTGGCCCTTTTAGCTCCAAGCCACAGAATTAAATTATTGTTTTATAAGGCAAAAAGGTATGAAGTCAAAAACTGCAGTTCTGGTTAAATATATTTTTTGAATGTTTAAAAAAAAATAAAAATTAAAATTGCAATTTTTAGATCATATAACAGTTAACAATACAGTTAAGTTGAATTTTTTATCTTCATTTTTTTTTTATTCAAAACTAAAAGAACCCGAACGGCTTCGCTGACCCTAACAAAGTTTTTGTATTGTATTTATGTGGAGACAGATTTCAATAATCGATAACCAGTCAACATATGTTGGGTATGACATAATTAAAATCGAGAGTATTTCATTTGTATGAGAGTATTTCTCCATCTTCTCCGATCCTTGACATTTGTGTTCTTATTAAGAAATTGTTATTCCCTATGTTCCATTCTACTTATCCAATTTTTGCATGAATTGTGAAATTTGTATTAAAATATCTAATACCAGGATTTAAAACTCTAACATTTATAGTTTATTAAGGCAAATAAACTATAAATGTAGACTTAAACATCAATTTTTTTTAATTCGCTTGAGTACCCTTGAGTACTCGGATTAAATCGGTGTACGATAAGCTGGATAACTGCATGGGTTAAGGCACATGGAATCTCAAATATCATCCCAACAAAAATGACTTGCTCTTACTTAACAAAATATGTACTTTTCAATGACAATTACATATGATCTGTCTAACTTGACTCGATTTTTAATGTGACACATTAGTACCTTTTTTCGGGCATTTGCTTAGATACACACACAATACAATTTCTTATTGCAGAATTTGTTAGAAGTCATTCAAATGCATAACTTTTAACAATTCTCAATTAGTTTAAAACGCTTAGAGTATACTTAAGTAACAATGTTTTGGCAAAGCAGTTCATTAGCAAAGCAGATCATAAGCGAACTGATGACTTATAGATTTTCACTGATTTTTAAATTCGAAAAAAACATATCGCAGAATAATCAAACCAAATTTTCGAACGACTTCTGTAAGCCCATATTATTAATAAGTTATTTAGGTTATTTAAATCCAGTACTTATTTATTTCTATTAAAGTAAGTACTTATTTAAGTCCCTATTTATAAGCGAGAGTTATAAGTATTTATTTGAGTACATATTTGTAAGCGAGGGTGGTTAGTACTTGCCTCCAATGACATCGCCGTGTTAAAATAATGGGTTTAGATGCCAAATTGTAAGCAGTGAAGAACTGTTTTGTAGTACTTTCATCTCATTATTTTGTAATGTATTATTTTGCAGGGATCTTATACATTCTTGCAGAATGTTCATAAATAATTTTAAGACAACTACTAACGAAATATTAAGGATTACAGGCAAGCACACAATAGGTGTAGAATCTTTGGTTACCACAATCTGAAGGATATGCTAAGTTATTTGGTGAGAATTGTAGGCTATCACCAGTTGCCAGTGTAAAATCGTTTTTTGCTAGTGGTGGCAAAGGACTCAGTATTTATTTTTTTTAATATTTTTGCAATATAAAGTTTCTCTAGATATTGAATATACTTAGTGAAGAATATTAATTAAACTGAAATTATAAATATTTTTTTAGCTATTGGCACAATTTTATAGCACAAACCGTTTTTCGTTTTGCCAACATTTGTACCACTTTAAGAAACGATTTGCCCATTTAAGCCTAGTAGTATTATTTTATTTGAAATAAAAAGCAGCCATTTATGCTCAAACTTTAAGCTGAAAGAACAAACATTTTTAATTTCTTTCGTATAATTTTATTCTTAAATTTTTGTATCATTTTAAAATAAATTATATAAAATTGTGGTAAGCTTTCTACACAACACATTTTCAAGTGCTTCCCAGACCAACCCTAAAATAAAACAAAAATCGTTTCAATATCTTTCTAAGACAACAAGAATAATGTAATTTTAAATCCTGCGGGACATTTAAAATCTGTATGAAATTGTAACAAATACAATGGCATATATGTAAATAGCACGTACTTTATCGACACATACACATAACATGCTTACATACATTTAAACTTTTATTTATCTTATTCTTATGTGATTGTGATTTGTTTAGCTTTATACTTAAAAAAACAAAAATGGAAAAAATATATTTGTATATGTATATGTATATAAAAAGTGTAATCTATACAAGATTCTCAACATAAGATATATTTCCAAGATGTTTTATACATGTAGACATGATAACATGTGGTATAGGAACAAGAGTAAAGAAAACAAACACTTTGTTGTGAGCAGCTTATCCTCTATGAGAAATTTTTGCGAAGACCCACAACTACTCCAGCAAGTTCAAGTATAAATACAAATATGTAATACACACATTTTGACATTTCAACATTTTTCTAATGTCAGATTTAAATGCGTGCTTATGATTTTTATTGTCTTTGTTTTTTATGAATATTATTCTTATGCCATACTTACAGTGGCGAACATAAGTAAAAGGTTGAATAAAACTTTTTCGCAAAATCTTGATTTACATATTAATGATTTTTAAGTAATTTATAGTGGACATGTAATAATGTCTCTAGTTATAGAAAATATTTAAGATATTATCTATTAAGGAAAATTCTTTAACAAAAATAATATTTTTTCAGAAAAGATTTTCGATATGATTTCTATTGAGAAACAATTTAAATTATTTTTTTTTAATTATTATAATTATATTAATTTTTTCATTATTATTTAATTTCTATAACGGATTTCTGATTAATAACCATTTTTTGAGTTTGTATTTAAATACGCATTTAGTTAAACTAAGGTTGTTCCTAAATACTTTTTTTATTTTCTTAGTCTTTACTGATTATCCTTATATGCCTTGGTCTGTACTGATTATGCCTAGCATTTACACATGCGAGTAACAGTTTTAAAAAACTCCAAGGACTCACACTTTCTTACTAATACACTGACCTTTTTTTCAAAGAGATAAATAGTGTTGCTCTGTAAAAAAAATAAATCCAAATTTCCTGGATCGTCATAAAATAATAATTAAAGCTTTATAATGCTTTTAAAATTATTATGATTTATTTTCTTTTAATGCACATAAAAATGCAAATTGTAGAGCATTTATATCATTTATATATATAATTATCTGCATTATTTTAAAATTATAATTAAATCTCTAGTATAAATGTCATCAATTTTTATGGGAAATTAATAGAAAATCATACTACTTAGCGTAACAATTTTAAAAGCAAAGGAGATGTGTATGAACGTAAATATAAAAAGAAAAAAACATAAATATGGGAACCATATAGAATGGTGAATGACTTTATAAATATGAACTTTCACTCGTATGTGCCAACAGAAATGAAAATTGCAAGATATTCGACCATTTCGAAAAATTTTTTGTTGATAATAGTAGAGTTGGATCATTCGGTTACTTTAGTTCATTTTTGCCAACAGCCTAGTTAATTTTTTTTGCACAAACCACAATGTAATATAATAGGGGTTCGTGAAAAACACGACCGAGTTTTTTTTGCAAAAAGACTCTATATATATCCAACTCTAGATAATACGTAAACAACACTAAATAGCAATGTAACAACAGTAATGTTGATTTGATTATTTCTAGTTTTCGAGAAATATTTGGGGTACACTTAATTAAGAAGTTTCAATTGATCAGGTCATCATCAGCATATTGTTTAAAAAATTTTATACATTTTCTTACTGCCCTCATAATTTCCAGTTGTCATATTTCATTAAAAAAAATTTTTATCAAAAAATTCTCTCGAAATGTATCACCATATATAGTTATACCATGAGTATATTTAAAAAGTAAGAAAGATATATTCGGCTGTGCCGAATCTTATATATCCTTCACAACGTGTAGTCAGTTTCATCTCATATGAAATACGTACATACATATATAAAAACATCCCATTGTAAAATTATAAATTGAGTTACGTATGTATGTTCAAAGAAAAAAAATTAAAAAAAATATATAAATATAAATAATATATATAAAATAAAAAATTAAAAAAAAATTAGTTTAGCACAGCTGGGTTTCGGTGCCAAGTTTACTCTTAACAGGTTTACCACGTTTGTATGTATGTATGTTTTTGTTGTAAAACAAACGAAGTGGTCGTGGCTTTTCCTCATATCTCAGTTGTTTATGTACCGATTTTTCTGATTTTCAATACCGATCTGCTCTCAAATATATCCAATATTTAAATATTTCACGCGGCTCCAGGCGATATCGGGGGGCTTCAAAAAGTTGATTTCAACATACACACGGACAGACTGACAGTGCTTAATCGACTCCCCTATTCATAAGCTTTCAGATAATATATACTTTATGGGGTCAAAAATGAAAATTGTAGAAATTTCACACAGAATGACAAACCTTTTTCACTGTGTGAGGGGTATAAAAATGGGTGTAAAAGTGTAAAATTTTTTAATTTCTAATTTGTGCTTCAAAACAACAACGGATTCTAAAAGAAGTTCTCTTAAATAAGGGTTAAAGTTAATATGGATGAAAAAGTATCAAAATTTCACGGCATCTTTTAATTTGTTGTTTACTTTTGTTGAACAAAAACATGTTTATTATTAGAACTTAAATATACTTTAAATATGAATTGGTCATTTAAGCTCCATTTACGTCTTAATTGAATATGTAATTAAGAAGTAAGCTTCATAATTACATAGAACTTAAAGATAAACGACATTTATTTACGAAAACATTTACACATCAATTCAATTAAATTTTTTTTTTAATTTTCGATCAATTCCAAAAAGAACTGAAGACAATTTTCTCTCTTCATATTTCTCTTCGATTTTTTTATATTAATATATTGTTCTAATTTGTTCGAGCTAAAGATCACTTTTTTATATAAAAACTAGAAAAGTCCGGCGCGCGTTGCTACGCCCCTTAATGAATAAAAATGCCTTCTGAATTTCAATTGAATAACAAGTGCAAAAAGCTAAAAATTATAACTTTTTGTAATGGGCGTGGCACTGCCCACTTTTCTAATCACGAAACTGTCATGTCATGACAGCTCAATATGTGTGCAAAGTTTCAGAAAAATCGGTGAAGTTCAAGTGGCTGGAAATGATAACTCTTTTTATGGGTGTGGCACTGCCCACTTTTCTAATCACGAAATTATGAAGTCGTGACAGCTCAATATGTGTGCAAAGTTTTAAAAAAATCGGTCCAAAGGAAGTACCTCAAAATTAAAAATTTTTTTATGGGCGTGGCCCTGCCCACTTTTCTAATCACGAGATTGTATAATCATGAGAGCTCAATGTGTGTGCAAAGTTTCAGAAAAATCGGTCCAGTGCAAATACCTCAAAATAATAAATTTTTTTTATGGGCGTAGCCCTGCCCACTTTTCTAATCGCAAAATGATATAGTCATGACAGCCCAATATGTGTGCAAAGTCTTAGAAAAATTGTTCAAGTGCAAGTACCTTAAAATTATAATTTTTTTTATAGGCGTGGCCCGCTCACTTTTCTAATCACGAAATTATTTAGTCATGACAGCTCAATATGTGTGCAAAGTTTCAGAAAAATCGGTCAGTGCAAGTAGCTAAAACTGATAAGTAATTTTGATGGGCGTGGCCCCGCTTAGTTTTTTCGACCCATAAACACTCCCTGGTATGTGTACAACAACTTACCAAAGTTTGAGCCTGATCGGTTTTACAGTTTCAGAGTCTATAGCACACACACACACAGATTATTATTATTTTATTCCGATATTTCGCTACCACATTGGGTAGCTTCTTCAGGGAAAGTTTTTACAATTTATAACAATTAACAAATTAAATATTAAAATTGTTCAAAAACAAATTGTTAATTTTTATATAAAAAAGTGATCTTTAGCTCGAAAAATTTGAAACAATATTTTGTATTCATTTCTATAAATTTATAAATTTTTAAAAGTGTTTTCATGAAATATATAATATTGTGCTTCTAACTAATCTTCCTCACTGTTTCATTTAATGTTAAATACATATTTGGCCTATTCACAATCTGGGATGATAAATGTTTATTGCACATACATGGTCTGTTTTGAAAATAAAAGCGATGATAAGCGCCAAAGGTACATTATATTAAAAATACAACTACAAGTTCCTTCAGCGCCATCTTAAGTTGAAAGGCAAAATAAAAATACGAATAATAAAGTATAAAAAAGAATACTGTGTGTTGGTAAATATTGTTATTACTCACTTATCAGTTCATTAGTTCATTTATTTATTTGTTGGAACAAAAACATCTATAATTCGAATTTATTTTATTTCAATTCGAATTATATAATTAAATAGATGATATTCACAGCCGTTGTTAATTTCGAAAACACTGTCCTCGGCTAGTGTCGAAAAACTAATTTTCCAAAGTGTTTTTTTTTTTTTGTTTGACACAATAAACTTGTGCCTAAAAATATATAGATCTTGTATTTTTACTTCTTTTTTATTTTTGTCTAAAACATACAACAATACGACAGCGGTTTGAACTGGAAAATGTATGTATAAATGTAAATACATGTTTATAATGATTATGTTTTATATATATTTTGTAAATTATCATATGGTTGTTTTGGTAATATTATCCTTAATGTTTATGTTGTTCTTTGTCGTTTTTATTATGCTTTTGCATCATTGTTGACGATTGCTGAAAATAATATTAATCACAGTCGTTTCACTTTCCATACCATTTTCATTTGATATCTTTTCTTATGGCAAATTTTTAAAGTGACAGTTTCACTTAAGTTGATGACAGCATGATGATTATAATAAAAATGACGATTTTTATTACATCAAATATTTTCATTATTAAAATGATTACATGGAGTTAGATAAATGTTAAGATGTTTATCAAGGGTTTTGTGGTGACATCATCTGTTAATGTTTTTAAAGCAAAAATAAAAACGTTTTTCTTCTACATACAAGATCAGTGAAGTTGTAAGAAAAACCTAGCAATTATTCAGGGATTACAATATCTAAATATATATAGAAAATTATAATTAATTTAAGATTTAATTGGCAGTTGATAATATTTAAGTCATTGTTCACATTTGTCGCAAAACTTTTGAGTTTGACGATGAAAGAGGAATGGAAAAGGGTACACAGTTTTCTAATTCGCTAGAAGTATGCTATGTGTTTTGTAAGCATAGTCTCTTAATGTAGACACAATGCAATTTTAAAAGAGAATTTAAAAAATTATTGTTACAAGTCTTGCATAAAAGGACGAGGACTGAGGGTATAAAAATGTAAAAATTTGCTGTGCATATTGAGACCGAACGTAAGCGTTCTTCTATAATACATTTCAGATTCAATGCTACCTCGATTATCAGTGATTCAATTAACTAGTATTTAATATTTTTGCATCGACTAACCGTGATTACCTCTATTATTCGGGATTCTGAGGTTTTTTTTTATTGCTTCTAAACAATTAAAACTCAATGTTTATGTATCGTTTAATCTTTTTTCCCAACATTTTAATTTTTTTCTCTGAATAAATGAATTACATATAAATAAAAAAAATTTTAAAGTAAAACCTAAAATTGTTATCAATAAACCGGCAAAATCGATTTTTCAGAATACTTTCGGTCCCCACTATTACGGATAATCACGGTCTCACAATTACAATTAGTGTTAATAGAATGTGGGAATTTTCTGAATTTGAACTTTAACCAGATGAAATTTTCTTTTTGTTCTTATATTTTTATATAAGTATGTATAAAAAAAATTTTTTGATGTTATCTATATCCATTATTTGAATGGCAATATTAAAACTATAGATGCATTTCATAATATATTTTATTTGTACGATCAGGATAATAGACATTGTACATTGAAGCTTTTTTTATAAACACCGTGACATAAATATGTTTGTTATAATTTCAAGTTTGTATTTAATCAAACTTTTTCATGTAAATTCATAATAATTTTGTTAAACAATTACACAGCAATCGCATGCACAGTGGTCTTGGAACGATTTTGAAACAAAATTACTGTTACTTTTCTAAGTCAAACAATGTTTCGAAATATTCTCAATAGAAAGGTATTGCAGCAGATGCTGGCGATTACAAGGGACTCTGTGATGAGGATTGTAGATAATCATCAATCTGCAATGTAAAGTCACAAAAGTCAAAAGGAAACCCCTGGGACGGCACCGGACTCAGTGAGATCGAGTTAACCTTGTTATCTCTGGGTAACGATGGAGGTCGAATAGGGACCCGTTTATGGAAGAGGTCTACTTCGACATCCCCCCTACGTGTCATATATATAAGGTATATCAAAATACATGGGATATGTCGTTATTGAAATGAAATACAACAATTTTAAACAATAGAACGATTACTGGGCTTATATTGACTTTAAGGGCGATTGCGGAAAACTGACATTTATATTTAAAAACTAAAAATTGACTTGATTAATTGTAAAGAATGTTAACTAAAATTATTAACAAAAATAAGTGTTGTTTGTATGTGAATTTTGACATCTTTCACACTACGCCTCAATGTTATAATATTTCACTATAAACCACCAGTGATTAGGTATATAATTTCCAAACACATATTAAGGCCTCCCTACTTATTTGTCAATAAATTAACTTCCCCAACTCTCTCAAGACTCGCCATTCATTACATCCCTTTTTTCGCCGCATTAATTCCTTCTACTAAACGTAATTATTCTTCATATTTTATATATAAACCACTCACAAATGATCCAATTAGTAAATTTTAATTACACACATCAACAACCCGTTTACATTTGCTGCCTCATTTATTTTGTGCTTTTCGAAATTTCATACTACCACCAACGCCACCACCATTATGAGTCTACGCTATAGCATTCACAACAATAACACCAAACATATTTACAACTTCGTTGATATTCATCCTGGCAAATGTATGAATAGCCAAACAACCAGCCAGCCAGTCATTTAAATAGTCAGCCAACCAAGCAACAACAGCAGCAATTTCAGCAGCATTTAAAGCCAAGTGCAGAAGAAGATACATAAGGGAGTAATTAATTTCAATCTTCGACATTTTGAGGAAAATTACAAAACATTTTCAACGCATTTATATTCCAAATGAGCATTTGCTACAATAAAATATACTTTTGATGCGATCCAATTACTCAACAGCTACAACTACAATAACAATGGCAAATAAATGAATGAATAAAAGCAGAAATTAAAATACATACTCTTACTTTAAGTTAAATTCAGCAATAAAATATGGTCGCATAGTGTCATATTTAATCGATAATTGTTTTCTTCGAAAAGCTCTTAACACTAAAGTGGGATTAATCGGTTACTTTCGTAAATTTTTTTCACCAACCGCAAGTTAATTTAAATGAAGTTTGCCGGTAAACAAAAAAAATTTAACAATCTCGCAAATTTGTTGAAAAAATTAAAATTACTAAAATACTCTTTGACAACAAAAATTATTAAAACTTAATTCATAAAAATATTTAATATACCCAGCAAAAAAAATTTGCTCTAGTTTTAAGTGAATAACATTATTTATTTATTTTTTTATTTATTTATTTATTTAGGTCTATGGATTCAAGATCCTTACAGACTTTCAGACAGTACAATATAGTTACATACTTTCAGTTATTCAAGATAAAAATTATTTTAGACTTTACAATATTAACATTAAAAGAAAAATCAACATATTGATAAAATTTATTAAATTCAGTACAAATTCTTAAAAACGGATTATAGTTGTCATAATTTCTTCTGAAAACTTTGACAGATAGTGGATAAAAATAACGGGTAGAACGAGATGGTACATTAAAAGAGATATTGGAAATCAAGAAATCAGAGCATACATTTCCCTTTATTAAGTTGAGAACAAACGTGACATTAAGCATCGTTCTTTGACTTTTTAGCGTTGGCAGCTTTATAAGAGCAAGTCTACTTGTGTAAGGCGGCATGTTTAACGGATTCAATTTTGGGCCTCGAAGACAAAATAACAGGAATTGGTTTTGTACAGATTCAATGCTATTGTTGTAAGCATTATATGTTGGATCCCAAATTATTGAACCATACTCAAGAATAGGCCTGACCAGGAAGAATGACTTCCAAATCAATAGTTCAAGAGAATGCATTATTTCTGGCTTCCTTATATACAAAAAAAAAAAGGTTGTCATAAATGACGTGCTTCAAAACACCTACAAATCATGAACTAATAACACATTCGTTTCTTTTCACCTAATATGCATGCGTCTTATGCACTTATTAAATTGAAACGCAGTTTATAAATACAGTCGAACTTCCATAACTCGAACTTCTCTAACTCGAAATTTCTCTAACTCGAACTAATTTGGTTGGCAGTAGCGTTAAAAGAACAAATCACATACAAATTTCCTTCCGTAACTCGAACTTCCATAAGTCGAAGTTCTCCATAACTCGAACAAAAAACACACACATGAACTCTATAACTCGAAGAATTTTGCTGGTTCAAATAGGTTTTTGTTATAGTTATCAGTTGTTTGTTTTACTCTCGTTGTTTCTTGGGCTGGTTTGTCTATTTTACGTGTTATTTTTATTTATTTTTTTTTTCGGGGAATTACAAATTTGTTTCTTTTTGTTTGCGTAAGTATCAGTTCTATGCATAATTCGGGCTAGATGATAAATGTTGAAATCAATTTTTTTTTATTATTATGGCAACTAAACGTGTTTTAAAATGCTTATCAATTGAAAAAAAATATAAACTTATAAAAGTCGTCGAAGATGGATTAAAGAAAAAGCAGGCGGCCGATAAATATGGTATCCCGGCAAGCACGGTCTCAACAATTTTCAAAAATAAGGAAACAATTATCAAGTCATTTCAATCTGGATTTCGTTTATGTAGTAAAAGAGTTAGGACCCCAAAATTCAAAAAAGTCGATTGGTTTTCAGCAACTAGAAGCCAAAACATGCATGAGAAACTACTCAAAAGCCAACAAGAAATTATGTACAAAGTTTTTTACAACCATTAAATAATTATTCACAGACAAATGACCCAACAACTGATGAGCACAACAAAGCCTTAAGCACATTGGAGTTATTTTCTTACTGAAAATAACAAAAAAAAAAGTAAAATGTCAGTAATTTATTTCAGAATATTTTACTTATCAGTATTTTTTTAATAACGTATATGATTATACATATAGGCTTGTTCTTTTTTCTTAAGTATGTTGTTTTCCATTCGAGGCTATTTTAAATAAAAATACATAATAAAAAACCTTTTTTTCTATTTTAACCAAAAATTCTGTAACTCGAAGTCTCCGTAAGTCGAAGTTTTTTTTTTTTGGGATAATGGTGATTCGAGTTATGGAAGTTCGACTGTATATTCATATTAACACATGCAGCCTTATTCATAACAAAAAGTTAGCCACAGTTCATGCACTACGTACAACGAGCTGCTAACTAGAATGCCGATTAAGCTTGGCAGCTCGTTGGCACAGAGTTTATTCATAACAAACTTTTATCCGTCTGCCAACTTTTCGTAAATCAACTCTGAAATTGCATAATACTCCTCAAAATTGCAACCATTTTTTGTATATTATTTCTGATTTTGACATTTTGTTGTTTTTCCATACATACTAAGAAGTTTTAAAATTTTAAATTAAAGTAATGAAATAAACGAATAATATATTTTTCGTGCACAAGAATTTTTACTCCTTTCTTTATAAAATTTGTTTGTCACAGAACAGCTGTTTTTACAAGTCGGCAAACGCTTGGCAGCTCGTTAACAAGAGTTTAGCAAATCGTTAGCCAGAGCTTGGCATGTGTGTTATGAACAAACTTTATGCAACTTTTTGTTATAAATAAGGCCGATGGTTTTCAATGACATGTTTCTGTTGAAATTATGGATGTTTCATCTCTATTAAACCACTTCATCATGAGTTGAACCCAAGCACTGGCTACTTCTTTTGCATGTCTTTTTTGGCTGCGATAATGTCGATAATAAAGAATTTTCTAAAAATATATAAATATTTTTAAAAGGTTAAATAAAAAGGTTTACCGTTTTTTTTAATTAAAAATAAATTATATATTAATGGCAAATTTTTACAAAGTACGGAATAATTACTAAATTTCCTTGAAAATAGTTTAAAAATTAATACCATAAGAAAGTAAAGCTTTCCAAAAAATATTTTTAATTAAAAATTAGCTGTTCAAATCGATTTTATCGAAAAGTTATTAAAAAAAAACAAGGAAAAATGTTCTGTTAGTTTTTTGGAGAGAAAGGTTTTTGTAATTATAGTATTTATCGACAAATTTATATATATTTTATATTTTTTTTTTTTATTCTTTTGCCTTTACCTCATTTAATAATATTTATCCGCTATCAACTTTTGAATCCCGTTGTTTACATCTGGGTATGATTTCTTTGGAGGAAAGACGTAAGATTCAGTCAAAACAACTTATTTTTGATATATTGAATGGTAATATTGATTGTCCAGATCTTTTAGAAAAACTCTTATCTTGTGTACCAAGTAGATTCTCGCTATGTCATAGAAATTTGTTTTTTGTTGGTTTACACCATCAAAATTATATACTTAATGGTCCATTAATTAGATCATTTAATTATATTAATTTATTAAAAAAATAACCATTTGCTAGACTTTAATGCATCGAAAACAAATTTTAAGAGTTTTCTTTTGTAAAATTTATATTAGTGTTATACAGACATACATATATATAAATATATATTTTTTCTATTTTTAAATTTAATTTGTTTTATTATGATTTATATAACTAAATGCATTTACAGATTTACAAATCCCGACAATTCGTAATCGCAAGGGACTGGCCATTTCTTACGAATTATAGGGGGTTTCGATTTAGCGGGGTTTCGATTTTACTTAAACTATAAAAAGAAACATAAAAAACAATTATTAAAAATAAAATACAAAATAAATAAAATTAATACACAAAATAAAATAGCAAATTCATTTACTTAGCGTAAAATACGTGTAATTTTAATAGCAAACAAAAAACAATAAAATATAGATAAAACTGACAAATTAATTTTCTTATCTTAAAATACAAATTGTACATATTTACATTATCTAAAATTAATTTAAAAAAATTAGTGATTTGCATTTGTTTCAGACTTTTCTCATAGAGGTTGTCCAAGGTATTTTCTATTTTTATAAAGGAATTAAAAATTTCTCCTTTTATTAACTGCCAATTTTGCATCTTAATTCGTCATTAAGAGAACTTCGTCATCATCGTTATCGTCATCACTTTCTACACGCAAATAAAAACCATGGTTACGACATGATCACGACGGTCATATTATAGTTTCTATAACAATATTTGGTTGTCTAAAACAAGTAATAGTTTTTTTTGTTTCATTTCACCGTATATTTTGTCACGATAATCAAGCATTTGTTTGAATTGTATCGTTTAATGATTACTTTTCATAAAAATTTCAAAATGGTTATCATTTAAAAATAGTATGATTTAAAAAAATTAATTTGACAACAATAACATTATATTCAAAAGCATTCAAAATTACAAATAATCATTAAATAATAGGTGAGACAACAGTATGATTACAAATTAATCAAGCTATGATTTTTTATAATAATAATTTGATTTCAACTCTTCTTCTTCTTACAGAATAAATTTTTAATTTTTTAAAAGTTTGAGATGTCAAAAAAATTACCAAAAATTAAAGAAAATTTACAAATAAACGAGAAAATGTAAAACAATATTGGTATAAAGATTGCAATTAAATTGCCGTAAATAGCAAAGATTGCCTATTTAAATTGTAGTCATATATGTATGTATATGATTATTGAATGATACTTTATATAAACACTAGAAAAGCCCGGCGCGCGTTGGTACGCCCCTTAATGAATCAAAATGCATTCTAAATTTTAATTGAATATCAAGTGCAAAAACCTAAAAATTATAATTTTTTTTATGGGCGTAGCACTGCCCACTTTTATAATCACGATATTGTAAAGCTCAATATGTGTGCAAAGTTTCAGGAAAATCGGTCCAGAGCAAGTACCTCAAAATGATACCTTTTTTTATAGGCGTGGCACTGCCTACTTTTCTAATCACGAAATTGTAAAGTCATGACAGCTCAGTATGTGTGCAAAGTTTCAGAAAAATCAGTCCAGTGGAAGTACCTCAAAATTATAAGTTTCTCTTATGGGCGTGGCCCTGCCCACTTTTCTTATCACGAAATTATAAAGTCATGACAGCTCAATATGTGTGCAAAGTTTCAGAAAAATCGGTCCAGTGCAAGTACCTCAATATTAAATCTTTTTTAGGGGCGTGGCCCCGCCCACTTTTCTTATAACGAAATTCCTTAGTCATGGCAGCTCGATATCTGTGCAAAGTTTCAGAAAAATCGGTCAAGCAAGCAGTGCAAGCAGCTAAAAATGACAACTAACTTTTTTCCACACATAAATACTCCCTGGTATGTGTACAACAACTTGCCAAAGTTTGAGACCGATCGGTTTTACAGTTTCAGAGTCTATAGCTAACACACACACACACAGAGTTTCACTTTTATATATATAGATAATAATGATAACTGGTAACCATTATATGTTTTTACGATAATCATACAATTCTATCATAGTATGTTGCTCTTCGATTATGGTTACCACAACCATATTTTTTTTCCTAGTGTGTATATTGTTAGCTTTAAGCATTCTTTCCTTGTTTCTGTTGTTTTTATTACGAATTATAAGGGGTAGTTAGCAAACAATTACGGTTTATAAGAAGATTTTATATAAAAAAAAATTACGAGTTAGCGAGGGGACCAAAATGTATTGAAATTTTACGAATTAACGAAATTTTTTCAAGGGACCGACAGTTTATTACGAATTATCGGGAATTACGAATTATCGGGATTTGACTGTATATATATTAATTTTCATTAGTCTGTAAGGAATATTGTTCTTTAGACTTTAATTAATAAATAAATATTTGTATTTTACTTTTGTATTTTTTGTAGTTAAATATATCGATAATCTATATATATAAAAGTGAAACTCTGTGTGTGTGTGTGTGTGTGTGTGTGTGTTAGCTATAGACTCCGAAACTGTAAAACCGATCGGGCTCAAACTTTGGTAAGTTGTTGTACACATACCAGGGAGTGTTTATGGGTGGAAAAAAGTGGGCGGGGCCACGCCCATAAAAAATTAGCTATCAGTTTTAGCTACTTGCACTTGACCGATTTTTCTGAAACTTTGCACACATATCGAGCTGTCATGACTAAAAAATTTTGTGATAAGAAAAGTGGGCGGGGCCACGCCCCTAAAAAAGTTTAAATTTTGAGGTACTTGCACTGGAGCGATTTTTCTGAAACTTTGCACACATATTAAGCTGTCATGACTTTATAATTTCGTGATTAAAAAGTGGGCGGGGTTACGCCCACAAAAAATTAGTTATCAGTTTTAGCTACTTGCACTGGACCGAATTTTCTAAAACTTTGCACACATATCGAGCTGCCATGACTAAATAATTTCGTGATTAGAAAAGTGGGCAGTGCCACGCCCATAAAAAATAGGTATCATTTTGAGGTACTTGCACTGGACCGATTATTCTGAAACTTTGCACACATATTGAGCTATTATGACTTTACGATTTCCTGAAAAGAAAAGTGGGCAGGGCCACGCCCATAAAAACAATTATAATTTTGAGGTACTTGCACTGGTCCGATTCTTCTGAAACTTTGCACACATATTGAGCTGTTATGACTTTACAATTTCGCGATTAGAAAAGTGGGCAATGCCACGCCCATAAAAAAAATTATAATATTTAGGTTTTTGCACTTGATATTCAATTAAAATTCAGAATGCATTTCAAATTCATTAAGGGGCGTAGCAACGCGCGCCGGGTTTGGCTAGTTTGTAATAAAAAAAGATTTCGTGAAATTTTTATAAAACTAATTTCCAAAAATCATTAACAAATATCGATCTAATTAAGTATTTTCTTATTGAAAAATTCATAAAATATATATATATATATTTTTATAATATATGTATATATTGCAGAAAATAATATTGAATTTTAAACTTAATTGTCTGTAATAAGTACTTCAAACAATAAGGAAAAAATAAATTAGAACAATCCGAATTTAGTTTTACATGTAAACAATACAGTATTGAAATAATTTTGTCTAAATTATACAGTTTTAAATGAGTATAGAACTGATAAATAATAAAATAAATAAAATTCTTTTAAAAATATCTTACGAATTGTATTCAGTTTGCTTTTAACGCTAACTAGTATCATTTACAATCTTTATCACCATTATGAGCATCATTGTCATCATCATCATCATCATCGTTTTTATCAGATTCATTGTTTTATGTAGAAATACGACTCGTTGCTTAAATACCAACAACAATAAGATGCCACCAACGAAAAACTTAACACACAAACTGATTCAGTCTGGTAAGCAACTCGTCATTATGTTTTTGTTTATTTTTTCCATTGCCTGAAAAGATTCCCATCCACCTAATGACGGCCATCACCATTTTGTTACACTGTTTACACTCGCGTAGAGTTTCATACGTATGTATGTATGTATATATGTATAGTGTATACTACACTCTCAGTCATTAAACATTTTTGGTAAACGTATTAAAACACCCCATCATTGCCTTAATTAAGAGCCATAAAAAGACATTTACTTGCATTTGTGAGACGAAATTTTTAAATGATTTTTATTTCTTTTTTTAGAGTTTTGTTGTTGTTGTTGTTGTGCTTAACAACCAGCAACAACAAAAAAACAATATTTACAAACATTAACAGACCGATACACTCGTATATTTGTATGTATACAAATAATTTAAATATATTGGAAATTGTAAATTTATAAAGCGACTGGCAAATACATACATACTTATTATGCTAATAGATAATTACAGTTGGTAAAACAAATTTACGCTAAATATTTATCAAAATAATTATTTTCATTTAGTTTTTCTGTAAATGTAAGATATTGCTTTTATGTCGCTTTACTTATTTCACTTATTGTTATACACTTTTATTATCAAATTCACTTTGATACGCACTTTACAAGCTCTACTGTAATACTGATCATGTTAGCTGTGTTGTTCGGCTATTTATAGTAACATAGTGGGGTTCTGTAACATTCAACAAAGTTCTCGTATGTACACACTTGTTCATTCTGTAAATTACTCGAAAGCCGTTACATTTTAATTAAGACGTAATGTTAAGTAATATGCAGGAATAATAAAAGTGCCTAAGAGTATGCTGCACATAATAACTCATCTCGACTGCATTTAACTTAACAACATGTTCTAACAACCAGCGAACCAAACGAAATGTTAAATGTACATAAACTAATTCAAATAAAACTACTGTAACTTAAACTACTATAACTAAAATAAAATTATAATGTAAATTAAGCTATTTAAAATAAATCTGTAACAATATTTTCTCCATCGTTTTTCGAACATTATAAAAAAAAACTATAAACCGTTCACCTTTTTATCACTATCAATGTTTAAACTTTTGTACCTTTTTTATAGGCAATTCATTTTGTCTATATGTCTATACGTTTGTAAGCGTATTGTCATATTAATTTTATATAGTGTGAGTTTAATTCTGTGCCGAAAATTCGAATTAAGTGAAATTGTACGTTCGTTAAATGTTAAAGCGTTTCTTGCTTTTTGAATGCTTAATTGTCTACTTGGTGTATTGTAGGCCGATTATAAGCAGACATTTTTTATTAAGTATCTCGAGGGAAGGAAGGAGTGTTGATAATAAGTTCTTTGAACGACTTATCGATAAATACTCAACAATTGTAATTATGGAAAATGTGCTGAAATATTTAGGCATTCTGATTTTAGATTGAGTAACTAACTTGTTATATTTATTTTTTTTCTATTTAGCTGGCTTATCGATGAAGACTTTTGACATCACATAATTTTCCATTTTGATGGGCACCAATAAACAAATATGTATAGTGTTGCCATTATATATATTAAATTGGAAAAATAAGAACAAAAACTTATTTTTAATATTAAACATAAAAGAACATTACAAAAATACAATAAAGAAATAAATTCATGTGTTTTTGTAGTTTTTCGTGATATTATTACATTTTTTTATCAATGACTTTAATATTGTTCATTATAAAATATATATGCGGCATCCTTGAAATTTGTATTGCTAAAATACAAATCAGCTGATTATTATGTTATTGCTGTCTTCAAAATAATTATGAAGCTGACGTCAGAGCAGCATTTGAAGTTGGCAGCATTTGAAACCGTGAAGTTGTGATGTCTGCTGTCGTCTAAGTGTTTAGAGCTTTATACACAATTGAGGGATTCACAGTAGTGTCATAAAGTCATATGTCCTATAATAATAGCATGAAAAATTAAGACTATTGTGAACAACCCCTCATAATTAAGTGTGCTATTTTAAATTTAAATCAGCTGATGTAAAACAATTATTAAAATAAATAATTTCTTTTATAATGCCAAAAACAAGTTAAAAAAAAAACAAAATAATAACCAGTTTGAGCGAAAAGTACATTTTAGATGTTGTAATGGCAGACTCAAGTAAATAAATTACAAATAAATTAAATTTAGTTTGATAAGCAAAAACAGCAGAGTCCTTAGCCGATCTTATTTGACGCCACCAGTGATTTGTTATCAAAAATTAGCAACTGCGCTCAAATTTGGATGTCGGCTCGATAAAATTATACAATGAACGGCGACGGCTTACAAAACTGTTGCGGCTTAGCTTAGCCGTTTAGCACAGGTCTCTGCTTATTAAATACGACAGCACAATAAACATAGCGTACAAAGTTCTATTATTATAAGACACTTTTTGTTTGAAAAGCAACAACAACATTTGTAAACCATTGTAAAATTTTAGAACAATATGACATGATAAGACACCTTGTAAATCACCCAAATATTTTTTTTATGTTTTTTTTTTTTTGGCAGCCAGTACAGATAAATAAGCGATTTTTTGTTATCAAAATTGGAGATGATAGTAAATTCTTCGAGATTCGCAGCAAGATTAAAAATGTATCAGGTAGATTCGCTCTCAAAATTTTGTATAGCGAATCTTGTAGATTTAATCAAGATTTGGTCGCGAACCTTGATTGAGAGAGCGAACCTCGAATTTTGCTTTCCGTGTGAACATGCTATAAAGCAGAGCCAATTGATTTAAATTTAAACGTAATTTCATAGCTGTCCGCCTTAATTCTATAACGCACTTAAATTCGCTACATTATTCCATACAAAAGAACAAAATGCTGCGTACGGTGTCGAACGATTGGTCGTCTTAGTAATAGTGGACTAACGTTGATGAGGCATACCATATGTTGCTTAAGGTGCACAAAAACAAATTTTCACAGAACGCACAGCTGAATAAAAATAGATAAATACATGTTAAATCGTTAAACAATATTGCCAACAACAACACTGATTTTCTTTTCGAAAATTATTGCAAAATTATTGACTTGTGCCGGAAAATTATATATTTTTATATTACCACAATAAACTTATAGGCTATACAAATTTTAATTAATCAAATTTATTATATGTATTTTTATATATGTATTAAAATAATTTTTCTACATCCTAAATAATTAAGAGCCGTTTTCATAAAAAATATTTTAGGTTTATTAAAGGCTTCTTTGACAGATGTTGTAGAGAAATTTGTAAAATAAGCCTTCAATAAACCCAAAATATTTTTTATGAATACGGCCCTAAATATTTAGGGCCATTATTCATAAAAAATATTTTAGGTTCATTAAAGACTTATTTGACAGATGTTGTAGAGAAATTTGTCAAATTAGCCTTCAATAAACCTTAAATATTTTTTATGAATACCGCCCTTAAAATTTATCTTCTTTTTCGAATATCAAAATAGTGAAACTAAAGTTAACATCGTCCAATAACATTTTGTATAACACTTATATGCTTTCCTGAATAAAATATTTTAACAACACAAATAGTGTGCTGCAGTAGCATATGCATTCTAAACACATACTTTTTCAAATGCAAGATGTATTTAGTTTTACACTCGTATTTTGCATTCCTGACATATAACGCAATTAAATATAGTTCATTATTTATCTATCACACATTAGCCTTCAATCATACACACAAATGCAAAAGAAATCCCACTCTAACATTTGACCACATATTCTTACGTATGTATGTGCACATGAGAGGACAATTTTCCCTCTTAATACCCAAACTCCAAAGGCAATAATATTATTGACTGAGTTCTAAAGCCGTCATACAGTCAAACAGACTAGGCCTCGAGGACAAATAAACAATGCCGATGATACTTATGTTATCATCTGTTCTAAGACTGATGAAGTTTTTGTGAAAATGCTGATGAGGACAATTTAAAGTCTTCGGGTTATGTAAAGAGTATGTACTTTGGAATGATATATGAGGCTATAATGGAACATTTTATTTGCCAGACAATAAACGCACATACATGAAAGTTGATTTCTAATGTTAAATGCAATTTGGATTCTATATCGTTTTCTTTGTTGAATTTGTGTAGAGGAAGAATGTATATAATTTCTCTATGGACAAAGTTTTTAAAAGAATTAAAAACTATATTGAAATATCGAAGTTGAATTTATTAGTAAAACCTACATTGACACGCCTACTATAACGCCCACTTTTCACGTAATCTACTGTTAATGAAATTTTAAAGCACTTTTATTTCCTAGTGATGAAGTGAATGTCAACTTATTGTAGAGATATTTAGGCTCTTTCGTAGTCATAATTTTATTTACTTCAGCTAGCCATCAAGGTGCAAGGTGCCCAAAACACGTTAATTAAAAATATGTATGTTCAATGTTGCTACAAGCTTTCGTTTATCAAACGCATTGCATGCAGCAAAGAGTTGGCCATAAGTATGATTTTGCTAGCATCATTCTTTTAATCATTGGAGTAAAGTGTTGACTACACCAAATGCTTTTAAACATAGCATATACATATGTATATGTTCTGCAACAAAATAAAAAAAAATCTTAATTTGTGCACTCGTTTACTGGATTTTGTTGTACTGAAATTATTGCTTCAAATTTTTTTAAATTAATAGGCTAAATAATTTATTTTTAAATTTGAATTATATTTTTAAGTAATTCAAAAATTTATTTAATTGATACAGTCGAACTTCCCTATAGTGAATCTTCAAGGGGACAGACAATTATTTCACTATATAGAAACTTTATTATACAGAAAATGTTTGTTGTTTTGTTATTTATTAAAATTAATTAGGTATTTTTGTTTGAACAACATTTTTCCATTTTTCTTTATCAATAAAAGCTTCAATTACATTAAGACATTTAAATACATTTGTCGGAACGTTAGGTTAGGTTAGGTTAGGTTGAAAAGGAGGGGTATAAAAGCTAAAACCCATGACAGGTATGCACTTATGTCCAGTTGGCATGTTGTGCGCTCCATATGGAAAACGGAACTCCCAAACAAAAACCATAAACATAATTTCCCATATATAACAGACTAGTCCAAGAACCCAGTCCCCTCAATGTAACGCCTTATGGATCTCCAGTTCGAGTTCCCCAGGTATTCCAAATTCGGCATAGTATCCACTATAAAATTTTCGCGCCTAATATGCCCAAACGCAGGACAATGACAGAGGTAGTGTACCAGAGTCTCATCCTCTTCCTCGCAAGCTCTACATGTTGTCTCCTCAGATAATCTCATGCGAGCTAGATGAGTTCTCAACTCCGTATGACCTGTAATTACACCAGTTAATTTCCTAAGTGTAGGTCTACTTAGTCTCAGAATCTCCTTTGATTCCCCTAGATTTGGGTCACCCCAGAGTGTTCTTGTCACCTTACCGACATCAGTGTCGGAACGTTGCTCTCCATCTCCAAAAAAAGTTCGTAGTACATCAAGTGAAGAGGAAACGTGTTGTAATGCAGATGACGTTTTATCAATATTTGCCATTAGTTCACCACCCAGTTTCTCTTCATCGTCATCTGATATAATCTGCTGTAATTCACGACTTTCTAAGACACTGCTAAGAATATTTTCATCGGACGGAATATATATATATTTTTTCTTTGATGTCCCTTCTTCAACTTTATTAATTACTAATACGTTTTTCTAAAAGAAATATACTACTCCGGTGCGTCATTTTCGTTCACTCAACTCGGTCAACTGATGTTAAAAGGCAAATCTTTAACTTTTTTGTTTTTATTTCCATATTTTGGGAATCCCAAAAATATTACTTATTTTCTTTATAAATAGTGTAAAATAAAGCTGCTAAAAACAGTTCATTATATAGAGACAAAAACACACATAAAATGTATTTTTGTTTTCAAAATTTTGTTCATAGTAAAGAAAGATTCACTGTATGGAAATTATTTATACTGAGATCGAAATACATTGAAAGTACGAAAAATCTGTGTTCTTGATTTTAGTTCATAATATGAAGAACTTCATTATATAGAAGTTCACTATAAGGAAGTTCGACTGTATTA
The DNA here is from genome assembly GCA_941918925.1 of Phyto melanocephala. Lineage (NCBI taxonomy): Eukaryota > Metazoa > Arthropoda > Insecta > Diptera > Rhinophoridae > Phyto > Phyto melanocephala. Next base: position 81,853,593 of record OW799235.1, on the reverse strand, counting down.
TTATTATTTTTTCGAAAACTTAGAAATTTCTGTGTGTTGGAGAAAGTATATTCAAAAATAAAAATGAAAAAATTAGTTGCTCATCAGCAGATTAAGTTCTAGTAAATACATACATAGCTAAAAAAAATAGACCTTGTTTTTAATAAATATTGTTACGGATTTATTTTTAAGTAGCTTAATTTACATTATAATTTATTTTAGTTGTAGTAGTTTAAGTTACTGTAGTTTTATTTGTATTAGTTTAATTCGCTGGTTGTTCGAAAATTATGTTTGTTATTATGTGTAGCATGCATGAGACGGGCGCTCAGAGTAACCGAGGAATGGTGTTGTGAACAGGGACTAACCATAAATGCTGGCAAGTCGGATGCTATGCTCTTCACGCGGAGAAGAAAGGGCATAGAGATTGAATCCTTAATGCTTTTTGGAACTGAGATCAATGTGTCCAGGAAGGTGAAATATCTGGGGGTAACGCTGGATATGAAACTAACCTGGAATGATCATGTTGAGACAAGGGTACAGAAGGCAAAGAGGATTCTGCATCAGTGTAAACGGGTTTGCGGTCGGAAGTGGGGAATCTCACCTAAGGCTGCACACTGGATTTACATAGTGGTGGTGAGACCGACGACCACTTACGCATCTGTTGTCTGGTGGCCGAAGGCCTCTCAGGCGACGGTTAGGCGGAAGTTGGACGGGGTTCAAAGGATTGCTTGCATTGGTACATGTGGCGCGATACGTACCACACCAACGCAGGTGATGGAGGCAATGCTGGGACTGCTGCCGTTGGACTTATTTGTGAGGGAGACGGCGGCAAGATCGGCGATTCGGATGCGAAGCGATGGCATGTGGTATCGCTTTGGATCGGTTTTGAGGCATAGGAGAATCCTGGACCTCGTGGATAAAGAGGTTAGGGAGGCTCAGATGCCGATGGAGCGCATGAGTCGGGTGAAAGTGGTCGAAAGGCTACATCACACGCTCATAGCGGATGGATTCATGCACGATGAGTGCATGGAGAATGACATCAGTATCTTTACTGATGGGTCCTTTATGGACGGAAGGGCAGGTGCTGGTGTGTACTCATCTGAGTTGGACTTATCCTGCACCCTGAGTCTGGGGTAGTACGTGTCGGTCTATCAGGCAGAAATACTTGGTTTGCTGCACGCGTTGGACCACCTGTTGGAATGTCGAGTGTATGGGAGGAAAATTCTTATTGCACTTGACAACCAGTCGGTTATAAAACGTATGCAGCGGATGGATGTGAACTCATCTTTGGTGCTTGAGTGTGTTCTAAAGCTCAATAGGTGTGCCTCTACAAATGAGGTAACTCTGATGTGGGTTAAGGGACACGTGGGCATGGCTGGGAATGAGGCTGCTGACGAACTTGCGAAGAAGGGGTCTGAGGCTGCATTCTGCGGACCGGAACCCAGAACTGCTCTGGGCAATGGGTTAGTGCGGGCGAGGATCTTTCAATGGGTGAACTCTGTGAACTTGCGAAGGTGGACGGATTTTTAAAATAATAGAAATTTTATTTAAATTTTTAATACTGTTTAAATTTATGTTTTTCGCAATATTTTTCAACTAAAATTATTAATTTTTATTTAATTATTAATATGTATTTATTTCGTAACTAAAATTCGTATGAATTTTTTGAAAAAATTTTTAATAAATTTCTTTAAGTGTTTATTTGCATGTGTGTGCGCAAGTTTTTAAACGCAAAATATCTAAATATTTACTAGTTTATGTATTTGTTGAGATGTCTTTGTCGTCTGACTTTGTATTTGTAACTTTTTCGATATGCCAGTTAAATGGAAGAAGAAGTGTGAAAAGTCAAATTAGTTTAAAAAAAGTTTATTGTTGCTGTGAGGGGAAAACATTTCCGCATAATAATGATTTTTGCTCAGCCCCTAAAGCAATCTTATCTTAAAGTTAAATTTATATATTTTGGAAAATATACATGTACACGAGTTCAAAAGAAAGTTGGCATCGGTACAAAGAATGCTTGATACCTCAACGGGGGTAAATGGGTAATGATTTAAAAGCTTCGATGCCTTTAATAAAAACAACATTTACATTAGTGTACGAAAATTTACAACAAAGTGATTAAAAACAAGTAAGAGTACTATGTTCGGCTGTGCCGAATTTTATATACCCACCACCAATTTAATGTACTTTTATAGCACGAAATTTATTATTTTGTTATAAACTGTAATCGCTATGGAATATTCTATTTATACATAAATATGTATCACTTTCTTTTTTTAAATTCTATATGCTAGTAAAATATTTTCTTAAATTTAGTCTTTCAATGAAAGTGGGCGTTAAAGTAGGCGATAAAGTTTCTGCTAGTAAATAATAATAAATAGATATTTCAATATAGTTCTTTATTCTTCCAAAAACTTTGTCTATAGAGAAATTATCTGAATTTAGGATATATCGTTATATGGAAGGTAGGCGTTAAAGTGGGCGTGTCATCTTCATTTTCTGGCATAACAATGACATTAACTAGAAAGCTATATCTACAACCTCATTATACCTCTAACTTTGTCGGTTTTATGAGCTTTTAAATTTCATTAACAGTAGATTACGTGAGAAGTGGGTGTAATAGTAGGCGTGTCGAAATAGTTTCTGCTAATAAATTTAACTCAGATATTTCAATATAGTCCTTTATTCTTTCAAAAACTGAATTCATAGAAAAATATTATGAATTTGATAAAAAGCGTTATACGGAAGGTGGGCGTAAAAGTGGGCGCGTCAAATTAATTTTCTGTTAGTGCAAAGATTTTGACCAAAAAGCAATGTTTGCAAAGTTTCAGAATCATACATCTAATTTTGTCAGTTTTATTACGTTTTTAATTTTAAAAAATACACGATGCGGTATAAGTTTTCGCACATTTTTAACCATCTTATTTAAAGATTTAAGCAGTTTGCAAAAATAAATATTTTTTTACTCAGGAAATATACATTCGAAATTTCATGGCTCTACGTTACGATACGATGTTTGAAGAACATGTTTTTTTTACCTACTCTTGCATTACGAGCTATAACTCTCTTACTAATATTGCGATTTAGCCCAATTTCAATGCCAAACAAACTTTGTGTAAAAGAAATATTCTTGCAAAATTTGAGCTCTCTAGCTTTTTCCGTCCGACCTCTATCGTGCTTTCAACAGACTGACATAGCTATGTCGTCATTAAATTAAACCCCGGTTCAGAAAATATATACTTTATGGGGTCTAAAGTGGATATTTCGATGTGTTACAAACGGAATGAGAAATTGAGTACATCCCCACCATTTTTTTGGTGGCGGGTATAAAAAAATTAATGTTATTTTATTCTACTTTTTAAATCCAACGAAATCGGTAGTTCAAATTTAACATTTTAAATGGACCCTATATAACCGTAATATTTAAAATTTTTTCATAACGCTCGATAAATATTGATAAAATGAATAATTTTTTATTGAAATACCATGAAAAAATTTCCGTTTTTGTTAAGCAAAATTTGTACTTAATTATTTGCTTTTTGGTATTTATCAATCTTACCACGTAATGGCACACACATACAAATATTTTGTGATACAATAGCTAAATAACAGTTACTTTATTAAGATGCATATGTAGATATGTACATGTAAAGAGTCTTTGTCTTTGTCACAATCATTGTCAAAGAATTTTGTGTATAATTTTCTCCAAAAACCAATTTGCTAATTTGCCATTTTGGGATTTCAAAATGTGAATATTCGTACATGCAGAAAAAGATAGAATTTGATTGGCAGATGGATGTGTGTACTTATATGTATGCATACTGTAGTTATGTACCCATTCATATTTGGTAAGTGATACAAAAGCATACATACATAAATTTTCATATTCATTCATGCGGAAATTTTGAACAAATTTAGTTACTATATGCATACACACTTATAATATTTATATAATATGTATGAGCAAAAATGTTCTTCAATTTAATACACTGTTGCACATTAAAAAAATTCTTTAGTTTTAAAAAAAATATAATTAAAATCGTTAGGATTTTATAGCAACAAAATTAGTTTACAACAACAACTAAATATATATATATACCATTTTATCAAAGGATTTTACTAACCACTTACACTTTTTACACTTTATAACCGCCTCAGTTTTTCTCTGCTTTAATCAAACATTTCTCATTTTATTTTTTGTCTATACAATTTGTTTATTTACAAGTTATTTAAGCTAAAGTGTCAACATCTCATTCCAAATGCACTCACTTAAAATAAACTGTTTGCTTTCAGTTCTTAACATCCAACTTGACCATAAACTGCAGTCAATTTTGTAGGCAAACACAACATGCGACTACTTCGGTCAGTCGTAACGGTTTCCTCTTAATTTTATTTGATTCTACTACTAGACCCACACAGTTACTTATTGCATTTAGTTTGCAGTGTTTATTTTAAATGGAATGATTTGAACATTCCCTAAAGTGTAATTAATATGTAAACGATAGTCTACTAATCAAATAAACAGCAACTGATGAAATAAAATAAAATGGTTTGAGATTATTATTACATTTAGAGTTGCTGCAACATGGCTGGAATGAGATCTTTTGTATTGGAGTGGAAGTATACTCCTTTTATAAGAGAATTACTTGTACTGGTTATATAAAATCATTTTAATGTAGTCTTTGATTAATATTTATTAGTACAACAGCTCAAATGTATTGAGAAATAGTACTTAGGAGTTTCTAACAAGTCACAAGAATATGTAAAAGTAATTTAAGCAATTTTTATACCCGCCACCAAAAAAATGGTGGGGGTATATTCATTTTGTCATTCCGTTTGTAACACATCGAAATATCCATTTTAGACCCCATAAAGTATATATATTCTAAATCGTGGTTTGATTTTATGACGATCTAGCTATGTCCGTCCGTCTGTCCGTCTGTTGAAAGCACGATAGAGGTCTCACCGAAAAAGCTAGGGGGCTCAAATTTTGCCAGAATCTTTCTTATAGACAAGGTTTGTTTGGTATTGAAAATGGGCTAAATCGGAATATTAGGAAGAGAGTTATAGCTCGAAAAGCAAGAGTAGGTCGAAAAAACCGTGTCCTTCGAACATCGAATAAAATGGAATTGTGTCCAAACGCCTTAACGTAGACTCATGAAACTTCGAATATATATTTCCTGGGTAAAGACAATATTTTTTCCCGAAAATTGTCTAAATCTATGCATTAGGAGAGGAGTTATCGATCAAAATGTACGAAAATTTATACCGCACAGTGTATTTTTCGGTATATATAAAAACAAAAACGTCATAAAAGCAACAAAATTGGATGTACGACTCTGAAATTTTGCACACTTTGCTTTTTGGTGACACGCTTTCTTGTAACGGCAAATCAATGTGCCACGCCCACTTTTACGCCCACCTCCCATATAACGTTTTAACTAAAATTCATATAATTTCTCTATTAATAAAGATTTTGGAATAATAAAGGCCTATCTTGAAACACCTCAGTTGTACTCATTCGCAAAAATATCTTTGATACGCCTACTATAACGCCCACTTTTCACGTTATCTGCCGTTAATGAAATTTAAAAGCTCATAAAACCGCTAAAATTAGAGGTATGATGATAAATTTTGCTACGTCTATCCCCCTAGGCAATTTCATTACTATGCCAAAAAATTAAGGTGCCACGCCCACCTCCCATATAACGTTTTACCTAAAATTCATATAACTTCTCTATTAATAAAGATTTTGGAATAATAAAGGACTATATTGAAACACCTAAGTTGTACTCATTAGCAAAAACAACTTTGACACGCCTACTATAACGCCCACTTTCACTTTTGAATTGTGTCCAGACGCATAAACGTAGTCATGAAACTTCGAATATATATTTATCGAGTCAAAAGAACATTTTTCCCTGAAAATCGCTTAAATCTATGAATTAGGAAAAGAGTTAGAGATAAAAATATACGAAAATTTATACCGCACAGTGTATATTTCAAATTTAAAACGTAATAAAACTGACAAAACTATATGTACGATTCTGAAATCTTGCAAACATGGCTTTTTGGTCAAAGTCTTCGTTAAAACGCACACTTTTTTCCTTAAATTTTTATAAAAATATATTAGTCATATATATTAGCATTTATTCATCTTACACTGCACCATTTATTGTACTGTAGCTAAATATAAAATAAAGATGATAAGATAGATGACTCTACTAGCAACTACTAGATGGCATGCTTACAACTATGCTTATGTTCTCCTTAAGTTATGCTCTATTAAAAATGGGAATTTAGGAAAATTTTGAGCTAAGTAAAAAAAAATTATCTCTAAACATTATAAACAATTTATTTTCATGTACTAATGGCTAACAAATTTTAAAATTATACAAAACTTATTTTGAAAATCTTTTAAAAGCAAAATGTTATAGAAGTTTAAAAAACAAAATCTTACTAATAAATTTCCCGTTTTAGAAAAATGCAGAGAATGTATATTTTAAATCACCCTGTGGCCCTTAAAATTTAACCTTAAATTCACTTTCTTCCTCTTAAATTCATGTAAATTCTCTATGAATAAAGATTTTGGAATACTAAAGGACTATATTGAAATATCTAAGTTATGTTTATTAACAGAAACTTTATTGACACGCGTATTTTAACGGCCACTTTCATTGAAAGACTAAATTTACGAAAACATTTTACTAGCACACCGAAGTTATAATGGGTGGTTTTATTTTAAGGGACTATGTTGATTTTGAATAAAATTATTGTGAAATTATTATCATTTATTTTTATAATGATAATATTTGTATTCTTTAATTATGTATGGAACAAAATATCGGCCAAATGGGCCCCCAACCTAGGCGGCACACCACGATCCGATAGTCCAAATTTTCAATGACACTGTTGATGCTCGATTGTTGGGCACGATGATGAGTCGAGGTTGCTTGCTCTTTTGCCACGTTATCGTGAAAAACAGCAATGTTTCCATTCAGCGAACTAAGAAGGCATTCACAGATGTTTTCACATTTCATACAGACCTACTTTGCAGACATTTAAATATTTTTTACAATTCTCACGATTGTGGACGAATTCGAACGATTATGTTGACCAAAAGAATCACGAAGTGCACAAAATGCATTTTGATTTGAACGCCCATTTTTATAAAAATCTTTAATATTTAAAAGCGTTGCTCGATTGCGTATCTTTCCACGGTTCAAATTGAGTTAGTCTGAGATTGAGAAATGTCAAATGAAATGCAAGACAAAAGTTGAAGTTTAGGTGTGGTTCACCTTCAACATGGGCCCTTAAAATTTAACCACCCTCTGCAAAGAAAGTGATACATATTTTACTATAAAGAGATTATTCTATAGCGATTAACAAAATAATAAATATTGTGCTTTAAATGTACACAAAATTGGTGGTGGGTATAAAAGATTCGGCACAGCCGAATATAGTGCTCTTACTTGTTGTTACACCCAATTAATTTTAAATGCGAGTAGACTTTACAATGTTTTTTCTGCGCATGTTCCATTTTTGACTTTAACTTTTATAATAACGTTTTCCTTTTTTTTTAATTTTCACCCCATAATCGCCCCATAACTTTCTGAGATATGAGCAAACAAACACGACTGCCTCTGTTTTTATACCCGTATGTGGGTGGGGGTATATTAATTTTGTCATTCCGTTTGTAACACATCGAAATATTAATTTTAGACCCCATAAAGTATATATATTCTGAATCGGGGTTTGATTTGATGACGATCTAGCTATGTCCGTCCGTCTGTTGAAAGCACGATAGAGGTCGCACCGAAAAAGCTAGGGGGCTCAAATTTTGCCAGAATCTTTCTTATACACAAGGTTTGTTTGGTATTGAAAATGGGCTAAATCGGGATTTTAGGAAGTGAGTTATAGCTCGTAATGCAAGAGTAGGTCGAAAAAACCGTGTCCGTCGAACATCGAATAAAAAGGAACTGTGTAACAACGCATTAACGTACAGTCATGAAACTAATATATATCTCTGGAGTCAAAGCAATATCTCTCCCCAAAAATTGCTTGCATCATTAGAAAATAAGTTATAGATAAAAATGTACGAAAATTTATACCGCACAGTGTATTTTTCGGTATATTTAAAAACAAAAACGTCATAAAAGCAAAAAAATTGAATGTACGACCCTGAAATTTTGCACACTTTGCTCTTTGGTATAAGGCTTTTTTGTAACGGAAAATCAATGTGCAACGCCCACTTTTACGCCCACCTCCCATATAACGTTTTATCCAAAATTCATATAATTTCTCTATTAATATAGATTTTGGAATAATAAAGGACTATATGGAAACATCTAGGTTGTACTCATTAGCAGAAACAACTTTGACACGCCTACTATAACGCCCACTTTTCACGTTATCTACCGTTAATGAAATTTAAAAGCTCATAAAACCGCCAAAATTAGGGGTATGATGATAAAATTTGCTACGTATATCCCCCTAGGCAATATGATTACTGTGCCAAAAAAGTAAGGTGCCACGCCCACCTCCCATATAACGGTTTAACTGAAATTCATATAATTTCTCTATTAATAGAGATTTTGGAATAATAAAGGACTATATTGAAATACCTTAGTTGTACTCATTAGAAAAACAACTTTGACACGCCTACTATAACGCCCACTTTTCACGTTCATTTCATGTAATTTCTCTATTGACAAAGTTTTTGGGAAAATAAAGGACTATATTGAAATATCTAAGTTGTATTTATTAGCAGAAACTTTATTGACACGCGTACTTTAACGCCCACTATCACTAAAAGACTAAATTTACGAAAACATTTTACTATAATATCGAAGTTATTAAGGGTTGTTAAATTTTAAGAGCCGATGTTGTTTTTAAATAAAACACAAATTATTTAAGAAATTATTATTATAATTTCTTTCTATAACGATAATATTTGTATGGTTCAATTATGGATTTAACAGAATATCGGCCAAATGGCCCTCTCCCATCCTTGGCGCTACTCCTCTATCTGATGGTCCAAATTTTCAATGAAAATGTTGATGCTCAATTGTTGGGCATGATGATGAGCCGAGGTTGACTGCTCTTTTGCCACTCTATCGCAAAAAACAGCAATGGTTCCCATTCAACGAACTAAGAAGGCATTCACAGATTTTCTAGCATTTTATACAGACCTGTTTTGCAGGAATTTAAATATTTTTTACAATTCTCCCGATTGTGGACAAATTTGAACGATGATGTTGATTAAAACAATTACGAAGTGCACAAAATGCATTTTGATTTGAACGCCCATTTTTATAAAAAACCTGAATAACTTTAAAGCGTTGCTCATTTGCGTATCCTTTTACGGATCAAATTCAGTAAGTTTGAGATTGAGAAATGTCAAGTGAAGTGCAGAAAACAAATTTAAAGACTAGGTGTAGTTCACCTTCAACATGTGCCCTTAAAATTTAACCACCCTCTACAAAGAAAGTGATACATATTTTATTATAAAGAGATTATTCCATAATGATATAATAATAAATATAAATAATAAATAAAGCAAATATTGTGCTTTAAATGTACACAAAATTGGTGGTGGGTATAAAAGATTCGGCACAACCGAATATAGTGCTCTTACTTGTTTTTAAAACAGTTTGGCTTTACTGTCTTTATACATACATACATACATATATACATACATACATACATACATACATACATACATACATACATACATACATACATACATACATACATACATACATACATACATACATACATACATACATACAACAGGTCATTAATAGTGGGGTAGAGATTCTAGGCACTAAGCCTCGTGCGGATTCTGAGGGAAGTAAGCCTCGTGCCAATATTGAGGGAACTAAGCCTCGTGCCGATACGGAGGGAACTAATCCTCGTGCCGATACTGAGGGACTCTCAGTGACGGATAAGGGATCGGAATGGAGGAAGGTACAGCCGAGAGCGCATAGAAGAAGGAAACCAATGAGACCGGACGCATTGGTTGTCAGAAATTGTGGGGAAAGATCTTATGCGGATATTTTGAAGCAGGTTAAGAGTGACCCAAGGTTAAGTGAACTTGGCCAGAGTGTTAGAAACATTAGGAAGACAGGTAGGGGTGAATTGCTCTTCGAGTTAAATAAACCCCTACATAATAGTACGGCCGATTTTAAGACAGCTGTCGAGGGTGTGCTGGGCGAGACGGCTGAGGTACGTGCCTTGACGCATGAGGTGCTCTTGGAGATTAGGAATATAGATGAGGTTACGACGAAAGACGAGGTATTACATTCTCTTTTGGAAGTTTCCGATAAATTTAGTGCGTTGAAACCGTCTGTGATTAAGTCTTTGAGGAAATCGTATAGGGGAACACAGACTGCCACTATTGGTCTGAGTTCTGAGTTGGCGGGCTACCTTATTGAGACCGCTAAGATACGTATTGGATGGGTGATATGTAGGATACGAGGGAAAATGGCACCAATTAGGTGCTACAAATGTTTGGACTTTGGTCATACTGCGAGTAGGTGCAAAAGTCAGAATGATTACGCTGACAAATGCCTACAGTGTGGCGTATCTGGTCACAGGATTGGGGTGTGTAATAACCGACCATCATGTGTGCTGTGTAGTTGTGTAAACCCTAGGGTAAAGAGTGATCATGTAACTGGCTGTTTTGTCTGTCCGTTTTACAAGAAAGCGATCGAACGCCTTAGACATCGAGGATGAGAGTCTTACAACTAAATCTGAATCACTGTCAGGCGGCACAGGATCTGCTGAAACAGAGTGTTCGGGAGATGAATATAGACTTAGCACTCTTAAGTGAACCGTATCGATGCCGGGACTCGGTTAATTGGTTATCGGACATTACCAAGACGTCGGCGATATGGTTAATCAGTGAATTGGGGCTGCGAGATCCTGCCTTACAGTTTACTGGTTTTACTCGGGCTATTGTGCATGGGATTTGCTTCTATAGCTGCTACGTTCCCCCGAGATATTCCTTATTGGAGTTTGAACGAATTGTTCACAATTGTTCTCAAGAGGTCCCGTGGTTATTGCCGGCGACTTCAATGCGTGGGCGATAGAATGGGGCTGCCCATACACAAATTCTAGGGGTCGGATACTAGTGGAGTCATTTTCTACACTTAATGTGATTCTGTTAAACAACGGAGCTGAGCACACTTTCTCAAGAGGCGAAGCGGGGTCAATTATTGATGTTGCCTTTGCTAGCGCTGATATTATGGGAAGGGTAGGATGGAGCATGCCCGGGATATACACACATAGCGATCATAATGCTATATTGATTGATATTAGGGAGGAATTGCGCCAGGATGCAATGATTATACACCCGGAACGAATTTCGGGATGGAAAACAGATAGCCTTGATAGGGAATTATTTGGAGTAGTGGTGGAAAATATGAGGTTGCAAGGGCAGCCTGAAACAATGGCTGCGCAACTCATAAGTAGGGTATCGGAGGCATGCGATACGTCTATGATTAAAAGGAGGATGAGTGCGAACAAGCGGCCGGTATATTGGTGGAACGGGGAAATTTCTCAACTACGGTCGGAATGTATCCGGGCTAGACGACGGTATACTAGAAGCCGAGGTAGGCCGGGGAATGACGAGCACCGTGACCAATATAGGCGCATCCGCAAATCCTTGAAAATGGCGATCAGTAGGAGTAAGAGGGCATGTTTCATACAGATGTGTGAAGAGGTTGAAAACGACCCATGGGGTCTGGCTTATAAGCTGGTAACAAAAAGGCTAAAGTGTCTAAATCCTCCACCACCTAAGGATGCTGAAGTACTTAGGCGCATAGTGGATCACTTATTTCCTTACCAAGGTGTGACATCTTGGCAGACTGATACTGTTCATGTGGTATTTGACTTTCCGCTTGTCACGACAGTTGAGGTTGAAGCTGCCATGAGCAAATTTAGGGACGGGAAAACCCCTGGCTTGGATGGCATACCGAATGCGGTAGTAAGGGAGACTTTCAAGTATTGCCCTGTTCAGGTTATCCATTTGATCAATTCGTGTTTACGCCATGGTAAATTTCCGAGTATGTGGAAAAGGCAAAAGTTAGTTTTGTTATTGAAACAGGGAAAACCTCAGGAGGATCCTTCCTCCTACCGACCGCTCTGTATGATTGATACGTTTGGGAAGCTGTTGGAAAGCATAGTTTGTAGGAGACTAGAGGAATATGTTGAGTGCGTAGGAGGTCTATCTTATAATCAATTTGGTTTTAGAAAGGCAAGATCGACTGTGGATGCTTTGAACGTAGTGGTTCATACGGCCACTGCGGCGATTGAGGGCAAACGATGGAGGAATGGCACAAAGGAGTATTGCGTAGTGGTAACGCTCGACGTCAGGAATGCATTTAACTCGGCAAACTGGGAGGTTATAGTGAATTCTCTCACGCGTTTAGCGATTCCTGAGTACTTGTTGGCTATAGTGAAGGATTACTTCCGTGACAGAATCCTGCTGTACGAAACCGACAAGGGCATGCGACAGCATAATATCACAGGTGGGGTCCCACAGGGTTCGGTTCTCGGACCGTTGTTGTGGAATGTGATGTATGATGGCATACTCCGTGTGTCTCTTCCCGATGGGGCTAAGATTGTCGGTTTTGCCGATGACATAGCCCTGATATGTGTCGCTAGGGAGTTAGTGGAGATTACGACCATTGCTAATGCAAGCATAGGAATTGTGCGCTCCTGGTTGGAATCTGTTAATTTGGGGCTCGCTGACCAAAAGACAGAGGCGATTTTGATATCCAGCCGTAGGTCAATGGAGTCTGTGAAATTGAATGTGGGATCATGTTGTATTAAGACGAAACCTTCGCTTAAATATCTTGGGGTTATGATAGATTGTCGTTTATCTTTTAAGGATCATCTGCTATATGTTGCTGAGAAGTCTTCGAGAACATATACTGCTCTGTCTCGTATAATGCCAAATACGAGAGGCCCAAAGTACTTACGTCGGAAACTTCTGGCTGGAGTAGTTAAGAGTGTGATTATGTATGCATCACCTATTTTGTCTCGGGCTCTTGGGTTGAAGACCTATAGGGGAATTATAAGCCCAGTATATAGATTGGCTGCTTTGCGAGTTATTTGTGCTTTCCGGACTGTATCAGATGATGCAGCATTGGTGATTGCAGGAATGATGCCAATTGATCTTCAGATCAGAGGCTTCTCAGATATTGAAACGATTGCTGAGTGGCAGCGGCGATGGTCCTTGTCAGAGAAGGGTAGATGGACGTTTTCTCTTATTCCTGACTTAGTCCCATGGCTCGGGCGAACACATGGGGATCTGGACTTCTATGTTACGCAGTTGCTTAGTGGACACGGTTGTTTTCGGTCTTACTTATACAGATTTGGTCATGATACTTCTCCGTTCTGTCCGAGTTGTGATGGTAATGTCGAGGAGAATGCTGAACATGTATTCTTTTCGTGCTCGCGTTTTGATAGGGAGAGAATACACCTTGAGGGGATGATAGGCCGTAGTGTTGATCACAGTAATATAGTGGAAATTATGTTGTCCTCTGCACGCAGTTGGGAGTATGTATGTGAATATGCTAGATTGGTTCTCACTGAACTTCGTAGGGTTGAGAAAATCCGTAATAGGATGTTATAATTTGGGTGTTGTACCTTCCCCCCCCTGCGATGTATAGCTTTGTGGTAGTTCCGCAGGGATTTTGGGCTAGTGTACCGAGGTGTTTTAGCGTGTTAAAGTCACGCACTCCTGGTTGACCTGAGTACCAGGGTCTTTCGATGATTTCACCTCGTTAATAAAAAAAAAAAAAAAAAAAAAAAAAACATACATACATACATACATACATACATACATACATACATACATACGTACATACATACATACATACATACATACATACATACATACATACATACATACATACATACATACATACATACATACATACATACATACATACATACATACATACATACATACATACATACATACATACATACATACATACATACATACATACATACATACATACATACATACATACAGGCTATAATTGATAACATTGCTTCCGATGCAACCACTAGAAATCCCGTGCTGATAGCTGGCGATTTTAATGCTTGGGCTACGGAGTGGGGCTGTCCATGGACCAACGCAAGAGGCAGAATACTTCTGGAGACATTTTCCGTCTTAGATGTCGTATTGATGAATTCTGGCGACGAACACACGTTCAGTAGTGGCGTTGGAGAATCGACTATTGACATCACGTTTGCCAGTAGAATCATTGTGGGCCGGGTAAATTGGGGTATATCTGATCAATATACACATAGTGACCACAAAGCTATAATCATAGAGGTGACACGTGAACGACCACGTGTGAATACACATACACGGAGTTTGACAGGCTGGAAGACAAATACGTTTGATAAGGATGTTTTTTCAATTGTAATGGAGGGAATGACACTAGATGGTCCAGCGGAAGTCATGGCGGGTGAGTTGATGAACCAGATAACGCGAGCGTGTAATGCATCGATGGTTGAAAGGAAAAAATCGGCAAACAAACATCCAGTATACTGGTGGAACAATGAAATTGCTACCTTGCGGGTAGATTGTATACGTGCAAGAAGGCTATACACAAGGTCGAGAGGTACATCTGATAACAGACTACATCAGCAGATTTTTAGAATGAAAAGGAGAGCCTTAAAGCTAGCAATTCGTAAAAGCAAGCGCAAATGCTTTCTTGATATATGTGATGATGTTGAAAATAACCCGTGGGGTCTTGCCTATAAACTGGTAATTAAGAGGCTGAAGTGTTTAAGTACAGCACCACCTAAGGAGGAGTCGATCCTAAACCGCATCGTTCAGCAGCTTTTTCCATATCAGGAAACGTCTTCATGGGAAAATAGTCTCCTTGATGAAATATTCCATTTTCCTCAGGTGACAACACCCGAGATAGAAGCAGCTGTGTTAAGATTCAAGGATAATAAGACACCAGGATTGGATTGTATCCCTAATGTCGCATTAAAGGAAGCCGTTAAATGTTGCCCGGATCAATTTGTTAAGGTGATAAACTCGTGTTTGAGTCAAGGAGTTTTTCCATCAATATGGAAGAGGCAAAAATTGGTCCTACTACCAAAGGATAATAAGCCCCTGGATGAACCCTCCTCTTATCGTCCACTATGCATGATAGACACGTGTGGAAAGTTGTTAGAGAGGATAGTATGTAACAGACTGGAATCTTACATTGATGCCGTAGGTGGGTTGTCCGTTAACCAATTTGGCTTTAGGAAAGCTAAATTTACTGTCGATGCCATTAATGTGGTTGTAAAAACTGCAGCACAGGCTATCGAAGGAAAGAGATGGAAAAAAGGTACAAAGAAATACTGTGTTATTGTAACATTGGATGTCAAGAATGCCTTTAATACAGCGAACTGGGAGAAGATTGTAGACGCTTTGTCTCGACTGAATATCCCCCGATACCTACTGGCCATTATTCAGGACTATTTTCGTAATAGGCTTTTGATGTATGATACCGACACAGGTATGAAGAGGTATAAAGTCACTGGAGGAGTACCACAAGGATCAGTGCTGGGACCATTACTATGGAATGTGATGTACGATGGTGTATTGAGATTGGATTTACCTACAAATGTGAAGATAATTGGCTATGCGGATGATATAGCACTTGTTTGTGTTGCGAAGGAACTCGCAGAGGCAGAGACGATTGTGGATGCTAGTATACGAATTGTCGGAGATTATCTCAGGTCAATGGGCTTGAATCTTGCTGACCATAAGACGGAAGCGGTTTTGATAAGCAGCTGCAAAGTGAGGGAAACCATGAACTTCCACGTTGGCATGTGCAACATGGAGACAAAGCCCTACCTTAAATATCTTGGTGTGGTAATTGATACTCGCTTATCCTTTTTCGATCACCTACGGTACATAAGTGCAAAGGCATCGGGAACCTGCTCTGCGCTCCCGCGTATTATGCCAAATACCAGAGGCCCTAAATATCTCCAGAGGAAGCTGATAACGAGAGTTGTTAGGAGCATTATCTTGTATGCATATCCTGTCTGGTCAAATGCGTTGCGGTTTGGTTCATATGTGAATCTTATTACGCCTGCGTATAGGCTGGCGGCCCTTCGAGTGTGTAGTGCATACCGGACAGTGTCAGATGAGGCAGCATTTGTCATTGCGGGTATGTTACCAATTGATTTGGAGGCCACAGCTGCTACAAGGGAAGAACGCATTGTCAGATGGCAGTTGCGTTGGTCGGTTACGGGTAAGGGGAGATGGACGTACTTACTGATACCTGACATAGTGACATGGCTCGATAGGGGACACGGCGACCTGAACTATTATATCACTCAGTTATTGAGTGGACATGGCTGCTTTAGGTCGTATCTATATCGCTTTGGACATGACAGTAATCCGTTCTGTCCGAGTTGTGGTGAAGACGTTGTGGAAGATGCCAGACATGTCTTTTTCATCTGTCCACGTTTTGAGAATTGGAGGGCGAACTTACAGACGATGATAGGCTAGGGCATGAGGCCCGATAATATAGTGCGGGCTATGCTGTTTTCTGTGAGTAATTGGGAGCATGTATGTAACTTTGCGAAATTGGTTCTTGTGGAACTTCGTAGGTTAGAAAGGATTCGAAACAGAATCAATACGACTTAGCGCGGGTTGAAATGCCTTTCCCACCCTGTGACGGAAAACTATGCGGTAGTTCCACGGGGACGTGTGGGTTGGCGTATCGGGGTGTTTTAGCGGGTTAAAGTCTCGCACTCCTGGCATTTAGGGAGCCAGAGTCTTTCGATGATTTCACCTCGTTAAATAAAAAAAAAAAAAAAACAAAAAACATACATACATACATACATACATTCATATTTTTTACATTTCTTAAATTTGAAAATTTCAAGTCACAATAAATATATTTTATGTAACAATTTTGGCGGTAAACTAAGTAAATTTTTATTAAAAACGTAAAATTTTTAATATTATTATATCACAAAACAAACACAGATGGCTAATGTTTTGTTAAAATTTCTTTTACGCAATTCCATTTTGTATTTGGGTATTTTGAATAGTGAAAATAACATGCGTGTAACACGTTTAGGCGTAAGTGGTTTTTACTGAAACATTTTGTTTATAATTAATAGTGGAATGAAAACAAAATATTGCTCTTAATAAGAACGAAAGAAACTTTTTTATTTCAAAGCGTTGAAAAAAAACTAAATTTATAGGTTAATGTCAGCGATGTGGGACTCCAAAAACGTTTGCTCAAAATTATCGAAGAAGACTTCTGCTAATACGTAAAAATTTTTGATGAAAAATGTTTTTTTTTTATATTTTTTTTTATAAATAATATTTAATTCATAATATACTTTTTTTAAATTTTTGTAGATCGAATAAGTATACTAGGTGACTAAAAATCGACACTTTAGTCGTAATTTAAATATTTCTCTATATAAGTATGTATATAACTGAATTTAAGAACATATTGTCATAAAAGGTTAGTGGTACTTCACAGAGATCTGTACCCAAAACAGCTATACACATACATATATTCGTTGGGGCTAAGTGTACGTTATATGGAAGAAAAAATACCCGAAATAAAGCACAAACCTAATTCAATTTCTGTAATTCCTCAGGATTTTGAATTTGAAACACAAAGGTATTCCAACTGTGGAAAAGTTTTCAAACAATAGTTTCGTCACTTATACAAATAAAAGTAGGACATTGCCAGAATCAGTATTTTAATATTTTCTCCTGTTATTGGCATGCTCTACATACTGTGAGATCTGATAACCCCATGATAACTTAAACGAGTTCTCAGCTCTATATGATTAGTTATTACACTAGTCTTCTAAGCATTTGCATGTTCAAATTCTGAATTTGATGATTAAGGTTTCTCCATAGTATATCAATTATTCTTCTGGCATTACAATTTTGCCACTTTCTGAAGTGCTCTTCCATTTCCTTAACTTTAAGTTCATTTGCGAGCTTTCTAAAAGTTTTGATACCCTCCGAAGAGATGATGTCCAAAAATTCATAGTTTATCAATCATTTGAGTATATATTAATAAGGAAGTCTTTCGTTTCGATTTGTTTCAAGTAGTTTTTTCGATGAATTTTCAAATTTAATATATTTTTTTTGCAATTGTTAATTGTGTTGTTTTTATCAAGGCATATTCTCCTTGGTTTTTATTTAGTAGAACCCAAGGCGAATCAATATAAAAAAAATCAAATATCCTTCACACTTTCCGAATAATATTGAAAATAATTTCCCGATCCTCGAGTTCATTAAAATCTGAAAACAATTCTGATATCATCCTTTTCCTAACCACATTTTGACAAATCCTATATAAGTGCTCCACAGATGCATCTTCTTCGCAAATTTTAGTATTCCTAAATGTTTAAATATAAATAAAAATTTAAATTTTTTATTGGTCATTAATAAGGTTTTTTTAATATTTTATTGGAGGAAATAAAAAATAAATCGTCTGAATTAAGTAGAGAAAATAATGGGTCTATATTGCTGATTTTCTATAGCCTCTTGTTGTTCATCTCTTATATATCAAACTAAGCTGCTAATTACGGCCAAATGTAGTAGAAATACAGACTTTAATGGTACACCCATTAAAAGGTTAAGATTCTGTTGTTCCCTGGTTACTTATTTCTGAATCCACACACCACGAAATTTCATTAAATATTTTCCTATACTAGGAATAATATCATGCTTTATTTCTATATCTACTTTCTTTCTAAACAAATTATGTTTCAGCACTTAGATGATTCGCTTGACGAGCACTCTTAGTCGTTATTTATTGATTAGGCCACTGCTGTTTTTAAAGTTTTGTATTTTTTTATTGTAAATATATTTTATTACACAAAATTTTCTTTTTCAAATTTTATTTTCAAATTAAAAAAATATATAAAAACGTAAACAAAGGCGAATTCATTTGACAACAAGGTACTCAACAAGGCGAATTCATATGAATTCGCCTTGGTACTCAACAAAATAAAATAAAAATGAATCAGATTTATCAATCCACCTTGGTTGAACCTTTTTTTCGATAAATCATTTATTTTTGTGTCACTCTTTATTGTTGTTGAGTGTATAACAAGGCGAATTCATCAGGCGACTGCAATAAATACAATAAAATAGAAAAAACAAGCATTGTGTTGTTATTCTAGAGTAGGATGTGCGATATCGGCTTCGCTTTTCAATGTAACCATCGATAATATTGGCGAAAATATAATCAATAGCAAGAGCATAATTTGACGTTTAAACGGTCGTTTCGAAGATCCGGACTAATACGCGGGCGACATATGCCTGCTATTGTCACACAAGTTCGATGACATCCAGTCAAAGCTTATAAAATAGGAACCAGCACTTTTCTTCTTAAGTATTGTCTTTCTGGTGCTGTAAGGTTTCGGGTTTCTTCACATAAACTTTATCAAGAAAAAATGTAGTGCAGTCATATCAGGTAGTTTTTCAAAATTATTTGATTTGGAAATTGCTGCCTCAACAACTACATCGTTGCACAGGCTGTATAGGGTTTTGTGGCAATGCCGGAAATAAAATATTTTGTAAGGAAAGAGATGCAAATCGTGTTTCAAAATCCGCCGAAAAGTGAAGTCAGACAGCTACAACTGGGCATCAATCTCTTATTGATGTGTTTGGATCTTATGTGACGCTCTGTTTCGCAGCATCAATATTTTCGGCCGATCTGTCAGTTCGAAGCCTGTGCTTACATTTTAAATATCTGACAGTCCAAAACGATCGAACGTATGGTTGGACTCGTTTGAGCAGTTTTTACGCTATAAAACCTTATGTGTGCTCGTTGAGTATTAAAAATCGAACGATTATTTTCAAGAAATCGAAAAACAAATTTAGTTCTTTGCGCAATTGTATAGCGTACCATTTTTATATTTTTTTTAGTTTAATCATTGAGATAAAAAAAAATAAATTTTTACAAGCAAAGAAGGTCAAATATTTTTACATCATATAGTTATTCTAGCCGCACCCTGTATTAGTAAAAAATAAATAATAAAAAATAAATAAAAAAACAACAGGAATTTTGTTAGTGTTTTTTTTTTGTACATAATAATTAATATCAATTTATTATAAATTTTAATAAGTTTCGTGAAAAAAATACTTAAGTTATGACCTGGTTTTAAAGAACCTTTCGTTTTAGCGATCAGCAATAGGACGAACTACTTACTAATACACGGCATGTTTTTTACATCTGACTTGTCAAATGCATCACTGGTATATACGAACATGGTAACATGGTAACACACGATACCTTTAAAACATTACCTTTGTAAAAAAAACATGTGTTGAGACATCTAACAAAATTTTAATTAGAGCACGCTCTATTTTCTTCTCTCAAAACATGTGACATTAGCCGTTGGCAGAAATCTCTGCTGCTGGAAAGCAGTCAGCGACATTTGCCTGTAAAAGTACAAATATGAAAGACATGTAGATTTACATTTGTCTCACAAATTTTAAAGTCAGATGTAAAAAACATGCCGTGTATTTAAGCCTTTATAGAATTGGTAAATCGGAAAACTACTGTATGTACCACTCATAACTCATATTTTTATTGCTGGGTCCAAACTAAAATAAGCTGACGATATGTTGTACACAATTGTAGCTTTGTGGTACTGTAGCTATAACACAATGCCACATTTTTTATAGTTGGGAAACTAAACAAATATCGGTTGCCAACCTCGAACTTTTCGGTTAATTCACGTCAATAATTGTTATTTTTGATGTACAGACTAATATTATGTCAATATTTTTCAAAAATTTCAAAAATTGTTTATAAGGCAGAAATTGTCTGACACATAAAAACAATTTAGAAAACCTTATTCCACCAATAGCATGCGCACACATAACGTCAATCATTTAGGTTACTGTTACTGGAAACAAAACGTAATAGTCGCTCATATTATACCCTTTATGTGCGACAAAATGTAATATGATTTGTGATGAATTTTTATTACGATTCACATGTTAAGCAATGCTTGGCCAAAACTTTTATATATTTTCAATATTTTTTTTTTTAGTAAAGGTGTTGGTTAAACTGAATATTTTGCGTAAGCCAATACCAGTTACGTTTCAGAGTTCTGTATGTATATAAATATGTACATGAAGAAAAACTGGAATAGCATATTTGCATTCAAATCAATCATATCTACATATTTATAGGGCGATTATGAATGTGACACACAAATCGTAGATGGTTATTTTTATGAAGGTTAAAAAATTGAGGCCGAATAACACCAAAAACAGAAAATTAAATCGTTTTATTTACAATTACAAATACGCTTTAAAGGAAATAGCTTTTTTGTTGCCTCCAAAAATTTCAAGTTTCATTTATAGATTGATTGGACAAATATTTTTCCAAAAAAAAAATCATTTAAAATTATCATAAAGTTGTTTTAATTGTCGATCTTAGTTCTAAATTGGCAATCTTACCCAACTCGTCGCATATTAAAAGTAAAGAATTCACAAACGTTATAAAAAACTTATATGTATAATCAATTGTCGCTCACGGTGAAAGGTGTAAAACGACAAATATCGAACGTATTCACTACACAGAAACAAAGTGTATAAGTGTAACGCGTTTATTGTATCCGTGTACTTGTTTAAATATTTCTTAGCTCGTTTTAACTGGCATAAAGCAAAAACAAAAAGCCTCAGTTATTAAACAACAAGTAAATAATTTTATATTAAAAACATATTTTTTTTGTTTTTTAGTAATTTTTGTTTGTTTTGGTATTATAGATCAAAAATATAGCAAACAGACGTCAATTCTTTACAAATACGTTGAGTTGACAAAGAATTCGCAGTTTTTCGTAGAGTATAAAAGCCGGTGGTACAGAAAGTTAAAGACAGCATTTTGCAGTAAAACGTTAAGAAAGTGAAATAGGATGAATAAGTTAATTTTATTATTAACGGGTATAATTGTATCCTGCAGTGTTCTGGACGTGGCCAATAGTAAGCAATTTTTTTAATTGATTAATATTTGTAACTCCTTCGTATTGTGTATTTGAAAACTCTATTATACATTAAAAGCACAATCCTAATTTGCAAAATCAATCGAAATATTCATCCTGAAGATCAGAGTTTACATTTATGTACCCACATCTATATATATAAAAGTGAAACTCTGTGTGTGTGTGTGTGTGTGTGTGTGTGTGTGTGTGTGTGTGTGTTAGCTATAGACTCTGAAACTGTAAAACCGATCGGGCTCAAACTTTGGTAAGTTGTTGTACACATACCAGGGAGTGTTTATGGGTGAAAAAAAGTGGGCGGCGCCACGCCCATAAAAAATTAGTTATCAGTTTTAGCTACTTGCACTTGACCGATTTTTCTGAAACTTTGCACACATATCGAGCTGTCATGACTAAATAATTTCGTGATAAAAAAAGTGGGCGGGGCCACGCCCCTAAAAAAGTTTTAATTTTGAGGTACTTGCACTGGACCGATTTTTCTGAAACTTTGCACACGTATTGAGCTGTCATGGCTTTATAATCTCGTGCTTGAAAAAGTGGGCGGGGCCGCGCCCATAAAAAATTAGTTATCAGTTTTAGCTACTTGCACTGGACCGATTTTTCTGAAACTTTGCACACATATTGAGCTGTCATGACTTTATAATTTCGTGATTATAAAAGTGGGCGGGGCCGCGCCCATAAACAATTAGTTATCAGTTTTAGCTACTTGCACTGGACCGAATTTTCTGAAACTTTACAAACATACTGAGCTGTCATGACTTTACACTTTCGTCATTAGAAAAGTGGGCAGTGCCACGCCCATAAAAAAATTAAAATTTTTAGGTTTATGCACTTGATATTCAATTAAAATTAAGAATGCAATTCGATTCATTAAGGGGCGTAGCAACGCGCGCCGGGTTTGGCTAGTATATTATGGTTATGAGAATCCTGAATGTACAAAAATATGGGACGAATGTAAGTAGATTTTTGAAAAATTCGTAAGATAGTGGTTTTTAAAATTATTTAAAAAAAATTATAATAATATTTTATTTAGATGGCTTAAAGACAATGCAGGAGTGGAGAAGAAAAAATATTAAAAAATTTAAACATGTTTGTAGTTTTAATATAGACTCAGTTCTAATAGTTACGAATATATTAATTTTCATTTGGAAGAAGAAAGTTTGTCTGAGCTCATGAAAATTACAATGGAAAAGTAGGTTTTCTACAATACAAGAAGAAAATATTTTCTTTTTTTATTACCATCTCTTTTTCAGAGCTATGGCCGAGAAAAAAAAATTCGAATTTAGCATTTCATTTAATGCTGCAGATTACATCGACCGCATTCCTTTCGATAAATCATATTTTCTAAGTCGTGTTAATTTAATCGGTGTCCAGGCTTATGGATTCTCTAATAGCAATATAAAAAAATTGATTTATAATTCTCCTAACAGGAGCCATGATGAAAAAAGTATCAGATCCGTTATTAAAAATTTAATTAGAAAAGGTACATATTCGTATTCATCTGTTCATATAAATTATTATTTTTTCTTTATTAAGGTGTTCCCGCAAAAAAGCTAGTCCTAGGTATACCGTTTCATGGAATATGTCATAAACTTCGTTACGGAAAATATCAAGTGGGTGATACAATTTCTAGAAAGTCAACTGATTTAAGTTACAATAATATTTGCAAGAAGAAAAATTAATTGAATTACACATGGGACAAAGAATTTGAAACAGCGGTTTTACTCTCCGAAAATTCATTTTGTAATTATGACAATGTTCAAAGTATTGAAAAAAAAAGTCCGCTTTGGTAAGTGCTTGGGTTTAGCTGGTTTTATGGTTTGGAATATCGAAGATGACGATATTAATGGAGATTGTGGTGAAAAGATTCCTCTGCTAAGGGCCATTCATAATAAAATGAATGAGGAGCTATAGGGGAATCATTGTAATAAAATCTTAAATCTAACATATGATTTATATTAGAAACCACTTAACGCCATATTCACAAAAAATATTTTTAGGCTACTGAAGCCTGTTTTGACAAATTTCTATACAACATCTGTCAAATAAGCCTTTAATAAACCTAAAATATTTTTTACGAATACGGCTGTAAGTCTTTTGTAACATTTTACATTTGTTCCACAATAATTGAAAATATTATTATTAAATAAATAAAATAAATGATCATGTAAAGTAACATTTAACAATAAAAATAATATTTATAAGACCTCTTTGTTATTTGCTTAAATAATACGTTTTCCTATGCAGAACAAAATAAAACTTCAAATTCAATAACAAAACTGGGTAAATTTTTTTTTGCATAACGAAAATTATGAATAAAAAAAATTTAAGAAAAAATCGGTTTTTTTTAATAGAAATTTATTTTGAAGAGAAAAATTGCACAGCGTTAAGTCGCATGATCTTGATGGCCAGTTGACATCAAAAATTCTTTAGATATTTGTTTCATACGATGTGTGGGATTTGACGTCGTCTTGCTGACACAAAAAGTCGTCCAGTTGAGGCCTCAAAAACTCCGTTATCATGTTCCGGTAACGAATGCTGTAGACAGTCACTGAAATTTCGGCCTCATCTTCAACATAGTAAAACTCAATTACACCACCTAACCAAAATCTGCACTAGGCAGTTGCTTATTATTATAGGAGCATTTGTTTCTCATACATTACATAAGGATTTTCTGGAAAAGCAGTTATCGGGGAAGATAACTTTTTTTTTTTTTTTAATTTGTATTTTGCTCTATTACCCATCAAGCGAATTGCCTGCGCTGAATTTCGTACGCATGAAGGTGTCTTTTGTCGAATTTCGCTTCGAAGTGCTTAGTGATATTTGAAGTTATTGAGAACGATGCTTGATGTCTTCGGGTTTTCAGCGACACTCGTTTACAAAAGCAATATTTGTCTTACTGTCCCTAACTGGCCCAATTTTTTTAAATTTTTAACCACACTTAGAACGGTTGAAACGTTAGGTTCACATTCTTGACTGAAAATTCTTCGAAGCTTGCGAGTGGTTTCAGTATAACTTTTTAAATATTTGTAAAAAGTTTTCACAACTACAACGCATTGTTATTTCGTAAAGCACTCCATTTTTATTGTCGAAATAAACAAAGGTGATGCAAACTAGCACACACAAAAAATATACTAAAATGTAAATTTTTACTGAGACACCTTTTATATTTCAATTTGCTTTTTTCATACCCACCAGCAAAAAATTATGACTTACATGCTTCCTTCAATTGAATTTGCTTAGGGAATCAATTTCCAAAATTCTACGGAATTAACACAACCATACCAGTCACATTATGATAGGTGTTCGTAAAGTGGGCGTGTCACGTATAACATATTTACATATATAATTTAAAACCTTTAGCTATAATCAAAACACACATGGGTAGGTGTATCAAGGTAGCATCTACTAAAGAATACAACTTACATATGTGACCTTCTCCGAGAAAAGCGACGTAGTGTGTCGAAAAACGGGTTTGGACTTAAGAGTGGATTCTGGTACCTAAAAGGGTGTAAAATAAGATGAAATGAGTTTGATTTCTGATTAAAATTATTTAACCCATAAAAACGTTGTTGCGTCGGTCACTGGTTGTGGCTTGTCACACTAAAAAAAAAGTCGGCACCCAATTATAACTAACCATACCAAATCTTCATTTTCACACACTAGGAGGTCCCTTTTTCGGAGAAGGTCACATACATATTGTAACATGTAGTACTATTTTCTTTTTTAGCCCTCATCCATTTAGAAAATACGTGAATCTAAAAAAAAAACTTTTACGGGAGGAAGGAGATTAAGTGTTATAGTAAGATAAGCAGGAAAACCACACTGAGAAAACTTTAGCTTCGTATTTTATAATTTAAAAAAACACCGTATTAAAAGAGGTGGGCGTTTAAGTGGACGTATTATTTTTATTTCTCACATAATAATAACGCCAAACAGAAAGCTACTTTTGCGATATTTTTACATCACATCTTTTATTCTGTTGCTTTTATGAGCTTTTACATTTTATCAGTAGCAAATTATGTGAGAAGTGGGCAACAAAATAGGCGAAACAAATTAGATATTGCGTTAAATACTACTTCTTCTTTCAAAATTATTGTCCATATAGAAATTATATGAATTTAAAGAGGGCGTGTCGTCCTAATTTTCTGGTATTATATTAATATTGACTAGAAAGCTATATTTGGAAAATTTCAGCATTGTTGCTTTTGTGGGCTTTTATATTTCGTAGATTGTAGATTATCTGAGAAGTAAGCGTTAAAATTGGGGAGTGAAATTTATTTCTGCTAATGAACTCATTTTAGATATTGCATAGAGTTCTTTAGTCTTCCAGAGTTTTTGTCGATATAAAAATAATCTCAATTTAAGATAAATCGTCATATAAGAGTTGGACCTGCAAAACTTTAGCATCGCAAATCCCATTCTCTTATTTCAGTGAGCTTTTAAATTGCATAATTAGTACATTATGTGAGAAATTGTCGTTTAAGTAGGCGTGCGAAAGTAATTTCTGCTAATGAACGCTATATGTGAAGTGGGTGTTAAAGTAGGCGTGTTACCTTTATTTTATGGTGTTTAATTTCATTGACCAGAGGGAGACCTTTATTTAGAAAATCTCAGCATTGTAAATATATTTAATTCTATTGCTTCTATGCCCTGTTAAAATTCATTGATAGTACATTACGTGAGAAGTAGGCGTTAAATCTGGCATGTTAAACTGATTTCTGCTAATGAATTGAACTTAGATATTGAATAATATATTTTATAAAGTGTCCATTATTCTTAAAAAAATGTTTGGACTTTTAGAAACTATATGAATAATAACATGATATGGAAGGCAGCAGTTTAGGTGTGCGTGTTACCACCTTCAGTTACTGGAGTTATAATGTCATTGACCAGAAAGCATTATTCGCAAAATTTCAGTGTGGTTTTATAAGGTTTTCAATTTCAGTAATAGTAGTTTATGACATATGTGAAGGTGGGGGCGTTAAAGTAGGCATGCCAAGGAGTTATATTCTAATGATTTCTACTTAAATATTAAATCACAAAGACGGCTATCCTTCCAAAACCTTTGTTCTTTGGAATTATACGAACTTAGAAAAAAAACGTTATATGGAAGGTGGTCGTTTAAGAAGGTGTGTCACCTTATTTTTTCGTTATAACAGTAATATTAAGCAAGATATATTTCAGAATTATGCATGTAATTCTGCCGGTTTTTATTACGATTTGAACTATAAATAGACTAAAAAGGTACTGTTCAGTGAAAATTGTCGTACATTTTGATTTGTGTATAACTACTTGTGTAATTCACTGATTTTAAAAGTTTTTGGGTAACCAAACTTAGATTTCTCAAAGTTACTTAAACAACATATCGATGTTTTTTAATAAACAGTTATAGCAATATAATCGGCTATCTTATATGCCCTTCACATAATTTGTACCATATTGTAATGACCTTAACTGACAATTACATGGTGTGTAACTGTGTAATTGACATTTTTTTATACCCTTCACCTGTGATGCACAAGGGTATATATTGCTTTGTCATTCCGTTTGTAATTTCTAAAATTTTTATTTCCGACCCCATAAAGTATGTATTTTCTGAAAGCTTATGAATAGGGGAGTCGATTAAGCCCTGTCAGTCTGTCCGTCTGACCGTCTGTCCGTGTGTATGTTGAAATCAACTTTTAGAAGCAACCATATGTTCCTCAGATCTGTGTATAATTTAAATCTTTTGGAAATATCCGGGAATGAATCGCTATTGACATTCAGCACAATCGCCCCCATAACTTTCTGAGATATTAGCAAATAAACACGACTGCCTCTGTTTATTCTCATTTTTTTACCACCAAAATAAAAATTTTTCAGCCATAGAATAACTTATAGATAGATACCTTTGCTACTATTTGTAGATATAATATACCTCTTGAGATATTCGTGACCAGTAGAATACAGTAAATTATTAAAAAATGTAAAATCCAAGAGGGCGCCTAAAACAAAATGGCGGATAAAATTTGTTTAACCCTATTAATATGGATATCAAATCAAAGGGCTTGATTAGTAAAATTCAAAATCAAGAATGGCGTCGGAAATAATAAAGAAAAATGGCGTGTAACATAAAATATAGGTTAAGCTACTATGTGGGATTATACCTATGTACATGATGGTGAAGGGTATTATCAGATTCGGCACGCCCGAATATAGCACTCTTACTTGTTTAATTTTTGATCGATATTATCTTTGTTTCCAACGGTACATGTTTTATATATACGTAACAAACGTTTAAGAAGCTCCATTTGAGCTGCAAAATCTGATGTTCTTTCTTTCATATATCAGCTCGTAATGTGCCCGCATAACTGATTTTCAATACAAAAATTCTCGGTAGCATATTCGTACAATTAATACCAATGGGGAATCTGAAGTATACGTGGGGGCTTTAAAACTTCGATAAGAATTCAGAATATATATACTTTGTAGGGGCTAAAATGAATATTGCACAAATTACAAACGGAATAACAAATTTATATGTACCCTTTTACTATTGTACTATTGTGTGAAGGACATACTTATATAAATAGGTCGTATCTCGATATTCTTCAAAATTAAGATTTTAAATTTTTCTTGTAGTCCACTTAGAAACTCATCTTCCCTAAAAAGATTTCAGCTATGGCTGGAAATAATGGATTTATAATTACATAAAAACAGCCCTAACTGATTTTTTCTGTAAACTTTTATTCAGGTTTTCCTTCTCCTGTAAAGACAATTAAGATAATTCGTTTCTATGTCAAGCCGTCGATAAACACTGTTTGAGAAGTTTGAGCCTCTCCTTTTTAAATACGCGACAAACATGAAATCGATTAATATTTAACTAAATAACTAGCTTATAAGTGTATAAAGGTCCAAAAATCTGGATTTCACAATTAACTCATGATCTTGGAGGTGTCTGGAATCTTCCACTATTTTTATGAGAGAAATACTGTCGTTCTTTAAGCAATTCAAACACGAATATTTATCAGAGATTTTATTTTGGGAATTTTATTACCTTAATTGTTTAATTGGGCGATATTTAAATAAACATGAAGTGTTGTTTAGAAAAATTAGGAAAATCGTGATAAATAATCGAGATGGAAATTTATGCGTGGCGTAATTTAATTATTTATTGAATTTAAACTAATACAAAAAGAAAATAAGTCTTAATAAGTATACTTAATTAGGTGTTATTTGTAAATTAAGTCTATTTTTATATGAAATATAATGATTCTAATATGACTATTATTTTATAACTAAACAAACACAGATGGCACACGTTTTGCTTAACTTTATTTACGCATTTCAAATTTGTATTTGCGTATTTTGAACAATAAAAAATATCGTAACGTGTTGTACGTTAATGCGTATTTGTTTTTTTCTGAAATATTTGATGTTTATTAGATTAATAGTGAAAAAAAACAAAATATACGTTATTCACAAGGTGTCCTAACATGTAATATTGTCGTAATGTTCTAAGATTTCACAATATTGTTGCTTTATAAGTAAAAACTGTCCCAAAATAATACTACTGTGTATACCTTCGACGATCAGCTAAGAATCTGATCCGATCGGCTAAAATCTGGATTTATTCACAAACCATTTCCTATTCTGCATAATATTTAGTTTCCTTTTTTTAAATTAACTAAACAATCATACATGTGCAAATTGAAAAACATAACATTACGTATCCAGGTTTTCAATGAATGTGTGGGAAACATCTCGATTAAAATAGTAATATAAATTAGTGATGACCTATTCAAAATCTTGTGAAACTTGCTTTAATAATCCATGCCTCTGTTTACGCGTTAAAGTTATTCAGGCTTATTATGAACATTGGCGTTCAAATCAAAACATTGGCGTTCAAATCGTGCAGTTCTTGATTCTTTTGCTCAACAAAATTATTCAGATTCCTCCACAATCGGGAGAATTGTGAAAAATATTTAAATTTCAGCAAAACAGGTCTGTATAAAATGTGAAAACCTCTGTGAATGCCTTCTTAGTTCGTTGAACGGAAAACATTACTGTTTTTGGCGATAGTGTGGCAAAAGAGCAGTCAATCTCGACTCATGATCGTGCCCAACAATTGAGCATCAACATTGGCATTGAAAATTTGGACCATCGGATCGAGATGTCCCTTCGAAGTCGCGGCGGCCATTTGGCCGATATTTTATTCCATACATAATTGAACCACACCAATAATATCATAATAAAAAGAAATGACAATAACTTCCTAAATAATTTGTGTTTTATTCCGTTGTCGGTTTTTTTCCATCAGATCGGGAATTTTTTTATGGGCGTGGCAAATTTTCCCCCCTAAATTAGTCAGGTACGGAGACATATTTCATCCTACTTCGAGAACCAGTCATCTGATTTTCAAAAATAAAACACCAGAAAATGTGTTACAAAATTGTATTTATTTTAGTCGAAAAGAATTTTTCTCTATATCTTATCGTTTTGGAATTATTTAAAAATTAATGGAAAAAATAATAATACTTTTCAATTTTTCTTTTTATTTAATTGTCGAACTATTTAATGTATTAAAGACTATATTATTTTTTATTCCGGCTCAAGTTCATTTTATATTAAATTTCTCATATATTTTCCTTTTATATAAATATGAAGAAATCAATTTTTATTTTTGGTAATGAAAGAATATACTGGAAAAGTTATTATCCCGACACCAGCCGAGTGGAATGCATTTTCGAAACCAGCTGGTTTCGAAAATACTTTTCAATTTAAAAATGGAATTAAAAAATATAAAGCAAATATTCAACATTGTGCTTTTTTTTCTGAGAGCTACTTATTTTAAAAATAAAATAAGCCATAAACCATAAAAATCGGTTAAAAAATGTAGATATTATTGTCAATTTACCGCTGGTACCCAATATTGACCAAATATGTGTAATGTAGCAACTAACATCAGAGTGGGCGCACTAAAGCGCTTTGTAGCAACAATGAATGACAACTATTTACTTCTATATATTTAAGGCCATGACTGACTATCAGATTTAGTCGTTCGATATGTCAAAAATTTTATGTGTGTTCAGAAAGTGTGATAGTGTGGACAAAAAATTCATATGTGCGACAGATTTTTTGACAAGTGTGTCCGATTTGATAATCTTTTGAAAATTTTCAAAAAATAGTAGTTTCTGTGCGATCAGAGTTGCTTTTTTATTTTGCATCTTTTTTGTATGACAGTGTGGCACCGAATCACACATTTTGTTGCGATTTTCTCATGTAGGACAGAACTCAATCAGATTTTTATTTGACATAATCGCGCGACTTTGTAGGATAGTCAGTCATGGCCTTTACTAAGCTCTCAAAAAACAAGTCTGAGCTTCTTGCTTCGCAATTAAAATAATGGAATTTGGTGCAAAAGGACGTTAACGTCTCGTACAAGGCGAATTCAATATCAGGTGATATCATCCCTGCAATAAACACAAAAAAGGCCAAGAGAATGTCAAAACACAAAAAAACAAATTTTTTTTTACTTTTAATTAAAATTTTATTTTTATAAATTTACGCAAAAATTTTAAAAAAAAAAAGTATTTTTAATTTATTACATAAATTTGTGCCAGTTTTTATCACATATTTGTGTTTAATATCACATTTTTCACAATTATCATAACTTTAAATCACTAGGACAAACACAACGGAAATATAGCATTTTCTGAATTAAAAACATTACAAATGTTGTTTATTCAAATTATTAAATGTGGTTTACTTATTTTCCAATAAGTTATTGCACAAATATTAGTATTTTTTTAATTTTTCCCACAAATTTGACCACTCTTATGAAAATTTTCAATCAACGCACATAAAAATTAATTTAAATGTAAACAAACTTTGGCATTGAGCCGTAAAAATAAAACGAGCAAAAAACAATCAGCTGGCTTCTTAACATCACCTAATATTGAATTCGCCTTGGTCTCGTACTTTCGAAATAAAGAACAACCTTTTTTGAGTTATTTCAGCAGAGAGGAAGGTTTGGTATTTTGTGATAATGCTGATGGACTTTTGCGACAACTGTGTTTCATTAATAAATCTGAGGATTGACGGCTTTTTATTGATTCATCCAAGACAAGTTTAAAAGCCGTTTAAATTCACAATGGCAACAAATTTCCATCGGTCCCACTCGCGTATGCAAGAAATGAAGATGATACTACAAAAAATTAAATATTCACATTACTCAAGGAACGTATGTGCAGGTTTGAAAGTCATAGCAATGTTAAATGGATTGCAAAGTGTATATACTAAGTTTTGTTGCTTCTTATGTGAATGGAATAGCCGCGCGAAAGAAAAACACTACAATGTTAAAATTTGGCCGAAAAGAGTAAATTTTATTCCAGGAGAAAAGAAGAAGAGCCTTTAATTCAACAAGTAAGAGCACTATATTCGGCTGTGCCGAATCTTTTATACCCACCACCAGTTTTCCGTTCATTTGTAGCTAGGGTTTTTTTCCGAAAATTTTTGTTTCCCGAATATGCGAGATTTATTTTTTAATATCCCGGGATCCCACAGCAAAACAAATAAAAAGTAAATTTGTTTTTAATAAAAAAAACTTTAATAAAAAGCATAAAATAGTTTATAATTTAAAAGAAACACTTCAAAACTATAAAAATTAATAAACAAACTTGAATGTAAAATATAAATTGAGTAAAAATATTTTTTATTGAAAAAAATATTATTCTCTAGATACGAGATCAAATACATATGAGCACAAACAACAAAACTACAAGTACTTCAGCTATGAGATCAAAAATAAAATCATTAGAATTCAATTTCAATATAAACATCTCCTTTCGAATCGTAGTCACCTTTTTTATTTCCCGGGATCCCGAAAAATAATCCCGGAAAATCGGTAAGATTAAATAACTCAAATACCCGGGAAATAACTCAATTTATAGCACAAAATGTATTTGTTTGTTATTAACAGTAATCGCTATGGAATAATCTCTTATACTAAAATATCTATCACTTTCTTTGTATAACTTTAGTCTTTCAATGAATGGGCGTTAAAGTAGGCGTGTTGAAGTTGTTTCTACTAATGAATGCAACTTACATGTTTCAATATAGTCCTTTATTATTCCAAAGTCTTTATTCATAGAGAAATTATATGAGCTTAAGATAAACCGTTACATGGAAGGTAGACGTTAAAGTGGGCGTGTCACCTAAATTTTCCGGCATAACAATGACATTGACTAGAAGGACATTTATAGCAAATTTCATCATCATACCTCAAATTTTGTGGGTTTTACAAGTTTTTAAATTTTATTAACAGTGGATAACGTGAAAAGTGGGCGTTATAGTAGGCGTGTCGAAATTATTTCTAATAATGAATGCAACTTAGATGTTTCAATATAGTCCTTTATTATTCTAAAATCTTTATTCGTAGAGAAATTATATGAATTTGAGTTAAGACGTTATATGGGAGGTGGCCGTAAAAGTGGGCGTGTCACATTTATTTTCCGTTAGAACAAAGCATTTGACCAAAAAGCCATGTGTGCAAAATTTCAGAGTCGTACATCGAATTTTTTTGCTTTTATGACGTTTTTGTTTTTATATATACCGAAAAATACATTGTGCGGTATAAATTTTCGTACATTTTGTTCCATAACTCCTTTCCTAATGCATAGATTTTAGCACTTTTCGGAGAAAAATATTGCTTTTTCTTAGGAAATATATATTCGAAGTTTCATGGCTCTACGTTAATGCGTTTGGACACAATTCCATTTTATTCGATGTTCGAAGGACACGGTTTTTTCGACCTACTCTTGCTTTACGAGCTATAACTTTCTTCCAAATATTCCGATTTAGCCTATTTTCAATACCAAACAAACATTGTCTATAAGAAAGATTCTGGCAAAATTTTAGCCCCCTAGCTTCTTCGGACGGACGGACATAGCTAGATCGTCATAAAATCAAACCCCGATTCAGAATATATATACTTTGTGGGGTCTAAAATGGATATTTCGATGTGTTACAAACGGAATGACAAAATGAATTTACCCCCACCATTTTTTTGGTGGCGGGTATAAAAAAGAAAATATCCACAAAGACTGAAATACCTTGCAAAAATATCTACCAGAAGAAAACAATGTAGTTGGTCCTGCTTTCGTTCTGCGTCTTGTGCAAACATTTCCTAAGGGATCCAAATTGTTTTTTGATAGGTATTTTACCACGTTGCCTCTTCTGCATAAGCTTCTTCTAAAATGAATTTATGGGACGGGCATCATAACGAAAAATCGAACAAAAGGCGTTAACTTGACTAGGGATAAAAGGATGAAAAGGGGAGATATGGAGGAATTCTGTTCCCCAGAGGATACAGTTGTAATTGTGCAGTAAAAAGATTCCAAGTCAGTTTTATTAGGGTTATCTGCATTTAGATGCACTCCCGTTAATAATGTTCATCGTTGGTGCAAAAAAGAAAAAAAATTTATCAACGTCGTATGTCCAAATATAGTCAGCGATACAATGCCTCAATGGGTGGTGTGGACATGTACGACCAACTAATGGAAGCATTTTCATTTTATAGATTTGGCATGTTGCAATGCTTGGATGGAGTACCGGAAAGCTTGTCGGGAAATCGAGAAACCACCGAAGGACACACACGATTTATTAGGTTTTAGACTTGCATTAGCTGAAGCGTTAGTGGCCACTCAAAAAACTAACAACATGGAGTGGAGATCTGAATCTGAAACTGACGGGATTAAATCTGCTCAACAACCTGAAAGGTATCGCCCATCGGACCAGCCATGACCCAAAAAACGGCTGGATGGCTTTAGTCACTGGCTAGAAGAACTGGACTTAAAATCAGCCCGCATGTGCCGTCGCAAAGACTGTAAGTCGCGCACACGCACAAGATGCACCAATTTCGATGTATTTTTATATCTCAACAAAAAATAATAATTGTTTTAGGTTGTATCATACCAACAAATAAAAGAGTTAAAAAAAATATATCATATGAGTCTTAGTTATTTTAAAATGAAAATCGGCCGAGATGCATCAATTGTGCGTGTCCTGCAAATCCTTGAAGGTTAAAAAAATTATAAAACTTAATTATTGATTATATTTTCATACGCTGTAAAGACCACATATTTTAAAAATTATAAAAAAAATCCTGGTAGTCTTGCGTCAGGTCTGAAAGGGATAAAAATAACAATTCTTCTGCCTCCTCTTCATATAAAGCTAGGCCTAATGAAAAACTTTGTCAAAGTAATGATCAAGGACGGTGAAGGCTTTCTATACAGTAAGAGCAAATTTCGTAGAATCAGCGATGCTAAAGTAAAAGAAGGCATATTTTTAGGTCCACAAATACGACTTCTGAATAATTCCAAAACGATAAGAGACTAAGATAAATACAATTTTATTACACATTTGCTGGTGTTTTATTTTTGATAATCGGATGACTGGTTCTTGAGTTAGGATGAAATATGTCTCCGTACCTGACTAATTTAGTGGGAAAAATTCGGCACGCCCATAAAAAATCTCGATCTGATGGAAAAAACCGACAACGGATTTGAGTTCAGCGCATCAAAATCCATATAGTCCACATAGTTTTATTTAATGGGGGATTTTGCTGCTGAGCAGATTTTTTTTTTATAAAAAATTCTTTATTAACACCAAGACTTTGCTACCAAATAATGGGTAGCTTCTTCAGGGCAAATATACAAATTATATAAACAAAAACCAAATTCAAAACAATTACAAATCGAGAGAAAAAAACTATTTTGTATAAAAGGTGGGAAAAATATTTCATACACATATTACAAAAATAACAAATACTATTAGACTACCGTTTTCAGATCTTGTTAACTAAAAATCTATAATTTTTTTCAACGTTTTCAGTATCTGTCTTATAGTGAATACGCTGTGTAGATGGTACTTTGATGATAATAATTATTTAATCCAGGCAATTTGTAGAGTTATAAACCAATATAAAAACAGGAATAATTGTAACACAAGATCTGCAACTGAAACTAAAATTTAAAATATCATTAACTTATGTTTATTTTCCATTAAATAAAACTATGTGGATTATATGGACTTTGATGCACTAAACTCAAATCCGTTGTCGGTTTTTTTCCATCAGATCGGGATATTTTTTTATGGGCGTGGAAAATTTTTTTCCCTAAATTAGTCAGGTATGGAGACATATTTCATCCTAACTCGAGAACCAGTCATCCGATTTTCAAAAATAAAACACTAAAAGATCTCTATCTCTTATCGTTTTGGAATTATTCAGAATGTACTCAAACTTTGGCAAGTTGTTACACACAATTCGAAGTTGCACTACGATTAGCCTCGATTCGCTTTCCTTTCGTTCCGATGACACTGGCAAATTTGTATTAGGGGCACAGCTAATACTCGCGGGTATGGACGGGGTACGTTACCGAAACAAAAGAAAAATATAAACGATAGTACTTTGTGCCAGTGTACACATAACCAAGCAAAATCGTATGAACCTCCTCTATACAATTGGTGATTAAAAAAGTGGGCAATGCTACGCCCATAAACAAACAGTTATAATATTTAACTTCTTGCACTTGATATTCAATTAAAATTCAGAATACATTCTTATTCATTAAGACAGATAATGCAAACGTTTTCCAAAATTATAGATTTTTAGTTAAAAAGATCTGAAAACGGTAGTCTAATAGTATCTGTTATTTTTGTAATGAATTACCAAGGCATATTCATACAGGTATATGCAACGGCGAATTGATATAACAAAGCAACTTTTTAGGGGATGTTTTCTGTCAAGGCCAATTCGTATATCAGGGTAGGAAAAGTTATTTTAAGATGTTTAATTTAATCAAATTTTATTTTAAAAAATTATTACACATTATAAATAGTGCAAAAGCAACAAATTGGGCGTAAATCGGCAAATAACGCGGCGAATGTTGTCCTCCAAGCGGTCAATCATTTCGAGCTTATCGGCGTAGACTAGTGACTTCACATATCCTCACAGAAAATTGTCTAGCGGCATTAAATCGCACGGTCTTGAAGTTCAATTAATGGATCTAAAACGTGAAACTATGCGCATACCAAACGTTTTCTTCCATTAATTAATTGTGGTACGAGCACATAAATTCAATTGATGAGCGAAAAAGTCAGTAATTAGATAGCGGTCACCATTGACTGTAATGTTATAAACACAATCAAGTCCACCGACCATCGACTACAAGATGTCAAAAATAGAATACATGCGTGCTTATGAGAATAATTCTTTTAGCCGCTACACGACTACACGGCTACTTTTGTAGCCCGTAGCCAACTTAGGCTAATTTCTATTTTTCTTGGCTACAAAAAACAGATTAGTGCTGCCAATAAAATAAATGCATGAATGGTGGTTTTAAAAACGCAATACATTAAATATCGCTATTAAAAACGCGAAAAACTATTATAGTGGCACCATTAATTAAGTTTGTTTTATTTTGGTTAACTTTAATACATATTTCGAAACAGATGTTTATTTTTTGTAGTTAGTGGTCGGTAGTCGTTAAAAGAATTAAGTAGCTGGCGACTTGGCTATTTTTGTAGCTAGCTACTTTTGTAGTCGGTAGTCGATGGTCGGTAGCCTTTGATTGTGTTTATAGCTTAACGTTCTGACCATCATCACCAGCCCATAAACCACACCAAACAGTCAGTTTTTCTGGATTTAGCGGTGTCTCAACAATTATCACTATTATCTAATAACCATAAAATGAGGATTATCAGCATTACAAGCAAAAATGAGCTTCAACGCCAAAAAAAACCTCGCTTATGAAAATCGGAATCAACGGCAATCTTGTTTTGGGTTTACTAGGGCAGGGTTGGAAATTATTTTCATAAAAAAATTTAATTTTTATTTTGCCCATAATTCCTTTTCATAATACAGGCAGCGCGTAATTTTTATTTTATCCTTCCTAATTAAAATATACCCTTTTTTTTGACTGATAAACATAAAGTAATAAATATGATTATAATTTAGAAATGAGCAGAAAATGTTCAGTTACCTACTACCAAGGTCATGACAACCTATTTTTAATTCGTTAGATTTGTAGAAAATGATTTGTGTTGAAAATACAAGCAGTTTTATTTAAATGTTAATTATGAACAATATTTTCATAATCGATTAAAACATTTCATTAAATATCCTTTTTGTCATAATTCACTTCTACAAAGATTTTTGTTTTATAGTGCAGAATTTTGTCGGCCATTTTTAAATAAAAATCATACATAAATTAATTAAGAATGTCTTTAAGTCCAGCAGACAAAAGAAAATTATAAAATCTGAGTTTCCTTTTTGATATTCCCTTTGTGACGATTAAGTTATAAAATGTTCTTTATTGTGGCATCCTTGTTGCTGGATGTGTATACAAAATTAGGGGACTTATTAGAAATGCTCAAAAGTTCCTCTTTATTACCCAAACTTTTTAAATGCCGAATCATAAAACTGTTTCAAGTGTATTATAGAATTAGTTTTTAATTCAATAAAGTTTGATTTCTTTAATTAGCTACTTAACCATAAGTTTATTTCATTATTTTTTTTTCTACTTCTGCCTTAAATACTTAAATATCTTTGAAACAGTCACATAAAATTTTTGGATTTTATTTCACACCCAACAAATTTATTCGACATCATAACCGAAAAATAAAGAAACATAAAAAACACCACAAAATTGTAACATTTATCCATAAAATACAAGTTAAAGTCAATACAAACATGAAATAAAATTTTTATTTTTTTAGCCTTGTAGACACCAAGTTTTCCCTAAAATGGAATGAGAGGTGAATGATAAAATAAAATCGTATACCAACGCACCACACCAGGATACTTTATTGATTTGAAATTGGCAATTTTTATGTGTTTGTGTGTATGTATGTATGTACTTCAAATGTTTTTTTGTTTGGATTCTGTTATCGCATAAAAAGACAAGAGATAATAAACCAACAATAAAGTAAATGGACATATTTTATAGTTGATTGATTTTTATCGCAATGTTAACAATGTAAATTTGGATGAACATTTTGCACTTCTTACTGAGCATGGATTTGCTACCCAACCAACCCACTGCCTTCCACATCGATTTATTACACACCATAACAAAGGGGATTTCTAACTTTGAACTTTTTTTCTTATTGTTTATTGTAGTGTGATGGCTTTTAGCCAAGAATATTTCGATCCAAGTCCTAAAAGATATTTCACAATTTTTATGATTTGTAAATATTTATTTTAGTTTTGTTATTACAATTTTCTGTTTATTTTTCTCTCGCGCAACTTTTTGGGGACGGAGTCAGTTTAGGGCGTACAAAAATTGTGTGTAAATATTTAAGGTAATTTTGGTTAAATGTCAAGAAGATGATGATAAAATTAAATTTGTATACAAATTGAGGTTTCTATTACTATTACTTTATGTACGTATGTGAGTCTATAAAAAATGTTATAAAATTACTGGTTTTGTTTATAACATATTGCGGTGTATTGTTAAACTTTTGTTTTATTTGAAAATAAAATTTAACGACAACGTACATGCAAAAACCTTAATCAAATAAAATCGAGTAGTTCAGACTTTCAGAAATATTCGGCAGAAAATCAGCAAAATCACTCCTTAACTTTCTGAGATATAAGTTAAAAAAAACCACAACTGCTTTTGTGTTTCTTCTATTGGTATCAAATAAAAGGGCTTCACTTACAGAATATTGTAAACTACAAAAACAAATTTAAGTTAAATATGGCTTATAAAATAAAAACAAATGGCGCATGTATGAGTCAAATCGAGTAATTAGACATGTATACCCTTACGGACCCTCCATTTGGGTGTCAAATGAGACGGAGCTTAACTTGTATAGTAATCTGTAATAAATTTAATATTCAAGATGTTGTCCGAAATAAAATGGCACATTTATGGGTTGAATTAAGTTATTACAAATTTTTCCCTATCAAACCTCTTGATATAGGTATATAATTTAGGGACTTGACTGATATAATAATATAACATCATTAAAAAAAAGTCTCAAAATCTAGGTCACGATACGAATGAATAATTATACCCTTCACCTGTAGTGCACAAGGGTATATATAGCAAATATTCCGACCCAACAAAGTATATATTTTCTGAAAGCTTATGAATAGAGGAGTCGATTAAGCCATATCCGTCTGTCCGTGTGTTGGTTGAAATCAACTTTTAGAAGCAACCATATGTTTCTTAGATCTGTGTATGATATTTAACTTTTGGAAATATCCGGGAAAGACTCGCTATTGAAATTTAGCAAAATCGTCAAATAACTTTCTGAGATATGAACAAATAAACACTGCCTCTGTTTTTATACCCTTCACCTGTGGTGCACAAGGATATATATAGCTTTGTTATTCCATTTGCAATTTCAACTATTTTTATTTCCGACCCCATAAAGTATATATTTTCTGAAATATGAATAGAGGAGTCGATTAAGCCCTGACCGTCTGCCCGTCTGTCCGTGTGTTGGTTGAAATCAACTATATCCGGGAATGAATCGTTATTGAAACTCAGCACTATCGCCCCATAACTTTCTGAGATATGAGCAAATAAACACGATTGCCTCTGTTTTTTCCCATATTTTGACCACCAAAATTAAAATTTTTCAGCCATAGAATAATTTATAGGCATCTTTGCTACTATTTAGAGATATAATATGCCTCTAGAGATATTCGTGAAAAATTTTGAATAAAGCGGGCTCTAATCGGTACAGTCATAGGCAAAAATGTTTTTTGAAAAATATATATTCTAAAAATTTACAAACGAAAATCATTTTTTTTTCAGTTTCTAGACAACCCAGAGATTCAATATTGGTATCATATGAACGGACTTGACTAGCGCAACATTGGCACTATAAAAAAATTAAAATTCATGTTGGTCGCCACTACAAATTGGAGGACTATAAATATATATATGGGTCAAATCTGGTATTTTAAAATGTAACTTCTTGAACCCCTCAATAGTGGTATCAAATGAAAGGGCTTGACCAGTAGACTACAGTAAATTATTTCAAAATGTAAAATCCAAGATGGCGTCTAAAACGAAATGGCAGAAAAAATTTTTTTTAACCCCATCAATATGGGTATCAAATTAAAGGGCTTGACAGTTAACTACGTAAAAATTCAAAATAGAGGATGGCGTCGGAAATAATAAAGAAAAATGGCGTAAAACATGAAATATAGTAAATGATGGTGAAGGTTATAATCAGATTCGGCACGGACGAATATAGCAGTCTTACTTGTTTCCCATATTTTTACCACCAAAATTAAAATTTTTCAGCCATGGAATAATTTGTAGGTACTTTTGCTACTATTTGTAGATATAATATGCCTCTAGAGATATATTTGTGAAAAATTTTGTATAAAGCGTGCTCAACAAAATGGCGGATTATATACTTATATATGGGTCAAATCTGGTATTGTAAGATTTAATTTCTTAAGCCCCCTCAATATTGGAGTTAAAGGGCTTGACCAGTTGAATACAGTAAATTATTAAAAAAAATTAAAATCAAAGATGGCGTCTAAAACAAAAATTTTTAACCACATCAATATGGGTATCATATGAAAGGGCTTGAATAATACAATACAGATGACTACGTAAAAATTCAAAATCGAGGATGGCATCATAAATAATAAAGAAAAATGACGTATAACGTAAAATATTGGTTA
Source organism: Phyto melanocephala (assembly GCA_941918925.1). Lineage (NCBI taxonomy): Eukaryota > Metazoa > Arthropoda > Insecta > Diptera > Rhinophoridae > Phyto > Phyto melanocephala. The sequence goes on along the minus strand of OW799235.1, from coordinate 81,811,889 downwards.
AGCTACGATGAGGGATTATACCTATGTAAAGGGTGTTTTTTTAAGCCCGATAGAACTTGAAATTGTAAAAAATAACACAAAAAATTAAATTGTAATCAAAATTTTTTTTTTATTCGAAAGATCAATACGTGACATTAACATTTGAAAATGATTTCGGGCATATGGGCACCGCGGCTGTTCTTGACGAAGCGCATTCTGGACGTCCGTTGTTTTATCGCAAAATTGTGTTCAGCGATGAGGCGCATTTTTGGCTTAACGGGTTTGTCAATAAGCAAAATTGCCGCATATGGAGCGAGACCAATCCACAAGAGACCCTACAGACTCCATTACATCCAGAAAAATGCACCGTTTGGTGCGGTTTTCACGCTGGTGGCATCATCGGACCTTATTTCTTCAAAAATGAGGCCGGAGCTCGCGTTACGGTCAATGGAGATCGTTACCGCACCATGATCAATGATTTTTTGTTTGAAAATATGGATGACATTGATCCGGAGGAGATGTGGTTTCAACAGGATGGCGCTACGTGCCATACGGCGAACGCAACCATCGACTTATTGAAATCAAAATTTGGCGATAAGTTGATTTCGAGAAATGGACCTGTCAATTGGCCTCCAAGGTCGTGCGATTTGACACCTCTCGATTATTTCCTGTGGGGCTACGTGAAGTCACTGGTTTATGCTGATAAACCAGCAACAATTGACGCCTTGGAGGCCAGCATTGTTCGTGTTATTCGTGACATACGGCCAGCAGTGCTCGAAAAAGTGGCCCAAAATTGGACGTCCAGAATGCGCTTCGTCAAGAACAGCCGCGGTGCCCATATGCCCGAAATCATTTTCAAATGTTAATGTCACGTATTGATCTTTCGAATAAAAAAAAATTTTGATTACAATTTAATTTTTTGTGTTATTTTTTACAATTTCAAGTTCTATCGGGCTTAAAAAAAACACCCTTTACATGATGGTGAAGGCACAGTCAAATATAGCATTCTTACTTGTGTTTTTGGTGTGTTTTTTTTTTTTAAGAAAATTAAAAAAAAATAAAAATTGCAAACAGTTTAAAGAAAAAAACACACATTTGTTATAACTAGTCCTAAAATTTATATCTTAATAAATAATATGTAATAAACTAAAAGCTGAAAATTAAAGAGCCACTAGTTTAGTGGCTAAAAATAGGACAATCTTGCGAAAAGTGAGACGATCCGAAAAGATACCTAATACCTCTCAGGTCTGATCGCCAAAAAATCTGGCAAAATTTCGATTTTAGAATCTTTCAAGTTTTTAATAAAAACTCATTTTTATTTTAATCAATCTTAATAATCAATAAAATATCTTTCACAAATTTTCAGTCTATCGTTAACTAAAAAATACATGAAAAGCTCGTAAATGATTCTGAAAATAAATATCATAAAACAGCATTTCTAATATTACTCATGTAGAAATAACATAATAATTTAAAAAAGAAAACATCAGCCCAAACAAAAACAACAAAAAAATTAAATCAACAAAAATTTGTATCATTTTACGCGCGATTGCATGACAGATTTAATTTCATTTTTTCACATCAACGATTTAATTTAAAGGAGAAAAGGGGTTTTGGATTTAAACAACAAGAATGCTAATGTTTGTCTAAAAAAACGTGATATTATTATGATATTCGTATGCAAATGCATATTCTAAACTTTTATGTTTATTATAGATTTAAACAAATCTAAAATAAAACACTAAATAAATAATATGTAAAATTTGAATCTAACAGAAATCTAAATAAATACAAAATGTTGTGATGATGACAAAATATTCAGTTGACTCAATGTCAGTTAATATATCAACATCAAGTTGTAGGTGGGAGTATTAGAGAACACAAAAATATAGTCCTAAAAAGAGTACAAAAAATTAAAAAAAAAATTATACAAAAATTCGATTGGAGATGCGGGGCATCGATCCCCGCACCTCTCACATGCTAAGCGAGCGCTCTACCATCTGAGCTACATCCCCCACTACCACTTCCGTGTCTAAATCAACATACATAGTGCTCACATAATATAAACTCTGTTCACACTAAACATATTTATTCACTGATACTGTGTTTGTTGTTTTATCACTGGTATTTTTATTATAGTGAGCTATTTCACTAACATTAATTTTCTTAAAAGGTGTAAACTAATTTAAACCTGTGTGGAATTTAAAATAAAACATTTATAATTAATAAAATAACAATATACCCTAAGGCATAAGGTACTGTTTTTAGAATTCGAACGATTGCTTCGAGTGGATGTTTTTTATGTTTCCATATGAAATATGTGTAAAACAAGTCAAATTCAGGTTTGAAAATTTTTAACTTTTAAGGCAACTTTTTGTACACAGCTGAAGAAATGTAAACGGAATTTTTGACATTTGTTATCTAATACAGGGGCGCTATTACACTTAGCGGAGACCTTTTTCCGTCTTTTTTTTTTACAGAACAACTTGCATACGGTGTAGATATGGGCTCAATCAAAAAAGAAACGCATGTATTTATTTAAGGCAAATTGGAAATTATATTTATTTATTATTATTGAATGCAACACTTCGAAAGTTTTAAAATTTTGATATTGGATCATTATTAGCATAGGTTTTTTGTAAATATCTTCGGAAATACATAACCGATTTAAGAGTTTGATATCTCGTTTTGAAAAACATGACAACGGCTTTCAAAAAAAAAGAAAACAAAATAAATATATGTATATGTCATTGGTGGTGCAATATGAAAATTGGATTTTGCCACGCCCCTCCGCCCGTAGACCGAACATCAAAAATCAGACTTCACAGTGTCACCCGCCTAAATATTCTGAAAATTCCCTGAAAATTTAATCAAAATCTGCCCAGACGTTTTCGAGTCCATACGTTACATATGAACATACACACTTCCTGTTTTATATATATAGAAGATAGAATATACACAGAAAGAAAAATGAAATTCTATATCCAATAATTCAGTTACGTTTTATACTATTTATTTCTGGTTTTCTTAAAACAAGTACAAAATGGGCTTTTTTTTGCAGAATGAAGTACAAGGCTATCAAAATTCGAATGAACTTCTTAACTTTAGTTTTATTTCTCTTCAATTAAAAACAAAATTATATATTTGAAACCTTTGCTTAGATAAACACACTCTATAAAATTTTAAGTATGTTTTTACAATTCTCATTTTGTTTATCGAACTTTAGCTATAAGTAATAGTGTTTACGACAATAACGCTGTAGCAGTTTATGAGTTTCCTGCTTGTGTCTTATATTTCTTTTTTAGTTTTAATAAATAAATGTCAAAAAGTAAGTAGTCAAAATAATGTACTATTCAGCGATCAAACCAAGTTACGAATTCTTGAAACAAACGCATTTTTTTTATTAATATTGTTACGTTTATACCTTTTATAAACGTTGAATTATTTCCTTTAAATACACCTTGAGTTCTTTTATTGCAATTAAAAGCACTTGAAATTAGTTTTAAAATTAAGAGCACTTTATTTATTTTAACACACTCAGATATTGCTTTTATATCACTTTACTTATTGTTATACACCTTTATTGTCAAACTCACTTTGAAACACACTTTACAAGCTCTACTGTAGTACTGATCATGTTAGCTGTGTTGTTCGGCTATTTATGGTAACAAAGTGGTGTTCGGTAACATTCGAAAAAGTTCTCGTATGTATATTCTAGTACATTCGAAAACAACAACAACAACAACTTAATATAATGTTCGAACAACCAGCGAAATAAACTAATACAAATAAAACTACAGTAACTTAAACTACTACAACTAAAATAAATTATAATGTAAATTAAGCTATTTAAAAATAAATCTGTAACAATATTATCTCAATTATACTTGAATTAATATTCGATTTTGGGCTTAAATAACGGTAATAAATATTAAAATCAAATGTTTTATTCGGCTTAATTATTCCTAAAACTAAGGAATTCGTACATGACACATTTATTATTAAATCAAGCATTTTGTACTTGGTTTAAGAAAATCCGTACTAATCGTACTTCTGACCACTGTTGGGATCTGGCAACTTTAAGATTGTTGTACCATAATAATAGTAAAGTTGTACCAAATGAATATTAATTGTAACAAAATTTTAATTTTTCTATATATAATCAAATATTAATCATTTAAGATAAAATCAAATAAAGCTTTCTCCAAAGTGTCCTGATGTTTGAAACTAAGGTTTTGGTGACGTTTATGAATGTATAAACATTTTTCATTAAATATTTTATTTTCGACTAAAGTCCACTTTAATTTCTTATGAAGAAATTATTTTTTTTTATCACAAATAAATATAATATTTTCATAAGAAAATTAAAAATTTTCTAGACCCAGACTAAATCAATACATATGGAATTAAGCAAAAGTTCAAATAGAAATTAAATATTTTAAAATAAGAAAATTGTGTCAAAACTTTTATGTACCACTCGACTTTCGATTGTACTAAATTAGGTACAACTGTACCACAAATCTCAAATATGTTTCTGACACCGCTACAGGGTTATTTTTAATTGATTTGTTTTTTGAATGTATAGTAAAAATAACAATATTTAGCTAACCAATTTGAATTCAGTAATAAAATTATCTTAAAACAAGGATGTATCTGTTTATTAAAAAAAATAATAAATATTAATATTGAATTAGAAGTGTTTTCAAATTGTTTAACAAATATAATTTAAAATCATGTTTAAAAGATGATATAACGAATACATTTTCTCTGGTAAATTATTATACTAACTTTTCCCCTGAAAAAAAATACGCATTTAGCTTAAATATACTCGACATCTTGCAAGTATTAAACAACTTTTTTAATAATTCTTGTCTGTCTATCTTTCTGATCTCAATAATCTCAAAAACTACTAGATGGATTTTGTATCAAATTTTTTGTGGAGGCACCTTAGTTTTTATGTTAGTTAACATGTAGAGTAATTTTTATATCGAGATAATTAATAAGGCATTTATGAATTAATTAAGAAATATAAAATATTGCACTTACAACCATAAAATATTAATTTTCCTAACCAATAAAATCAGTATTTATCTCAAAATTAATACTACGTAGAAATATTGTTGGAGCCAGCAATACAGACCTAGTTGAACTTAATATTTATTAAATTATCTAAAAGATTAGATGCCGTTTTAAGATTATTTAATATATTATTATGTAAACGAATCAATAGCGAAGAAAAAAGTTTTAAATTTTTGATCGTTCTCTAAATAATTTTTTAAATAATCGCATTCTCGGAATGCTAATTGTTCACTGAGAAGCCAACGTTAGGATAAACTTTACCATAAATAAATTTGAACTAATTTAAATTAGAGCAATATAAGAATTTCTGCCCGTTACCACAAAACCAAGAACTTAAAATATCTTATCTCTTTAGTTATTTTTAAATTTACTAATCTCCGCATAATTGTTCCACCTTACAAATATGTATTAGAAAAATAACTAAGAGAAGATAGAAAACGAAAAAACTTTTTTAATTTTAAAAGCAGAATAAAGAAAAACTTTTTCCATTAATTTAAGGATAAAAAAATGTAGCAGCCATTATCAATGGCATACTCATCATCGTCATTATTATCATCATCTGTGTCATCACTAATGGCTTGTGCTCAAAAACAAAAAGAAATAAACAGAAAAACAATAAAAAAAGCAACTACAGCAAAAACGTAGGAAGAATTTAAGCAAAAAGAAATGTTGGCCATGCCGAATCTTATATACCCATCATTTTGGTTGGAGCCAATTTAAGATCTGATTGTAAAACAAGTAACAGTGCTATATTCGGCCGTGTCGAATCTTATATACCCTTCACAACGTGTAGTCATGCAATAACAATTGTTTGTATCACCATTCATCCCATATAAAATACGTGCATACGTACACGTTAGAATAAATGTGGCATCGAATCCCAGCTGAGCCAAAAAAATTTTATTTTATTTTATTTAATATATTATTTATATTTTAATTTTTTTTTTTATATTTTTTTTTAAATTTTTTTAAAAAATTTTTTTAGAAAAATTTTTAAAAAATTTTTTTAAATTTTTTTTTTTAAATTTTTTTTTTGTAGTTTTTTTTATTATTTTTTTCTTATTTTTAATATTTTTTTTTTTTGTAATTTTTTTGTTTGGTATGTTTTTTACATGTATGTATGTTGTTGTTGTAATTGTGAAAAAAAACGATGTGGTCGTGGTTTTTTGCTCATATCTCAGAAAGTTATGGGGCGATTATGCTGAATTTCAATAGCGATTCATTCCTGGATATTTCCAAGAGATTGATACCATATACAGATCTGAGGAATATATAGTTGCTTCTAAAAGTTGATTTCAACCAACACACGGACAGACGGGCAGACGGACAGACGGACAGACGGTCAGGGCTTAATCGACTCCTCTATTCATAAGCTTTCAGAAAATATATACTTTATGGGGTCGGAAATGAAAATTGTAGAAATTACAAACGGAATGACAAAGCTATATATACCCTTGTGCACCACAGGTGAAGGGTATAAAAACGGGTTTTGAACATTTTTATACCGTACACACTATGAGTGGCACACACTCACAGTCTACTAACCAAAAATTTTTACATTACTTAATCAAACTTAATTTTTTTTTAAGGGAAAATTAGACATATACATTTTATTTTTAATTAATCATTATTACAAAAATTATAACGAAATCTTACCCTACCTACCCTGATCGATTAAAATCATACAATAAATTAATATTTTTTTTTTTTTTTTGGGTTCATATCATTACTTTATTGTTAATATAGATGGTCATACCGAAATCCATATTTTTTGTTTATTAAAATTAGGTACGAAATGTTAGGTCCAATTGTTGTAGGGTGTGTCGCGGATAATAAGGTTTTTTTATATAATAAGTAAAATTAAATTATTATACCCTTCACACAGTGAAAAAGGGTATATAGAGGTTTGTCATTCCGTGTGAAATTTCTACAATTTTTATTTTCGACCCCATAAAGTATATATTTTCTGAAAGCGTATGAATAGGGGAGTCGATTAGTCTGTCCGTCTGTCCGTCTGTCCGTGTGTATGTTGAAATCAACTTTTTGAAGACCAACAACCGCCCAGACCAAAATCGCCTGGATCCCGGTGACGTACTAAAATATCAGAAATATTCGGGAGTAAATCGGTATTGAAAATCAGAAACATCGGCACATAAACAACTGAGATATGAGCAACCTCGTTTTTTTAACACAAAAACAACATACAACAACAACAAACATACATACAAGCCCGAGCAGAGCCCAAAAAAAATTTTTTTTATTTTATATAATATTTATTTTTTAATATATTTTTTTTTAATATTTTTTTTTTAAATTTTTTTTTTATTTTTCTTATCTTTTTTTAGTATTTTTTTTAATTTATTTTTTTAAATTTTTTATTTATAGTTATGTTCTTTTATATGTATGTTTTTTATATGTATGTACGTACTTCATATGAGATGAATGATAATACAGACTATTGTTATTGCGTGACAACACGTTGTGAAGGGTATATAAGATTCGGCATGGCCGATGTTTTTTTTAATTGTCTACAATTTATCATTTTATGCGTTTAAACAAATAAAAATTCAAATTCTGCAATAAATAAAAAATTACCATATTAATTTCTGTAATGTGTGTTGTGTAACAACTAGAGTTTTCTCAAAAATTGAATTCAAAAGCTTAGCAATTGCCATTGTGTCTTCTTATATCTGTAACAACAATGGTGGGGGATCTGTTAACCGAACTAACCCGTTTTTTTCTTTTAAACGCATTTTAATTTAGTTTTCTTTTGTAAATTAAAAAAAAACACAAATGTAATTCTAATTGTATAAAAAATTTTATAAAATAATAAATGTGAATGTTTAGATGTTTGTATTTTGTAATTCAGTCACAAAAACCGATGAACGGAACTAAATGAAATTCGGCTTACATATAACAATTTAGATTAACACACAATCTACCTTTTATCCTGATAACTACTGAGATGAAATCGCGGACATACGCTAGTCTCAAATAAGTTTTTTTGGAGGACTTCCCAAAGTTTTTTTTTTTAATTTTATCTGCGATCCAGAAAATATTTTTAAAAAATATTGTTTGCGATGCAGGTAATAGTTTTAAAAAATTTCTGGCCGTCAAGTGTTTAAGGTAACCTACGTATTTTTTTAAGATATTTTGAACAGCAATCCTAGTATGAAAAATTAATTTTTGGTAATATTTTTAAAATCGTTTACCTACTCCAAGTGAGCGTCTTTGGAACTACATTGACTACCTCCCACTTTAACCAGATTGTCGTGCGATTCTAAAGCAAATCAGATACATATACCTGAACTCTCACTCTGCATAATAAATATTAAATAGGTTTACATGTTAACGAAATATTTAAGAAAAAAATAACAATTTCTAAACCACTGTGTAACTACAAGCACATCAAAACATAAAATTAAGAAAAAGTAATAATAAATTTGTAAGTCAAATAATATTGTGTTTATATATTTGTCACTGGAAATAATGTAATGTGCGTCACTAAGCGTGTATTACATAGGATAAAAAAGACACGACAACATTTGTTGGTTACAAATATAATATTTTAAGATTCTCTTAAAGCATGTTTCCACGACACATTCAATTACTTGATTCGCTCTTTAAATTACTTGTTTCCACGACCAATTGTTAATTTGATTTGCCAGTACTTCTTTGTGCTTTTTTTAGTTAAATTATCGTTTTGTTTTTTGACGGTGAACATTAAGAAATATAAAAATTTATATAGAAAATTGTAATCATTTTATCATATATATAATAATATAAGAGTAAATAATAATAGTAATAATATTGTAAATTTATAAGAAATGTATGCAAATAATATCATTATTTTTTTAATTACAAGAAAATAGAAAAAGTGCAAGAAAATAGGACAAGTGCAGCCAAAAAATCCTCTAAAAACAATTTTGTCTCATTCAATAATTTTTATGTGGCCAATAGTCTTCTAGACATAACAACTTTCTTTAAAATTTTCTTTTTTGCTTCCATTTTATTTTTTGGATATTACAAACGATATCATCAACTTATGTATCAATAAACTTAGCACCCCATTGTGAAGGGTACAAAAGAAGACAATGAAAGTTTAATGGTAACGGTGGCATTGGCAACGCCATCGCCACCATTAAATGAAATGATAATAATACTTAAAAACAGCTAATAATGGCGTACGGAAGTGAGCATCCAACATTCACACACACACACACACACAAAAACATACAAAATTCTAACCATACACTTGATTGTGTATGTTTGCGTGTGCATTCGTATTGTTTTTGCTGTTATTACAAAAACTGTTATTTTGTTCCAAAGCACAAACAAAATACAAGACAAAGAAAAAAGTCAAAAGAACGACATAATTAAAAAAGGACTTGTTATTTTGTTTTAAGTTTCTTTGTTGTATATAATATTTTGTTTTTTATTGTTATTGAGGTTTTTGTTTAAACAATATTTTAAACGCATGCGTAATTCTCTGTGACAAAAGTTTACTCACACCCACTGCTCTCGTTGAAAGAGCAACTCTTAGTTCATACATATGAAATACAAGTAAATTTTTTCTCAAGACTAGTATTCTCTCTGCGAAGGTGGAGCTTAAAAATATCCTGAATTTTTAATATTATTTTTTGTTTCTTGGTTGAACTTTTGATTGTTTGTAATTCACCATTTGTTTTTTTTTTCGTCCAAGAGTTGTTGTTTTTGTTTTTCTTAATTTTTTCGTGTCTTCTTTTTGGGTATTTGCTAGTGTAAAATGGCATGGGAATGATAATTGTTGCAATTATAATATTAAATTGAGAGATCATACCATTTGGGAATAAGCAACCAATTTTATGTATGTGATGTTGCTTGATTTTTAACACATAGTTTTTACTGTTATTTAAGTTGATTTCTCCTTTGGCTTAATTGTTTTCGAAAACAAAAAATTATATTCTTAAAGAAAAGGAACTTTTTTTAAAGAGTTTTAAATTGTGGCATTATTGCACATGAAATAAACAAAAATCTTAATTTTGTATGTTTAAAATCTTAAATGACTGTACACAACGATAAAACGCTTGAATTTTATAATAATTAATTTTTTATATTTAAATTTTTAATCAGGCTTGAGTTCATATTAACATTATTTATTTTTACAAAACATTTTTTTTGTTTTTTTAATTGTGATAAATGAAAGAATAAAATCTGAAAAATTATAGCCGAGTGGAATGTATTTTCGAAACCAGCTACGATTTCATCATCAGCACTCTCTGATCTGTGGTTACATGTTGGTTGTAAATATCATCTATTTAACTCCCGGAATTTAAGTAAATTGAATTCGGTAACTACTTTAGGTTTTCCTTCTTCATATATTTTAACCAAAATGAGTTAGATTAAAATTTTTAATCAAACAGCAACCCTTTTACTTTTGTTTCTTATTATCTTTCAGTTAATATAATTTTTCCGATTTTATTCTTTCATTTATCACAATTAAAAATAAAAATCTTTGTAAAAATAAAGAATGTTAATATGAACTCAAGCCTGATTAAAAATTTAAATATTAGTTTCAACAGAAAAGTTCGACAAAATAAAAATTCAATTATTAATTTTTGTTCATTTTAAATTATTACAATATGACAATACAATATATACTTTTTATATACATAATACATACCTAATCCAAATAGATGCATACATATGTTAAATATTTAAAATAATTTATAATATGGTGGGAAAATACGACACTCGAACATGATAAAAATTGAAAAGTTATTAAAACCTCTATACCAAGAGCACAATGAACTCGAAACTTCCAGAACAATTTCGATCCCGATTGAATGCCGTAATTTGCTCTCCTTAGGTCTGTTTACAATTAAAAAAAATTTCTTCAAATTAATAAGTGAATTTCTCGATTCTATAAACTGTTTTAAATTGCTATCCAAATGTGTCTTTAATAATTTTTTTATGTCACTTGAATTGTGTCTTATAAAAAAGGTACTAAAATTTTAAGAAGTTCACTCTTAGAGTTTTCAATTTGATTTTGATGGTTGTTCAACTCTCTTACTATTTCTGTTTTATGTTTAAGGTCGTTATCATGTTCATGTAGCATCAAAAAACTTTATCTACTGATGCCACTTTTCCTAACGAACATACATTAGACATTTATTTAATGCAGTAATTTGCCACTGGAGCCGGATGGAAGTGTTCGAAAGACTATGTACAACACACGCTCATTTAAATGAATTGATGCACGATGTGTTCGAGTCTACTTAATAAAGCTGAATCCTTATTACCTTTTTAGTCTGGTGGAGTACGTGTTCGTGCACTAGGAAAAGATAATAGAATTGTTGCGTGAATTGTACCTCTTGTTAGAAGATCTAGTGCCAGAGAAGATAATTCAGATTGTATTTAATAACCAGTTTATTATAAAACGCATGCGGCGAAAGGACGCAAACTCTGGACTGGTGGTTGAATGTGTTTTTAATCTTAATAGGTATTAAAAATATATCGATGATTTTGTTTATGAGTCTATATGTAGCTGTATATGTGTAGCTATCTTCACACCTTTTCAGATTTATAGAGCCTTCAACATTTCATCTCCCAGAGCAACTCGGAGTTTTGATGCTGAAAAAGCGAAAATTGTATACAAATGTTAAGCACTAGTTAGAAAAAACTTAGTAACGCAGGCAAGCATAAATTAATTGTATGTAAGTGCTATAAGCGATATAAATTTAAAACATATGCTGAGGACTGTAAAGGACTCTGTACTTAAGATTGTAGACAATTATTAGTGGAAAATTTAAAATCGCTAAAGTCTAGAGCAAACGCTTGATGCAGCACGGGACTGAGGGAAGTGTGTGAAGAAATTTGTAAAATTAGTTTAATGAGTCATATTTACAGATTAAGCTAATAAAAATAAAAACATAGCAAAGAGTCCAGCTTGGGACGTGCACAAATAATAACCAAACATACGTTTTGCCAGATTCCAAAAGAATTGAGTCCATAAAGTACAAACGCTTTTAGAGTAAAAAGAGCTAGTAGGAACAAATTTTATTACGAAGTAATTGTTTTGACAAAAAAATATGAGATAATAAATATTCTTAAGCAACAACAAACAATTTTTCCTCCTACTGTATTTACCTGTCAAACTACATATGTCATTGATTCTTTTATTCTCCCCAAGTGTTTTGTTTAATTTAATATGATTAATTTGTTTTAATCTCAGCAAATTATGTGTTATTATATTGTTATTTGCGTACATGTATGTATGTACATATTTAAAATATAATTTATGTATTTGTTTTTACTCTCTTTTTTTGATATACTCAATATCTAATCAATTAAGTATGACATCAAACATATGTACGCTAAATGCTTAGCATTAAACTAGTAACTAAATTCAGGGTATGAACTGTAAACATACATACATACTACTTAATGAAAAAATTGATAATAAAATTACAGTTAATTAAATGACAACATCTCGACCTAGCACTGAATAATTAGAATTTGAAGTGAAATGGTATCTAATCATTACAAAATAGGCATTGACGTATCAAATATGTATGTTTTCTTAATTACTGGAATATTTAAACATAATTTCTTATTCTTCAAGTTTTTGAGTAAATATTTATTAGGAAAGATATATATTCAGAAACAAATTTTCTTTAATCAATTTTTTGTCCGAAACAAATGGGTGAATCCCCTTTAAATATTTGAAGTATTTTAAATTTTGTCGTTATATAACTTTCAAATTTTACTTTTATAAGATTTTATATATCAAAGGAAAAAGTATATTGAACATTTCAAAGAATTTTAGAAAAGTTTTTAAAATGTTTCCTTGAATAAAACATTTCATTAGATTGTTTTTCAAACGATTTTAGAATCCAATCTAAAAAACACAGAATTTCTTCTCAATGTATAAATAATTTGTTTAATAAAAAAAATACTATTAAAGTAATTGTAATTTGCAAATTAAGTACATATTGGAAAAAATATTTTCTCCAAAAAAACTGAAAGGAAACCTTAAAAAATTAACCACTGTAAAATTATTATTAATTATGTTCTATTTGACACAACTGTGTTTGCTTCTAGTCTGTGCATCAACCACTGTAATTATTTTGTTATCAAAATTCACATGTAGGGGGCAGTCATTAAAGCATCATTAACTAGTGAAAACAAGAAGAAGACAACGAACAGGTAACTAAAAACAAATACAACGCTAAGTAGTAAAAACAAAAAAAAAAATGAAAACCGAAAAAATAAAGACAAAATTAGCAGCAGTTTGACATGTTTTACTCACATAAATAGTACTACGAAAATAACAACAACAAAATGAAAGAAACAGTGAGAAATAAAATTGAAAAAACAAATAACGCAAAAATACTTTTTAATAGACAAACTAATTTTAGTCGTCATAGTAGAGGAAAGAAAAAAAGAAGAAACTAATGTAATAAATATATGTCGTTATCATTAAAAAAAAAATAAATAAAAATAACAAAGAAATAATTTTCAATAATAATAAAATAACTAAACTAATACAAATATAAAAACTAAATTTTACTAGTAAAACAATAAATGCAGTTCATTAAACAATAGAAAAAAATAAAAACTAAAAGTCCATCCAAAGCTGATAATTTGTGCTATTTAAATCAAGAAAAAAAGCAATATATTATTGAAAAACTAAGCAAAAAACAAAAGGAAAAGAAAAGGCATTGAATATAACATAAAAAAAACTTTTTTAAAATGTCTTAGATATATTATTCAAAAACCAAAAACCTATTACAAATTTATAAATTGTGTAACAATTTTATTTAAGTGAAACCTGTTTGTCATTGTGAAAATGTTAAGAACATTCTGGGAAATTGTTGTAGTTTTCTGGGTGACTGCACACTCCGGTTCTTTGTTGGTCTTTAGGCAAGTAGAAAATGAAAATTTTATTATAAAAGATGGTGTCTATGAAAGAAAAGCATTTTTTTTTTGCAAAAATTACTAGAATGAAAAAAATACAACGAAAGAAATTGATGCAAAATTAAGGAAAATATACATAAAACATTTAAAAAATATTAAAGTCCATAAAAAAACAAATGAAAGTCTATTCTTATTAACTACAACAATAAATTTTTAAAAATATACGTATTAAAATTATTTGTATACGTTGATTTACATGTTGGGATTGTATTACACGTTTGTGTTTATGTTTGTAAGCACAATACTGTAATAGTGTTGCCGATTTCTGTAAGATAAACTAAAATATATTTCTTGGAAAATTTTTTAGATAGCAACTATTTTTATGTTTTTTTTTTTCCTTTTTTTGCCATTTTCGAACTAATGCGTAAAAACCTTTTTTAGCAAATTAAAACTTGCTGATTTAAGAAATAAAATATCTTTTGTATAGGAAAACATTTAAAAACTTAAAATTTATTATTGTATGATTAGATAATAAACGGGATGCCATTTTGGTAGATTTTTTTTAATTTAAATACAACTTGATAGCTTAATTTTTAGCTTGATTTCTTTAAAGTTTTTGGAATCGGAATATTTTTAGATAAAATGTTATTATAAAAAATTTTTACACACAAATATTTAAAAATTTTTTTTTTTTAATTTAATGTGCACGAGCTCTGTATTTACACTTAAAACAGTAAAATGATTTCGATAACTTTAGGTGTCAATACATAGTATTTAATGGACATAATAAAGAAAACTAACGCTGTAGAAGTGTATATCATGTTATGTACCTAATGTTTAGCTTGCATGTTTGTATATTATGTCATATATCAAAATTTAGAGAATTATTTTATTCTGATCCAGACCTTTTTTAAATATTAATAAAAATAAATGTATTTAAACATTTAAACAGTTTAAAAATATTAAATATAAATTAATAGTAAAAAACCTTTTTTAAAAAACAAATTTTATTTAATAAGCACAAGTTTTTTTTTATTAATTTAAAAATAATAATATTTTTTGGCAATTTCGATAATTGAATTTCTACTTAGAAAAGCAATTTGAGAAAATGGTAGTTTTAGTAGACCTACCATTTTCTCAAATTCCTTTGGTCCGTTTTAAAAAAAAATTGGTATACAAATTTTTATCGTTGTGGCAGCCCTTCTAATAAACTGTATCTTCTTTTCTATTTATATACTCATCACAAAAACAATAGTGTTAAGGTATATTGATCTTATCCCTCTGTTTGCAACACATTGAAATATTCGTTTTAAGCCCCATATAGCATATATTTTTAGAATCCAGATATACATAATTCTTAACGATCTGGCAGTGTCCCTGCGTCTGTCTATCTATTGAAAGCACAGTGGAATGTAAACAAAAAAAAAAACTGGGGGAACAAAATCAGACAGTTTAAAATAATCTTATGCTTTGTAATGCAATAAAAGATCATGTCAAAATATCCATTTCGCATTGTTTAGCGCCTATACGCAAGACTTTAAAAAGACTTGAAAATGGGCGTTCAAATCAAAATGCATTTTGTGCACTTCGTAATTCTTTTGATCAACATAATCGTTCAAATTCGTCCACAATCGGTAGAATTGTAAAAAATATTTAAATTTCTGCAAAACAGGTCTGTATAAAATGTTAGAAAATCTCTAAATGCCTTCTTAGTTCGTTGAATGGGAACTACTGCTGGTTTTTGGGATAGTGTGGCAAAAGAGCAGTCGACCTCGCCTCATCATCGTGCCCAACAATTGAGCATCAACATTGTCATTGAAAATTTGGACCATCAGATAGAGGAGTGGCGCCAAGGATGGGGGGGCCATTTGGCCGACATTTTGTTAAATACATAATTGAATATTATAATTACAAAAAGAAATAATAATAATATCCTAAATAATTTGTGTTTTATTTAAATTCAACATCGGTCCTTAAAATTTAACCACCCTTTATAACTTCGATATGCTACTAAAATGCTTTTTTAAATGTAGTCTTTCAATGAAAGTGGGCGTTAAAGTAGGCGTGTCAATAAAGTTTCTGCTAATAAATACAACTTAGATATTTCAATATAGTCTATTATTTTCCCAAAAACTTTGTCAATAGAGAAATTATATGAATTTAAGATAAACCGTTATATGGGAGGTAGGCGTCAAAGTGCGCGTGTCACCTAAACTTTTTGGCACAACAATTACATTGATTAGAAGGATATACGTAGCAAATTTGATCATCAAACCTCTAACTATGGCGGTTTTATGAGCTTTTAAATTTCATTAACGGTAGATAACGTGAAAAGTGGGCGTTATAGTAGGCGTGTCAAAGTTATTTGTGCGAATGAGAACAACTTAGGTGTTTCAATATAGCCCTTTATTATTCCAAAACCTCTACTAATAGAGAAATTATATGAATTTTAGGTAAAACGTTATATGGGAGGTGGGCGTAAAAGTGAGTGTGGCACCATAATTTTCTGGCACAGTAATGACATTGCCCAGGAGGATATACGTAGCAAATTTTATCATCAAACCTCTAACTTTGGCGGTTTTATGAGCTTTTAAATTTCATTAACGGTAGATAACGTGAAAAGTGGGCATTATAGTAGGCGTGTCAAAGTTATTTGTGCGAATGAGAACAACTTAGGTGTTTCAATATAGCCATTTATTATTCCAAAATCTTTATTAATAGAGAAATTATATGAATTTTAGGTAAAACGTTATATGGGAGGTGGGCGTAAAAGTGGGCGTGGCACGTTGATTTTCCGTTACAAAAAAGAGTCTTACCAAAAAGCAAAGTGTGCAAAATTTCAGAGTCGTACATCCAATTTTGTTCCTTTTATGACGTTTTTGTTTTTAAATATACCGAAAAATACACTGTGCGGTATAAATGTTCGTACATTTTGATCGATAACTCCTCTCCTAAAGCATAGATTTAGATAATTTTCGCGGAAAAATATTGTTTTTACTCAGGAAATATATATTCGAAGTTTCATGAGTCTACGTTAATGCGTTTGGACACAATTCCATTTTATTCGATGTTCGAAGGACACGGTTTTTTCGACCTACTCTTGCTTTTCGAGCTATAACTCTCTTCGTAATAATCCGATTTAGCCCATTTTCAATACCAAACAAACCTTGTCTATAAAAAAGATTCTTGCAAAATTTGAGCCCCCTAGCTTTTTCGGTGCGACCTCTATCGTGCTTTCAACAGACGGACGGACATAGCTAGATCGTCATCAAATCAAACCCTGACTCAGAATATATATACTTTATGGGGTCTAAAATGGATATTTCGATGTGTTACAAACGGAATGACAAAATGAATATACCCCCACCATATTTTTGGTGGCGGGTATAAAAAAATCTCTTATATCCCTATGAATATACATATGTAGGGTTTTATATAGCCGGATTATTCTACTATAATTTCTTATTTATAATTAGGTATTTATATTAAAACTTTGTTTTTGTTTATTGTTTTGATTATCATGACACATTAGCAGCTTTTTTAACCTACATATACTTACATATCTGTATGTGTGTATAATCTATATATATAAAAGTGAAACTCTGTGTGTGTGTGTGTGTGTTAGCTATAGACTCCGAAACTACAAAACCGATCGGGCTCAAACTTTGGTAAGTTGTTGTACACATACCAGGGAGTGTTTATGGGTGAAAAAAAGTGGGCGGAGCCACGCCCATAAAAAATTAAATATCAGTTTTAGCTACTTGCACTTGACCGATTTTTCTGAAACTTTGCACACATATTGACTTTACAATTTCGTGATTAGAAAAGTGGGCAGGGCCACGCCCATAAAAAAATTATAATTTTTAGGTTTTTGTACTTGATATTCAATTAAAATTCAGAATGCATTTCGATTCATTAAGGGGCGTAGCAACGCGCGCCGGGTTTGGCTAGTATTTAGATAAAAATGAATTGTGTTTATTTTGATGTTGTTTTTAATTACTTTAAAAATTAGTGAGATCAAGTTAATGTGAATTATTTTTTTATGTCAAATCTAAAATATCATTCATAATGATAATTCATAAATCATAATGCAAGCTCTTTAAATAAAAACAAAACAAGGCTTTATGTACTATACCTACAGTAATTATAGCGATTTTATAATAAAAAAAAATTCAAAATGTTAAAAAAGAAATAATTTATTTTAATATTATCTTAAAAATAGTTTTCAAAAATCTTTTATTCGTAGAATATTACATTTTTTAATTAAATTTTTAACTGAAATCCTGTGTGTGGCATTTATTAATTATTACTAGATGAATCCGAACCGCTTTGCTAGTCTCTTCAAAGTTTTATGTTGTTCCTTTAAATAGGTGGATAAAAAAAATAAACTATTATTTTAAAGCAAATTTAATAAACTGTGAACACCAAACTTAAATCATAGTTCTTCGATTTTTACAGGCTCTAGATTATTCACATCTGCAAGGAAATTCCTTTTAAAAGGTATATTTTTTATTAAAACCAGTTATATAATAACGAAACAAAATCAACTTCGTTTGTTTATGAAAGTTTGGAAATTTATGCCAAAGGAAACTAAGCATCTGTCACCGACAACTTAACATTGTCACGATGAATCATGATGACGTTCGCCATCGCTTATTTGTATGTATGTGTGTATCTATTACAAATTCTACTTAACAAACAAATACAAGCATTTAAAAAAATTCTGGAATTTTATTTTAATCTAAGGCTTATATGGAATTATCAGTTTAAGTAATTGCAAGCCGTCAAATTTTAAATTTATAAAATACAATTTTTATACAAAAAAATCATTTTTAAATTTCATCGTAAATAGGATATTAAACAAAAAACGTTTTGGCAAAACTATGCACATGCGTATGGAATGCACAACACGTGTACTTTATCTTAAACTGATAAAATCCACCCTTCCTCGCTCTTAAACACAAAAACAAGGGATGTTTTATGCATTCGCAAACGTTGCAGATGGTAAACATGCGTAGTGATAAAAAGAAAACCTACAAATATGTGCAGTGATTCATAGTTTATTTTAACCGGCACCTGAAAATATACACACATACATATATATATATTTGGAAGATAAAGTGGAAATATGTTATTTTAAAATGAATTAAGACATAGATAGACAAATTTTAATTATAGTTTTCACCAAAAAAAAAAAATATTTCAGTCTCACAGTTATAGTCAGTCTTAAAGGAAGTTAATATTGAGTCGGAATTTATTTAAATCGACATACGATTAATACAAAATTATTTAGTTTTTTAATTGTAAAATTTAATATGGCCTTCCGTTTGATTAATAAAGGATATCAATATTTTATACACCGTATTCTTTGGGGACTAATTTTTCTAATTTTTACCTGTAGTGCAGTTTTAAGGTAACTCTTGTTGAAAATCTGAAATTAATCTAAAAGTGACTATAAATTCTTAATAGCATTGAAATTAATGCATGGTGGTGACAATTTAAATTTATTACGACTTAAATAATGCTGATTAAATACTATTACATATTTGAATGTTGGATTACAAGTTTTTAATTTTTGTGTGTACTGTACTTTCAATAAACTCTTTACTTGTTGCTGATATATACAACTAAACCATTATACAGCAATCACCGTATTTATCTGTTTGCGACAAAAATTTGTTTGGTCAACCAAACCGAAAATATTAAATTTCGATTCGGTCAATGGGATTTCTTATTTTAAAAAAATTATAAATTTTTCATTTTATTAACGTAATAATTAAAATCTTTTATTTTTCTAGCGCTTCTATTGGCACAGAAGATCTACCACCCGAAACTATAGATCGCCTAAGAGAGATCAAACGAAATATATTCTTTTCGGATGAACTCACCTCATCGGAATATCGCGATGATTTGGACATAGAATTGAGTCCACGAGAAAATGTTGGCAATTTCGAATGGGATATACTAATCTTTACACAACAATGGCCTGTTACAACTTGTTATCACTGGAGAGAGGAGGATAGAAACCATGAATGTAAATTACCCAAAGCCAAAGAGTTTTGGACTATTCACGGTGTTTGGCCAACGAAATATGGCCACTTTGGACCTTCGTTTTGCAATAAGTCGTCCAATTTTGATGTCAATCAATTGGCAGAAATCAAAGATAGTTTAAATCAATATTGGCCCGATATTGATGGCGAATCGAGAGGAAATTGGTTGTGGAAACATGAATGGATGAAACATGGTACTTGTGCCGCTTCTCTTGAACAATTGAACAGTGAATTTAAATACTTTAACCAGGGCATCAATTGGCGTGAAAACTATTTGCTGTCGAATATTTTAGGAAGTGCAGACATACATCCCGATTCCAATAATACTGTGGTGGCCTTACATGCAGCTCTTGTAAATGGTTTGGGTAAAAATCCCTCCATACACTGTTTGTACGATAGTAAAACCGATGTCAGTTATTTACAAGAGATACGCATCTGTTTCAACAAGTCGCTCGATGTAACAGATTGTGATGGTGTCAAGCATGGTGATGCTGTATCCGTATCTTATCCCGGTGGCACTGTTATCACCAATTGTCACATATCAAAACCTGTACACTATCCAAGTCTAGTGCCTAATCGCAGGGTCAGCGAAAAGAAATGGAAATTTCCGATTGTTAATTTCTACAAACTTTTACAGTTCATAATGTGGTTTACACTATGAGCAGCTGCCACACCAGAAGAGGACAGCGTTAGAGCTTAAATAAAATATTATGAGTAAATAGCAAAATCGAAGAGGCATTTTTAAGAAAAAAAAAAAAATTAAAAATAATCATCCAAAATTGTAGGGAAAACTAACAAGCCAATTACTCTCAGTAATCATCTGCAAATGAAAAGTATTGAAAACTTTTATTTTTTTACATTGTGATTAATCAATTAATTGAATTGATTAAGAAAAAACTTAAAATAGAAAAAAACATCACCAACCATTAACATTTACATATAAGAACAAAAATAAAATTTTAAGTTTATAATTTACTTTTTTACACACACACTTGCATTATTAGATACATTATGAACAATACTAAACATTATCGTAGAAACATATTTTGTTTTCAAATTGCATTAGTTGTATTTAACACATGCACAATTACATACAAATTAATAAGTAATTAATACACATTGATTATTTTAATTAGATTTTAAGCTTAAACGAAATTTAAATATCAGTTGATATCTAACGAAACAAAAAATATTACAAATTATTGTTGTATTGTTTATTTAGCATATTTTAAGTAAAACAAATTATGTTTTAAGTTACTTTTTAATAAATCAAAAAAAAAAACTTATACATAATACACACATATATACATATGTATGTATTAAATAAATAATTAATCATTGATATAATATACATACATATATTCGAAAATGTTTCTAATTTATTATTTATTAACCGCCCTGTGTGAATACAGCATTCGATAACATGTAAATGAATTTCTTATTAAAACCCAAATACACAGAAACCACATTCGACCAAAATTTCAAAACCATATTTGAATCAAGGCATCATCATGTTTCATCAGGTAATCGCAGTTCGGATAGAACTTTTTGGTTTATATTTTTTATGTATGCAGTTTGACATTTGAAATAAATAAGAGAAGAGAGAAATTTTTCTTAATCCATCGACTTAGACAGCTAAAGTTTATAATAAGTAAGTATATGCCTTGGGCATTTATTTAAAAAAAAATAATGATGTCACTGGTAACTGTGTTGTGCTTTACAGCTTTCTTATCTTCACCCGTTAAACATATAAAAAAAAAGTTTATACAAGCCGGTCCAATGACAGCGAGGTTTATTAAATATCTATTAAATATTTACCAAATTTAGGAATTCTTACTATGGAAGGCTCTTTGTACACAATTAAAAAAACTACTAGAGTAGATAGTGAACTAGTTTTTGTAAACGTGAATTTAATTTAATACGCTAACCTTGTTCATCTTCAAACGTTGAACGTTAACAATGGCCATCCTATAAGTATGAAATTAATACTAATATCTTAAAAAATCTGAAACGTTTTTTTTCACTTACTTAAAAAATATGTCCTGACATATAGAGTTGTTTATTTTTCCGAAAGTTTTAGAAATATGAATTTAAGGTAAAACGTTATATGGGGAACTGTCACCTTTATTTTCTAGCATTTAAACAAATACGATTTCCATTAATTCTAATTCTATCGGCCTTTTGAGGATTTAAATGTAATATAATATGCAAGAAGTGGACGTTAAAATTGGCATGACATAACATAATCAAGCTAACATAGATATTTTAATAAAGAATGAACTTAACTTACATTTTAAATATAAATATCATTTATTCTTCCAAAATCCTTGTCCATTTAAAGTGGGCGTGTCACCTTCATTTTACGTTATGACAAATACATTGACCAAAATACTATGTTTGCGAAATTTCAGAATCGAATATATAATTTTGTCAGTTTTGTAACATTTTAAATTTTAAATAGACCTAAAAAGACAATGTGCGGTATAAATTTTCGTACATTTTGATCTATAACTTCTATCGTAATGCATAGATTTAAGCAGTTTTCGGAAAACATATTCTTTTACTTATGAAACATACTTGTGGAATAGTATCGCTTTACGTTGTTGAATTTAGACGCAATCGCATTTTATTACATTTATTATGACTTACTCTTGCATAACAAGCTATAATTTTCTTCCTAATAAACGGACTTAGTCCATTTTTAAACCAAATATTTCTGATGTATTAGAAATATTCTGGCAAAATTTTATTCCCCTAACTTTTTCCCTTCGAGATCTATTGTGCTTTCAACAGATGGACCGAAGGGCGGTCATCGCTAGATCATCCTAAAATTAACAATGAGGACTTAGAAAATATATACTTTAAGTGGTCTTAAATGAATAAATAAAATTTGTTACAAACGAAATGGTACAAATGAGTAGAGTATTTCCACAAAATTATTTTATTTTTTTGGTAGATATAATACGATTTTTTTCTAAAATTAAGTTTTTTATTTCGACAATCGCAGATCTTTAAACGAAAATTTCTGGCACCACTGCTTTCTTGTTTTATTTTTATACCCTTTACCTGTGCTGCTCAAGGGCATATATAGCTTTGTCATTCCGTTTGTAATTTCTACAATTTTCTTTTCCGACCCCATATATATTTTCTGAAAGCTTATGAATAGAGGAGTCGATTACCGATGACCGTCTGTCCGCGTGTTAATTTAAATCAACTTTAAGAAGAAACCATATGTTCCTTAGATCTGTGTATGGCAGCAATCTTTTGCAAATATCCGGGAATGAATCGTAATGGAAATTCAGCACAATAGCCCCATAACTTTCTAAGATATGAGCAAATAAACACGACTGCCTCTGTTTTTTCCCATATTTTGACCACCAAAATTAAAATTTTTCAGCCATAGAATAATTTATAGGTAACTTTGCTACTATTTGTAGATACAATATGCCTCTATAGATATTCATGGAAAATTTTGGATAAGGCGGGCTCTAATCAATAAAGTTATAGGCAAAAACATTTTTTTAAAAATATATATTTCAAAAATTTACAAACTGAAATCAATTTTTTTAGCTTCTAGACAACCGAGAGAGTCAATATTGGTGTCATCTAAAAGGGTTTGATTAGAGCAATATAAGCACTATAAAAAATTTAAATTCATCTTGACCCAAGATTCTGGTATTTTAAAATGTAACTTCTTGAACCCCCTCAATATTGGTCTCATCTGAAAGGGCTTGACCAGTAAAATACAGTTAACTACGAAATCGATGATGGCGTCGGAAATAATAAAGAAAAAATGGCGTATAACATGAAATATAGGTTAAGCTACGATGTGGGATTTTACCTACATATGTACATGATGGTGAAGGGTATTATCAGATGCAGCACGGGCGAATATAAAACTCTTACTTGTTAAAAATCCTCTTATAATCAGTTAAAAATAATTTATAATTAAGCCTATACAAATAGTTAATGTATTTCTAAATCATAAAGATAATTAGACAGAAAATTTAGATAAATCTTATAATAAAAGATTGGTATGTCAAAATTAAAATATAACAAATAACGATGCTTGAAAAGAGTTTTGTGAAATTTTGTATAAAAAAATCTTCGTATTTTCTACACATATCTTTAGCAGAAGGAAAAAAAATGAATTATCTAATAAAGAAATTGGTAAAAAATTTAACAGTTAACACAGATTATATATATATGTATATTGTATATGATTAATTTTTTCTAGATTCGCCTGCTGATACTGGTTGCCTATTGCAGCTCTGAATGTGATGTGTGTCAAAAAACCAACTATGTGGCTTGTCATAAGGAAAATCAATATTCTTTATGCATTAACGGTAATTTGTGTTTAACAGATATTTAATAAACAATAAAATGTTACATTCGTTAGACTTCTTATAATTAAATTTTTAAGGTATACCCACTAAAAATTTCATATATTGTCCTGAGAATCACGTTTGCACGTCTGATCCTTATGTCTGTTATCCTCTGACAGTAGCTAAGCCAAGTTGTGTGCGAGAAACGAATCTGTGTGGCGTATGCAGTGAGGAGAAAGTTTATGCATGTACGAATGAGACGACAATCGCATTTTGCTATGGCAAAAATAAGCCTGTCGAAGGAGCAGAGGTTTCATATTGTTTAAATGACACTGTTTGTGATATTTATAGTGAAAAAGGTTTTTGTACTGAAAGTTATCTAGTCAGGGTAATTATAAAGAAGGCATTAACTAAGTTAGAATTTTTTAAAAAGCGATTTTAATTTTTAATACTCTCTAGCCAAGCTGCATTATATCGGCAAATATTGATTATGACGATGAACCCTCAACGACAACTACAAATATCGAACCAGCGAATACTGTTACCATAACAACAGAAATAACTGCTACAAACACAGCAACAATACCAACAGCGACCGCAAGAATTACAACCACAAAAACAACGATACCAAATACAAAAACTACAAAAGCGACTTCTACTAGCACAACCAAAATACCATCTACGATAATCACAACTGCAGAACCCGTTGTAAGAACTACGGAGCCAACTATTGCAAGCACAGCTATTAAATCAACTATGACGCCTACAAGTACAGATCCACATATTACAACCGCAATCACAGAACCAACAACGGCAACCTCAGCTACAAAACCAACAATTATAACCACACCTATAGGCAAAGCTGACAGCACCACAACTACAGAGACAACAAATACAAGTACAATTACTGAACTAATGCCTACAGCCAGAACTATAAAACAAACTACTACAACAACAGCTACAGAACCGACTACAGAGCCAATTACTACTGAACCAACTCCCACAATCAGAACTGAAAAACAAACAACCCCAGCTATAGAACCGACTGATACAACCATAACTACGGCAGCAGTAACTACATTAACCTCAGCCACAGAAACAACAAAGCCAACTACAAAAGAAACAACTAGTACCACAACTACAGAGCCAATCACTACTGAACCAACTACTACAACCGTTACTGCGGAAACAGCAACTGCAGCAACTACAACTACAGTAGCGGCATCTACAGAACCAAAAAAGATAACCACAACTACAGAAGAAACTACTTGCACCACCACTACAGAGTCAATCAATACTGAACCAACTTCTACAACCATAAGTGAACAACAAACAACTACAGCCATGACGAAGACGACTGCTACAACCGCAACTGCGGAAGCAACTATTACAGCCGCATCTACAGAACCAACGACAACTACTAAAACAGAACCAACTATAATAACAACTACTGCCTCTGGTCCAATTGATCCTGAAACATTTTGCAAAAATGCTGCAACAACTGGATCCTTTTATGCAGGCGATCCAGAATGTAAAACGTGAGTATATCAAACTTAAAACTACACAATGTATAAGATAAATGTGTATATGTTAAACCGGGTTACATTGCCGGTCCTTAAAAAATATATAGAATGTATGGTAAAGTTTTTTTGTGCATGTACAAAAAGTGGAGATTTGTATACATACTTATATACAAATGTAGTTTTAACAGTTAGGCTAGTGCGCCACCTTGAGTATCGAAAAGAAAAGAAAAAACTGCAATTTTTGAATTTAAGGAAATATATTAAATTAATAAGAATAATTATAATTTCTTATATCTTTATTGCAGTTTCGTCCTCTGTTATATTATGAATGATTCAATTGTTGCCTTGAGCAGAAAGTGTCCAAGTACACAATATTTCCCACCAGGTTCTAAAAAGTGTTCATTTGAAAAACCAGATACTTGTATATAATTTTATGAAAATTGTAATATATAATTTTTAAAAATCAAAACTTTTTGTTAGTTTGTCATGTTATCTCGTAACCAAAGCGAATTCATAAGGTATATGCATCCCGGCAACAAACACAACAATTAAACAAGTAAAAGCACTATATTTTTTTGCATTTTTTATTCGATGTTGGAAGGACATGTTTTTTATACCCTTCACCTGTGGTGCACAAGGGTATATATAGCTTTGTCATTCCGTTTGTAATTTCTACAATTTTCATTTCCGACCCCATAAAGTATATATTTTCTGAAAGCTTATGAATAGAGGAGTCGATTAAGCCCTGACCGTCTGTCCGTCTGTCCGTGTGTTGGTTGAAATCAACTTTTAGAAGCAACTATATGTTCCTCAGATCTCTATATGGTATCAATCTCTTGGAAATATTCAGGAATGAATCGCTATTGAAATTCAGCACAATCGCCCAATAACTTTCTGAGATATAAGCAAAAAACCACGACCACCTCGTTTTTTTACACAATTACAACAACAACATACATACATAAATATATGTAAAAACCATACAAAAAAAGAAGAAATTACAAAAAAGAAAAAATATTAAAAATAAAAAAAAAATAATAAAATTTACAAAAAAAAATTTTAAAATAATTTAAAAAAAATTATTAA
The DNA here is from genome assembly GCA_941918925.1 of Phyto melanocephala. Lineage (NCBI taxonomy): Eukaryota > Metazoa > Arthropoda > Insecta > Diptera > Rhinophoridae > Phyto > Phyto melanocephala. The sequence goes on along the minus strand of OW799235.1, from coordinate 81,784,949 downwards.
AAATTTTTTTTAAAAAAATTAAAAAAAAATATAAAAAAAATAATAACAAAATATAAATAATATATTAAATAAAATAAAATTTTTTTGGCTCAGCTGGGATTCGATGCCACATTTATTCTAACCAGTATATACATATGTACGTATTTGATATGAGATGAATGGTGATACAAACAATTGTTATTGCATGACTACACGTTGTGAAGGGTATATAAGATTCGGCATGGCCGAATATAGCACTGTTACTTGTTTTACTTACTCTTGCATTACGAGCTATAACTCTCTTCCTAATATTCAGAGTAAGTAAGTGTGCTTTCAGCTTAACTTTTTGCTTTTGCTGTTGACGACTGCGCAGTTTCTTAAAAGCAAAACGATTAATTTTGTTTACGAACTGTTGCATTGATTTTAATCGTCTATAGTACGAAGTAACATCAAAACAAAACTGTACGAATGCAAAAAAACCAAAGGCTCTTCAACAGTTGCTATTTATTTTAAAAGCAGAAGCGAAAGCAAGAATTTATTTTTTAAAAGAAAACTATTTCTTCAAAGCAACTGCATATTATTTAAACTGTTGATTTTTTTATTTCGATTTTTTAAAAAACTGTGAACTGTTGCTTTGCTTTCGCTTTGCAATATTAACAAGTAACAGTGCTATATTCGGCCGTGCCGAATCTTATATACCCTTCACAACGTGTAGTCATGCAATAACAATTGTTTGTATCACCATTCATCCCATATAAAATACGTACATACGTACACGTTAGAATAAATGTGGCATCGAATCCCAGCTGAGCCAAAAAAAATTTATTTTATTTTCTTTAACATATTATTTATATTTTATTATTTTTTTTATATTTTTTTTAAATTTTTTTTAAAAATTTTTTTAGAAAAATTTGTAAAAATTTTTTTTAAATTTTTTTTTAAATTTTTTTAAAAATTTTTTTTTTGTAGTTTTTTTTATTATTTTTTTCTTATTTTTAATACTTTTTTTTTGTAATTTTTTTTGTTTGGTATGTTTTTTACATGTATGTATGTATGTATGTTGTTGTTGCAATTGTGAAAAAAAACGAGGTGGTCGTGGTTTTTTGCTCATATCTCAGAAAGTTATGGGGCGATTGTGCTGAATTTCAATAGCGATTCATTCCTGGATATTTCCAAGAGATTGATACCATATACAGATCTGAGGAACATGTAGTTGCTTCTAAAAGTTGATTTCAACCAACACACGGACAGACGGGCAGACGGACAGACGGATAGACGGACAGACGGTCAGGGCTTAATCGACTCCTCTATTCATAAGCTTTCAGAAAATATATACTTTATGGGGTCGGAAATGAAAATTGTAGAAATTACAAACGGAATGACAAAGCTATATATACCCTTGTGCACCACAGGTGAAGGGTATAAAAAGTTAAGTTAAAGTAAAACTAAACAAAAGCAAAAAACACAAAAGACTTTTCAACAGCTCCTATTTATTTGCAAAGCAAAAGCGAAAGTAAGAGTTTATTTTTTCAAAAGAAAACTGTTTCTTCAAAGCAAAAGCGTTTTAATTTGAACTTTTGCTATTTTGCTGACAGTATTTTTAACACTGGATTAAACATTAACTGCCGTATTTACAACAAAATGTTTTAGGTTTATTGAAGGCTTATTTGATAAATTTTTGTACAACATCTGTCACATAAGCCTTTAATAAACTTAAAATATTTTTCTATTGTTTCTTTTAACACCCGCCTTTCCACATTTTAACATTTATGATCAGTGTTTTCTGACAAATCATCATTGACGCGTAAACAACTTTAATAAATTATTCAAACTTGCTTTGAAAATCAGTCATCGATTCCATGGATGTTAATAGACAAAACTGCCGCATAAAAACTGAGATTAAACCACACGCTGGTGGCACCTTATTTTTTAAAATGAAGCCGGAGCTCGCGTTACGGTCAATAAAGATCAATGACTTTTTGTTTGAAAGTATGCGATTCACGATTTCTTTCCTGTTGAGCCACTTAGAGTCACTAGTTTACGATGAAAAAAACAGCAGCAATTGATGCCTCAGGGGCCAACATCCAACATTGTTAGTGTTATTCGAATGCGCTTTTTCAAAAGCAGTGTTGATATTTCGCAAAAAGAAATTATTTAAATAAAATTTCCTTTTTTGTATTATTGTTTATAATTTCAAAATATCGGGCTTTAAAAAATCACCCTTTAAAACAGAATGTTTAAAAAATTATTATTTTGTTGTCATACATATAAACAGCTATTTTTTTTTAATATATAATTTTGTACTTAGTTCGAAATCTCTAAGAAAATAAATATAAGGACGCGTTTACATTGAACAAGTTTTCCTTCGTAAAATATTATATTTCTCTCTAATTGTATGCGAGAGAAAGAGAAAGTAATACAAATCAGTTCATAATTGCATGTATGTATGTATGTACTTGAAATTCGAACAATTGTACTTTTTAAATTATTATTTGATGCACCTTGACCAAACTAATGATGCAGAAGTTCTTCTTTTTGGGTCTACTTTCATAAATAATTATCAGAATTGAGTCCCGAATCAATCAGCCGAAAAATGTTGTGCTGTGTAATAAAACCATGGGAATATTAAAGAATTGATACTCTTAAAATTTGAGACCCAAACTTGAGGACAAATCTAATAAGTAGCACAGTTTGGAGGTCTTTCCTTTTGACACACTCTTCTAGCAGCATTGAAATAACCATCGCAATAATAAATCCAACCCAAATATTGACCAGATAAGGGATAACAATAAATGTATCTGAAATAGAAATTAAAAAATAAATAAATTATTAAATCAACTCGGTTAAAAATAAATTTACGCTCGACATGTGCGATCGTCGGACTTAAAAAATCCCGGTTCTCCAATTTCTCGACAAATTGTGTTGGGATTGCGAGGTGCGGCCGTAGTAGTACTTGCAAATGTGTTAGTGTACTTTCCATCTGTTGTTTCCTTGGTAGTTGTTTCTATTGCAGACTGAGGTTCTTGGGACTCTGTAGTTTGATCGGTTGTTGTAGGGTCTATTTCGATAATTGGTGTTGTAGTCGATTCGTCGACTGCAGTTGATTCTGTCCTTATAAGTGTTTTTGTTGTATCGTCTATTGTGGAGTCAACAGTTGATACAATAGTAGATTTTGTTGTTTGATCGGTTGTTGTAGGGTCTATTTCGATAATTGGTGTTGTAGTCGATTCTGGTGTTAAGATTGTTGTTGTTGTTGTATCGTCAATTGTGGAGTCAATAAGTAAAGTACTGTTTTCTGTTGTAATTTTAATAGTTTCTGTTGTGGAAATTGATCCAAGTTTACAGGATGGCTTTAAGAAATAGAAATTTAAAATGAGTTAATGTTTGTGACAAAAGTTTTTTAGTTTTTAACTTCTTAAAGATAAATCTAAAAAATAGTGAAAATAATTAATAGAAATCAATTTATTCATCATTTAAGTTTAATTTATATGAATTGTTGATCTTTTTTTTTTTTTTTGTTGGAAAACTTACACGATATCTCTGAAACTTCTTGACAGATTTAAAAACAATTGCTCGATTGACAAGCTGTCGTAGGAGTGGTACGTCGTAGTAGTTGAACACATTTTTCTGAGAATTTCTACTTTAATTTTTTATACAACACTTACAACATCATACATCATAGCTGGAAGAGTAAGTACTATCGCCGTTTTTCTTCAGTATGGAAAAGTGAATTTCTTACAACCTACGACTCCTACGACAGGTTGTGAATTGAGCAAATGTTTGCATAGCTTTAAGATAATTGTATTTTTGAGTTTGGTTTTTCGAATTGACATAATTTTTTTCATTTTTCAATTCATATGAAATGTTTAAATGAACAAAATTTAAAAATCAACAAATTTTTTTTGTCTGTGGATGTGTTCGTTTACTAAAAGTTTTTACTTTTGTTTACTGGACTTTACTGGATTGTTTACGTTTTATATGGAAATTTGTGTAAGCGAACACAATCTAGTAAATTTCAGTAAAAAATAGTTAATACTTTTGAGTAAACGAACGAACATTGTGTTAGAAAACTTTTACAATAATAATATTTTAGAATTTGATAATTGTATTTTAGAATATTGGTATTTCTTTTAAACTGAATTTGTTCTCCAGTTTTGCTATTATATATCGTGGGAATACCATGATTTTTGACATATTCCAGTATGAGATGAAAAACGATTTATGGTGTTTTCTTTTCTGACGTAAATGTTGCATTAATTCTGCCTTATGCCTTTTTTTGTGTTCTTTTCTTAAAAATTTCTTACATTATAAAACGGTGACAAGTTTCTTTGTAATAATGTGACCATAAAAATGAGAAAAAATGTTACATGTCGTACTCTAAATTAAATCAAAGGGTTAAAATACTGCCCTTTTAAACAGATTTTAATAGGAATAATAAAGTTTCTTTGTCCAAAATAATTAATATCCAGTTTTACATAAAAATATGTGCAGCTATCATGTGAAAATTTATGTTCTATTCTACTTATTATAAAGGTAGCATTTTGTTAGGATGCAGGTGACCTTTGAAAAATGTTCTACAATAAAAGGGCAACATTGTCTGATAGAAAAGAAAACACCATTAGACATAAAATCTATTTAAAAAAGGATATAAGGTTTGATGTATTTGCCATTTGACTGCATTTCGGAGCGAATTTTTTGAAAGCATTTTTTTTTTATATGAAATTTGACTATTGGATGTTATGAGAGAAGAGAAAAAATGCATAAAATTTTGATACCCTGGTGTTTGCTATAGTCATTTTGTCAATAATTTTCAAAATTATTTTTCAACCGCTTTTTATACCCTTCACACAGTGAAAAAGGGTATATATAGGTTTGTCATTCCGTGTGAAATTTCCACAATTTTCATTTCCCATAAAGTATATATTTTCTGAAAGCTTATGAATAGGGGAGTCGATTAAGCTCTGTCAGTCTGTCCGTGTGTATGTTGAAATCAACTTTTTGAAGCCCCCCGGCATCGCCTGAACCCGGGTGAGGTATTAAAATATCAAAAATATTCGGGAGTAGATCGGTATTGAAAATCAGAAACATCGGTTCATAAACAACTGAGATATCAGCAAAAACCCACGACTACCTCGATTATTTTTCACAAAAACAACATTACAACAACAACCTACATACATACAAACGTGTATACTGGTTAGAGAAAACGTGGCATCGAATCCCAGCTGAGCCAAAAAAAAATTTTTTCTTATATTTTTTTACTTTTTTTTTATTTTTTATTTAATATATTATTTATAATTTTATTATTTTTTTTTAATTTTTTTTTTATTTCTTAATTTTTTTTTTATTTTTGTTTTATATATCTTTTAATTGTTTTTTAAAGTTTTTTTTTTTAATTGCCTTTTTAATTTTTTTTAATTTATTTATTTATATTAAATTTTAATGTGAACCATTTTTTATTTTGGCTTAAGTTCATTTATTCTATTTATTTAATTTTATAATTCAAATTAAATTAAATTGTAACCATTTTAGGAATATTTTTTCTAAAAATTATTTCCGATATTAGCCGAGTGGAATGCATTTTCGAAATCAGCTACGATTTCATCATCAGCACTCTTTATCGGTATACTATTATGTAACTTAAAATTCCTATTTATGTTACAATTGAATGAAATTTGAATTAGTGAATCTTAGTATTAATTTTCATATTTTGTTGAATATTTAATTTCACCTATCAAATGACAATTCATAATTCAACATGTTCATATTCTTCTATATTCGTAATACATTTTCGTTATGCTTTCAATATCCATCCTTTGGCTGGAATTATTGAAAACAAGGTTGTATTTACATTTTCATTTATATAAGTCCATCTAGGACTTATAATAGTATACCGATAAAGAGTGCTGATGATGAAATCGTAGCTGATTTCGAAAATGCATTCCACTCGGCTAATATCGGAAATAATTTTTAGAAAAAATATTCCTAAAATGGTTACAATTTAATTTAATTTGAATTATAAAATTAAATAAATAGAATAAATGAACTTAAGCCAAAATAAAAAATGGTTCACATTAAAATTTAATATATAGAAAAAGGTTCGAATAAAATATAAATATATATTTATTTATTTATATTTATTTTTTTTTAACATACATACGTAAATGTATAACTTTACAATGGAATGCTTTTATATATGTATGTTTTTTATATGTATGTATGTACGTATTTCATATGGGATGAATGGCAATACAAACTACTGTTATTGCATGACTATACGTTGTGAAGGGTATATAAGATTCGGCACGGCCAAATATAGCGCTCTTACTTGTTAATAAATTTCGTTTTACAGTTTTATTACATTTTTTTATATTTTTTCTTAGAGTATGAATTTTAGAAGTCAATCGCGTCAGATTGGTTTAAAAATGATTCTCAAAGTCTATCGGAATATATAACACTTTCTCAAAAATATAGTTTTGACAGTTTTGAAAACGATAATTTTCCATCACATACCTGATTATGGCTTATGGTTTCGAGTTATGGTGCCAACTAGTGTTATAAACAGGGATCTAAAGTTCATTTAAATGTATATGTTTTCTCTTAAGTCGGAAAGCAGAGAGTAACCGAAATATCTTTGCGAATCCAAAAAAAAAAAAATCTTTTACAGTTTTATTATAAGAATAGATTTGTTTACTTTACATAAAAAAACACTGATGCCGAATTAAAACTTTTTTTCTTTCTTGAACATATTAATTTTAAATAAAAATTTACAAAAAGTGTTTTTTTTTTCATTTTAGGCGCGTATCATAAAATTTTTCATGCATATTTTAGGCGGCTTTTGATACGCTTTTTAGTGCAAGAAGTTTCGGTACCTCAAAAGATTAGGAATAATTTTGAATACATCGGTACGAATAAATATATCATGCGTTAGGTTTTCGCTGTCGGCAACTTATCTCAGCCCATACCAGCGAGCCTAAACGTAGCACAGAGTTGCCAATGTAACAGAGATGGACTTCCACAAACATGCACAGGAATTGAGCATGATGGTAAAAACATTGGATTGTAAATTAAGGAAAAAGTTTTGTTACTAGATGTTCATAGATATCAGAAAGTCATATTATTTTTTGCAGTCCTGCATTTTAAACACTAGCAAGTATGTTATAACTAAGGCCTTCTATTGACCATTTTGAATATTTATTTTTCGATGAGTTATGTATATGAATTGAAATTTATAGAAAATTTTGATAAAATTTCTACAGTTTTTTTTTTGTTTTTGATAAATTTTTCTTTATTTAACGTTTTAACAAGTTTCATTATTATTTTTATTAAAACATTTTTAGGAAATTTTTAGCTTTAAGACAATTTTCTAATAATTTTGTACAAAGAACAAAAATATGTACATATGTATATTTGTGGCATAAATTTAAATATTCTAAATAATATTTTGATTTGTGCATAAAATAGAAATACGGAAATTCATGCTACAAATATAATTTTTTGTTTGTTTTTAAGTCCCATTCCGATAGCAATCGGATTTCATATCAATCCTGATAAAGCATATAGAAATTGTTCTCTTGCAAAGGTTATATGTATATCAGGGATGGAAAAGTTGTTCTGATTAGCTTAAGACTATTTGATTAATATTTGTGAAGTACATGATAAAGGATATAAAAATAAGAAATATAAATAATTTTTTTACTTTTGGTTAAAAAAACTTTTTTTTTGTTCCGAAAACAAAAAACTTACTTTCCATCCTTGCAAAAATTAAATAAAATCAAGGCAAAATAAGCTTATTACACATTATACTTTTATAACCTTGCCTTCAAGGCACATTCATACAGGTATGTATATGCAACGCAGAATTGATACAGCGAAGCAACTTTTTAGGGTATGTTTTCTGTCAAGGCCAATTCGTATATCAGGGTTGGAAAAGTTGTTATGATATGTTTAGTTTTAGTTAGAAATTTGCTACATTTATTATCAAAAAAACCCTGCGTTAATAAATGAAACCAAGGCGATTTATACAAGCTTTGACAAAATGCTTTCCAATCAGCTGGGCTGGTAATTTCACCTGTATGAATTCGCCTTGCGTGCCTTGAAATGAAAATAATCATAGAAAATGTTTAGCAAAAAAAAATACTAAAATTCTTCATATGAAGAGAAGGTTTGTTAATTTTCCAAATTTCTAACTAATTATTTTTGCAGAATTTCTTTTTTATATTCTTTCTTTGAAATTAACTTTCAACTTTTGAAAATTTTTAATTTTTAAAAATTTAAATTTTTAAAACTTTTCATTTGGAGTAAAATTTCAACAAAAATTCTTAATTTGGAAAAGTGTCTATAAATTCTCTATAAATAACAAAATTTTGATTATATTTCTATTTATAAAATTTTTTAAAAATTTAAAAATTTTTTTATTAATAAAAAAATAAAAAAGTTGTTGAAAAAACTCCTCAATCTGTAAATTATTTTTATAATTTTTTTTTTTATATAAAATATTTATTAAAAATAATCAATAACAAATTATTGATCAACTTTTTTTTTAATTAATAAAAGAAATATTTAAATTTCCTATTAATGAAAACTGTTTGATAAAATCAGTCTTTATGACAAAAACAAAAAATTACCTCATGCGTAATCTCTGACACGCAAACTTCCCGGACATCAAAATTGCAAACATAATGCGTGGGGCACTTACGTATTGCACCCTCAAGCGGTGTTTTAGCACCAAAACAATAACCGTAAGTGGTCTCATCTAGACAAGTGAATATGCCATTGGTTACCTCACAATCCGAACAATAATCATTATAACAAGCGGGTACATAACCTTCCGCCGATGACTGGCATATCAGCTCATCATTCGTACAAAAATGATCGTCTGGACACTTTGTAATTGTAGTGGTAGGTAATCCCTGAAAACAAGTGGAGAAATGTGTTTCATCCACACAGGCAACTTTGTTGCTGACAAAACATTGATTGCATTTGCCAACCAAAGTGGGAAAACTAATTTTTACAAACATCATAAGAATCTGGAAAAATTTTAAAATATATTTCAAAATGTTTGCAAAGTAGTTGTCACTAATCTACGCACTATCGTTGTTTTTCTTATTATTCTCGTATTTAACATTTTTTTTTTCTTTCAAAATTAACTTTCTCTATACAATACGAACTGACATTAAGAAGTTATTTCTCTAACCAATTTAATATCATCTGATACTCGTTGCACATCTAATCTATATAACAGATATGTGATAATTATCTTAATTTTTTGAATTATTGTCCAAATAAATTCTCCAGATTTCTTTTTATTTACCGTTAATGAAGATAAAAATGTTTTTATTTTTTTATACCCTTCACCTGTGGTGCACAAGGGTATATATAGCTTCTCATTCCGTTTGTAATTTCTACAATTTTCATTTCCGACCCCATAATGTATTTATTTTCTGAAAGCTTATGAATGGAGGAGTCGATTAAGCCCTGACCGTCTGTCCGTGTGTTGGTTGAAATCAACTTTTAGAAGCAACTATATGTTAGTCAGATCTGATATTGGTATCAATCTTTTGGAAATATCCGAGAATGAATCGCTATTGAAATTCATCACAATCGCCCCATAACTTTCTGAGATATGAGCAAAAAACCACGACCACCTCGTTTTTTTCACAATTACAACAACAACCTACATATATACTGGTTAAAGTAAACATGGCACCGAATTCCAGCTGAGCCAAAAAAATTTTATTTTATTTTATATATTATTTATATTTTTTATATTTTTTTTAAATTTTTTTTTGTAATTTTTTTGTAATTTTTATTATTATTTTTTTTTATTTTTAATATATTTTTTTTGTAATTTTTTTGTTTTTTGGTATGTTTTTTACATGTATGTATGTACATACTTACGTATTTTATATGAGATGAATGGTGAAACAAACAATTGTTTTTGCATGACTACACGTTATGAAGGGTATATAAGATTCGGCACGGCCGAATATAGCACTGTTACTTGTTTTAACCGATTTTTATGGTTTATGGCTCTTTTTATTTCTAAGATAAGTAGCTCTCAGAAAAAAGTTTAAAATGTTGAATATTTGCTTTATTATACCCGCCACCAAAAAAATGGTGGGGTTATATTCATTTTGTCATTCCGTTTGTAACACATCGAAATATCCATTTTAGACCCCATAAAGTATATATATTCTAAATCGTGGTTTGATTTTATGACGATCTAGCTATGTCCGTCCGTCTGTTGAAAGCACGATAGAGGTCGCACCGAAAAAGCTAGGGGGCTCAAATTTTGCCAGAATCTTTCTTATAGACAAGGTTTGTTTTGTATTGAAAATGGGCTAAATCGGAATATTAGGAAGAGAGTTATAGCTCGAAAAGCAAGAGTAGGTCGAAAAAACCGTGTCCTTTGAACATCGAATAAAATGGAATTGTGTCCAAACGCCTTAACGTAGACTCATGAAACTTCGAATATATATTTCCTGGATAAAGACAATATTTTTCTCCGAAAATTGTCTAAATCTATGCATTAGGAGAGGAGTTATCGATCAAAATGTACGAAAATTTATACCGCACAGTGTATTTTTCGGTATATTTAAAAACAAAAACGTCATAAAAGCAACAAAATTGGATGTACGACTTTGAAATTTTGCACACTTTGCTTTTTGGTGACACGCTTTCTTGTAACGGCAAATCAATGTGCCACTCCCACTTTTACGCCCACCTCCCATATAACGTTTTAACTAAAATTCATATAATTTCTTTATTAATAAAGATTTTGGAATAACAAAGGCATGTATTGAAACACCTCAGTTGTACTCATTCGCAAAAATAACTTTGACACGCCTAATATAACGCCCACTTTTCACGTTATCTACCGTTAATGAAACTTAAAAGCTCATAAAACCGCTAAAATTAGAGGTATGATGATAAATTTTGCTACGTCTATCCCCATAGGCAATTTCATTGCTATGCCAAAAAATTAAGGTGCCACGCCCACTTTTACGCCCATCCCATTTAACGTTTTCCTTAAAATTCATATAATTTCTCTATTAATAAAGATTTTGGAATAATAAAGGACTATATTGAAACACCTAAGTTGTACTCATTAGCAAAAACAACTTTGACACGCCTACTATAACGCCCACTTTCACTTTTAAATTGTGTCCAGACGCATAAACGTAGTCATGAAACTTCGATTATATATTTATCGAGTCAAAAGAATATTTTTCCCTGAAAATCGCTTAAATCTATGAATTAGGATAAGAGTTGTAGATAAAAATGTACGAAAATTTATACTGCACAGTGTATATTTCAAATTTAAAACGTAATAAAACTGACAAAACTATATGTACGATTCTGAAATTTTGCAAACATGGTTTTTTGGTCAAAGTCTTCGTTATAACGGAAAATAGATGTGCCACGCACACTTTTTTCTTTAAATTTTTATAAAAATATATTAGTCATATATATTAGCATTTATTCATCTTACACTGCACCATTTATTGTACTGTAGCTAAATATAAGATAAAGATGATAAGATAGATGACTCTACTAGCAACTACTAGATGGCATGCTAACAACTTATGCTTATGTTCTCCTGAAGTTATGCTCTATTAAAAATGGGAATTTAGGAAAATTTTGACCTAAGTAAAAAAAAATTATCTCTAAACATTATAAACAATTTATTTTCATGTACTAATGGCTAACAAATTTTAAAATTATACAAAACTTATTTCGTTTGAAAATCTTTTAAAAGCAAAATGTTATAGAAGTTTAAAAATCAAAATCTTACTAATAAATTTCCGGTTTTAGAAAAATGCAGAGAATGTATATTTTAAATCACCCTGTGACCCTTAAAATGTAACCTTAAATTCACTTTCTTCCTCTTAAATTCATGTAAATTCTCTATGAATAAAGATTTTGGAATACTAAAGGACTATATTGAAATATCTAAGTTATGTTTATTAGCAGAAACTTTATTGACACGCGTATTTTAACGGCCACTTTCATTGAAAGACTAAATTTACGAAAACATTTTACTAGCACACCGAAGTTATAATGGGTGGTTTTATTTTAAGGGACTATGTTGATTTTGAATAAAATTATTATGAAATTATTATCATTTATTTTTATAATGATAATATTTGTATGCTTCAAAATATGTATGAAACAAAATATCGGCCAAATGGCCCCCCAACCTATGCGGCACACCACGATCCGATAGTCCAAATTTTCAATGACACTGTTGATGCTCGATTGTTGGGCACGATGATGAGTCGAGGTTGCTTGCTCTTTTGCCACGTTATCGTGAAAAACAGCAATATTTCCCATTCAACGAACTAAGATGGCATTCACAGATGTTTTCACACTTCATACAGACCTGCTTTGCAGACATTTAAATATTTTTTACAATTCTCACGATTGTGGACGAATTCGAATGATTATGTTGACCAAAAGAATCACGAAGTGCACAAAATGCATTTTGATTTGAACGCCCATTTTTATAAAAATCTTTAATATTTAAAAGCGTTGCTCGATTGCGTATCTTTCCACGGTTCAAATTGAGTTAGTCTGAGATTGAAAAAATGTCAAATGAAATACAAGAAAAAAGTTGAAGTTTAGATGTGGTTCACCTTAAAGATGGGCCCTTAAAATTTAACCACCCTCTACAAAGAAAGTGATACATATTTTATTATAAAGAGATTATTCTATAGCGATTAACAAAATAATAAATATTGTGCTTTCAATGTACACAAAATTGGTGGTGGGTATAAAAGATTCGGCACAGCCGAATATAGTGCTCTTACTTGTTTTTTTTTAATTTCATTTTTAAATTAAAAAATATTACGAATTTTGCAAGAAAAAAATTTTTTTCTCCATTAATTTTTGAATAGTCCCAAAACGATAAGAGATAGAGAAAAATTATATTCGATTAAAATAAATGAAATTTTGTAACACATCTTCTTGTGTTTTATCGGATGACTGGTTCTCGAGTTAGGATAAAATATGTTCCCTACCTGACTAATTTAGGGGAAAAAATTTGCCACGCCCATAAAAAAAAATCCCGATCTGATAGAAAAAAACCGACAACGGATTTGAGTTCAGCGCATCAAAATCCATATAGCCCACATAGTTTTAATGAATGGAGGATTTTGCTGCTGAGCAGTGTAATTATTATTGCCTAATAGAATATGGACAATTGTTTAGGTGAAATTTTTGGAAACTTTTTTGGTGACAAAAAAGGTACCAAAAAGGGAAAAATTCCGGAAAATGTTTGTAATTTCTAATTGGACGGCGAATTTTCACAAAATTTTTAATTGGGATTTCACCAAACATAAAATATTATGTAATTTAGTAAAAATTAAAACACATTCCTAACAGGATAGAAAAGGGAAAAAATCGGGAAGTGTTCGGTACTTTTTAGAACATAATTACTTTTATGCAAAAAATAGTAGATTTACTGATTTTAAATCATGTTTATTAAAATATTTTGTTACATAGATATTTGAACATTTTAAGCTTGGAATTAGGTCAAAGTACAAATGTACTTTTTCGCATTTCTAAGGTACTTTTTGTATTTTCTACGTTTATGAAGATAGAATTACACAATCAAGGACTATTGATTCCAAGTGAGACTAAAAATGTTATGGGCGACCAAAAAGGTACTTTTTTGAATTTTAATGGTACTTTTTGTATTTTCTACGTTTATAAAGATAGAATTGAACAATCAAGAACTATTGATTCCAGGTGAGACTAAAAATGTTATGGGCGACCAAAAAGGTACTTTTTTGAATTTTTATGGTACTTTTTGTATTTTCTACGTTTATAAAGATAGAATTAAACAATCAAGGACTATTGATTCCAGGTGAGACTAAAAATGTTATGGGCGACCAAAAAGGTACTTTTTTGAATTTTTATGGTACTTTTTGTATTTTCTACGTTTATGAAGGTAGGATTGTAAATGATATTGGAGACATAAAAAAAGCCTTTTCGCATTTTTATTGTACTCTTTGTATTTTTACGTTTGTAAACATAGATTCTTAAAAATAGTGTTTTTTGATCCGAGGTCTAACTCGTAGTATTATGGACGACCAAAATTACTTTTTCTAATTTTTTTTTTATATTTTGTATACATAGAATTCTGAATGTAGGTAATAATAAACCAAGCGGAAGTTTTAGTGAAGGAAAAAATGTTACTTTTATTATGTTTATGGCCATTTTTCCAAATTATGAATCTTAATTTTTTAAACTCAGTAGCATTGATATTGCTCTTAGTTCGGAAATATATGCCCGATATATCCTTACTCTACTTTTTATTTTTCTAAGTAAATTGAATCAGAAATACAAATTTTCATAAATTGAACCAAAAATATTTAATAATTTAAAATAGAACTTGAGTATTCAATAAATAGTAAGAAATGCGCTGTCGAAGTAGCGGGTTAAACGCTAGTTATGCATACAGCAGTAAAAATATAAACTTTTTTATACCCGCCACCAAAAAAATGGTGGGGGTAAATTCATTTTGTCCTTCCGTTTGTAACACAACGAAATATCCATTTTAGACCCCATAAAGTATATATATTCTGAATCAGGGTTTGATTTGAAGACGATCTAGCTATGTCCGTCCGTCTGTCCATATGTAAAAAGCGCGATAGAGGGCTTAAATTTTGCCACAATATTTCTTATACACAAGGTTTGTTTGGTATTGAAAGTGGGCGGGCTATCGCAATATTAGGAAAGCTGGTAATGCAAGACTAAATCAAAAAAACCATGTCCTTCCAACATCGAATAAAATGCAATTGACACATTAACGTAGAGCCATAAAATTTCCAATAAATATTTCCTGAATAAGAAAATAAACTCTTACTTGTTTTAGTTGGTCTTGTTAGAATAGAAATACAATTTTTTGTTTTTTTTTTTTTTTAATAAAATCTTTTATTTTTTTTTTTAGATTAACAAAAAGCACATTTAAAACACATTGATTATTATAAATTTTTTTGTTGATATTGTTTTCATTTCATCGTTCTACTTTGCTTATTTTTTTTTTTTACAAATAAATTAAGACTTAAAAATTTAAAATGTAGGTAATAATTAGCAAAATTAAATTTGGATATTTTATTATCAGAATTTTATCAGTATTAATCAAAAATTAAAATATTAACTTAACTGAAAAACAATAAAAATAATAAATGAACTTAACTAAACTATACATGTATGTTTACCTTACTTTACGTTACAGTTTCATTAAGTCTACACAAAATTAATAATGAGTGTTGCTAAAAAAATAAGAAATAATTTTTAAATGTTATGACCGTAGTTAAAAGAAAAACACTTATCATTTAAATAAAACGAGTTAATGTCAAATTAAAATTATGATTTATTAAAAAGATTGCAAAACTTTCATTGCTGTATGCTTAAAAATTATCAAAGCTTTTCGAGGGTGTTTCTATAAATGATTTCTATGAAAATTTTATTTTTAAACCTTAAATTAATTAAACTTTGACAACTCTTACGCATTCGCAATGGATTTGTAAACAAAATTTTTTCATAATGTTAATGATTTAATGTTTAATTAAAAAGAAAGTTTTGTACAAGCAAGAGGTAAGGGCTTTTATAAAATATTGTTTAGAAATTTATTTCAGTATAATTAGACGCCCTTCTTATAGGTGATGTTCGATATTTGCTTCTAATCAAAGGAACTGATCTTAGAGGTTTTTATTTTTTATAATAAATCGCCGTGAATGTACAGATGTATATATAAAAATAACAAAAAATTCTGTAGATCGAAAATATTCGAATTAGTTTCTTAAATAAAAAAAATACTCCATTGGTTTGTCAGAACATATATAAAGGGTTTTTCAATAAGAGCGCTACAAAAGTTTTTTTTTATATATAATAAAAAATGGTTTTGGATATCAATGAAATTCTTTATTCCTGTGAAAGTACGTTCGATGCCATTATGTATGGAACTCGATTTCTTTTGCATGGCCACCACGGGCACGCTTGCAGAAGTCCCGAAGCTAAGCCCAATTTTTGACAGTTTTTAAGCATAAATCAGGCGATACTGCTGCAATTTCACGTTCGATATTCGTGCGAAGTTCATCAATCTTCGCTGGCTTGTTGGCATAGACCATAGACTTGAAGTAGCCCCACAGGAAATAGTCTAACGGCGTCAAATCGCACAACCGAAGCGGCCAATTGACTGGACCATTTCGTGAAATAACACGTTCTCCTAACTTGGTTTCCAATAATTGATTGTGACATTCGCGGTGTGGCTTGTGGCGCTGTCCTGTTGGAACCACATGTCCTCCAAGTCCATATCATCCAATTGGGGCCAAAATATCCATTATCATTGAACGGTAGCAATTCTTATTCACAGTAACGTGCCGGTATTGATTATCACGGAATAAGTACGGCCCAATGACGCCGCCGGCCTATAAACCGCACCAAACCGTAATTTTTTCGGGATGCAATAATGACTCATGGAGTACGTGTGAATTGCTGTCTGACCAATAACGCATATTTTGCTTATTGACAAAGCCATTCAGCCAGAAATAAGCCTCATCGCTGAAGATGATTTTTCGATGAAAATCCAAATCATTTTCAAGTTGTTGCTCAGCCCAATTCACGAACAAACGACGCTTCTGGTGGTCAAGCGGCTTCAGTTCTTACGTCAATTTCAGCTTGTAAGGATGTAGGCCAAGATCTTTACGCAAAATTTGCTAAAACGACGTCACAGAGATGCACAACGCTTGAGAACGACGTGTGAGAGACACATTTGGGCTTTCTTCAACTGAAGCCTCAGCGGCAGCAATATTCTGGACACTACGGGCACTGTTTTTTTCTCACTGGCACGGGAACATTTTGTACTGTGCCTGTGGATTAAAATTTTTCCGCTAGACGCTCAATTGTTGATTTGGTAGGACGATTAGGTAGGTAGGTAGGAAAGCAGTATCTGCCTCCTAACCCACACTCGGAGACCAATAAGGTCCATTGCGGTAGGACGATTATGACGACCATAAATTGGACGTAGCGCTCTTAACGTTGAGGCCACTGACTCCGAATTTCGGTAGTAAGTTTTAATAATTTCGACTCGTTGTTGGCTCGTATATCTTTCCATCATGATCAAGGCATATTTATTCATCAGGTATTCTTGATTTGTCAGCTGATTATTTTTTTCAACATTTATTTTAAGTTTCAGCTGTCAAAATGCATAAATAAAAACTATTTTCTCTCTTTTATAATTTATTTCAAATGTCAAACTTTATATATAAAAAATATAAACAAAAAATTCTCTCCGAACTGCAATTACCTGATGAATAATTGAAACGGGGAAGAAGGGTGAGTGATACCCTCATATGTAATGAATATTAAATTCCTTTATAGCCTCTAGCTTATGAAAACCTTCTTTTAATTTTATTTTTTTTTTATATAAAAATAAACGTATATTTTTCAATTTCTCATAAAATATATATTGAATTTAAATATTTAATAATAAAAATGATAAATAATAAAACTTAAATACAATGCTCGTGTATCTATAAGCTTCTGATGAAATAAATATGTTTAAAAAAAATATATATGTATGTGTGTGTGTGTACGTACGTATGTTTATGTAAAATTAATAATAATATTTAATAAAAAATAAATGTACGATTATTGTAATAAAAAGTATTTAAACGGTTTTTATATTTTCTTTTTTTGTTTATTTATTTATTTTTATATTTTTATTATTTATTTTTTTTTATTTATAAATTTAAACAAACAAAAAATATTTATAGTAATATGTAAGTATGTATGTATAATGTATAAGAGATATAAATATATGCATTTATGTATGTAAAATTTTACGTTTGTATGTGTTTATTTTTTGTATGTGTACTCGTATATAACTTTTATGAATGAATGATTTATTTATTTATTTTTATTTAAATTACTTTAATATTAATATGGTTTTCTTTCAATCATTTCATTTTGATTAATAAGTTTTACTTTTTTCTGGTTGTTTTGTTATTTTGCTTAAAAAATAATTTAATTTTAATGTTTAACACCAACTAATATATAAAAATTTTAAACTTTTATTTATTTTTTTTTTTAATTTATTTGTTTCAGTTGCGATTTAATTTTTATTTATTTTTATAATTATAATAATAATAATAATTTTATAAATTTATTTAAAATAATAAAAATTATTTAAACATACATCTATATATAAAGATTTGTTAAAGGAGGAGCGTTTTCATTTTTTTTTTCTATAATTTTAATTTTTTTAATGTAATAAATTCACAGTATTTTTAAAATTTTTAAATTTCTTTTGTATTTTTTATTTCAATAAATATGTATGTATGTGTGTGTGTGTGTTGTATTCCAGTTTCGTGTTTTATTGTTTTCCGCTGTCTTTGCATTAGCATACAACTGTTTAATTAATTGAATTTCATTTACTTAATTTACTAATTACTCTTATAAGCGCTCCATTCTCCTCTTTAAGGCGTAAATTTTCTGCTTTGTAAGCATCCAATTGCTAAATATGAAGAAGGAATTAAAAAAAAAAGAAAGAAACAAATTAATACAAATTATTACATAGTATGTGTTCAATACATACAACTTAAAACATTCCAAAATATTTAAAGTTATGGTTTATTTAAACAATTAATAGTGCTCTAGATTCGACTGTGCCGAATTTCTTTTACCCAACACCAATGAAATGGAAGAAGTCCCAACCTGTTTTCATTCTTAAACTATAATCAAATAATAATAACATTTCAAAAAAGGGTTTAATTTTAATTCATCCTCACTAAGAGTTTAAACCTTCATCTTTATAGGGTACTAGAAAAGACCGGCGCGCGTTACTACGCCCCTTAATGAATAAAAATGCATTCTGAATTTAAATTGAAACTCAAGTTCAAAAAGATAAAAATTATAACTTTTTTAAATGGGCGTATCACTGCCCACTTTTCTAATCCCGAAACTGTATAGTCATGACAGCTCAATATGTGTGCAAAGTTTCAGAAAAATCCGTCCAGTGCAAGTACCTCAATATTATAATTTTTTATGGGCGTAGCCCCGCCCACTTTTTTCCACCCATAAACACTCCCTGGAATGTGTACAACAACTTGCCAAAGTTTGAGTCCGATCGGTTTTACAGTTTCGGAGTCTATAGCTAACACACAGACAGAGTTTCACGTTTATATATATATATATATAGATATTATTTGGCATTTGCAGAGGGCGCCCATTTTTTTTAAGGTGTGTTGTTGAACATCAAAAACATAAAGAGTGAGTCAGAAAAACTTATAGACACTACTCCAGCCAAAACGTATCCTTGGTCCAAAACAAATTTGTTTTTCTAATCACGTTAGCTCATAAAAATATGTCAGATACAATATTTTCTAAATCATTTATTTCGCTCAAAAAAGTTAATTAAAAAATAATGAAAACTGTTAAAAAAAAAATCCAAAATGGACTTTCTAAGAAATAGAAAAATATCTAAAGTTTCATCGTCACACTGTTTCAATGCATTAAACAGTATAGGGAAGACTTGAACATTGAAAGAGATTCTGGATCAGAACGAAAAATAGGTCTATAGGATGTTATTAAGGCTAAAGAAGAACAACTCTTTCGAAGAGCACCGAACACTTTTATTAGATAAATAGCTTGTAAGTTAAATGCTGTGATTTATTTGTGCACAGAGCTTAGGCAAATGCTGGATTGAAGTCGTATAAAGTTCAGAAAGTTCCAGATAGAAAGGCGGTAAAGAACTAAGAAGCAAAAGAACCAGCGACGAATGGAGGTCAAATTTTATTTGAAAAAATACACCTGGAAGATGAATCTTCTGTAAAAGTAGACTTTTCACAACTTTCGGGTCGCCAAGATTTTTATATGTGTATATGGCTGATAAAAAAAGTTTCTTCTGTGGCTAGCCATTTGCAGTTGTGGCAAAAGAAGCCAATCTGTGGCAATAAGGAAAAACTGCTTAACTGTATTTTATAAATAGTTTTTTAGGAAAGCACTTTTAAATTTTTAAGTTGATTTTCAAAAATTGATTCCCTTTAAAATAAAATTTATTTGTATGAATTTTGAACTATACAAATTAAAGAGCATATTTATAAGCGAAAATTTAGCCAAATTATTAGTGAAAATATTAGTTAGTTATTATTGCAAATGATATTGTTTGTTGAAAAAATAAAGGCAACAAGTTTTTAACGCTATGACTTCCTGAAAAGTTGTTCCAAATAGTTGAAAATTTGAATTAGGGGAGGTTTGAATGCCGGGGTTGCAATGATGCGGTTATCTTGACTTTAGCTTACGTCGACTTAAGCAATTTTTCTTTTTAGGCACAAATATATTACAGAGTGTCTACATAAACGACATTTACTTTTCTTAACTGACTTAAAATTTCTGGTTCGATTTGGCACCATGAGACTATGGAAAAAAACCTCTTGAGAGGTATTCAAACAATAATTTCATTTTTGTGCCACGGAAGGTAAATTCATCCAACTGTCCAGACCTTCAGCCTGTGGAAAGATATTGCGGTCTCGTAAAATAACAAAGATAATTGAAGAACACAGAAAAGGTATACCAGGACAGGTGCGTTAGTGGACCACCTCGTCCAAAAAATGTAACGACGGTAGCAACTATAAAATGTTAAATGTGGATAAATTTATAAATACCGTGTAATATGTCAATGTTTAATTATGTTGTTTAATATTTGAATAAATTTACGTATTTTTAAGAGTTTTTATATTGAACGGTTTAAGTTTATATTTATTATTATAATACAAGTAACTATGTATAAGGTTTTTCTGGCTCACACTTTATATAAATATTTGTTTGTGGTAAGTAGATTTGACTCATTTTTATTAATCTATAATTTTATTTAATGCTTAGCGAACAGATAACAAAATCTTTTTTTTTTCTAAGATTATAACGAAAATACATTAGGGTCGTTCGAAAAAAAACATTAAACTATCCGTCCCCGGTTTCCACCCACGCTAATGGAAATTATTTGTAAACAAAAAGAAAGCCACTTAAATTTAAAAAAAAATTTTGCCTTAAAAGTAATTCATTTAAAAGCAAACAAGTTACAGAGGACATTTAAATTTTTGTCAATAATTATAAAGGGTTATCTATTTAGTGGTTTCAAAACTACCGGTTTTGCGAGACTGTTAGCTGGTCAATATTTCTTAAAAGTTTGCCATTACGAATATGAATTGTGTAACAACCAAAGAACGCGTAAGAATTGTTAATACTGTCTACAAAAGTGGTTTGTAGCGTCACTTTCGAAAAAAAATGGCCTAACGGCACTTTCAAACCATAATGCACAACAAACGGTAAATTTTTCTAGATCCAATAAGTTTGCTTGTTGACGTAACCACCGACTGAAAAATAAGTTTGTTCGAAAAATCTGCATTAAAAGCCCGTTGATTCGCCCACATTTGGAACCATCATTTTTGTAGTAAATTTAAACTATTTTTAGGCGTTCTTCATATATATTTGTAAATGGAAAAATTTCGGAGGTTTCGAAACCGCTAAATGAATAACCATTTAAGTATCTCACAATATTTCTTTTCACATTAATATTGGTACGCTGAACACGAGGAAAAAAATCGCTTGAAATGTTTCATAGATGAGGAGCCGCAGAACAAAAGGTGCTTTTTCGCATTTCGCGAAAAATTGGTTTTTTGGTATTTTTATAATATTTAGGTTGAAATCTTGTAGAAACAATCAAGTTTGCATTATTATTATTTTTTTTTACAAAGTAAATGGGTTCTAAAAAATTTATGCTTAACAAAAGGTGCTTTTTTGATTATTTTTTATCAAAAGGTGCTTTTTTGATTATTTTTTTATCAAAAGGTGCTTTTTTGATTATTTTTTATCAAAAGGTTCTTTTCCATGATCTTTGTGTAGTTTCACTTTTTACTTTAATGATCAAACCAAACTACAGTTAAAGTAAAATTAATCAGATGCTAAAGTCTTTGTGGAAAGTCTTTTAATAAAACAGTTTGGTAAAGACTGGAGTGAAAATCAGTCATTATTTTGGTACAAGAACATTTTGTATAACCAGGATAAAGGTATGGAGGATTCAATAGACGAAAATGTTGGATGTTCTTGCCTAGAAGAAGATGTTGGAACAAGAGTTTTACTTTAACAAATTTTATATGTATTTAATTTAAGGCTAAGAAAGAAATGTTTAATAAAACGACAAAAATTATATACTTAATTTAACATTTTTTAATATATTAGATCAGGTTTAACCACATTCAGTCAAAATTTTATCGTCATTTATGTGTATTCGCATTACAAAATATACTTTTTCCTTCTATTAACAGAACGTGCTCTTTTACTTTTTTTAACAAAAGGTGCTTTTTTGCTTTCTTTTTTACAAAAGGTGCTTTTTCCGAAATAAAAATGGAATTATATCAAACATCCTTAATATTTAATAGGGTGACTTATGACAGTTAGATGCATCTGTAGATAAGTAAAATACTTGTTAGCATTTGCAGGTTCTTGCAGTTTTTTAAAGTGGCGAAAAAAATAAATCTCAATTTCCCAAAAATTTGAAATGAGCGAAAAAGCACCTTTTGTTCTGCGGCTCCTCAGATATAGAAACACTTTTGAAATGTCTCCCTTTTCAGTAACATTTTTTGTTTGCCTTTGTGACAGTCACATTTGGAAATTGACGCTAGAGTCTGAGATTATTAAAAACGAAAAATGTATGTAGCTCTTACAAAGTCAGAAATACTCATATAGAAACAGACTATAAATGGCGATGCGAAGTACAGAAGAACTTAAAGGGCGATATACTAGACTTTGCATAAACAAAAAAATATTTTTAGAATCGCCTTCAAATTATATTTAAACCTAAGAGAGGACGTGATTAACTCAACTTGTTTTGTATGGGATTCGAACCACCTTAATGTATAACTATTTCATTTTTGCATTAATTTTGCCTTTATTAAATTCCAATCATTCGTTATTTGTCTCATGCACCATTGTGACTTCAACAGACAGACGGGCGGACAGACCTATAATCTAAGAATTTTTTTAAATATTCACATTACTTGGTTAACTTCAATAAATTTGCATTACTATTCTTAACTGAACTGAAACTTTTTTTCTTTTATCATTTTAAATTCTCACAAAATTGTTCTGTTTTTAAGTAGAACTTTACATGTTAAGTTGGTAGCGTCAAACAAATACAAAACGCCATAAAAACAGTTTGGTTGTGTTGGCGTTGGGCTGACGGTCAGACAACCAAACTGGGTTGAGATAACAAGTTTTTTGGGTCTTGCATCGATATTTTGTTGCTGGAACTTTTCAAATACTTCTTTGGTGGTGGGTACAAAAAGCAAATCCTTTTTAACAGAGATTTTTTGCGTGAAGTCTGAATATTAAACAAAAGTCTGAATATAGACAAAAAGATATGTATACAAGGAAAAGTTCATAAACCAATTGCTGATATATTGATCGAAAATTATCTGACATGATGGCACGAAAATCTTAATTAAGTTTTATCAGGAAATGTGGATCATTAGTAGGAAAATTCACTATAATGTCCGTACAGCTACAATTTTTTCTTGTTTCGAAAATAGCATTTAAGGGACTCGGGTTTTAAACGGCTGAACAACACATTTATCCATTAGATTTTTTTTTTAATTTTTAACACATATGTACATCCTATTAAAAACCCAGAACTTAACTCTCTTGTACAGGGGAAAGCTGTAAAGTCTTTTTTATATGGCCCGTACACGACACAATCATAATTGATCTAATTTACTAAAGGCTATAATACACGGCATGTTTTTTACATCTGACTTTAAAATTTGTAAGACATATGTAAATCTACGTGTATGTCAAAATTGTACTTTTACGTTGACTGCTTTGCAGCAGCAGAGATTTCAGCCAACGGCTGATGTCACTTGTTTTGACAGAAGAAAATAGAGCGCGCTCTAATTAAAATTTTGTCAGATGTCTCAACACATGTTTTTTTACAGAAGCAATGTTTTAAAGGTAACACACGACATGTTCGTATAAGCAGTGGAAAATTTTACAAGTCAGATGTAAAAAACATGCCGTGTATTAGCTGCTTAAGTGTTAATTGAGTGTGCAACCCAGTTAGCCAAATCATCGTAAATGAGATTGTATTGAACAATGTTTTTAAGACATTTTCACATTTGTCACTTACGGTCGACCTAGATCAAATTTTCCATTTTAAATCTAACACGCATTGATAAAAAAAAAATTTAGCCTTGCATTAGTTTTTTCAGCAAAGTTATTGTACTGACGCTGAATAACTTAAAATACATTTTTAAGTCGATTAGGGCATAAAAAAAATCCCCCATATGTAGTCCATTGGCAGTGAATTACTTCGCATTATAGAAAGTTCTTTATAGCATGTTTTGACTTTTCCAATTACGTAATTTGTTCTTTGAATTACTTATGCGAATTACACCGTTCACAGCACGTTCTTGATGCGCTTCGGCAATAATTATTTCGTTTTGTATATACAGAGAGTAAATACATGGGTAATTCCTCCGAATTTTGTGATTTTTCGTAAAAATACAGAACTAAAAAAAAAATTCGAAGTTTGAGGTCACTGACTCATCTGAAGTCTTGAAAATTGGGAAAAACTACAAAAAGGTACAATATTGTACTTGCTTAACTGCTATTTTATGGAAAACTATTTAGCAGAGTCGCATTTGAAAGGTTTTCAGATTGCCTTTGGTTTAATATACATGATTTTTTGCTTGGAAAGATCAAAGGTCACTTTTCCTGACCTGTAAGTCGAAAGGCAATATTTCTAAAAGCGACCTTTTTAAATTTTTAAAAAATGTATACATGACTATACCCCTCAAAGTGGGACAATTTTCGGATCAAAAAATAAAAATCAAATTATAAATAAAATACATATATATTTTTCACCACTACAAAAATATCGGTGGTGTACATTGTTTTTGTCATTGCGTGTTCAACGTATTTAAATTTTTATTTTATACCAGATTCACCCAATCTCAACTTACAATTTTAAAATTCATCCCACTTTGAAATTTGCCACAATTTTAGAGAAGAAAATTTGGCAACAGTGGTGTCAAAAACAGAAATTTTTTAAGTCGATTTGAGATGGTTTATTAACCAACATATAAAAAATATTTAAGACAAATGCTTCCTACAATATGCTTTATAATTGTATTTTTTCTTTTACTTAAACTACGATTTTTTCTTTATAATTCAAACTACGATTTTTCTGTTCTTCGCCTTTGTTTTTGCACTCTTTTGATTATGACAAACTGTCGATAAAAATTAGAGGTGGTACTGAATTAATTTTAGTTCTACATAAATTACATACAAAGGAGGTAATAGCATGTTTACACGACACATTCAATTACTTGATTCGCTCTTTAAATTACTTAAGTGAATTACGACATTAATTTGATTTTTGTTTGTTTTGTTTTTTGGCGGTGAACATCAAGAAATATAAAATTTTATAAGGGGTGTCTGGAAATGCTTTTTTACATTTTCTACAGGGCACTACGCAAACAATTATTATTAAATTAATTTTTTTGTTCCACTATGTGATAGTTATAAGTGTCAATAATACTTTGTTAATAAGTTTATTCAAATTATTTAATCCGTATTTAAAATGTCGTCGAATAGAGAAAAAGTGAGAAAAAATATTGTGGATATTTATAATGAAAATAAACAACTTTCTTACGCTGAAGTTGCGCGACGGGCAAAAGTGTCCAGACAGACTGCCCGTAACGTTATTTTTAAATTAAAAAAAGACTTGTCTATTAAGCACAAGAAAGGTGGAGGGCCTCGTGGTTTTAGGAATCCTCAAATCGTTAAAAAGGTGAAGGCACTTTGGAAGCAAAATCTAAACATTTCCATTCGCGATATCGCCCGAAAACTAAATATTTCGAAGTCGCTTGTAGAACGAATAAAGAAAAAAGAAAATTTAAGAACATTCAATGTCAAGGAAGCTCCAAGCCGAAACGAAAAAGGAACAAAAACGGCAAGAATAAGAGCAAGACAGTTGCTACGTCACAAATTAAATAATTTAATTGGATGTATTTTAATGGACGATGAAACCTATTGTAAGGCTGACTATTCAGAGCTTCATGGTCAGGGTTTTTATGTTTCTAATAAAAAAGCTAATGTTTCCGATAAATTGAAGTATAAAAAGATTTCAAAATTCGCCAAAAAATATATGATATGGCAAGCAATTTGTACATGTGGGAAAACTTCAAAGGCAATCATTGTGAAACGTACAATGAACAGCCAATTTTATATTAATGAGTGCATGAAAAAGGCTGTATTGCCATTATACAGAAGCCACAATATACCTCCACTGTTTTGGCCCGACTTGGCAAGCTGCCACTACAGCAAAGACGGCCTTGATTGGTATGAGGCCAACAAAATAAATTTTGTACCGAAAAACATGAATCCACCTAATTGTCCAGAGCTAAGGCCTATTGAACGCTATTGGGCTATAATTAAGCAGTACCTAAGAACAAAATTCAAAGCTTCGGCAAATGTAAAAAAACCCTCTAAAACAATAATTTTGATGTGGCCAATAGTCTTCTACACATAACAACTTTCTATAAAATTTTCTTTTTTGCTTCTATTTTATTTTTTATGTTTGAAATTTAACTTTTTTCTTTTTGCTTTTCCCTTTGCTTTGATTTGTTTGACAGCTGGATATGATAAACTACCGATAAAATTTAGAGAAGAAACTGATTTTATTATAATTCGGATGGTAATTCTAAATGAATTACCTACAAAAATAGAAATTTGCTTTGAAAATTTTACATGGGAAAATTATGTAATTTGGTTCGTAATTAGGCTTTGAATTACGAATAAGAGAACGAATTACGAATATTGTAACTAATAAGTCGTAGTTTTCGAATGTGAAATAAATTCCTCAGAGTAAAGATTTATGTTACTAACAATGTCTTGTGCTACAAACTTTTCAATTGTGTAGGCAGTGCTCACTTTATTTCCTTCCTAGTCTATCTACATGGAAATTTTAAAATTGCATACTAAAACGCACTGTACTGCAGGGCTAATTATTACAGCAGTTATTAATAGAAAAAAATTAAATTTTAATTTTATTATTTTTTTAAATTTATTTCTCTGATATTTGCTGCTTTGTTTTTAATCAGTGCTGATGAACGGGAAATAATAGTGCTTATTCTTTTTCTATCTTATCAAGAGAGTTTAAAATTTCAATGAATTAATTCTTGTGTTAAATCAGATCCAATGATCAATAAAGAACTATGTACAGTGAACTCCCAGAAACGTGAACATCCAGTAACATGATTTACCCAAAAACATGAACATTTTTTTTTATTACATTGACTACTCTAAAACGTGAACAAAGGCTGAAGGCTTTAAAACGTGAACTTTTTATCGAACGTTAAAATTCAATTTTGTAAGCTCATTTATAATTTTTGGGATTCCCCGCAGAAGAATTTCGTAGTTTGTTTGTTGTAAACAACTTTTGTTGCATGATAAGTAGCTTTAGTATTAATGCAGCAGTTCTACTGGAAGCATCTTTCTGTGCTGACTATACATATAGGTATATAATAATATAAACAAGTGATCTCTTAAAATATTTTTATTGAAAATATGTCTAATAAAAAACCAGAAGTGTTAAATCTTCAAGAAAAGTCAGATATTTTAGAGCTTTTACGCAAGGTTCATCTGTAACTGGTTTGTCGGAAAAGTATAATATCGCTAAATCGACGATTTGTTCAATAAGAAACAATAAAGATGCAATTTCGAAATGCGTTAATAAAACATTTTCGGGTCCTGGAAAACGGAAAACACTGCATACTTCGGAGCTTCCAAAACTGGAAAAATCTCTGTACAAATGCTTTACCCAACTTCGAAATAAAAACCTACCGGTTAGCGGCATTATGATTAAAAGAAAGCTATTGAATTGCACAATCAAATTAAGGAAAATAACCATGCTAAACCTCAATAAAAAATTTAGAAATAAGTATCTTAAAAACCCTTTTGCAAACCATAGTAGCTATTTAGTACATTAAAATATGGCAGAAACTTACAAAAAGTTGAATCAAAACATGTTTCATATGTGAAAATAACGTACATATTTTATTTTAAATTAATTTAAATTCAATCTAAAACGTGAACACTCTTGGTAAAAATTAGTTCACGTTTCTGCGAGTTTACTGTACATATATCAAAAGCAAAAAACGAAGTTTGTGTTCTTGAGAACTTTTATCTCAACATATGTGTAAATTAAATAGTATATATGTACATAAGTATGTTATAAATAAGCATATTTTAAAATGCTTAATGTTTAATTCAGAATATTATAATTTTTTCTGCGATCAAAATATCAGTTATTTAAAGTTCAGAACTAAGCTAAATATGGTTCAAATATTTGACAAAATACCAAACATGAAATGCATATATATTTGTAAATAAATAAATATACAAATACAAGCAATTTTGAGTTTCAATATTTTGCCAACTATTAAAAATATT
The DNA here is from genome assembly GCA_941918925.1 of Phyto melanocephala. NCBI lineage: Eukaryota > Metazoa > Arthropoda > Insecta > Diptera > Rhinophoridae > Phyto > Phyto melanocephala. Next base: position 81,756,452 of record OW799235.1, on the reverse strand, counting down.
TTTAATTAAATGTTAGATAAATATACATACATTGTACATTATATAGTGCATATGATAATTATACAAAATAATATATATTATAATAAACATATTTTCCATCGATATATATATGTAGATGTTATAACAAAATAACTAAAACACTAATCAACACAATCATTGCTTATTGTTATTTTCATCGTGTCACATCACATTCAAACAAATTATTTATCATACACATCAATTGAAGTAAATAAAAAAAATAACAAAAAAAAAAGAAGTTCATGCTAAGTTCATGCAATTACAGTTAAATTTTATAAACAAGTTGAAAAATCATTGAAATTATAAGTTTGGAAATTTGTTATTTTGATTTCCTTGAAAATAATTCGAAATGTAGACAAATGATCGATTAAATGCATCATGATGATACACAATGGTCAATGTACATGAGCATGTAAGTAAGTAGTAGTAAAGTGATTGCAAATATGAGTTTAATGTTTACAAATTAATGTGTAAATAGATATACGTAAATAGAAGAAGACAGATTTGAATTTTAAAAACATAAACATGATCGAGTTAGTCAACGAAGCATAAGTATTCATTCGCTTCATAAACTGGCAACGCCATAAATGTTACTGTTAAACTTCAAGGTAACACTCCTAATTATAGCTATTGCCAATTTGTAATAACAGTTATATATCGCATTTAATTATTGTTTACAAAAAATCCTGTCACACTCTAGATGCTTCTTAAGTAAACCTAGTGGCAACACTAATTTTGTATTATGATTTTCTCAACCGTTATTCTGTCAAAGTCTGTTTGGTTAAGCCTGTAGTACACGAAATGTAAAAAAGGCTTATACGCATGTTAGCTGTGACGTATTTTTGACGTCATCATAAAGCGTAAATTCATCCGCTGGCAACATGTTTCATTTGTATTTTTGGACTAAAATACATTTGGTGTAATAGCGAAATCTTACCGCATGCATTCACTAGGATTATTTAAAAAAATGTAACCAAAGTGCTAAACATTTTAGTGACATCAGACCCACATGTGCATGTGGCTTTAAACATTTCGTGTACTATAGGCTTTAGAAATACTTGTTAACGTAGCGTAAACTTCTCTCTTGATTTTTGACATTAATCCAAAGCTATAATGCACTTATTATGAAGTTATAAAGTTGACGCTGTTAGGTTGTAGTGTTAAAGTAAGAGGCTCAAGGTCAGTCTCATTATAGTGTTCAGGGTTGTCTTATTTTTCATAGTTTTTTTCGTAATACTGTCATTCAAACAGTTTATAAATGCTTTTGCCACATTTTGGACAATGTCGAAAGTTCATTATTGCAGTGAACACGTTTAAATCTGATGATTTGTATGGGCAACATATTTGTGATGGTTTTGAAACAAATTTTAAGTTTTAAAAACTTAAGTTACAAACAAAACGCTCGGCCAAATATATATGCGTTCATTAACGTTTAAAAAATAAATTATTGCATTATTGGTTAAAGCAACGTTGCCTCGAAATATTGCTTTGCATTGTTAACGCATTTGTATGCGATATTGCTTTGTGTTTATGAAATCAGCGCGTATTGTATTACAGCCATTTCAAATCCTCTTTTAAAATTAGCTTAGTGTCCACAGTGCAAGTTTCTGTTAAAAATTTTTTTTGTTTGTTTTGCTCTTGAGATTAACTGAATAAAACAAAACTGTTCTGACAATCTTCACATTGACCATCGATATCGATTTGTAATATTTATTTTGGCGTTTCAGCTTGCATTTAACGAGAAGTTTATGTATTTTCTTCAAATAAGTTTTTATAGCTATAATTTCTATATTAATCTGGCAACACTCTCATAAAAACCTCAATGAACTTATTGTCGTACTTAAATACGACAATAAATTTTCGGAATAGAAATATAATTAAAGTTTTATAAACTTGAGTCTACCAACCCCTAATTTATGATATCTACTCGTAAAATTATATCACTCGGATATATTATTGCAATGTTAAGCACTAAACACATAGACAACAGCAGGCGGCCGGCTACAATGTATCAAAAATAATATACACACGTTTATATAGAGACGATTACTTTGACGCCATCATAGCTGTACGACTGCACGGCCACATTTGGCGGTGGCGCCCACTTAGGCTAATTTCTATTTTTGTGAAATACTGGAATGTGGCACCACTGAAACGTACATTGCTACAACAAACAGCTGTTCTGCTGCTATCGTTTTGAAAGTAATTATGTAGCTGACTAGACTGCGACAATTAGAGACGTTTTCTAGTGCATTAGCATTGTTCTAAACTGTGTAAAATATATTGAATTCTTAATAGTCAATTTTGCTTTCATCGGAAACATGTTAGTAAATTTTTTTTATTTACCATCATAAAATGGCTGCTGGTAGAATTTTCGATGACACATTGACTCTGATATCTACATAAGAGTTTAAACTATCTTCGAGTATTTAAACAGGTTATCTGTTTTTGCGTTTCAGATTGCATTACGTACTCACTGAATGTTTTTGTGTGTCTAACCTTATCGACAAAAAATGTAAGCAAGTCTTCTTTTTATATGTAATTTATACAGTATATGGACTTAAATATAGGCACACACTGCCCAACACCACAAAATGTTATTATTTTAGTATTCCGGAACACAAAATACTTATTTTATCTCAATATATTATGGTTATAAATCAATAAAACTTAAACAATTTTTTTTAAGGACAAAACGATAGTTACAAATATAAAAAACTTTGTTTTTTGGTGGACAAAATTTGATCTGGCAGCAGAATCTGAAATCTTCCGTTTTATTTTTGATTTGTTTTAGCAAATAAAAAGTTAAAAGAACTAATTAGAAAGAATTATTTTCTTCGCCATTTTTCAATAATGAGTCCAAAATTAGTTGAAACTACAGAATTACAGTTAAAGATTATTCTACCCTTGTAAAGGGTCCGCCAAATAACTTCTTTTTTTTTTTGAAAATGCTTAAAAAAAACTGTAGCTTCGGCTGTGTGGCACGTAGCGCCGTCCTGTTGTTTGTAAACAAAAATTCGTTCAACATTGGCCGATAACGATCGCCATTGACTGTAACGGCCACTCCTTGCTCATTCTCGAAGAAAAATGGCCCAATAATGTCTCTGGACCCAAATTCGCACTAAATAGTGACTCGTTTTGGGTCTATCGGCTTTTCAATGTATGCGTGCGGGTTTTCTGTGCCCCAAATGCGACAGTTTTGCTTGTTTACATACCCGCCAAGAGCAAAATGAGCTTCATCTGAAAAGATTTTTTTTTTTTGGCAAAATCGGCCACAGTAATGTCGCAATATTTCCCAGCGTTGTTCAAGCGTATACACAACCATATTCGTGGAAGGATAAAGTAATTATCTGTCAAATCAGACATGAGCTAAGTGTCACCATTCACGAAATAAGCACTAGTTGAAAAAAAAACGTTAGATGGCGCCCCTTTTATAATCAAGGCAAATCTTTTGGTGAGATTGGTAGCATTTTTTTCATGCGGAAAATTTTAGATTTGAATCTAATTTTAAAAGTGTGAAGCGTAGTGACAGAGAACATGCCCAAATCGTATGAGATATAAAAGTGAATCCAAAAATAACATCTACACAGCTTGCAGCATATAAAGGGTGGTTAAATTTTAAGACCCTTGTTGAATGTGAACCACACCTAAACTTCAAGTTTTTTTTTGCATTTCATTTGGGATTTCTCAATTTCGGACTAACTCAATTTGAACCATTTCATGCACTTCTTGATTCTTTTGGTCAACAAAATCGTTCAAATTCGTGCACAAACTGGAGATTTGTGAAAAATATTTAAATTTCAGCAAAACAGGTCTGTATAAAATGTGAAAACATCTGTGAATGCCTTCTTAGTTCGTTGAACAGAAAACATTGCTTTCGCGATAGTGTGGCAAAAGAGCAGTCAACCTCGACTCATCATCGTGCCCAACAGTTGAACATTAACATTTTCATTGAAAATTTGGACCATCAGATGGAGGTGTGCCGCCAAAATCGCGGCGTCCATTTGGCCGATATTTTATTCCATACATAATTCAACCATACCAATATTATCATAATAAAATAAGATGACAATAATTTCCTAAATAATTTGTGTTTAATTCCAAATCAACATCGGCCCTTAAAATTTAACCACCCATTATAAAGGAACATTTAGAAAAGGACGTGCACTCTAAAGCATGAAGCTGGTTGCAACTGTCGTGTGGCTAGAAGAAAACCATTGATATCTGCTATCGATCGAAAGAAACGAATGGCTTATGCAAAACAGTTTTAAATCGACCCATATACCTTTTGGGATTAGGTGTTGTTCCCAGATGAGAGCAAGTTCAATATTTTTCAACCTGATGGGTATTTTATCAAAATATTACACTAACAGTAAAGTATGGTGGCGGGGATGTTATGGTCTGGTCTTATATATTGATGGTATAGTGGAAAAAACTGTTAACCTTAACATTTTCAAGAAAACTGTAAAGAAAAGTGCAGAAAAATTCAATCTACCTGGCTCATTCACATTCCAGCACGACAATGATCCAAAGCATTCGGCTTACAGGGTGAAGATGTGGCTTACGTATAATACGACACATTGCCGCATGATCTGCAGTCCACACACACCTAAATTCCATCGAGCATTTGTGGGAGGTATTGGGCCGAAGAGTCCAAAAAAAGTGTTTTTTCTTTTTTCAAACAAAGGTAACCTTAAAGCAGAGTTGTCTGAAGAGTGGCTTAAAATTGGCGTAAATGTAAAAAAAGTTTATGCACTCCATAGGTTTAAGGCAATTATATGTCCACCATATGTTAAACCAAAAAAATGGATATTTAGAATTAAAAAAGATCTTAATGGAAATCCTACAAGGCTGGTTGTTAAAGGGTTTCTTCAAAAGTATGGTAAAGACTACTGGGATACATATGCTCCGGTTGCAAAATTAAGTACCATAAGAATTGTGCTGGCCGTTGGTCTGCATCATGGTTACAAATTTCATCAACTGGATGTGAAAACTGCATTTTTACACGGCGATTTAAAAGAAAATATTTAAATGGCCTTACCAGAAGGTGTAAAAGAAAATTCTGAAATGTGTTGTTGTAAAATCAATTTAATAAATTCATGGAATGCCAAAACTTCACAAGATCCAAACATGACTATTGTTTATATGTTAAAATTGACAAAAAATAAAATGATGTGTTATATCTTATTTTGTATGTAGATGACTTGCTTATTGTTGGTAGTAAAATGGCAAGCATAAACCAACTAAAATCAAGCCTGGCAAGTAATTTTAAAATGACAGATTGTGGTCCTTTGAAATATTTCTTAGGAATGAACATAACATTTAATAATGGAATTTTAAAAATATCTCAAGGATCGAGCATTAATAAAGTTTTAAATAAATTTGGAATGACCGAATGCAATTCTGTTAAGGTTCCAATGGAGAAAGGGTTGCAGTTAGAGAGTAGCAGAAGTGAAGAAATAACAGATCAACCCTATCGCGAACTGTTAGGTAGCCTGATGTATATTATGTTATGTTCAAGACCAGACATATGCTATCAAGTTGGATATCTTGGAAGATTTCAACAAAATCCAAATAATTTACATTGGCAACATTTAAAAAGAGTGGTAAGATATATTAAAGGAACTTCTTTAGTAAAACTAAATTTTGGTAACAACAATAGTGAGTGGATATGCAGATGCAGATTGGGCATCAGACGTGTCAGATAGAAAGTCCGTTAGTGGATACATTTTTAAAGTCTATGGGAATACAATTTCTTGGTGCAAGAAGAAGCAACAAACTGTGGCTACATCTTCGTCAGAAGCCCTTAGCTTAGCAACTACAGAAGCAATTTGTTTAAGAGGAATAATGCAGGATCTCAAAGAAATAGATGAAAATTATCAAGTTAAAATTTATGAAGGCAACAGAGGTTGTATAGGAATAGCAACAAATATAGAAACTAAACATGTAAAACATATTGACATTAAACATCATTTTATTCGAGACAATATTGCAAGGGGAATAATTAGAATCGAACCAATTTCTTCTGAAATGCAATTGGCGGATATTTTTACAAAGTCAACAGATTCCAGTCGTTTTCTTAAATTGCGTAATCAACTTGGACTTAACGATTGAGAGGGAGTGTTGGAATAATTTGTTTCAAACGTAATAGGTTTTGTGTTATTAGTTTTTCATTGTTGAAAATTATAAATTATTCTGTTGAAATTTTTGAGACGAATAAACGTTTTATAATCTTTGTTTTTATTTTATATATAATCTGTCTTGTCATTGCTTAGATTACAAGGTTGTGCCTATAACTTTCTCCTGCAGAAGAGGGACCCGTTTTTTAATATGAAGAAATCAGTTTAATTTGTATTATTATTTCTTAATTGTGATATTGTTTCATATTGTTTCATAGCCTTTATTCGTTTTTAAAATAAATGTTTTGTGTTTCGAAATACTACGTAGAAAACTAAATTTCGTTTAATTGTGCAGCTTGTACCTTTATACCAGTCTATTTCTGTATGTAAGTTATATGATCATATATGAACTCATTTTATATTTTAAAATCACTTCGTTATTTTTATATCGTTTTAAAGCTATTATACTAAAACCATGACTATTTTTCAGGTGCCTAGAGTTGCAGCCCATCAAGGATTTTTAAATATTATAAAATTTTAAAAAATTAGCTTTTTTAACATTTAAACCCAATATATGTCAACAATTTTACAATTTTTTATATACAAAAAAAGTTTTGCAAAGATAACTGAAATAACTCATTCCAATAACTCAACTCAAAATTATTAAATAAATAAAGAATCCAGTTAAAGAACAAAAAAAAAAAAGAAAAACAACAAACCATCGAAAAAAAATAAATAATTAACATTTATTTAAAAATTGTTTAATTTATAATTATTTTTATAAGTTTAAATTTGTCTTAACAGTTAAGAGTTAAAAAGTAAAATTATTTATAAAAATTTATGATAATTTTAATACTAACACAACAAAAAGAGGGCGATTAAAGCCAAGGTAAGGAAGGAAGGAAGAAAGGAAATGAATAAATTGAAAAAAGCAAAACAAAAAACTGATTAAAAAATTTCAATTATGTATAGAGACAGAAGACAACAACACAATTTTTTTAAAACTATTATTAAAATATAGGATTTTTTTTTTGTACAAAACGTAGAAAGAATCATTCATACTCATCATCATCATCTTCACAAAACGATCGTCATCTTTTCTTTTTTGTTGTAATTCAGTATGGAGTAGCGCCAAAAGTTACACGGGCCTCTAGCTAGCAACTGACAGTATGTAGTTCTACACGTCGTTTTACAAATAATCCACAGCTTAGATTGTATTAATGATTTTTATTTATGTCTCTATATCTCTCTCTCTCTGTTTTTCTGGGGGATGAATTTGGTAGCGGTGATGTTATGACCAACCATTATTTATTAATAAGTAGTTGTCACCAGGAGAATGAAGCGCTTTTTAGTGCTTTCAATTTTTTAATTTGTTTTTTTTTTTTTTTTATTATTATTAAATTTAATTTGATCTGCATGTTTCGTTGAATATTGAATAGTGTTTAGTTTAAAGTCGAGTTGGTTTGGTGGTGGGCAAGGTATGATTAATATACTTTTAATATAAACGTTTGCTAAGTTTAATATGTAGAGAATACGATTAATGAGCAAAAAATTTAACTAGTTTATTATATGTTTCGTTATATTCAAGTACTCTTTGATACTTATATATGTATATTTGCTTTATGAAATTTCTTTTTAGCTAAGTTTAATTGATATAAAGGGTCCGCCATCTAACGTTTTTTTTTTCAACTAGTGCTTATTTCGTGAATGGTGACACTTAGCTCATGTCTGATTTGTCAGATAATTAGTTTTATCCTTCCGCTGAACGAATATGGTTGTGTATACGCTTGAACAACGCTGGGAAATATTGCGACATTACTTTGAAAATCATTGTAATGTTGCAGAATGTATGAGGAAATTGCGTTCGGATTTTGGAAAAAGAGAAGCACCGTCAGCTCCGTATGTTCGTTTTCTTGTGAAAAAGGTGAAAGAAACTTGCATCCTCATCGATAAACCAAAGCGTACACCCGAGATTATTGCTGCTGTGGCAGAAAGTGTGCGTGAAGCGCCATCAACATCAATTCACCGTCGTTCTCAACAATTGAACATTTCGGAGACATCATTGAGACGAATTTTGCATAAAGACCTTGGTATGACGCCATACAAAGTCCAATTGGTTCAGGAGTTGAAGCCAACTGACCATCCAATGCGTTTTCGCTTCGCTAAGTGGGCCTGCGATCGACTTACAGAAGAAGCCGATTTTGCCAAAAAAATCATCTTTTCAGATGAAGCTCATTTGATCTTGGCGGGTATCTAAACAAGCAAAATTGTCACATTTGGGGCACAGAAAACCCGCACGCATTTATTGAAAAGTCGATACACCCAAAACAAGTCACTGTTTGGTGCGGTTTTTGGTCCAGAGGCATAATTGGGTCATTTTTCTTTGAAAATGAGCAAGTAGTGGCTGTTACAGTCAATGGCAATCGTTATCGGGCCATGTTGAACGAATTTTTGTTCACAAACATTAAAGAGGAGGATATTGGCAACATTTGATTTCAACAGGACGGCCCTACGTGCTACACAGCTGAAGCTACACTCGATGTTTTGCGCCCTGTTTTTGAAGATCGCATTATCAGCCGCAGAGCTGATGTCGTTTGGCCACCTCGGAGCTACGATTTGATTTGTAAGGTGCCCTCAAAGATAAGTGTTACGCCAACAAGCCAGAGACAATTGACGCTTTAAAGGATAATATTCGTGAAGCCATTGGTCAAATACAGCTGCACACAATCGATAATGTGCTTAAAAATTGGACCAATCGTGTAGGCTACTGCATGGCCAGCCGAGGCAGCCATTTGAATGAAATTATTTTCCATTATTAACCGGAAGGATTGTACTTTCAAATAAAATAAAAAATTTGAGAAAATATTCAGTAGTTTTTTTTATAGCATTTTCAAAAAAAAAAAAGTTATTTGGCGGACCCTTTATTTGTTTTTTATATTTTTTAAATTTACACAGTGTTGTATTTGTACCTACTTTTTTTAAATATATTTTTATAAAAACGAAACGGTCCATGTAAGTAATCCCACCACGTGAGAACGTCTGAAGCGCTTTGGTTGATTACTTTTTATTCGATTCGAAAAAAATTCAACAAAAAAACTAAACAATTCCTGGTAACACTAGGAAACTTCCAGTTTTTATTGTACTGCCTACTATTTATTCATTTCACATTATTTTCTAAGTATGAGCTAATTTAAAGGTAAACGTTAAAAATTTAAAATTTACACTGCCTCCTTTTCACTTCCCATTTTTCTCTATAAGAAAAAAAATTATATAAAAATGCAACAAAGCATGCAATCGCACTAATACGTAAGTGTTTAGATATTTGTTACTCACTCAATCATGCAAAAACTCCTAAAACAACTAAATGAAATATAATTCACAGGCAGATAACAACCTAGAATAACACAGACGCTACCTTTCATGGCGATAACTACGCCGACGAAGTCGCTAAGTAGTGTATCGAAAAAAATTTGTATTTGCATTAAGTTAAATAAAACTCAAATCGTGAAATAAATAATTTTTCTTTTTATCACGTTAGCTTTTATATGTATGTCAGATACTATTATTTTAGAACTCATTAATTTTCCATTGTTATTACGATCAAAATGGACTGCGAAAAAAAAGTACGTGAAAATATAATTAAAACTTGACAAAAATTACGTCATGGACTTTCTAAAAAAATACGAAAAAATTTGAAAGTTGACCCTCGAACTGTTTCAAATGCCATTAAGCGGTATAAGGAAGACCTGAGCATTGAAAGAAAACCTGGATCAGGAAATAAAAAAGGTCCAAGAGATATTGGTAAGGTTAAAGAAGTCGAGCAACTGTTTCGAAGAGCACCTAACACTTCTAAGCGGGTGAAATGCTTTAATAGTTTTGTCCAAAGGGCCAAAACTTATGCTGGGCTGAAGACATACAAAGTTCAGAAAGTTCCAGATCGCAATTCGGTAAAGAACTTAGAAGCAAAAAAACGATCAAAAAACTGAAGGCATATTTTATAAAAAAAATACAACCGTTGTGTGTTGGATGACGAAACATACGTACTGGCAGACTTTTCTCAACTTCCCGGCCAAGATTTTTATGTTGCTGATGAAAGAGGTAATGTTCAGGTAGAGTTCCAGACAAAAAACACACAAAATTCTCAAAGAAATTTCTCGTGAGGCCCGCTATTTGCAGTTGTGGCAAACGAAGCCAAACATTTGTGTCATCAGACACGATAAACACAGAAATTTGTATCACGGAGTGCCTACAAAAACGACTTTTACCTTTTTTTAGACAGCACCGAGTGCCTACATATTTTTGGCCTGATTTGGCATCATGTCACTATGGAAAAAAGGCACTGGTATTCAAAGAATAATGTCATTTTTGTACCACGACAGGCCAATCCACCTAACTGTCCAGAACTTAGGACTGTGGAAAGGTACTGCGCTCTTGTAAAAAAGGAATTGAAGAACACAGGAAAGGTGTCCCAGAACATGTCCGATTTTAAGTGTAGATGGACCACCTCCTCCAAAAAGGTAACAAATGCAACTGTAAATTCTTTAATGGAAGCACTTCCGACAATGTCGATAATTTTATAAATACAAAATAATAAATTAAGATTTCAATGTTAAATAAATTTGTACAATATGCCAATAAATTTGCGTATTTTAAAGAGTTTCTCTATTGCACGATTTGAGTTTTATTTAACTTAATGCAACTACAAATTTTTTTCGATACACTCCTTAGCACATGATAATTTTAAATTTAAAATATTTTAATTAAAAAATCTTCTTAAAATTATATAAACGTAATATGTACTTGATAGGAATATAAAGGGCTTCACAATTCGAGATTACAACACTGCCCAGTTGGCAACACTTTAAATTAAAAAGTTGTTAAGAAGGGCATATGTTTTTTTAACCTAAAATAGTTTAATAATAATGCATACCGATTAGTCTTACTGCTGCTTGGTAACATAATGTCAAATTTCTTCTCGGATAGAGCATATTTACAAATCTGTTTGATCGACACCATAACGTGCATAACTTATGAAAGTCTCATAAAATTATCTCGAATAAAAAAAGTCCAGAAAAATTTTTGAAGACAGACATTGGACTAAAATCATTTTTATATACTTAGCATTGAGAATTTATTTTACCGAAAAAAAAAAATTATTACAAATATATTCTAAAAATCCATGAGTAACGCTGATCATCATTTATTCAAGATTTAATATTTATTAAAAATTGTTACTGTTGTGAAGCTCTCACAGAATTCCATTTTAATCAAAAGTGGAATTAATTCTGTATTTCGCTTCTCTTAATCAAGTTAAGGATATAGAACTTTCAGTGGGCAATACTGTTTCATATGTACGCCATTTTGACAATGCTGTCACACCAATAGCAATACATCAACACTAACATGTCACTAACACTTGAATGCTTCTTCAATTGTCTGAGCTACTGCCTTGAATATTATGATCTGACGTTAGCTGAAAAATCATGATATTTAAAGATTCGCTCTCCAACTACTCGATTTGCAGGTTGTTTGTTTTTCTTTTTATTTATTTAATTTTAGCTCATACAATTCACGCAAAAAGAATATTGCTGCAAGATGTAATTCATAATTTAAGTTTGGCATTTTGCTTAAAATTAATTGTCAAAATAACTGTCTGGACGCCTACGTCATAGAGGCAATTATTATAGTTTTGACAACTATCACATGTTCTTTATTGTCATGACTGCATCGTCAATTGAAAAAGTTGTAAAGCAGCTGTGAAGTCCATAATATTACGTAATGAACTTGTTAGTTAGACGCCTAATATCATGTGTTTTGAAAGTATGAACAGTATCCGGTCTACTATAATAATCGACAAAAATTTCATTGCTGCAAAAAATTACAAAAAAAAATTTACTTTATCCAGTCAGCAGAGCCGAGTTAGCCAAACATCGCGAATCGTTTTTAAACTATTGCCAATTACAGGCAATAAGCATGATTTGCTTGTGTTTTATGTTCTATACTAGTGAAATTAAATCACTGGGAATTGCAATGGCATTGTTGTTATAAACAATAACACTACAATGGCAATTCCGAGCGATGAAAAAGTTGCGTCGTTGTAGTTATTCGCCGACACATATTTGAAAATGCCAAATTCATATATATTTAATTGAACTTTTAACATTTCAAACTTCAAAAAAAAATATTTAAAAAAGAATTCGTACGTATCTTTTATATGAAGTTTGACATTTAGAAAGGAGACGAATTCAAAGTATCCTGGATTGTATTTTTTGTTTTTGATTAAATTAAAATAATTTTAGATTGTATTGCCTTAAAATTAAATTGAATCATCCAGTATCAAATATAATTACAAAATAAAATTTTTTTGGAAAAGTTTGAATACATCAGAATGTCAGATTTCTATGCGCCTTTTTTTGAATTTCATAACATATTGCTTTTGCATCATTATATTTTTTTATTTCGAGTTCTTGACATATCGTAGTACTTACTTAGCACAGTAGTGTAAAGTTGGCTATAACGGACTAAACACACTTTGTTTAAATACATTAAACAAATTATTTTTATACCCGCCACCAAAAAAATGGTGGGCGTAAATTCATTTTGTCATTCCGTTTGTACAACATCGAAATATTCATTTCAGACCCCGTAAAGTATATATATTCTGAATCGGGGTTTCATTTTATGACGATCTAGCTATGTCTGTCCGTCTGTTGAAAGCACGATAGAGGTCACACTGAAAAAGCCAGAATATTTCTTATACACAAGGTTTGTTTGGTATTGAAAATGGACTAAATCAGAATATTAGGAAGAGAGTTATAGCTCGTAATGCAAGAGTAGGTCAAAAAACCATGTCCTCTCAACATCGGATAAAATGCAATTCTGTCCAAACGCATTAACGTAGAGCCAATATATATTTCCTGACTAAAAAAAAAATCTGAAATTTTTCAGCCATTGCTTTCTGGTCAAAGACTTTTTACTAACGGAAAATTAATGTGACCCGCCTACTTTTATGCTTTATCTCAAATTCATATAATTTATTTATGAATAAAGATTTTGGAATAAAGGACTATATTGAAATATCTAAGTTGTATTCATTAGCAGAAACAACTTCGACACGCCTACTATAACGCCCACTTTTCACGTTATCTACTATTAATGAAATTTAAAAGCTCATAAAGTCGACAAAATTGGAGGTATGATGATGAAATTTCGTACAAATAGCTCTTTAGTCAATGTCATTGTTATGCCAGTAAATTTAGGTAACACACCTACCTCCCATATTACGGTTTATCCTAAATTCATATAATTTTTCTATGCATAAAGTTTTTGGAAGAATAAAGGACTATATTGAAATATCTGTTTTGTTTATTAGCAGAAATTATATTGACACGCCTACTTTAACGCCCACTTTCATTGAAAGACTAAATTTACGAACACATTTTACTGGCATATCGAAGTTATACAAAGAAAGTGATAAATATTTTAGTATAAAGAGATTATTCCATAAATAGGGTCCTCCGAGGGTCCCGTTGTGATACCGTAGGCACCAACACCAGTCGTCTATGTCCTCTGGCCGTCGTTCCTCAGCCATCCTGTCCGGTTTACGAACGTGTGGATCTTTCACAGATCAACTGCGGAATGATAAGTTTTACTTACAAGTATTCGCTGACCTAGAATCTGGTGTATCAGGTCCCCGAATGCAGGACAATTACAGAGAAGATGTTCAGTTGTCTCCTCCTCTTCCTCGTTATCGCAACTTCTGCAGAAGCCGTTGTAAGGAATATTCAGCCTTTTCGCATGTGTACCTTTAGGCCAGTGTCCGGTAATGACCGCTATGAGGCTCCTAAGGTGGATTCGGGGCATATTCACTGCATATTGTGTCCTATGCACATCCATGTCAGGCCAGATCTTTTTAGTTTCCAAACAAGTGGGTTCTCTTACCCATCTTTTCTTGGCATTCAATAAATAACAAAATAATAAATAATGTGCTTTAAATGCACACAAAATTGGTGGTGGGTATAAAAGATTCGGCACAGCCGAATATAGTACTCTTACTTTTTTTTCATATCTTAGTTAATAAAAAAATAATAAACTGTTTCTGATAAAGGGATTTCAGCAAAAACTAGGTAATGACTTGCTCTTACTTAAAAAAACATATGTACTTTTCAATAACTAAATATTACATATTGTCTGTCTGTCTTACTAAGAAGTCTTTTAGTAATGACTTGATTTTTAATGTGATTTTCAGACATTTGCTTAGATACACACACAATACAATTACTTATAGTGAAATTTGATAGAAACCATTCTAAAACATGACATTTTATAATTCTCATTTAGCTTATTTAACTCACTGCATGTATAAGTAATAATGTTTTTGACAATAGCGGCAAAGCAGTTCATTTGGCTTATGGATTTTTACTCATTTTTAAATTAACGTATCGCAGATTAATCTAACCTAATTTTCGTCCTAAAAAGAACCGAAAGACTTTTGTAAGTCCATAATATTAATGGGTTACTTAAATGAAGTACTTATTTATTGCTATAAAAGTAAGTACATACTTGTTTAACTCCCTGTTTATAAGTAAGCTTAATAAGTGCATTTTCCAGTCCCTATTTGAAAGCGAGCGTGGTAGATACTTGCCCCGCAATGACATCGCCATGCTAAAATAATGGCTTTAGGTGCTAAATTGTAAGTAGCGCCGAACAGTTTTTAGTATATTTAACCCATTATTTTGCAATGAGAATTTTTACTGGGATACCATTGCAATTTCTATATTTATGCCAAAAAAAAAACATTTTTCATTATCTGAATTTAGGTTTTTATGCTTTATTTTCATATTTTGTTTATAAAAAATAATAATTTCTTTTCAGAAGCACCAAACAAAGTGATGTAAAATTGAGTGCTAGGAGGCGTGGACGTAAAGGGTGATTTTTTAGCTATTATCTTATTGGCAACACTGGTTTAAACAGCTAACGCACGTTTCGTGTTTTGTTTTACTGTCAAACATCTTCAGTTCGGTATATAATTTAACCATGAATCGTCTTACAAACGAACAACGCTTGCAAATTATTGAATTTTATTATCAAAATGCTTGCTCTGTTAAGAAAGCTCATCGCGCGCTTCTTATCGAAAAATTGTGTTCAGTGACGGAGCTCATTTTTGGCTCAATGGGTACGTTAAAAAGCAGAATTGTCCATTTTGGAGTGAAGATCAATGCATCCAAAAAAAAGTCACAGTTTGGTGCGGTTTATGGGCTGGTGGCATCATTGGACCGTACTTCTTCAAAGATGATGTGAATCGTAACGTAACTGTGAATGGTGAGCGCTACCGTGAGATGATATCCAACTTTTTTTTGCCCAAAATACAAGAGCTTGACTTGCATGACATGTGGTTTCAACAAGACGGTGCCACATGCCACACAGCACGCTTAACAATGGACTTATTGAGAGGCGAGTTCGGTGAACATTTTATTTCACGTTCGGAACCGGTCAATTGGCCGCCTAGATCGTGCGATTTAACGCCTTTAGACTATTTTTTTGTGGGGCTATGTTAAAGCTCATGTCTATACACACATGCCCGCTTCAATTGACGCATTGAAAGATAACATTGAAGCATTTATTCATGAGATACCGGCCGAAATGTTGGAAAGAGTATGCCAAAATTGAACTAAGCGGATAGACCAGTCAACATTTGGCTCAGTCACAATCAACATTTGCATGAAATAATCTTCAAACATTAAATTATATGGACCATACTATCGATTCAAAAAAAGATTTCATGCATTTTTCTGAATTTTATTTGTTTTTTTTTTAACTTTCCTATAGCTTTTAAAAAATCACGCTTTAATTATTAAAACAATTTGTGCCTTCTTCTTTTTTCCATTAATCCAACCATTAATAAGACACGTATAAATCAGAAAATTTTCTAATTAATTTCTAAGTTTTTTTTTTTATTTTTTATTCTTAATTTTATTTCTTAATTTTATTTCTTCACTTTTAACCTAATACATGTTTATTTATATTACATATTACCTTTTCATGCTAAAAAAAAAATATAAATATAAACAGATGTTTAAAACTTTCGCGTATAAACAATACAAAATCTGGAGAAGATGGAACAAATTCAATAAGAATAGTTACAACAGAATGAAACTCTGTGAGAGACATTTAAAAGTTTATTAAAACTGTATTTAGCAAAACTTGCATACAATATTCTTTTAAAAAATCTTTGATAAACTTAAAAATTATTTATCAATATGGGAGATAATCTCTAGCGGACTAAAGTTTATGAAAAATGTTCAAGTAGGTACATACTACAACACTGTGTAAGATTTGAAAATGTTAAACTTCGATCACTTTTTTTTTAATTTTATAAAAATCTAATTTCTTTTGTAACAAGTCATACTAATAACTTTTCTCGAATTCCGTTCGACGAAATTCATCCAAAATGAAATTACCTAACTTCCATTAATACTTCTCTTATCACCTAAAACTCAAAAAAAGAAAAAAATATCTAAATTTAAATAAAAAAAACTCAATTCTTTTTAAATTTAAAAGGAAACAAATTATGTATATTTTGGACTACAATTAATTTTAACTACTTTTTTTTTTTGCTTTTTTTTTTCTTTTGACAGGAGAGTGTATGTAAAAAGTGTAAATCGTTTAATATTATAAATTGTTTATTTATTTTTTTAATATTTTATTTTTCCTAGATCTATTATGTTTTATTTAAATGTAGATTATATAGGTTTAAACTTTTTATGTATTTTGTTTTGTTTAATTTTCATTCAATTTATTTTATTGTTTTGATTTTGACAACTGACTCTGGGCTGACGAGGTCAACTTAGAGACAACACGCGTAAGAGCACGATTTTCAGCACGTAAACGCTCGTTCTCATTCTTTAGTTTCTGCAGTAGCTATAATTACAGAAAAACACGTTGTAAATTCGAAGAGAGAGAGAGAAAAAAAAATAAATAAAAGAAGAGAATGTAATGAATGTTTAAAAAACAAATCAATTTCATCAATGGTAATAAACGAAAAATCATTTCTTTTGGGGATTAAGTTTTTTTTTTTATTAAAAAATTAAACAAATGGTAGTTGAATTTGCTGATTATTTATTTGTATTTGTGGATTTTAAACGAGATTAATGAGAAAACGATTAAGAAGTTAAAATGGGATGTCAGAACTTAAAAAAGGTTAAATCAGATTATAGGCTAAACAAAGTTTTGGCATACTTTTAGGTGTTTACCAGTTAACAGCCCAAAGTATGCTACAAAAACACAATCAAATGATGAAAAAATTAAAACGTGCTGAGAAAAAATAAACAACGTTATGAAAACACAAAAAAAATTGACTTAAAATCTCTATCATCTGTGTTCGGCATTCCGAGTGAAATTAAATCACTTGGAATTGCCATGAAATTGTTATAAAAAAATTCAAAGGCAATTCCGAGTGATTTAAGTTCACTCGAAATGCAGAACACAGGCGTATAATAAATATTAATTTAAAAACAAAATGGTTCAAGAGGTAAACAAATTTGCCATATGTTTGCTGTATGTAAAATACGAGTATGTGGAACAAAGGGAACGAAGTATGTACATAAATATGTTTTTTAAAGGATAATTACACTATGACTGATACAATGTTTACATAATAAAATAATGAGAATGACATTGCATGGCTTGAAAATGACATGGATATGGAGAGATGTTATATGGAAGTAAACTAAAATTAAAAAAAAAATTAAACAATTTGATTGATACGTTAGTTTAAATATGACATGAAACGATGAAATGTTTGATGAAGATGACAAAACTCACAAAAAACATAAAAACATAAACACACACAATAAAGCAGTTGTTGGGGGTGTTTGTGATGGAAAATTTTAAGGTCTGGTTAAAGAAATTCTCGGATTACGAAAGCTTTTGCAAAACATTTCTGCTAAATTCATTTAGCAAGCCCTCTTGCTGACATGCAGTTTTAGCCGAAAGTGCCTCAAAATCTACATAGAAGTCAACATTATTTTACAGCCCTTAAACTGCCCTTACACCATCTGATTTCTCAGCTGTGTTAAGCTATTAAACATTAGTTTAAAGCTCTCCTTGTATTCAAAAATTTTAAAATGTATTAGATTTGACATAAATATACTTGTTAGAAGCTATTTTAAATTAAGAAAATTAAAGATTATTACAAGCCTGGGCGTGAATCAATGTTAAACTAAGATGAGAACTCAGATAGTGTAAAGAAAACACTAAGAATATAACAAAACTAACAACTTTTGCATTTGTTATATGGTATGCAACATTTGCTTTGACTTTAAGTTAAATACTTCAGAGCTTGTTTACAAATTTTTACTTCAAACATTAATATTGTTCTGGGTATAAACATTTTTAACACTGGTTAAATACTAAAGGTATTCACCTCACAAGTTTTACTCTTAAAAATTTTAAAAAGATGCAAAATTGTGTAACTTTACTCGTGTTGGAGAAAACATGTCAGAGAACGAAGTGGACAGACTAATGGCCGTGGTTGCTGACTTTAATTGGGTACTTGAACCGCCGGCGAATTGGGACACTTACCTTTGACTAAGAATTAAATTTTGTTGTCTCATTAATATACACGCACAAGGTTAGAGGTAGTGAAAAGTAAACGTGCGATTTTACTTCATAGAAAGTAGTTGTTGTGTTTGAAAAAAAGAAAAACTTAACATTTTCGCAATTTCGCAACACTAAAACCAGTGACGTGAATATCTTTACTATTATTTTTAGTGTAAACTTATCATTTTGCTTTCAATAAATTTAAAAAAATTTATAAAGTTTTGCCAAAAAGAAATTTTTCCGAGTATTTCTTAAATCTTGCTTATTTTGATTTTAAAGAATTTTTTTTTTTTTGTAGTTGTGTTAATTGAGTGTGTAGTATTCAGATTTCCTTATTTTAAATTCAAACAAATATAAAGTAACAAAAAAATAGATTTAATAAGTTAAACAAAATTATTGGCTTGTGTTCACATAGAAAAACAAAACATGTGTTTTTTTTGTGCATAAAAATCGTCTTCGAACACAAAAATTAACAACATTTTAGTGTTTTGTAAAGCAAACAACATATAAATTATAAAACAATTCAAAACTGCAAATTTTACAACTCTTTTTAATTCGAAGTGGTGGTTTGCTTTTCGAAAGAGTGCTTTTACGAATAAATAAATTAGTATGTAAATAAGATAAATAAGAAATTAAATAATAAAACAAAATTATTGAAATGCACAGTACCAGTAATCTTTATACAGTAGCCTCTAAAAGTGTTAAAAAAAAATACATTTGTTTGTATGTATTCGTTAGCTAAAAACTGTTTTGAATTAAGTTAAATTCAAATCATTTTAAATTTAATTAAACAAAGATTTGTGTTCTTTTTGCAGAATTTAAAATTAATATTGCTAGATTTAATTTAATTATTTTAATGTCCCTATGCGGTTCACAACTTTTATAACCATTTGGTTGACGTTAATAAATTTTCACTATTCTCTTTCTGGTTTTATGCAAAATTTGATATTTTAATTTGGTAACGTCGTCATTCAAATGTTAAGTAAAAACTGTTTAACCGTTAAATGAATTTGTACAATATTTGAAAAAATTTACGTATTCTTGAGTATTTTTATATTCAACGGTTTAAGTTTTATTTAACTTAATACAAGTATAAGTTTTTCTGGCTCACTCTTTAACCACTCAACACATAGACAACAGTAGGCTGTCGACTGCAATCTGTCCAAAATGAAATACACACCTTTATATCTGTGGCTTGGAGCTAAAAGGGCCAATGTCAAAATATTTACTTTTGAGAAAATTGAAATTGAACTTAAACTTTTATATATGCTTTTATAGTGACATTGACCAGCATTTTATTTATGAAACAAATCTAATGCAATGATTAAATAAAAAGAGCAAAAAAGTGACATTGGCCCTTTTAGCTCCAACCCACAGATATACAGACGATTATTTTGAAGCCATCACAGTTGCAGGACTGCACGGCTACATTTGGCAGTTTTTAAGTTTTTAGGCTAATTTTTATTTTTTGTGAGCGGCAATAAGCAGATTTAGTGCTGTCAATATAACAAGAATTGTTAAATTCATATGAGCTTAAAAATACTTCATTTTATTTAATAAAAAAAGACATCATTCGTGGTTTCAAAAGTATAGGACTGGAATTTGACATCTGTCAAACTAAGATGTTAAATCAATTTTTTTTTTCAGTTGAAAGTCACACAACGCATAAAAATTATCAAAACCTACTACAACAAGTAAGAGCGCTATATTCGGCCGTGCCGAATCTTATATACACTTCACAACGTGTAGCCATTAAATAACAGTAGTTTGTATCACCCTTCATCCCATATGAAATACGTACATACATATAAAAAACATACATATATAACAACATCCCATTGTAAAATTATAAATTTACGTATGTATGTTAAAAAAAAATTTAAAAAAAAATTAAAAAAAAAAAATTAAAAAAAAAATTTTAAAAAAATAACTAAAATATATATAATAAATATAAAACAAAAAGAAAAAATAGAAAATAAAAAAAAATAAAAATTAAAAAAAAAATAAAAAAAAAATAAAAATTAAAAAAAAAATAATAAAAATATATTAAATAAAAAAAAAAAAAAAAAAAAAAAAATAATAAATTAAAAAAAAAAAACTTTTTTTGGCTCAGCTGGGTTCGATACCACGTTTTCTCTAACC